>OU963895.1:23738055-26238055 GCA_902850365.2 Chilo suppressalis | reverse complement strand
TTTTAAACATAAAATTCTGTTTAAGGCTCGAAAATGTCTTGCACCAACTACTAACATGTCACGATTAACCTAGCTGTTATAGTTAATTTGTATGATATAGCTGATTATCTCAAGGAAGTTACTTTATTGTTATGCAATGGTTGTAAGAAAATAAGCTTATGGTGGGCCAGAAATCAGATTGACTGAAGAGGGGCAGCTGCCCCCCCCCCCCCCCCCCCCGGAAATCTCGCAGGGCCTTATGCTCTAACTTTTAAATAAACCGCGCAGTTATGTAGACACTGGCAAAAACCAAAAACCGCGCGCGTGGATTGCAGACGAAGATTACCGAATCTAGCTCGGCAGTGTTCGGTAATCTTAGGTAGGGAGTTGCGAGCTGAGGTTGCAAGCGACTAGCATTTATTTTATTTGACATGTTATTGTTTTGATGTTTTATAGTTATAGAAACGTGATACACGCTTCTAGTTTGGAAATACGAAAGTCAGGCAATTGCCCCACTTGCATTCAGTAGGGCACGCTCTCGCGGCTACGCCTCGCTACAACGTGTAAATATTTTACGTGTATTTAATAGTATACAAATAACACGGGAACTAGTAGAGACAAGAAAAACTGATAATTTTATCCGTAAATACAGTTTTAAAGAAATTAGTAATTACTTATTTTGACAGTTGCTGACACAGTTGACACGTGGGGGCTAAAGAGCGAGATGTAATCTGCTTAATGAATGAGAGTGAAAGAGAATACTTTCGTGAAAGTGAGCTTGGGGCGGGGACTACTTGTGCCATTTTAAAATGCAATATTGTTGGCATATAACCTGTCCATATATCTATATAGATAGGTAATACGCCTGTCTATATATTACCTAATTGTTTTGAAGGAAATAAATCAAACGTAGGAGATTAAAAAATATTCATTCGTACACAGAATGAATATTTTTTAATCTCCTACGTTTCATTACCTACTAGTCCAGCCTTAAGTTCTGTTACAAATGAAAATGTATTTTTTTTAATGAAGAATATGTAATATTATAAAACTTTATACCTACATATTTATTAGTCTCAGTCAGAAATAAGAAAAACATTCTATTCGAAATGGCCGTCTTTGGATTTTAAATAGGCCTTTAATCTGTTTGGCCACGAATCTATGGATTTACGTACTGTTTCCAAGGGATTCTTTTTTTTTTTTTTAAGACTTAATGTCGCCTAGTCATTTAGAGCAATGTCCTGCTAAAACTGACCATAATTTAAAGTCTAAAGGGTTGCTGTCTGGGCTAGATGAGGGCCAGTCTTCAGCTTTTATAAAGTCCGGAACGTTGGTTTCAAGCCAGGGGTTTGTAGTTCGTGCCTTGTGACCAGGTGCAGAATCCTGCTGGAAAGTCCAAGGTATATTTTTAAAAAATGTTTTGCTGAGAGGTTTCACAACACGATCTAAGACTGTATCTTGATACACTTTGGCTGAAGTTTTCACTCCTTTTTCACAAAAATGTTTTTTGTGACTAAGGAGTCACAAATGTCTGATCAAGGGATCAGACACGCCCCACCAAACCATCACTGACGCAGGATGATGAGCACGTTGTTGCTTTCCGACCACTTACTTGAGCAGCTTCTTTAGAACTGTGAGCGTACACTTTATCATTTTGCTTATTGTAGTGTTCTTCGATAGTGAAAATTTTTTCATTGGTAAAGAGGATATTTTTATGCTTTTCACCTGCGTATCGCCACAAAAGGCGTTTTGGTCGATTCACTATCTTTGATTGTAAAGATTGATTAAAGTGAATGTCCTGTATATTAATGAGAAGCACCGGGCTTCAGGTCTTGTTTTATAATACGCGACAGAGTCCTAGCGGGAATCTACATTTCTCGCGATAAGATTTTTTACTTCTTATTGGGGTTTCGTCGAATACTGGCTTTAACAGCCTTTGTATCTTTTCTGGTCTTAGACAGACGGAGTGTTATTGTATCTGTTGATAGTACGATATACGAACATACGGCTGATAGCAAGCTTTTGAAGTATCTGGAATATGACCGACGCGACGGCTCTATACCCAATTTGTGCAAGGCGATCACTGCAATCCTATTTTCTTTAACAACCCATTGCATATTGTAATTTGATAATGAACACGACAAAATATGTGAAATGGCGCAAAATCGAAAGAAGATTTTAATAATATACGTGTGCCAAATTAAAAATAATTAAAAAGTTGAAATAATTAAAAGTTTTCAGGTAACAGTATTAATGGCCAGACTAGTTAATATTAAAGTATACAAATGTGTCTGATTGATATTGTGTTGCGATATACTTAATGTTTCATGTATTATATCTGAAGGATACTAATCATCTTTCTACAATTCACTTCTAAGTACGACACTAATCGTCCTGCAGATAAATAGTATCTTTTCATAATCTTCCACCTGGTTTGTGGTTGTATTAATAAGTACTGAGAAACTATATTTAACTGCAACTACAGAATAATTCAAAGACCAAAAATAGTAACACAAATGTGGAGTATCACATGAGTGTTTTAATACCTAATTATAACAGTTACATACAAAACTTTATCTACACCCATAATATGAATCCTCTATAAAAGATTCTGAAATCATGGGGTGTTCTAAGAATTAAAAATTCATGAAATGTTTTATGTAGCACGCGTGAATGACAATGTTCTTATTCTAAATTCACAATATCACGCATCCAGCAGTAAAAATTGTGCCTTTCTCAAGGGTGTTATTGTGTTTTTTTTAATTATGACAGTGTATTAATATTGGCAAAAAGCTAACTGCTTTAGAATCTTTAATAGTGGTTTTTAAGGGTGCAGATATACATTAATAGAATACAGTGTCGCTACAAAGAAAATGTTAAACAAGTAAAGGTGTCTGTCAAATCAAAAGCCCGTTTGACTACAGTTTAAATTGTTAGTGAGTTAATAAATTTAAAATAACTTTTTTACTGATATAAATCGTTGTACAGTAGTTTTACATCTTAGGATTGCAATAAATTGATAATATTTGTAAAAGTTCTTAGGATGTATTTAAATAGGTTCAAGGCAATGTCAATAAACAGATTTACCTACTTTCTTAGTTAAAATATTAAATATGGAAAGGCATAATACATTACCGGCCTGGCAGTATTATTAAAGTACAAATACCAAAAAAAAAAATTAGCTGACCCAGCAAAACTTCGTAGTTCCTTAAAAATAGGGGTTGGTTGTAGAAGGGTAACAATTTATGGCTGCATGTATTTTTCGTCTATATATAAAATAAATAAATAAAAATTTTGCTAAAATAATTAAAAAATAAACAGTTAGGATCATCCTTATAACTTAAGGGTATGAAAAATAGTTTGTCTTATTCTCAGACCTACTGAAAATACATACAAAATTTTATAAGAATCAGTCAAGCCGTTTCGGAGGAGTTTTGCTAAAAACACTGTAACACTAGAATGTTATATATTAGATGTATGTACTCTGCCAATTATTATCTATAAATATGATAGCATCTTTTTAGATTGAAAAGTGAGAGAGCCACATTGGACCGAAACAGTCACTCAATTTTTTGCGAAATTACAATAAAATCGGGAATGTACCCCCTAGGAACATAATATAACGAAGCATTTGCATCATAAATACGAGCATTAAAGTACTAGTTAAAAGAAATCGCTTATCACTTCAGTAAATAGCGTAACAACATGTTCCATTTCATAAGCATAACATTATCTATACTTATAATAAATCTGTAGAGAGGTCAATTCTGTACATGAAATATATTTTCAAAATAACTATCAGGGGGTGATAAGTGATCGATACTGATGCCAAAAATGCAATCAGTAAAATTTTTGTCTGTCTGTCTGTCTGTCTGTCTGTGTGTATGTTCCTTATAGAAACAAAAACTACTCGACGGATTTTAACGAAACTTGTACAATTATTCTTCATACTCCTGGGCAGGTTATAGTATACTTTTCATCACGCTACAATCAATAGGAGCAGAGTAGTGAAGGGAAATGTTGGGAAAACGGGAGAAGTTACTCCATTTTTTAAGCTTCCGTCGCGTGTGGAGCCTTAATGGTTAAAGTTATATAGAAATCATGTATGAAGGAAATATTCTACATAAAATTGTCTAAAAAATATCCCGCAACAGCATATGTCTATCTTTTATGGTTGACTCACAATAACACGTGTAACTCCTGATAGCTTAGCAGTTCGGAGCATTCTGATTATATTTGTTTACTCTTACGTTTATAATACTCTCACTCATCCCTAATTTAAAAAAGTTAACATTATTACCTATTCAATAAAAAAAGAATCATAGAAATCGGTATAGAAACACCAAACTTATACATGAAATAAGCCATCGCGCCGTCGCACGTGAATACTGAATCATGCTTTAAGGATTATTTTTGTGTAACGGCTGCCGCGCTCGACACGGGTCGTGGCGGCGCGGTAGGGTATAAAAAGGCGGGAGGTCCGAAAGCGAGCTTCCCCGCCCCCCCGATCCTGAGAGACCTTCAGTCGCTCAGTCCCAAACCGATACGGATGCACATCAGGGTGCATCCGTTCTCTAAGCGCACTATGCAGTAGTATTTACTAAGGCAGCGCTGCATCATCCCCTTCTCAGGGGTTGATCGCATCAGATGAAGCCTGTAAGGCCCCTAAGGCCATAGGCACCCCCCACGGGTGTGTTTTAGTCAGTAAGAGTCTGACATAACTCTACAGCCGGCTGTAGGGTATCCATGAGGATTTCACAACCGCTCCCCCGGCTGGGAGGAAACAAAAAAAAAAGAAAGCGAGCTTCATTCAATATTTGGCTGTTGATGCGTTCAGAGCGTTCGACCTTATTGACAGACAATAATTGATATTGAGAAACCGTGCTTATCTTAGAATAAAAACCAAACATTTGTAAACAAAATTAGCAAATAAATCGTGTAAAACGTGTAGAAAATGAGTACTGGAAAACGGAAATATGAGAATTTTAGTTTGGTTATAAATACAGGTAATAAAAATGACCGTTATTATCTATATATGTTTAAAAAAGTCAAAGGCGACTGACTGACATAGTGATTTATCAACACACAGCCCAAACTACTGGACGGATCGGGCTGAAATTTGGCATGCAGGTAGATGTTATGACGTAGGCATCCGCTAAGAAAGGATTTTGATCAATTCTACCCCCAAGGGGATAAAATAGGGAATGAAAGTTTGTATGAAACTTTGTCAATTTTAAACCGACCGGGCTGAGACTTTGCATGCAGGTATAAGAAGAATCATAGATGAATGTCATTGTGTATAATACAAGCCTGACAACAAAAACTGTAGTCTATACTTCAGCTCTACACCGGAGCGAAGCGAGGGCGGACCGCTAGTCTATACTTATAATAAATCTGTAGAGAGGTCAATTCTGTACATGAAATATATTTTCAAAATAACTATCAGGGGGTGATTAGTGATCGATACTGATGCCAAAAATGCAATCAGTAAAATTTTTGTCTGTCTGTCTGTCTGTCTGTCTGTGTGTATGTTCCTTATAGAAACAAAAACTACTCGACGGATTTTAACGAAACTTGGTACAATTATTCTTCATACTCCTGGGCAGGTTATAGTATACTTTTCATCACGCTACAATCAATAGGAGCAGAGTAGTGAAGGGAAATGTTGGGAAAACGGGAGAAGTTACTCCATTTTTTAAGCTTCCGTCGCGTGTGGAGCCTTAATGGTTAAAGTTATATAGAAATCATGTATGAAGGAAATATTCTACATAAAATTGTCTAAAAAATATCCCGCAACAGCATATGTCTATCTTTTATGGTTGACTCACAATAACACGTGTAACTCCTGATAGCTTAGCAGTTCGGAGCATTCTGATTATATTTGTTTACTCTTACGTTTATAATACTCTCACTCATCCCTAATTTAAAAAAGTTAACATTATTACCTATTCAATAAAAAAAGAATCATAGAAATCGGTATAGAAACACCAAACTTATACATGAAATAAGCCATCGCGCCGTCGCACGTGAATACTGAATCATGCTTTAAGGATTATTTTTGTGTAACGGTTGGAAACACTGATAATTTTAGAGGTTTTTAATGTAAGGTCGTAAATAAACACAATTTTTCCGCTTACATTGCAAACGCTGGCTGAACCCTACGAGATCGATCAAAATATTGTACTGCAGTATTGTATACCTTAAAAATGTCTACAAAAAAGTCCGCCATGGTATCTGTCTATCTCTTAGGGATAACCCACAATAACCATTTTATATCCTATACTTTTTACGAGAAATAATAGATTATTTACGAAGCGATTTTCAGCAATATAACATTCTTCCTTATCCAATTCAGTACCTTAAATACATTGTGCATTTAATATAGACCAATTTGGCTATTTAACGCATGTAAGTAATTTAAATGAATATTTTCGAAGATATTACAGATTTAAAATGCAGGAACATAGCGGTTCCGACGCTACCGGGCGGGGCACCTGATGGCGCGTGCCTATTGTAATTAGGTATTAGAAGAATGTCATTGTGTATAATACAAGCCTGAGAACAAAAACTATAGTCTACACTACAGCTCTACACCGAAGCGAAGCGCGGGCGGACCACTAGTGAGACATAAATATGACGTGACGGGGCTAAAGTCATATTAGGTAAGTTGGTTGCATTTTCCCCCGTAGAGCTTACTCTACGGCGAAAAATTCAAAGTGGTTTACGCAATATTCAGGATATGCATGTGCCCATAAAGGTTCTGATAATGAGGGCTATCGCGTATGAATCCGCCGCTAGAGGCGCTAGTGTAGCGTGAGGTCTCCGAAATGTCAAATGTTATTGCTTGTTGGTTGTCTACGCGGGTTTATTTCTTATTAAAATAATGTTGTGAATAATTGGTAACAATTCAGCTTAATTATGGCAAATATGAGTTATGTGGCAATGAATGTCAGTTATTAAAAATTTGAGCTTAGAAAAATGATTATGTTCCCATTTTTTCCGAATAAAACGGAACTGGGCGTCACTGTGGCATGGCCTATTATGTTTAGGATATGGTTCTTTTGTGTTAAATACGATCTAAAAGTAACCGTTGATTTCATGTGCGTATTAATAAACTTTAAAAGTTACAATTTAGGACCTCACTCAACAGTGGCGCCATCTGGTGAGACAGAAAACGGTAGCCCTCATTCATTTTCGTTAATGGAAAATTTAAATAAAGTCTTGAAAGAAAAGTACTTATATTTACTATCGAACACAACATTCACTTGGTAAGAAGATACTGAGGTTCACGATTGTTTTCGTTTAAGCTTTTGTTAAAATGTTCACACTTTAGTTTAGATTAGGTGAATTTACTATCCACAATAAAAGGAAGTTAGCACTGTTAGGGACATTAAAGAGATATACATATAATTGTAATGATTACCTCGGGTGTTTACGCCGGGAGATGTGCGTACACACACAACCGGCCCGCGTGAGCCGCGCGGGAGGAGGCTAAAATTAACCGTTGCTGAAGACAGCAGCATCTATTTCTAAAATTGAATCTATGGCACGTTATAGTGCTGCTCTTGATCAGTTCTTGTTACACTATGTATTTTGATAGTCTATGGATCCTGAATTTATATCCGAAAATGGAATAACTACCTACTAGTTTAAGCTATTTGACAAGTTTTTGAACATGTTCTTACGTTATTTATTAGTATATATTTATTATAGTGACTTTTAAAAGCGGATATTTATAATTTTGTTGCGAACTTACATCAGTAAAAAAACGAAAATAATCCGTGAGAGGTGCGAGCGACGGGCACGGGCATTTTCAGAACTTGGATTTGGACTTCACGTTCACACGGCTTTCATTATAACGTCAAACGGTACAAAGTAATGTCACTTCGACAGCATGCTTACAAGCAGGTGACGTCATATTAGGCTCCGCCATTTCAGGGGTTTTCGCTCACGTGGCAATAGATTTAAATATACTTTTCTATTTCATGATTGTTAGTAGTAAATTATAAACTCCTTTTTTTGACAGAATAGGAAAATACACATGCCAATACTACTAACAGTACTTTAATTCAATGAAAGTTGCATTTGACTAGATCGTGATCATTATCAGAAACTTCAAACTACGTTTTAATATGTTTCTTATAATATTTTTTATTGATTAAAGTAAATTATACCTATTAATGAGTTAGGACTTACCGCCAAGAAGACAAAAGAGCAATTACTAGTCTGTCTAGTTGCCTAAAGATCCTGGGTATCTTAAATAGTATCTTGGAGGAGGCAAAACGCAAAAAATATTTTAGTGTAGCAAGATGGTAGCAAGCGTCTATAGGCTCTGCTAACCGCGCCCACCAGATTGAACATACCTACACACATCAAAAAATGTTTGAGATCACTTACAAAAGCTGATATATTTTCAAAATTTAACTTAATCAAGAGAAAATGTTTACGTTATATCATTTCAATCATAAGGCGATTGTAATAGAACTTAATAGAAATAAAAAGATAGTTTAACCAAACTTAAAAACCTTTTATTAATAAATTGTTGTTTATCTAATGAAAAATAACTCCTCTGGCTCGAACACATGCGGAGATCCGCCTGGGCATGCTGAGGATCAAGTTATCCAGCATTTCTTGTGGTAACCTGTCCCATTCTTGAACAGCAGCTTCACTGAGCTGCGATATTGTCTGGGGTGGTGGCTGGCGGTTCCAAAACAGCTCTCTTAAGAGCATCCCACTCGTGCTCTATTGGGTTTAAGTCAGGAGAGCCGGCAGGCCAGTCTAACCTTGTGATTTCGTATTTTCGGAGAGCAGCATTGACTCGTACAAATTGGTACAAATTGGTGCCCATGGTGGAACCGTTCTTTGCCTTTCAGAGTCTCCAGGTCTTTTCCAAACACGGACACATCGGTTATCTGGATGAGTACTGATTCGCGATTCGTCAACGAAGAGGCAGTTTTGCCAAATGTTTTCCTCTTCGTCTTCTTCGATTTGCAGGAGCCTAGCCCACTGTAATCGCCGTCGCTGACGTTCCCGTGGCCGAGTGGTTTGTACGCCGGGTTTCATGGTGTCACCGCCTCGAGAGGTCCCGGGTTCGAATCCCGGTGGGGTCAGATGTCTGTGTGATGAATACGAGCATTTGTACTCCAGTCATGGATGTTTAATATGTATTTCTATATGTATTATTTCCGTTACCCTAGCATCCCATAACACAAGCCTTATAGTGCTTACTTTGGGGCTAGGCTAATTGGTGTGAGTGTTAGAAATATTTATTTATTTATTTATATAGCAACTCTGCGTGCTATTTCTGTCGTAGAATAAAATAAATAATAATATATAATAATAAAATCGAAAGTTACAATTCTGCCTCGTAAAACATCTGATAATCCTCGTGGCATTTTTTAAATCACAACTTTCGGTGAAAAAATATTTTAAATTCGATAATTGACTAAGTCAGATTTCTGAATGAGTGTCAGCCTGGATTGCATGACTTTTTATATGGAAAAACATTTGAATTATTTTATTTTTTTACGTTCTAAATCAAATTTTTAAATTAAGAATTTTATCAGAAAAAGAAATTACAAAAAAGTCTTCTGTAACACAAAAAACAATCTATTTTTCAAAGTGACCGCAAACTTTTTTTGATGTGTGTACACATTTTTTTTATGTTTCTTTCATATAAACTTTGTCCTGACAATAAAGAAACAAAAAAAAATAAGTCAGCGCACTTAAAGATATATTTACACATCAATTTATTTTTCAGGTTAGGTTTACATTATTCTTGACGATTCGGATCCTGTACAAGCTTCTTGAAGGAACGAATGAATGAATTATCACTTTATTGTACACTATAAAATCATTCATCGTCGGGTTGTATCATACACTGTACGTGTGTCGCTCTCTACAGGTGCATCTAGTTATCCCATCATAATAATATCATGCATAGTGCTTGTACCTTTAAAATCCATTTTGTGTTGTCGTGAAGAGCCTTGTCCGTGCTGTGCCTAAGGAAGATAGCAAGGTATACTTTATCCATTCACTCCTGCTACGCATCTAATTCGCCTTGATACCGGTTCGGTTAGGTCACAGAATATGCAACAAAATAAGATGCCACTACACCGGTCACCAATTTCATCTTCTCAGCCCAACTTAAATAGCCCACGAGAAGATTTTATAACGAGATTTAATTTAAGAAAGAGAAAATGTCCTGAAAATGATAAGTTTTCCAAATTTTGTGATGAAGTTAAGGAAATGATGAATGAATTTCGAATTGATCAGGATTCGAGGTGGGCCAGGGTGGATAGGGCTATGGAAGAGTTGACATCGCAAAACAAGAAAATCATTGAATCTAATAGTGAAATCAAAAAAATGCTTCAGGACACAAAAAAACAAAATCATGAACTCCGCGTAAAAATAAAGATCATTGAAAATGAATACACTGATGCTAAATTGAAGATTGATGAACTGGAAGAGCAAGTTCATGAATTGCAAAAAAATCAATTTAAGAGAACAATTGAAATTAAAAATGTACCTAGACTTCAAAATGAAGATCTACATACCATGCTCGATAATATAATAAAAGTAGTTGGTGTCATAGAGAATAAACCTGACATTGAACAAATCTATCGTAGGGGTAAGGAAAATGCTCCAATTATAGTTGAGCTGAAAGATGCAGCCGACAAAATTAGAATTCTTAAGGCAGTTACATTTTATAACAAGGAAAACAAAGATAATAAATTGAATAGTACTCATCTCGGTATTAGCAGCCCTATAACACTAATATATATTTACGAGAAAAATACACACTTTATAAAGAAACTCTTTGCTTCTGCGAAAGGATTGGCCAACGAAGGCAATTACAGGTACTGTTGGATCTCAAAGGGTATGGTGATGCTTCGCAAAGAGGAAGGTTAACCAGCTATTCCCATAAAGAAGCAAAAGGATATTGAAATCCTCAAGCTCGAAGAAAACTATTGACTAGGAAAACTAAGGTTGTTCTCTAAATTTAAATTTCTTTCTCTGATTGTTTTTTTTACATAAACTATTAATGTCAACAGGTCTTATAATATCTATTTTATTTATAATAATACTTTATATTATTAATGTATATTTATTTTTTATAGTTAATTATTTGTTGTTTTCATATTTTAGAAGATACTCATTTGCCAATTTGGTTCTTCCGCTAATCTTAATAAATAGAATAAGCGATCATCGCGGTTGTCATCGGGAGGTGTCATTTGATTATAAAAAAATAAATAAACTACTTTATAAGGGCTAATGATCTGCGTGACATCAGTATTGATATTGATAACAATATCAATGTTGGGGAGGCACGTCTCGTAGACGATCCCGGGGATTGCGGCTCTATCTTGGGTACTATGAGACAATTGAATATAATAGTACAAAATACCCGAAGCATAAACAAAAATTTTGAAGATTTTAATATACACATTACACGACTAAATGTTAAATTAGACTTAGTGCCGTGTAGTGTCGGCCTAGAATAGAATAGCACTACCTTCTCTCATCCCGTGGGTGTCGTAAGAGGCGACTAAGGGAAACTTCACCTAAGGAGATGAGCAGCAGCATCTCCTTATGCGAACCGGTATACTGCGATCGCCAACCCGCCTGCCAAGCGTGGCGATTATGGCAAAATCCCCCCCATATGCGAAACAATACGAAACGGCCCCTAGTCCCCGGCGGCCCCGCTATTCCTGGCTACGGTAGCGGCCACGGTAACGGCGGGGCAGGGGGTGCGAAGAATCCCCGGGTAGGACACGGCTACCACAACAACAGAATACTGGCCCTGGCAACCTACAACACGCGCACACTGAGGACCGATGCCAAGATGACAGAGCTGGAAGAAGCTATCAGCAAGTTACACTGGGATGTCATCGGGTTATCTGAAGTCCGAAGAGAGGGAGAGGACACGATAACTCTGGACTCCGGTAACTTGCTGTACTTCAGGGAGGGCGACCAACAGTCCGTAGGTGGTGTCGGGTTTATCGTCCATAAGTCCCTCGTCCACAACGTGCTGATCATCGGTAGTGTTTCGAGTAGAGTAGCGTACTTGGTACTCAGAATATCATCACGATATTCGATGACTGTCATCCAAGTCTACGTTCCAACCTCGAAACACACCGATGACGAAGTGGAGGCTATGTATGAGGAGATCTCTCGGGCCATGCATAGCCACAAAACCCACTACACGATTGTGATGGGGGATTTCAATGCAAAGTTGTGGAAACGTTGCGGCGACGAGCTGAGAGTGGGGCAATTTGGAGTTGGGGAATGGAACGACAGGGGCCGGATGCTGGCGGACTTTATGGAGAGGGAGAACCTCTATATGATGAACTCCTTCTTCAGAAAGCCCGTCACCCGCAAATGGACCTGGATAAGTCCCGACGGCAAGGTCAAAAATGAGATTGATTTTATCATGTCGACGAAGAAGCAAATATTCAATGATGTCTCAGTGATCAACGCTGTTAAGACAGGAAGCGATCACCGCATGGTAAGAGGCACATTGAATATCAACGTTAAGCTTGAAAGATCGCGACTGATAAAATCAACGCTCCGACCGGTGCCAGCCCAAATTCAAAACCCCGAGCGCTTTCAGCTCGAGCTCCAGAACAGCTTCGAGTACCTTGAGAACAGCATAGACGTGGACGATCTGAATGACCTGGTGGTAGATACTGTCCGTACGGTAGGGTCTAAACACTTTAAAACCCGCCGTACCAAGTTAAAGAAACTCTCCGCATACACACTCGAACTCATGGATAAGAGACATGAAATGAGACTACCCTCAAACATCTTAAAAACAACAAGGCGGCGGGAGATGACGGAATCACAACAGAGCTTCTGAGAGAGGGCGGTACGCCGTTACTTAAAGTCCTCCAGAAGCTCTTCAACTCCGTCATCCACCAGGGCAAAACGCCGAAGGCATGGAGCAGAAGCGAGGTAATTTTGTTCTTCAAAAAGGGTGATAATACCCTACTGAAGAACTACAGACCCATCTCGCTTCTGAGCCATATCTACAAGCTGTTTTCGAGGGTCATTACGAATCGTCTCGCTCGCAGGCTCGACGACTTCCAGCCTCCCGCACAAGCCGGTTTCCGAAAAGGCTTTAGTACCATAGACCACATCCATACGCTGCGGCAGATTATACAGAAGACCGAAGAGTATAATCGGCCACTTTGCTTAGCGTTTGTGGACTATGAGAAGGCCTTCGATTCGATCGAGACCTGGGCGGTGCTGCAGTCTCTCCAGAGGTGCCAAGTGGACTACAGGTATATCGAATTGTTAAAGTATCTATTCCAAAACGCCACTATGTCGGTCCGAGTACAGAATCAGAGCTCTAATCCTATCCAACTACAGCGAGGGGTGAGACAGGGAGACGTTATATCTCCGAATCTGTTCACTGCTGCGATGGAGGATATTTTTAAGCTTCTGGACTGGAAAGGACTCGGCATTAACATCAACGGCGAGTACCTGACACACCTTCGATTTGCCGATGACGTAGTCCTAATGGCGGAGATCTTGGAAGACCTGAACACCATGCTCGAGCATCTCAGTGACGCATCCCAGCGAGTGGGTCTTAAGATGAACATGGACAAGACGAAAATCATGTCCAACGCCCATGTTGCAATGGCAGCGTTCGGGAAGCTGCGGAACATCTTCGCGTCCAAAATACCTCAATGCCTTAAGACGAAAGTCTTTAACCAGTGTGTGTTGCCAGTGATGACCTATGGCAGTGAGGCGTGGTCGTTTACTATGGGTCTCATAGGACGGCTCAAGGTCGCCCAGCGGGCAATGGAGAGAGCTATGCTTGGTGTTTCCCTGCGTGATCGAGTCAGAAATGACGAGATCCGTAGGAGAACTAAAGTCACCGACATAGCTCGAAGAATAGCCCAGCTGAAGTGGCAGTGGGCGGGACACATAGCGAGGAGAACCGATGGCCGTTGGGGCGGAAAGGTTCTCGAATGGCGACCGCGTGCCGGACGACGCTCAGTGGGAAGACCCGCTACAAGGTGGACCGACGATCTGGTGAAGGTCGCGGGAAAACGCTGGATGCGGGCAGCGCAGGACCGATCGTTGTGGAGATCCTTGGGGGAGGCCTATGTCCAGCAGTGGGCGTCATACGGCTGATATGATGATGACGAATAATATTAACTGAGTGTTGGCTCCCACATATAAGTAATTTACCTAATATACCTAACTACAATTGTCATTCAACTACGGTACAGACTAATCAAAATAGTGGAGTTGTCGTTTATACCCACCAAAGTCTTAATGTTACAGTAAGAGAACCCAATGTTGTAAATTCGGATAGTTTGCTTATAATGATAAATGATCAGTTTGCAATACTCGCAATGTATAGATCACCATCCATTTATAACATAGATGAATTTCTGCAGTCTCTTGACAAAATTCTTGGTGAACTTAAAACATTTAAAAATGTGATTATGACGGGCGATTTGAATGTGGACATTAAACAGACAAGTACTGATTTGAGAACTAATGACTACCTTAATATACTATCAATGCATGGTCTTATGCCCAGTCACACTATTCCAACTCGAGGGCCAAACTGTATTGATCACACATTCGTAACGATCGGTTCCAAAGCAATGACACTGATATGTAACTCATCTATAACTGATCACTGCAGTGTCTTAATGTCTGTGAGTGTGAAGCGTTCTGGCGAAATCACTAAAAAGAATATTTTTGTAACCAAAACGGATTTTAATATGGCGGTTACAGAGTTAAGTTTACTTGATTGGACAGAGCTAACAGATTTTTTAAATCCTGATGAAGCTACAGACAAATTCCTTAAAATTTTATCAAACATTTTAGATAAGTGTACTACAAAGCGTATAAATAGTAACAGAAAGTTCGCTATTAAGCCATGGATGACTCCAGGCTTAGTAAGGTGCATAAGATGGAGAGATATTTAAAACGTTATTTAAAAAAAGACCCGAATAATCTTGTTTTGCGTGTAACATATGTGAGGTATAGGAACTTTTTGCAATAATTTACTGCATAATTTGAAGAATGAATATGAGAAATCTGAAATTAATAAATATAAAAATGACATTAAAAATACGTGGAAGACAATACGAAGAGTCTGTAACCTTAATAACCATGCGAAATCCTCACATATGTTATTATCGCTCAAATGTACTCCTGAAGATTCTGTAAACTACATAAATGAGTATTTTTGCAATGTTGGTGAAAAATTAGCAACTAAAATGCAGGCGGTACAAATTGAGCCTAACACATATCCCGAAATGTATCCGAAAAGTGCAAGATCACCCCTGAACTCTTTTGTACTGTTACCAACGGACGAGTATGAAATATGTAAGTTGATAGGATCACTCAAAAATAGTTTGTCTGCTGGATGGGATGGTATCCCGTCAGTGTTCTTTAAGATGGGAGCAATGTCCCTTGCTCGCCCAATATCGCATATTTGTAATTTATGCTTTTCCACAGGGACTTTCCCTGCAATGTTAAAAAGGTCGCTTATTACTCCAGTGCATAAAGCGGGAGATAAAACTAAAATCGATAACTATAGGCCGATTTCACTATTACCAACATTATCTAAAATATTGGAAAAATCTATTACATCCCGACTTGTTACCTTTCTAGAAAATAATAATTTTTTTTCGCCTACTCAGTACGGTTTTAGACAAAACATGTCAACTACAAATGCAATTGAAGATGTTATCCAACAAATTGCCCAAATTTAGACGCTAAAAAAAAATGTCTTGCGATCTTTCTGGATCTAGCGCGCGCGTTTGATACAGTATCTATACCAATACTATTACTTAAATTAGAAAACGCTAGTATACGTGGCACACCACTTAAACTTTTTCAGTCTTATCTAAAAGAAAGAACACAAGCAGTAAAAATTGATAATGTGGTAAGTGATAGCATAGGATTAAATTATGGTGTCCCACAAGGCTCCGTCCTCGGTCCAACGCTCTTTTTGGTCTATCTTAACAGTCTGACTATCATGAAATTACAAAGTGCAAAAATAGTATCATTTGCTGATGATACTGTTATTTTATTTAATGGGCAGACCTGGGATGAGGTAAGGATGTTGGCTGAAGAGGGGATTGCACTTGTTTTGAAATGGCTTAAGAGGAATGTTCTTACTCTCAATCTAGATAAGACTAAATACATGATATTCAGTATTAAGGATAGTGATCAACCTAAAAATTTCAGTATTCAAGCACATAATTGCTCTGATTCTTTGAACTGTGTCTGTCCAGCTTTAACAGAAGCTATAAATATGAAATATCTTGGCATTCTAGTAGATAGAAATCTGAATTGGAAACAACAAATAGATGGACTTAGCTGTAGAATACGTAAGCTTATATGTATTTTCAAAAAAATAAGAAAAGTAAAAGATAAGAACTCCATAAAAACTGTGTATTATACATTGTGTCAATCAATAATAAACTATGGCATAACTGCTTGGGGTGGTGCTCATAAATCTCATCTAATAAAAATTGAGCGAGGGCAAATGACTATATTAAAAGTTGCAAATTTTTGAGAACCGCGCTCTCCAACCAGAACACTTTACATTGAATTCGAAGTTCTAACAGTCAGACAGCTTTATATTAAATCAATTATTTTAAAGTGTCATCGCTTTGTTACTCCTCTAACATCTAATTCCACAGTAAGACGCATTACAGATCCTTATAAGGTGCTGTCGTGTAGAACTAAGTTCGCACGTATATTCTTTTATTATTTGGGTCCTCGGTTATACAACAAGTTAAGTCGATTTTTTCCAACACTTCGAAATAACACATATTTTAAATGTAATAAAATAATTACCGGATACTTGGCGTCACTTGATTATAGTAGTACTGAGGATTTGTTGAGGGATTAGAAGGCAAAATTTGAGTATGCATATGTAATATATATTTATTTAATATTTTATACATAATATAAATTTACATGTAGTTCTATGACCTAATATTATATAAATTATTAATTTTGGTATTGATGTGTATTAGTATCTTTATAATATTTATCTTTTTACTTTACGTATACTGTACAGTATTAGCATTTCGCAGTTTTATCACGACCTGTCGTAAGTTGTAAAATGATATGAATCTACCCTATTTTGTTTACTTGACGATGATCCTACTCTGCCGCAATACAGTTTTGTCACTAAAGCGGAGGGTAGCTGTCAGTCTTTGATGTTGTTACGCATATCTTAATATAAACTTGATGTAAATATTGTAACACTGTGTAACAACTGTTTGTATTTTCTGATGGTGAATAAATGTTATTATGTTATGTATGTTAAAATTTTAAATTACAATTAATTAAGATAATTACATAATAGTATTGGTCTATTATAAAATAAGATTGAAATGCGGAAAATGCAAAAAAATATTGAATAATAATAATAAATATACTGTTTTGTTAATCAGCATCAACCTATTAAAGCCCCTACAGCTGGAGCATAGGCCTTCCCTATGGATGGAATAGGGAGATTTGGCCGCTACAACCTGGGCCCAGTGCAGATTGGTGGGTGCTAACGACTGCAGATGTAGCCGTTATCAACGGCTTAACGTCTCTTCCAAAGCACAGCGAACTTCAAGATTGTGAGTTTTGGTCACCCATCCAATAGCCGACTATATACTAGGCCGAATGCACAGGCCTTCCCTATGGATGAAATAGGGAGATTTGGCCGCTACCATCTGGGTCCAGTACAGATTGGTGGGTGCTAACGACTGCAGATGTAGCCGTTATCAACGGCTTAACGTCTCTTCCAAAGCACAGCGAACTTCAAGATTGTGAGTTTTGGTCACTCATCCAATAGCCGACTATATACTAGGCCGAATGCGCTTAATACCTGCGCTATCGAGCACTTCACATTTGAAAATATTAATAAACCATTTCATTTATACAAACTTTGGTGACGCTACCTATCTGAACGATTTTTTGAGGGTCTATCAGCCAGGGCCATTCCTTTAACCCCCAAACCTTCTATTTCAAATGTGAGTCCACACAGTGAGTCTTCACATCATGCTCGTCAATGTTGAAATGGATGTGAATAATAAATTTTATTTATAGCAAAAACGCACCACGTAAATTTGATGCTTGTAACATTAACTAGGCACTTTTCAAAAGTTATACACTTCTTTCGCTAAAGTAGGCTTATGCAACAACTAAATGCTCATTTGCAGTTATGTTATCGTCTTATTACTAAGTAAAAAAGGGAACATCATATATAACTTAACGAATTCCTGGACTTTTAGTTCATCTGTGTAAGAGATTTTACAAAAAAAATAGTTTTAAAAACTAAAAACACGTTTTTATTTACTGCAGTAAAAAGCCAAAAATAAACAAAATGTACTCTCTGTTTATTTCATAAGGGCCTTAGAGTAAGTCATGTTTATAGTTTATTTTAACATATTTATATAACTGAAAAAAGGGTGGGGCGCTTCATTATTAAATTATAACTGAGTTGTTAAGCATTATGAACACGAATTTATTAAAAGAGAAAAAATAAATTAATAAACTATTTATTTATCTATTTTAAGTTGGTCACAAAACTTAGAACGAGTTTATTGCGACTGAATACGTATCCTCTCCATCTCCGATAAGGTATCACTATTTGCAAGGCGTTCTTCTTGTTATCTTGGAACAGTCCAGTTCCTCGATCTGTAGACCACTAAAAGATTTTACTTTACTTAACGTGCAAAAAACAGAAAATATTAAGACGAATCTAATGAGCCCAAACTCGAAATGTTTACCTGTAGGCAGTCCAAGGTTCCATCAGCCACCTTCTAGTCCCATCATCAGATCAGCTCGATGGTACCATAATTATATTGTATTGTCATCTAATCTACATATAATTGCCAAGTTTCATGATGATACAAGTATTATAAGTACGAGTAATTCAGATTCTTAGATTTTATTACATAGTTTGTTTGTTACAAGTCGACCTAATAAAAGAGTGTTGAAAATAAAAATCACCATTACTGAAACGCACACGATTCAAAAGTATCACTCGAGCAAGCCTATCCTGACCTCATCCCGTATCCCGTAGTTCTCTGGAAACCTTATTCGTCGATAGAAAAATAATACCAACCAAAGGTGAGAATGTTATTGAGCGAAATAACAGAAAAACATAGTAGTGCTTCTGTAAGATGGAAGTTTCTTCCTTAATCGGGTTTGCCAATTTGAGCGGGAACTTCGCTAAGCCATATAAATTTTTAGAAAGCCTGACAAAATCTTAATGTCAAAGTTAGATTATAATCAATTTGCGATCAGAAGTTATAATAGCCAAGAAATCAATGTTAAAATAAAGTAACTTTTACAAACTAACCATAAGAAACTTTGAGATAAAAAGAAATATCAAATTTAAGCTGATTAAAATAATCAGCTTAAAGGAGATTGCTCAGCTTCCATACATGTTTGGCCTAAAAACCAATAACCATGAAAAATTGTTTCCTAGATTCGAAAGTATATATAAATTACCGTAGAAACGAATATTATCGACGGCCACTCCTGTGAACTTCTATAAACCATATACACTGAATGATTTTGAGGTTATGTTTGCAAATAGGCACATAGGTATTAGAATAATAAAAACCAAATAACTTATATAGGAAAATAGGGCAATCAAGCCAAGTACCGATATTATGTATTAGATTCAGGTATATAGAGCATGTAAAATAACAGATAATTGCCTGTTTTTAAAATTAATGCACAAGAGTAAGTTTTAAAATCATGATTATGCCATTGCGACTTTCAGAAGCAATCTTGTTTCATTTGACAAGTGTCTAACACTAATTACACTAACAAAATGCATGTCAAGGAACTGGTACCTGCTTACCTATGTTATGAGAAACATGGAACTGTTATCATAATTTTATAAAAACCAATAGGATATTTTCTTAGTAATAATTAGGTTTATAATGGTAAAAGGTAATTCTAATGTAATAATATATTGCGTAGGTTCATGATAGTTCTGATCAATGTGTGAAATATGTATATTCCTGACATAGCTTAAATATTCTGATAAGGTAAATTAATGAAATAAAACAACTTAAGTACTTTTATGTTGCGTTTAATATTACATATCATCTACATTTTCAATTAAAATATCATCGAAATATTTTATCAATCTTTACAAAATAGATTTGTTTTGATGTTATATAAACAACCTCGATCAGTCTTTGTGAATGTTACTACACCCATAGCCAATAAAAATGATTCGTATGTTTTCCAAACCGGTAAAAATAGAAGTCCTTTTTTAAAATTAATATATTATTTAAAGGTGGCCGTTAAAATCTAATGACTGTAAAATAAAGTATAAATTACGCCAAGAATTACTGTATATGTCAATATTTTATTTGCATTTAGGCCAATTTGACCAATCTCCTTTGCAAGCTTTTACAAGAAAAGCAGTTGATCAATGTTTTTTATTCGCTCACAGTCTAACATGGGATCTTGAAAATTTTATTGTATTGTAAGAGAAAATTTCTAATACTTATCACAAAAAGAAAAATGGCTTAATATGACTCAACTTATGTTGACTGACTAAGCAACAAAGAGCTCATCATAGACCCGCATCATACTCCAGTTAGCACGGCTGTGGTAAAAATACAAAAATGTCCCGTAACTACTGACTTGGACTAGATCAAAATATTTTAATAATTTAGAATATAATAATTATGTAAAATGAGTGAGTCTGCATTGAAGGTTCATTTAGCAGCAGGAAAAAATAGGCCATTTAAAATTACTAGTGGCCCCGTAGAAAAAAATATTACCTTTTTAGTTCTGTAAAAAAGGATAATCGATCATAGTCTTCTGTTAAAGAGTAATTGTGTGTGTATGTGTGTGGGCGTGAGGTTGCATAAAACGCATAGTAAAATCTGTAATATTTCATCATCATCAGCCTCTTAATTTTCCCCTTTTACTATGGATGGAATAGGGAGACTCGGCGTGACTCACCACGCGGGCCCAGTATGGACTGTTGGGTGATAACGCTGCTGATGCAGCCGGGACAAACGGCTTGAGGTGCCTAACGGAGGAGCTCATTGCAAAAGTTGCTTACCTTTCACTATCGCAGGCCGAATGCATGTGTTAGTCTAATCTATATTAATAATTTCGTCAAGGAGTACGGTAGACTCGATCGAAACCTTAGATGAATAACAAAACATAAATCAATATATATTTCGAGTCGACAACATATATTCGTAAAATTCGGATTATGGAGTATTTCGTTAAATTCTAATGGCCTTGACAAACCAACCGCAGTCGCCATCCAAACAAACTGCAATCGACATTTTAGATACGCCTCGCCAATCACCACATTGCATGCATCGCGCCAAAAAAGTATCGTTGACGTTTCACGAAAATATTGTTTTTGACACTTTTTTATGATTGTACTCTTTGTTAACTTTGTTAAGTGTTTTTTCTTTAAACCTGAGATTGGCCGATTGCAATAACAACCATAGAAAAAAGAACACTAGCCACAACCATAAAAGTAGAAGTTTTAGTTCAAATGTCATTTAGTTTTGCATAGTGATTTACTTTGTTTGGATTACACACATTATGCCGAAAATCGTAAGAACTTCATAAAATCCTTCATTGGTCGTACCTTTGTCTTTGTTTGGTTTTTTGTATGATGATATTTATATAATTTTATTAACAGCCGAATCTCCTTGCATTTGGTAAACATTGTCACAATTGTGGAAAGTGGATGCAGCGAACACGGACCTGAAAAAAAGAAGCGAAGGGCTCTTCGTAAAGATGGTGAGTAGTATTTTAGTAGGTATGTAGTAGGCAGGTTGTGTTTTTAAGTGAATTTTGTTCTACGTTTTTTTCTAAAAGTGTGGATTGTAAGACTTTCTGCATTCAAATAAAATAAGTACTTACTTATTTACTTCCAGTGGCATGCAGTTTTTGTAATGGCAAAATATTTGCAAGAAACTGCAAGCAAATCCAAATGTGCAGTCGATGCGTGGAATGCGACAACATTATACTCGGTAAGCGACTCACTAGTTTTTCTCTGTAACCCAACAAATAATAATAATTGACCACATGCATAGCCTGTGTTGAGGTGTCATGAACACATACGAAAACAAACACGATTTTTTTACCGTTTTTCTTGATAATGGAATGGACCCCTTCATGCGCAAGTTCAACTTGAACTTGGCTGGTTCTTATTATACAATTAGACATTATTAATTGTATAATATATTTTTGCAGATAACATCAATCAATGGGAGTGTTGAGGCCCAGAAACAATAATGGAATTAAGAATAACCAAGGCTCGGGCACTTCCAAACCTTTTTCCAATTTCCAAAAAATCAAACTGCTCCTGTTGCATCTGTTTAATTACTAGCTGCCTCTATAATACAACCTGACAAATCCCAAGATTTATTTGATGACTTTCGGGTGCAGCTCACCGAGTACAGTAAAATGAAAAATAATACTTATTACCAGATAGAGGTGTGAGGATATACCTACATACATACACAATACTTATTATTATTAAGTATTGTGTATGTATGTAAGGTCGATAACGAAGAGTTGACGCTTATCGAAGAGTCACTGGTGACTGCTGATGTTTCTTAGGACAACGGAAAAAACAAGAATCAATGCTGTCAGTAAGCAGTGATTCTATTTATTTACAAGAAGAGGAGAAAGAAAACACATCAAATGGCTGGCAGACCCTCGAAGAAACGTAAATATTCAAGCATGTTTAGTACAGAACATCAGCCCCCCAGGACTAACTTTGTATATTTAGGACTTTCAAATAACATTCAAGTATACTGATATGACTTGGTGTTGGTTCAAAACCTGCCAAAGTAGAGAAAAAGACTGAATGCTTAAAACAAAGGAGCTTACAGAGAATGAACCTTAAAAGTTATATGTTTTCTTAATTTATGTTAGTTTATTTTGAATTTTGTAAATAAAAATTATTTGTGTTAAAACTTTTGCAGTATTTACCTATATTTATTAAACACATTGAATGAAGCTATACGAATCTATGCCTTGCTTACCTTTAATATTCCTTGAGAACCGATGACTACAGAAATTTCTACCTACATTTTGTACCTATTTGTGTATTAAGAGTCACATTTCACCCGAGCGAAGCCGGGTTTTCATCTAGTATTATAATAGTAAGGTTAGTAATACGCTACCCATGTACGCTGTTGAGAATAAATTTATTTTGGTTTTGTTATTGAAAATGTCGCCGTATTCTCACTCAAAAGTCACTAAAAAATAACAAACCTGTTATAGTATAAAAGATGATGAATGAAAGTGAAGTATGAAGTATGGAAGTGCGAATGGTAAAAATGCGAAAAGTACTATGGAAGAGTAGCTAGATAAAATAGACTCCGATTACGTTGGAGGAAGTAGTTATTAACAAAATGAAAACCGCCCGCTACCATCTATGAATAAAGGATCTAACGATTTAAAAGGTAGGAGGCACAAATCAAAAGAAACGAGTGAAAGTTAATTACAACGCTGCAAGATTAGTAACAGTGGGACAAAATTTCAGGAGATATTGACAATAGTTTCGGTGCTCTCACCAGCTGAGCTAACGAGTCGTATTTCAGGAGATAGGAATAGTATAGTTTGTTATTATGAAATTTTCTGTAAAATGAATGATTGATGTGGTGTGGACTTTAGAAGCATTTATCGTACAACTTTTGAAAACAAAACAAAATCACGTATGCATAGGGTAGCCGAAGCAGGAGTTTTGGAATTAACATAAGCCTGGCAGAATAACATAATTGCATTCTTGCACCTTGTAAAGTACTCCCATTATTCCTTTATATTTAGGGCGACGCCTAAGTGAGCAAAAAAAAATCAACAAACGGCCATGACTTTTGGTAGCGTTCTCATCGTCAGTCTCTTGAATAGAAGCTTGGTTTAGAAATCCATAATTCATGTCAGTTGTTCGGTATATTTGTTTGTTTTTTCCTGTTGCGTCTAAATGGAGAGTACTCACACGCCATTTCAACAGACCGGTTCCTCTTCAACAAGAGATTCTCCATCCATAGAGTAACACCGCCGACGTGGGCTCCAACTTAGGCTGCGTCCTCGCTTCCGTGATCAAACGCGAGCCTATTAATATATAAAAAAGATTAACCAACTCTCAAGTCAACTCAGATAAAAATCTGGACAGAAGCTAACCCCAGCTTAAATATTTTAGTCAGTTTGTAACTTTTACAATGAGATACATTATTTATCTTTTGCTTACATTTCTACTCATGTGAAATAATTTAAAGGTTTTAACGAGAAAAGGGTTACGCTGGAACTTTACCGCAAGGTCTACAACTTATGACACTCTGAAAATAAATCGTTTGTAAGTTGGCTTAGTTTTGATATGCTCTGAAAGGGCTTTTAGCTGTTGAAATTTTGTTAATGTTGCTCTAAAATTTACGCCTCTGTGGTTCTTGAAAACATGCTTAGACCAAGTGTTTATTTAATTAGTAGATGTTTGTATTCCAGTCTACAGTAGGTATTTAAGTATAAGTTGGGTATGTTGAATGTGTAGTTATTTTAAACTTATATTATGGACGATGAATGATAATTCGGTGGTTTACTTAGAGCTATAATATATGAGTGTGAGTGAGTATGAGAAGAATTATTTGGAAATGATATTTTGAATATTTTAACATCAAACTTCCTTGTATTAAGTTGGTGATAAGATAAGACTGTGTGACTGTGCGAGATCAAGAATGTGATTTTTATCATTTCTACGCTGATGATCTGCAAATTTATGTGCAGACTACTGTTGAGGAAATGACCGCTGGTATATCTCAGCTAAATAAAGATCTATCCAATGTAAGTTCGTGGTCTGCAGACTGGAATTACTGCTAACCCCACTAAATGTCAGACAATCGTAGTGGGTGGCTCCATGCAGATCCTAAAGATTGATTTTGGTCGGCTCCCATCTGTTGTGTTTGAAAGTTCTACAATTCAATTTAGCCTCAGCGTCAAGAATCTCGCCCTTTACATTGATATATTTAAGCTTTTTAAGTGTCCTAAAATTTTTATATATGCTTAAAGTAATCCAAGTATTTTCTAGTATTTATCACGTTTTACAGAAAAAAGTGCTATTATACTTCAATAAAACAAAGAGTTGTTTATATTTTTTTTATCAATTGAATGTTAAACCTATGTTTCGAATTATCACCATCGAATGTCCAATAAATAAATAATAATGTATATGTTAAATTAAAAATTGATCACTTTTTACTACAGCGTGAATATAAGGTATTATATTCCTTAAAAGGTAAGTCACATGCAGCTATTATACATTGATATAGAAAATAGTAGGCCAGTCAAAAAATGAATGGATAAGTTTCTTAAATAAATGAAATTTCCAATTATATTCGCTATAGTATGACATAGTTACCATTCATAATAAATAAAACAATTAAAACAGTTTACTGATTTTTATTCACAATAATTTTTCAAATTGCTAGCTTCCGATTACATAATCCACACCACGTATTTCGTGTATTTTTTGTTTAGGCTGCATAAGTTTTTCAGGCATCTCTGCTTCCGTGTTTGTTTCGCGTGCGTCAACAATCTCTTTATAATATCCCCGGAGAAATCAGTCATTAGATGATTTAGATATGGTGAATGTGCAGTCCAAGGAATCGGACGTCACCTTTTGCCACTCTGAATAAAATAATTAATGATTTATTAATAAGTGTAGGATCTCTTGATTTTTTTTTGTTAAGAACACTAAATGGATAAAAATCAATACATAACTATTAACTATGTATTCATAGGACTTTTCATCGAGACTGAACCAACCACCTGATTCAATTAAAATTCAATATTGTGACTAAAATTAAAATAAAATAGATGAGATTACTCAAACCTTACGTAATAAATGGATTCATCTCTTCTTAATTAAGGTAGTTGGCCTATTTAAATATTAAGTTTGAATTATACCAAATTTATTAGCAAAGCTGTTTAAGTACTTGGGGCCAGCTAAACAATATATTTACTTTAATTTATAGTCAACTATGATTTGAGAAATAAATAGGTATCAAGTAACAGTATGTAATAATTAAAGATATTAAGCTCGTCAAACGCATTTAGCAATGGATGTAGTCTGATTTAGGTCTATTTTTGTTAATGTACCGGAAGAACTGGATTGGGCCGACGGCTGAAACATGAATGATAAGTATAATATTGAACGTGATTGCAGGTAAAATCTATAATATACAATATGATTTCAGAAAAGAGGTTTTATTTAATCATAATGTCTGATTTACTTGAAATTTGGTATTAATTTTCAACACAATCAACGAAATTGGTACATAAATTAAAAAAAAAACTACAAAAAAAAAGTGTAAGCAGTTAATTGCTTCAAATACAAATATGTATAATGCAGTAGTTACATAATATTACAGCATTTTAAATTATATAATTCACTAGCTGACTCGGCGAACTTCGTACCGCCCAAAAGTAATAATTTGCAATAAATTAAAATTGCGACTATAATTTGATATTTAAACTATCCTATCTCTCAAGTTGGATCGAACTGCACATGGTGTGCTAATTTTATTATAATCGGTTCAGTGGTTTAGGAGTCCATTGAGGACAAACATTGTGACACGAGATTTATATATATTAAGATTACAGTTCATTACCCTACAATTTACACTGTCTTGAAATGAAAACATGGATATGAAAAATGTCTTGAAGGGCGGGTGGCTCTATCAGCAAATGAACTGTTAAACATTAATAAAATACTCTATCAAAACCCACAGACATACGTAGTCAATGGTAAATTCTGCATGAATTATTCACAAACTATGTATAAGAAAGGCAAACTATAAGGCATTTATTACATATCCTTTGTTATATTAGCATAATAATGATACGTATAGTGCGATTCAAATATGAATTGGAAAGGCAATGACCTCCACCTAAGTCGCTTCAAAAGTACGGTTTGTAAAAAAATCTTGGAACCCTTTTTTAGCACTCGGCTAATACTCTAGAATAAAAACCAAACATTTGTAAACAAACAATAACAAATATTGATAATATAATTAATATTGGTTGTTTTTTTTTCATTTATTAATCTTTGGCTATGAACAGTTGATAACCTAAATCGTCAACCAAATGTCACTTTAAGTTACATTCAGAAACTTGATTTAAAACTTTCGTTTACATAAAGGATGCATGTTCGTATGTGATCTAGTAATAGTGCATGATTATTCATAACGACTCCGCCGGTATTGCAGAGGTGAGCGGAATTGAAGAGCTAAATTCTGATTAATGTTTTTTCTCACAGTCTTAATTAATAAATATTTAAAAAAAATGTTTTTATTTTCCCAATCTTAGTAAATAAATTATAATAAAAAAATCTGATGTTTTGTTCACATAATCTTAGTAAATAAGTTTTTTTAATAAACACTTTTTTTGCTATACCTACCTATTTGGTTTGAATTGACAGCTATGACGTCACAATATGGCGTCCAGTCGGTCCTATTCTTAGTTGAATCGCATTATACCGGTGAAACGATGTTTGGTGATATTTTCCCTTTTTTAATGCCACAACCTAAAAAACTGCAATTAGGCATGTTCCTTGTACTTTCTTTCACTAAAGAACTGTAAAAACGATAAAGTCACAAATTAAAACATTTTTGGCACAAAACACTGTACATACAACAGACGTTGACAACATATGTACCTGGTCACAGTGGGAAACCAAAATGGCGACCGGCCGCAGATAGGCATTTAAATAACGTCACTTTATAATGTTGCCGTTATTAGTTCAGGCAAATATTACGTATTCTAGGAAATCACTTCTTTTTGTTAATGGGATAGGGAAAGCCGCCAGAACACCCACCCATCTTCTTCTTGCAACGGGAGATTCCGCAACTCGACGTCCTTATGGCGCCTCTTTTCGCGTGGAGTATTGTAGGTTAGTTAAAATGAGATGGCTATAAAATAAATTAAAATATATATGTTTTTATTATCGTTACCTTATTGTATTTATAACTAGACCTGTTCACGTTCAAATTTATTAATCTAGGTCCATTAGGCGTTTCACAAAAAACGAGTATTGTTCTCTACTGTTTTAATTAATAAGAAGACGATAAGAGTGTTGTAACTCTTTTCTTTTTTGGAATTTGGTAAGAGTGTTCGGTACAAGGATGACTCGACAATCTCCTTATATCGACACTTTGACATCCATTAGAGATAGAGAGCAATGAAAGATTGCGCTTCCGACAAGCAAGTTAAAAGGTGCACTTTAAACACATTTGTAGTAAGAGCTTAGTTTTCGATAAGTAGGTATAAATGTACTCAATACTTTGGAACAAAGTAAACACAGAATGTGTTGGGTATTAAATTTATTAACTAAATAGAAAATATATGTCTAACAAGTTTCATAAACAGCTTTTGTAGGAGATCAAAAAAATCAAAAATCAAAGAAGTTTATTACGGTACCACATTTGTTTTACATCAAACCAGGGTGGGTTCCTTCTATTAAGTGTTAAACACCTGTACCAGAAGGAACCACTCTTCCATAGCATCATTAATATTTCTTATGGTAAGGTCTTTTCATTGGATTTTTAATACATTGTAAAAAAATAAAAAATATATAAATTACAATTTATATAAGCGGTTGAGTGTGTGTGTGCGTGTTCGTGTGTGTGCATGTGTGTGCATGTGCGTGAGTGTGACGAGTGTACGTGAGTATGTGTGTACAAATGCTCTTTTTATCCGCTAGTAAGTAAGATTAAGAAGGCTCTCAGTGTGATCATAATCCAAGGTCTTGAGCCATGCCATCAGTTTGAGCTTGTACTCCCGGTTCTAGGAAATTACTTCTTTTTGTTAATGGGATAGGGCAAGCCGCCAGAACACCCACCCATCTTCTTCTTGCAACGGGAGTTTCCGCAACTCGACGTCCTTATGGCGCCTGTTTTGCGTGAGGAGGGTGTATAGCCGGAATCACTCCAGCAAGCCCAGCTCCGCCAGGAACGCCCCCAGGGCCTTCAAATTGGTGACTGCCTCTTGAAGGTTTCCTGGTGAGCCGAGGTATTTCGCCCGGTGTTCGGCCACTCCGTTGCATTCCAGCAGAACGTGAGTAGCTGTTTCTTCTGCCTCCATGCATCCTTTGCATAGGGGGCTATCCGTGACACCTAAGTTAAAAAGATGTCTGTTGAAATGTGCATGTCTAGTAATAGCACCTGTTACCATGCGCAATGTAGGTTTGCATAGCTGTATAAGAGTTTTGTAGAAGGCAGTGTTCACCCGTGGAAAAGCGAGCTTGGTCTGCCTGCACGTCTCCAGATCGAGCCAGTGTTGCTGGTGTAGTGCGTCTGTGTGCTCGCGGATTTTATTGACGAGACAGCTTACCGGTATCGGGACGATTGGTTCTGGACCTGTTAGGGTCGCATCGAATCCCTTCAGGGATCTAGAGCTTGTAGGACTGATTTGCTTTCTTGAAAGGATTGCTCTTGCCGCCAGTGTGATGCCCATACATTCAGCTTGGAAAACTGTATTGTACGGGCTTAAAGGGAAAGCCATGTGTATATTGAGGTCGCAGAGAAAACACCCGCGCCCTTGCCCGATGAGGTTTTAGAGCCGTCGGTGTAGATCATGAGAGCCTGTGTGTTACCTTTGGATCGTTTTCATCTAGTAGATGTATTCTGTACTTTTTGTCAAATGTGAAGGCGGGTATTATTTTGTCACATGCCACATCTATGAGCGGAGTGTTTACCCATTCTGTCCCTGTGCTTTCCAAAATGCTGATAACTTTATTCGCTCCTTAAATACACTCTTGACATCCTTAAGCAATTTTAAAAACGTTATAGTAATGGGTGATATCAATATTAATATCTCCCCTTCAACGCAAGACCCTAGTTGTGAGGATTACTTAAACACCTTAGCATTTCATGGCCTTTTGCCTGCGCATAACATACCCACCAGGAATCACACATGTCTCGATCATGTTATGTTAAAATCTAAGCTGGCAGCGCAAACTATTGTAATCCACTCATCGGTGACTGATCATGATGCCGTACTCCTATCTCTTAACACAATTAAAACTCAAATAGTTTCTCATAGGTACTGTGAAGAAAATTAATCATCAAGAACTAGCCGTCTGCCTTACCAAAACAGACTTTTCTCCAGTTCTAAACTCATCCGATGTAAACTCAGCCACTGAAAATCTTATAAGTATACTTCAGGCAGCTATCAATTCACACTCCAATGAGATTATAGTCACACGTCGCCGCAAAACCTTAAAACCCTGGATCACCCCTGGATTATTAAGATCAATTAAAAACAGGGACTCCATGCATAAACGTCTGAAATCTAATCCAGATAATGAAATACTTAGAGGAACTTTTCGAAGGTATCGAAATTTCTGTAATTTACTATTAAAAAAAGTAAAAAACACATACGAAAAAGATCTGTTAAGGAGAGCAGGGACAAATAGCAAAAAGTTGTGGAACGCTATTCGCGATGTTGCTCACCTTAATAAACCCAATAACTTCTCCAGTGATTTACTGACGTGCAAAAACTCACAGCAGCAATCGGTGGATCACGTAAACTTCTATTTTGCCAATATCGGCAAAAAACTTGCTGAAGATATTAATAGTCAAATGCCCCCTGTTACTCCAAATCCCATTTTCACATTGACATCACCTACATTTTCATCGTCCCCTGCAAATTCTTTTGTGCTACTAAGTACAACGATGGACGAGGTTGAGAGTACCATAATGTCTTTAAGGGTGGACTGTGCTGTTGGACCGAATGATATTTCCACTAACTTCATTAGACGTTATGAAAATACACTCATACCTCTTATTGTTTATATTTGTAATCTAGCATTTCATACTGGCTGTTTTCCTTCCGCTTTCAAAAAGGCTCTTGTCCATCCGATTTATAAGTCAGGGAAAAAGGACTGCCCGAATAAATTATCGTCCCATTTCTATATTACCAGCACTCTCAAAAATATTGGAACGCTTAATCAATAACCGATTAATGGACTTCCTTAAGAGCACATCCGCATTGGCTTCTGGACAATACGGCTTTACTCCGGGTTAATCTACGGCAGATGCCGTTCATGAAGTCACTGATCATATAGCGGGAAACCTTGATGGAAACAGAAAAACTATCTCCGTATTCTTAGACCTTGCTAAAGGATTCGACACGGTTTCAGTTCCCATCCTGTTGAAAAAACTAGAAAGACTGGGAGTTAGAGGCAGACAGTTATCGCTTTTCAGTAGCTATCTCACTGATCGTTATCAGTGTGTTACTGTTAATGGTATCAGGAGCTCTGATTGTCACATAGAATACGGAGTACCACAGGGAAGTATTCTTGGCCCAACACTCTTTCTAGTTTATATCAATGATCTGTCTTCTCTTCAAATTCCCAACTACAAGATCATCTCTTATGCTGATGACACCGTACTGATTTTTTCATCTGGCTCATGGAAGGAGACTTTCAGTCACGCACAGTATGGTCTCGATCTGGTATCCTGCTGGCTCCGAAATAACCTCCTGACCTTGAATATCTTGAAGACTCAATATATGATAATGTCAATTAAAAAAAATCCACCTAAAATGACTAAGGATCTATCGTTAATAGCCCATTACCATCCTAACCCTTCAATAAATCTATGTGCCTGTCCTCCATTTTAGGCATGTGGGACTGTTAAATACTTGGGTGTCGCTGGGGATTCCAAGCTAACGTTCCTTGCCCATGTGGATCTCATTGCAGGTAGACTACGCAAACTAATGTACGTCTTCAAAAATCTCCGTCATGTAGCTGATTTGAGTCTGGTCCTATCGGTGTATAAATCCCTTTGCGAATCCATCGTAACATACTGCATCACCTCATGGGGAGGTCTCTAAATCGATCTTAATAAAGCTCGAACGTGCGCAAAGAGCCGTACTTAAAATATGTATTAAGAAACTTATTTTATTCCCAACTACAGAACTTTATCAAAAGTGCCAAGTTTTAAACGTCCGACAGTTGTTTATACTTAATACTGTTCTTAAACAACATAGCGCGGTGGATCCCTCCCTGCACTCTGCTCAGCGTAATCATCTTGTAGCTGTCACGCCTCGGTGCAGAACTACTTTTGCACACCGTTTCTTTTATTTTCTGGGCCCTTACTGCTATAATCTGCTCCACTCAAAATTAAACATTGTCCACTACACAAACAGAAATTGTAAAATCTTTGTTACTCAATTTTTTTCAAAACATACATAGAAACTGAGAATTTATTGTATTTGCATAGATAAATAAGCCTAACCTTATAAATCTCTCTCATTCTTTCAAGTTGTTACTTGTAGGCTTTGATATTAATCAAAGCTTGTAGGTACTTATTCTTATTTTAAGCGTAGTCGTGTAACTTTTGTAATTAAGATGTTTTTCTTTTCTTCCTATACCTACAATTTAATATGTAAGATCAATGACCTTATAATTTGATCAATGTGCATTCTCCAGGGGAGGGAGAGTCCTGGTGCTCTGAGATACAGGCGTTCTGTCTAGTTCAGGCACCAGTCTCTCACAATATATTTACTGTTTTTATATAAGAATTATAGTATGATAAGTTGTCATGGGATTTGTAGATTGTGGAAGAAGAAATAAAGATTATTGTTATTATTCTTTCAGTATACCGTTGAGATGCTTTGCTCTTTCGAACCTTATCAGTCCAAACTTTTGTAGTCTCAACGCTGTTTTAGCCGCTTCTCCGTATTCCCATACGGATCCGGTGTGATGTTTAAAATAATTTCCAGTGCTACGGTTGGAACCGTACTCATCATGCACCCTGTCACCGCGCTGCATATCTGCCGCTGAAAGCTTTGTAGTTTATTGACACAAGTAGTCTGGGTAGATCTCGGCCACCATATGATGGCGCCATAACTTACCATTGGTCGTATAACTGTATAATATAACCATAGGAACAGTTTTGGTGCAAAACCCAAAGGCTTCCCTAACATTTGACGGCATTGCCAAAGTGTTACGCTGGCTGTCTTGATTTTGTGTTCCACATGGTTACTCCAGTTTAGTTTACTGTCAATCCCGGTCGGACGGACGGACGTCCCGGTCCCGGTCCCGGACGGTCCCATCGGGTGTTGACGGAACGTTGAACCTGTTGGTGTCTATTGTTCGTGGTACTAAAATTCATCCAGTCAGCTTTCCACCTTCCTTGGAGCCCGCACATTTAGGAGTGTCCATAATGGTGCACTATGAATACCGACTGGATATAGGAACAGAGAGTTGGCGACATAGGAGACTCGAATTGTGTGGCTGGGTTACCAGTACCCCAGTTTTTCCACAAACCCTTGCCTCGTCAGCATGGCCCTAACCATCCAGAGCGGCAAGCCGCCCTGGACCCCCCACTCCTCGCTGCGGGCCTCTGACGGGACGCGTGACCGTTTCCTCTCTGGCGCTACTCAAGGGGGCTGCCGTTTCGGTTGAAATCCGGGCCAAAGAGGGCATGTTGTGTCGCGAAGGTACTACCGCCGACCTCGCTTCAACCCTCCAGGACTCCTTCATCCCCCCTTACAGCTCTCAACTACGCAGGCCTTAGCGCAGGAGAAGCTAATAGTCTACCGGGTCGCCTCCCATTTTCCCGGTAGAGCCGAAGGCCTTTGTTAGGGTCGGCCTTGAGGAGTGACAGGATTCAGGATGAGGGAGGGGTTAAATGGTTCATTTGAGTTGGAAAGAAGGAAATACGGGTCACAGGAAGTGTCTCCCATGATGTTGGAGTGCATCAATGGGATAGCATCATTAAATTCAGCTAGAGGCTCCCAATGTTGGTGTTAGTGTACGTTGCCTGTTAGCAAATCCAAGTATTACCGGGGTGAACGACGTGGACGTAAGAGTGACACTTGACGGTAGACGCGAATTGCCCAACAACGTACACTTGGTCTCACATCAGCCGCCCCTCCCCCCAAAACGCCCACCCTATTCCGACCATTACGGTAGTTGCTTAATTTTGACAATCACTGTATGAGCGCACTATCCACTGTGCTATTATACTCCTCACTAATGTGTACATTACATCGTATCGCATCGTCAAAGTTTGTATGAAAATTAAGCAGCGCAGATCAAATCAGACGTAAGAACAAACTAGCATTTTCCATACGAACGAATAACGATGCGATTACGGAGCTGTCAAAATTCGTGCTTGGGTCTCAGTTCATAGTACTTTCCTTTATCTAACATTTTTATATCCAATATTAAGTAACATCATCATCATAATCAGCCGATGGACGTCCACTGCTGGACATAGGCCCCCTCTTAGGATTTTTAAATACAACGGTTGTGCGCTTTCCGCATCCAATGGGTTCCTCTAAATCGCTTGATGTCACCACTATCAGTCCACCTAGTGAGGGGTCTACCGATGCTGCGATTCCCGGTGCGAGGTTCCATTGAAGCACTCTGGGACCCCCAACGTCCATTGGTTCGCCAAACAATGTGCTCTGCCCATTTCCACACTGGGGTCACGTAAAGTAACTTATGTAGGGGTTACCCTGAAATTGTCTATCGTAGGTATGATATTTTTTAACTTGACGATAAAGAAGTCAAAAAAGTGATCGCTCCCAAAACCAACAGCATCACACGATATGGCCGAACCTGTATAATTACTGTTCACAATCCTTTTTGAAGAACTTCAACCTGAATTCTCTAGGAAAAAATTGGTCAAGTTCGAGTCCGACTTGTGCTCCGAGGGATCCGTACAAACTTCATAGTTCGTTCATCACGGAAATTGAGTCTCGAAAATTATCATTATCAAAGGATAAAAACGGAAGCCTTTTGCTGTCACTCTGTCGTCTGTCTGTCTGTCAATATGTCACGGGTCGCTAGACCGTAAACGGAATGAGTTACAGAACTAAAATTTTGGTATTTTCTAAAGAATACTTGCCCATAGTCGTATTTAGTTTTTTTACCTCAATACGTGACATATTATTGCCTTGAGCTCGTTGAGTAGGACATAAATATTTTTTTTATTTTCAATAACAAAGAAATCGGGGGCCGCCGAAATTATAATTTTTTGAAGCATTTATGTTACGGGGCTATCTCAAAATCATAACTAGTTGAGAATGAGAAATTTTGATGTATTATGTCCAATATGCTGTATTTAAACAAAAAATACTGAAAACGCATATTTAAAATGTAATTATTAAGTTTTGACGACAACTAACAAATAATTTTTCTATTTGAAGATTGTTGCGATGTCTAGTTCGGAAACGAACTATTTCATAAGTCATTGATATTATATTAGATAGCTTCAAGAATAGGATGAATATATTTAGTTGTGTATTCAGTTTGAAAATAAACACTTAAATGCAAATACAACAAATATTTATGGGGGGCTCCCATATAACAGACGTGATTTTTTGTCGTTTTTTGCTCGATATTGTGATAATAGTGTCGATTGTAGTATATATAACGACACGGAACCCTTCGTGTGCGAGCCCGACTCGCACTAGGCCGGTTTTTTTTAATATTTCAAGTTTTTTTATTATATTTATATGTTGTTGTGCTATATAACACACTGGAAAGCTTTGATTTCCTTGCGAACATCAAAATATGCGGCATAAAACGGAGCATCATCGGCCGTATCAGTTGTTTGCGTTAACTGCAAAGTTTGATTCTTTATTGTTTCAGGGGACTTTGGATCTCAGTATTTGATACGAATTTCGGCTGGACAGCTCCAAGCACTCAGTGTTCTTAAAAAGCTTCCGCTTTTTTCTTTCGTTGTATGAATGAGAGATAAAATAATCTCCAGAAAGTAATTAAATGCACAACCTTACCATACGAGGCAGGAAGTGTCTTTAAAACCTCCATGTGTACGAGCAACTGAGATCTAACTTTTGATGATGAATTAGGCGTTGATACTTATCTATCGGACACACTGACTGACACTAGCATCACCGAAAGTTTGAAAAGGGTGGCTCTTTTTTGATAAATAAAACAGAAACTCTTAACTGTAGGTGATTAGCTACACTCTCATTCAATAGGTTCAATCTGGACTGGAAATGAGTTAAAAGATAAGATTTTGATTACATTTCTCCTGAAAGCTAGGTACTCTTATCCTATTCTTATTGGATTCAATTTAAAAATTAAATATCGCACTTGGATTGGAGTGTGGTGAACTACAATATATTATTTTTAGTTAATAATAATAATTTTATTTCCAATAAGTTGACATCATGAACACATTAATCAATTAATTTCTACAAAATTTCAAACAAGCGTAGAAACATAACATATTTTTAATTCTGAATATACGTAACAATACTACAGCATTGACTGTGGGTCCCACACTATAAGAAACCTGTATCGTGGGCACCCTTATATAATAAATAGGATGGCGGCACATTAATAATTTATATGTAATTATTATTTGTAACAAAACAAATGTAATGAAATCAACTAAAATAACTATATTCCTAGTATTTAGAGTGATTTAATTTCTCAGCTCTTAGGCTAGTTTTAGCTACTTTACGGGGCAAGCCAAGTAAATGCAGCGTGTGATGTGTATTAGGGTGAGTTTTCTCACTCCATATTATTATTATATTATGAAAGTTTGTGTATTTGTATATTTGTTACTTAATTACGCAAAACGACTCTACAAATTTGCATGAAATTTGGCACACACTCGTACACATGGAGGTTTTAAAGACACTTCCTGCCTCGTATGGTAAGGTTGTGCATTTAATTACTTTCTGGAGATTATTTTATCTCTCATTCATACAACGAAAGAAAAAAGCGGAAGCTTTTTAAGAACACTGAGTGCTTGGAGCTGTCCAGCCGAAATTCGTATCAAATACTGAGATCCAAAGTCCCCTGAAACAATAAAGAATCAAACTTTGCAGTTAACGCAAACAACTGATACGGCCGATGATGCTCCGTTTTATGCCGCATATTTTGATGTTCGCAAGGAAATCAAAGCTTTCCAGTGTGTTATATAGCACAACAACATATAAATATAATAAAAAAACTTGAAATATTAAAAAAAACCGGCCTAGTGCGAGTCGGGCTCGCACACGAAGGGTTCCGTGTCGTTATATATACTACAATCGACACTATTATCACAATATCGAGCAAAAAACGACAAAAAATCACGTCTGTTATATGGGAGCCCCCCATAAATATTTGTTGTATTTGCATTTAAGTGTTTATTTTCAAACTGAATACACAACTAAATATATTCATCCTATTCTTGAAGCTATCTAATATAATATCAATGACTTATGAAATAGTTCGTTTCCGAACTAGACATCGCAACAATCTTCAAATAGAAAAATTATTTGTTAGTTGTCGTCAAAACTTAATAATTACATTTTAAATATGCGTTTTCAGTATTTTTTGTTTAAATACAGCATATTGGACATAATACATCAAAATTTCTCATTCTCAACTAGTTATGATTTTGAGATAGCCCCGTAACATAAATGCTTCAAAAAATTATAATTTCGGCGGCCCCCGATTTCTTTGTTATTGAAAATAAAAAAAATATTTATGTCCTACTCAACGAGCTCAAGGCAATAATATGTCACGTATTGAGGTAAAAAAACTAAATACGACTATGGGCAAGTATTCTTTAGAAAATACCAAAATTTTAGTTCTGTAACTCATTCCGTTTACGGTCTAGCGACCCGTGACATATTGACAGACAGACAGACGACAGAGTGACAGCAAAAGGCTTCCGTTTTTATCCTTTGATAATGATAATTTTCGAGACTCAATTTCCGTGATGAACGAACTATGAAGTTTGTACGGATCCCTCGGAGCACAAGTCGGACTCGAACTTGACCAATTTTTTCCTAGAGAATTCAGGTTGAAGTTCTTCAAAAAGGATTGTGAACAGTAATTATACAGGTTCGGCCATATCGTGTGATGCTGTTGGTTTTGGGAGCGATCACTTTTTTGACTTCTTTATCGTCAAGTTAAAAAATATCATACCTACGATAGACAATTTCAGGGTAACCCCTACATAAGTTACTTTACGTGACCCCAGTGTGGAAATGGGCAGAGCACATTGTTTGGCGAACCAATGGACGTTGGGGGTCCCAGAGTGCTTCAATGGAACCTCGCACCGGGAATCGCAGCATCGGTAGACCCCTCACTAGGTGGACTGATAGTGGTGACATCAAGCGATTTAGAGGAACCCATTGGATGCGGAAAGCGCACAACCGTTGTATTTAAAAATCCTAAGAGGGGGCCTATGTCCAGCAGTGGACGTCCATCGGCTGATTATGATGATGATGTTACTTAATATTGGATATAAAAATGTTAGATAAAGGAAAGTACTATGAACTGAGACCCAAGCACGAATTTTGACAGCTCCGTAATCGCATCGTTATTCGTTCGTATGGAAAATGCTAGTTTGTTCTTACGTCTGATTTGATCTGCGCTGCTTAATTTTCATACAAACTTTGACGATGCGATACGATGTAATGTACACATTAGTGAGGAGTATAATAGCACAGTGGATAGTGCGCTCATACAGTGATTGTCAAAATTAAGCAACTACCGTAATGGTCGGAATAGGGTGGGCGTTTTGGGGGGAGGGGCGGCTGATGTGAGACCAAGTGTACGTTGTTGGGCAATTCGCGTCTACCGTCAAGTGTCACTCTTACGTCCACGTCGTTCACCCCGGTAATACTTGGATTTGCTAACAGGCAACGTACACTAACACCAACATTGGGAGCCTCTAGCTGAATTTAATGATGCTATCCCATTGATGCACTCCAACATCATGGGAGACACTTCCTGTGACCCGTATTTCCTTCTTTCCAACTCAAATGAACCATTTAACCCCTCCCTCATCCTGAATCCTGTCACTCCTCAAGGCCGACCCTAACAAAGGCCTTCGGCTCTACCGGGAAAATGGGAGGCGACCCGGTAGACTATTAGCTTCTCCTGCGCTAAGGCCTGCGTAGTTGAGAGCTGTAAGGGGGGATGAAGGAGTCCTGGAGGGTTGAAGCGAGGTCGGCGGTAGTACCTTCGCGACACAACATGCCCTCTTTGGCCCGGATTTCAACCGAAACGGCAGCCCCCTTGAGTAGCGCCAGAGAGGAAACGGTCACGCGTCCCGTCAGAGGCCCGCAGCGAGGAGTGGGGGGTCCAGGGCGGCTTGCCGCTCTGGATGGTTAGGGCCATGCTGACGAGGCAAGGGTTTGTGGAAAAACTGGGGTACTGGTAACCCAGCCACACAATTCGAGTCTCCTATGTCGCCAACTCTCTGTTCCTATATCCAGTCGGTATTCATAGTGCACCATTATGGACACTCCTAAATGTGCGGGCTCCAAGGAAGGTGGAAAGCTGTCTCCTGAAAGCTAGGTACTCTTATCCTATTCTTATTGGATTCAATTTAAAAATTAAATATCGCACTTGGATTGGAGTGTGGTGAACTACAATATATTATTTTTAGTTAATAATAATAATTTTATTTCCAATAAGTTGACATCATGAACACATTAATCAATTAATTTCTACAAAATTTCAAACAAGCGTAGAAACATAACATATTTTTAATTCTGAATATACGTAACAATACTACAGCATTGACTGTGGGTCCCACACTATAAGAAACCTGTATCGTGGGCACCCTTATATAATAAATAGGATGGCGGCACATTAATAATTTATATGTAATTATTATTTGTAACAAAACAAATGTAATGAAATCAACTAAAATAACTATATTCCTAGTATTTAGAGTGATTTAATTTCTCAGCTCTTAGGCTAGTTTTAGCTACTTTACGGGGCAAGCCAAGTAAATGCAGCGTGTGATGTGTATTAGGGTGAGTTTTCTCACTCCATATTATTATTATATTATGAAAGTTTGTGTATTTGTATATTTGTTACTTAATCACGCAAAACGACTCTACAAATTTGCATGAAATTTGGCACACATATTAATAATTAGCTGGATTGAGACAAAGGATACTTTTTACTAACGAGAATATTTGAGGTTCCTGAAAGAATCTCTAAAAACTAAAGTTAACACGGGCCAAGTCGTGGCCCGCCGCTAGTGTTCTATAATTAGTTTATATTTATTATATAAAATTTAGTAGAGTAGCGTGTACTTATATTAAACTAGACAATATCCTTCCGGGTGGGTAAGTGTTAGGTTATGAAGGTAAGTATTTCATTCAACACAAAACTATTTAAAAGTGTAGTCGAATAAGATTTACGTTTGCACAATATTGCAGCGCTAAAATGTCGCCCTCAGAATTAATTACATTATAGTCTATTGATTTAATTATATTTTTATTGTTAGACAATGTAATATATCAGATTTCGGTAATATTATCTGTTTTTTCTGTCAAACGCATGGTAATGTATTTAATGTTATTTTGATTAATTTAATGCTTATTGTATAAAAATATTACATTTATGCACTCCTTTCACAAACATACTTTAATTATAGAGAAATCTCACACGTAGTCGTGCGCAAATATATCAGAAGGGGTATCATGTTACTAATATAAGTTTAATGACAAATACCTGACATATGTAAATACTGTTTGATATTATTGAGTCTCTTTCAAAAACTTCGGAACAGACATTATTTTTGAAGTTAACATGTAAACAAACGATCTAAATGTCACCGAAGTACAATACCAGTAAAAAAGTCGTTAGCCAACCGGGAATGCGATAGGCATATAGCTCATATAACATTGTCTCGTTTCAATTAACTGCATTGTTAATTTACGAAAATCACGTTGATTCACATCTGACCCGTTTTGTACGTTTATCTGTTGATATTTTATAATAACGAGTTTTTGTTATCCCTAAAATATTTGTAGGTACCTATCATTTAGTTATATTAAATCACCGTTCTCCCAGTAATTTTCCTTGCAAGAAAAGGCGCAATTATTTCGCCACACTGATATTGATAATAATCTTAAAGTTTCTTCTGTGTTTTATAATGAGTTTTCATTGCTTTTTCATGAGATAAAGTTTTTTTTTACATGTTAAAGGTTTGGTTTGTGTAATTTAGTATATTGAAATAATGTTTAGTGTGTAACGCAGCATTTTAGCGGCGCATCACCTCACTGATGACGCGCCGCGTGGCTTATCAGTGTTATCACCCCGCGAGCCTCGTGTCTGTGCGCGGCCCCAGTAGCGCGGCCTCGCTCGCACCGAGTGGACATCTCGCCGGCTTGCCCGACCGCGCCCGACTGCACCCGATCCATCCCGAACGCAATCAACCCCAACAGAACCGTGAGTACCAAGCACTACACCGTCACTCACTCGTGCGCACACCAAATAACGGAAGCGTCCTCTCCCGAAACCACCGCACATAAAGATTAAAGGATTATTTACACATCACTACTGTTTGCGTAGCTTGGTTGCTAACCGTGACTGTTGCGTTAAGACTTTAGGAACAGTCTTTTCGGATTTTGAGCATTACGTGACTCATATTAATGGAAAGATATCAAGGCCTTATGTAAATTTGTCCTCGCAATCTTTAATGTATTAGGTACATCGGTTACTTTTCATTTTTACTTTCATATTACAAAATTTCAGAGATGATGCCTCTGCCTGTGTCCAGGTATTGTAATTATCTGTGTACTTACTTCAAAGCGGCTGGTTTCGCCACGGTGCCGTTCACAAACAGATCGTTGTCATTGTGAAATTTCTGACGACCGACTCTACTTAACGCTTATAATTGGTCTATTTTATAAGTTGAGACAATGTCAGCGTGGTTGTAGTAAAAAAACATGTTGTCTATAGAACATTAATTTCAGGGTAAACATTAATGAAGCAAGGTTCTGTAAAAGCGTTCCGACAGACCTTATTATTAAAATAAGCAAAGGAATGAAATAGTAATCCAACAAAATTGTTGGTTACTTAATTAAAAACGAAAAGGTTTACCTTGGTTTCGTGAAATGAAAATCTTTATATTTTATTATGGGATGAGAAAAAAAATTACATTGTAATTAAGAGAATTTATAACATTTTGTATACAAAGATAACGCAAATGGCACCGATCGTCATTCACGCCATGCGTTATGTTTTAAGGATTCCGTACTATACAGGGTGAAAACAAAAGCCTGTTAGGTACAACCTCTACTGAACACCCCGGTCCATCCATTCGTCAGTCAGCGGGATGATATCGCATAAACCGTAAAAGTAGAATTAGGGGTTGTACAATAAAAAAGGTTTACACCATGTTTAAGATAATTTTGAATGAGGACATTTTCATCTCGGCTTGGCAATTTTTTTGTAACAAGGCTATCGTATTTTTTTACCGAGTGTCCATCTCTCTATAACTGTAATAAATAACTAATACTAAAATTTATATAAAGTTAAAAACCATCCATTATGAAAACGGGAGTTTTACTGTTATGCTTGGCTTAAAAAATGCTGTATTGGAAATATTTAACTTTGTAAATACTATGGAAACCAACATCTCTTAGTGCGTCTCGCATATAGCCAGTTTTTTAATTGCCTATTATCAGCATCTCTAGTCCACTTTTCGCGTTTTGTAAATATCGCTTAATGATTATGACGCACGACATGCCGGCGTATCTTTTTCAGGACGAGGATGTGGTTTCTTAACGAAACTTGTTCCGAGCTTATTTTCATTACTTAAAGAAATAAATTTACGTTTATAATTATTCAATACAACTTGTTAAATTAATTTCCACGGATTGGGGAATGCGGTTCATTTGATTGTTGTGAAATATAATGTTTGCTATGAATCATTATTTTAATTTGGTTCCGTTGATTAGATTTATCATTATTTCACTGTTACTTTTTATGCATAAAGATTTAACTGGTATGCTGCATATTCATTAGGTAACATTTGTTGATATACTGTTTATGAAGTTCATGACATTGTTTATAAACAAGTTTACCCTAAACATTGTTACTGAAACTTTGCCGTCTACACTAGTGAGTTGTTGCTAGGATGTTACCCGAGGAGGTAGTGTTGCTCTGTGCTACTTAAGTAGTAATTCATGAGATTACTACAAGAAAAAAAGGAAAAGGTAGTTGGTTTGAAACTACATTTTAAATAGAAGTTATGGTTCGATGACCTTTGTTGATTTCATGGGTCTTTTCATAATTTCACTAGAATGTGAAAAACTAATTCTGCAAAATTATTCAGATTGATTGGCCTATCAATAACAAGACAGGAGCGAAATTTTGGAATGCTTTTGAGCTCCAGCGAAGATTACCCTTTACTTTATTATTTCTTGCAACAGGTAAACTCATATGTCTCACTTTTATATACTTGTAAAGTATCAAAACAATTTATCAGCAGGATCACACCAGAAGCAACACACTTTCACAACTGTCAATTTTTGTTTATAAACTAAATGTTTCGTCTTGCTCTTCATTCAGAGTAGAGATTACGAAGCAACATGTACCTGAAACAATATGCCATCTCCTTTGTTTAGAAACTGTATACTTCAGAGGTGATGTAACATTGTGGAACATTGTTTATAAACAGTGTTTATATACGCAGCTAAAATAATAATCTTTTAAGCTAAGGAAAGTGTGTACCAGAATACCTTAACCAGCATCTTTCGCTTCATAATCGTAGCATTTGTCCCGAAAGAGAGTTGTTTCAAGGTTGCGACAACCCCGTTCCAACGGCAAAAATATAAATATTTAAATGAGATTGCTATAAATTCGATGAAAACAATTGACAACTATTACAGCTATGTAGTTCTGTGTGTTTAAGCAGACCCATAACTTTTCGAGATAATGATTTCATTAGTGTTGTTATTGTCGAATATGGCACTGTAGGATCACTATTACGATGTAAATGTCCATTAAGTATTTCTTTTGTTCAGAAAGGACTGGTACCTACGATCGTGTATTAAGATACCTTCACTAAATTTTGTTATTCGAATTGGCCAGGCCTACTCATTATTTACAGTCCTTTGGCTTTGTTTGTTAATAAGCTGTATCTAAGATAATATCTTTATAATAGAAATGCAGGATGTATTACTTGAATATTCTGCGAAGTTAGACTCACAAAGCTACATAGATTATTTTTTGCTTATTTTCCTTTGGGCGTATTGAACGTTAGGCGCATTTAGCTTTGCTAACATTGTGTGTCTGGCATTTCCTTATTGTGCGTTATTTTTTCCATAACATATTTAAAAATAATTATCTCTGTTGTTTGCTGAAAGAACAGCATGTAAGTAATACCCTAGCTGTTAATGTAATATTACCGAAAGTAGAAGAAACAAAGGTTGTTGGAAAGGAATTGTTGTAGTCTATACGACGACGTCGTGATGTTATCATTTTTGAATAAAATACTTGGAATAATCCAATATCAAAAGATTATCATTGAAACGTAGTATTTAATGGAAAATAATATTAGAGTCCCTTATACAAAGGCATGACCGCGGCAGTTAATGTTCTGCCTTATTAAGACAGATGTTGTCAGAGAGTTGACGTTTCGGTTAGGCGTTTATTTGTTTTTTAAATTTGGCATATAATCTAAATGCCTAAATTTATTAAGTGAGGTCCTCATGCTCTCCCAAAAATATTTGAAGTTCAACCGATGGGTTTGTAAAATAATTTTAATATGAAAAGAATCTTAAAATTGGTCTCCCTTGCAGTTGACTAGGTACCACCGACGTACTTGACAAATACGACAACAAATATTGCGCCGAAGTCGGCGTTCCCGAACTTTCACCGAGCCAGTCACATTGAATGTTTTATTAAAATTTGGTGTTCATCGAAAGTAAAATGCCAATTGACGTAGTGAAATAATACTGCAATAAATAACAAGGACGCTTGGATCACATATCATCAATAAATATCGTATAATTTCAACATAATTTATCATGACTCCTAAACTTAATTCCAGTGTTGCCGCGTGTACAAGAATCAAGTCCCTGTGGTTGAAATTTTATAATGTGAGTTTAGTGTTAAAGTCGAACCATGATATTTTCTGAGAGAGTAATCTGGTCACACCAGAAAATCTTGATCTAACAGCCCTTTTAGGACGTCATTCATAAATGTCATGTCATGCGAGAACCTTTCGTTTGCAGCACATTTTTTGAATTTTTTTGTTTGTGGAGAGATAAGGGGTGTAAAGGGTTCTAAATACACCTGCAAGAACCCAAGCCAACCTCACCTTCACGTGGTGCACCCTGTTGACCAACAGACGAGGCTCTGGCAAACCGACCGATGACGGTATAACCATCTAACGACGTAGGGGAGGAAAATCTCACTGGTGACGGACAGCAGCGTCATCAGTAAATAAACCTACGCTCTGCGATCGCCAACCCGCCTGCCCAGCGTGGCGATTATGGGCAAAACCTACTATCCACAAAAAACACAAGCCACGGCCCCCAGTTCCCGGCAGCCCCGCTATCCCTGGTCACGGTGGCGACCACGGTAACGGTGGGGCGGGGGGTACCAAGAATCTCCGGGCTACGGGAGGCCACCACAAAAGACTGACCCTGGCGACGTACAACGGACGCACGCTACGGCTTGACTCGCATCTGGCGCAACTCGAGGTGGAACTTGGAAAGATTAGGTGGCACATTTTAGGGTTAAGCGAAGTCCGAAGAGAGGGGGAGGACACCATAACCCTCGAATCGGGCCACCTAATGTACTTCCGCGGGGGAGACCAACAGTCCCAAGGAGGCGTTGGGTTTTTGGTAAATAAGTCCCTTGCCGATAATGTTGTGGAAATGTCCAGCGTGTCGAATAGGGTAGTGTACCTTATTATAAAGCTCACCGAGAGGTATAGCCTCAAGGTGGTGCAAGTATACGCACCGACCTCGACACACTCGGACGACGAAGTGGAGGATAATTATGTTCGATGATATATCGAGGGCCCTCCACTCCATTACTAAGACCCACTACAACACTGTTACGGGAGACTTCAACGCTAAAGTGGGAGTACAGACTTGCAGCGAATCGGTAGTAGGATCCCATGGATTTGGAAGCAGAAATCATAGGGGGCAAATGCTCGTCAACTTCCTCGAACAGCAGGGGCTCTTCTTGATGAACTCTTTTTTCAAGAAACAGCCCCAAAGGAAGTGGACATGGCAAAGCCCCGACACTATGACTAAAAATGAGATCGATTTCATCATGACGGACAAGAGGTACATATTCAGAGACGTCTCCGTGATCAACAGGTTCAATACCGGTAGTGATCACCGACTCGTCCGGGGCTCTCTGAATATCAACTTTAAGGCCGAGCGCGTCCGTTTGATGAGATCTAGGCTCCAACCTACTTTGCTCCAATCTATAACAGGATCTGAAACGTTCCAGTCAAATCTGGAGAACCGATTTGCTGCCGTGGAAACCACATCAGACGTAAACCAAAACCTCGAAAATGTGGTTCGGATCCTCAGGGAAGAGGGTACGAGATTATGTGCAACGCAGCGTAAGGGCAGGAAGTCAAAGCTTTCGGAAGAGACTTTAGGGCTAATGAAGAAACGACGTGAAAATCCACCCGTCACTTCGTCGGCAAAGCGGACTCTAAACCAAGAGATCAGTAAGCACGTACGACACGACCTCCGATGCTCCAATACTCTTTCGATCGAGAGAGCGATCGAGCAGAATCAAGGGTCCAAAGTGTTCGTACAATCTCTTGGAAGAAGCCATCTGACGAAGTTGACCACAGCAAGTGGGGAAGTTGTTGCTTCAAAGCCGGCAGTCCTTTCGGAAGTGGAAGACTTCTACAGCCAGTTATACGCATCACATGCATCTCGACCCGATCCCGGAAATGAGGATTCTAGAGCCACATTAACACGCCACTACACCAAAGACCTGCCAGAAGTCAGTATTGGCGAAATCGAGATTGCTCTTGGACAGCTTAAAAATGGAAAAGCCCCTGGAGAGGATGGTGTTACAACAGAACTCTTGAAGGCTGGAGGTAAACCCGTACTGAGGGAGCTCCAAAAGCTTTTTAACACTGTCCTGTTCGAAGGGAGAACTCCGGAGGCGTGGAGTAGGAGTGTGGTCGTCTTGTTCTTTAAAAAGGGGGACAAGACCCTACTTAAGAACTATCGACCCATATCCCTTCTAAGCCACGTCTATAAGCTGTTCTCAAGAGTGATCACGAACCGTCTTGCGCGAAGACTTGATGACTTCCAACCACCGGAACAGGCTGGGTTTCGGAGCGGATACGGCACCATAGACCACATCCACACAGTGCGGCAGATTATACAGAAGACTGAGGAGTACAATCAGCCCCTGTGCCTAGCATTTGTGGACTATGAGAAGGCCTTTGATTCGATTGAAATCTGGTCTGTCTTGAAGTCCCTGCAGCGTTGCCAAGTCGACTGGCGATACATCCAAGTGATAAGATGTCTCTACGAAGCCGCCACCATGTCTGTCCAAGTACAGAATCAGCAAACAAGTCCCATACCGTTGCATCGTGGAGTGAGACAAGGGGACGTTATTTCCCCGAAATTGTTCACTAATGCAATGGATTATATGTACAAGACGCTGAACTGGAAAGGACATGGCATCAACATAAATGAGGAACGCATCTCTCACTTGCGATTTGCAGACGACATCGTCATCATGGCAGAAACCCTGCAGGACCTACAACAGATGCTGAATGACCTGGCTGACTCTTCTATACGCATCGGCCTACGGATGAACTTGGATAAAACCAAGGTCATGTTCAATGAACATGTTCTACCGGTACCGATTGCAATACACGGTGCCGTTCTCGAAGTTGTTCAAAAATATGTATACCTCGGGCAAACATTGCAGTTGGGTAGAAACAACTTTGAGGACGAGGTGAATAGAAGAGTTCAGCTAGGTTGGGCAGCGTTTGGGAAGCTACGTCAAGTCCTGACATCGTCGATCCCACAGCGCCTAAAGACGAAAGTCTTCAATCAGTGCGTCCTACCTGTGATGACATACGGAGCCGAGACGTGGACACTGACGGTACGGCTGGTCCACAGGTTCAAAGTCGCTCAGCGCGTTATGAAGGGCTATGCTCGGCGTTTCTCTGAAGGATCGCATCGGAAATGAGGTAATCCGACAGAGAACCAGAGTTATCGACAGCCCACCGGATTAGCAAGTTGAAGTGGCAGTGGGCTGGCCATATTTGCCGAAGAACCGATAACCGTTGGGGTAGACGAGTTCTGGAGTGGAGACCGCGTCTAGGCAAACGTAGTGTAGGACGTCCTCAGGCACGATGGAGTGACGATTTGCGCAAGGTGGCTGGCAGGAGCTGGATGCGAATAGCCCAAGATCGATCTGAGTGGCGTGCATTTGGAGAGGCCTATGTCCAGCAGTGGACTATGATGGGCTGTTGATGATGATTGATGAAGAATAGATAACATTGTATCTAGTCTGAGAAGTTATTTATAAAATAATAGTCATAATAAATCTACAAAGGAACAAATGAAATCGGTTCTTAAACAACAGGAGCACTGCTTTGAAGGAATCCTAACGTCACCGTGTGAGTTTCAACAAATTTTTTGATACTTGTTTATTTTTGTATAGGTATTTTTATTTCATTTCAACAGTTACATTCTATAACTTTATACCTAAAAAAAAAAATTTCACATAAAATAAGTTGATAAACTATTGTTTTAAGTGTGGACGAACATTTGTTTCGTAGCATTCATTTATCCATTGTTCATAAAAAATAATAATTTGTAGTAGAAATTTATTTGTTTCTTAGGTTTTCACGCACACCACTTATTAAATAAAACAATAAACAAAACGTTAATAAATAAATAAATCAGTTCATTATACCGTTGAAACTTGTTTTATTTAGTAGTAATTTGTATTACCAACAGTTTTGCATTATCTACATCAATTAAACAAAATGATTTTTAAAGGTCTTTATCTGCTCGTCGATCATTTAATAAATGTGCTTTGTAGTATTCGCCATAATATAAGAGCAAGAAATGAGTTTGAGAAGGAGGGATATTCAAAATATAGGAGAAGTTGAGTATTAAGAAGAAGAGGTTAACGAGGACATTTATATAAAGGAATTAAAGTTTTATATTCGGATTTATCTTTCAGTGATTCACAGAGTAGCTCACAAAATTCGGGAAAATTTCTTTTTGTGATTAACTTTATATACCTAATGGTGAAATGAGAATCATCGAAATTGATCTTGGAGATATGCGCGAACAACAAGAACACGATTTTTGACCAAAAGCTTTATTTTCCTTTTTATATATCAAAATTGTCGATTTATTAAATATATACACACATCAAGAAAAGTTTGAGATCACTTGCAAAAACTGATATATTTTCAAAATTTAATTTAATCTAGAGAAAATGTTTACGTTATATCTTTTTTAGGGTTCCGTACCTCAAAAGGAATAAACCGAACCCTTATAGGAACACTTTGTTGTCCGTCCGTCTGTCAATACCGTTTTTCTCAAGAACGCGTGGAGGTATCAAACTGAAATTCATATCTAATACTCATGTCTACTGTCCCTTGGAGCTGTGAAAAAATGAAACTTCTAAGCCAAAGCAATTCAAAGATACAGCCGTTTATGCCGCAAATTTCCGCAAATTTGCGAAACTCGGGAATCAAAACCTACAGGGTAATTCCCGTGAACTTAGAATCTTGAAATTTGGTACGAAGTAACGTTTTATAGTACAGATAAAGGAAAAATTGCGAAAACTAAAAATTTTTAGTTATATCATATAATAAAATATATTTTTGAAAATTCTAAAGTTACTACCTTTTATCGACAGAAACGAAGTGATCGCCGCGTGTCGACTCTCCGCGTCAATCTTTGTCGTTACAGTAAGCCTCATAATTATATTGTAAAGATTATGTTTGACGAGCTGTTTATTGTACAAACCGTGGTAAATCAAACGAATTTGTCTCAGTAGCAACACAGACCTTCGCTTTGAAATAAAACCGACTACAATGTTAGTTATCCAAGGGCTTTTGGTCATAGTTTATATGCTGAAGTATGCTGAGTTTAAGCCCTAAGTTTAATGAAATACAATCAAATTTTTAATATTACGGATTCGCTAAATTAGGAACATGGTATTAATCTCGGTAATAATATAATTTCCTATAATGTTAATGATTATTTGAAACAATATATGTAGGTACTTATAGTTTTTAATCCCCAGATCAAAGCTGACCGTCTGATTTTCGATTATATCGACACTTCACAACAACGACAACTTCTGCAATTGTATTTTTAGAAGGGTAAGAATTGATAAATGAACACTTATTTATTTATTTTATATTTACGCATAATGATAATTTAATAAAAACACATTTGAACGGGTACCTATAGGTATGCCCAAATCATTAACTATTTTCATTATTCCTGTTTTCTCTTATCTCTTATTCTTCACAGGCTGAATTCTTTACAAGCTAAATGTGGTCCAGTTTTGCGACCACGGAGCCTTAAAGGGCCCAGAACGTCAGAAATAATGAAAATACCTATTTACCAAATTGCGCTTTATTCCCGTTTAAAAACTGTCACCTATATAAAATGACCTCCTACTCATTTATAAATCACCTAAACTTTCTTAAAAAACCGAGTTGATGCGAAAGGACATTGTTCAGCGTCCATACATAGTTAGCCTAAGAACCAACAATCATGAAATATTATTTTCTAGGTTCAAAATCGTAAGTAAATGACTGTAAAAACAAAGATTATTGACGGACACTTTCAGAGAACTTAAATTATTAGGAAAACTAAAACTTTTTTGAGGTTATGTTTAATATTCAATGAAACATAGGTATAAATAAACATATAACCTATGAATTTAGTATGAACTCAGTATGAAGTGAATTAATTAATATTAAAACTAATTCATTTTATTCGGTGCGATTTTAAAGAATAACTATTACGAAAAACTTGGTTTGGTAGAAATCATGAATAAAACAAAAACTGTAGTTTTGCTTCTTATATATTGACTATTTTTCACATAATTGTATCATATTGTTTATTGTATTTATTTGTATATCACATGTATATTGTGTAAATATGCAGCGTGAATGTGTATCAGGTGTTCTTGAATAATTTAGCAGTATGATCCTCTCAGGATGTTGTAGCACAGGTTCACTAGCACTTGGTAATAAGGGCTCTGCTTTTTGGTTACATCGATGGCATATTAGATAGCCGAAATAGTTAAATTAAAGGAAAAACAATCGCAAATAAACACACACAACAGGTAATCCGAAACGAGAATGCACTTTCCGGTTATTATACTACTCTTTGGAATGCATGAATGCCACAGATTACTACGAATGCAAACTGCATGCACCACAACCACAGAGTAACAGTTTTATGCCGGCCCTTCACTTGACATCAGTTTGTCCTTGTCATGCTCAATAAGGAATGAAAAGGACAGACTGATGTCATGTTTCAAAATAGCAAATACGAATAGCCAAGTGAAGTGCCGGCATTAGGAAGAAAGAGTGGTTTGTTTGCAGCGCTGCCATAGATTATACACATAAAATGGTATTTATTGTCTCAGATTATTTTTTAACTTTTTAATTTAGCTTATTTAACTGGAAGTGTCCGTCACAATCTAAATACTGATAATTATCGCAAAAAATATACTAAGAATTATCATAAATGCCAAATTGGTGTTGGTTCTTAGGCCAATTTTAACATTGTCCTTAGTTTATATTTTTTTTAACAATAGATGATGATTTTATTCATATATTTATCTTTAGCTATTCATCGTTAGTAGTCCTATTTATACTTGAGATTAAAACTTTATCTAATCTATGAGATATTAAGGTTTCTTTTTAATGCATTATTTTATAAAAAATAGATTGCTGCACAAGTTCTCTATAAAAACGTTTATTTTTCAAAAAAAAACACATTATGCTTAAGGTAGAAAAGATTTCCTTCACTTATAATTATTATAAAAATTACCGCTTATTAGAATTAATATTAAGTGACATTTCAAAACATAAAGCTTTTCTAATTAATTTTTACTAACTTTTCAAAACTCACTCAAATCAAATGTATAAATGGCTCATAAGTATTAAATAGCTTTTAAAGTAAATCACTAAATCTGATATAACGAAATTAAACGAAAGTTTACATTTATTTTTAAAGATTTCTATTATATAAGAAAACCCCTTCGGCCGTCTTCGAAACCGTAGTTTCGTAACTGGTTTCGATGAATTAAACAGAAATTGTAATTAAATAAAAATATGTGAGTCGTGGCGGGAATCGTTTTTAAACAAAATAATTAGTTCAAAGAAACAAAAATATATATCATACGTACATATGATTTCTAGGCAGTGGCCTACAGTCATTTTATTTTATTTTCTTTTAATTTATTTATAGACTTCTCAACCTATGTAGTTTTTAGACTTTTTAGTCCCACTTTTATGCACGTCTATTACTCGTGCCTCTTTGAAAAAATTGCAAAAATTCTTTGTACGTAACCGAGGTTTCGTACGAAGAACAATAATTCCTTCATCGAACCAAATTACGAAACTACGGTTTCGTAGACGACTGAAGGGAAGAAAATACCTTCCTACCTACCTATATAAAATAAAAATATGGATTACTATAAATGGAATCCGAGATTACCTTTCTTGTATGTATTAACATCCATGTAATATAATTACTGATGCGTCTCTTGATAAAACTAACATAACAATCCGATAATAATATAAGTAATAAGTAGGAAGAATATACGGTCACGAAAGACTATGATTATAGATGTAAATCAAGGTACAGAAATCTCTTCTTTTGTTCGAACCCATGATTATTTTAATAAAACTTTTTTGAAGGACTATAATGCGCGATATTTTTTTAATAAAGAGCTATTTTATTATCTTAACTTTTTTTGTTATTCCTGAAGTTTCGGATCCTTTACACACTTTCTTCATTAGATAAATTACGTTAAGTTACTAAAAGTTACCTTGAACCAACATACTGCGGAGACGCCAAACCTTGTACTTCATATTCTGTGACTAAATTAACATTACCACAGAATAAATTATTGCTAACACTGAAATACGGGCAGTTCGAAGATGTCACTTACGAAAGAAGAACGGTCATCACGCCCCATGGAAAAAAACCCTGACTCAGTAGAAACGAGAAATATCATAGTTGTTTTGTTAATTTTTTAATAATCAAATTAAATATGTTTATATTCGAAATCAATGGCTAACACCAAAATATTGCCTTAAGTTTTTGTTCAGGTTTTACACAAAAAAAATACAAAATGCCTATTTATCTACAAAATTCATAAATGTATGTAACTATGTTAAACGACGATACACTATTTATGGGATATATATTGCAGCTGGATTATATAGTTTTTGAACTCAGGGTACAACAATGAGGTCCATTCGTTAGCGTGCCCCTTAGGGCGCCAACGTCTGTAAATAGAGGTTTTGCCTGCGTAATAAAAAAAAGGGTACAACAATGAAATAAGCATTCATTATAATCGTCGTATTTGATAATTGATTGCAGATCAGAGATTAGGGTAGTTATCATTGGGGTTCCAGGAACTGTAACAAAAAATAAATATAACTAATATGTCAAAATAAAGTTTAATTTAATGTCCCTTAAATCATACATATATCTATACTTAGTGCGGGGTGGTCAAAGTGATATCGTTGTCTAGCCCACCTAAAGTAATATACTCGTACAACACTAATGCTGTGTGCGCAACTTCTTAATATCCTTTTACCATAGTAACACGAACAATCAACGAAATCTTTGCGAGCAATAATATTCTGTGCTGCGTTTTGTTGTTTTAGGAGTTTCAAAATCATATTATAATCTAACTGTATCTATCTCTAAGGCATAGGTCCTCATAAATACTGTTCGTCATTTAGTAGCATTACACTCATTTGCAAATTTTGTACATCAATATTTGAAACCTGAACAAAAACATAAGGCAATATTTAGGTGTCAGCCATTGATTTCGACTATAAAAAAAATATATAATTTGATTATAATAAAAATAAAAAAATAACTAAGATATGTCTCATTTCTGTCGGGTCATGGGGTCACAAATGTCCGTTCTTCTATGTCTAAACAGACGAAACAAACTGAATTTTACACTGAGTTTTCACAATGAAACTAAGATGGTAAAAATTTATTATAGCTGTTCTTAATAGTCCAATATCCCAAGGCTGCCAGACCTTAGTTATTTTCTTCTGGATAAAATGTGGATAATCAAGTAGTATTAGTGTATACGATAAATGTCTACACACTCGCTAACATGTGCTGTGTTCCAATTTACATGTATCAAGTGGTACAGGTATGTGACAATTTTACTCACTTTAATTATAGTCTGCGGACTGATTCTTAGGTATATTGTAGATAATGTAGTAAATAATTTGAATTTAATACTGCCAGACATCTTTTAACGGCAGTATTTATTGCCACACACTTTAAAAATCAAAAGAAAAACATGAAAAAAATTGCTTTAAATACCTAGTAGTTATTAATTCTCATGAGAATCCAACATGAAAGATTCATTAATGAAAACAGAGGAAAAAAACAATGGAAGTAATTTTCTTAGAAGATACATTTCTAAGAATATTTTCCGATGAAACATAACTAAGATGAATAAACAGGAAGGAAATAGGTATTGCAACTTTTCAAATTAATTATTAGATCAGTTGATTGTGATCGATTGCCTTTCAGCAAAGTAATTTATATTTCCAGTTCTATGTTCGTTGTTATGAAAGAAATGTAGGTAAATATTTATTGTGCTGGTAGTTCCTAAGGTTTGTTATAGCGCTAAGATTACATATTATGGTTATTCATCGCTTTAGCTAAACAGATGGCCTACCATATGTTTCAAAATCCGGTCAAGTGCGAGTCGGTGACAAAATAGTGTTCCGTATTATGTTACAAGGTTAATAGCACTTGTTATATTTATTTTATATGTTAACTTACTTAAGGTTTTTTATTATTGTTGTTATTGATAGTAAATTAATTAAAAAATATATAATCAACGGTTCAAGAGATACGGACGGACGAATGGAAAAAAAGACTAAGGCCCGTTTTGAAATCGATAAGTTCTAATTAAGCTACTTCGAACTTAAAAGTGCGTTCTGACTACGCTATGTTATCATTAGCCTGAACTCATATCGCGATATCGCGCACCATGCATTTACATAGAAAACGTTCACATCATGCTATATACTATATTGTAAGGGCTTGTGTACGCGCTATACTTTATACAGTGTAACAAGCTGTCCCAGCGAACTTCGTACCGCCATAAAAAAAGGGGTTGGTGGTAAAAGGGTGAAAATTAAGGATTGTATGTATTTTTGTATGATGTATCATAAAAAAAGAAAAAGAAAAAATCATGTCAAAAAAAATTAAGGGTGGACCACTCTTAACATTTAGGGTGATAAAAAATAGATGTTGTCCGATTCTCAGACCTACTGAATATGCATACCTATAAAATTTCACGAAAATCGGTCGAGCCGTTTCGGAGCAGTTCAATTACGCACTCCGTGACACGAGGATTTTTATATATTAGATTGTATATCGTAGTCGGTACGCACTTTTATATTCGAAGTAGCCTACTTAGAACTTAGTTATCGATTGTGAAACTGGCCCTAAGTATTAGTATTTCGTTGTTAAGTTAAGGAACTCTAAAAACTTCGACTCGCTACTTGGACGTCGTCATCTCGTTCTCGGTGACGGTCCGATGACGGCCGCGGTGGACAAACGGCCTTACCATAATGGACAGGCCGACTTTCTTTCAGTATTTCTTAGGCTGTAAGGCAGCGCCATCTCTTCCACATTGTAGGTAAACTATAATGTTATACGAAATAGGTATTTTTATAAGTAACTAGTGGCCCGCCCGCGCTGCGCTTCGGTGTAGAGCTGTAGTTCAGAATTCGATTTTTTCTCACCTTTTAAACCTTCCCTAGACCTCCACGAACATTTCAAGACCAAGATAAGATAAATCCGTTCAGCCGTTCTCGAGTTTTAGCGAGACTAACGAGCAGCAATAGATTTTTATATTTATAGATAAACATTATATAGAAGATGTAGCAATTGTAGTTTTTACCTATATTTTTATTCACTCATTAAACTGCTTGCTTTTTTACAAATAATTTGTATGTCTAGGCAGTGTTTTATGGATAAATTATTCATAAGACAATAAAATATTAGAAATCAAGCATTTTATTGCTATAATACAAGTATAACAAGAAGATAAAAACAAATGCTTTGGTTTAAGCACAAATTGTTGTAAAGTGTACGCAATTAAAATTGCATTAAGTTAGTTCTTCATTATGTTTAGTCAACTCTACATAAAATATTGTATGTAGAGCGAGGTTTTAGTGTTCGGCGCTTTTATGATATTATAACTAGTATCTTATATGAATACAACAGGTAGGAAATACGCTTTAAAAACTGTTCCTCTATTGCGTATGTGTTATACTATCAAATTTCCAATTACTCTTACTTTGTAGTCGAGGTCACGAAGCTGGATACAATATTATGAAATAACCTTTATTACGGAGTATTGAGAATGACATTCCTACTGTATGTTTGAAAATTTTCGAATGAAGCGTCTGTATCACTCGGAAGTGGTGATGTGAAGGGACTTTATTTTGTTTAAATAGGGAATATGCATTTTGCTAAAGAAGCGATGATTGTATTTGACACCATACCGTCAACTTTGACAGTCAGCCTGATTTTTCATATTATGAGATTTAAAAAGAAATTTCGTGTGTTTTTAGATAGCCAGTCATTTTTCATTTAAAGTGATTTGAAAAGGAAATCTGTTGATGTTTTATGTTTTTTTGTTCTTCCTGATAATAACGAACACAATGAAAAAAAAAATACTTATCCAATTTGGTTCAGTCATTCGGAAGTGATTAAACGCAATTACTATGAACGTAAAACATCTATAACTTGTTGTCCCATCGAACTTCGTACCGCCATAAAAAAAAGGGTTTGGTGATAGAAGGGTGATGAATTTAGGGTTGTATGTATGTTTGTATGATGTATCATAAAAAAATAAAACCATTTTTTTTGCCAAAAAGACAGTTAAGGGTGGACCACCCTTAACATTTAGGGGGATGAAAAATAGATGTTGTCCGATTCGCAGACCTACTGAATATGCATATAAAATTTCACGAAAATCGGTCGAGCCGTTTCGGAGTAGGTCAATTACGCACACCGTGATACGAGAATTTTATATTTATTAGATTATAAAATATCATTGTGTAATACCACATGTGTAAAGAAACGTACAGAGACAAAGCTTCATACAACCGCGCTCCGGTCGTTTCACTACTACAAGCACGACGCGCGTGTGTGAATGAGCACTGGCTGCCTGTCACATATGCAGTCACACGTCAGTGCCCGTGCTCACAGCGTATTTGTTTCGTTTCAAGTTTTGAAATAATAAATAGTATTTAAAAAAATAAGCTAAATATGATTTATATAGGTTACATTAGGTTATTATTTATTTATATATGTATTTATATAGATTATTTATATAGGTTACAATAACTTGATTGTTCAATAAAAATAATAACCAATATAATATATCGGTTTATTTTATTAGTATATTTGTATATTTATAATATATTTATTTAGTTGGTTACAATATTATTGTTTTATTTGTTTCGATGGTAACTTATAACTATTTAACCAAATTAATTTAGTCAGTAAAACATATTACTAGATTGCGACCGTAAGATAGTAATGAATTGCATTCGTATACCTATGTTACTATCTTACTGCGACACAATTATAGATAGATAAAGAACAGAAGATATCGATGGAGGGACACTTACAAAGTAATAGACTTTATATAATTTTATTTATAACCTTATTTCAATTACATGAATATTCCCTATTGTAGAATCTTAAAAATATAAGTACATTGAGCACAGTTTTACGTAAGCTGTTATTTTCTCAAAACTGTGCTGAGGAAATATGAGCCATACCTGCAGGGAATACGAACGGTTTCGGTGTGCGCGTGAGCGTGTTAGTTTTTCATTGATAAAGGTCATGGTGGAAGGTCGAGACTGTGCAGTATTCTGTTGAGTTACAGTGATTCTTTACATTGTTACATTATGTAGTTTCTCTCAAATTAAATAATGAACCCAGTTAAATCACTTAGCACGAAACTTTGTATTAGTGTATAGTGATTTAATGGAACTTAAATCATTTTACACCACACTCAATTGACGTCAGAGTAACAAGTGTAAAGTGATACATCTTATGTTATTTCTGTTGATATTTGTTTGTTTCTTCACTTTTGCAAAATCTTGGAAACATATATTACTAATTACTGTTTGAAGAATTATTATTTACGGTTATTTTAGGGCTAATCGTCTAAATATTGTCACTTAAATCAATATACCCCAGTTATGTGGAAATAAATGTATAAACTGATCTAATTGACTTTTATAATGATCTAAGTATCCTAACAACAAAATTATGTGTAAAGTGTTATAAGCGGCAATTTTAAACGAAATAAGCTAGAATATGAGACTGAAATCTAACTATTTACTCTTAAATGTTTTCAGTGATCTGAAATTGATATTGCATTAATAATCACATAATATAAATCATCAATTAATCACATACATAAAACTAAAAACCTTAAAAATATAATATAATAACTTAAATACATTATTAAAAGGAGTCCCTTTAGGCAAGGTTCCGAAGATACTGGCAGCGTTCCCCCTTTGGATAGCTAGACTAATTCTTTGTCCGAGGTAGCCAGCTCTTCGGTCTCCTGTGACTGTGACTAATCTTTTTGCTATTACTTTAAAAAGCCTTATAGCGCTAGGACCACACGGGCCAAGGGTCTCGACACCGAATGGGACAAAATCATATTCGGAGCCTCGACCCCTCTATTTGCATGCCTTAGCTTTTTCAGCCGCTTCACAAGCCGCACCAGCTCTGTTGTTGGTTCCATGTAGATGGCCCCTCCCATGGCCAGCGTGTCTGAACAGGTTGCATCCCATACTAGCACCCGACCCATCTTCCATAGAATCAAACTCATACCGTCCGGTCTCTTACCATCGTCTCTTGCAATACCAGTTGGCTCAAGTAGACTTGGCACGTTGACGGTGGCAAGGGACCGGCGTATGATATCGTTAAGTGCGGCGTGTCTCGAGAAGCGGCCTGTACTTTTTTGGCAAGACAGTCCGTGATGTCCTAGCTTGTCGACATCACTGCTACAGGGATATTTATGAGGAGCGCAGGGGTCCCAGACCCCAAGCCGTAGACAGGTTGCCATTCGGAGTGTGTCAGGCTCAAGAAATGTGCCTGTATTTGTCGAAGGGTACGCGTGAAGCTAGTAGCCGGCCTCATGCGTACCCACGGTCAAAAGCCTAGCACGCGCCGAACCTGTACTACAGCTCAAAAGGTTATTATAAGTTAATTTACAATTTGTGTCGTCCCAGCTCCTTTGTGAATTTGGAGAAACTGGAAAATGTTGAACTGGGCATGCAAATATGAAAGCGTTTCTAGCTTCTTCCAAGCCAGCAATCTCAAAGTTTGAAGGGGATGCCCTTAAAATTTTACTTATGAGTTTGCTGAACTATGGACAGAAGATAGGTAGGCTGGTAAGCAACACTGGAAATTTTGCGAATCCCTAAACCACCATAACGGATGAGTAGGGATGCTTGGGTCTAAGATTGCTCGTTCAGCTACATATTAGAAAGAAAGAAAAAGTATTTATTGGCCATAAGTTGGTACATAAGTAGAAAAAAAAACAATGAGCAAAAACAATAAAATTAAAACAAAACAGAGAAAATACACTTGAGCACAAAGAATGGCCAATCAGGACCCTGCCTCAGCTTAATGCTGTTATTGTGGACACGGATATTCCCACCATAACAGCGCTGGTATTCTGGTAGGGCCTGTGTAAGGACGCCAGATGGCCAAAATATTAAAGTGATTTAAAATTATATAATGGTATAAATAAAAAACACAAAATAGAAATAGGTGTACATATTAAGAATCGATTCTAAGTTAATTTTGATTAAGTCGTCTAATTGTGACAAAAGATCTAAGTGATTCCAAAAGGAGCAGCAACGGAGCACATACGTAAATTTTGGGACAAAAAGACAGAATTTTAAGATGCAAAGTGCATAATGTGGACTAATTTCAAGGAGACGGTCGGCAGAATTTTGTTTAATAATTGAATTATTAATATATTCAGAAATAGACTCATCAATAATTGGAGAACCTAAGGGGTAAAGGGAATTACTGTTAACTATTTTAATATTTGGAGCTAAAACATTAAATTTTTGTTATTATTATTTTGTTATTTGTTATCACATACATTATCTCTCCTTTTGAAGACAACTACAGTTTCACACCAACTACTTTAGACCAGAGACATAGAAAGTTTGTTTTCCAATTTAACTGTAGCGCGTACAACATAGACATTCGACATGGTTTTTGTCTTATCCATGCTCATCTTAAGACAAACTCTTCTGAAAACAATAATTTAGATCTTCCAATGTCATCGCTAAAGCAGAGGTGTGTAATGAACTGCCCATTAATGTTAATGCCACGGCAATTCCAAACCAGAAGCTTGAAAATATCATCAAAAATGCAGCAGAAAAAAGCTGTATGAAATAAGAACAATTTTTATCTAGCTGGGCTAAAAACCAATATGTTCAAAATTTTGGATTGTGCGGTTATTCATGCAAAGCAGCGAATTATGTGAGCTGCTCAATTTGAAGCGATTAATGGTTATCACCCACCCATTTTAAATTTCCCTACCCCATGATATGAGCTATCAGCTGTTACTAATTTAACTAGATACTGTTACAGGCATATACAGGGTTCATTAAATATAATGACATGTAAGTTTGCGCGCACTGAGCAAAGACAAGAGCTGTCAAAAAACTTTTTAAATTCTCGCTTTGGACAACCTTAACTGGCCGTACGCGCAAAAGCAGTACTACAGGTTAATTAATCGCTAGGAATTGAGCAGCTCATATAATTATAATCGAACTTCACGTACAGGTAAGTTCCTTTTATTATTAATTATACTATTACATCGTGATTGAATTAAGATTAAAGCTATTCATGCAAACATCATCATTTAATTAGTCAATATTCGTAAACAATCAATAACAATGTTTAGAATCGCGTACACGAAACTTGCATCGACCGTACACAAAGTGAATCTCGTGAGCACAGCTTTAACTGCCTGTAAATAAATAGGTACAATCGGCAATAAATATATGCAATCAATCGTCTGACAATTTTGTATACTCTTGAAAAGGATACGATATTTTGATGTATTGCTTGTGAGGTCGATTTTTTGATTAAAGTAAAACACGATCATGGAAGAATAGAGACGATTTGATATTACCCTGTATTAAATTTATATGCCTATAAATGAGGCCGTCGGAGTTTATTTATAAACATGATCATTTCATCAAATGAAAATTAAATTTCAATTGCGCGATGCGAACATAATAGGTTCAGAAGGTATAGGACAAGCTTATTGTATTTATTTCAGATCCAATCTGAATATAGGCACTTTCGATATCAGATTATCACCTCGTGCGTAGTCGGCGCCAACGAAACATAAATCACAAACTCATAATCTCTGACGATAAATTAAAAAAAAACTTTTCCCCATGGTCAAGCCATAACTACAAAACGACTTCACCGATTACGTCTATCTTATTTTATAAGTTTTTAAATAAGTACCTACTTTGTTGAAGATTTTTACGGAAAAAAAAGACAAGAAAATTGGACTAAAGATAACGACGACGGAGTAGCGGGCGTAAGCTTGTATAAAATAAATTCAATTTTCACATACGTCAGTCTGTAAAGCTACTAAGCCGTTCTAAATTACGCAATAGATTTTGTTGCGGTTTTCTTATACAGTGGAGTGCTTTGGTCTTCACCATCAGTTTGATAATATCACGGAAGGTTCAGATAAATAGCACATACCCAGTAACAAAAACTATAGCACGGTAATATTATCTATACAGTATTGTGACTCCGCCCTGTCCTTGAAAATAAATGCCTACACCGAACGCTGCGTTGGCACGCGGTAGGGCCGCCAGCCTACAGTATTTTATGTAGTTTTGTTTTTAACGTGAGTGTAGGTAGATTACCCGTTTGTCTCTTTTTTCATCCTAACCACTTATTTATATATTATTCCAGATATTTTGCCCGATGGAAAAACCGAAATACCTAAATATTAGAAACAAATAACGTACTAGTAGATAGGTATGTAAAAAATATTCTATAAAGGTAAGACACCTTTCCAATATTTCAGGTAATTTAAAAAATGATATCTCTGGGTGTGTTATTGAAGAGTTCAAGCAACCATAAACAACAATTGTGCTGTTGTACGATATTGATCGTCGTTTGTTCTTTTTCATACTAAATTATGTAGGTATCTACTTAATTAAATCAAATATTTACAATACAAAACGCATGTTTAAGCACGGCTAACTGCATAAAAAACAATTCAGACCGTTCGGTCATCGTTGCGGCGCGGCGGCGCATTCGCGACTGGTGCACACCGAGAGCACATCGAACTCGAGTGGCGTAGGTATGACTCGCTTTCCGACCGTTTGTATGAAGATAGAATACTGTATGATATTATTACCGTGACTATAGTCTACCCAAAACTGGGCGGGCGAGTGAGGGTGGGACGCTAGTTTTGAATAAATTTGAATTTGGGGTTCCTAAACAAACAATCCCAAAGGGGCCAATTAGACAAAACGCTTTTTTCATATTGTAGAGAATTAACAACACAGCTGCTGTTAAAATTATTTGAAGCTAACTTTTAAGACGGCAACCCACTCGTTTTGTTAAGGAATACTATTGCGAGAGTAAATTTTTAGTATTTTTGCTTTTGCAGTAAATATTCCTGTTCTTTAGAACAGTACGCATGATAAAAAATTAAATTTAAAAAATGCAAGTACCACTATATACTGAACGAAACTTCACCAGAATCTGTATTATTCTATTTACATTGAGGGTCTATTAATATACTCTATTCTTTTGTTTTGAAAGGGCAGGCAAATGGCTCGGTTCGTGTTGTTGTTAAGTGGCAGCGGAGTCTAGTTCCGACGAGAGCTACTAGTGAGGCTGGCGTTTTGCCGTACAAGCCATTCTCAAGCGGTTACTTAACGTCTCATTTGAATGACCCCGTGTCACAGAAAAGATGAAACATGTGGAGTATAGAATTTTTATTTAGGTGCGCGGATTACTCTTATCTATCTATACATATAAAAATCAAATGTGGTTCGTTTGTCTCGCTAAGACTCGAAACCGTCTGGGCCGATTTAACTGATGTTGGTTTGAAATGTTTATTGTAGCCCAGGGAAGGTTTAAACGGTGAAAAAATATGGAAAAAACAAGTAATTTTAAGGACTATTAATGTGTTTTTGTGTTCCACCAAACATTAACAGAGGATTTTTCTCCTTGATGCGGTGGTAAACTTAATCACGGGCATAGAGGTCGGTTACATGATTAACAGACGATTCTTATATGTCAAACTACTTCAAAATGAACATCTAGATGTTTTAAATAATATAAACAATTTGGAAAGCATTTTACGCCTTTCCACAATTGTAGTAACTATTTTTTTTAAGTATACCGTGGTGCATGCATTTTTATACTTGCCAATCAAATAAAAAGGTATGAAAAATTACCACATACAATCAAAAGCAAGGCAAAATTAACAACACAGGTGGTCGTGTATCATATCTATCTACTGAATGTCATTCCAGTTTTTGTCGCCCTACCCTATTATGCTTCCACTGATATATCCTATTTATGTCAAACAAATAATGAAAATATGTTTTAGTCGTTTTAAAATATGAGTGGATGGTTTTGAAGTCATTCGCTTGATTATTAATTTAGTGATGGTCTGTTACATTTTCAATATTGGACGTACCTAAATTAATTTAACAGCATTGCTAGCTTTAAAGGACCATTAGCCACCAAACGTCGAGTGGATATGGGTCTAAAGGTGACAGTATAATTTTTAGACCGACAATAACATATGTCAACGTCTTGTAAGTAACAAAGGATACGTATTTTTATATATTTTTGACGTGACCTCAGGCCTATATCAAAAACCGTCTGCAAGCTTGTATTATTTATTTAGTGATTTGTTTTCTATTTCCTACCGAACAACAAAATTCCATTTTAATGTTGCGAACTAAACACTGCGTAATTTTTCCAAGATGTTTTTCTTGTTATTTATATGAGTAGATCTAGGCAATATTTAAACCGGGTGAAATTAGTATAGCACTCATTATGCCAACAATTTAAAACTGATTTAATATTAAACTTTGATGTTCACCTTTTCCCTTACTCTGTTGAAACGACTCGTATGAATTAGCAAACATCGCGAGCTCTCAAAGAGCTTTATTTAACTATATCGCTCATAATATGCTAATAGGTAGGAAGAGAGAAATCAACTTAAACTGCTCCTACATAGGAACGTGACTGAATTTCAGTTTCGCCATTAAAGCAAACACCAGTAAATCAGTAATAAAATGCACATTCGAAATAAATTCGCACAGGCAATTTGGTACTTTCATGCCACTTATTTCGTAATGTGAATTTGACTTTATTAAAGTTCAAGCTAATATTTTAGCTTTTAGAGAGGGCGGGGGGGGGGGGGGGGGCACTACTCTATCAACTCACTAGTGTCTAAAGCAAAACCTCGGACAGATAGACAGACGGACATGAAACTATAAGGGTTCCTTGTCAGGGCATCAGAACCTTATAAAGGAGGATGGAATCGATCAAGTCCTTTTCATAATGGCGTGACCAGGTCGATGCGGGTATACTTTGACATGCACTCATGTAAGGGTGGCATACGTCAAACCACCCCGTCTCCGACCAGCAGCCCGGTCCGCACCCGCTTTAGCCGATCGTTCACAGCGTCACCTGACTAGTCTCACGGACCGCAGCCCGAGCCGCTAGCCAGCCGACGAGTTCCCGTACCTACCCGGTAAACCAATTTCCCGATCTATAGACCAGGGTCGATAATTTTAAAAATGGTTAAAAGTGAAAAAAAATTATAGTACGATGAAACCCATTGGGAAAGGTAGAGAATATAACAAAAATGAAAGGAAAAATAAATTACGGGCGAACTGAGGTCGGGAAGGGGGGGGGGGGGGAGTTTGTAAGGGTAAAAAACTGTTAATCTCGATTTCCGGTAAAACTGCAAGTCCTATGAAAAAAAGTTAAATGGCAAAGTTGTAGGCAATAAAAAGATCTACAACTTTTGTATCGACACTTTTTTCACATAACCTCAAAATTTATGTGAAAAATTCGAAAAACCGAGTTTTTGGATTTTTATTATTATTTTTTGTAAAATAAATTATTGTTTCACGGAATTTAGTGAAAACTTACCTTTGTATGTCCCAAACGTACTTACTGTACGTTTACGTTTTTTGATTTTAAAATATTCATTTTTTCACCTTATACTACTACTTCAAAATGAACATCTAGATGTTTTAAATAATATAAACAATTTGGAAAGCATTTTACGCCTTTTCACAATTGTAGTCACTGTTTTTTTTTAAGTATACCGTGGTGCATGCATTTTTATACTTGCCAATCAAATAAAAAGGTATGAAAAATTACCACATACAATCAAAAGCAAGGAAAAATTAACAACACAGGTGGTCGTGTATCATATCTATCTACTGAATGTCATTCCAGTTTTTTTCGCCCTACCCTATTATGCTTCCACTGATATATCCTATTTATGTCAAACAAATAATGAAAATATGTTTTAGTCGTTTTAAAATATGAGTGGATGATTTTGAAGTCATTCGCTTGATTATTAATTTAGTGATGGTCTGTTACATTTTCAATATAGGACGTACCTAAATTAATTTAACAGCATTGCTAGCTTTAAAGGGCCATTAGCCACCAAACTTCGAGTTTATATAGGTCTAAAGGTGACAGTATAATTTTTAGACCGACAATAACATATGTCAACGTCTTGTAAGTAACAAAGGATATGTATTTTTATATATTTTTGACCTGATCTCAGGCCTATATCAAAAACCGTCTGCAAGCTTGTATTATTTATTTAGTGATTTGTTTTCTATTTCCTACCGAACAACAAAATTCCATTTTAATGTAGCGAACTAAACACTGCGTAATTTTTCCAAGATGTTTTTCTTGTTATTTATATGAGTAGATCTAGGCAATATTTAAACCGGGTGAAATTAGTATAGCACTCATTATGCCAACAATTTAAAACTGATTTAATATTAAAGTTTTTATAAAAAGCACCCTAATTTTCAATCGAAAATTCTCACGTCAAAATATCTGTTTTTTTTTAAAAGTTGGTGTGTTTTTTGTTTGTTGAAATCTCTACTTTCTGATGGTATAAAAAATATACACTACTATTGTAAATGTTCTCAGAAACTGCAAATTAATAATGAAAAAAACTCGAATCCGATTTTTTTTAATCATTATGTATAATTTTGAGCTATTTATTAAAATTTACACTCGACGACCATAGCCCTCGCTCTCCAGGCATAACTGCGGGATCCAGTTATTAGGGAAGCAACCCTAGTGAGTCAGACTGAGCAGGTAGCGAGCTTGCCTTCTTACCACTTTTGATTTTGTATTCTAGTTTACATAATATATAAGAGTTTAGATGATAGGTTAAACGATATCAATCTGTGATCAGCCCACTGACGACAAGCACGGCGTAGGTCGTAACAATTTTGTTTTTACTTTATGTGTTTGGATTGAATCAAAATAATCTGCACGGCAGCCCACATTCGAAACACAACAGCCTAGATATCAACACTCGAATTCGATTCGTGTGTTGATATCTAGGAATGTACTTTTAAAATACAACTAGTGGTACCTACTCTACGATTACTGCGGCATTAGAAAACTATGCAAAATACAATACGATTGTAATGGAAGCCCTCAATAAAGTCTCAATAAGTGTTTCTAAGGTTTGATGTCATCTTTAATATGTTATAGATAAAACAGGGAGAAAAAAGCTGCCGTTGTTGACTTTCTTTTAGGTTCTTCTTAGTCTTAGTAAAAGTCTCCTGCCGTATTTTCATATTAATCATATTTTTCATGGTGTAAAAACCTTAATTTAATAAATGACTGAGTTTTACGGAAACTATAGGTACTTTGATAGTACAGGTACTTACCTTTTGGGCATAGAACTCAAAAAGAGCATCTAACAAATCTAGAAGTTGAAATAATATTATTACAAAATAAAAAAAACAAATGTTTCAGATTGTTTGCGCTTTTATATTTTTGTGAAGTTCGTGTCAAAGCATCTTATTTTAAGGGGATTTAGTAATTTTCCTACCTATAGGCAATCCCTTCCATTATGTGTAAAATATTCATGATCACGGTTTGAAAAAGTTAAAAGTAATTGTGTTTCAAATTTAATTGAAGTTCTCGTTTGAAGTCCATGGTATTAAAAAGGTATATCCAGACTTATAACGGGCCCAGTTTAATTTTGTTGTTAAAAATCTGTAATTATAAACAAGTCGGAGCTTTTTTTAATCTTATTTGTTTAGAGGATTTTACCCAATATAAAGGATATGCTAGCCCCATCATATCCTAACTATAAATTACAAAATTATTATAAAACTATGAAGATTCATTGTTGCAAAAATATTTATAAAGCTTTTGAATACTTCCGACTCCGGATCTGCCATTATTGTTGAAAATAAACCTACACTGAACACGTTATTTCATTTTTTTGATTCATTTTTCATTTCATTGTAACAACAAGTATAACATACTTAGTACACTCTACAAGCATGTGCTGAACGTTATCGACTGTACCACAAATTTCACAATTTGGTGAATAAATTTTTTTCATAAGGAAACCATATTTCCTGGATGGATAATGTCCAGTACGAAATTTTTAAGCTGTTATAATGAACCTTCTGCTGCAATTTAAATTGAAAATCCAACGAATTCTCAGACCTGGATTGTCTTGTACCAGATTCCTTTTTTCCTACTTTGTTCGTCAAAATACTCTTTAAATTTCTCAAAACCATTTTCGTTTAAATTTTCCCAGAAGTACTGCATAAAAGTAGAAGTTTTATACTTAAAATAGAAATAATATATAATAACAAGTTAAACGATTTCCTTGCTGTTCTTGAATAATCACTAGGGACTAAACTCTTGAAAAACCAACTTTCCAGCATAAAATAATCTTTAGATTTTTTTTATTTGTTCTCATTAAATTTTGAGTTTTCACAACAAGAAATAGGTAGCTGAAATCTTTCCAAGGCTGTCATTGCATGAGAATATATCTTAATTTTGTTCATCTTTATATGTCATTCATTATGTGTATTTCAGCCAAAAGCAGACAAAGTTTGCGTTTTGTTGTCCATAGAAAATAATTTCTGGAACTTCTGAACGGATAAAAAAAACGTTTACCAACAGTTTGCTACTATGCTCTTTAGTACCCTATTTTTGTGTTGAAACAAATTTTACGCATTTAAAGTAAACGGCCTTACTTTTTAGGTATAGTTCTAGTATGGTTTCTGGTTAGTATGTAATAATTTTGTTATATTAATTTAAAATTTATCAAGTTCTGAATACGCAACTTGCAAGAAATTCCTATCGATTTGTGACAGACCAGATAAATCTATCACAACTGAAGCGTCTAAAGAGCATCATGTATTACTTTATAATGTTGTTATCTATTACCTATTATATATAGAACTAAAGTCACCGACATAGCCCACAGAATTGCAAACCTTAAGTGGCAATGGGCAGGGCACATTGCTCGCAGGACCGATGGCCGTTGGGGCGGAAAGGTCCTCGAGTGGCGACCGCGTACCGGGAAACGCAGTGTTGGCAACCCCCCACAAGGTGGACCGACGATCTGGTAAAGGTCGCGGGAAGCCGCTGGATGCGGGCAGCATGGGACCGATCGTTGTGGAAATCCATGGGGGAGGCCTATGTCCAACAGTGGACATCTTTCGGCTGAAATGATGATGATGATGATGATATCTATTACCGTTTTCTTTTATCTTCATTTATCTATAACGTTACGATATTATCGTGTATCGTCCATTCACATCGTTATCTCGTGACTACCGTGTGGGTCTGTGATCAGATTATTAATGAATTAGCATCCAAATATTATATTAGCAGAGTTAAACTAGTGAAATATTTTCTACGTTACATAATAGGTGACAAGCAATCATCCTGTTATTCGTTATTTCAATGATTTTGAATTTTAACAATAAACTTTAGAAATGCAAAGTGTACCCTACTTAGTAGAAATCTACTCAGTTTCATACAAAATAATTAATACTTATACTTGGTATACCTCATGGCGTGCAAGTGCTCGTTCTCTATTTAAGGAATGACCTAGATGACTGGTGATCAAAAGGCTAGTAGCTATGTTAGTCAACGAATCATCGTTGCCATTTAACGTGGCAATGCAGCCCATTCCTGACGACGGCGCTGGGGGTGACATATTTTTAATTTTGTAAATTATATATTACGTAAGTATTTCAAGGTAATCTGGATTTTAAGGCTTTCCAGTGTTTGTTATTTAATTGTTTCTCTTAAAGTTATATTTCTGCACCTAGATTATTCAATATAGATCTCACCATCATCAAAGTATTTAACTTTCCACCAGGGACCTAGGATTTTCTATATTCATCCAAATACGCTGCTATGATGATAATGCAGTAAACACTACTGTAGGACATCAATCTGACGTAGATAGAATCTTTGTTGGATCAAAGCACGGGATCAAAGTCGCAAACTTACATGACTTTCAGTGAAGGGCATGTAAAAACATCTACAGAAATACATAATGTATAATTGAAACTCCGCAGTATGTCTGAGTTAGGAGAGATGGATTCTTAAGATATAGAAATTTAAATTAAAATCTTTGTTGAAATTATTAACTACGCACCATATAAGATTTTGCGAGATAGAGGAATCAAATATGTATAACAAGTAATAACAAATAAGTTAAGAGTTTTTTTATTTTTTATATTGTCCGTTAACAAATAAATACAAATCTTACCGCCACTCCGCCGCTACAAGACTTAAAAAAAATGCCTTTCCTAATGGGCATGTAATTGGTCACTATATATAGCGGTATTACAATTCTCTATTATGACTTCTATGGCGTGGGAACACCATGAGAATACATTTTCTAAAGGGTGTGTCCTTGACAGTGCTGCATAAAGAATAATGTACGTAATAAGTTATATAGATAAATATTTTTTGTATTTCAAAAGATGATTATGAATGTCAACTTGCTCCGATATGATGGTTCTGCTTTTTAATTATTGCGGATATTAAATTTATGCCTAAATAAAAATTATTAAGCATGACAGCGAATCCTCTGTACAGTATTGCATTATAAATATGTATACATAAATAAGCACCTATTAGGTACGAGTATACATAATTTAGGGATAACGTGGACTAAATACACTTTAATACACTAATCCAGTAAGTAATCTGATGAGTCGTTGCCAGATGTACGGAGCCGTAGCGGATTGAGAGCGAGATGTTCATTTTGTAATGTACTATATCATTTAAATATAGTCACACTGAAACACGAATTTTGTACAGTTGAAACAAGAGACTAAGCGTTCTTCCAGCTTCAGCATTTTTTTCTCTCTCAGCTTTCTTCTCTTCTAATCAGTGCTGTCTTTGATCTTTTGGAGGCCCTGGGCATATTTGGATAATGGGGCCCCTATGAACCCCGTTTGGTGATCTAACAGGAACTAAGTGGGCCCCTATCGATCGCGGGGCCCTGGGCACTTGCCCAAAGTGTCCACAGGGAAAGAGGGGTCTGCTTCTAATATTCCAATGTGTACAAAGAAGTTTGGTGACTCATTTCTTTGTCGCACTATCCGTAAATAGCTCTGCCCGCTCACGTGTTTCCTCCCTCTTAAAACCTGGGATCCTTTAAAAGAGGCGTGAAGAAGCAACATGCAGGTCGGCAGTGTAAGGATGGCTGGTGTGGTAGAACTACTGTATCAGCTATCTTTCCGTCTGGATTTCACCGTCACTTAACATCAGATGGGATGGAGTCATTTATCGGACATATCCATAAAAAAAAATGTTTGGCGTTTCTTCGGCGGAGGCAAAAGTAGGCAACATTTCGTTGTACTAAATGCTTTCATCAATGAATAACATCAGAAATAAACTTAAGAATCAAGTTGCCCTTTATTGAAGTGGTCATAAATAGAATATTACATGGAAAGAAATCTATCAAATACCAAAATCCAATATTCAAATGTAAACCATAATCTCGGTAAGTGTATTTTTATATATCTCAATAGGTCACACCACCAAGGTGACCGTAAATAAGAACCTTCCCCGAGAATCGATCTTGTGACCCTGACCTGTCCAACCCTCGTTTATTTTAAATGAAACATGATACTGTATATAGAGTATTATTCCTTTACATATTTTTTTCCATTTGTGGTATGTTAAATATTAAATCAGTGTTTGTAAGCGTATCTGAAGGTCTATCAGTCTACCTACGGAAGATAAAGTATTTTTGGGAATAATCCTTATCCTAATTCTCCGTATTTTTATTCACATAATAATGCGTTTTAATTATGTCTTATTACATTCAGATAGGATTCATTTCGGTATCCGTGTAACTCACAACGACAAAGATAAACAAATCTGCTCATTGATAAATACACATTGAACGGATTTTCCCCAGTTTTATTAACGAAAGTGTGACATTTAAGCATTATTATAATCATTATTAGAAATATAGATAGACGATTGCAATCACAGAGTATAACTCGCGCCGTTGCCTTTCCTCTACCCAGTGGAGCCCTGGAACTTTAGTCGCCGACAAGCTTAGCATCACTTAATGCTAGTGTTATTTCTGTGTAAAATTCACTTCCCACGTTAGGCGCTCCATCGCGAGAGGGAAATCCGTTAAGCCCTACCTTTTATCGCAGAAATTTGAATGACATTACTAATTTTATATACATTATTAATAATAATAAACTTTATTTCTCTCCACAATCTTATACATGCTTCATGAGTAACAGATTATCTAAGATTGTGAGAGACTGGTGACCAAACTAAGCTGACGCCTGTGTCTCAGTGCACCAGCCTCTCCCCGCTTAAGAAAGTGTTCAAGCAAAAAAAAGGAGAACAACGATAAAATGTAAAATTACATTTATATTATTTTGCATGATATGGAATATGGTAGTGTTGGTTGTGACGTTGTGAGTATGGTGTTTATGTGCATGTGTGAAGTTTGTGTGTGTGTGTGTGTGCGTGTTTATGTGCATGTGTGAGGTGTGTGTGTGCGTATGTGTGTGTGTTAGTGTGCGTGTGTGGAGGGGGCGTGTGGGACTGGCTCGTAATTCAAGAATTCATAAGGCTTTCTGTTTCAAAATAGTTTAGGTATTGCAGGAAATTGGTGACTTTCTTCTTGCAGCAGAATCTGGTGAGTAAATGTATTGACAATTTTCGATTTAGTTTGTTGTAGAGAAATGGTCCAAGAAAACTATAAAAACGATTAGAGAAAGAGGTGTTAAGTATAGGAGATACATATACAGGCGTGCGTCGTGCTGTACGCGTAGTTATTGTTACAGGTATTCGATCTTTATGCTTTTTTAGAATAGTACACAGGATAAACAGTTGTCTTACAGTGAGCACTTGCGTGATTTGATATAACTCAAACGTGAGAAAGAGAATTGGCTTAAACATACACACTTTCAGTATAGCTCTTTGAGCACGCTCTAAGCATAGAAGGTTGGATTATAAATAAGTATTTAAGGTTAGGTTAGTTTATTTTAGGTAAATTAATATAGGTATCGACATGATAATGATCTCTCGAAAAAAAAAATCCATATTATATTGTTACTTTGGCGACAAATTATTCCTTCATTATGAGAACATTAAGTTACGACATCCATTGTAGAACAAAGCATCGCGTCTATCTGTGTGTTCGCAATGGGGTTTTCATCATCAGTTACATAGTTTATTATATTTTTATCCTAAGCATCTATCTGCTAGATTTAAAAATCTAAGGCAAAGTTAACTAGGAAACTTCCTTACATCAGTTACATATTTTTCACTGAAGGTTTTAATTTTTAATAATTAAAACCTAATCCTGCAGTAACTTTATACATAAACCTAATCCAAAATGAAAACATAAACCTAATCCTTTCTGTATGTTTCCATAGTTAGGTATCTGACAACAAAGATTAATGTCTGCGCCGAAGCGAAGCGTGGGAGGTGACAAGAATAAACTTATTCTACACAGCTTCAAAATATCATTGGAACTTTAGTCACTGTCCCACCTTCTCCTAAAAGTACAGAAAAGCTATTTTCAGTTATTAAAGAAAGGAAATTAATAAAATTATTTAAAACAGCCGAAAAAAATACGTTTGTGCTCTAATTGCATCAAAGGCTCTTAGAAAGGTATTTTTCCTACGTAATGCTGATATATTTTATGGTAATATAATATAATAAAATTTGTTAGTTGGGGAGAAATTTATGAGGAAGCCGGCGACAGTACCGGAAGTGACATAATAAGCCAATGGTAGTAATTTTCTCCGCAGCATCAACCATTTTACTGATTTTTCTTTTCAATTTTTAGGTTTTCCGTTGATTACTCAATAATTTTGTACGGTCGTACTTAGAGATATCAAATTAAAATTAAATGCTTCATTAAGTTACGTGTTATCTCGTATTATTGTTGTTGAAAATTAAAAGCAAAAATTTTAGTTGAAAGTGAAATTGGATTCGCTGAGTGTGACCGTAAGTGTCAGGCCTCCCTCACTTCGGATGCGTTTTAAGACTAATTTTACTCATGCATACACGTACAAACATGCACAAACGATCCTAACCTTCCAAGTTCTATGGAGTGCACATACTGGGTGTGAGTTACTTGTAAGTATATGCACGTTGAAGATGCGACCTCTGGAATTCGGCCGCGTTCACTTTGGACACTTTTTCGGACGGATTTTACTAGTGCGAACATGCACGAAATATCGAAGCCTTCCAAGTCCCGCCTAAAGAACGGCCGTCCGTTAGTGAAAATATATAATCTTTATTAGGTGTCTATTGATAGTTCGACCCTGACTATTGACCTTTAGTATACACCCATATTTCATCAATGTTTCAGCTATAAATTATCGTTGTTGGAAAGCCTTCGAAGTTATACATTTTTTGAAAGGCAAAGCAAAGATATTGCTTTCAGCCTTAAACAGCAGGTACACACTCTTATACTTGTACTGGTTCGTGATCTAAATATATAAAAGGTGAAACTAGCTGATTGACTGACTGACTGACTGACATATCAACGCATGGCCCAAACAGACTTTTACTGAGTATGGGTACAACTGTAATGTTATTAAAAAAATAAAGCTACTCAAACTTTGCAACGGCACTAGGTTGCAAGTGAAAGCTTTGTACTGGAACGTAGTAGGAGCCACAATTTTGACCGGACCTGCTCAGGGAGAAACAGGGTTTATACCATGTATTCCATTAATGCCAAATGATCTCCCCTTTGAATTCAAAAGGATCTAGTTTCCCCTGAAATTATTTACATTTAATTAGTGATTTAATTTATATGTCTTCGTGTTTCGAGGTTAGAAATAAAAGGTATAAGTATAAAAGGTATATAATAATATAAGTTTATCAATGTGGCCTAGGTATGCATGTAGCATAGGTGGCCTAGGTGCATCAACACCGGGTCGCGGCAAGAGAGCGGGGCGAGCGACCCGTTCTAGATGATACTGAACGGGTCCGCACCGAGGCGCAGAGGGAGGCTCTGCGCCGATGGGTGGAGGCACTCGCCAACCCAGCCGCTGGCCACCGGACGATCGAGGCGATTCGTCCGGTGTTGGAGGAGTGGGTAGGGCGCCAGCGGGGCACCCTCACCTACCGCCTGGTGCAGGTACTGACCGGACATGGATGCTTCGGTCACTACCTGCACCGAGTCGCCCGTCGGGAGGAGACGCCTCGGTGTCATCACTGCGCCTCTCTCGTTGACACGGCCGAGCACACGTTGATCGTGTGCCGATCGGCCCGGCGATCAGAGGGCGGCGCTCGGCGGAGGAGGCCTCACACTGCCAAGTATGGTAAGAGCCATGCTTGGTAGCGAGAGAGCCTGGAAGGCGGCCGCCTCCTTCTGCGAATCTGTGATGGCGCAGAAGGAGGCAGCGGAGAGGGAGCGGGAGGAGGACGCTCTAGCCCCCCCTCTCCGGCGTAGACGGGTGGGCCGAAGGAGGCAGGCAGCGGTGACTGCCGGTCTTCGACGGCCCTAAGGTGGTCTGGGCGCGGCCTGACGACATAGGCCACCACGTCTGGGGACTGCCTAGTACCCTAACGCAGTCCCCCTGAGGCACGTCACCCGGTCCACTCGTTGGGCCGGGCCTGCCCGGGGGCGTCCCAGTGAAGTGGCGCACGCTAAGGTGCGTCGATCCTGAGACGCCCCCATATGGGCGTAGGAGGGTACCGGGGGGAGGCCACATTGATAAACTTATATTATAACCAATTAAGTAAACGATAGAAAATTTAATACAATTAGCATATTAACTAAATTAAAATACTCATCTCAAAAAGTGCCCAAAGCGCGTTAAGATGCTTCCGCATTAAAAAATAAAACCAAAAAAGACATCAAAATTTAAACAAAAATAAATAAAACAAAACTAGTATCGCGACATTAACATAGAGGGATTCCCCTTCTATAAACAACAATTCAGTATTTAGTGTGTGGTTTGCCACTTTATTCTCATTGAGGCAGTTTAGAACATTTCAAGGCCGAAGTTTTAAGGGGGGCTCCCATTCAACAGACGTGATTCTTTTTACCGTATTTTGCTCGATATTATAATATAGTTTAATGTGGTATAAATAATAAGTGCGTGAGCCCGACTCGCACTTGGCTGGTTTATTTTAGTGAACGAAGGTCTGATGATTTGGTGAAGAGCAACGGCATATCCTACTTCAACCAGAAGCAAGTGCATAAGCTTTTAGAACCAGCCAACCAACTAGGTATACCTGCGCTGGAAAAACAGCTAAACACAATTTTTTGCATCTGTAAAAAAGGGATGCAGTGCTAAATGTGGTTGTAAAAAAGTTGGACTGTTTTGTTCTCTGGCATGTACGAATTGTCAAGTCCAGTCGTGTTATAATGTGAATTCACCAACAGTAGAGGATACGTTTGCTACCAACTAGGAGACATGTGATACTTCGCTACTGGCGCAATTCGCTTACACCCAGGATGTAGAAGATAAAGAAGAAGAAAACCAACAAGAAGATAATTAAAGATTCTGAATCGGACGAATAACTTTTTCTCCTGTTATTTTTAATTTCCATCGCGTTTGTCAATTCTAATCCTTGCTTATATTCGTTTATTTATTATGCAATAGTTTCCAATTAAACAGAATCACAACAGACCTGTGGAATACACTACTGGGGAAACCACATATAAAAAATCGCGCTAAGTACACTACCTCCACAGTATATACCTCAGAGGTGGCGTGGAAACGTGTGCATATTATGACGCTTACAACTTCGAATCATTTATATCTCAGTAACGGTGGCTCTTAGGAAAAATAATATTAATATCTTTTTTATACCTCGTTTAGACTATGCCCCTCGCGTTGCCGGCAATAACTCCCTAAATATTGCTGCGGCATGATTGAGAGAAGTATGTCTTTACATACTGCCCTACTTCTCACTATGCTTCGGAGTTTCGGCAATGGCAGACGTCGAAGGAATTACAGCGGCCGCGCTGTGTCTTTTTGCAATCCATAATTATGTTCGAAATTTAAAAATGTATCAAGTACAAAAAAAGAAAGTTCGTCGTAGAAGATGGTGGATGTTATCTATCCATCGTAATAGAACTTTGTAAGTAGCTACCAACCCACATAACTGTTTTTTAAAAGCGACGACGAACTAAGCGACGCGCTGAGTGTGAACACGCATTGCCACTCGCACTGCCGGTCTTTTGACTTCCGCACAAAGAACCGCTCCTTTGGGGATCGCCGGGCAGCGCGAGTGGCAATGGCAGTGGCATGAGAAGTATCGTGTTTACATACTCGTCATGCCCACTTCCCTCCTTACTCGCGCTGCATGTTATAGATAATTTTATGATCTTCATTTTTGTAGTGCAGTATTTTTACGATATACCAATAGGTATATCGTAAAAATACTGTAATCGGTTAATAAACCGATTTGATAAAAATAGTGACAAAATCGTTTTTTGTTTAACCTCGAGTATTTTTTTTCCATGTATCGGAACGATGGGGAATTTTTATATGTTATTTTTATTTTATTTTTTAACAATTGCACACACTTTCAGCTTAATGGGAATTTGTGCAGCTTCACTCCTATTTTTCTGTCTAATTTGACCGGACTATATAGCAATAGGCTTCCATTGTGACGATTTGGGTTCCAAACCCTACATTACCATGCCTACTTAAGTAGATAAAAGTTTCATTCAAAACAATAATGCATAAGACAGTTTTTAATATCGGAAAAAGAAAAGTCAAACGTTTGAATTAGGAAGAAGATTTAAGACATTTTTATCTTTCTGGGTTAGTAACGTAATGTCTTAATGCTTATCTCTGAAGTGTATTTACACGATAATATGACCTTTATCAGGCGCTTTACTGATTAAGCTGACAGACTTCATTATCAGATCTGTTTTGAGTGGTCTCGCTTTTAGAAATTGATGAAAATGTTTGTTATACTTATACGTGTTACTCACTTAATGAAGTTGTTTTATTATCATCATCAATTAGCATAATAACACAGTGTAGAAACTTATAGTACGCCTTTGAAATCTCGCGAAATGATGCTTTGGTTTAGACATTCATCATTGTCGCAGGGTTGCTACATTTTTTTTATTACCTACTTTGTTTCATATTTATTGAGTATACCATCCTATACAATTTACTGCTATCCTTCTTACTAATATTATAAATGTGAAAGTTTCTATGTCTGTTACTCAATCATACAAAAACTACTGATATCGAAAATAATATTATATTTTAAATCAGCACCCTCGAAAATCAAGAATTCAACTAAATCCAATTCTAATGAAAAAGGACCTTTTCCGCCATTTTGGATCTCGATATTAATGTTATATTGGAAATCAGTACTTCCGAAAACTATGAATACGATACCAATACATTTATTCTATTGATTTTAATAAAAATGTGAGTCGGCCGTCTTTGTTCTTAAAATACCTGGGTGTTATTTAATTAAATCTTTAATTAATGTTAAGGCTATCATCTTTTTATGAGGAACATAAAATAATATCCTTTACAACATTTTTATTTATAGCGAGGTAGGCAAATAACTGTACCCCACCTGATGTTAAGTGGAGATAAAGTCCAAACGCGGAGATAGCTGGTACAGCAGTTATAAACTGCTACACCAACCATACTCACCTTGCCGGCCTGCAAAAATGCTTCTTCACGCCTCTCTTAAAGGACCCCAGATTATAACAAGTGCGCGGGTAAAGAATTCCACTTACGAATAGTCCAGCCGCTGCGAGTCCAAAGTATCTCGCATGCATTGTACTATCGTCTGCGTAGCAATGAATATTCGCAAGTGGAATCAAATCATTGATATGCAGCAGACAGAGTGTGGGGGATAGAACGAAGCCCTGAAGAACACCGGCATTCACTGACATGAACTGCGAACTACATCCGTCCGTAAGGACGCGAATTCTACGTTCATGCAGGAAGTCAGCTATCCAGGCGCAGAGCTGAGCAGGCAGACCGTATGCAGGAAGCTTGGAGAGAAGGCTTTGCTTTTGTGCCAGACCCTGTCAAAAGCCTTGGCGATCGACCAATTCGGACTAAATCCGTTTTGACGACCGTGAATCAGAGAGCAATCTTCTAGGTAGCGGGTCAGATGGTTGTTAAGGACCCTTTCTAATACTTTACACAACACTGAGGTGACACCTATCGGCCGATAGTTGGTCGGGTCTGAGCGGTCCCCTTTTTAGGGCACCGGTTGCACATTGGCATCTCTCTAAGCCTCCGGCACACGCCCTAAAGAGTAAGAGAGTTGGTACAGGCGCGTAAGCAGGGGAGACAACTCCGCTGCACAATGTTTTAGAACAACTGCTGGGATGCCATCGGGACCACTAGCATTCCGGACGTCGAGTGATTGCAACTCCGCACGAACATCACGCTGCCTTTCAGGCATCGTAGTGCCACAATGAGGTAGTGTAGGTGCCAGTGCATTGCAATCACTGATCCGGGAGTTAGCCGCAAAGAGCTTTGCCAACAAACTGGCTTTCTCTTGCGGCTCATGAGCTAGTGACCCATCTGGACATCGCAGAGGTGGCAGCGAGGGCTGGCAGAAGTTGTGTTGCACGGCCTTAGCCAAACGCCAAAAACTACGGGAGCCCGTAGGGTGCGTTAACAATTCATGGCCAGTACTTGCTACACGTTGGACATCCGCTCTGATGTTAGCCTTCTTACAAGACTTGGAAGCACTATTATTGGCAGCTTTCAGTGAATCGACCCCGGGATCCTTAAGAGCGCGGCTTCTGATCCAAGCACAATATGCCGCTTGCTTACGCGAAGCAGCTTCAGCATAGTCGTGATTGAACCAGGGGTTACTGGTGAGATTGGAATGAGGAATATAGTATTCCATACCCATTACAATCTCCTCAGTGATAGCAACGGCGCTGGCCGATAGGTCATTGTCACTGAAGCAGTGTCCGTCCTTGCTTCCAATTGACGTACGCAAAGTAGTTACGCATACCGTCCCAATCTGCCGACCCATAGTGCCAGATCCGGCGTTTTACCACCGTTGGACGCGGAGGCTTGGCTTGTGGCGCCTTGGCAGATATCAGGCAGTGATCTGAAGAGCCCAGGGGGGCTCCTATCACAACCTGATAGCCCTGTGGATGGATCGTGAGCAGAAGGTCCAGTAATGAAGGCGATTGACTTGAAATATCTGGAATCCTGGTGGGCTGTTCGACCAGTTGTTTCCAGTCATACGTGAGAGCGAATGTGTGAGCAGAGATCCCTCAGTTTTCGTCGAACTTAACCAGAAATTGTGGTGAGCATAATGCCCCCCAAAAACACCAATTCTGCATTGAGAAATTGCTCCTGCGCGTCATCTGCTGCCCGACTAAGATGTTCGAAAAGTCGAGTTGTCTCAACATCGCCAGTGTGGGATCTGTAGAGGCACACGTAGACTCTGGTCTGGGGACCAGAGTCGACGTATACCCCCAACATGGAGAAGGAGGGATCTTCCAAGCAGCCGAGACGGCGACAGCAAACATCCGCTCGAACATACAGGCATACACCGGCTTTCGCTTTGAAGGACTCTTCAGGCACGTAGCCGAGATAGTTAAGGTAGCCTGTGTCAGCCGGCGGAAGTATTTGTGGCTCCGTCAGGAACAACAGTGCTGGCCGTGCTGTCTCAAGATGGTGGTCGACAGCATTGAGGTTAGAGTGGAGTCCGCGTATATTGCAGAACTCGACCTCAAACAGCGTTGAAGACGTGGGGGTGTGCACCGCTGTACGTTCAAACTTTGTTTTGAGAGCTACCATTATGGAAGTGAAAAAGAGACGTGAAAGGAGTGGACGTTGTCGCGACAAGACCGGGCAAATTAGGGAGGCATGTTTCCCCGAATGATTGCCTGCAGAGGATATGCGCCGACCCACCAGACGGAAGGGCCGCCGCACCCCCCCGGAAGTGGCTGCCGGGACTCCACGCCCCGGTCACCAACCGGCACGCCGGTCCACCCCGAGTTTATGCATGACATGATGGGGCAGCCTCGCGAACTGGTTAGGAACGCTCGGGCCCCTGTACTGTGCCACGGGCGGCCAGCGGGGCAGCCGTTTCTACCGGTCTCTCTGGCCGGCGGGTGGATGCAGTCCTCCTGGCACCCGCGGGAGGTGAAGGGGCGGTGAGTGGTATTCTTTCTCCGTCACCGCACGGCTAACAATTTACATAAAATTGGTTACTGGTTGATTTATTCAAAAGTCGCATTCCAAAATTTCGTCCGCCATTTTATTTGTATATTCTAGCAACTTAAAATAATTTACTATAAATTACTTATCTTTCTTCTGTGCACGGAAACCTCTTTTAAAGATTCTGTAACAGTAAGCTTATTGCCGTTATTAAAACATCCAATGACAATTAAAAAAAAACCTTATTACAACCCCTGTCATGCCAAGTGCTTACTCATCAAACAGCACGGCCACGATTTCTACTGCTCGATGCGTGGTATTATGAATTTCAAAAAAAGAACATTGTCATTCATGCGCGTTCCACTACCAACTTATTAACTTATATGAATATTAAGATCTTAGAACGCCCCACGGTTTAAGAATCTTTTATAGAGAAAATCATGAGTGTAGATAAAGTATTGTGTGCAACTGTTGCTTTTTAGCTTAGATTAAAACAAAAAAGGGAAGTAACAACACTCGCGGCTCAAAAGTGATCCGGTTAAATTGTGGTGCATGAACACAATTCCCTTTAGTCACAATTGGACATTCAAACACACTGCATGTGCACTCAATATAACAATATTGCGTATATTCTGTGTTATAAAGATAAAACAACGCCTTCGATGATTTTATAAAGAACACAAATTGGTTAAAATCAAATAACAAAAGCCTCGGTAACACTTTTCATTTGTAAAACTGTAAAAACATTTTTTTCTCTAAAATCACGGTTTGTCGTGAATGTTATTTACTTAATCCCCATTTTGTTATCCAGAAAAAGACATCAATACAGCTTAGCCTTTCGGACTCGAACGCGGACTCGCCGATTCGCTCGCGCTGCGTTGAAGCGTACAGTTCTGTCTTGCTCGCTCGATTGAATGTTTATTTACAGACGTGTGCGTGTGTGACAGTTGATTATGTGGGTAAGTCGGAGCATATTTTATTTGATTCACTACTTTCCTCTGGGCTTATTGACAACTGTATAATGTATTGTTTTAAACTTTCATGTTCACTAACATTATCTTAATATATATAAATCTCGTGTCACAATGTTTGTCCTCAATGGACTCGTAAACCACTGAACCGATTATAATAAAATTCGCACACCATGTGCAGTTCAATCCAACTTGAGAGATAGGATAGTTTAAATCTCAAATTATAGTCGCAATTTTAATTTATTGCACATTATTACTTTTGGGCGGTACGAAGTTCGCCGAGTCAGCTAGTAGTAATATAAGTCTTTTACGGGATTGTTACGGAAACTCGCTAAAAACAAGGTACATAGGCCCTTCCCCTCGGACCGTGATAGCGAGTGAACGTGTGCCTCTGTGCAATTTTTGATTTTCAATAAATATTAAAATTTAATTATTTTTTTGCAAAAATATCATTTAATAAATTCCGAGAACTACCAGGCGTGCATAAGCCAGTGGAACGCAGAGTGACTGTGCGACGAGGATAGCACCAGCGAAGACAACGCTATCGGCCAGAGCTGCTGCACTGTGAGCGCGCACGACCTTACGTCACAAGCGCATACCAACAGCCGAGACAACAACATCGGGCAAAACTACACTGCACTGCGTGCGGTGTGCGCACGGTTTGTGTAATCAACACATAGGAATAAGCTCGTTGCAACTTTGGAGCGTCTCGCATCGGCGCGGCGCGCACTGTAAGTCTTAATTTTTTGGCATCTACTTAAAACTGCGGGTGGGAGCGAAAGGCCAAAAAGCTTTTGATAGGGGGCGTGACGTGAATAACAAGAAGAGAACTTGTTGTTTATATACGTTCACTTGATTGATTTATAACTGTGCATTGATCGCTTACAAATTCTAATACAAAACAATGGCACTTCAAAGAACACCTTCAAAAACCGCTGTGCCTCCTCATTATGGCTCTGATTCGACGCTTTACGTTGGAGATAGTATGGACAAACAGGATTATAATAAAACAAAAAGACTTAAGCGCCGCTTAGAAGATTCAACGGAGTCCAGTAATTCTATTTTAACAGAATTGAGGGCCATGATTGGGGATTTGTGCAACAGTGCAACAGGATTCCAAATTGGAAACACTCAAAACTGCAATGGAAAATATTCATGAAAAGGAATCAAAGATTCTTGTGGACTGTAGTAATATAATTTATTGACAAGAAAAAGAAAACAAAAGTAAAACAATATCAAAAAGAATATAAAATACACTATGGAGCATGAAACCTACATGGTTCTGCAACATCCCCCCCTTTAGTGGTAGAACCACTACTGCTGGCTATCTTCAACTAGCTAACGAGCGCTTCGGCTTCCAGTAGAACGGTGTGCAGTAGCTCCTCTCTTGGACTTCGTTCTAACAGGGTCGCTTTCAGAGCGACCTTCACGCTGCGCACAAGACGCTCCCAGGCTCCTCCCATATGTGGCGCTGCTGGTGGAATGAAGTCCCACGACATCCCACGATTTGCGCAGTCTTCCTTTGCCTCTCGATAGATTTTCTGAAGCTCGTTTTTGGCACCAACGAACGCCGTCCCATTATCAGATATAAATTTTGTTGGGGTACCTCTCCGCGCAATGAACCTTCGGATACACATCAGGGCAGCTTCCGTCGTGAGTGAGCCGACAATCTCTAAGTGGATGGCTCTGGTGGTCATGCATGTAAATAAGGCAATCCGCCTTTTATCAGATCTTCTGCCGATGGTCACTTGGACAGGGCCCATGTAATCAAGGCCGGTATCGATAAAGGCTTCAGTGGAGTCACTCTAGATTTACTAGCGATGAGCGTCAATTTTACGTTACCGTTATGAGCGTCGAGAAATTTCCAATAGGCAACACAACCATAAGCCAGCTCGCTGGCGTCTGCGAAAACATGAAGCTCACGCTCAACGAAACCTATATTTCCGGAATACCATCTTGGAATTTTTATATTTTCAAGTTTCGAAAGGCTTTGCGACCAGGACTCCCACAGGCTACATAGCTCGGTTGGTAAGGGTTCATCCCAGTCAGATCCGCATCGCCAAGCCTTTTGGAAAATTATTCTGCCTTGGATGGTAATCGGGGATAGCAAACCGAGCGGGTCGTACAGGCGCATAACTTGCGCGACACGCTTAGTTAGAACAGATTTTGGGTCGAAATCTATACCAAAACTAAAATGATCTGAGCTTGTGTCCCATTTTAGACCTAAAACTCTAATATTATTGTGTGCCGGGACTGCCGAGATATTGTCGACTGAAGTAGAGGCTGCCCTCAAATCTGCAGGTATTAAATTTAAAGCCTCCGGGACGTTGGAGATCCAGCCCCTCATCTCGAAGCCAGCTAAGCCATGGAGAGTTACAATGTCAGCTGCTAATTGAGAGGCTTGATCTACATCATCCAGACTTCCTACGTAGTCGTCCATGTACGTACTGGTTAGAGTGGCCTTTGCAGCATCGGGATATTTAGTGGAGTTTTCGGTAGCGTTTTTATTCAAAACGTAAATTGCGCTACATGGACTAGAAGTGGCGCCGAAGATCATAGAGCTCATTCGGTATTCCTTGATGGGAGCGTTAGGGTTACCACCCTCCCGCCAAAGAAATCGTTGCATGTCCCTATCTTGCAACCTGATTTTTATTAGTGGGAACATTTCTTTTATATCCGCCATCATGGCCACCCTACCTTCCCGCCAGCGAAACAAAATTCCTAATAGTGACTGTAATAAGTTTGGGCCAGAAAGCAATAAAGAATTAAGACTGACCCCATCTGCGGCAGCAGCCGCATCATGAACGAGACGCAACTTTTTCTTTTGAGGATGTATAGCTGCAAAATGCGGTAAATACAAAAATTTACTTTTGCTATGTTTTACAATATTAGTCATGGTTGGTGTCACAAGGTTCAGCGTAACCCTTTGACAGCAACGCGTCGACTTGCTGTTTGTAAGCGACGGCGAAATCATTGCTTGAAAGCATTTTTTTCTCTAAACTTCTCAACCGAGTGATAGCTTGATAATAAGTATCAGGAACATAAAATTCATCGGCGCGCCAGATTAGACCAGTTTCAAATCTACCACTAGGTAATCTACGAGTGGTTGAGTCTAAAATTTGTAAGGCACGCTTGTGTTGGGAACCATAGGATCTAGAATATTTAGAAACGCCTAAGGCGTCGATTTCAAACTGTTTTTTAATTAAGGATTCTAGATTCTCATGGTTGCTTTCTAAAGTGTGATTCACAAAGGCTACTGGTTTCGATCTACTGTTCGACACACCGTGGAGCACCCAGCCAAGAAAAGTCAGACAAGCTACTGGTTGCGAAGGCCGTCCAGTCTTCAGTTCTCGCGAGATAGTGAGAGGCCAGTCAGCGGCGCCTACCAGAACCATAGGCTGAGCTTCTTCGTAGGTCAACTGCTCCGCAACGCTCGAAAGATGATCACAACCAGTAAGGTCCTGAGTGGATATTGACTGTGAACAGAGAGCGAGGTTAGGCATCGAACGCGCGTTTGTGATTTCGTAACTTTCGGCTTGGTATCTGCCTCGAATGTGAAATGAAACAAAATTTACTTTTTCTTCTCTAAACATTCCGCCTACGCCCTCTACGCATTTGTCACCAGCGGGCCCGATTGCGCCGATACGATTGGCTAAGACCTGATCTATGAGAGTGCCAGTAGACCCCTCATCCAGAAGTGCGTAAGTCTCTACAGCACACTTAGGTCCGGAAACAACCACTGGGACAATTTTGAGAAACACGTGACGTTTTGCGGATTTCGTATTCACTTTGCGAGACAAAAGTGGTTCATGAGTATTGTTTACCTCAGTTATGACCGGTGTTGACGCCGGTTTGACCGACGGTGGTTCATGGGCAGTGTTTACCTCGGCTATAACAGGCATTGGTACCTGTGGGGGCGACGTCTTGATAGTTGACGAAGCGCCGTGTAATAAGGCGTGATGAGAAGCGCGGCAACCACGGACACCGCACACCTCCTTGCATAATTTCCACCGGTGGTTCTTTTTCTTTAGGCACCGAAAGCACCGACGCAGCTTCATTACGAAGGCCAATCTGTCATCAGGGAAAAGAGATTTAAATTTGGAACAATCTACTAAAGGATGACTAGATTGACAAAAGTCGCACGTCGTGTCGGATACTTTTATCGCATGGATAGTATCGTGTCGACGAATTCTATCCAGATAAGGTGGATTATCGTAAGTTTGGGAAACTAGGCCAAAATGTATGTGATTTCTAGCTTCTTCGCTTAGAAATTTTGATAAAAGTTCGAGTTTAGTATGACTGCTCGAATGTTTCGAAGCATAATGCGCGAATAATGTACGTAATAAGGGTGTTAATTTCAAAAGTAAGCAATTAAACAGTTCCGGTGAATATAAGTAAGGAACCTGATCTAAATACTTAATAGTGGCAACCAAATTTTGCACTCTACAAGAAAACATGTTGAGATCCTTCATGTCTATTTGAAGTTTTGGTAGAGCGCGGATTGACGCCAGTTCGTCTAGCACTACCATCTCGGTGCGTGCGAAGCGATCCTCCAGGGCATGCATCACGTCTCTCGGATCCGACGCAGTGTAGAGCAAAGCAGACACGGCCCTGGCCGCATCACCACGCAGCGCACGGCGCAGACGAGCTAGATTATCTGTGTCGGAAAATTGCATACATGTGTCAAAAAAACTTCTATTGAAAGCTATCCAACTTGATGGCTTGCCATCGATGCCATAAGCTCGATGTGACTATGAAATGAGGGCTTATTGTTGGATAGAGACATTAGCACGTTGGCGAGTCTGTTTATGTCCGAGTCTTGAGGTACAGTTGCCGTTCGCGGCGTTGTTAAGGTAGCACTGGTTACGGCAGGGAGGTCGAACCCCGTTAATTGATTCGCCTCTGGTGGGTCAGTGGGTTCAGGTGCAGTACCAGTCTTGATGAACGGTTGGCGTTCATGCACCCAAGATTTCGTTCGTTCCTCTGAGCCGCTGCGTAAGCCACTTCTCGAACTAGACTCGATTGCGGCGATCTTCGCTCGCAACGAAAGATCGGCGACATGCTTGCGCATGCGTAAAATTTCTTCATCGCGCTCGCGTCTCTGAAGCTCTAGAATGAGCACTGCCTCAGCATGTTTTGCTTTTGCCGCGAAGCGTTCAGCGCGTACCGTGCGCTTTGAAGAAGATACAATAGAACCACTTACCTTGGTTGATAAGGTGGACGCCGGCGACGGACGCACCGGGTCCACGACCAAAGCAGGATCAGGGAGTGCGGTGCATGTAGTTACCGCTGGGGCTGCACTGCGGACGGAACTGTTACAGGTCCCTTCCAAAAAGGCAGCATCGCCGGCTGGGGCGGCACCGCGGGCGGGAGCGTTTTGGACTCCTTCCACAAAGGCGGCGTCGCCGGGTAACGCACTAAGGCACTCGTTTTTACACTGCATTCTGGTTTTAACCATTTCAAGGACCAAAAATATGAAAAGGAATCAAAGATTCTTGTGGACTGTAGTAATATAATTTATTGACAAGAAAAAGAAAACAAAAGTAAAACAATATCAAAAAGAATATAAAATACACTATGGAACATGAAACCTACATGGTTCTGCAACAATTCAAGAGCAAAACATAGATATAAAAAAATCCTTAGAGTTTATGTCCGACAAGTATGATGAGCTGTTGAATAAATTCAATAGTTTACAGCAGGAAAATTCTCAATACAAATCACGCATTACCCACTTGTCAAGTGCTAGTAAAGTCAAGGGCTAGTTCAATAGAAATGAGAAACGTTATCAAAATGGAATCCGAAAATAGGTACTCATTGATAGAATTAACAAAAAATGTGGGAAAAATAATAGACGTGCCTATTCAAGATTGCGATATTCATTGCGAGACGCATTTCGTATGAAAATGAAGCAAAATATCAATAGCCCTATAATTATTGAATTCACTACTACTATAGTAAGAGATAATTTTCTCAAGTCGGCCAAATCTTATAACAAAGCAAACCCAGAACAGCAGCTTTCAACAACCATATTGGGACAGACAGGTCCCCAAAATTACATATTCATAGGTGAATCACTAACTAACACCACAGGCCAAGAGACTACATTACTTAGCCAGGGACTTTGCAAAAACATTCGGTTATGAACATTGCTGGACATCCTATGGAAAAATTTATTTGTGACGCAGTAAAAATGATCCACGTATATGTATTGACGGTGAAGAAGATTTAACTAAATTAAAAAAGTCTAATTGACTATATTTTTTAAGTTAAATATTTTCCAAAACACAAATGTTTGTAATCTAAAATTACTTTTTGAACATCGATGGTCTTTAAACAGTTTTTGTTTTAAACGTAGGGAACCCAAATTAATTCAAGTTTTGCTAAATAATGTTACATTTTTTCTGCTGCTGCTAACCACGGATATATTATTTTATAAAAGTAAACGAAACATATTTAGAATATTTTTTATTAAAGATACTGTCAAGAAAGCCTTTATATTATGTACTATAAAATTCTCCCCCCCCTGTTAACTGTCCGTAATAAAATAGTCACGGATTTTTATCATTGGCAATATTTGGATAGCAATGAAGTTTTTATGTCAAATACATTACACGAGGGAATCAACTATTATATTATTACTGAAAGTATTAATCCCGCTATGAACACCGGTTATAAAATTCAATGAGTTAAGTTGTATTCAAAACGAAATTGATGATCTCTCCGTGGCTGAAGCAAAAAGCTGTAATATATCTGATTCTCTTACGGAATTACGGGACTTTGGTAGCTATCTCAAAATTCTACAACAGAAAGTGTGCGGTGTAACATGGATGGATTTTTACCTGTTCTGGATATGTCTTCAGTGAGCTGGGATTGTATCGTGTTGACCGAGTGCTGGTTGCGATCGACTCAATATATTCCATCTATTGAAGGTTACCTTCACTTAGCTACAGCAAATAATATAACACAAAATGAAGGCGTAATAGTGTACTACAAAAAAGAGATACAATTATTATCTATAGAAGAGATTAATATCCAAGATGCGAATTGTTTGCTAATTTACTTCAATAAACACACAGTAGCCTTTGCTATATATCGTCCACCTGGTTATAAAAATGTAGCTGACTTTATTCACTCTTTAAATATAACATTGCTCAAATACACTGCATTCCAAAATATAATCATTTTAGGTGATATCAATATTGACATTGGACGTGACAGTGTTGACTCGTCTTCCGCAACATATCTGGATATGTTGGCTTTCCATGGTATACTTCCTGCTCACACAAGTTCAACTCGTATAAAAACAAGCCTGGACCATGTTATGTTAAAAACAAAATCTGCTGCACGTTGTCTTATATTCCATACAACCGTCACTGATCATTATAGTGTTGCTCTCTATATTGCTTCTAACCACAAATATAAACCTGATAAGTTAATAAAATATCTCGATGATAAGGGAATGCATAGGGACAAGAATGGGTTGCAATTTGATACCTTATATTCAATGACTGAATGCAATTTAGCAGCTAACTATATTGTTGAAACCATTAAAAAATATATAATTGCTAATACCAAGTCACCCAAAATAGCAAGGCGCAGAGGGAATCTCAAGCCTTGGATAACTCCAGGCATTTTAAAATGTATAAGAAATCGAGATAATTTATATAAAAAATACAAAGCTAATCTTGAAACTAATATTATTGCAACAGCATTCAAAAGATATAGAAACTTTTGTTCAGCAATTATAAAAAAGCTAAAAACAGTCTATGAAACACACCTCCTAAAGAGTGCTAATGGTAGTAAAAAAAAGATGTGGGACGCTGTCAAAAGCATCGCATATAATGTCACTAAAAAAGAAACAGCTTCAGAACTTCTAGGAAATAAAGACCCTCAGAAAGCTGTAAATGATGTCAATCATTTCTTTGCCAACATTGGAAAAACCCTAGCAGATAAATTTGCAGTAGAGATGGCTCCACAATGTCAGTCTAGTGACGTCCGTAGAACCTCTCTAAAGTCGTTTGTACTATTGGAAACTGATGATAATGAAATAGAATCATTAATAAGGAATTTGAAGAGTGACTGTGCGGTTGGGTTGGATCTGATTTCTGCAAATATTTTAAAAACATAGCTGCGCCAATAACATATATATGTAACTTAGCTTTATCAAACGGTTCTTTCCCAAATGCGTTTAAGAAATCAAGAATCCAGCCCGTACACAAGAGTGGCAGTAGAGATTGTGTCAACAACTACAGACCTATATCCATACTCCCGGCGATATCTAAAATTCTAGAACGAGTAATTAATAATATTTGTTAAATATCTAGAAGAAAATAATCTTATATCACAGGCTCAATATGGTTTTAGGTCAAAAAGATCTACTGCAGATGCAGTACATGAACTCACAAATTTTATAGTTACTAATATGGATAATAAAAAGAAAACTTCGGCTATATTCCTAGATATTAAAAAAAGCATTTGACACAGTCTCTATTCCCCTCTTAATCAGAAAGCTTGAAGGACTTGGTATAAGAGATGTACAGTAAAGCTTTTCAATGATTACCTTTCCAATCGCACTCAGTGTGTGAAGATAGACGACATACTCAGTGACGAATTACCTGTAACTTACGACGTACCGCAGGGAAGTATAATGGGATCCTCCTTGTTTTTGGCTTACATAAATGATCTGTGTCAAATAGATCTACGACATGGTAAAATTGTAACTTTTGCTGATGACACAGCTTAACTTTTAAGTGGTGACTCCTGGTACGAGGTATATGCAAATGCTCAAAATGGATTTAATATAGTAGCAAGATGGTTAAACAATAATGAAATGAAATGAAATGAAATGAAATGAAATGAAATGAAATGAAATGAAATGTCATTTATTCAGTCTAGGCTGTTACAAGCACTTGTGAAGGTCAAGAAGCTACGCCATCGGTTGGCAAAACTACGGCGGGAGACCTTGTACTGAGAAGAACCGGCAAGAAACTCAGCAAGGGCTGTTTTTTTCTCCCTGTATTGTTATATACAGTGTCGTCAATTTGAAAAATTACTTCAGAAATACGTCTGAAGTCACTTTCCATTACATAATCTAGAATATAAATAGTTACAATTAATTTTATAGTTAACATATTAAGTAGTATATAGGAAGCGGCATTAGATAGGTACAATATTACTGTTATGAAAAATGAGTAATACCCATTTAATATCAAATTATAAGAAACACTATGTCCATGCATTACGATCATTTAGATAATCATCAACTTTATAATAGCCCTTATTCATAAGAGTATTTTTGATCTGAGATTTAAATTTAGTCAGTGGAAGCTCAATCAGATCTTGGGGAACTTTGTTAAACAATGCAATACTACAACCCAGAAATGAACCTCTTGATTTTTGGAGTCTGAAACATGGAACGGCAAGCTTGTTCTTAAATCTCGTGTTAAAGTTATGGGTTTGACTTTTTTTTGCAAATTCATCATAGTTTTTTCTTACATATATTAAATTTTCATAAATGTATTGCGACGCCAGTGTTAAAATATTAATTTCTTTAAATTTTTCTCTAAGGGATTCTCTTGCCTTTAGATTGTATATGGCGCGAACAGCTCTCTTTTGCAGTATGAAAATACTTTCGATATTAGCGGCTGAGCCCCACAACAAAAGGCCATATGACATAACACTGTGAAAGTAACCAAAGTAAACTAATCTTGCCGTTTCCACATCAGTTAAGAGTCTTATCTTTTTAACAGCGAAAGCTGCAGAGCTCAATCTACTTGACAAGGCATCAATATGAGGATCCCATTGCAGACGAGAGTCTAAAGTAATACCCAGAAACTTTGTAAAATCCACTAACTCTACAGGCTGGTCATTTATTTTTATACTAGTATTAACCTGCCTCACATTAGGTAGAGTAAACTTAACGCATTTTGTTTTACTGGAGTTAAGTTTTAAATTATTTACCGTAAACCAGTGAAGGACTTCAGAGAGAGCACAATTTACTTCGTCATAACAATCATTTCCTCTTCTAGCTTTAAACAATAAAGAGGTGTCATCAGCAAATAGTATTGTCTCACACAAATCTCTTGTAAAGTGAGGAAGGTCATTGATATAAATAAGGAAAAGCAATGGGCCCAATATTGAACCCTGGGGCACGCCCATAGAAATGGGTGCTCCTGTAGACTCAGCTTCATTTATAACTACTTTCTGAATCCTAGCAGAAAGATAAGACTGTATCAGACTTAGTGAAATATTTGATACACCATAATGCTTCATTTTATTTAACAATGTTTCATGGCTAACGCAGTCAAACGCCTTTGATAAGTCGCAAAAAATGCCAATAGCATCGTGCTTACTCTCCCATATATCAAAGATGTGTTTGAGAAGTGCAGTTCCAGCATCAGTAGTACTTTTGCCTCTAGTGAAACCAAACTGTTTTAAATGAAATAGCTTATTTATAGAAAAGTGTGCTAGTAATTGGTTATAAATTATTTTCTCAAATACTTTACTTAGCGCTGGTAATACAGATATAGGCCTAAAATTGCTGGGATCTGATTTGTCACCAGCCTTAAAGAGAGGGATAACTTTAGCACATTTCATTAGATCTGGAAACACTCCCTCATCAATACATTTGTTAAATATAATGGCCAGTTGTGGCGCAATAACAGTGATAATCGGTTTTATTATATATGTTGATATTCCCCAATAATCCTCTGTCTTTTTAATTTTAATTGAGTTAAAAGTTTTTATAATACAGTCACTACTGATATGTCTAAAATGAAAATCATTACTGCACTTATCAACACTTGACTCAAGGAGGGTCATTGCTAACCTAGAACAAGAATTAAGATTTCTAGTTGTTTCAAATGGTGCACTAGAAAAGAAATTTTCAAAAGTGTTTGCAACGGCATCATCTGTCCTAATAATCTTATTGTCTATTTTTAAAGAATATGTGTGTTCATGAAATTTATTTCTTCCAGTTTCATTATTAATTATATTCCAAGTTGTCTTTATTTTATTATCGGAAAGACTATTTTTTTTTGATAAAAACTTAGCTTTTGCTATGGCACACACCTTTTTAAAAGTTTTTGAATAGTTTTTGACATATTCTATAAACTTAGGATCAGATGAGGTTGCCTTGAGAGCATATAATTGATACAACTTATTTCTACTTTTGTAAATACCCGGAGTGGCCCAATCACTAAATTTCTTTTTAAAGCTATGGCATTTAATAACTTTGCGTTTGAATATTATATTAAATTCATCTTTAATTAAATTGAATAAATCTTCATACAAAATATTATTATTACTATAAACTGGTAAGTACGATATTTTGTGATAAACGCTATCTTGAAATTTATTTATACCCGTTTGTGTAATTGGTCTACAAGTTAGGTCATGTTTGGGTGAAGCATGATGGTGTTCAATAGAGGCTAATTGTCCGCTATGATCAGAATTAATACAATTTATTATTGATTTATTAAAAACATTTCTATTACAAAAAATATTATCTAAACAGGTCGCTGATGCATGTGTGATGCGGGTAGGCTCAAAGAAGGTATGCTCCAAGTTATATGATTTAAATAAGTTTAGAAACCACCTCACTAATGGACACTTAACTAAAATGTTTATATTAAAATCACCACACACAACAACCACTTTATTACATCTACATACTATATTGAAAGCATCTTCCATAGCAGACTCAAATTGAGTGTAATTCCCAGATGGGGGCCGATATACACATATTATGATCATTTCTTCAAGTTCCACACAAGATATTTCTATATTACGTTCAACTGAAAGTGTAACAATATCTGTACGTTCTTTGTATTTAAGATTGTTCTGTAAGATTATGAGAGAGCCTCCCCTGATAGCCGATTTCCTACAAAAACTACTAACAACTGTATAATTATCTAAGCCTGTAACTAATTCATAATCTCTGAGCCAGTGCTCTGTAATACATAAAATGTTTATATTCATTGTATTTAAAAATAAGCATAGTTCTAAGTCTTTACCAGAAAAGCCTTGTATATTTTGGTGAACAATATTTAGAAATTTAGACTTTTCCTTGGTCATGATATAGCTAGAGAGCTCCTCTGTTGTCTTACGAACTAATTTAAATTACAATTAATGTCAGTATTTGGAACAAATTCCAAAGTCTGATCCACATAATTATGCTGCTCAATAGAAGCAGTAGTGTTAGCCAAGTTTTTGGCTATGTGTGTAAAATAAAATAATAGCGAAGAAGCTATTTGTCTCTTATGGTAATTTGAAAGATAATATTTATCTCTTGTCATTTTAAAATATCCTAACACTCAATGTCGAAAAGACCAAATATATAGCATTCTCCTTGAGACATGATAAATCCTTAAATTCACAATGTGATTTAATTTACCATAATTGTGGTAATATCACAGGCAGTGATTGCAATTGTACTCCAAAGAACTGAGGCTATTAAGTATTTGGGTGTCATCATTGATCAAAAACTTAACTTTCAAAACCATATAGATATGATCACATCAAGACTACGTAAACTAATCGTAATATTTAAATCATTAAGACATATCGCTGAAGATAATGTAATAAAGTCGGTTTGCTACGCGCTTTGTCAATCTTTATTATCCTACTGCATTACTAACTGGGGAGGTGTTCCAAAAACCACTCTTTTAAAATTGGAAAGAGCTCAGAGAGTTATACTTAAAGTAGGTTATTCGTTGCCTTTCTATTACTCGACGGTGGAGCTCTATAGGACATGCAAGGTATTAACCGTTCGGCAGCTTTTTGTCCTCCAAATCGTATTAAAACAACATTCAGCAATGACATATGATTCAAATAAAAATACACGTGGAAAAGGAAATATTATCCAAACAAAAAGATGTAATACTGTATTCGCGCAGCGATTTTTTTGTTATCAAGGTATTAATTTGTACAATAAAGTTAATAAAGAACTAATGATATATCCGTTAACAGTAGTAGCTTGTAAAAAAAATGTAAAAGACTGGGTTCAGGCATTAAGCTATTCAGATACAGAAAATCTACTAAGCCATCTAAAATAAATTCTGTTAAGTGACCAAATTTTTGCTTATAATAAAAAATAATTAACTACCATGCATTTATAAACGTTTAAGTTTTTGTTTTTTTTTTATCTCTCAACCTTTAATTTTTTGTTTTTGTATTTACCATGAATAAATATTATGTGTATACAGGTTCAATATGGTTATGAAGAACATTGTTATGTATAGATTATTTTCCAGGGGTAAGGACCTGGTGATCCGTAGTACAGGTTAACGCCTATTTCGGACACCAGCTTCATACAACGCCCAATAATATTACTTAAGTGTTGCTTAACCTGTATTATATGTGCCTTAATTGTTGTAAGAAGAAATAAATAAATTTATTATTATTATTTATTATTACTATAACTGTATAATGATTTATAAACTATAAATCATATGGCCGATGAGCGAGTACAGTACACACACACGTGTGAGGATTTCCAAGTAGCTTGTTAGCGCTTACTTCACTCAATCAGTTTTCCGCATAACCGAATGCTCACAAAATCGCGTTCACGAGTAAAGGACTTCGGCAAAATCATATTTGAATCAAAGTTGAACGTCTAAAATAGACATTTTTACTAATAATATTAATTAAATATGAACAGTTTTTACAAGTTCTAATTGATACAAATAAAGCCAAGTATTTTTTTTTTATAGAAAACTGCGTTGACCACCCTTCTCATTCATTTTATACATAGTGTTGCCATTTATTTTGTATATTATTCTACCTGTATACACACATCAAAAAAAGTTTGCGATCACTTTGAAAAATGGATTGTTTTTTGTGTTACAGAAAACTTTTTTGTAATTTCTTTTTCTGATAAGATTTTAAAATTAGAATTAGAACGTAAAATAATAAAATATTTCAATTGTTTTTCTATATAAAAAGACACGCAATCCAAGCTGACACTCATTCAGAAATGTGTCTTCGTCAATATTGTCGAATTTAAAATATTTTTTCACGAAAAGTTGTGATTTAAAATATGCCACTAGGATTATCAGATGTTTTACGAGCCAGAATTGTAACTTTGAGGGAAGAAGGCTATTCTACGAGAGTAATAGCACGCAGAGTTGCCATATCTAAAACCTGTGTAGTAACCACGTTGCAGAGGTACCACGGCATATACATAGAGGTACCAACAATAAACGCCACTAAATTAAAAGCAGAAATACGGGCCGTCTCCGGGCTTGAAGTTAGCACTCAGACAATTCGGAATGGCTTACACAAGGCTGGATTATGAGCACGGAGGTCTTGGCAAGCACCTTTGAATTCACGGGAACGTCAGCGACGGATATTACAGTGGCCTAGGCTCCGGCAAAACGAAGAAGACGAAGAGGAAAACATTTGTCAAAACTGCCTCTTCGTTGACGAATCGCGAATCAGTACTCATCCATCTGGATGAGTCGGTTATCTAACCGACGTGTCCGTATTTGGAGAAGACCTGGAGACTCTGACAGGCATAGAAAGGCCAATGGAACGGTTCAGCAAGGCGGGAAATCAGTGTCCTTTTGGGGTGATATTATAATTGGGGCTAGAACGCCTTTAATCCCTTATCAAGGCTTCATGATGGCAGACAGATACTAAACAGTCGCTATTGATGGAATCGTCAAACCTTTCCGAGTAAACCATGGGCACCAATTTGTACTGGTTTACGATAATGCGCCCGCACATCGAGCTCAACGGATCAATGCTGCTCTCCGAGAACACGACATCACAAGGTTAGACTGGCCTGCCGCCTCTCCGCAGCTCAGGGAAGCTGCTGTTCAAGAATGGGACGGGTTACCACAAGAAATGCTGGATAACTGATGATCCTCAGCATGCATGTATTAGATAAACAATAACATATTAATAAAAGTTTTAAGTTTGGTTAAACTATCTTTTTATTTCTATCAAAGTTCTATTACGATCGCCTTAGGATTTATTTATTAAATTTTTTATGCTAGAAAATAAAATTAGTTCAAATTTCTAAATTCAGAAAGAGTATTTTTAAATAAAATATATATAACGTAATCATTTTCTCTTGATTAAGTTACATTTAGAAAATATATCAGCTTTTGCAAGTGATCTCCAACTTTTTTTGATGTGTGGACGTCAACTGAATCAATATAATCGTTTTTTTTTGTTTTACTAACTTGACGACCCTGACCCCATAGACAAGATACCTTTCAACAAAAGCTATCGCAGTCGCTAAACAGAAAATATATGGAATTTTTGTCATAAGCTCAGGCTTGGTTTTTGAGTGTAACTGTCAAATACCATACATTTATTATTTAGTGATTATCTGTTTGATTGCTCCTTCACGATAGAACTGTTTTTTTTAAATACAAGAAAGCAAGGCTCGATTACAAAAAAAAAATCGTTTGACTAAGCGTGTGTGCTATTGGCTGTGCCCAGTCATAGGTGCGCGCTTATTGATTCAAAGCAGCCAATCCATTTACTTGTATTTATTGATCAATAATAGAATACTTACGTTTATTAATAACAGGCGGCCATTCCCGGCATCGCACGGGTGGGCATTTACTTTAAAAAAAAATTGGGATGCCCCTCTTTACTACCTACTACTTCCAGCAATGGCCTGCGAACGTCACCTGAGACGTTAGTTGGTAAGTCTTCAAATACTTACCCAATAATTTCATTAGTTACAGTTCCCTCTTTCCGAAACACAGTAATGTATTAGGATTACTATTATACGGAAAAATACCACTCTCGCACTGCGATAGTAGGTACCCACCTAGACCTAGCCGGATCTTTGTGGAGCGACCATACTGAATAGTACGGTGGCTTGGTAGTAATATCAAATGGCTTCTACTACAGTTTGAATTTATCTATGATATTGGAATAATATTATGATTTTTGTGCAAAAATACAATTTCTGTAATGAAAAAGTTTAATACAGTTTAAGTAATAAAAATGACAAAAAAACATAACCTATAAATGTTCAAAGCAAAATATCTTTTTTCCTCGGCTTTCTTTCCTCGTGATTCTTACACATATAACTTTAATAAATTACGCAGAATCGAATGACATGTCATTTGTTGAACGACGCATCAATTTTATTTGAAATAAAACGATGTATGGTAGTTGACCGATGCCCTTTTGTCATTGTGCTTCAGCATTTGTGTTAGTAAAGTTTTATTCTATTAATGTTATTATTCTCAAATGTGACTAGGTATATTAAAAAGTAAAAATAATAAAATAAATATTATAAATATTTCCAACCCTCACACTAATTAGCCTAGTCCCAAAGTATTAATGTTTGTTCATTGGATGTTTTCAACGCAATTCCAAATGATCACATTATGGAATTACATGTGATTACATGTAATTCCATATTGAAGTACAGTATATATATTATATACAACCATTATGCGAATAAGTAATTATACATGCTTCTACCAGGATTAAAACATAGGAAGGCCTTTCTAGGAGAAATCATGAATACTGATAATATCTCTGTTTCTTGCTCGTTTACCCATAACAGCTTAAGTGTTGGTTAAATACATAAATTTCTTATTACGCTTGTTTACGCCATAACTTAAAATGATTTTACCGATTACCTAAATATTTTTTTGTAATATTCTAACACTATAGAAAAATTGTTGTTGTAAAATACAAAATTATATTTATATTATTAGAGGTTCCTAAAGAAAAAATATTGTTGTAAAATAAAAATATAAAGTAAACTTTGATAGATATTATATTATGTGTAGATTTTTTAGAGTTCTTACCTACAAATTTTGGATCTCAAAAAATCTACGCAGTGATAACGCGGGTAAATTCTTGTTTTCTATTAGAGTTGATGAATATGAAATCCCTCTAAGTAACAATCACGTTGATCATAGTTTATAAAAACTGTTTCTGTTAAAAAAAAGGAAGAAAACAGTCGCAAAATACGTGTGTTGGGTCCTGATAAAGCCAGGAGGAAAACCGTGACAAAAACTGAAACTAAAAAGGGCAAGATGAAAGCTAAGTTGACAATTTACAAAACTTGCATCCCTAGCCGCGCACCATCCGAAACCCTTTGTAGTTAAAGCATCTAGTTATCACAAGTCCACCTCCTCTCGTAGGTCGCTCTGATTCCGTCGGCCTAAGCACGTCTTAGAATATGGGGTTTAAGACGTGCTTAGACAAGGGAGCCCATGGGAGATGCCATCCGCCTGCAATACCTCTAGAGGCACTCGCCAATTTTCGGCTTGAGGTCCTCTTAGGATCTCACCGTCCCCAAACCCGGTGACGCTGTAAAGGTCATCTGCGAACAAGAGCGTATACTCTTGTGAGCAAGAATAAAGATCAAAATGGCTAGTTGGGAAATTACCTGTTTTTTGATACAAATAAAAAGCACAAATTACTGAACAATGACTATTTATTACAGTAAGTTTTCAAAACTCCTTCCTCCAACCTGAATACACAATTGACAACGTGTTAAAAAGTTATGTTTTAATTGTCTGAAGCTACTTGAAAATTTTTTGCTTAATTGTTATTTTCGCTTCTGTAAGTTTTTGTCTCAATTCTTGTTCGCATTTTAAATCTTAGTAGTGAAACCGAAAGTATTGTAAAATTACACATGCTAAAGTGATTATACAGGAATTTCCATTAAATTAAATTTGAAATTACATTTTATGTTTAATTTACTACAACAATTTTCAATGCTTTAATCATGTTTCAATGATTTTTAGCCTATCCGCCTTCGAAGGCCAAATACAACAAAAATAGGCTGATTAAGTACATTTTTTTTACGATTTTTGGTGGTTTAGGAACATGCGGAGTTTTTAATTTTAGCCAAAAGCTATAGATTAGCTATAGACTCCTTTTTGTATTTTAAAATTGAAGTTGAATGTTTGAGTAAATCCTACTAAAAACTAAAGTTCCAACTTTCAAACCTTTTTTGAGTAACTTTAAGTAATTTCAAGAAGCTGAGTTATTTTTTTTATTAAAACAACATTGAAGACAATTATGCCACAATAAAAGACTGCAGAATACCTACTACGAAAAAAGATATGAATTTTTGAAACCTCGCTGGCAGAAATCATTAAAAATAGTTATCGTTCATAGCGAAAGTGGCTAAATTTTTGTAATCGAATATCAAATAGTTTTGCTAATGTATGACAGACAGGCAGATGATAGTGGAGTCATAGTAATAGGGTCTCGTTTTTACCCTTGGAGTACGGAACCCTAAAAAGATCCAAACATTTAAGGCGCACTTACATATACCAAGTTCTAAAATTAAATAACAAAATCATGTTGAAACCTCGAATTCAAATTGTTGACAAGGATGAAGTGATGTGTTGAACTTAATGAAGTAATTTGCATTAAATTAAATATTGTTCCAACTGTGATGTTTTATTTTTCTCCACTGCCCTCCACAATCTACCTCAGAGCGCAGGGGAAGCAATGAAAGAAAACCAAGAAATTAAAATAATGCTATAATTATATTTTACCAACTATAGATTCTATAGAGGATGAATACAGTAGTTTTAAGTTATAGTTTATTTAAATCACCAAGTTGACATGAAATGTTACAACTATATTTCAATAACTATGAATATCATAACGAAGCTGAATACAGTAGTTTTAAAGTGAGAGTTTATATAAATCACAAGTTAGCATGAATCTTAGAATTATATAAACATCAGACATTCATAACAATCTACCATGTACTTACATAAGTTCTTAAACTATATCTAATATATTTTACCTACTCTGCAATGGACTGTCAATTGAGAGACCACAAAAACTAGACTTTTCCAGATAATAAGCTATTTAGTGGATTTCAGAGGTTCTACGGCTCGTTTGATCGATATTGGTGATAAACTTAGTTAATTCTAGTTCTCAGTGAGACAACCACTTATATAGATATATATATATATATAGAAATGGGTAGGTCGGGGTCCAACCTCGCCTTGTGGTATCTGCGCCACGCTCACCCAGGGTTAGTTAGAGAAATACCTTGTTTAGGATAGGTTTAGCAATGTATGATCTGTCCGCAGTTACGGCCGGGTTACATGGGACTGCTAGTGGCTTGCAACCTTTATTGTAATAATCTCACGCGTCCCCTCTGGTCCGTGTATAGAGAGAGAATCTCCTTGTTAGTGGCTTGCTCTTCCTCCAGTACTTCTTGAGGATAACGTATAAGCCGTTGGAGATGTGAACTTTCCGTTACTCAGTTTCCCCTATCACAAGATACTGCCCTGCCTTGCAAGATTCTGGGACCATCTACCTGCGAGACTTTATCAACCCGAATTACAGTTCGGTTAGCGTCTCCGCGTTATTTTCGCCAATATCCTTCAGGATATAAACTTTTCGGATCTACTTCACGACTCCGACGACGAATGTAGGGTCCTCCTTATAATATACTTTGGGCAGAAGACAAAATAAAATGTGAACTTTACCGAAAACAGCTTGTGAAATTTTTGAAATGTTGTTTTGACAACTGAGCATAGAGAAAAGACCATCCACTCCCAAATATGTGTCTATGATTTGTTTCTCTCTCCAACTGAAGGCAAAGGCCACAGTCAAACAGACAGCCGCCGCATTCGAGTCAACGAATAAACTCAAAACCATATAACTATGCTCGCCGTAAGCGGAGGAAAAGAGAATAATTACCTACCTAAATCAGCGAGGAAATTCAACTTCGAGTAAAATTCAAAATCGATTAAAAACAACGCCCGATTGAGAACTCAAATCGATATGGGAAAAAATTATTCAAAATTCAACAACTGTCAAACTCCATCCACTCATCCACACGCACCAACAGAGATCCACTGCCTTCTCTTCTTTTTTTTTTATATATATAAGTCTCAAGTCGAGATTTTGAGTCGAATGAAAAAAAGCAACTATTCCCTCAATGCTACCAACCCAATCAATGAAGTTTGACAGCTACGCCGACGTAAGCGGTTCGCTATCATAGACAAAACAGCTGTCCTACGTGTCAGTTATATTAGTGTCAGTGTCACGCCCCGTTCAAAAACAAACACTACACAAAACAATATTGTGAAATTATTGACGGTGGCCTGATTATGAATGATTTATTTCGTATTGTCTATTATGATTATCTGGCAATGTGCGCTATGACTGGTATCTATTTGATTATACATACTAGTCATAGCGTTATGACATATATGATATTGAATTTTCTAAATAATCTACCAATGACTATCGGTCAATCGTTGGGAATCGACAGCTCGACTTACGTTTCAGTAAGTAAATTTGAAAGCAAAAGTGAAACATTCCAATGCAAATGGATTAGAATTATCCAGCAGCTGCACCAACACCATGCAGACAGGAAAACCTGATTGTTTTTCCAGGCAGACAGGAAACTGGAGGCCTATTTTATTTCAACGATAAACGAAATGTCGATCGAAATTTCGCCACTTACTTACTGTTTCTTTTTCATTTCGAAATTCGTTCGTCCTAAAATAGTTTGACAATTAAATTCTACAAGCTTACTCTAATTCAGAAAACTTTAGAACGAAAAGTTGATTTTGAAAAATAATTGTTAGACATTTTAACCTCAAATTAACGAAATGAAAAGTGTTACATTTTCATTTTAGGATTTTTGTTTAAATGAAGCCTAAATAACTGCTAGAGTACATTTAATCAAGGCTGCTTAGCGTGAGGAACATTTTTTAGCATGTCAAATTAACAAATACACCAAATTTTTATTAAATATTATATTTCCAATAGGTACTTCAAAGTATTAAACGACAAATTTAGGTTGACACATGATAGAAAGAATGAATGAATATTCTTTATTGCGCTATTTAACAAAATATATACAACATAAAACTCAAGGAACACAAACACAAAAGGCGGCCTTATTACTAAGGTAGCAATCTCTACCAGGCAACCTTTGGCTAAAGGAAATCATACCATGAAAAAAGAAGAAACTGCGGACTAGTGCATTTTAAAAACAAAATAAAATAGACGTAAATATAAGAATATAAAAATAGAAAATATATAAAGAAGCTAAAAAATATAATACAAAGTAACTAACAGATAAAAAGAAAAAGATCAGGCAGAGTCCAGCTTGAGGAAATATTCCTTAATTTTAATGGTAAAGGAGTCCCTCGTCTGTGCACGTTTGATATCTAGAGGCAAAGTGTTCCACAATGTTACAGTTCTTACATAGAATGACTTGGCTATGAAATCAGTGGAGTGGGGTGAGATAGCTAAGGATAGATTATGAGAAGACCGAAGATCGCGGACAGGATTAAAAGAATGAAAAGTGAAACGCTCCTTAAGATAGAGAGGAGTGTGTGGGTGAAAAAGGATAGAATAAAGGAGTAATAGGATGAGGCAGTCTCTTCTACGAGAAATGGGTAGCCATTGAAGTTAGGGACGATAATGAGAGATATGGTCGTACTTACGCAGACCGAAGATGAATCGGATACATAAATTCTGCCGACGCTCGAGTTTATTAAGAAGAACAACACTAAGATCAGAGTAACACGCATCGGCGTAGTCAAGCAACGGGAGAAGAAGGGACTGTGCAAGAGAAATTTTAGTCTTGGTCGGCAACAGGTTTTTCAGGCGTTTCAGCGAGCCATACGCGCCAAATACCCTCCTACTAATTTCACCAACATGATGGCTCCAAGACAAGTTATTGTCAAACAGGACATCTAGATTTTTTACCGTGTCCTGAAGTGGTATGTGGATACCGTTTAGCAAGATCGGTGGCAGAGCGCTTTTGTTGATTCTGGCATTATACCAATAGCTTCCAATAATTATAGCCTGAGTTTTGCGCGGGTTAACCAACAGACCGTGTCGCCGACTCCAGTCAGATATATGCTCCAAATCGTTGTTGGTAACTGCGATGGCTGTAGGTAGTCCATCTATAGTAGATTGAGTATGTATTTGGAGATCGTCTGCATACATTTGATAGGAAGAAGAGAGAGGAAGAGTTATTGAATTTAGGAATATAGAGAAGAGAAGAGGAGACAAAACGCCACCCTGCGGAACGCCGGCTGTTGCATCACACCACGATGAAAAATATCCATCCACGCATATGCGCTGCCACCGCCCATGAAGGTAGCTATGAAACCAATCAATCACTGGTGGAGATACATTGAGAGAAACCAACATTGCCAATAAGATATCAAAATCAACCATATTAAATGCGTTACTAAAATCTAACAGCGTTAATACAGTGAGCTGCCGATTTTCCACACCCACACGTATATCATCAGCGATCTTGACAAGCGCAGTAGTCGTACTATGACCGGGACGGAAACCGGTTTGAAATGGATTTAGAAGATTATTCATGGAAAGATATCTACTTAACTGTTGATGGACTAATTTTTCGAGGACTTTAGAAAGGAAAGGCAATATTGAAATAGGACTATAATCACAGAAAGAATCAGGTGGCTCTGGCGGTGTCCCTGGACATCGTCAACGACTTTGGCACCCTCCCCTGGCAGGCCATCAGGGAAGCACTCAAATACCACGAGTTGCCTCCCTACCTGCGGGCCGTGGTTGGGGACTACTTGCGCGACAGGACAATCCGAGTGGTGGGAAGGAACGGGACGGAAACGACGAGGAGGGTCGATTGCGGCGTTCCACAGGGTTCAGTTTTGGGACCCCTTTTATGGAACCTCGCATACGACGCGGTCCTTCGCACCAGCCTTTCTCGCGACGTGAGTATCGTCTATTACGCCGACGACACTCTCATCGTGACGACGGGGGCCGACTTCGGGCAAACTCTTAGGCTTGTCGAGATGGGGGTGGCATGTGTCGTGAGGGCAATCCGCCGGCTGGGTCTAGAAATAGCGTCTCACAAAACTGAGGCGCTATGGTTCCACGGCCTTCCAAGGCAACGGGAACCACCCAGCTGCCGGATACGGGTAGGTGACGCAGAGGTTCAGGTGGGGCCAAATATCAAGTACCTTGGTTTCACCTTGGATAGCAGGTGGAGCTTCGAAGAGCATTTCGTGCGGTTGGTCCCCCGAGTCAAAAGGCTAACGAGTGTGATCGAAGGTAGCGGGTGCCTTACACCGCCTGCTGCCCAACCTCGGCGGACCGAGGGACGGCGTTCGCCGCCTGTATGCGGGCGTCGTATGGTCCGTGGCCTTGTATGGGGTCCCCGTGTGGTCGCGATACTGCACGAGGTCCTACCGCTGCAGAGCTCTTCTCCGGAGCATGCAGCGGACAATGGCTATACGGATCGTGCGGGGCCACCGCACAATCTCGTACGAGGCGGCGACGGTTCTGGGGCGCTCCCCCGCTTTCGAAATCCTGGTCGACATGTACGACTGCGGCAATGCTTGCGGATGAGGGAGGTTGGAAGGCTGCGGCCTCCTTCTGTGAAGCGGTGATACTCCCAGAAGGAGGCCGATCCCGCTCGAAGAAGGCGGCGTCGGGCCAGATAATGACCTGATGTGCCGCCGCGGGTCGCTGGTGAGCACGACGGAGCTTGTGCTCATGGAAGCGACCTGGGAGGGACGACACCCCTGCATGGCCGGGGGGAGTCGTCGTAGGAGGGTGGATGTGGGAGTGTTCGCAACCTCCCCTGGAGGAAGCAGGGGAACAAAGGCTGCGGGTCCTCAGATGCGATACTCGATCCTGAGGCCCCGTACAATGACTGATGGCGGCCATCGCTGGGGTTTTAGTGGGTAGGCCTCCCCCTTCTGGGGAGAAGAGCTCCACATAACCACCATGTGCAATTTAATGCATTTCCCCAGCGTATCAAAAAAAAAGGTAAAGGAATAATATTAGCTTCTTTCCAAGCCGAAGGATAAACAGATGACGATATGGATTTATTAAGGATTTTCGTAATTACAGGAGTGAGGATATCTAGAAGAGCAATGATTATATTACGACTAATGCAGTCGCTCCCCACGGCATTGGACGATACAGCAATGATAATCTTCTCAATGTCACACTCAGTAAATTGTTTTATGAAAAAAGGAGTAAAAGATGGTGTTGGCGACGAAGAAAGCGTATTCAAAGTATGACTTTTGACTAATCCATCCATGGACGCAGATAAGGAAAAGTGAGCATTTAAAGCATTGATATCACTTTTTGAAGGAGAGGTAGAGTTGCGTTTAGATTTGCCAATACCAAGCTTATTAAGAAAGCCCCAAACTTTGGCGGAGTCACCATTTTCGACAGACGTATGAATGTGGCGTCTTTGTTTATTCCTGATCAATGTATTGCAGTGATTCCTTATTTCCCTATATCTGGCACGATTGGCATCCGTTCGATTCTTTTTTTGCGCGAGTCTTTTTTTCAATTATTTTGCGTATATCCTCCGTAAGCCAAGGAGCAGGAACATGCTTGACGCGTACAGGTCGCACGGGAGCGTGAATATCCATTAAACCTATGAGTAAGGAATTGAATAGCTCTATTTGTTCGTCAATGCTGTTGAGATCATCTATTGCCGACCAATTAACTTTACGAGCATCTTCTCGCAGAATATCAATATCCATTGCACTGAAATTACGCAATAGTTGGATTGATGCCTTACGTTTAGGGGGATGGATTCGATACGACAAATAAATTAAATCATGATAAGAAAACTGATAAGCAATGGGTAATCGATTGTACGTCAACCTAAATTTGTATAATTTATCAACTCTACAAATTAGTCGGCTAACACTGTCAAAGAATGTTCTTTTAAATATCATCAAAAAATTGTCGTTTGTATATTGTTTCCAAATAAAACAGGTAATCTCAAAAGTGGAGATATAAAGAACTCTATACATTCGTTCACAATTTTTTTTTGTGATTCCGAACTTTATGTGCGTTTTCGAAAATGAAATAAAGTAGTCACTGGCAAAAAAATCTTTTAAAATTCTTTACCGAAATTTCGTTTCGGAGAAAGCGAGTAGAGCTCCTGTTGTAGACAGCTCTATTTTTGATACCTATAAACTTTCATGGTCACAAACCTTCAAGTAACGTATGTTGAAGAAAAAGCTTTCGTCACTGCACACACAGATATAAAAGTATGGAAGAAATATGTGGATGGCGTGTTCTGTATATTGTGAGGTAACAAAGATGACGGAGATCTGTTAAACTTAATTGGTATCGATCCAGAAAATAACTACACTTACGAGACGGCAGTTAACTTAAAAAAAATTAATAAATATCATAACAAGTAAAAAAGTTAAGAACTTTGCCAGAATAGCGAAACGGTAGCTGAGGTACTATGACAGTAGAAAATATTTCCTCTACATTTTTTTCAATAAGGTTGGTGGACCATTGAGGGCTACTCTAACGAATAAACAGTTTTTATTAGTTCATTTACTGGATAAATGATAGAAACAAATTATTAATAAACATTTTGTTTTATTGTGTAATATATAAATAACTTTATTGTTATACTAAATGTAATCACTATTTATTAAACTTAACTTTTATTAAGGCCTTCCAAACGGCCTTACTAGGAACAGGTCTCTATACAAGGCCAATAATATAAATCAGTTGTTCCACTTAAACGTAGTGTTGTAACGCTTTTATTAAAACTACATAAAAAGCTTTTTCATTTTAACGAAACATTAAATGCTTAGCAGTTTATAATCTTCTTCAAAAAACTCAACGAATATACCTTGAATACGAATAACTAAGAATATATGAATGAAAATTATTTAAAATATGTAATATAGAGTATTATTTAAATAACAAATAAGTTGCCAATGCTTTTTGAACGAAATTATATTTAACAAAATCGACCTATAATGACCTTTGTATGGGCCCGTTCTTGGTAAGGCCTAAATATTTCTAAAAAAGTTAAGTTGAATTACCCTTATAAATAAAAATATATTAAACATAAAACTTTTCCGGTACATATGTATAACCATATAGTAAGTGTTCATATTTGCATGATTTGTAAATATTCTTAGTAAGGTCCATATACTCTAGCAAGGACAACCGTCAAATTTTTGATTGGCCTCATAAGAAACTACCGACTTTTAAAGGATACTACCGATATTTTAACTAAAATCAAAGCAAAATTGTTATTATCTTCTTAAGTACCATAACAAATCCTTATATGACAATTTACCGTAAAAATAAGTCAATAATAGAGTTTATTTACATAACTTTACCTTTAACTGAACGCAAGAATTACAATTTTACAGTCGACGACCGAAGTCTATGAAGCAAGGGACCGCAATCACAAAATAGCGTCGCGAGCGACTTGCCGCCGCATCTGTGTTCATGAGTTTGATGGAGCTTAGTGTGAGTGGGAGGACTTTATCGCCACATGATAATAACTATGTTTTTTTTAAAGTCGGCCTTCAAAGGAGTAAGTCTTTCCATGGTCCACCCGCCTTACAAAAGTATTTTAAGAAATAACCTTTGAATAAAACTTTAACGAGTACGAGGAAATTTGCCAAGCGCACGACTTGCTTACCCTGGAGGAGCGACGTGAGGTCCTTGATATGGGTCTGTTGCATGATATCGTTGGTGGTGGCTTTGATTGTCCGGAACTGCTTAAACTAATATTTTATAATACACTTCCTCGTCGTACCAGGTCTTCCAATTTATTATATGTCCCACATCATTATACTGAATATGGTCAAAATGCTGTGCTTTCTCGTCTACCAAAAATCTATAACGTGAAATTTGGTGAAGCCGATTCTTTTGTCGGTTCAAAAAAACAATTTCTGAATAAAGTGAAACAATTATTTTTTAAGAACTTCCAAACAGCAACATCCTCATGATCGTGGGTTTATGATCGTGAATTATAGAACCCTTAAATTCTAAACATTAAAAATATGTATATTTCACATATTGTATTATGCTTATTCAGTCCCCACTTAAAATATATAAATATGTATTGTATGTGTGTATGTACCTGAATGTATATATGTGTATGTATGTATATATATGAATGTGTGTATGTATATATGGGTAAAGGAAAAAATATATTAGGTTCTTAATGTACACCTATATTTTCCCCTGAGAACAGATATATAAGGTCTATATTATTATAATTTTGGAGTTTTGTTTCACTATGTTAGTAACTGTCAGCATCTCATATTAACTTTTGTAATCACGTCTGTTCGTTTTAAAACCTTATTGTAATCTGTGGATAGTCGTAATTGACTTTCAAATTATATATCATTGATTGTAATTCCAATATACATTTAAGCTGTGTAATGTCCCTTAAATAAATAAATACACAATATTGTTTCATATTCGCTAACGCAGCGCATCACCGTTCGTTAATGTAAATCGGGACTTAAGTGCACCGTCATAAAATCATAAATGTTGTAAGCACTGTATATTTTTTTATCAAAGGAAAACAGGAACACATGGAATTGCAAATAGAGAGCGATACGCAACATTTTTGAATTATTCAGTATGTTAAACGTATCGAATTGTAAACTGACACGTTGTTACAATTGCAAAACCGGCAAATAAGAATAAATTCAGTGTCTCGACGCTGTATAATGGGAGCCAAAAGACGGGGTGCGCCGCCCTGCCATTTGTTACAATGAGTGAGTCCTTATTTCGAACTAAGGACGCGCCCATTTAATAGATATTAACAAAGAGCAAAAATTACCTTGATTAAGACAAAAGGATAATTTTTATCCCGAAAAATTTTCAGTTCCTGAGGTATTCTTAAAAACTAAAGTTAACGCGGATGAAGTCGCGAGTGGCCGCAAGTTTACTACATACCTCATGCAAGGTTCGTAAAGCCTCAAGAGTGTGCCACATTGAGAAAGACATATTTTCCCAAACAACAGAGCTGAGTATTGACAAGTTCCCAAAGGTCAAGGTGAAGTTTGTGTTGTTTGTGATAGCTTTCTTTTGTATTACTATTTGATATTCATTATTGTAATATATCATTATCAGTCTCTCATTTCCTTATTCTTCTCACTACAGCATTTCCGCAAGTAGACGTCTATATGGCGCCTGTTTTACGTGTTAACCGGCGCCATATTTCGTTACTTAATTTATCATTTATTTCTTTATTTAAATATTACTCGAGCTATCTATCACTGTCGTAGCGAATTCGTCGCAAAAAAACCCCTCTATTTCTTTATATAAAAATCGAAAATCACATGATTTATTTTCTACGTATTATTTTATTTACATATTTTGTATTTACTACACACTGTTATATTCTTAATGACGATAAAACTTTTATCTTAAAAAAATCGCTGGGTTATGGTAACGAGGCATGCTGTTTCCTTCATAAAAGGCTTTCGAGGAGTATTTTAATCTGGTATTCATGGTAATTTGAAGCGATTACATTAAATTATACGAATCTCGCTACTACTTTTGAAATAAAGTTTAAACAAAACTCTTCGTAGCGTTACCATAAAGCTGCGGAGACTTCCACGCATTATGCCAGTGCAAAAGCGCGCCCCGCTGGTATTATCAGCACGCTGTAACTGGTACATAGCAGAACCTAAATACAATCACTTGAATGCTCGTCGTCATCGTCAAATTTGTATGGATGGAGCCAGTACCCTTAGCACAAATTTACATTTCGAATTCGAATAGTTTGCGAGTGCGAAATGTCATTGTCAAATGTGTACTGATTTTTAGTTCTCGTTACGTACTTTGTGCCGCTACTGTTCAAGTTTCCATTCAAAATTTGATTGACATTTCGGTTTGCAAACTATTCGAATCCGATGGTTCGTGCTAGTGGCACTGTTTGTAAGTTGGGAGGGGGGGGGGGGTCCTTAGTTTTCTTTCATAGGAACTTTGTCGATGCTCTACGATTACGGATGTCCTCACTGCGGGGGCACAGGCCTTCCCTATGGATGGAATAGGGAGATTGGGAAGCACGGAGGAACTCGAGATAGAAGATTTTTGGTCACCACCAATGACCGACCACTGCGAAAGTTGCTTAACTTCAACGATCGCAGCCGAAAATCCGTAGAGTATGTATCAACCACTTTTAATTTTTAGTGGTTTTTCTTTTATGATGTTGGTTTTTATTTTTGTCAATTCACCAATTATGTAATTATTAATAAGAATTACAATAATTTATATTTTACTTCGTCTAAGAGCAAAAAAAGCATATTACTGCAGTTTAATAGATGATATACTTTGATAAAGTAACTGTTACGAATAGGCATTGGTACCTTTTAAACATTTCTAAATAGCAGGTGTAGTGCAGCAAGCAAGCTACAAGCAAGTAGAAAAGAAAATGTTTTTTCATAGGCTCGACTCCATAAAAATCTTCACGTGTTAGCAAAGGACGGGTAAAAGAAAAACTTGTTTGAAGGAATGTGATAATTTAAATTTATCTTGCAGTTACCAATGAAAAAAGGATGGTTGCATATATTATTTATGTTTTCAATAAAACCACTAATCTTTTACTATTTAATTGTAAACAAATTAATGAAATATCAGGTTTGGTAAAAAATACGCTACCTAAATGACTACTACTATGTATTTGACGTGACTTTGACTAAAGTTTAATTTAACTATGTATCAAACAACACTTAGGCACGTAAGGAGTGGTTAAAGAAATCTTTTAGAAAATACAGTCAACTTCAATGAAAAGAATAGCGTGCGTTCGTCTCTTTAAAAAAAAAATAAATCCATGAAAAAATTTACTCATTTTCCTAGAATGTCGTGAAAATTAAAAGAATAATGATCGATGTGGCATTTTTGTGACGTATGATCGAGATATGCCTGTATCCTTGTCCTAAGTGCACGGCTGATTCGCACACGATGTGTTTCGTATTTAATTTTGTCGAAAACATAACATTGTTTTTATTATTATGAGAGTAAGTATAATTCTATTATTTCTTTCATTTTTAGGGTTCCGTGAACCCTAATAGTTGCGTCATGTCCGTCTGTCCGTCCCCAGTTTTACTTGGACGTTGTTAGCACTAGAGAGCTGAAAATGGTGATCGAAATTTATTTTTTTGGGTAACTCCTACATGTAACCTGGGGATGATTTTTTTTCAATATCTACCCCGTTGTGAGTGATATTGTTGAATAGGTCATTTAAAATTACTTAGGGGTTCCTAAGACGAGTTTTCCATTAGGGATCCGTTTGCGAAATATTGAACTTTATAGTGCTAATTTTTGTTCGAGATGAGCGCCCCCTAAAAGCTAAACTATTAGCTTGAAAACCCTGTAAAAATTCATGATAATAACTATAACGGTTAATATTGATTTGATAGTTTATGAGTATTAGTCGTTCAACTTTCGTTAAAGAAAATTACTTACCTTTTAAAAATTCCTTAGAAAAGCATTAATATTGATATAGATGAAATTATTTATTATAGCGCAAAACCTTGCATTGCAACAAAATAGAAAAAAACATTTAAAAACGACAATAAAATATCATTAGTTCCACAACGCTACCTCGAGCACTAAACGGCTACGGCTTCTTAGTCGCGCTAACGTTACGTTTTTACAAACTTGACTTTTCAATCCAATTGTTATCGGCGGTTATTCTCAGGGGATGATCGCTTCAGATGAAGCTTGGAAGGCCCTTCTGGCCATAAGCATGAACTACGGGTGTGTTTTGGTCAGTAAGAGTCTGGCAGTTTGACAGTTTGACGCAGTTTGATTTAGGTATTTTAGTTGAGAAACATAGATTGATATTAATTGGTTTTTCTAATTAAGATTAAGAAAATAAAGACTCTTGCTCAAATATATTGTGGTAACTACAGGTGACTACGGAACCCTACACTGCGCGTGCAGGACACGCACGTGGCCGGTTTTTTAATGTTTAATATAGCGTCAACATAAAGGACTCCAGTATTTAACTTTTTCATGTTTACCAATTACGGTTCCTGAGGTACTCTAATCCAGAGAGTGAATCAATAGTTTATAAAGTAATGATTACAAAGTATATATTTCAAAGCAATGCTTTGCTCTAAAATATCCTAGAGGAAATTTGCGTCATTCATTAAGGTTTTGATAGCACAATATGTAGTAATTTGCTCGGATAGCAAAATGCGTGTCGGCTTGAATCTAGCCGGAGCCTGTTGTTTTTTGTCAAGTGTAATATTATGTAGATATGAAAATCGAGCATTAAACTGCTACATTTTGATAATTTAAATAAAAATATGTTAAAAATCCGACTAAATGCGAGTCGGAGTCGCGCACGAAGGGTTCCGTACCATTGAATACGCAACATTAGACACTGTATTATATAATATCGAGCAAACAAAAGCAAAATTTTTAAAAGCTTCTTGTATGGGAGCCCTTTCGAGAGCTTTCAACTGTCTAGGTATCACGGTTCATGAGGTACATTTTTGACTGCCTAGTCACGGACAGACATACAAACAATGGAGTCTTAATAATAGTGTTCCGTTTTTACCCATTGGATACGGAACCCTAAAAAGGTCATAAGTTTTTGTTTTAACTGCCACAAAAACTCTGGTTAGTTACAAATTCACACAGTACTTTGTTGCGCTGCTAAATAAGTTCATTATTATGTTGTACTGTTGTGAAAATTCAGGTTCTATTAGAACTCGTCTGATAAAAGAAGCTTAAAATTTTGGTAATAAGTAATTAAGTATCGTAGACTTGATTAAATTGCAGTTATAAGTATATTCTCATAACATTGTTACTCTAAGCATTATTTTAGTAGCAGTGAAGAATTATTATTTAAATATTGTTACAATTGTGGGGAATTACAAACTAATCTTAATTGAAATAAAATAAAGATATATGTCACTATTCAAACATGATATCATATTGTCACTGTTAAAATTTTAACCTCAGTCGGTCAAGACAGTGGTCTACCAATATCCAAACTACGATGAAACCAAAGTCAAATTAGGCTCAGGTTTGATTGTTTAAGATAATTGAACCACATATCGCACTAATATTACAACAGTGTCGTAACTCAAAATTGATTGTTTTTCAGAATCAAGGAAAAACTGATTATTCACTTTTTATTATAGATTATAAAAAAAAACATTTTTTATGTGTTTTATTACAGAATTTAAAGAAATTATATATATACCAATAATTTTAAAAATTACGGGGACTAAAGTTATTCACATTTTTTGAGTTGATACGGTATAATATCGAACAAACTGTTCAAAATGAAATATTATTTTTAGTTGTGTAGTTATTTCAGAAATATTTTGGGTTACTACTAATTGAATATAGCCTTTTTGGTATAATTTAAATATACATTTTAGAGTTACAACAATTCTAAGAATTGTTTTTGGTATTATATTTACGTATAACTTGAACATTTTCTCCGAGTTAGGGTATTTGTAAATAAAAACAAATAGTTTTATAAGAAACAATTATAATTTCGCAATAAACTGAATTAGAACAAAACATACAATGTTTGAAATAATACAAAATAGTGAAATATTTTGTTTATGTGATTACAAAATAAAGTTTCTTAAACAAAACAGTTCCTAGATACATACAAGTATAAAAATTAATATCTATTTATTTCTAAACTTAGAAAGTCCTTACGAAACATAAAAAACAGTCTTTTCCGACACATAATGATTATCACAAATTATTCTTATAAAGTAGTTGAAGCATTAAATGTAAACTAAACAAATAATCAACAGAATAAAAATCCCAAAACAAAACCAAACAAAAATAAAACAGTCTTTCTAGATACTAACAATATTTTCTAAGTAATTACAAAATAAAAAATAACAGTCTTTTCCGATACAAATTACTATAACTAGTTTTTATTAAACAGTTATTATTATTTTTGTCTGATTTTGACAACAATAAAGGTAATAAATTTGAGGGATGTGTACATTCTTCAACAGGTTCGTCCTTTGTCCTGGTTTTCGCTGCTCGTTTTTATTGCCATACCAATAAGTAATCGCCCACGATGCATAGTGATTCTGCAAATTAATCAAGTTCTTGTTAGCAAAATACATACAAAGCACACGTGTCACATAGAGTGTAGTAACTCTAAATTAACGAAATAAATATTTAGTAAACATTTTCCTAATTTAACAATAACATATTCCAATACACCGTGATAAATACTATGATAAACAATTGGGCTTTTCTTTTAATACTAACAAATTAAACATCAAAAGGTGTGCAATCGTCATGCATCAGCAATACTGTATCATGTCTAAAATGAATGACTAAACCAATAATAATGTCGTAAATAAAAATATTATTTGAAATATTGCTTGTATTAATCAGTAAGAGTGTATTAACATTAAATACACCCATTTCATATTAAAGTTTAAATCAGCAAAAACTTAATAATTCAAAATAATACTTTAAATTTTCCATACCTGAATCAGCAATACTACTACAACTCGAAATATTACGCAAAGCGGCACGTCCTTCCTCGATCACTGTTGGTCGCAACTAGAGAAGAAGCAATATTAAGCGGGGGGTATGACAGTTGGTCAGTCATCTATACTGACTTATAACGCCATCACTTATTTGTTTTTTGCATTATTTCAACGACGGTTTTATTGCCTTATGCGGAATCGCATCCAGCGTTTGAATATGGTGTTATCTCAAATTCGACATTTTTTGAGTTACGACACTGTTGTAATATTAGTGCGATATGTTGGTTTAATTTATATAACATGGCAACAAGATCCAGTAACTTTCAGGATATTATTGCAAGAAAAATCAGTCAAGTTTCGGCGTCATCTACATACAGATGTTATTGCAAGAACAAGTCAGCCAAATCTATACCAATATTTTAAGCTGAAGAGTTTGTTTGTTTCGTTGTTTTTATTTATTATTACCGGCTTCCCCGTTTTGTAACAGGTCTTTCTTTTTCTGTTTTTTGGGTGCTGACTTTTATGCACCTCTGTTCTTTTCGCGCTCTCTTTTTGCGCTTTTTTATTTTCAATATCTTATTTCAATTTCTTAGTTTTCTTTTTGAACAATATTTATGTTAACCTTTCCTTTTTTCTTTTTTTTTACTTTTTCTTTTTCTTGCTCCTATTGTTTATAAATTCATTATCCGTACTATTACTTCATAATTTAATATCTAAATTAATTTGCATTTGCCTTTTCTTAGTACATATCTTTCTATTTCCAATTTAAATGACGATATAATTCTTATATAATTCTAATTTATAGTTTCTTATTATCTTAGCCTAATTATAATTTACTATCTACCTAAATGCCTTTATTTTTATTATATTTGAGGTGCAATTTCCTTTCATCCATAATAATCTTTATTTCTTTTTTTAACACTTTCTACTATTTTCTTAATGTATTCTATAGACACTTTCCTATCCTTCTCGTTTTTAATAACTTTCCATAGAGTGTTGTTCGATTGTTTGGTTGGACGTGCTAATCTCAGGAACAACTGGTCCGAATTGATAAAAATATGTTTGCATAGTGCATTTACCGAGAAACGCTATCGGATATATAACATCACGCTGCAAATACGAGTAAATAGAGTGGAGCATGGATGAAGAATTTTGCGAAAACGGGGGAAATAATTCATTTGAGCTTCTGTTGCGTGTGCTGCGTAAATGGTTAAAGTTACACAAAAACCCTGTACGATGGAATTGTTCCCCTTTAAAAGTTGTGTAAAACCTTTTAGTTTGATTCACTATAAACTTTTTTTTCGAAAATTAACCACATCGATTGTTAGGCGTTATAAAGTTTGCCGGGTCAGCTAGTTATTTTATATTACGAGAATGAAATTTAATTGTGAGGGTGGTTGCCTTCTGAATGGTTTATATACTGAAGCAATTATTTACTTTTGTTTCAGTATTATCTCGATGCCAGTGGTAAACCTCAATAATACTGCAAATGCTACGGGATTTGTAAATGTATAGGGTTGTTATTATTTATTAAATGATTTGAGTGGATGTATTTAGTATACGCGTTTAAGTTGGTGCTTTACTTAAAATTTGCAGTAGGTGGACATGTTATATTCGGAGATGTTAATGGTTGAAAATCGTTGCGTCAAACTCTCGAGTGCCGCGCGGCAGACGCGTCGAATACGGCAAGCTGGACGCTGCCGCTGCGGCGGGCGCAGGCGCGTAGCAACAGTAGCGGGGATCTGCCTCGCCTCTGAACCAACAAGCGTCCGCCATCCTCAACGTCCACCATTCGCAGATTGTCCTTCCAGCCGAACTGACGTGTTCCGAGTCACAGCAAAGTTCAGTTCAGGCGGGATCGCGCGCCACAGACTTTCAGGTAGGAAAACTTACATTTCCCTAGACCGCGCGTATTTGTCGCCGTAATAAAAACGAATCAGTATTTATTTATTGACATTCTAAAAATATCAATAATATTGAATTTAGTATTGAATTATTTTGACGACTTTGTATTTAAATTAATATAAGCACGGAGTAATACGGGATATTCATGAAGTGTATTTTTTCGGCACGGGAAATTCTTCTTACAGAATTTCTGTAACAGGAAATTCCGATCATATAACCATTATAGTTTTTAGTTCACTTTCTCAGATACTTATACCTTTGTACAAATTAGTTGTAAAAGATAAACGTTTTGCCTTGTTCGCGTTTGAAAAGATTCTTATTTACTAATTCTCATAGAAGATGAATCCAAATAAATTGAAAGCTTTCTCTTAATATGTACAATATTCGAGCAACATTAAATAAAATACTTATAACATCAACATAAAACAGATATAAGTAAATTTGTTTATATAAAATAATTAAACTCGTTCAAATACTGTACGCATTTACAGATTATGTCGCTAATAAACATTGTTCACTTCTGTATATTCACAGAAGCGAATGAATAATAACTATTGGTGGAAATTATTTGGTGGCAAAATTGGAACCTAAAAAGTAATTAGTCGGCCCTTCAAAGACAGACATAATACAATTACTTCGCGTTAATTAATATTAAGCCGCCCGACATCTTGATTATCTGTTACGGACGGAGATCTACCATTTCACAATGCATTTGTTGCATTATGCAGAGAAGAAAAAATTAACTTTTTTCATTATAATTACTATTATTGATTGAGTCCGCATGTTAAATCGTTTGTTAGGTCGATTTTCTGTAATCCGAAATATTAATAAAGATTCCTATTAATATCTGGTTAGACGACAAGTCAGTTTGACTCCTAATGGCTCAGTGCAGAATGTTATTTTTTTGTTTCCTATATGGGTGGTTCTTTTCTTGAGATCGGGTCATATAAGAGAATAAGAAGGATTACTAGCTTTCTACCTGTGGCTTTGTTCTTGTGAACTATTTCAAGCCCTCTAACTCAAGGAATAATTACCCAAAAGAATTTTAGTAAACATTAAAAACTTGATGAAGACGACTTTTCTACGCTCTTTTCGCAAATTTAAGAATTCCATCTTAGTTTACAATCACGTCGTTAAAGGATTCTTTATGCAAAATAATTTGCTTCCAGACCCAGCAGTTTTGGCTTTAAGGTAGTTATTGCTTTTTTAAGAAGATAATACATATACTTCCTATCCATCCAACAAGAACTTGTAATTTACAAGTGTTATATTCATATCTTGAAACTTTATTTTTCTCAGTAAGTGAATTGTATTATTCTTCGTCGTAATCGTAAATTGAGAAATAAATATTCTTCAAACACAATAATTTATGAAATATTAAAAAAGAAAAAGATGAATAAGTACAAAAGCACTTGTGCAGCACGAGATTTGGTTTAAGCTACATTAACAATATATTTTCTTTATATACCTACCTACAAGGAGCAGGGTAATATTAAGTTAAAATTAATAACTCACCCGTAATTATAACTCAAACACCAACAAACCTGTTATCATCTTCTCAAACCAAAAGTAATTTCAGTTATATTGCTAAAGACGCTGCTTAAAGCTTTATTGAAATTATATCGTGACTTTAACAATAATCTTTATGGAATGGAAGAAGCATTAAAACTTCATATTTATCAGCTATTATAATGGGGGTTTTAATTTCACAAGTATGTATTATTCCTGTAATTTTAAGCAAGGTAACCTCCGCCATACAAAAGTCAGTAAAATAACAGCAGCAAAGTGGAGATTGCTAGTGCTGTAAAGTTTTCTGCCGTATCAGCTACCTTCAGAACTGGCTAACCCACAGACTAAGATAGAAGTAGACACCGCTTGTACTTCAAATTGTATGAAAATCGAGCGTGTCAGATTGTGAGTACTCACGACTATACACGACACCGATACACCAGTTCACCTATTCCATTTATATCATTTATACATCTCAATATGGCATAGATATATTTTATTTAAATATTAAGATTAACGCCCGGTATCGAGAACAGTGACGCGAACAGTGTTCCTTTCGGAGTGCGTAGCGATATAGGAACATACACTAATTGCATTATCTGTTTTGATATATATCTATGGGCTAACCTCAAAGCTGGTCGGGGTAATTCGTTCAACCTGAATGTTGAATTGAATGTTGAATTCAGAGCCAGGATCATTTAAGGCCGTCCACCTAAATAAATTTAATATGTACATATATATATATATATATATTAGAGATAGTCCCGAATAATTATTTGGCCGAATACCGAATATTTGGTACACAACTCGTCACTTATGAGTTCAAACTTGCATCGCTGAAGTAGCAGGTATGTAGGCACAGGCAGTTTTATTTAATTACAGGTGGTGGTCAGCAAACACAAAACAATATTCCACCCTTTCATAATTTGCTGAGATTTATTAATCATCTCCCGGTAGCAGCGTATATAGTGAGCGGCTCTTTCAAAAGCAGGTAAAAATTTATGAGGAGAAACGCAATCGTCTGCTATCTGAATCTGAAATATGATATCAAGAAATGCTGATAAAACTGTTTTCATTCATCATAACTCACCACTAGTAAAAAAAAACTTATTTTACATCTGGTAATTACTCGTAAATACTACGAAAAATAAAAAAAAACTTACCACTGGTTCATTTTAAACATTAATATGTTAATTTTTTGCTTAAATAAACATCTGTGTTAGTAATATTTTGAGTTCTTTTTTTTATGATTAGATATTCAGTATTCGGCAGAATATTTTGCAGTATTCGGCCGAATACCGAATAGTTGCCGAATATCAGTAAAAGCTGTAATATATTTAAATATATATATTAAATATACTTTAAATTGTTAATTTCGCATAAATTGTTTTATTATTCGATCAGAAATTATATTATTTTAGTAACTGTTTATTGAGGAATATGTGCATAATATACCAATATGTATAACAGGCATAAAATCGGATAAACAAGCATAAACTCAGTACATATTAATAGCTTTGAATGGAACGCTCTCTGGGACCATTTTAGAGAGGCATGGCAAAGCGTATTTTCCGCTTAGTTTAAAGCACCCGTCTGGGGAAATATTCTCGCTACAGAGATTAGAGACAAGTTAATAGAACTTGCATTATTCTACGGTACCGCTACCTGGAAGAGGGAGCATGGTGAATTTGTAACAAATAATACAAGACTTTAATATTGAAATACAGTGATTGAGTGTTAAGATTAACGACGAAAATAAGGCTTCTTCTAATTTTTGGCAAAAAAACTGTTATGGTGTTATAGCTCCATTACATATGCAGCACATGTCCATATGTGTCGGTAGTGATAGGGTTCTTTTCTCACTATTTAGCGAATAACAAAAAATAACTTCTTAAACATAAAAATCTTTTAGAATCCAATTTCGATGTACACCCTTTTTGCGCCCATTAAAAATATAACGACGAATTGAAAACCTCCTCCTTTTTGAAGTCGGTTAAAAACATACTAACACTCCGTCCAATTTCGTTATTTTTTTTAACAACAGTCGTGTATTTTTTTTAATTGGTATTGTATTATTTATTTGTATTATGATATTTTAAAATCATTTAATGTACAGTTGTGGTCGTATAATTAGAAACACTACGAACGGTCCTTGATATAAGATACTTCCGCCACCGTGCTTGACTATATTCCTTGTGTATTTATAATTAAAAGCATTGTTTACAGGACGTCTAACGTAGCGCTTTCCATTGGAATTTACCATATTTATTTTTGTTTCATCTGAAAATATTTTTTTTCCCATTCTCGTACCGTTCAATTAATATATTTTTGGCGAATAATAATCTTTTCTCTCGGTCTTGCTTGGTAAGAAGCGGTACCTTTCGAGCGATTCTTCCAAACAATTTAGCTGTTACTAATCTTCGGCGTATCAGTCTTGACGAGATGTTTCTCGGGTCATCAGGCGAAAAACTTTATTTTTAACCTGAATGGAGCCTTTACTTGGGACGTCTTTAGCAACACGAACGATTAGCGTATCTCCTCCTGGCCAAGCATTTCTAATCTTTCTAATTTTATAATGATCAATTGCATTAAAAACTTTCTTAACATAATTTAAATGAGATTATGTTGTAAATATTCGCATCTTCCATCCTTGCAGCAAGTGAAGCGTTTCGGCGCGCGTACCCGTAGAAATAATACATTTGCGCATAATCGTGCGATGAAAATTTGTAATCTCGATGCATCACATCACTCACAAACAATCTTAATATGAAACTCAATCGAGAGTCCTCGAAATACGACTAGACACTTCCTTATTTCAGCGTAAAATAAAAATACCTGAGGAGGAATACAGGAGTTGCGAGTGATTAGTTGTCATAAAATGATTATTTTAAAATGAGCTCTACTTAAACTAAAACGAATAATAAAACTTAAGAAAATATGCAAAGATAAAACGAAATTAATTAAATATTAAAATTACACGATTTCCGATACAACACCTTCCACGGCAGATTTCAGCAAATAATGCCATATTTAGTATATTTTTTTTTTGTATTATTATGAAAGCTTATGAAGTCGGGCAGTTTTTAAAATTAGTCAGAAGTTATGGAAAATCTATTTTTTATTTATTAAAAGTCCATTCTGTTTTACTTAATCTATGTTTATTTAGTATTGATCAAAATCTTTATATCTTAGGTTAAAGTAAGGAAGGAGATTATTTTACTTATAAAACAATCGCCATTCTGTTAAAAAAAAACAAGAAAAGTTAACCCAAAAGAAAGTTATACTTTATGCAAATTGTCTCATCGTTGAACGTAAAAAAAACGCAGAAAATTCTAACTTGAAAACTACGAAAAATCGTAGAACATACAGGGGGGTTAAATTGATAGGTATGGTAATCAGCTCGCACTGGCTTGACACCCTAAAAGAAACACCTGTATAGGTACACATTTTATAGTGTGCAGTGGTGTAAGAAACAGAATTGAATTACTGAAATGACTTGATTATTTGTGAGACGCATATTATGTGAACCGTGATCTTACGACAACTGTGGTGACGCGTAATTTTTCACTCGTCTCAACATTCAAGGTAATTTTCACGGAGTGGCGCTCGTTCGCGTTTCGCGTTGTCGGAGTCGCGTGACTCGAGTTCGAGTGAAACATCCGAGTACCGCGTCACCTGCATCTAGCAACGAAACAAGCCTTTTATGTTAATTTATAAAAAAAGTATTTTCAGTTTTATTTCAAGTAAATAAATCTTTAATTGTTTAAGGTAGCTATAGTAAGATGTTCAGAATATTGTTGTGAGAAAATAAAAGGCAGCATGCATTTTTCTACACGAGAAAAAAACCTGTTCCCAAGTTATTAAATAAGGAGCCATGATATATTTCCTATAGTAGCAGTAGCCACAAGTCAAAAGGTGAGGTTCAATAGTCTGGGTGAAGTGTACAACCGAACTATCGCAACTGGAAAGTTTTCATACCCTTAGCACGAACCATTATCGAATTCGAATAGCCGCTGTTGCCGCTGTGGCGTTTCTGTTCAAATTTCCATACAAAATATGTCATTGACATTTCACATTCACTAACAATTCGAATTCGATATTGGTTCGTGCTAAGGGAACAGTACTTCGGTCTACCGGACTAACAACTAGACTTCTGCTACAAGAGGATATATTTTTATTAATAATGTCATTACCAGAGCACGAATCATATATTTAGAATTTTGATGTAATAAAAAAAGGGGGCATGCAGATTTTTAAGCTTCTGTAGGTACTTTGGTTACATTGAAATCATAAAGTAGGTACATTGTTTTTTCAAAAAAAAAACATTAATCTCAATGTCTTTCCATTTAGAAAAAAATAAGTTTAAGTAAAGGAAGGAAAACGCCTCAGTTATCAATCTTAAAAAGTATTACGATAGTATACGACCCTGGCCTTGAATTTTTCTTTTGTGTTTATCTTAAAAATAACATATTTATTTAAGATTGTGTTTGACAATTACAAATATTCTATTTTTTTAAAGTTTGGTTCGAAATGTACCACAATACTAAATATCACTTGGGACTTAATATTTCTTTTCATTCATCATTTGGATCGTTGAAAATATTCATATTGGAATATTTGCGAACTATCATTGAAAATGTTTCCTCTGAAAAATTCAATATTGAATTTAACGTGTCTCTAGTAGTAAAATAAAACTCAAACGACGTTATAGAAAAGGGTTTTTTAATATTCTCGTTTTCCTTTTAATTGAGGTTGAGAATTAAGTCCACCCCGACCACAAGATGACGTTATTCTTTGGCTGTAAGTCATTGTTGTAAAAAAGCATTAATTGTTGCGTTACACTACGGTCACACTATTTCACTATCACAAACATCTGACGTTTTCACGATGCATCTAACCAAGTAATAGACACATTTAAAATCGTGGTCTGAAATGTGAATGTCGCTTGGCCTGACTTGTCGTTAAAACGGAAAATGTTCGTAATAGTACAGTGTGACCGTAACATAAAGGTATTCATAAAACTCTCGTACGTATACACAGATTACGTGATCCTAATTCGTAATAAGTCAGTGGGAATCGGTTTTCGGTCAATTGGTTTCGGCGCTTATCAAGGATTAAGTTACACGTTAGTCTTTCTTTCTCTGTGGAGCTCAATGGAGCGGGTGGTTAGCGCGTTCGGCTGCGATCGTCGAAGGTAAGCAACTTTTGCAGTGGTCGGTCATTGGATGGGTGACCAAAAATCTTCTATCTCGTGTTCCTCCGTGCTTCGGAAGGCACGTTAAGTCGTTGGTCCCGGCTGCATCTGTATTCGCTAGCATCCGCCAATCCGCACTGGGCCCGCGTGGTGGTACATGGCCCAATCTCCCTATACCATCCATAGGGAAGGCCGGTGCCCCAGCAGGCTGGGGACATTAATAAGCTGATGATGTTGATGATAGTCTTGCTTTCATGCCGACTGGCCGTTGCGAGGCCGACGGGACTAACGGGACTAAGGCCTGTATTATAGAAAGATTATCAGTGATTAATCTAGTCTTGAGCATAGTTAAAAAGGCATGTCGCTATACCTAGTCAAGTCATAAATTCTGTCACATATTTAATATAAAATAATTGAAACAAGTTTATTCATTATGTAACCATTTATATACCAAAATGAACTTAACAAAACATAGATTCTTATGACAGTAATGTTTATTCAAAGTGACCTCCGTGATTTCGAATACAGGCCTTCAATCTGCGCGGCCAATCATCTATCGCAGCATGAACGAGGTCCATGTCAATATCGGCGGCTGCCTTAATTAAGAATGTCTTGAGTGACTCCAAATAGGGATGAGGCTTTGAGCACGCCTTTTCCTACAAGTGTTGCCATATCTTGTAATCTAACGGACTTAAATTTGGACTGGAGGAGGGCCAGTCTTCGTGCCGGATGAAGTCGATTTCACGCGCCGCCAGCCTGTCTTGTGTGCTCTTCGCTCTATGAGCCGGCGCCGAATCTTGTTGGAATACCCAGGGCCTTTTATTGAACATGGTATGAGAAACAGGTTCCACAAGGTTCGTTAGGACTGTATTTTGATACACAACTGCATTCGTTTTTACACCTTTCTCACAAAAATGTACCTCTGTTCTGTTTATTCATTAGCAATTTCAGGAAGTATGCGTCGTAGAGCATAATGGGTTTTACCTGTAGATGCGGCTTAATGAGACGGGTCGATTGGTATTATAAAAGTTCAGTAGCGGAAAAGTGCAGATAATCGGTTTTGGCACTAAGGGGACGACTTACTAACTAATAAACTTCTCGCTTTCTAAACGCGCTTTGTTCGTTATTTTGCAAATGTACATATTAATAATTATAATAAGTAATAATAATTAAAAGGAGTAACAATTAATTAATTCTTCATAAATAATTCTTATTTAAAAATGACGAACAAAAATATTTACAAAGAATAAGGAAATTTATTTAAATTCAAAATAGGGAACCCTTCTACTGCAAAGGCGATGTTCTTGGCTGTATCATTTCGGTGGTAATTTGTTTACCATTTCGGTAGACAATTTTCATTTCAGTGGACTGCCGAAAACTTATCCTTAAATATTTCAGTAAGTGGTGATTGTTGGAAATGACCCGTAGGATCGTTTAAAAATGGAAAAAAAACGATTAACAATATATTTTCTTTTTTTCATTTTGCACCTTTAATTGCATTTTGTGCAAAAACTATGTTAGATACGCGAAAATAAGTTGATACCTTTTTTGTAGGAAATTAAATTTTCTATAACTTTGTACTAGGAACTTTTTCTATTTTCCCAGCCAGTCGCGAGATATTGACGAAAAACTCGTTTTTGCACCATTTCGCATTTTTTTGCACCCTTTGCCGTCAATGCAGCACCCTGCAATTTTAGTTTATTAATCTACGAAACCTTGCGGAAATTTTCGCGTTGGTTGCAGGTGATCAACTCAAAATGGCAAAGTTAAGCCTTCATTGACTGGACTCAAGTAAAAATCAACACTTAGTTGTCATTCTGTGATATGGGCCTAAGATTCATCTAGTGGTAATTTTTCGTTAGAGTAATAGTTTTATGAAGGGTTTCTTTTATTATGTTAGTTACCAGAGCACGAATAATATATTCACGGCTTTCAGTGTCTTTTAATATCGATTTGGGATTGAGAAGTCCATTCATTCATTCCAGTCCATGATTCATGAATGTTACTGTCACTAATACCTATATAATTATGGATTTGAGTAAGAAATTCATCTACCTATAGGTTAACGATAGACCTGTTTCCTTTATACATGAAGAAAATTTTACTAGAACATCTTTCAATGTGTCTAATTATATGAAAAAAACTGGTAGTTTATTGATTTTACTAAAAATTAAAAAAAAAAAAAAAACTAATAGCATTTTGATTTGAATCAAAAGATTTTTTTTAATAGTCTTACCTACCAACCTTACATATGTACCTTTAAGTTATGGAGCAGAACTAGTGAATATAGGTTACACTTTTCTCCGCGTATCATGAAAAATTGTCCGCCAAGGACTTGTCACGGACTCAACGCAGACGGTGTGCGGATATTTGTCCCCCGAAAAATTTGTGAGGCGCAGGCTATGGAAGCAGTATTCTGAGATAACGTTGTAATTCACATGAAGATGAAGAAAAAGAGAAGACTTTCAAAAAGAGAACAATGGGTCCATCCATCATATTATTGGATTGATTATTTATTTGTATTGTTGAGATTTTTTATTCTGCTTTCTCTATAATATTGAATAAAGCAATTTTTCACGGTGGCTCTGAAAGATAATTAAATATAGTTTATGCGTAAAGCGACGCAAAACATACGAACAACATACTTGAGGTTGATTAATTCACTGAAATCACTTAAAATAGTAGGCCGAGAAGACACGACGCTAAGCCACAATAAAAAAATGTGACTAGTAAGATTGACTAATTACTCAATCATGTTTCATTATTTTTTAATTCCAGACTTAGACAACCCTCCTGAATTATTTGATAAATCCGTTAAGATATTTATCTTAGCTATTCGGTCTTCCCATTCGCTTACCAGACGAAAAAAATATTTTATCAAGTATTTTTTGATAAAGAAAACAAATCGCAATGGCTTTACTGTTAAAAATTGTACATGACTATTTTTAATTTAATAAAGTATTAGTAAGAAAAATCACATGTTTCACTCATGTGCTTACTGGGTACTATTATTATAAATGAAACATTATATGCTGTTTATTAAATATGTAATAGTTAGTTTTGCCCTATTTTTTTGTTCACTTCTAACTGGCAAGCATGTATGAACAGGTAACTTGATATAGGTGATGCACCGATCTGCTTACTAATCAAAATATACAGTAAAATGAAGATTATTTCATTACAAACACGATAGTATAGTATTGCCGCCGAAAAGTTTTTCATAAGACAATATTGCCTGCTCTTGAAGTATCACATAACAAGAACTAATGCATATAGAGTAAGATCTCAAAACTGTAAAACGTTACTTATTTCCTCATACACATAAACCCCCTTATTAATAAACGAAGGATAAGCTTGGATTAGTTACTCTATGTTGTGTCTCTGTTCATTGAATGACAAATTGCATATGAGTGATAGGAACAAAACACGGTGTTACTAGTCTAAGCTTATTCCTTGTTTATTAATAAGGGGGAATATGTATAATCGAGTAGTATTAGTGTTTACAATGAACGTATACATACATACTTGGTAACTTATGCTATGGGCTAATTTTCAGTTATCAGGTAGCACAGGCACGTAAAAATTTTACTCACTTTACTTACAGTCTGAAGACTGATTCTTACGTATGTTGTAGGGAATATTGTAAACAACTTGAAATTAGTTTTGCCAGACACATTCTGTAAGCAGTATTTATTGCTAGACATTTTAAAATATCCAAAGCAAAAAACATTATTGCATTATGCTTTACGCCTCTTTTGAAGTTAGCCATAATATAAATTATTTTGAAATATACAATACATATTTGCATATACTATACTACATACATGCATTTCTTGGGCCTCAAAGTAGCCTTGGAAAAGACTAAAGCGATAGCTTTGAATTGTGTCCGTGGGGCTCCGCCTTCAGGCAAATATAAGAATGGATGGTGTGGACGTCCCAGTACGTCGACACGTGAAATACCTGGGTCTCACTTTGGATGGTCGCTGGAACTTTTTAGAACATTTTAAGCGGCTATCCCCTAGGCTAGTGGGAACCGCGGCGGCCCTGGGAAAGTTACTACCAAATCTCGGTGACCCTAGCCAAACTTGCAGACGATTATACTCGGGAGTAGTTCGGGGTATGGCGCTCTATGAGGCACCAGTGTGGGCGGAAGCTCTCACCCGTGAAGCTCGAATGCTCTTGCGAAGGCCGCAGAGGATCGTGGCAGTGAGAACCATACGTGGATACCGCACGGTGTCTCACGCGGCAGCCTGTGCCCTAGGAGGAACCCCTCCCTGGGACATGGATGTCAAAGTCTTGGCTGAAAGTTACCGGGCCAAAACAGAAGCGAGGGCACGGGGAGAAAGACCTACGGTAGAGGAGTTACGTAGTGCGTGACGAGAAGCAGAGGATGATCTGATGTTGAGTTGGGCTGAGGATTGTCGAAACGCTCGGTATGGCCGGAGAACACTGGATGCGGTTGACCCGCTATTAAAGGAGTGGACTGGGAGAAGACACGGGGCACTTACCTTCCGACTGGTGCAGGTCCTTATGGGGCATGGCTGTTTTGGAGGATACCTGCACTGCCGAGGATTCGGTGCAACACACGTTTGAAGTTTGTGCAGCATGGGGTCGGCAACGTCACACCCTGACAGCTGTTGTGGGAAGAGACCTCTCGTGGTCCACGCCATGCTAAGCAATGAGAGGTCCTGGAAGGCCGTGGTTTCCTTCTGTGAGGAAGTTATGACGCAGAAGGAAACAGCAGAACGGGCGCGCGAGGACAACATTATGGCGGATCCGCTTAGGCGGCGACGAACAGGTAGGAGGAGGCGGCAATATCCCCGCCTTCATCCACCCTAATGGACTGGACCAGCGGGCGTGAGGCGGGTGAACTCACGCCTGCATTGCACGGTCGCAGCTGATAGAGAGGGATGCCCAAGGTGTGCATGGCCATCCCTCCGCCCGTGGAGTAGCCCGGTGCAAAGCCGGGCCCGCGGGGACGATGTGGTTGCTTCCCAATAAGGATCCCATATCGTCACATCCGGCGGTGACGGCACACCCTAGGGTTTTAGTGGGTAGGCCAGTATGGAGAGTCCCACATAACCCTGCTGCCCATCCAGTAGCAGGGTATGCGCAAAGTATTTCCCTGGGTAAAAAAAAGGTTGTTTTAGGTTTGAGTTTATAATATAATATGTAGTAATTTGAAATATTTTTGTGAAAATAATGACCTCACTGAGTTTGTATCGAATCTTCTCGGTACAAGGTTTCCTGCCGTAATACTGTTGGTCGTTGCTTTTTAGTGCCAATAAGCAACAGCATAGACTGATTTAATGCTATTTGAAGTTCGATTCCGAAGGTCAAACTTGTTTGAATTTGTAATGTTACTGGAGTCATATTGTTGAATTTGTAATAAGATAACATCTGTTGCTTTAAATACATCAATGCATAGCTTCAAACTAAAATGATGTGAAGCATGCAAGGTCCTACAATTTCGTTTATCGTACACTACCTACAATCACACAAATGCACCAGGTCCTACAACCGGCTGGCATTTGGACCCGCGTGACAGCGGCGGTGACACGTTCAATTGCGCCTACAATTTATTAAAAAAAAATCCGTCTTGTCTGATGAAAACATGCAAAATCTACTAGGGTAAATTTAAAAAGCCACAAGGTATCACCTACTTACTATATGTAAGTTATAGAAAATTGCTGCACTGGTTGAGATTTTATTACTTTAAATTATGTTGCTCGTACTCAATTATTTGTTAAATGTTCCACAGATTAGAGATAATTACAGTTTTTTTTTGTGTTATTGTGGTTTATAATATTTTTCGCGCTAAGGCAAAGGAAAAAATCAACAGCCTTTTGATATTTTTTTATTCTTTGTGGTACTGTTATTCCGTGATTGTGTTTTTGTTTTTATGACTTCTTTTATTCACGCCAACCGTAGGCCCTGCCAGAATATCAGCGCCGCAGCGGCCTTAGTGTCGTTGTGGCATTGTGCTGAGGCAGGGACCTAGTTGACCCTATTCTGTTTTTTGTTTTATATATGTTTTTGTTGGTCAATAAATTATTTCTTTGTTTCTTTGTAAGTCATGATGAATCGTGATTATTTTACTAAATTATATTTTATTTGATTTGATGAAAATTCTAAACAAAAAATACAACTGTGTCGCAACTTTTTTACGGGAAAATTTTCCTAAAAGTTGGGAAATTTGTATTTCATACGTTTGTGACTCGATAAGACAAGATTTCGTAACTTTTTAAGGTTTCATATTCCAAACGGAAAAAGAACAGAACCCATATTATTCATATAAAATTACTCTTTTCTAATTTGTATGATTACTGGTTTTTTAGTTATTCGAAACTGCAGAGGAGAAGCAATTGGAACCTGTCAACTGCAATGCACATTTTGATGTTGCACTTTTTTTAACAATAGCTAAAGGGCTACGTTGTTTGGTTCCGTACGACTATAAAATGTAACTGTTGGCTCTTTAAGCGGAATACTTCATTTATTTGTCTGTAGTAAACTCATTATAATTTTCAATTGAATATTGTTCCACAATGTTATTAAAAAAGAGTTAAGTGTCAAATTAAAACGATTTTAAAATACTCAATATTAATATATTATGTATTAAAATATTTCAAAATCAACAGGAAATGCTTAAGATGTACAGCGATTGGCACAGCAATGAATGGCATACCAAAACTTTGATGTTTTTTTGAATTAAGGTGATTTTGTGCTAAAATTAAATTTTCATCTATGCAGTAGTTATATTTTACTAATTATGTCGATAAAACGAAACATTTTAGAAATCAACATTGGGGAACCCCCCCCCCCCCCCCCCTATGCATTTATTATTATAATAACACTGCCTACATTGTGGATCGGAAGTGAAGAAAGCCTTCGGCTAACTCCTCATCAGCAGTAACTGCAAAAGGTACTGTTTTAACCATTGTACATAGCGAAAAAAATATCACTCCCATTAGCTTTATTCGTCGCGCGTCGTATAAGATATTATTCTGAAACAAAAACCAGTCAATATGGCACCATATAGATATAGCTATGAGAATTAATTTATTCTTAATCTCACTATACTAGCTGTGGCCCGCGATGTTACCCCGCGGTATTATTACGTAGCCTATGTGTTAATCCAGGGTGCCAGCTAACTCTATACCAAATTTTATTAACATCTCTCACTCACAAACTTTCGCCTTTATAAAATAAGTGTGATATGAGTGATGCGTGCACTGCTCCAATTCTCCTATGCCTTATGCACCGCCTAATGTTAGGTTATTTAAGAAAAAAAGTTTCACTTCACATGTGTGGTCCGTGCACACTAATTTTTTATCATCATAAAAGGTTCCCTTGAAAGTTTGTAAATTTCAAATTTAGACGCGGATGTAGTTGCGATCGAAGTCTATTATATTTAACAGTCTCATTAAGTCACAAAATTGATTCTGTACCGAAACCCAAATAAGCTTTTTTAACAATACGTCAAGAAAAAATAAATTTATGGCACGTATGTACTTACTTAATGCATTTTACCTAGATGACAATTTCATCAACTGTTTTTCAGACAACGGTATTTTTCCTGGCACTTAAATGAAAATGATCTCAATAATGCTTTATTTAATTGAAACGATAAACATGTGGACCGTTTTTTTCTCGAACATTTACTCGCAGTCTCTAAAACATCTGTATATATAATTGTTTGAAACCGTCCGCTAACACTGCCGGTCATTTTCACCTGGCATAAAACGGGTTTTATTTAAAAGACACTTCACAGTTTTATTACGGCCGGGTGAAAGGTACGACTGAATTATTTTCGTTTGTGGCTAAGGGTATTCGTGGTAGGCGTTGAAATTAGTTTGAATGAGTTCTGATGGAGAGCGGAACTGATTGATTAGTTTGATTCAATCAACGAGCGGCGTAGCGGTAGGTTGTCATAAGGACCTTTGTCCACGCCGGATTCAATATACGAATCACACTGTAGCGACGCAGACTGATAGCTTATTATTGCTATGCCATCAGTGATTCAAATTGAAATTCTATTGCTATCGTATTGTAAGTGAGCGGATGAACTTTAATCAAACTGTCGTAAAAACATCGATTGTTGTAGGGGAGACACATATAATGCATATCAGGGCCATCATTAAAACTGATTACAAACAAAGTCAAATTATAATTACCATTTTTTAAACAAGGTTTTGAATCCACGGAGCAGCAATAATGATGGCGTCAAAATTCAGTTTTAGATACGGTATTTATACTCTACGAAAGATTAGATTTAGTTGTTACGTACTTAATAAATGCAGGAAATAATAACCCGCGCAATTTCAAGATGCGCTTTTTTCATTAGCCAGAGTCACCGTGGATAGAGTTCCTAAGCCTATGTACTTACTAATTGTGAACAAACTTTCAGGCAGGGGTTATCTTAATGTGTTAGACGTCAATTTAGCAAGGCGAAACATGGCACACACACCTATGTGAAAGGTTGTGTCTATATTTAGATATAATCCAGTTAACACATATATGCCTACCGAACTTTGAGAATATTGATAATAAAGACGTGTTAATGTATAATATAATATTATTATATTACTGTATTACGTACTGAAGTTACCGTGGTAAAAATGATCGTAAATGTGATAGTAATATATTATAGTTAATACGAGTATTTTCATTCTAAGCACTTTTTAAGAAATGGAGAGAAAATTTTACTATATAAAGTTTAAAGAAAAATGTTGGTTATAAAAAATTCTCTCGGTTGGAATGTGGAACCTGTCGTTCGTGTTAATGAAATAATTTTTTTTTAATATTGCGCAAACCTTTGCTCTCAATAAATAAAGAAAGAAAGTGGGGTATTTCAATGAATAAAACGTCGTTTTAAATAGAGACAATATTGAGTAAGTAAAAATAAAACTTTAGAACTATTCTAAGTTTTTGCTTTCATCTCTTTCCACTGGCTGTACTGAAAGCATAAAAAATTAAGAATGCGTGATCTGATGATTTTCCAGTTCACATAGTAAAAACCTTTCACTGAGTTAAGTCTATGCGTAGGTGATGTTTATATATTTATGAACTAACTTCACCTCTCATTTTCCAACCCCGTAAGATAAATTATGGCGTATACGTGTGTATATGAGAAAGGAGGATGCAAAGATTATAATAAATTTTTCACCCGACACGGGGGGACTGCCACCTTCATACAGCATAAATCTGGCCAGAATCCAAATCCGCTTCTGCCACCTTCTCATCTTGTATATAAAGAGAGGTTGTATGCCAAATTAATTCAGGTGAGCTGTAATGAATGTATCTCCTTGTATACATATTTCCACCTCAATCAATTAACCTATGAGTTATCTTAGACGTCGCTATCGATTTATGTTTGAGCTTTATTTTGTATTATATTTTAATTTTAAGCATTAAACTGATTTTTATATGTTCGGATAATTTTATTAGAGAAAATTCATCTCTACTCAAGTGGTCGACTGGATTCCAATAAGCGCTTTTTTTATTTATAAAAAAAACAATAGGCTCTTATTGATTGTTAATCGTTGGCTACAAATGTTTGAGATAAGTGGCATACTTTATTGCTTTTTAATTAACAAACTTCTTATACAAGGGGTATGTTGTTGTTTGATATTGGTAATACGTGGTAAGCTAGCTCTAAGATTTCACAAATATATGTGTTGGACTATACATATTCCAAATTGTTTTTTTAGCTTATAATAAATATATTCAGTCTTTTTTCTAAAGGCTTTCAAGTCGCATCGTTCGCTGATTTTTTATCGGACTTCTTTTTAAATACTATAAAAACAAAAAACTAGGTGGGTACGTAATAATTTTATTCCTCTTCAGACTTCTGAAAGTTGAAGGACTACTTATGAAACGCTCCGATCAGAGCCGAGCGTTCGATGCTCCCTACCTCTCCGAACTTATATAACTAAACAATTATCGCCATAAATCTATTCAAAGTAACAGCTTGTGAAAATGTTTACAGTATTAATAAAGGTTAACTTGAAGTTAAGTCCTACAATCTGTTTATGAAGGTTAATAGAAAGCATTAAGTTCAGTAACCGACTATGTTGAATACAGACCTCAATTAAAGTAAAATTGTTTTCGCCTCCTTTATTAACTCCCTCTATATAACATAACATTTCTTTCATTTTCATTTAATCCACCTTATTCATCAATTTTAGGTACACTATTAATTACTTAATTCTATGCTGTACATAAAAGTGTGGATAAATCCAAAGTTCATTTAAAAAAGGCCTTTATTTGCAATTCACAGTAATTATACAACTTCCAATATGATGGCTGGAATTCAACTCTACTACGTTAGGTGCCTATTTAAAATCACTTACTTTCGCCCTGATAAACTTTGTTGAAATGTCACCGGAATATAATCCACTTTTGACGTTAACGTATCTGCTACGGCTCAGTGCTACGGTACAGGTCGTGGCGGAAAGCTTTCAGCACGAGACTATCGTAGGTGGAGAACTCACTAGTTGAAATGTATCACTAGTTTAGACGAAGCTGATTTTAGTGCTTTTCCTGCACAAGGTGAATTTAATAGGTATACGGATTTCCTTAAATAAGGTGCTGTTTGAATAGTTATAGTTCTGTACTAAACATTTTTTCTTAAGTCTCATTTTAATATATTATTATTATTATAATATATTTTCTTGCCAAGTTAGTATAATGCTGTATATAGAGGTACACTGTGTATCCCATTTATGGTTTCAGTTTGTATATACTTAAATACAAATTCAGAAATCAAAACTTACTAAGCGACACAGTAGCAATGGTGTTTAACTATAGAGCAGTGTTATTTGTACTTAAATTCTATTTTTATATTTTGCTCGATTTTCTTGGGTCTCTGTTTGCAAATGCTTTAGTTACTTACTTTGAATCGAAGCAATATTAAGTTTAACATTAGGCCTTAACAATAAAATAACTAAATAAAACTAGTTTTTACGGGTTAATGCACGAAAACTTTATTTATTTATTGACGTTTCGTAGCCTTTACAGGCTACGTCGTCAGAATAAAACTTTTATTTAATTTGTCGAGCTACCTTCGAAAGACTTTTATTGAGCGTTTGGTTATTTCATTGTTCGATTTTTAAGTTTTATTGTCTATGTATGAATTCATTATTTTATTTACTTAATAAAGTATTTTATTTAAAATTCTTGTTTGTAATTTTGAGTTTTCTCTCTTGAGTTTGTTTCGCCGGTTCTTCTCAGGAAGGTCTCCCAATTTTGGAACCGGTGGTAGTTTACGGTAGTTAGGGTCAAATAAATAAACTCAAAATTACAAACAAGAATTTTAAATAAAATACTTTATTAAGTAAATTAAATAATGAATTCATACATAGACAATAAAACTTAAAAATCGAACAATGAAATAACCAAACGCTCAATAAAAGTCTTTCGAAGGTAGCTCGACAAATTAAATAAAAGTTTTATTCTGACGACGTAGCCTGTAAAGGCTACGAAACGTCAATAAATATATAAAGTTTTCGTGCATTAACCCGTAAAAACTAGTTTTATTTAATGAGTGATGTGTGTGAAAACCTAAGAAACAAATAAAATAACTCTTCTGTACCGTGTACTGTACGTATACTTACGGTACACAAAACGGGATCTGCTCTGCGAATATCTCATAGGGTACTTGGATTATAAATTAGTTGTGTGGGACGCTACGTTAAAATATATTTTTTAATTAAATATGTTATATGTATATATATATATATATATCTTTAATCGAGATTATATATATATATATATATATATATATATATATATATATATATATATATTAATAAATTGTTTTTAATTAAATATGTTATATATATATTTTAATTAATTGTTTTTAATATTTTGATAATGTTACGTAGCTTACCACTGTCTACTATTATTTATATTATTTGTACCTTAGTTTATGTAAGATAAAAAATCATTTTTTTTTGATTTTTGTGTGTATTATGTAATAGGAAAAAGTTTAAATCAATTTTTAGCGTTTTAATACGCCCCAATCTGGCAACACTGGTGACTAGTGTCAGACAGGAGTGATGTCATAGACACTAGGTCCGTTTATTTGACGCTAAAATGTCAGTTTGAAGACATTTTTTTGCTGTAAATGATAGTGTTTTTATTTTTTATCTACTTGTGGATACATCGAATTCTTTAAAATGAGAGCAAAACTTAAAATATCTCGTGTCCCTATTGCTATCGTAACTTAGGAGTGACAACACTATGTAGGAATAGGAAACAACAGGCTAGCAGCCTATCACATGAGGCAGCATCCCAAACTATTATCCGTTAGGAAATCATTCTTATCCGTACGGCAGCTAGTGTATTATTCCTTCTTCTTTTGTTCTCTTCCGATCTAAAGTTTCTGTGTGAGTATGAGGTGTGTCGATTCATGTTTTTTTTAATTGTTAAGCTTTACAACCAAGTAGCAAACATATGTCATTAGTCAAACATATAGGTTTGTTATTTCATGGTTACTATTATGTATGCTGGGTACATAAATGTAATTGGGTTGAGTAGGTTAAAATATAACCTCAAATATACTATATATATATATATATATATATATATATATATATATATACATAAATTACCTAATATATAAACACATTTTCTAAACAACACCATTGAATAAAATTTGAGTAATGAGTAACGTTATATGAAAAAGTGTTTTTAATTAATGTAATGTTAAATTTACTGTTTTTTTTGTTATGTATTAAGAAGTCATACGAATGTTTTGTCATTTTCTAAACAATACTATTGCAATTTAATTTTAGTAATGAGTAATGTTATATCAAAATGTGCTTTTTCATTAATGTAATGATTAATTTATAAATTATTTTTCATTAATTAGATTTACTGTCTTGTTTTTGTTATGCCTTATGTCACACGAATGTTTTGTGTGTCCTTAAAGGAATAACATGAGAAAATAAACGTTTGTTAATTTCATAACGAAAATCCTAAACTTTCTGTTCATCTCTTGCCGCGTTGATAAAAATCCACCGTCTGTAAGGAGACAAATCAGTCAATGAAAAAGTAGCGAGTCAGTGGATTCCGATAACAGTTAATTACCTAATTGGCCCAAACGGGCCCCAATTAAGCCCTTGTTACGTAATTAGCAGATCATTCTGGCGAAAAGTGTACCCGTATTGTTTGGGGTTTCCCTTCAATGGGACATTTTATATATAAAAATACCATTATCTCGCTCATGCCGTGTGTTTCTATTTCCGTTAAAAGGGTGACAAGGTAGATTTCGTGTAGGTACAAGCTTTTAAAAGATTCCAGATCCAGATTATATAAGTGTTAATAGTAATTATTCACAGGTAAATATCACAGGAGAAATGAGTAGATTAAAGAAAGGACAGGGGTCAGCGACGTGGTGGAAGAAATTTAGAGACGTAAATGGAGATGCCCAGGACACATTCCACGTATGAACCACGATCGCTGGGCTAGAAAAACTGAGTGGAGACCCCGTAATGACACCCGCGGCAGAGGAAGACCGCCTAAGAGATGGACAGATGACATCCGGCAACAGGCTGAAATGCACTGAATGCAAGTACCCAGGGAAAGAAGTCGGTAGAAAGTTGAAAAGGATGCCTAATTGCCTATGTTCGAAGACGAACCCAAATTCTGGCATAGATAGACAGAGTAATTATAAATTTTGTTAGCTAACATATTACGTTTTGTATATATATTTGTTCATTGAGCAGCTCTCTTGTTTAAACTCAAAAGTAACGAAGCATAATATAAATAAGATACTTCATTGAAGCATATTTTGAAATTCTTAAAAAAAACCGTACAATACAAAGTTCAATTCAGAGAGATGGAAAAGAATAACAACAAATGAAATAACGAAGATAACGCAAACACTCGGTCGGAAAAAAAACAGATTCTTTCGCCCGCAAATAATCGAACGCCTCAAGCTATGCTACCAGAAAAGGGAGAGTCACGTATCCACTGAATACGGTAACATTGTGTTTTTCAAAGCTAAATTGTTTGTTGGAGGTTTGATATCATTAAAGTCGGCCTTTATTTCCAGAAATTTTTAGCGATGGCTCAGTGCTCATTGTATGGCGGGCGTGTGTAAACTCCAATAAAGTGGCAACTTTGCTAACATCCATTCAAAAATTCACGCGTTCCGTTGAATTTGTACCTCTTTAGTGAAGTTGCTTAGTTTTGTTATTAACAACCCAAAGCGTTACTCTAGTTTGTTTCAAAAGTTCAGTTCACTTGGGAGCAATGTTTAATTAGTTTGGTATAATCAAAACACTTTTCCGGAAGACCCTAGTTACTGTAATGAAACGACTGCATTTTAATTTTATATAATAATTGATGTTGCGAACCCTTTTCGGAATCCTTGGTCAAAAGGGTGGAAAAAGGTCAGAAGCGTCAATGGTCACAATTAAAATTAAAATGAACGCGCTTCACAACGCAATTACGAGTGTTGTGTTACTTATTATGGAACACGAGCGTAGACGCGTAAACAAATGTTTCATTAAATAAGGTATTATCCCCATAAATAAAAACAAAGTTAGACATACCCAATCTTATTCATGTGTATTTAATTGTCTGCGAAAAAGCGCGGGAACGTTTGACGAATTTGCCGGTCTTTTATAAAGAACAAAACTAAGTTAATTGATTTTGTATATATTTATTGTGAGCAGTGTTATGAAATAGTCTTTAATAATAAGTGTATACATAGTGTATTAAAAAAAAAATAGGGAGAGTAGAAAAATAAAGAAACAATTAGAAGAAAAAAGCGGCGTGGGTGATGATGAATCTGAAAATTCTAACTTTAGCGACGTCTGCTCCATGCAGTCCCTGGAAGAGAACAAATAAAGCGTAAACAAATATAAAGATTTCCCAATCCCTAATTTTGTACGATTATACCCATCACAAGGCGGCAGTTTCGAATATGTGGTATTCATTGAGAGTACAAAATCTGATCAGCCTATTGGTAATCGAGACCTGATGGGATTTGCAAACTGTTTGAAGCGATACAACAAAGGTGTAAAACAGTTGCGAAGAGTCAAGAAAATAAATTCGGCAAGGTATTTGAACGCCCTGGTCTGGCTAACGCGGCATTGCAGAATAGAAAATTCTCTGAAGCATACAACCTATTGGCATTTATTCCGGCGGCAGTAAGCGAAGTCGCAGGTGTGATCACTTAGGTGCCTACAGAATTATCGAATGAACAAATATGTATTGACTTCTTAAAAAGATATAGTAAGCATACGACGTTTTATGCGAAGAACAAGAACTGATAATCACAGTCACAAAAGCATAAAGCTTATGTGAACCTATTGCAAATCTGTTATTACAATATAGATAGAAGATGATCACTTTAGAGAGTGATATTGTAATTTAAAGAAAATACTGTAATTATAAGACAAGTTGCAATACTAGCCGATATTTTGGTAAGGAGACGATGGATATAACTTCAACACTATACCGAAGTATCAATATCGCAGTTTCCATTTCATTATAACATAAATTTTACTCCATTTGGTTTAACTTTCCAAAAATATAGAACTATTCCCAATTTTCCAAGAAGTCGTAGGGTACTGAGAGATTAAAGGATAGCTGTGTATGCAAAATAGTTATTAGGCACATACATGGCAACTTTGGCAAACAATAAACCTAGTTTTAAATTACGCTGATACACTAATACCCCCTTATTAATGTGACTAAGCTTAACGAGGAATAAGCTTAGATTATTTACGCCGTGTTTTGTTAATACCACTCAAATGTCATTTACCATTCAATGAACAGAGACAAAACATGGAGTAACTAATCAAAGCTTTTTATTCGTTTATTAATAAGTGGGCGAGTGTTAAACTGCTGTCACTATTCGTTAAACAATGAATAAATATTTAATAGAGTAACAATATTTAACGAACTTATTTTTAGATACCTACATGGTTGCTTCACTGAATGGTTAATCCCAGTAATCCATAATTAGGGACATTGTAAGCACAGCTCACATTCTAATATGCAGGAAACATAGATAAATGATAAGTCTCGCTTCGGTCAACCGCAGAGTGACCAATTATCAATCTATGGCAGGAAATTGAAATAAATATTGAGTTAAATTTGACTTAGTGGTCGTTACAACTACCCTATTGGGAAACATTACCATCAGGCATATATTTTATATTTTTTGTAGTTTAGTGTTTGGAAGGCCAGGCTTATTGATGTATTCTTCCCTTATCCAATGACGTAAAGAAATAAACCTCAGTCACTACAACCTGTACGAATTAACTTGAGACTCTGTTGTAATGCGACTCCCTTCCCGAGTGCCGCCCTATTTACCCGACTGCGCAATGCAAGAGCGCGAAGCGCGACGCGCAGACAGGGTATAGTGTTTAACAGTCTATATATGTATGTTTGTTCCTTTGTGGAACACTAGAGACCAAACCCCTGGACCGATTTTGATGATTCATACACCAATCGATTCGTCTCAATTATGGGAGTGCTACTAAAGATATGATAGTAATCAAAATTCAATATGGGCAAAATTAGGCGCCATATTGTGACAAAGTAAAAAAAATAAGTTGACAAAATATGTCAAGTGGGATATCACTGCCTAGATAATCGAAAATCATGTTCAGGTTCCTAACACCATTTTTCATTTTATATGATTGTTTAGGATCTACAACGCTCTAAAGTTGTATATTAACCACTTGCGCTTTTAATTTCAATCTTACGTTTGTATGGTTTATTTTTGTTACTCTTTCACCTAAAAAATACTGAATGGATTTTAATGAAACTTAACACTAATATAGCTCATATATGATAATAACATATATACATAATAATTTATGTAGTTATTGAGTGAATTGGCCAAATTATAACAATAAGTGTCACATAAGACGGAAAAAAATCTCCCATCTTTTGTCTTCCAAACTTTGCCTTTTACACTATGTCATTTCGACAAATATTTAAAAAGTTACAACGATGACAAAGTGATAGCGCGGTGTACTATGTAGGAGTAGACTGATGGAATACTAAGAGAAGGAATTTAATTTAGGTGTTTATAAACCTGGATAAAAACTAGGCGAAAAAGAAAAAAGTGGCTACTCGCAGTATCTGATCCTATACGAAGTACTTACAATAAAACTGTGATACAGTTCCTTCTTATTAAATGATGAAAAATAAATTATCATAATAGGTATTTATGATTATTGAATTTTAATGAAAAACTCAGAATTATTCTGTTTTTATTTTTTTTAACGATATACTTAATGTTACAATAAAGGTTTACTTAATATAATGACAAATAACACATTTTTCGCTTGTAGGTACATACTTATTGGAATCCCTGTATTTATTAATCAGCTCGCGATAATGTTGGTTTTGTAATTATAAATGATAATTCTGCAAAATTCAAAGTAAATAATATATATTTTTGTAGGTAAATCACTACCTCATCACCCTACGCCTATAAGTATTGCGATGTTGTAGCTAAGAACCAAGTTCCCATCTACTTCTATAGGGGAATTCATTATAATCGATTTAGCTATTAGGGCACAAAAGCGCACCAAACAAACTCACTTTTGTGACAAAATGTATTTAAATAAAGAAAAATGTAATAATAAATAATATAGCTACCTTATGATGAATTAATATTTGAAACCGGTTCAGTAGTTTGACAGATTATTTATTACACATATACAAATCTTGCCTCTTTATAATATTAGTATAGATAGTTAGGATAATAGTATTTAATTGATGAAAAAGATTTAAAAGTAAAGTAAGTAAAAGGTTTATTTGATTATATTTGTAAAAGTTACTTAGCATTTGTGCTTAACAGTGATACGTTATTTGGTATTTTTTTTATACTAAAAAAATATTTGGAAAATAATTGCCATGATTGCACTATTTGCAATACCTCCTAGGCTGGTAGCAGCACGCTTGATATTTGGAAGTACTCTTCATTCGAGTTTTACACTACCAATAAGAAAGGGTCGATCACAAAGTCTTTGATATGTGAACGCTTTAAAAGAAAACTATAAATTGATAATAAATGAGATTGCTATGGTGCTCTACCTAACGTTATGAAAATTTTATTATGCGCCTTTAGTTTAATCAATTATTATAAACTTTGCTTTGGTGATTATAAAATTATTTAATTTAGCGATCTAAGGCAGTTGCCACCATTGTCCAAAACAACAGACGGGAATTACTGCTTTCTTCAACCTGCGACATAAACGTCATTGATTGGTATTGTATATAGGGTGATTAACAACATTTGAAGTTAACTTCTGGCATCTACATATTGGGTTTCTGTGAATTATATAGGTATATAAAATTATGAGACTAGGATATGACACTGCATTTGTGTATATCACAATCTTAGAGCCGGACGTTGACATGCAGCAATGCAGCTACTGCCAACTTTAAATAGTCGACGAATAAAAGTAAATAAATTTTATATTTACTGCTAAACTACTAAAAAGAACATAAACAAAAGATGACTTTTTGAATAAGTGCTAGTTTACTATAAAATTTACATAATTTAGATATTTATGTAACGACTTGATTTAACTTCACACATTTTTGCAAAAATTGAGGCCCATCTTCTCCCTTATCCTTGACCCCGCTGGTAAAGTCTCTATTATGTCTTAATAAATCAATCTTTAGACCACCGCAAGGTACTTAATAATTCCCGCAATATTAATTCCCTTACTGAAGTAACAAGACTACGGTATATATCGTCTTAAAATACTAACTAACTAAAAAGTATGAAATAAAAAAAGGTAAATTTAAAAAATCATATAACCCGACTGCTTACTTATACTTCAATTATAAACTGAAAAGAAAAAAACATGTCCAGTAGTCTATAATTCTGTTAATAAGGAACAAAGCTACTTTAATAGTCGGCACCCATTATATATTCAAGAATACATAATATAATAATACATTATTTTCAATAATGGGTCCCAACTGTTAAAGTAGCTTTGTTCCTTATTAACAGAATTATAGACTACTGGACTTGTTTTTTTCTTTTCAGTTTATAATTGAAGTATAATTAAGCAGTCGGGTTTTTTGATTTTTTAAATTTACCTTTTTATTACTTACTATTTGTTATCCCTTCCAAGAACATTTTCTTTTGCTCTTATTATAACCCGTGAAACCTCACAAAAATCAAATAAAAGTATGACTTCATCGTCCCAAGTCTCAGGTTCATTCGTACGGGTTGAACATTCAAGCTTCTGACCGAAAGTAGTTTGTGAACGATTGGTCGGTCTTCGGATATAAAGAACCATGCAGCACCCGTTCTGTACACCTAGCTCTCTCAAAAATATTTGTTTAATTGGGAACATTCTGATTTAAATAGAACATTTATTTTCATATTTATATATTAAATAAAGCAATATCCCAAAAATAAAATTAATTAAATAGGGATCCAAAAAAACACTGATGAAACTGAGTGTTTTAAAAACTTGCCGATCGTGCTAGGTACTGTCGCATAATTGATCAAGTCTAGCTAGTTTTATTTCACAGAAAACAGTATTTATAATCAATAATCAAAATCATTTATTCAGTTTAGGCTGTTACAAGCACATATGAATGTCTAGAAGCTACGCCATCGGTTCGTAAATCTACGGCGGGAGACCTTGTACTGAGAAGAACCGGCAAGAAACTCAGCAAGGGCTATTTTTCTCTCCCTGTTTTATCATTTACAGAGTCGTCAAGTTGAAAAATGACTTCTGAGATGATTCATGAAGTCACCCTTCATTACATAATGTGAAATTATACATTAATTGTACACCTGCATTTTGATTGCTGTGTCACACAGTATAAATACAAACAGAGTTATTTATAATAGGTGTAATTAAACATTTACATCTTAAATATCAAAGTAGTTAGGGCAAACTCATCTCCACTGGCAGCACCCGTTCACGAGCATGACGCATGAACCAGCCATCGCTTTGCTCAACCATATTTTAGGGAACGTAACGACCCGCCTCACACGACACCACCGAAGAGACTTTTAAGAGAGCATGACTACCCATAACCACCTATATCAACCACAACATATTTACTTAAACTTAAAGTCGTTTATCTGTAGGACACTGCAAACAATTACAAAGCAAAAACAATGGAGAAATCATGACCACGCCGTTTTGTCATTCAAATCTTCTTAAATAGTCTGATATTCTTCCTTACGTAATCAGCTTTAAATACAGCTTTTCAATAGAGGTATCATCAACACATGTTTCATAATATATATCATATAGAAATACCCGTTGGAATGGTTGGAACAGTTCAAACCCAAGCATTTTTGTCTGTAATATAATCAGACACTTTATAATAAGCATTCTTAATAAGAGTTTTTGTAATTGTCGATTTAAATTTAGTCAGGCTCAACTCTTGAATATTGCTTGGGACTTTATTGTAAAAGCGAACACAGAGGCCTCTAAACGAATTATTAATTTTGTGGAGCCTAGTAGCAGGTAAAGTTAAGTTATTTTTACTTCTAGTATTAAGTGTATGTATTTCACTATTTTTAGTAAATAAACTAATATTTTTTTTGACATATACTAAGTTTTCATATATGTATTGTGATGCAACCGTCATTATGCCTATTTCTTTAAACTTGTTTCTTAAAGAGTCCTTAACTTTAAGATTATAAATTGATCGAATAGCCCGCTTCTGCAACACAAATATTGTTTGAATGTCGGCGGCATTTCCCCACAGTAAAATACCGTAAGACATTACACTATGAAAATAACTAAAATAGACTAATCTGGCAGTTTCTATATCCGTTAACTGACGTTTTTTCATTACAGCATATGCTGCAGAGCTAAGTCTCTTCGACAATTTATCAATATGTGGGCCCCATTGCAACTTTGAATGTAGTGTGATTCCTAAGAACACTGTGGTATCTACAAGGCTCACATTTCGATCCTTTATATTTACATTCGTTTTTACCTGTTTAACATTAGGTAAAACAAATTTCAAACACTTAGTTTTCCCTTCATTTAGCAGTAAATTATTAACGTTAAACCAGTGGACTACCTTAGAAATAGACTTGTTCACGTCGTCAATTTGCGACTGCCTACGTTTAATTTTAAACAAAAGTGAAGTGTCATCCGCAAACAATACTATTTCATGGTTATCCTTTACAATTTAGGAATTTCATCTAGGAAAACCATCGATACATCCTCAGAACGAATTTAATTCCGAAGAGAACTCAATTAAAATACCTCATTGGGTGGGTGGGTATAACTCGTTTTATCGGGATATACATCTTTCACTTAGTCAACACCCGACATTTACTTTTTCATTTCCGGTAAGACCCGTAACTTTTCCAATTATGCAAGGATTTCAAAGCATAAGCCTGTCTCTTTGTCCTGGCGTATACCGTGCAATATAGATAATATCTACTTACATACAGAACGTTGGTTTTTCCTTGCCAGACTAGGAGCGGAAGTCATAGAATTCTCTAGCTAAAAGTAACCTTCAAACCGACCTTCGTTGCCTAATAATAAAACGAAACGTTTTTAATATTTTTAGCTACTGAACCCACAAAAGAAAAGACATATTGAGATAAATGTTAAGATTATACGAAACTATGGAACGATTGCCTGCTACGGCGTAGTTTGTCGCACACTAATTGGATCGAGCTAATAAATGTAGCATTAATTAACACTTTGATAATTGCTATGAGCATTTCTAATCGAATTATTAAATATAAGAATTCTACTCTGATGTAACTTTATGATTTGCAAATCTAAATGTTTTGATATTTTATGTTATTAGCACATACTCAATTATTGTTATTAAAATCGCAATCATTATAACGAATGTAGGTTCAAAGGTTTGTTCTTATACACACCTGCACACACCTAATAATGCACCTAACGACTTTTTGACAGAAAGTAATGACTACAAAATTATTTTAATTACTCTTTGAAACAATAAATAAAAAAAGGCCCTCATTCATTACTTTTAAACCGTAATCTATTACATCCATAGAGCAACGCGGCCGACGCAGCCAGGAGGGGAGCCGGCATTCACAGCGTCCCACTCTGTCGATTGTCCCCCGCTGTTGGGCCAGGTTTAAAATAAAACTAGTTGCGCTTGGTTTTTTTACTAGACTGAGTCAAGTTGCGCGAGTGTATGTTGGAGATTAAAAATGCCAAAATGTTATGTAATTTGCTGTAAAACATACGTAGAATTTTAAACGTACAAAAGGATGGTGTTAAATTTCACATATAAGTAGAATAATTAACATATTATTTCTATTTAACCACTTTTAAACACAAAATTCATATTATTTTGTTAAAATTCAATCGTCAGACTCGTTTGACAAAACAATGGACTCGCCAGTACAAATTTTAGATCTGTCAATAAAAAATCTTATATTTCATCTATGTCCGATCTAGCGCGGTCATTTGTTTTTGTGTAAGTGTCGTAATTGCAATTTCGTTTTTGCGAAAGTATGTTGAACTGCATTTGTGTGTATATTCCTCCCCCCGCAAAAAGCGGCAGAATGATTTCAGTAGTATTATGTCATTATGGCTACTCCTCTCCTGGCCGTGTCGGCTGCGTTGCTCTATGATTACATCCTTTCAATATATTGATCACACACTAAGAATGAACTCCACAGGGAACAGTCGGGTGTGCTCGGTACGTACCAAATTCAATATAGATGATCGTGTCCTAATTTGCTTTAGGTATATTAGAACCCGCTTTCCTTATTTTGAAATGGAGGTTCATTTTATTTAATTTAAAAGATTTCTGGAAAGAGAACTATCTCGGTACACTATTGCCTCTCATGGGATGCTACCAGCTCACACCTTTCCAACACGGTTAAATAGCTATTTTGATCACGTGATTTTAAAGACAAAAAGTCAGGCTACGACTTCTTGGACTCGCTAATAAGTGATCATTTGCAAGTCATTCTTGCTGTTGACCTTAAAACCACTACTCATACCACAAATCGCACTTACACTCGGCTTGATGAATCTTAAGTGAACTGGCAGAAACTGACTTGTCACTTAATGTTAATTGCACTGATTCGGAGCAGGCAGCTAATGCGCTTGTAAATATAGTTTTTGCTGTCATTTCTAAACATACAGTCTCAGTTATGATCCCTTATATAAAAATAATAATTAAGCCCTGGACAACTCCTGGTATCCTACGCTGTATCCGTCATCGCGATTAGTTGTATAAAATTACAAAAAAAGGAACCGGACAACTATACAGCACTGAAAATTTATATGCGTACAGAAACTTCTGCAAACTTATTCAAAAAGTTAAATATAGAATATGAATGCAGTGACTTTCTAAAAGCAAAAAACTATGCAAAGGCTACTTGGGAGACATTAAAAAAGTATCAAATTTAAATAAATACTCGTGATCCTTAAGTGAACTTCTGTTTTAGCCTGACCATGCCTCCTCTGTTGATTCTATAAATGATTTCTATGCCGGATCAGTGAGAATTTAGCTACTAAAGCTAGAACGGGTAGACCGCCCCATCGCAGCTTTTACTCATCTGTGCAAATATCATTAAGCACAGACATCGAAGAAGTAGAGCGAACTATCTAAAGCCTAAAAAATACTTCCGCAGTAGGATGGCATAAAACATCCACATCTGTTCTTAAAACTTGTAAGACGATTTTGTCACCCGACCTTACTCATGTCTCTAGGATCTGCTTGTCAACCGGCCTGTTTCGGAAGATCTTAAAAAAAGCAATTGTTCATCCGAATTTTAAAGCTGGAGATAGAACTAACGTGTCTAACTATCGCCCTATATCTCTCTTGACTGCAATTTCAAAAGTTTTTGAGGAGATTCTAAGTCGTCGTCTTATTAGATATCTAGATGCTAACCATATTGAGTAAAAATCAACATGGCTTCATTACTGGAAAGTCTATTCAAGTGTCAAGATTGACGGCCACGTGAGCAACGATGGATTTATCCATTATGGTGTCCCACAAGGAAGTGTTATTGGACCTACCATATTCTTAATAGAGATAAACGATCTTTGCAATGTACCCCTCATAAACTGTAAGATCGTAACTTACGCCAATGACACCGTTCTACTTATTCATGATGTGAATTGGCAGGACGTCCGTAATGCTGCACATAAAGCTTTAAGTAAAGTTGAAAGTCAAAAAGACAAAACCAAGTACATAACTCTCTCGCCATCAACAGCGTCACTTCCTCCACCTGCTTTCACTTTTTATGCTCACAAGTGTCATCAAAATCCTAGCTGCAATTGTGTCCAAATTATACGTACTTGTTCTATAAAGTATCTTGGAGTTGTATTAGACACAACCTTATCGTGGCATTCGCATTTGAATTACTTAATCCTAAGAGTAAAGAAGCTTATTTTTATTTTTAGAAATATAAGAACGTCGGTCGGCAGGCTTCACAAGTTTTTTGTGCACGTGCACAATCAATCTTAAATTATTATGTATCAGCATGGGGAGGCGTAAATAAGATGATGTTTGTTCGCATAGAAAGAGCACAAAGAGCAGTTTTAAAAGAAATGGCGTTTAAATCTTTGCGTTTTCCTACTACTGATCTCTACTCCCTATGTAATGTGCTGACTGTTAGACAAATGCTTTTGTTAAAAATAGTATTGCGCAAGCATTGTTCTACTCATTTTGATGCAAATATTTTGAGGTTACAAAGATTTTGAGTTTTTGCAATACGGTGCCCTGTAGATTTGCACTGGCATGACGTCAATATTATTTCATAAGACCTACGGTACATAATATTGTGAATAAGCAACTTAATATATACCTAGACAGGTCATAAATTCTGTCACATGTTTAATATAAAATAATTAATTACTTGAAATAAAAACTAAAAATAAAAAAAAACAAGTCCAGTAGGTAGTCTATAATTCTGTTAAGTAAGGAACAAAGCTACTTTAACAGTCGGGACCCATTATTGAAATTTTTTATCTATACTAGAATATCTAATGGGTGGATCACTAGTAAGTATAATATTATAGATGCGAAACTTAGTTTACCTAGACAGAGAAATGATTTTTAAATGATTTTTCTTTCTTTTCTTTCTTTCTTTCTTTCTAGTTTCTTTTTTACGCTTCCGCGCCTTAATAGCGAAATCGATTATGATTAATTTCCCTATAGAAACAGATGAACCTTAGTTCCAAGCTACAATATCGCAATACTATAAGCGTAGGGTGATGGCAGGGGTGATTTACCTACAAAACTTTATATTATTTACTTTGAATTTTGCAGTTTTATCTATACTAATATTATAAAGAGGAAAAATTTGTATGTAAGTATGTTTGTAACGAATTGACTCTTTCTTTTTATGCATAATAGGCAATGCGTTTGACCACAATCTCACCTGATGGAAAGTGATGATGAGGCGTAGGATGGTACACGCCTACCTAGAAGATGCCTGTACACTCAGGCCTTGAAGATGTCCAGATTGACAAAACAGGCCTCGGCAAGGAGTTCCACTCCCTAGCCGTTCGCATAATGAAGGCCGAAGCAAATCGCTTCGTGCGAATGGGAGGAACTTCGACAACATAAGGGTGGAAGCCCTCGCCGCGCCTGGTCGTCTGGTGGTGGATAGGGGAAGGGGGGATCAAATTATGTAATACCTCCGCACACTCTCCGAAATGTAACCGATAAAACACCGAGAGGCAAGCTACACGTCTTCGGTGGTCAAGGCTCTGGAGATTAGCCTCAACGAGAGCGTCATTGCCTATGAGTCTCTTTGCACGGTGTTCCACCGAGTCCAGTGCATTCAGCTGATACCGAGCAGATCCGTCCCAAAGGTGACAACAGTACTCCAAGCAGGAGCGAACTTGGGCTCGGCAAAGGTTAAGGAGCTGCTCAGATGTAAAATATCGCTTGACCTTAGAAAGTATTTCAAGTTTTCTGGCAGCGGTTTTAGCAATGGACTCGATGTAGCGACCGAAATTGAGGCTGGATGAGATGTCCATATCCAAGAGCTCGAGATCGTCTTTAACCGGCACGGAGACATTTAGAAAAGTCGGAGTCAGATGGAATGGACTCCGTTTCGTGGAGAAGAGACAGGCCTGTGTTTTTGAGGGATTCAATCCAACCAAGTTGGCTTCACCCCAGAGGGAAACAGCTTCCAGGGTTGCATTCACTCCCTCCACCATCGCCTCCCTTAATGATCGCACATCTGCATCAGACTTCACATCCGGCAGATATCTCTCCGAAACTGTGCTGTCGTCTGCATACCCAAAGATACCGGGAGTTAGGAGCAGATCATTGATGTGCAGCAAGAATAGAGTTGCGGAGAGGACAGATCCCTGGGGGACACCGGCATTAATACCAAGCAGATCCGACGATGTGCCATTAATGACCACTCGTATCGATCTGCCCCTCAGAAAATCTGCAATCCAGTTGCAAAGTCCGACAGCGATTCCATATGAAGGAAGCTTGTCAATGAGACTTGCATGCCAGACCCTGTCAAAAGCCTTAGAAATATCAAGAGAAACGGCGAGAGCTTCGCCGCGTTACTCTATGGCTTCACTCCATAAGTGGGTAGCATAAACAAGAAGATCCCCAGTAGATCGCCCACGGCGGAAACCGAATTGGCAGTCACTGAGGAGATCGTTATCTTCGAGGTAAGCGAGGAGACGGTTGTTCAATACACGCTCCATAATCTTACAGAGTATGGAGGTGATTGCAATAGGTCGATAGTTGGCAGGGTCGGCACGACTACCGTTTTTGGGTACTGGTTGGACATTGGCAAGCTTCCAGGTTTTCGCAACTTTTCCAATCTCAAGGGATAAGTGGTATAGGCGAGTCAGAATAGGAGACAACTCAGGGTCACAATTCCGCAGGACAATAGAGTGCGTTATTCATGTCTAGAGTGCTTAGCGTTTTGAGTACCTCTTTCTGATGAATGCGAACTTACAACATGGCAGAAGAACACTGAGGAAGCTTAGGTGGGTTTACGCCAGCAGCATCTAGTTGTGAGTTGTTCGCAAATATGGAGGCAAACAAGTCCGCCTTCTCTTTGGAGGTGTGAGCCAGCGATCTGTCAGGCTTAATTGAAGGCGGCAACGACGACCGGCAAAAATTGGCTTCGACTGTCTTGGCTAGGGACCAGAAAGCTTTGCTTCCGGATGGAAAGGAGGCTAATTTGGCTCCTATACGGCCAATGTGATCGAAGCGGGCCTTGCGGAGAACACCTTTACAGGACTTGGCGGCACTGTTAAAGGCTTTCTTCAGACTTCGAACATTTGGTGATTTGCGGGCTCGAGCATCCGCCCAGGAGCGATATGCAAAATGCTTAAGCACAGCCTCCGCTTTAGCACAGTCCGCGTCAAACCAAGGGCGGGCGCTAAACCGGCGTGGTACTTCAGAATATGGAATAAAGTACTCCATAGCCCGACGCATCACGCCAGCAATGGCATCCGCGCAGCAAGTCGGATCATTTAACACCCTTTTCACCGTGATTCTGCTTAACCCCATCTGAAGGGCCAACAGTTTCTGCTTACGTTGGGGATTTCTTTGAATTCGCGCCTTCACAGCTTTTATCACTGCTGGAGTCTTAACCTGTCATCTATACTAGTCTTCATTGTATCGTTTGATAGTACGATAAACGAATCTTTTGGTTATATTCAAAATTTTCAGTATGTCAAAAAATTTAATTGGTGCGTAACCGCAACGATGCAATGCAATAACTGCTCTTTTTTTGGGGATGGCCGTTAGCGGCTGCAACACAGTTTTATACTTCAGCAGCTTCTACCATAAACATGATTTTATGAATTGTACTAACTTCGTAAATTAAGATTATTATTAAGGCTAGCTTTATTCTACCTTCCAGCAGTTCATTATGGAGACAAAAGAACGAAACGAAATTAGTTTGCCTTCGGTCATGATACACTAAAATAAAAGTGTATTTACTGTTGTAATTCTAGTTTTGTTTAATATGCCACGCCAAATGCCACCTTCACAGTGCAAATACTAGGTATACTAGAATAGGTATATCAAATTTTCGACCCCAGGTTTAGCAAGTAAAGTAAAATGGGCGAAAAGTTTGAATATAAGCATTAAGCCTAAAAAACGCTAAGAATAGACAGTAGGATGTATTTGACATGAAGAATACTTAAATCCCGCTAACGAACTTATTACAGCTACTTAGTTTAATACAATGCAATCCAACTTTCAACTTACACTGTTGTAGCGGTCCCGAGACTCTCACCTCGGGTGACAATAATGAAAGTAGCTCAGATGTTTTTATTCTAGGATTAAACCTCAGTACAACACAATTTACAACTTATTTGCTCCTACAAAGAAGAATGTGGCCAATATCAGAGGAATAAAGTTTAAACATTGAACGACTAACTCTTATATGCTATTATATTCGCTAAGCTCTGTGTCTTGCTGTTTTAACATTTGGACTTAAGCTGACATCTTCAAAGCAAAATGTTACTTATGCTACAAGTGAAAGATCTTATAATCGAATAGTGAACTTTTAAATGTTATAAATGCTGAGTACGGCGCTACGTGGCAACAAGTTTTTAGGGTTAAAGCGTCTGCTCGAGTGTTATATCATAATTCATAGATCAGTCGTCGGTTTCTAGGTTATTGGGAAAAAATGATCACGAAAGTTTGGTAATAATATGAGCTAGTCAAAAATATATTTAAATTGCCAACGTCACGAAAAGTTGTAAATTATGTAGACAAACATGTTTTAGCAAGTAGCATAGCGTTAAAAAATTGTAAATAGCGAGTTATATAATCCAAGTCATAATTACATACCTACCTACTGGTAATGCAAACATAATTACAAGCAACGATATTAAATACCCTACATACACCAACACGAACAAAATCGTGCCCGAAACCTATCCAAAAGGTACATTGGACGATCCACGGAGCTCCGTAAGATGATCGCGTAGCCAAAAACTAAATAAAGCATTATTTAAACATTGAATGTCACCTTTAATACATCTTAATTAAAATGCATGCGTCAAAGAGTTATGACAGTTCGAAATGCAAGCTCGTAAAATGATATATGCGGAAGAATATAGACCTTATTTCCTTGACTCTACGCGCAATTCTGAATGCGCTGTTAGCAATATAGCAGGTACGGACCGCGAGGAAAAGAGACGGCTATATTACCGACTATGCATTTAAATATCACAAATATTTTCTATTAAATCAGTTTATAGTGATTATTAGAACAAAACAACAACAATTTGCTTCAAATGCGTTAAATTAGCAAACATTGATTAGACACTTGCCGAAAAAACGACACTTTACATACTATAAGTATTTTTTTCGTGTTTGTTTACGTATTCATTTTATTATATTAATTTTATTTATTCATATATATTTATTATTTCGACTATCTTGATTGATTTTAATTTGATAAAATAACTCGTGAATCCGTAATAAATATACTCTTTACACGTGTTCTCTTTAATGCGTTCCAAATTCTCATTTTTATTCCAATGGCCTCGATTCATCTTTATGTTGTACCCCCATTGTTAGTTACCATGGTTTCTCACCCTTTTGTCAATGCCTCACCAAAAATGTTACACACATCTTGATCTCACTCACAAGAATAATTAAGTAGACGCCATTATTCATGTTTAAGCAGGATTAAAGGCTTACCGCTCTTGGCTTAGTTCCCGAAAACAACCTCTAGTCATTAATTAAAACATTTTCATTTACAAGCCAAAAATAGCAAATAGTATTTTAACAACTAATTAATGTAATTGCGTATTTTATAATGGTGAGACAACATTGTCGTTATATTTCTGTCGTCACAGGCTTTCTTTATAACACGCCACTGACTTTTGAAGACTCTTAATAAGTCAATGGAGATATTTTACGTGCATCCAATGAATAAAGGTTGGCTGAGTGAACAAACCAAGCTGCCTTATGGCCGTTTGCACCAAACTAAGGAGTTTCCTAATTCAGACTTAAATATATATTTGTAATGACTCGAAGTGAAGTGTCAAAGTAGTTGGTACCCTAACTTACATAGTAAATTTTTTTTATGGCTGCAATTATGGAGCACGGACCGTCTCATAATATTTTTCTGAAACAAATATACCTACATTTTTTTGCGTATTATAAGAAAGTAGAATTTTAAATAAACTGTAACTTAGAAAAACACTTTGTAACTTGCTTTAATTACTCTATTACTTGCTTCAATCACTCTGTTAGGAGTGAAGAGAGCTGATAAGAGCATTTTATGGATTTGATGATGGTCCAAAACTACATATATTTTGGGTGGTTGCATAAGCTTCAGCACCAGCAGTTGCCTAAGTGTAAGCTTGTTTTGTACCAAACAGGCATTTAAAAGACAAAAACTGTATTATTTAGGTCCGCTCAGGTATTTTCTAGATATTTCTTTTTCTAAGCGGAAGGTGGAAATCAAATATTATGCGTATGATATGGTAATAGAGAAACAGCCTAAAGATGCTATAACTATGTTGTACAGCCAGCACAGGCTTATCACATATTTAGTGGTTCAGTGAGTCTTTTAAAGTTTGATGGAGTACATGTTTCGGAAGAAAAGATATTTGATATGTCGTATCTGATATTTGGAGGAGTAAATACAAATAAATAATAGTCACCTAGTGCGTTAAGTTTGCAGTTGTAAACCTAATTAGTATTAGTCCAAATATCGAAAATTTATTGAGGTACCTGAAGCAAGATGATTATTTTCTTGCCTTACTTTTGTTTAGACGAAAACGTCTGATCTGAGTTCACCTATTCTTTTGAGGAAAACTTTGTGCTTTGCCCGACCTGGAAATTCAGTGCCCTTTGTCATGAGTGGAACAAATAGAAACTAAACATGTTTCGGAAGAAAAGATATTTGATATGTCGTATCTGATATTTGGAGGAGTAAATACAAATAAATAATAGTCACCTAGTGCGTTAAGTTTGCAGTTGTAAACCTAATTAGTATTAGTCCAAATATCGAAAATTTATTGAGGTACCTGAAGCAAGATGATTATTTTCTTGCCTTACTTTTGTTTAGACGAAAACGTCTGATCTGAGTTCACCTATTCTTTTGAGGAAAACTTTGTGCTTTGCCCGACCTGAAAATTCAGTGCCCTTTGTCATGAGTGGAACAAATAGAAACTAAATAATATTCAAATATTTTCCAAATTCATAAAATGTAATGAATGCGACATTGAGTTATATAAATACGGATCTATTTTTAACTGAAGATTATATAACAGATATTATTAACAATAATCGAGCTATTAAAAAAAACGAGATTAGTATTTCAGCTAGGTTAAGCAGGTGATCTACCTGATCTTGGTTGTTAGTTCAGTGCAGACAAGAAACATACATACCTACTTATAATATGAAAATGTGTATGTTTCATACTCAAGACCCTTTATCTGGTTCGATTTGAAATTCAAACTTTATACTTACGTTTAGAATTCATTGAAGTTGTGAAAAATTAAACTTCTAAGTTAACGTAAAAACATGTTTAAAAAATTTAGATAAAGTATGGCACATACTCGTGCCTAGACGAGCATCACGTTACACCATGAGGATATACAGGAGCTCCATGGCACAATGATTATAGTGGTGATTATGGAAGATAAGCACTTTTGCGATTGCTAGTCACAAGATGAATGACCATTAATTTATCATCTAGGGTAGACTTATATAATAATTGGCCTCTTAAGCGAAATTGTTCATTTGTTTGTCTGCGATAAATAAATTATTAGTTTTCAATTGTATGTAGTTGCACAATGCTGTTAAATTGGATGTGATTATCAAAATCAGAAGGCTTTAAACAGCTCAAAATTATTATGCATTAAAATATTTCAAAATTAACAGAAAACGTTTTAAATGTATAGTGACTGGCCCTCGAGTAAGGTTACTATTTAAAATTTTGAAAAGTCCTGACAAAAAGCCGAACATTTCGATAAAAGTCCGGACATTTTAGTCACAAAATGCAAACATCACCCACTTAGTTATAGTGATATTATACGCGTGGTAGCAGACGCATGCATCGCGAAGGGGGTCTCGTTTTTGATTTCTAAAGATAATTTATATTTTGTTTTAAATAAATGAGAACTTAATGAAAATTATTTGACTTATTTGATATAACTTAAGTAGTTTACTCATAAACCATCTAATTAAAAAAAAAACGGAAAAAGATTAAGAAGTCGGCCAAAAACCGGACGTAAGGCAAAAAGATCGGACATGTCCGGACAAATCCGGATGGATGGTAATCCTATCCTCGAGGTATAATAATTGGCTCCCACGTATATAAGTGATTGGCCCTCTGGATATTTTTTAATTATATATTTACCTAAATTTAAAATACGTAATTTAAGATACGATACGATACCTGTGCTCACGATGGACTTTTGTGCACGGAGGAAAAGTCCCTCAATCTTGTAAAAAAATGCCCACCGAGGACTTGTCAAGTCCGGCTTGTCGTGTCGGGTGACGGCGGTGGTTGTGGACTTGGTTTAGTTTGGTGAGTGGAGTGTGGACTAAGAGTGTATGCGATAAACCGGGAGCGTCCGCACTGAGCTCATTTCACACTGGGCCCATTCTTACTGGGACCATTCCGCTAGAGAGAGTAACCACTCCGTTTTAAGTTGTTTAGCAAATGCCGACTCCTAAAACAGAGTGGTTACTTCCTTTATGGCTAATCGAACTGGTGCCGCCCGCTGGTTAACAGCGATTGGCGAGTCGTAAACACGGTGTCGCCTAGCCATAGCGTACTGGAACTGCTTATCCGCTTACGTTACGTGGACACCTGTTCGACAGTAAGCCGAAAGGCAGTCGGTATGGATCTCTTTCAGAGTTGATATGTGTCATCATTATCACCAGCCTATTAATATCTTCCTGTGGATAGAATAGGGAGATTGGGCCGTGACCCACTACGTTGGCCCAGTGTAGATTGGTGGGTGCTGATGACTACAGAAACACGGAAGAACTCGAGATATTAAGTTCATGGTCACCCATAAAATGAAAGACCATTGCGAAAGTTTTTTAACTTCGATCGCAGGCCAAACGCTGGAGTTTATAACGTGGTTCGTGTCTGTATTTCGTGGAGTTAGCCGCAAAATTTAAAGGAGATTGCTCAGCTTCCATACATGTTTGGCCTAAAGACCAATAATCATGAAAAATTGTTTCCTAGATTCGAAATTATATATAAATTACTGTAGAAACGAATATTATTGACGGACACCCCTGAGAACTTCTATAAACCATATACACTGAACATATTATAATAATAAAAAACAAATAAGTTATATAGTAAACTAGGGAAATCAAGCCGAGTACCGAAATTATGGATTGGATTCAGGTATAGAGAGCATTTAGCTTAACAGATAGTTGCCTGTTTTTAAAGTTAATGCATAAGAGTAACTTTTAAAATCAGGTGTCATTTAATAAGGTACTCTGTGACAGAAAAAGTGTGATGATTGTGAATGAGCCACAGATTAGTGAGAATTTTTAAACTCTCGTTAACCAAAGAAAGCTAAGAGATTTAGGTTCTATAGCCATATATTCAGTAGTTTTATTATTTTTGTTATGTTTTTAAGATAACCATATTTTAGATTTTTAGTGTATCACACCTTATAATTTTATTTATTTATAGTCAGGGAACGTAGGCCCATAGATAGATACTTTAAAGTCTAACATATATACAGATTATAATGTGTTTATGGAGGTGTTTGGCGAAAAATGTATGGCAATAGACTTTATGATGTCGCCTACCATTTATAATAATTGTCTGAGCACATTTGCATCTAGTGAAAATGATAATATAATTGTGGATATTAATACCACAGTGTAATAAAAAAAATGTTTTATTTTATCGATCTTTACAAAACAGGTTTGTTTTTATGTTATATAAACAACTTCGATCAGTCTTCATTAAAAATGATTCGTATGTTTTCCAAACCGGTAAAATTAAAAGTCCTTTTTAAAGTAAATATATTATACAAAGGTGTCCGTTGAAATGTAATGGCTGTAAATTAAATTTTATTATAAATTACGCCAAGAATTACCGTATATGTCAATATTTTTTGTGCATTTGAGCCAATTTGAGCAATCTCCTTTGGAACGTATATAATCATGCCAGGATGGTTTAAATAACATGCTAATACATCTTCAAATTAATAAAACCTCTTTCTTGTAATATTAATTAGAGATTTTTTTTCCCGAATTTGAATTTATTATCAGATCCATTTTTTTTAATTTCCGAGGTCACATAGGTATATTTTGATTATTATAGGCTTTTTGTAAGCTCTTTCGAAACGTCAAATGTTTTTCCATCCACCCTTTTGTATGAGTTATATGAGCTATTATATTATTATTAAGAGTATAATTTTATGTACCTCGACCATGATTCTAGTCTCATAACAATCTGGTTGGGGCAAAATTGAAATAAAATCATATTCTATGTCACAGTATAAAAAGTGAGAAAAAACGAATTGCACATATCACTCTTGAAGAAAATATCATGAACAGTATTGAAACTACGAACAGATGTCAAAATTTACACTTAGGGCGCTTATTAAAGACCGGTTCTCCGCCTAGGGTCTAGGTGACTACTAAGCTGCCGCCTAAGCTGGTTCACGAGCATGGTTTGTACGTTTGTACCGACCGTCAACCGTCGCTAGCGCCGGTATCGTTAACAAACCATAGTGTCATACTTAACTGACAAATAAAAATTAAAATATTAATGTCGAAAATAAAATGTGTAGGTTTTAATTTCGTGAAAATGGAAACTTCCTTAACGGTACTTAAATAAACCTCGATAAAAAATAAATAACGTGTAAAAACACTAATTTTACATTTTGACGTATCGATTTTATACGTCATCATTAGTTTACACCTAAATATAAGTTAAATCGTATGTAGAAAATTGCTTTTGGTTTCACATTAAAATAAAATTACGAAAACTACTTCGATTTACTACTTATTTGCTAAAAAATTGAGATAAAAGCAACTAAACAATAAGGTCTTTAGAAAAACCTAACATCACCAAAATATTTCTTAACGCAGAAGCATCGAAGAACTCTACACATATTAATATAACAATTCATTTGCTGAACTTAAAAATAAACGATTGGACTATGAACATTGCTTTATCTAAAGATAAGCGAAATCACTTTCATTACTTAGATCGGAATTTTAAGAAACGCATTTTGTGAATAACAACGATATGATTTAAATAATATGAAAATCTGTCCCTGATTAGAGATTAGTTTAGATTATTTTTTAAAAGGAACGGTTAAGTATCTGAGCTATAGTAAGCTTATCTCTTTCAAGTTTACTGATTACTTTACTAGCGCGTGCTCGCGACATTGTCTGCGTGAAATAATAATTTAAACCACTTCTAATTATACTCTTTCGCGAAGAAAAGGATTTTCTAAATACCTTCAGGGTCCCATCTGTATCTACATCATAATAGATAATATCGATGCAGTGGATTATCCGGGAATATAAGAATCAAGCAAATTCAAATCAATAAATATTTTTTTACTATGATGGACTTAAACTTTTGTAACATAGACAGACACACAATAATGTAAATGGAACAAACATAATATTAGACCCTTGCATATGAACTTAGCGTTTTGTCGTACTTTTTTTTTACATTAAATAGGCTTACTCTTGACAGCCATGCGACTGATGAAGAGCGACGTAGCAGCCTAAGGTGTACGTACTAACCAATTTAATCTGAAATATCTCCTCTTCGGTTAAGAATGCCAAATTCAAATTTATAAATTCATTTAGCTGGTACATTTGATAAAAAATTTTTACGGTTTAATGCACGAAACTTTATTTATTTAGACGTTTCGTAGCCTTTACAGGCTACGTCGTCAGAATCAAACTTTTATTTAATTTGTCGAGCTACCTTCGAAAGACTTTTATTGAGCGTTCGGTTATTTCATTGTTCGATTTTTAAAGTTTATTGTCTATGTATGAATTTATTATTTAATTTACTTAATAAAGTATTATATTTAAAATTCTTTTTTGTAATTTTAGGTTTATTTATTTGACCCTAACTACCGTAAACTACCACCGGTTCCAAAATTGGGAGACCTTTCTGAGAAGAACCGGCGAAACAAACTCAAGAGAGGCTTTCTACCTCCTTCTTATGTTAAATTATGCAAACAAAATGAACGAATAGTATCTGTTGGTCTTGCAGTGTGTGCTCGGGGTTGGAATTTTATCTCCTGTATAATAGGTTCCCAAGCTGGTGGTATATGCCAACCATCTTCCCTATTGAAATTTGGATATTTTTTAATCTCAATCGCCTCGCGCATCATTCTAGGAACGAACCGTTGCTCAGTTGCAAGGATCTGTGGTTTATCAAATCTAATTTGGTCCCCCTAATGCATGTTCACACACTGCAGACTTATTTTCGCGCCTATGTTTCATATCTGCGATATGTTCTTTTACCCGAGTCCCTATACTCCTCTTTGTTTGCCCGATGTAGGAGAGCCCACAGTCGCATTCAAGTTTGTAGACACCAGCAACCTGAAAGGGTATATTGCACTTGATCGATCGTAGAAACTGGTTGATCTTCTTTGGCGGCTTGAAGTAAGTATTGATTGAAGCACGCTTCAGAATCCTCCCAATCTTGTCAGTGTAGTTTTATTTAATGAGTGATGTGCGTAAAAACCTAAGAAACAAATATGGTACATTTGAGTTTTGAAAACAGTCATTCATTTGTTTTTTTCCTCATATTTTTTTTCTTTGGCGTCGCTTATTATATTTATTTATTTATACTTAATGCACAAGTGTACAAAGGCGGACTTAATGCCATAGGCATTCTCTACCAGTCAACCATAGGGTGTTGTGGATAAATAGTGGTAGGGTGCACAAATTAGATGGAAAAAAAAGACGAACAGATATAAATACGAAGTAGTCATATACATAATTACACATACATAAATAAGTACTTACATATAAATAAACATACATATATATTCACACATACATACATATATAAACATATATACTAAATAAATACATAATAATGACGACTAACGTTTAGGCTAGACTGCTTGTTCCTGTAAAAAGCTTCGTAGCTTGGTTTTGAAGCTGATTTTGTTGGTGGACATTCTGATATCTATAGGGAGTTCGTTCCACAGAAGTATGGTTTTGACGAAGAAGGATGAGTGAATCGTATCAGAGCGATGAGATGGAACAATAAGTAAGCGATTAGAAGAGGATCGAAGATTTTTAGAATGAGCGGTACATAAGTACTGAAATTGGGAAGTGAGATAGAAAGGGGCATTTGGAGAATCCAGCAAGGAGAACAGAGTGGTCAGAGCCACTTTCAAAGTTTTTCAAGCGGTAGAGAGCACGCAATGTTCCAGTTACCTTTTGACAGACACTACGTACCTGATCCTGCCATTTGAAATTTGAGTCAACATACAAACCAAGATTTTTTGCAACATTACTAAAAGGTATCAAAGTGCCGTCATAGAATATAGACCCAAGATTGTTTCTGTCAATTCTGCTCATCATTCTTGATCCACCTATTAACATAGCTTGACATTTAGCAGCATTGACAGTGACACCAAAATTGTCTGACCATGTTTTGATAGCCTTTAAGTCACTGTTTATCGCATCAATGGCATTGTTTAAATCATCAATACTTGCTTCGGTGTAGAATTGTAGGTCATCAGCATATAGATGATACGAACACTGAAGTTTGTGAGTTATAAAATCAATAAAAGTTGAAAAAAGAAGAGGAGAAAGAATACCGCATTGGGGAACACCAGTTTTCAAATTGAGCCAGGATGAGGATGATTCCCCAGACTGTACCAACTGCTGGCGGTCCCGAAGATAAGATGAAAACCAAGTCAACACTTCGTCAGAGACCATAAGATGGGATAATATGGAAAGGAGAATATCGTGACTGACAGTATTAAAAGCGTTTGAAAAATCGATAAGAACCAAGCAATTAACTTTACCGTTCTCCATCCCCACCAGCACCATCCACTAACATCGCCAGTTACTTTAAGGAGGGCGGAAACAGTGCTATGTCCAGGCCTAAATCCAGATTGGAGAGGGTTCATTAGAGAGTTTTTATGAATAAATTGGGAGAATTGCTTGTGAACGCATGCTTCTAGCACTTTTGACATGAAGGGGAGGATGGAAGTTGGTCGAAACTGATTAGGCTGCGTTGGATTATTAACTTTGGGAAGAGGCCGGAGATAGGCTTTACGCCGTAGAATAGGGAAAGTACCAGTGTCAATGGAGAAATTGATAATGTATGTTATAGCGGGAAGAAGATATTCAAGAATAGTGACGATCATGCGACGGCTAATATCATCACATCCCGTTGCATTGGCTTTAATTGAAAGTATTATCTTTTTGATCTCTGCCGGTGTGACTGGTGAAAAATAGAAAGGGTCAACATTAGGACGCGTTAAACCATTTATAGAAGCAACGGTGGATGCTGTAGATGAACGATCCAATTTCTGAGAGGTTGTGAAATGTCGATTGAGATCGTTAAGGTTTATAGAATTAGATAGGTCTAAATGTCGCGATTTGCCGATACCTAGCGTTCCGAGGAACTTCCAGATATCAGCAGAAGATGAAGAAGAAAGGTTGTTGAGAATGTGTCGGCGTTTGGCATTACGTATCATCTGATTACAACGGTTTCTAGCAGCCTTGTAAAGCTTCCTCTTTTCATCAGAACGATCCCTTCTGTAGTTGCGGTATGTACGATCCCTACGCCTCATCGCCATCTGAACACCTTCAGTCATCCAAGGGGCTGGTTGCCGCTTCAGCCTGACTTTTCTGATGGGCGCATGGACATCGTAAATTCTAAGCAGAGTGTCATTAAATATTTTTACTTTGTCATCAACAGTGAAAGCTAGAATCAGAGAGTCCCAGTTGATCTCAGAGACATGCTTCTGCAGTTTAACTAAGTCCATACGTGCGTAGGAGCGCCTGTGCAAAACCTTGGGAGTGGATTTAGGGGGTTTAAAGAGATACGAAAGGAAGATGAGGTCATGATGAGAGAAGCCAGGAGCGATATGTTGACCATGGGATGAAACAAGGGAAGGATTAAGGTTAGGATTAAATCAAGCCATGTATCATCACCGCAAATATTTAGGTGAGTTGGGTAGGTTTAAGGGGCAAAACATGTAGGCTTGCGGACTGGACAATGTGAAGGAGTTTTCGGGACCGTGGGGATTCGGGAGATAGAAGATTGGTATTAAAATCGCCCATGATGATCAAATGTGCATACTCAGATCCCAAAGATTCTAAAACCGCTTCGAGTTCGGTGAAATAATCAACTGTGGGGGGGCAATAAACAACACCAACGACTACTTTAGCACGGCCTGTCCCAATCTCCAGAAAAAGATATTCCGAGTTGGAGTCAGAGTTGGAGGAAGCTATAAGTTTGTACACAAATGTACTACGTAGGTAGATAGTTACACCTCCTCCACCCCGGCCATAAAGATCGTTCCGAATGAGGGTAAAACCAGGGAGAGAATATGCGGAAGATTGAAGATGTGGTTTTAGCCAAGATTCAGAAATTAGGACAGCGTGTATATTTTGCCCAGAGAACACATGAAGGAATTCGTTATAATGGCTTGGGCATTGATGTGACAGATGTTCAAAAGATATGGAGATTGATCAAAAGATTGGCCTAAAAAGTCACCAAGCGTGCCAGTAGCGGAACAAAAGCTTGCGTTATTAGAAGAATCTGCAGATTCGTCATCAGCAGAAAAAAAGTTGTCAAATATCATAATATGTGTAAATATAAATAAAAATAACTATAATATATATATATATATATAAATATACAAAATGTGAAGGAATGAATGCTAAATAATGATAAGCACCAATATCTCCACACTACCCGCCAGCTTACAATATTGAGTTACATTGAAAAGAAAAAACTGAAGCACATAATAAAAGCAGCTAAATGAGCAAATCAACACAAAAATAATATAAATACAATAACAGATACATTAGAGTTGTGTTTAAAATTGAACACGAACAATTTTTAATTTAATGACAAAAAAAATATATATAAACTAGCTGACCCAGCGAACTTCGTACCGCCCTAAAAAAATAGGGGTTGTCCAGCGGACAAAATTGTGAATCTAAACCATTCTCAGATCCCCTTGAACACACACAAAAAATTTCATCAAAATCGGTCCAGTCGTTTAAGAGAATTTCAGTGACATACACACTCACAGAAGAATTATATATATAAAGACTAGCTGACTCAGCGAACTTCGTACCGCCCTAAAAAAATAGGGGTTGTCCAGCGGACAAAATTGTGAATCTAAACCATTCTCAGATCCCCTTGAACACACACAAAAAATTTCATTAAAATCGGTCCAGTCGTTTAAGAGAAGTTCAGTGACATACACACTCACAGAAGAATTATATATATAAAGATATGAATGAGGCTGTTTATACAAAGGTACCTTTGCCTTGTTATACATAGTGAAAAAAAAGGAAAATTCTTACATTGACAATGACAAGTCTTTGTGTTTGAGGTTTCAGCGTAATCAATGAAATAGTTATTTTATGTACTAAGTACCTACCTTTAAAAGAAAAACAAAACAGATTACTACAAAAGAGCAAAAGCCAGTCCAGCAAAATATTTGATTTTGTTTACATACTAGCAGTATGCGGTCTATGCAGAAAACAAGCAAAGCAAACAACAGAATAGAAGAAATTTTAACTCAATGAGATAACAAAGGTTAGTAAAAGTGAATAGATGTTTTTTTAAAAAAAAGCAACAACTAAATGTTAAGATTAATCATGAAAAAAGCTAATTTCTTACAAGTGTAATGGAGTTACTTATTTTCATTTGCAGTACCCGCTCACCCACCAGTCATCTTCGCCTTTGGATATTTGCCAACCAAGGAGTCCAGATCTTCTTTATGTATGACTTTGTGGCGTATACCATCAGATGATTTAATGTGAATAACGCCATCCTGAGTCCAGCAAGACCGAACACCGAAATGCAGCCTAGCGTTGTTAAAGACAGTTTGCCTGGATTTAGTAAGGAATTCCTTGACTGTGATGTTGGTGCCCTTCAAGTTCTTCTTGGCCTTCCAGGCTGCAGCTTTTAACTCATATAGAGAAAATTTAACCAGAACCGGCCGTTGCTTATCGTTGTCATTATTACCGGTAGCTCCGAGCCTATGGCAAACTGACAAAGAGGCTTTGGTGACATCTTTGAGGCTCATATTCGTTGAAAGAATGCCACACACTACGGTCTTACAGTCTTCAGCGTCAGACTCCAGAACACCCAAAAAAATCAAACCCTTTCGACGGTGTCTAGTTTCGATGGCATCTATTTGTGTGGCGCACTCACAAATTTGCTTGCGAAGCAGCCCCAACATGCTGAATATAAGTTCCCTGAAGGTCCGGAACTCCTCAGCTACCCTTGCCACTGTCTCTTTACCAGAACCCGCACTTTGAATCCTGCATCTTCTTTATAAAGCATTCCTCCAAGCTCTTTTGCGCAGACATAATTTCAGTGAGTTGAGGCATAGTGTGATTTATAGTGTTTCTTGATTTAAAGGATGTGCTAAATCTTGAATGTATGATGTGCTGGCAGGTGGTGTCAAATGTAAGCAAATGTTACATAAAAGATGATGCAAACGTAAGTTATGTTGTTTTACTTCCTTATACTTCAAATAAATATAAAATCAGTGTTTTTAAATAGAATTTTACAATTTCAAGACACAACTTAACTTTTTCACACCTACCCCCGAAAAAAAAATGGAATATCACAATATCACATCACAATGGAAAACATGAAATATCGGCATATTTACGAGTACAAGTTCTACCGTGGCACCAATGCTGCAGAAATAGCGCGAAGGATAAATGAAGTGTATGGCCCTAGTGTAGCAAAAGTAATCACGGTACGTTTTTGGTTTCAACGTTTTCGTTCTGGAAATTTCGACCTTCAGAACCAACCCTGTGGATGGCCGGAGACCAAAGTGAAAAATAAAGAATTAAAGGCTATTGAAAGTGAAAGCGGATCCATCACAAAGCACTACAGAGATAGCTGCAGGCTTCGGGGTAAGTGAAAAAACTGTATTAACCACTTCAACTCCAACTCCAACCAAATTGGGAAAGTAAAAACCCTGTACGATGGGTAACCTCATGAATTGAGTGAATCGAACTTGCAAACACGCGTCGACTGCTGTGTTACTTTGCTCAACCGATACAATAAGGAAGGGATTTTAAATCGAATATCGAATCAATTTTAAAACGATAATCGGAAGAGCTAGTCGCTATGGCTGAACCCTATAGACCCAGCCAAATCCCGACCTAAACGAAAATTGACTCAGAAAAAGTTACTTGTGAGTATTTGGTGGACTAGCACCGATGTCGTTCACTACAGCTTTCTAAAATCTGGCCAAACGATTACGGCAGATATCTTTTGTCAGCAACTGCAAACCATGAAGGAAGAACTAAACAACCGAGATTGGTCAATCGCTTTAGGCCACTGCTGCTTCACGACAACGCAAGACCACACACTGCACAACAAGCAATCATTAAGTTAGATGAGCTACAATTGGAATATGTGCGACATCTGCTGTACTCCCCGACCTTGCACCAACAGATTACCATTTTTTTCGGAATTTGGACAACTTTTTACTAGGAAAATAATTCAACTCCGATGCGGCAGTCCAAACCGCCTTCAAAGAGTTTATTCATTCTCGCCCCCATGTTCTTTTTAGTAAAGGGATCAATAAACTACCTATGAGATGGCAAAAGTGCATAGTTAACGACAGTGCATGGTTTGATTACCTTATATATTTTACAAAAAAAAAATACTATATATTCTTCCCGTACAAAACGCCAATTTCATTTGTAATGACCTAATAATACAGATGATTAATAAATTAAAAAAACTGTAAATTTAACTAAAAACATTTGATTTACAAATATGTTAATTAATTTATACCTACTCTGTGTATATCACGAGTAGCTTTTAAAGCTACTTAATACTTACTATGTTATTACACTGAGTTATATTCGAGAAAATAGTTATTATTTTCTCGTATATAACCACAGGTATTTTATATACCTCACCACCACCACCATTATTTCAATATTATTACACATAATCACCCTTCTCTTGGATAAAGGAAATGAATTGATGAGAACATCTTTCATAAATTATAAATTCAGTCGTTACAATTACTACTTGGCATTTCCCTCACCGATAATACACAATAACTTGTATTAAAGTTGCAAGGCCACTAGTCGAATCAATCAGGGAAACATTTTCGATACTAGCCCGGCTGAGGTCATGGGTCATTTAGGCCCTTGGCGCCCTTGGCACGAGAAAGTCTGGCAACCGCATCGAATCGATACGGACGCAATGCGGAGCACCCAACATCAGATTTGGCAGACTGCACAACGAACAATTTCTCTGCCCTTGGGATATCGGATATTTGCAGATACACACTACGTTCTGTTGTTTTGCCTTCCTTTTATCATTAACAATGGTGCATCGTAAAATCCCGCCGTGTTCTTTTTTCTTACGGTCACTTGGTATATACTAACAAGTTGTCAGACGTGAATGAACATCGCTCTATTCTTTTTGCTGATGATATATCAGTGGTCATTACAACGGATAATAAAATGGCATTAGAAAACTATAAAAATGACATAGAAAATACAATTAGATCAATTGCAAATTGGCTTCAGCAGAATAATCTTACTATAAACATTAACAAAACTTGTTTCATGAATTTTAATAGTTCCATTGGTTAATCATTAAATATAAACTACAAAGGCCAAACACTAAAGAATTCGAACACAACCAATTTCCCTTCCAAAGTTGGACAAGAAAACACATATAGAATCTGTATGCAATAAAATTAACCGTTTTATATTTGCTCTTTATAAATTGACGAAAATAGGTACAAGAAATACTACTCTTACAGCATACTTTGCATAAGTCGAATCAGTTCTGAGATAAGGATTAATTTTATGGGAGGTAGTAAAAGCCAATAAGGCTTTTATAGTGCAAAAAATATGTAAGAGCTATATGTAGAACTGCACCTGATGAACCGTGCAGGCCGCTGTTCAAATACTTAAAAATCTTACCATTGCCTTGTCTGTACATTTTTGATGTTGCGAAATTTGTAAAGCAAAATATGCATCATTTCATACAAGCTAAAATGTGTACCCTCGAAACACACGAAATGGCAATAGACTAGTCGCTGTAATAATTCCAAAGAGCATGCGGCTTAAAAATAATTGTTATTGGATGTGTATACAGATTTATAATAAGGTACCAAACACATGTGTACATTAAACAATTTCCTTTTGTAAAATTTAAGACTACTTTGTTTAAATGGCTACACGATAAGGTATTTTATAGTGTAAAAGAATATTTGAGTGATTGTAACTAGTGACATTTTAATAATATACAGGGTGGTCGGGGAGTTGACGTTCAAGCGCAAAATTTAGATACTTTATGATGAGGAGTATCCAAATCACCCCCATGTATGTTCTACGATTTTGCGTAGTTTTCGAGTTATAATTTTTTTCAAGACTTTTTTCGTAATTTTCACCTAACATCAGTTTTCGATTTTTTTCTCATTCTGTTGGACGTTTCTGGTTCAGTTTTTTTGAGATAACTGACTAACATAGTCTTACCTAGCACCCTAAAATATATGGTTTATCTAGGCATTGCAGAATTTACTTAGAAATTGTTCGAAAGTTCAAAATTACGATTTGAGCTCAGTACACACAAATATTCAAAGTATCAAAAAAAATGTAAATGGGGGGAAATTAAATTTGGAGTTCAAAGTGCTTTTAGAAACTTCCTGAAAAATTAAACTTTAAAACAAGGTCAAATAAAGATAGGGTTAATGGGAGTTTATTTTCTGTAACTGACTTTCAAAATAAATTAAGGCATTTTTCAAAGAAAAAAATAATTATTTTCTTTTATTTAAATCTTTGCCTTTCTCTCAGTTATGATGGATTTGAGAAAAACAGTTGTTAATGACCTAAATTCTAATTCTTCGAGTTTCTAGATGCATACATTTAATTAGAAACAGGTATGATTTCATTGTTGTAATTTTAACCATGAAAAAGGTTCAGGTAAAAAAATATTGCTGTCTCACTCTCTCTAGTTTGTGTCTGTGGCCTAACCCACAGTAGTACAGCAACATTAGAAACAGGTTTGAGTGAGACGTTAACGCTAACAATGAGTACACCTGCGTTCCGTCCCTCAGTCGTACTCACCCTGTGTTTACTACTACTCGTCTTGTCTTGCCGTTTTTTCTCGACCACTATTTGCCTAATGATACTGCCGCTGCTTAATTGTTTGACCCCTGCTTGTTACTGGATTCCGTTGTGCCTAACGATTTGGACTGTGGTTACTTGGAAGTGTTAGTGATGCCCTACACTCTGAGTGAAAATGCAGAAATGCATTATTTCTACGACGTTGCACGAGGCAACGGTCGTGAAGCAGCAAGACTCTACAGGGATCAAATTCAACGCCGAGGCGGAGCGCAACCTGATCATTAACCTGACTATCATGAGTTCATTAATACTCACAATACGTTAATGGCAGGCCGCATTCCTGGCCAACGTGGCGGTGAAGGCATTCAGAGGGTTGATCAGGCACGCAGGAAATCGTACCGGAAGAAGTGCAACGCAATAGTACTAAAAGTACGAGAGCATTAGCTCGTAACCATGACATACCAAGATCTTCAATATAGGATATTTTGCGTGAGGAATCATTTCACGCCTACCACATACAAAAAGTACAAGCGTTGCAGCCTTCAGATTATCAATTTAGAGTCGAGTTCTGTAGAACTATGTTGCAGAAAGAGGAAGAAGATCACGGATACTTTAATAAAATCTTGTGGACCGACGAGTCAAGATTTGAGCGTACTGGAGTTTTCAATATCCACAATTTTCACATTTGAGCCGTTGAAAATCCACATGCCGCCAGACTATCATCATTTCAACATCGTTTTACCGTCTGGTGTTTTGAATGGCGAATTAATAGGTCCATTTGAACTGCCATCGAGATTAGACGGCGACACATACAAAAGTTTTTTAGAAGAGATGTAAATCTTGAATTAAGAAGAACGATGGTGTTCCAGAACTACGGGGCGCCATGTCATTACGCAACACAAGTGCGTCGCCATTTAGACCAGACCTACCCCAACAGGTGGATCGGACGACGAGGGCCAATTGCCTGGCCACCACGCTCGCCTGACCTCAACCCTATTGTTTTTTTATCTGGGGCTACTTTTAAGAAATTGCGTACGCCAGAGAAGCTTCGAGTGAGGAAGAACTGAGAGCAAAAATTCACGAAGCTGTAACCACTGTGAAAAATAACCGTGAAGCTTTTAGGCACCTAAAACATAATTTTTTGCGCAGATGTAGATTGTGTATTTATGTGGGCAGCGAAATTTTGAAAATTTGCTTTAAATAAATGTATTTTGTTAACAATTAACTGCGTTTTACTCAAATCCATCATAACTCATAGAAAGTCAAAGATTTAAATAAAAGAAAATAATTATTTTTTTCCTTTGAAAATGCCTTAATTTACTTTGAAGTTCAGTTACAGAAAATAAACCCCCATTAACCCTATCTTTATTTGGCCTTGTTTGATAGTTTAATGTTTCAGGAAGTTTCTTAAAGCACTTTGAACTCCAAATGCCTCCATTTACATTTTTTTTTATACTTTGAAAATTTGTGTGTACTGAGCTCAAATCGTAATTTTGAACTTTCGAACAATTTCGGAAATTAGGATACTTCTCATCATAAAGTATCTAAATTTTGCGCTTGAACGTCAACTCCCCGGCCACCCTGTATAATTATAGTAGGTTGTTCTCTTTATCTAATGGTGCTTTATAATTGACATTGTAATCTTTGACATTATTAATTTAACTTATGATTTTTTAACCATGTATTTAATCTTGAATGAGGTTTTTTTTAAAATTAAGCTGACACTTTTTGTAATTTCACTGACTTATTATTTGTTTGATGAATTTAAATTTATTATTATTGATATTGAAAAATGATGTCACAATGTAAATTAATATGTATGAGGTTTAATAATGTAGTGTAAAATATTTGCATGCTATTTTAGATGGCTGAATGGGCCGAAGTTCAAAATTGTAATATCCCCAGTGTACCCTATTCAAATGCAAATAAATAAATTCTAATTCTAAGCGTGTTGACGTTTTTGTATGTTAAATTGCTACTGCGCAGGCTTCCTCGTCTACGGTCGAAGTTCAAGAAGTTTGCCGAAGATGATATTGATATTATTGGCAGCATAAGATCCAGCATAAGATAGGATCACAGCGACGACAGTATTATGGACTGAACATAAAACAATTTATTTCTTATATTTTGTCAAGTAAGCAGAATGAATACGTGACAGCCCGCAGCGTGCCACCCGCTGCGATGTCGACTCGGACTGGGCTGGCAAACAAGTTTTTGACGATATTGCTTATGAGATAATATGCTTAACATAGTACCTATCAAACAGAATTTATCAATTAAATAGAAAAATCAAAGCAATAATATACGTGCAATGCAATATTTATTTCAACAATGATTTTTTACCCATTTTGTTTGCGATTTGAGAAAACGAACGAATGATCCAACAATATTAGAAAAGTTTTTACTATGGAGTGCCAAGAATATTTCAGGGCCTAAAATGATCAAATACGTTACAGTACGCTACCATGATAAAAATGGGAATTTGTTTTATAAGATTAGTATAGAATGTGATTTATTTGTGACAGTAGTAACATATTCTACATTTAAGACCTTAGTGGATTAATATTAGGTACTATGTGGTTCTCCAAAAGAGAGAACTTGGGGTACGTTATTCAAATGGTAATAAAATATTAGCAACTGGACTTTTTAATTATATTTATTATGCCTGAATTCTATAATAAAATAAAAGTAATACACTTCTGGACACATCTATTGGCCCACCTTAGAGTTTAGGTTTCGATGGCCCCTACCGAAATATGATTGCTAGATTGAACAAAAACTGCTGATGCAGTTTTAAACCTGATACATTTTACCATCTTTTTCGATCGTATTGTTTTAAATTTGAATTCAGAATACCATACGACATGGAGCTACGCCTAACAAGTCGAATATGCGCCTTGTTAAAGGCAATTGATTTTTGAATAAAAAACATGTTTTATCAAATAAAGGTTTAATTTAATAACGCGGGTTGCCTCCATGGGCATCTACCACAGCTCTCATAGGATTAGGCATAGAGTTTATCAACCGCTCTATGAAATTTTGAAGGATCACCTCCCATTCCTCTTCTATGGCAGTTTTCAACTCCTGCATCGTCTGGGCAACTGGCTGACGAGCCCTAACACGTCTTTATAGCTCGTGCCACATGTGCTCAATGGGGTTCATGTCTGGGCTTCTGGCTGGCCAGTCCATAACTGTGATGTTCACATCCCGAAGATATTCCCTGACGATGCCGGCCGCATGGGCTCTTGCATTATCATGCATAAAAAGGAAATTTGGGCCCACATAGTCCGCGTATGGTATCACGTGAGGTTCTAAGCACTCACGAATGTACCTTTCAGCATTTAATGTTGGCAGCCGTGGTCCTGTAACAACCTCAAGTTGAGTTTTGCCGCTCGCGGATATACCGCCCCAGACAGTCCATGAGCCACCGCCATAAGCAACCCTCTCTTCAAAGCAGCATTGTGCGAAACGCTCTCCCTTACGTTGGTAGACCTTCTTCCTTCCATCATTGCCATGTAACACAATTTTAGACTCATCAGAAAAGAGTACACGGCTCCAATCTTGCTGTGTCCAATTTAAATGACTGCGTGCGAAATGAAGGCGCGCTGTTCGGTGGGCTCGCGTTAGTTTGAGTTAAGGTGACGATTTCTCAAGCTGGTCGTCACGATGAATCGATCCTGCCTCTCAGTTGTGACCCGAGATCGTGGCCTTCCTTGGCGACTAACAAAGCCGCCAGCCTCTAGGTACCTCCGATAAACATCTCAGACCGCAGATCGACTTAAATTAAGTTGATGCACTCACGTTTCTTTGGCTGTGTCCGGCCTGAATAAGTGCCACAGCTTGGGCGGCGACTTCAGGTGAAGTATCCATAGATTATTGATAGAACCACACCTTAATGTTTAGAATAAGTAATGTTTGTTGCAAAACCAAAGATATCAATCACTTTTTCAAGAATTAAATCCAAGTAAACCAATAAAACCAAGTTTTCTTAGTATTCGATTGTTTGATATCAACAAACAAGCTCCAAATTGTCTTTTGTTTCTTTAAATTCTGTGTTCGAAGTTCAAAAAAAGACTTTTGAATGAAATTGTGAATGTGCCAGGTTCAAAACTGCATAAAAACTTTTTGCTCGACCTAATATAAAATTTTAGATAGGACCAAACGAAACTGAAAACACAAGGTGGGCCAATAGATGTGTCTGGAATGTATATATATATACTAAAATTTAAATACTGTTACATATTTATTTTAATACAACTGCCAGTCGTAGGCACTTACACAAGCAAAGAGGCCGTAACGCTACGGACTTGGTGGTGTTTTTAGTTCAGTCGGTGAGTGGGTTTCGAGAGTTCCGCGGATGGGGTCAGGGTAGGCAACCCCCGAGTAGCCCGGAAAGGATTTTCCGGGTACAACTCCCAATGGACTCATCGAACGGACATCCATTGTATGGGTTGCACCACGAAGGAGGGGCCCACATAACCTTGCCCTTGTCACGCGTCACGCCTTTTTCTCTATGGCAAAAAACAAAAAGGCAACCCCAAGTGATATTCTGGTGTCGTAAGCATCTGTAGCGGGTGCGTAACATTAAACACTGTTTGCTATTCTTTTTATTTAAAAATAACATTATCTTATAAAAGAAATAACATTTTGTCTAGCTATTAATTACTTTTGGCAATAATAACGATTGATAGAAAAAGCACAATTAATATCAAGTAAATGTGAAATAATTAAGCATAAATTTTGTGTATGTATATAGTACCTATACATATACATACAGCCTAATTTTTTCATGATACGCGGACAAAAGTCCTCCGTGAACAAAAGTTCGTCATCTGCGCAGGCCATAAGTGACAACACAGCTTAGGTATCCTAGGGCAGATATCTTATTGAAATTTCCATCAACAGATAAAAAATATACAGTGAATGGTCACAAGTAAAAAACACAGCCAAAAGCTAATCAGACTCGTATCGAGTTTTGTACCATAGTAGAAACCATGCTTTGGGAGGTAGACGTGGGCAATGCACAAGTAATGATAATATATATTAGCTGTTAATAGACTGTTTAGGCGCTTGTTAACGAGACGATTTCTACTCAGGTTTAGGCACGGTTTTAAACCGTGTCTATGTCCGGTCGTCAGTTAGATATGGGATATTATGGATGTTGGTTAACGATACCGGCACTAGCAACGGTTTGGGATCGGTACAAAAGTACAAACCGTGCTCGTTAGCGCCGGGTCTAGACCCGGCATAAAACCGGTCGTTACGAAGCTCCCTTTGATTCTCTTAGCATCAACCACTGAAGCTTGCTTACTTCCCTTTGCAGAAATATAAAGGACGCTAGCATAGAATTGACTTATGTTAGTTATGCAACTTTTCAGTCAATCAATATCTAATTTACAATGAGCATACTTGTTGGATTATGGGCCTATTTTTCTAGAGGCTTTACCATATAGAGCGCCTGCCAATAAGAGTACTAGAATGTTATTAGTGATCTTTCTTCGATTAACCGTTTCCATCTGCGCTTCTGTCTTACGCTCGTTTTCAATTTCCTTTGTTTTCACACGTTAACCAGACGTCATTTCCTTTTTTATGTTGTTGTTGTTCTCTGTTATGATTGGCTGTTTTATGTGACGAGGGTTGACAGGGAGGGGCAATACATATCACCACTGTACATAACAGTTGTGACTGAAGTCGGAGCTTAACTTGCATAATGTTCTAAGCTGGAACAATTTAATAGATCACCACTCCATTTTATATTAAACATTAGATAAAATAATATAAAATATATCAAAACCTGTTCGGCGGCTTAGGTTAGGTTAGTTACAGTTGAATTTAATTTATGTTCCTATTCATGCTGATAAGATAACTATGCCTTTTATTTTTCAATGAGTTTTTCCTTTCATTGCATTTGAATAAAGATGTAGGTACTTATTCTATTGATAAATTCTAATGAAAATTTCAGACCAGGTAAACAGATCATTTAGAAAAAAACAATAATTTTATAAATGAATTCTTCAATAAAATACTTGTATTGATCGATAACGGTGACTTGTCGAAAATTGAAAAATGCAAACCTTATCATGTATCTTTTGGTAATTGGCAGATAAGAAAATGGGATTACATCGGTTAGTTATCGATTATATCTTGAGTAATCGATACTTATCAAAGTGTTGTAAAACAATGCGATAGGTACGTTATCTACTAACAGCATTTTCCAAACGTTTTTTTCTCTACTACGGGTGACCAACATTTTGTTATCTCGAGATATTCTGTGATTCGAAAGGCTCATTAGGGCCGTGGCATATGCATTGTAGTTGTTTTTATCTTTTGAATTCGGGACCTTCGTTGTTGATTATGACCCCATGTCCTTTTATGGATTTTGGGCTTCTGGGAGTTCCATGACCAACCAGTGTGAGGTCTTTATCATTAGAAAGTAATAATGATGATGATAAGAATACAAGCTATGAGTGAATCTTAAAAAGGTTGCATCGGTAATCATTATATTAATACAAGAATGAAAACTATTTAATTGTACGTATTCGTAATACCTTTTACGCTCACGTGGCATACAACACTTTTCAATGCATTTAGCGAGGAAATAAAATAAAAATATAACCCATTTAATTAAATTGCATACTCAACGGTATATCTGTTGTGTAATTTAAAAATAGATCTATCTATTACTCCAAAACATGCCAAGGAGGTTCAAAGGTTTTATTTAAATAAAACATTCATAAATAAAGTCTCGGTTTTATTATCAGTGTTGTAAAACAATACGATACGTCCTCTTTGTTATTTGAAATGATTCATAAACGAATTTGCGTTACTGAATTTTTATCGCCCTTGGTATTTGTGGACGCATCAAATGTTATTTTGGGCCCTCGCGGAGTGACTGTTAACTACGGGATTTCTTTAGGGATGACAATATGAAACATGTACGCGTATTTACGCATTTATCTCGAAAAGATCGAGGGCTCAGTTTATGTGAGGTTACTTAAGGATAAGTGAGAGCTATTTTAAAAGAAATTATTGGTAATGTGTGAAATAAATAAAATTATGACCAAAAAATTATTCTGCATTGAAGATAGTCAAAACCTATCGAAATCTAACTGTAGGAGTTGATTTAGCTACCTGTTCTCAACTTTTGTTCCCGGATTTGGCTAATGTTAAATGAAATATCGTTAAAGTGTGATTGACGTGTAACTAAAGGAATGATGTTTACACTTCATACAAGACAACCTCTCGAAGCTGCCATACACGCAATGTTTTACAAATCCCGTAAAGCATTAAAAAGCTAAATGTATGTACATTTGGTATACACCATAGATGGAAAGGAACTCCCAACTTTGTGTCAGACAGTATTTCGTAGTAGTTTACAGTCTGTTTTCCCCATAAAAGACAATATAAAGCTGGAGTAAGGGAAGCTTTTTTGACTCACGATTATACAGGACTTTTACGATTTTGCAGAGATGATAAGTAACTGAAGCTTGCTCGTCTGTTGGGTGGATAATATAAAGAGATTACATCCAAGTAAATCGTTACGAAATTAAGAAAATTATCAACGATTTTCTTTACTGCTCTTATCTGTGTATCTTAGTACAAATTGTTATTTTGTTATTTATTATATTCTGATCCATAGTTGTTTATAGGCCGACACATGATGTATTACATGCGTTTTTTTCTCTTCATATATTTTCTGCATCGATTAGGGTTTCAATAATTGTTACAATGTTCCGGGAAAAAATAAAAACAAACACTCAAATGCATTCGGCCTTAGTAAACTCTTTGCTGTGCCGGCTACTCAACTGCGCATCTGGCCCTTATATGTACGAGTGGAAGTCAAGTGCCTCAATTATTAATCTGAGTAGTTGGTATCAAATATAGTCTCTCAGCCAGTGGAAGAAGTCTCTTTACAAGTTTTAAACAAAAATAGTCACTAGTAATACTATATGTGTATATTTCAATGATTTGTTTACGTTTTAGTTTTACTACGATCACATTCACACGTTAAACGTAAGTGGACTAGTGGAGTCCAGCCGCGAAGATAGCCAATGGCAGAAATATGCCAATGTACCAGTCTGAACTCAATCCTATATCGCTTGGAGCGCTGGAGTCTTATTCACTAAGAGAAACACATACAAAGGGCAGTGTTTTTTACTGCGGTATTATTTAAGTTAGTGGTTTCCTTTTTCAGACTGGTGTTCTAATTCGAGCGGGTAATTCGTGTGAAGTTAAGAAAAATAAATAAAATCAAGGAACTGTTGTTAAAAACTAGATACAAAAAGTAATTTAGTATCTATTACTATAAATATATATATGTAATTGAAGAAATAAGTCCGTGTTTAGGAAATGCTTGCTTTTTCTATCAGCGTTCAAAAAATACACTCAAACAACCCACGAAACTATTTGAGATAATATAGTACCTATTATAACTTTGCAAAGAAAATAAAACGAGTCTGAAGGCAAGATTTTACTGAGTGTTCACCATCTGGGTGTTACAGTAGGCACTAATATATTGTTCGATTTTGCATTTATATTAAAAGCACTTGTCTAGCGGAGGTATTCGAATAGGATCCATATCGTTGACTAATGTAATTTATACGATGCAAAAGAGTAGAGAAAAGGACCGCCTAGGGCGTATCTTTTGCCTTTTGACTGTATACGACTGAAGCCAAATATTTATAGCAGACTTATATTCTGCATTGTTGTGTTTTATAAAGTTAGCAAGACTTTCAAACATTAATTGGGTAGAGGAAAAGCGTTATGGCTTTAAGGGATTTTTGAAACTTTCTTTTAAGTAATCGGACGGTATGGCGGATGGGGGAAATGGCTAGGCGAAAAATTCTGTCACAACCTAGCGAGGCAGCTAGCTAGGTAGGTGGGTACCTAGATGGGCATCAGGTGGGAGATCACTGACGCCGGTAGCTGTCGACTTGGTTTAAAGTTTTGTTTAATAGTTTGACGGAATAGGGAGGTATTAGGGGAGGGCACTAGGCCCAATGCGCACTGGGCCTAGTGCAGATTGGTGGGTAAGGGTACTTTGTTTTGATTCAACAAGAATTTTGGACCATGGCTCGCCACGTGGGTCCAGTGCGGATTGGTGGGTGGTATATAAATATTTTTAACTTCGTTCCAACCGAGTGTTTCACAACATCCACCCAATTGTTTTTATGTAAAAATAGTGGTGAGTAACCATATTGCCCATCTGTAGATCTGCCCAGGCTAGCAGTTACCATGACCCATGACTCTTACTACACCAAAGTATCATTGCCATCGTCGTTTACCCTGACCCCGTCCCCTCACCCCATGAAGGCTTGGAACCTTACTTATCGATAGAAAAGCAACACCTCTGAAAGGGAATATTATTTCATTATGGTCTTCTTTAAGGCGGAATCGGTAGTCTTTGGCGCAAACTATCTTCGTAACTAAACTCCACTAATTCTTAATAAGAGAGCACCCAGGATATCGTTTATGCTAAATAATTGATTTTCTGTACAAATTTTTATCCCCTGATAGCGTATTATAGAAAGTAAAAGTATTATCCTTCTGAGATGTTCCTTAAATTTACATACCACTTTAATTTTAATTACATAATAACTTTCACTTACAATATTATATCGCGATTTAAAATTTATGATGATTGGAAAGTAGCTGGTGCAAATATGTGCAGCAGTGGTATTCTTTATGAACAAACTTTTCACCACGGAATCCGCGATGTGATTAAAAACTTAGAACACGAATTTCATATTTTGTAATCACACTGGCGAATTTCGCGATGAAAAGTGAGTTTGTTCTTACAGAATAGCACTGCAGGTTTCGGTTCAGTGAAGTGAAACCTATATTAATTTCATTTATTGCTTGTTGACTTGCGCTAACTTTACAGCACCCATTAAGTTTGAATCGTACTAGGGATATATACTATGGCTTGTACGAGAAGAAAAATGTTGTACTTAGTCGTTCTTTGAAATACTGCATCTGTATACGACGAGTATACCTACGAGAAAGTATTCCTACTGCATTCGTGATCTGATTCTGTGTACACAGTTCACTCAATGTTTTGCTAAGTTGGAGCAAACACTCTCGAGTTCACAGCGAGAGTGAGTAATTAAATTCGCGAACTTGTGAAAAGTAATTAAATTTGTCAAACACCAAAACCATTTCAGTTAATTTGTGACAAGTTTCACATTATCTCGCTTTTGCTCCGAGTACAGAATTATCTCGGTTTTGCATTAAATTATTTATTGAATTGACAATTATTTTGCTCCCGGAAATTAATGGGTTGATTCTATTACGTATAGTCGTCGTATTAATGTTTCCAAGCCCGTTTTATATGACGAATATTTTTGCTTATACTAGGTTCAGTGTATCATAATAATTGATTTAAATTAGTTAAATATCGTTATCTTCCTTGATCATGTCATTGTCCGTAAACAATAACAACGAAGTTGAGCCAGATCATCGGCTTATAGACGATCTAAGCTAAGCTCTGGGGCCGAAAAAAGTGGACAATCTTTCTTTTCGTTTGAACAAGAACGTTATATTTTAAGTTAAAAATTAATAAATTTTAAAATTAAATTAAAATATTAGGTATTTTTTTTTTCTACGTATAAAGGATACGGTTTAAATTTGTATGAAGGGTGATAGGGAGTCTCTGTCTCCAAATTTTTATGAGATATAATGCACTTAATTGTATTTTTTTTCAAAAAACTAGAATATATTTTATTTCCGTTTTTTTAAATAATTATGCAAGTTTATTTATTTACTTTACCTTTTACCAAAACATAAAATATATTCTATTCAATAGGTGACTCAAACAGTGATAATTATTCTGTTCATCTTTCATTACATTATTAGGTATTTTATTTCAAGAAGAATCAATCATAGATTGATATAATAAGTTCACCATGATTTCACGAATATCGTGCATGACTTGAGCTCTACTCTCTTTCTCCGAAAGGAAATTTCGATAACGAACGTGTGACTCTACTCTATTTCATTTTCGAACACACACATAAATTTCGGAATCACAAACTTTGAATTTTCTTGAACGAATGGAATGAGTTATGTTTGTGTGTTCTTTTAGTCTCCACTTTTTAGATTACCTGTTTTACTTGGAAACAATAACACTTTTCTTCAAAATTATTGATGACATTAAAAGAACCTTCTCTGACTAGTTTGTAGAGTTAATGCAATTCATTGTATGTCAACCTAAATTAGTCGTTTGATACTTTGTTTGAAGTATCCAAAATACAATAATTAATAAAAAAGTGCATTTGTTAATTTGACTTGCTAAAAATGTTCCTCACCCTAAACAGCCTAGATTGAAAATACTGTAGCAGTCATTTTAGGCTTAATTTAAACAAAAGTCCCAAAACGAAAATGAAAATATATAGATTAAATTGCCAGTGCATTATAATTATTCTTTAAAAGGAACTGTATTGTTACGTGTTAAAACAGTCCGTGACTTGGGTGTATATTACGATTCGGCACTCACATTTCGACCTCATTTTGACCATATTTGTAATAAGGCCAATCAAATGCTTGGTTTTATAACCAGAACTGTTAGGCCATTCATAAAAATAAAGTCTTGGATAATTCTTTATAATGCATTGGTAAGGTGTATACTCGAATATTGTTCTTCAATATGGTCCCCTATTTACGCCGTTCAAATTGACAGAGTAGAAGCCATTCAGCGTAAGTTTGTTCGTTGCCTGTCGGCGAAGTGTGGTTTCGCAAAAAAGTACTCGATTATTTTGATCGTCTTCGTTATTTTAATATGATCACCTTAGAGAGACGTAGATATATTAGAGATCTCTGTGCTCTTCATCGGATTGCCAATGGATCATCCGGCAGTTGCCTGATTGATGCTCTGAAGTTTAAGGTGCCTACACGGTCTGTGCGTAAATCACAATTATTTCGTGTACCCTCCACCACAAATAATGTTTCGCTGAACAGCCCATTGAATAGAATGTGTTCATACTTTAACAATATTTGTTCTGATCATGACATGTTTAACTGTAGCTTACTTTCTTTCAAGAATTCTTTGTTAAAAATTTGTGCTGAACACTAAAAATTATAAAACTAAAGTTATTCCCCTCTCTGCAAAGCCTATATTGATTGAGGTGTATGTGAATTACAATAATATTTAACTCTGTTATAATGATATAATATTAAGATATTTTAATTTTTTGTTCGATGTATATCTATGTATGTAAATGTTGTGCACAATTGTAATTGGGCACAGGCATGCCCAGTTTTTCATATCTTTTTGTACTTGTACTGTTTTTTTTGTCTGATGCCTGTTATTATGCCATTGTAAATAAATAAATAAAATCTAACACTTACCATTTTGTAAATTTGAGGTTAAAATTCAATCAATTTTTCTGTCAAATTCAACTTTTCGTTTAAAAGTGTTGTGAATAAGAGTAGGTTTGGAGAAAACTTTTTTTGGACGAACGGAAAAGGAACAGGAACGTGCGTTTCGATAAAAAGAAGAACGGCGAATGTGGGCCCAAATGTTTTAGAAGCCGTTCAATGATAGAAACATTAAAATTTTAAATAAGGGGACTTATAGTAATTTTTAAAATATAAACTAGATTTTTAAAAGCTTGTATTCAGAAATAAAATAATTTAGATTTCTATATCGAAACATCACATTAGCCATAGCAATAATAAAACGCGAAAACAGTGTCGTGGTTCAGTTCCGGCTTATGCAGTAGTTTTCACTTAAGGATAATACTAATAAGGATAGCAGCTATTGCTCACTTTATGTAACTAAATTATTTTAATTATTTGATAAATTAAACAAAAGAAGTTAACGTTATCAAGATAAAGAAGAAAATACTTTATTTTTAAACATTTTTCTAATATATAAACGGATATTGGTTTTTTACTTCTGTGAAACGCAAAAATAGTTTAAAATCTAATGTCAATGTCTTTCAATTTTTGTTATTTCGTTCGTTTCGGTGTTTATTTTACGTAGAATATTTTATTGTGATTTCTCTGTCTATTATGTCGCGTTTTTGTATAGAGAAGAAGAAAATATACAAATTCATGAAAATCACATTATAAATACATTTTTATATACTTATGTAAAATAGAAACACATAATTGTAAGTAAAACATAACCTCACTTTTAATATTAATCCTACTACTTATATCTTTTTTATGCTCGCTTTAATTGATTATGTCTAATTGACTTTTTCGTTAGTCTTATTTAGCGGTACGAAAATCTTTAAGTTTCGTTCGTAAACGGGGCCTTGAAGTCTGGGTCTCAAACTATATGGAAGTTCGCCATTCTTCTTTAGTATTTCGTTGAAATAGAGAAGGCCTCCTGGACTGATTGATATTTGCCATAGTGATAGAGTTGATGTTATAAGTACACACTAAAAATATGACGTTACTTTTACCCTGTCATAAGGCCAGCATCCTTACTAAATTGTTCAATTTAAACACGGTTTTTAAATAATCGGATATAAATAAATAGTCTCTGTTCATATAAAACAAGCTTTCAAATGATATATGTTTCGTCGCTGCCGGAAACCGACCACCACTTTAGAACCACCTCCTTTAGTCGGGTACTCATTAGCGAGCTGTAACCGTAACCGTTGCATGCACTGTAACCTAGAAATATACACACTAGAACCTCGTACTCTATCAGTCATATTACGCTTACAGCTCGCTAATGAGTACCCGGCTTTTCACAATGCGATATTTCATACTTCTTTGTGCGCAAAATGTTCTAAAAAGAAAGTATTTCTTTCACTTATTAATAAAATAATTACGTTGAATTAATTTTCGTCCCCCTGTAATAATAAACCTGGATATTTCATACTCATTCTATCGTCAGAGTGAACTCAGAAACGGATAGATTACGACCCCCTTAACTGGATCGAATCGTGAATGAAATAACCGTTACAATGATCATTCAGAATTTAATTTTTGAATTGAATTATATGGTTGATGTCGTTACTGTAAAATCCTCGATCATTAAGATTTAACGGCGAGCTTATTTTATTAGTGAATAAGCCATAAACGTAAGCAAAATTTGTTATTGTTGTTTTTTGTTATATTATTTATGTTGGATTGATTTTAAAGAAAAATAAAATTGGATATTCCCGTGATAACCTTACCGATATAGAATATTATTCACAGATATTGTTTTCAAACTGTATGGTTAGTGTTATAAGACTATCACTTTCTTTTTGCTGGTAATATAATAAGACAACACGAAACTTAGGCAAGGTTTTATTTTTAAGTCTGAGTGCGTTTATATGTTATAATCAGGGTATTCGCTTCGAAGGATGAAGGATTCGTTTATACACCTAGAGAACAATTACTTGTACATCTTTAAGGGACATTATCAGAAATCTTTCAGGTAAATGGAGAATCTCATGATTTTAATCATTCACGCCGCTTCTTTGGCTGACTTCAACTCAGACTTGCAAGAATCCGTATCACCTCCAGCTTCGAGAGTGTAGGTAGTAATGTAATTGTACCTAAACATAAAGAATTTAAAGTTCTCGTAAGTAAAAAGTATTTCACTGATTGAGTGGAAGACATTTGAAAGACAGTTCATCTTTTTTATATTTCAGACTTATTTAATCCTTAACCAACTACCACCGGTCTCAGAGAACGCAATGAATTTTAGAATCATAATTTTTCTATGTGTGGTAGTCATGCGGTCGCGAATGTCCATTTACCTTTTTCAGATATCTCAAAATATATAATATTATCATAATTTGTCATAGAGATAAAATGCATAAAAACGATGAAATATTGAAATATGGCTTCAAGAAGAGTAACCAGATAAAAGGATATGCCAGACGAGGATTACTTTTATATAGAACCCAACCCAACCCGAATAAATGAAGATTTCGTGCAGGTTGAAGTCTGTGAATTCGAGTTTGAAATGGAGGGTGATAATAAGGAAATAATTACCACATTGACCTTCCAGTGCTGAATAGTTAGAATTCAAGTGTGAAAAACATATTTGATATGTAATCAAAAAGAGAAGCGTAAGTGTAGGATACTTGTAATTACTACCGGTTCGACTCTTCACCGAATGGTCAATCGACACGGGTAGCACGTAAGTTCTTGCCCGTGGCTCTCTTAATAATGACTTAAACACGCAATACACACGACAGCCATACACTACGCATAAGATGGACCAAGTATTATAACGAAATCTAACGTCCATGACGCAATAACTACTGTAAGATTGCTACTTACGTGTATTTTATTAGATGCAGGTAGCAAAGAATGTGCTGTCATTGACTTCGCAATAAATTATAAACGTTAAGGCATTTTTCATTTGTTTTTTCAGTAATTATTTATTTTATTTTATAGTTTTTCATTCAAATTACGAAAATAATACTAAGAAGTTTCCTAAGACAGTTACATTTTATAATCAAAACCGTTACTTCCTTTTAAATTAAGTATAATTAAGATTTATATATGAATTTTTCATACGTGGCTCTTAAATAGAACACCAGAGTATTATAGAACATTATTCTATTTATTCGGTAATTTCTTTCTTGCAATATATCGCAAAAGACAAGTCATAATCTATCAGTGGTATTTGAGACCGGACGTAGGTGGTTAAAGAACAAAAATAGGTGGAAGGTAATAATAGAATACAGAATAAAGAACAAAAATATGTGGTGGTAGGTATAAGTGACTAAGGATTAAGTAATTCTTTTTCAGTAAGTTTTTAAATTTAAAAAGAATAACTAGGGCAACTTAAAATAGTGAATTTGATCTTATCAAATTGTATAAAAATATCTACCTATAATAATGTAAGGCACATTATTAAAATTAATTAAATAACGCCTAAAAACAATTTAGTAATTGAAGTTAAAATTGCTTTGGGCAACCATATACCATAGCTTTGGAGATAGTTTCCCTAGATTTAAACAAAGACATGGACAAGCCACTATAGCCTATGAATACGGGATGTAATAAATACATATATATATATATTGTGAACATTGCCATGTCTGTGTAGCTCTTTCGCGTATCGTCAACCCTGGCAATATTTTGTAATTGCCCCGACAACTCTGTACCTTATATTGTTTACCAATAAAAATAAAGTCGTCCAAAAATGCGTAACTTATTTTTTAACAGCCACAAGTAACTAGAAACACCACCAGACCTATACTTGCGGGCACAGCTAGAAAATGTCATAAATACTATTTCCATTGAAAAGATTTCAGTGAATCGCACAGCGCTGCTCCAAAGGATGCTAGCCTGACTCTTAACAAATTAACTCGCTTTTTGGCCACAGTTTCTTTCGTCAAGCTTTAATGTCGATATACATGTTGGCCGAGCTTAACCCAACGCGAACTTAGGCAAACTGATACAAGGCAAGTGCTACCGTCTAAACGTTGGGCAAGTTTGAAGAAGTCCAGTGCAAGTGGCCAATATAAACGGGCTTTGTGGAGCTGCCTATACGTTGTTGTGCTATCAGTTATTAAGGACGATGTGAGGCAAATGTTGGTAAGCGACAGCGAGTGTCGAAAAGAGTCGCCAAATGGGGTCTATACACGTTGGCGCTTCTCTTTACACGGCAAATTAGGCAATCGACACCAAGCAATGGTTAGGCCACGCCAAAATGTTGTCTATACGTTGGTATTGGTTTTCGGCCAACATGTATTAGGCGGCTTAATGAAAACATGTCTCGAGTGAATTTATATCGCAAACGTGGATGATAATAATCTAAGTGTAAATGTACCCGAGAAACACTTTCATGTTTGATGTTTTTGGGAGTTGTTACTCGTACAGAGTTCATTGCTCTTTGTCGATATTATGTGTATTGTAAAGTAATATCCCGTAAAATAGGTAAGTGCAAGTCTTTTAAAGACATAAAATTATAAAAATTATCTAAAATTATCATCAAAAGTATCTCTGTTGACTGTCTTAGATCATGGTTGTAATCTTTTCTTACATTGTTTTGAAAGTATTTTAAACAACAATTGTGTTTCCGGATATGTATTTTCCATCTTTGGTTAAATACAAGTTTATCAAAGCAAAACAGTATGAACTGAAGCGACAATCGTAATTTACCAATCCTATTTATATTATTTTAATTAAAAGTCTAAAATACTTATTTAAACTTTTCTCACATATGAAACGGATGTATAGATTTAAGTTGGTTGAATTTGGTAATAGAAATAGATATGCCCTGATTGAATTTATACCACAATAATAGTTTCTATAAGGACAACATTCTAGAATCCGTGGGCAATATCTACTAACCGGAAAAATACAACTTATTCTGATATACATCAGAATAAGCTTATATTATTCTATTATTATTATTATTTCCTTTATTTCATTAAAAATACATACAAAATTATATTTCTAAATATTATTTTTTTACAATGTATAACATTATTATTATTATTGTTCGCTTTATATCATTAGTTATTGCCACCTACAGATGTCCATAGTGAAATAACACTAGGTATCTTTTATTGATATCATATATCTGTTGGTGAGTACGGTTCAGACCAGCAAGGCAGCTTCAAATTTATAATATTTGCAGTCCTAGCCACAGACAAGTGCATTACAACAGTTTGTAGAGAAAACAAAACAAGGTACTCCAGTGTTCTTATCTTTGAACTAAACTTTGGTGAGCTCTTAAATAAGAAGGGAATGAACAGTCGTTATCTGCGGCAATACGTCTTGCAGTAATCTATTACACACAGGTCTGATTAGCCAAAACTCGCAAGGGACATCGCCTAAAATATCTGTATGACTATGAGCAATTTTACAGCCTCCCCAGAGACACAATCCGAAGTAACTTACTCTATTTGTTATGCGTACAAGTTGCAAATTTCATACCGAATAGTTCACATTGTTCCATGAAGTGTCGCTAAACTATGACAGTTTGAGATGACAAATCATGGCTTAGGTAGTTATGATAGAGTGGTACTTACGCAGTTAAGTAAGTACTTAAGTCGGCGTCTAGTAATGTTACTTGTTGCGCGCATCTCGTTTGTAAGTTAGAGGCTGTGGCTATCAGTTTAGTGTGGAGTTGTAGCTATTTATGTGTTAGTACCTTCTTTACTGTATGATCACACAGTTATTGAAACTAAACAAAAATGTTCTCCTGTAGATGAACTTCACGGAACCACACTGCTTATATCGTATAAGGTACAATGGTCTATTAACGTACCTACTAAGAAACATTCGTAATGGTGCATTTTAGAATAGCTGACCAAAAATTATTTTCTCTTCCGTGTGTCGTTGGAGACACTCAGAGCCTAGTTAGTACACAGCAGTCCACACTCTAACTGCAACCATTATCATTCCTTATTGACACTGGCGCAGCTATAAGTTTGATAAAAGAATGCTCCATAGAAAAAATGCCTCGGATAATAACTGGAGAATTCGTGACTTTCACGGGACTCGGCAACGAAGCTAACTCTATGATATCACTAGGTCACGTTCCGATTTATTTTCAATCCCTCAGTCATCAGTTCAACCTTATACGTCACTTATACTACCCATAAGATGGAATAATCGGAAATGATTTTCTGGAAAAATCTTCTAGTAAAATAGACTTTGCCAATGATAATAAATAATACCACGATTTCCCTTAAATTCACAGAATCTATTTACGTTTACATAGTGGATATTGTAAAATAAAATTGCTGTGATTTTGTGTTACAACCGTCTGCACAACTGAAGAATTAGTGGAATCTTTAAAATATACGCTATTCCGGTCAAGTGGACGTGAGAACTTTATTGTTGAGTTGACAACCTCACAGAAGCTTATCGAGAAAGCTGACTGGATATCGTGCCAAACACTCCATGAAATATTAGAATGCGTCACACCCACATTCTAATGTTTACAAAAAGAACAAAGAAAACGGAAGACTAGGCTGTATGGGCATTGTTCCATTTGTCTTCTCTAAAAAGGGAGAACGTTAAAAACAACACATAGAAGGTTCCGAGTCCGAGTTTTTAACAAATTAAAAAAGGTTGTATGATACATTCGGCACCATGGAGCAAGAAGTGAATAGGTTAATCGATGTTTTGAATTCACAAACTTAGTGCGTACCATGTTCTAAATGCATTTTACTTTATCCTCTAGCGGATAAAAACGGTTTTTGCACTTGGATATCGAAGAGGAAAAATACTCTTTCCGAGATGGAGGGATGAAAAAGATTATATATTGCTTAAAGGTTCTTGAAAACAAACAGTTTTTATTAAACTAACATTCCGTGTAATTAGATACCGCTGACTCGAATAATTATGAATATTTTCAGATTTAAAAACTATTCACGATAAAACACAGACCTTTAAGAATATAAATAATAAAGAAACAAAATAAATTGTTGCATAAGTAAAAAATAAATTTAAATGAATTATTCATTTAATTATTTTGAATATTATAATTTCAATCCGACAAAAGCAAAAGTAAATATGCAAAAAAAAATACATGGAACTTGTAAGTGTAGGGGCTTGTATATAACATTTTTAGAGTCAAGCAAAAAATTAGGCTGAAGACGCCGTATTTCCTTTTGACTAAAAGCGAGCACGCGAGTACGACGGGCGATTACTCGTGCAATCCGCTCGTGGAGGCAATCCTGAGAAAAGTGCACACGCGCCCGTTTTGAGACAAGCGAGCATCTCTGAGCGAGTATCATCTTTGATAGCTAAGTTACCCATTTTGATTTTGAAGACCGTTTATAAAGTGACATGATTATCCTTCTACTTTATAATACCTATCTGCTGTCGCGTGCCGAAATACCCATGCTTTCACTTTAGGTACAAATAATGTACTAATCGTGTTTAATGCAACACTCCCAAGAGTTTTATTAGCATATGAAACGGAAACGAAATGACAACATTCATTAACTCCATTTTTGCCATTACATCCACAACTACTCCTAATTTGCCTTAGATTTGTAAAACATGCTAGCCTTCTTAGCTTCTAAGGCTCCGAAGTAAATTCATTTGGATAATGGCCCGATAACACTCGGTAGAACTTAGCTTAAATCAGTTCAACTACGTGGAAAGTTTTTGACTGATCTCATTTCACTTTCTCCTTTAAGTGGTGAAAGTAATCAACTATTAATATAACGACCCATTTGTTTCTTATAATATGCTCATTGGTTTTAGAAGTTTTTCATACGGCTCGCAAGCTTAAGTAGGGGAGCCCAAGCGGGGATTTTGCGATTAACTCAAGCGTGACAGGATAGAATAAGGAGGGAAACCGTGCACCTTGTGAAGTACTTCCACCATAACTGAGCCCTTAATGTAGGACCGAAGCTAGGTCAGAAAAAAAAACCAACGACCATGACTTTTGGTCGGATCTTAAATAGAAGCAACTAGAGAGTTTACGTATAATAGTTCTGATGTCGAAAAAAGTAATAATCTGCCGGTTTGCATGGTGTGTATGTTGGTGTATGTCGTAAAGTCATAGGATCGTTTGTTTATTTATTTTTTAAATACTATAGAATACGGTTTTTTAATTTTTGTTGTACCGAATGCATCATTGACTTACACCATTAGTGGTGCAGATGAAATTGGTTTCGTTTGCACCATTAATATGAATACTACTATTTCCCCTTTCTTTCCTCGTAATAAAAAATTCAACATTTGATTTTTAAAATCAAATGAATGTCGAATAAACAAATAAACTGTGAATCCTCGTTTATTTTATATATATAAAATAGTATAGATATTAATTATTGAAATAAAATTGAAAACGTTCGTTCGTTTAACCATTAATTTTGCAAACGAATTTAATCAGTTTCTGGACAATTAATGGTGCAAGTCAATGGTGTATTTGGTACAGCGGGTTTTAATTGAGGAACTTGAGAGTCTTTGAGATTTTAATATGGCTTCTGCAATGGTAACTCACTAAAATTCTTTTGTTTCAGATACGTGTGCTGCTGCTTCTTTATGTAAATAAGTGAGAACCACAGGTACTTTTGAACAGTGAGAGTTGTGAATTATAGTGATTCTCGTTTTTATTAAATATTTTTAAAACCTTTAGTGATTTATCAGCTTTCATTCAACGATCATGTAGTTTTATTATAGAGTTTGAGTAAATACTAGATTAGGTTAATACATTTGACTTGCGTAAATAAGTTTAGTGTTAGTGCGTAATTTTAAAACCTTGAATCATGTAGTTAAGTGTAGTGCTATAATGCTACGACCTTGATGTGGTGACAAATGTGATATAATATTATAGTTAGTGGTAACTTAACAGAAACGATGACAGTGTTAGTAAAGTGACGCCGATAGTGTTTGTACTATGCGGCAGAGACGCAAAAAGACATTTCACGTTTTAGTGCAGTATGGCAAACTATGATGACGGATAGGGCGCGCGCTTGAGCTTTGGCAACATGTCTATGCCGATCAAGCGGTCGTTTAGCTCTGAAGGCGGGGCGGCTTCCAAACGCGATTGGAAGATGCGTCTCAGCCTTCGGAGCCGCAGTGGACATAGTGTGGTACGTATAAAAATATTAACATTTGGCAACTTAAGTAACTACTATTATTAGACACCTGATAGAAAGAGCGTTACAGGAATCGCCCTGGCTGTATAGAGACGATGTGGAACTATTTTAAACGAGAGCCTAATCGTTTACATGGCGTGGGAAAAACTACAACGCGTGCTACTTACGGTGCTGCTTCATTGTCAATCATCGCAAGGTCATATGGGTCGTTGTTTGGGTGCTTTCAACCGAAAGAAAACGAGGACAAGTCGTTTAAGAAAACAAGCGACGAATCGTACATTTTTTCCCGGGCCGCGTTGAACTATAGCGATGTTTAGGATTGCTAGGGGCGTGACGTTGTTAGTCTGTCTCGACTAGTCCTGTAACTCCAGTATCAGTGTCGGCTCGTCCTATTATGCGGTGTTAAAGAACATCATTATGTTGCAAGCTTCATAAATTAGGATGATTTTGCTTGGCACATGACTTGGCACAATGGATGTCGTCATCAATAATCATACATTACAATCACAATAGTGAATGGTTGTATTACTTGGGTTACGTTCAGATTTTGTCTATTTTCTTATCAAGCGTGTTAACGAAAATAAAATGACCTGAGACCTTAGTGCTTTCAAAAAGCTGACCACTTACGATTAATACATATATTTTATTCAAAATAAACAAATTAAGAACAACCTTCACACTCGAAGTGAGTTCGTGAGTGTATGGATCAATACTCTTGTTCTTTGTCATGTAAAGCACGCATAGCGTTCTTATTCGAGTGAGGTATTTGAATGCTGTTGTTGAACGAATTTATTGAAAAAAGACCTTGCTGACTACACGGAGAAGTTAGCAAATACCGTTGTTCGATGTTAACCATCATGAATGAGATTTATGCTAAACTATTTTTGTCTGAGTTCATGTTTCGTCGACCTCATAAGAGCACTTGTTAACGGGACGATTTCTATGCGGGCAGGCGCCGGCTAAACTTGTTCACGAGCACGGTTTTTACGTTTGTACTGTCCTCAAACCGTCGCTAGCGCCGGTGTCGTTAACAAACCTCCATACATCCATAGCGTCCCATACCTGACTGACGACCGGACGAAGACACGGTGTGAAACCGTGCCTAGAACCGGCGGAAAATCGTCTCATTACCAAACCCTATAACGTTTGGTAGCTTGTGAATGCATGTATGTTAGGTCCATTTTAAGAGATAATCTTGTTTAGTACACAGTTTTTAAGCAATTTTCTATAGTGGTAGCACTTAACATGACTATTCGAGTTTACGTTTGACGAATTGTCATGTGCAGTTAGTTTAATTGATAAAACATTGATTTTATTTGGGTAGTCTAGAAATAGCACTAGGTTAGTTTCGTTATTTGGTGTCATAAGCTGTATTTTTGTGTATTTGCTAATGACGTGTTTATCCAATTTTACCAAATAACTTAAATACAATTACGCACATATCTAATAAATATATGGCGTGCCGCAATTATACTGGACGCATTACGTGCTCGGTAATGGTTTATACACAAAGCCTCACATAAATATGGAACCTTCAAAAATGTGGAGTAAAAAATAGGTACTTTTATATAGTTACCACTTTTCTCTATCCTGTCAGCTTCGCATGTATACTCCATTCACACTCAACATTGTGTAATATAGAGTCATTTGTCAAGCTTTCATAAAAAAATATGTTATTGTTGTGTAACGGAGAGCGACTCAAATACGAGTACCAACGAGTAACTTTTCCATGTTGTCTTTATTATTAATACAATACAAATATTTAAACCACATATCCTTTGCAGTGTATCCAAGATACAAATGTGTGCCTTACCAACTTGTGAATTTAGTCGTGTAATTATCATAGCCTTTATCAACTCAACTAGCGATCTGAATAATATTCAACCATTCAATCAAAAACCTAGGTGAATTGCTCGACTTCAATTGGACTGTTAAACTGCTTGCGTAGTCTAGTAATAAAGTAAAAAAAAAATATCCAATATCAATTTTAAATGGATAATTACCCTCTTAACTTGATATACCCTTGCAGGGTGTCACATGGTTACTGTATTTTTCTTTAGCACCTTATTTCTGTGAATGTGATATGCAATGAATAAATGAATACTTTATATATTAAAGATGAAAGATTTCTTTGTTTGTTTGTATTGAATAGGCTCGGAAACTACTGGAACGATTTGAATTTTTTTTTCTTATTTGGAATCCTCCCCCCCCCCCCCCCTGACCCCTAATGGACATAGACTCTTGAGTATTTTCAAAAAATTATGGGTTTCCGTATGAAAACTTCGATAATGTAACCCAATGTGTGAAAAAAATACCAAAAAATAACCTTATATCGCGAACGCTGTGGAATTAATTGACAATAGAGCAAAGTGAGGTACTAAAGTTTTATAGAGAACACCGCGTTAATTTAAGGAAAAATGTTATAATGAATCAAACTTACAAGATGCACATTTATGTTGTCCCGGACTTTTTTTTAGAACTTTTTAAGGGAAATAATTCCGTCATACATGATTTTATGTGATGAATTGTAACCACTTACCTGTGTATTGAAACGGAAGCTCACAAATGCAATATTTTTTCCCGTTGTTGCAATATTTTTCATCTATGCTGCGCTCCTACTGGTCCTAGCGTGATGTTATATATATCCTTTCTCAACAAATTCACTATCCAACACATTTTTTTTTTAAATTGGTTCAGTATTTTATGACATTAGTGCGTTCAACCAAAATAACACTGCGCAACAATGAAATTGTTTCGGAGTCAAATTTAGTCCTATCCCATGTCTTTGCGTTTACTGAATGCGAAAACGACCATTAAAAGAACCGATTAGCTCTGAGATACAAGCGACTTTTCATATTTTATAAATTCTTCTTTTTCAATCTGCGGAAAATTTGTTTTTTAATATTGGCAACATTGTTAACTGTCAAAATACTCATAAATTTAATTTGTCAAAATTTAAATTAACTGCCAGAAGTGTAAAACTATTACGGTAACTGTGAAATTTATAGTATTTCGTGCACATCATCTTGTTTTGAAGTATTTTAAAGAGAGGAATCAACATGCCACGTAAATGTGTAAATCTAGCTAACAATTTTTGTTACATTTGTGGTGAAATAACGTTTTCCTTACAAAAACGCAATTTGACGCCTCTTGTGAAAACTGCTTATCAACATTATTTTGGTATGAAGGTAGGAGACCAAGATAAGCCATGGGCTCCACACATATGTTGCAATTCGTGTTCAGTTATATTACGAGAATGGCTGAGAAATAAAAAACGATCCATGCCTTTTGCTGTGCCTATGGTTTGGCGGGAGCCCACTAACCACATAGACGATTGCTATTTTTGCTTGACTCCACCTATAAAATACGGATTGTCAATGAAAAAAATAAAAAGTGTTAAATACCCAAATCTTCCATCAGCTATTCGACCTATTCCACATTCAGACAGTTTACCAGTTCCTACACCACCCCAGGCTTATGAGGTGGAAGAAGAAAAAGAAGACAGTGTAGAACGAGAACTCACCGAACCTTCAACATCTTATGACCCTGATTTTGAAGAAGAAAAAGATGATAAACCGCATAAATTGAGTCAATCGGAGTTGAGTGATCTCATTAGAGATCTTGATTTGTCACAGGAGAAGGCAGAACTTCTAGGATCAAGATTACGGCAATGGAATCTCCTGCAGAATGATGTCAGGGTAACCAAGTACAGACAACGTCATAGGGATTTAATTCCTTTTTTTGAAAAGAAAAATCTTGTTTTTTGTTGTGATATTAATGGGTTGATGAAAAGGTTGAATATGAAGCATGATCCAACTGAATGGAGACTTTTCATAGACTCCTCCAAGCTTAGTTTGAAAGCTGTGTTGCTTCATAATGGTAACCGTCTACCTTCCATTCCTATTGGCCATGCGGTTCACATGAAGGAGACTTATGCAAACATGGCAGAGCTCCTAGATTCAATCAACTACCTGGATTATAAGTGGAAAATCTGCGGTGATTTAAAAGTGATTGCTATACTCTTAGGGATGCAATTAGGGTATACGAAATACTGTTGCTTTTTATGTATGTGGGATAGTAGGGATAGAAAATCCCATTATATTCAAGCAGATTGGCCTGCAAGAAATCTTAACCCCAGTGAGAAAAACGTAATTGCCGAGCCACTCGTAGATGCAAAAAACGTTCTCCTTCCACCCTTACATATCGAGCTGGGCTTGATGAAGAATTTTGTCAAATCCATGAACCGAGAGAGGGCTAGGCTTTTAAATATTTAAGAGACAAATTTCCTAATTTAAGTGATGCCAAGGTCAAGGAAGGCATCTTTGTTGGGCCACAAATACGTCAACTTGTAAAGGACATTGCATTCAATTTAGTTTTGGAAGGGAAAGAAAAGGAAGCTTGGGAAGCTCTTAAGGGAGTTATACATGGATTTTTAGGGAACAAAAAATATGATAACTACCGTCAATTGGTTACCGAACTTCTACAAAAATACCATCATCTCGGCTGCAATATGTCTCTAAAAATTCATTTTCTCCACTCCCATCTTGATTTTTTCCCACCTAATTGCGGAGATGTCAGTGATGAGCATGGAGAACGGTTCCATCAAGATATTTCTGTGATGGAACGAAGATATCAGGGCCGCTGGAATGAAGCAATGCTTGCGGATTACTGTTGGTTTAAATATAGAGATGCTCCAGAGGTCACTTACAAGAGGAAAGCTAAAAGATCGCGATCAGAGGAAACAGGTGATTGTTCGTAGATCTAAACACCTGGCAAGTGTTTAATAAAGAATTTTGAATTTAAATATCATTGATGATAGTAGAATCACAATTTCAATGTTGTTAGCATATGTAATTCATATTTACCTATTTCTTAGAAACAATAATTTTCATCATTTACTTATCAAAAAATGTAGAGCTAATAATTTTTTTTCTTTGACATATTCGTTTTTCTTAGCCCACGGAGGGTTTATAATTATATTATGAAGAAAGTCATTGTGAATGATACAAGTCTCTGTACAAAAACTATAGTCTACACTACAGCTCTACACCGAAGCGAAGCGAGGGCGGGCCACTAGTATATAAATAAATTGATTAAGTGAGGTTAGATCTTGTGACTTTTGCAGAGCGGTATGGTCTGATAACTAATTGAAGCTTCCTTATTTTTTTCATGTTTTATGTGGAAACGACTAACTTGCACACACCTTGGCACTTGACACGCCCATCTTGGTTTTGTAAGACCTCTAGATGTATAGAGACCTCAAAGAACGCAGCGACAGAGATTCACATCTTTGACCTTTTATAATGCCAAACTTAACGCTTACAATATCGTAACACGAAACGGTCGTAATCGCTTTTGTACCTCAGAAGTATTCTAAATTCTGAAAGAATTTCCGTCGGTATAAGCCCGCACATTGCCACAATCATTTTTTTGCTAAGCTCTCACTGTTTGCACGGGATAATCTGAACTCTATAATTCCTTAAACTAAGCAGATAAATAACGACTGCCATGGTGTGTCTGCTTAGATTAAAGTTAAAGTTATAAAAATGTAATATCATAAGAGTCGATTTACAGCCCAACTAAATTTAATTGTTTATTGAACAAACATAAGTTTTTGGTACGTTCATTCCGCTCCAACGATCTTTGATCGTTTCCAGACATAGTCAATAATTTTTGTGATGAGTACAAGTAAGGCGCAGCGCACACCGGAAGAGGCGTGGCGAAGATACTAGGAAGTTAATAATTTAGGTTAAACTCACTCCCTATATATCCATAATAAGTTCAAAAATTTCATGGCAAACATGAAATAATACAAAAGCGGCGCACAGCCGCACAGCGTTTATTTATGCTGATGGTCGCAGATGACCTTTACAGGTTTGGGGACGTTACTGGTTTGGGGACGTCACTGGTTTGGGGACGGCGAGATCCTAAGGGGACCTCAAGACGAGAAATGGCGAGTGCCTTTAGAGGAATTCCAAGTGGAGGGCATCTCCCCGCGGGGGGAGTCTCTTCTCCGTCTGGAGCCTCTAGACCACTCGAACCTGAGGGGGTCAGCTCAACTAGAGGGCGCCTCCGAGAATCGGACCTCGGCTCGAGTTAGCTGTTCTGTTAGTGTTAGTGTGCAAGTATGCTAGCTGTGTAGTGTTTGTGTTTGTGGCCTGTGTGGGAAGAGTCAGAGGCGCGTTGGCGCAGGTGATTTCGTCGTCGGGGTACTCTGGCCGACGGAATCAGACAGCAAAGCATTGTGAAACGGCTACGAGAGCCAGACTACTCCGCGATTTTATAATAATAATTATAAAAAATAGAAAAGAGAGAATAACTATATTATGTTTAATGTACCGCTTGTAAACCACAGTAACACCGCGCCTCTCTTGGTGTGCGCTGCGCCTTAATGTATGCACAGTTTCAACCTCAAAAGAAAATAAATAATTTTATTTGTTAGCAACCTTGCTTTATATTAATTATGTAATCTATAGGAGTGCCTTTAGAGGAATTCCAAGTGGAGGGCATCTCCCCGCGGGGGGAGTCTCTTCTCCGTCTGGAGCCTCTAGACCACTCGAACCTGAGGGGGTCAGCTCAACTAGAGGGCGCCTCCGAGAATCGGACCTCGGCTCGAGTTAGCTGTTCTGTTAGTGTTAGTGTGCAAGTATGCTAGCTGTGTAGTGTTTGTGTTTGTGGCCTGTGTGGGAAGAGTCAGAGGCGCGTTGGCGCAGGTGATTTCGTCGTCGGGGTACTCTGGCCGACGGAATCAGACAGCAAAGCATTGTGAAACGGCTACGAGAGCCAGACTACTCCGCGATTTTATAATAATAATTATAAAAAATAGAAAAGAGAGAATAACTATATTATGTTTAATATACCGCTTGTAAACCACAGTTACACCGCGCCTCTCTTGGTGTGCGCTGCGCCTTAATGTATGCACAGTTTCAACCTCAAAAGAAAATAAATAATTTTATTTGTTAGCAACCTTGCTTTATATTAATTATGTAATCTATAGGAATTAAGTTATTTAGTTTCCATGTACAAGGTCTGTTTGTTTCGGGGCCTAACGATCATTGTAAATTGTCCAGAATATTTATATCTTAAGCAACTTCTTAAGTGTATTGACAAGTACGGCATGCTTGCCTTCTTGCTGGTGGCTAGAATGATTTGCTGTACACCTTATAAAGAAAAGGCCCATAAGCCTAAAAGCAGCAACAATCAATATCTGTGCAGAAGTCGCACCAGATAAATTTGCGTGCTAGTCTTGTCTGTACAAGAGATTATCCAAACAACAGGGTCGGTCGAGACAATCTATTTCCTAAGTTTTCAAAGATTTGATTAAAATCCTAGTGGTGGTCTTCTATTATCTTTTCCTGTTGGACCCTAAATATCCATACCCACTGAATATCCCGGCATGAACTAGCTTTGCATGGATGCATTTATTAATAACAAAGCTAGATGTTTGTGACAGAATTGTGCCTCTTGAAAGTTCTATGGAAAACCGTGGCAGCATATAATTTACTTAAAACGGGAATACTATCTCTATGGGTTGTCTTTATACTCACAATTACTTTATTCTTATAACGCGGATGAAAACCTGGATGAACCCTTTGACAGCTAGTTCCGGGATAAAATTATTGTAATTATATTTAGGAACCATATTTATTATCAGTTTACCCAGTTTCGATTAATTTAAAAGCCTACGTAAAACTGAGTAACTTATTTATAAATCCCTGAAAGTTAAACCTGTTCTAAATGACTGGCGAGTCTTTAAATGCCCGAGTTTTGCTATTAATTTGAACAAACTCAATCACAAAGCAAACAATCTATTAAAAATAAATATTCAAGGTTATCGAAACGTCGTCGGCTTAATAATTTACAGACTGTGGAAAAGAAAACCACGATAATGGTTCTATGTTATAAAATCGTGGGCTCATTTCGTCCTAATAGGTGTTTTGTCTTGGAATAATTTCCTTCAATAAATTACCAATATACAGTAGAGCCTTGATAATCCGAACTAGCAAAAACTAACCCCTGTTCGGACTCACGAAGCGTTCGGATTATAGTATGTAAGGAGAAAAAAAAATCATTTTTATTCTTAAAATAGTGTTTAATTATATACATAGTTTAAGAGAACGAACCTTGGGAACGCTCTTATTACAAGCAGCGTAAGGACTACAGTCGTAATGCAAATAAAAAGCCCGGCTCGTTGCTTACCGTACATTTACATAATAATTAGGTACCATAAAATACGTAAGGTGTAAATTGTCTATTTAGTCATAAACTGATCTATTTTAGTTTGGCGAGTCCTGTTGATGGACCAGAAAAAAGCTTTGTCCCTCAAGTTACGTAGCATCATCTTTTCCGATAAGGACAGGTCATTTTCTTCAGCCCACTCCAAGCAAGTGTTCAAAGATGATATGGCTTGTGAATGAGTAATTTTCTTGACATTTGAAGCAAAATAATCTTCAGCTAAAGACTCGTCATTCTCTTGCGTTATTTGGGTTATGATCTCATCATCAGTTATAGGATCTGTGCAATTCTCCTCTTCACTCATGGACAAGAAAGTGGAAATGGTTTCTTCTGTATAACCACGATTACGTAAAAGACTGAGCGGGAGATCGTCTTCTACGTCGAAGTCATCATTTTCTTCTGATCTATCTTCTGTTGAATTTATTTTTTCAGGCCAAAGAGGCTTCCAAGATTTTTCGATAAGAGACGATGATACATGATCCCAACATTGCGCTAGCGAAAAAATGGCGTCTTTAATTGTGACGCTTTTTATAACATCATGCAAGGTTAAAGCCTCATCGGCTTCTTGCTGCAATGAATCAGCTGCTGCTGATTGAATCAGGAGTTTCTTTTTGTAATTTATCTTGACATTTTGGATTACGTTTTGATCCATAGGTTGGATCAAAGGCGTACAATTTGGAGGCATGTACAGTACAGAGAAGTTGCCGTCTTCTGTTGTCAAATCTTCAGCATTTGGATGTCCAGGGGCATTGTCTAAGAGTAGCAATGCTTTTTGTGGCCATTTTTTTTAAATGGCGTTTGACTTCAGGAACAAAATGGCCTCTAAACCACTCGAGAAAAATATCTCTGGTTACCCAAGCACGCCTCTGCCCTTCATAATGCACTGGTAATTTTACAGATCCAAAAGATCTTGGCTTTTTTGCCTTCCCCACAACTAGCAATGGTAATTTGTGATTCCCTGTAGAGTTTGCGCAAGGCATAAAAGTTATTCGCTCTTTAGACACTTTCGACCCAGGAGCGCTAGTTTCAGCAGAAGAGGCTAAAGTTTTGTCCGGCAGAACCTTCCAAAACAATCCTGATTCGTCGGCATTGTAAATTTGTTCAGGGCAAAGGTTCTTTTCTTTTATCTCGTTTAGGATTTTTTCTTGGAATGGTTGAACAGCTTCCGTATTGCTAGAGACTTTCTCACCTGACACTTTCAGCTGACGTATGCCATGACGTTTTTTTAAAATTATCAAGCCATCCTCTACTTGCAGAAAAATCCGAACCTGTTAGTTTTTTATGGAAGAATCTCGCTTTTTCCATTACGACCTCACCAGACAATGGAATGTGGCGTCGTCTTTGTTCTAAAAACCATGTGAACAGTGCTTCTTCTAGCACTGGATTCTCTGGTAATTTTAGAGTTTTTCTGAACCCTGGTCCTTTCTCAGTTTTAGCTATAAAAGATCTCAATTTTTGCTCATTTTTCTTGAGGTCTGTAATTGTTGATTTTCCAACGCCATACTTACAAGCAAGAGAAGTTGCCGACACTCCGTCCTTTAAACTGTCTAGTATGGTGCACTTTTCGGCTATAGTCAAAGTTTTATGTTTGCGTTTTGGTGTTGGAACCATCTTTATAACCTCAAAAAACACGCCGCGCACGAGTACAGAGCAGAAAAACGTGGAATGGACGCGCAACGTGGCAGTCGTAACTGCAGACTAATTAATAAACAACATAGCAGCGAGGCGAAGGCGAGGAAGTGGGGTGGGGTATGCAGTTCGGATTATAGCGACGTTCGGATTAGCCTGAGTACGGATTATCGAGGCTCTACTGTATATGTATTTAAGCTGCTTTTGTAGCTTCCTCACAGCACTTAAAGCAAGCTTTTGATTGTATAAACTTAACACGGAATCTTGGAATAAATATACAGCTTAATTCATACAATAATTTTGCGTTGGCTTTTAATATTTTTTATATGGACAATGAAATGTTTTGTTACATTCATCGAAATAGCTTCAGAGCAGATTATGCAAACTTCGTGAAACAGGGGCTTTTTGTGGTTCACGCATTTACAAGGGAAAATGTTTTTTTTTTATTTAGACGCGTAGATGTTTACGTACATTTTATTGATTGAGTTCCTAAAATTTAATATTAAATACTTAACTTAATAGAGCTTACAATTTCAAGTCACGATAAAATGTATAGACATAGCTTTTAAAAGTTAAAATGCTTCCATGACTCGGCAACGAATATTTATGATTATCATATCACATTACCTCTAAATTATTTCCTCCACCAGTTTTCCAATCGATGATTGTTTCAAAAACATTTTGTTTGGCCTGTGCCTCAACCATTTTTTCTTAGCTTTCACTGTTTGCATGCTTTCATTGGTGTGATCTGGACGAATTTTCATAATATATCTCCTTAGTTATAAAAATATAAAGTAACGGGAACAGGTTTACCAGCCAAAATCAGACACGTCAACAAATTTCAATTGTTTCTTGAGCAGCGATCTTTTATAGCTATAGTATATAGATAAACAGTTGGTTTATTGGTTTGTAATAGCAGCGTTCCTCTCTTCTGCTCCGATGATTCACCATCGATGTCGAGTATAGCCAATTATTTAACTACTTGTGACCAAGGAAACGAAATGTTGGTGTTGCAGCAACGAAGTTTATATTTCGTTGTGATGCACCAATTCGGTTGATAAATCGTAGTCAATAATTTGACCCACGTGGTTCTACTACAGATTAGTCTTCTTTTCTCACGCTTAATTAAATTTCAAAAGTAGATGTGTTAAAAATATCTGTCAATAATAGGGCATAGCTCTCTTGATAACCCCTTCCGATGTTAAGAAAAAGCTGAAATGAAGTCCATAAACGAACATGACTAGTTTTACGTAGTAGTAGTTAGTAACGTATTTTCTAGACTTTGTTATGTTCATAAAATACACGCCCCGTTTGATTCCAGCAATGATCTTCTATACATAACACCATTGGATTCCGTTATTAAATTATATTTCTCTCACCGACTAACATTCTCATTCCGTTTTCGTAAAATAACTTCAACGAATTTCAATGTTCTATTTTTGGAATAGATTATTCAATTATTTTCACAGAACAGATGATTTATAGCCTGAAATTAATTGATAATAATCATAGTTCGTGGGGAAATTATTTCTCGTTTGCGCCGCCTATGTGGTATCTAAAATACACAATAAGCTTATTAATCAATAAATATGAATACTTATATATAAATATGTAATACCTTAAATATATAAGTATTCATATTTTGAAAGTAGCTCGATAATAAAAAAGGTATATATAAATTTACGTAGACCTTTGTTCAAGATAATAACCGTATTTAATTTTACAAAACAAAATCTACACGTTAACAGTAATTTACAATTTACAAAAACAATGAGAGTATAATCAGAATTCCACAAATTATATACCTACTACAGTTAATTATTTATGATAGATCAACATTTAAGTTTAAAAAATCATTTGTCGTCTCCCTATTAGTGAACTTCGTCCGTTAGTGAGCAAACATTCAAGATTATTACTCAACTAACTCAATAAATCAAACGTTATAGACACAAACTAACTAGCAACAAAACACTGAACACTGACAGCCGGGAACTAACTTGGTTATCAGTGGCAAGTATAGTACAACATCGAACTTTAAGTGCGCCGAAATTTCTTCAGAAGAATTATGAAGAGTTAGCATCTGCCCGCAACTTCAGATGGTTGTACCAATTCTAGACTTCACTTCCACTAACCCTGTACTGGAATAAAAGTGCTTTGTGTTATGAATCCACAGTTAGTTCTTCATGTGTGCTAATTCCAATCCAATTTATCTACAAGTTTTCTCAAGTTGTCTACAAACACGCAAACTTAATTTTACCTTCATATTAGTTTACACTTAATAAATTAATATCTACTTAGATTAAAAGTAGACATGAATTTAAAAATAAATCACTCAAATAATAAGTGTATCTCTATTATAATTTATAAGTTATAAGCTAAAAATCATTTGATATATCATTATATCGCGGTGGCTATAATAATGCGCTGGTATCTAATGGTTGGAATCAAACACTTTTAGAAACGGAATTCAAAAGCCGCATTCTAGATTCTCTACAAGGTGACATATTTTATTGCTTCGTGCTTTGAAACATTAACCTTGTTTACGCGCACGCTTTAACAGGAGATGTTGCATTGCATAGTTGAGTTGCAAATTATCAGGAGTGCTATTCTGTATATTAAAATTTCACTTTGGAATTCGATAGCTTAGACATTAGTTTGATATGCATTATGCCATTACACGGCAAAATGACGAAATTATTATTGATTTAGCCATTAATAGAAATACGGCAAATGGCAAAAATCAAAATAAATGAGGTCGTGAGTGAGATTGTATCTTACAGAATCGACATGCTTGACACAAATTACTATGTGATATGCTCTTGTAATTTTAGTTCTCCTATTGTTTGTACTTTGGCGAAAACATGATTTTTATGAGGGTTTGTTTAATATCTAATCGTTCATGATATAAATTGTCTGCAATGGTGATAAATAATGATGATATATATGATGACTGAGCACAAAGGTATTTTTTAACTTTGGAGTTTGACAGTTACGAATAATCTAAAATTATCAACCGTGTTTTGTCCTCGTCTCATTCTAAATAACTTATTCTGGTGTTTTGTCAACTAGAGATCAGTTCGTGGCCCACATCTACAATATCTGCTTACCCGTTGCTAATTGTTTTTTACTTTAAAATCATGAACTTTACTCATTTTAGTATCATATTATTTTACTAAGTACATTAAAGCTTGTTTGACTATATTTGTTTTGTTAAGAATATGAGACGTCAGTTGTGCCGAAGTATTAATCCTAAAGTAACGTCTAAATTGTTGCTTAGAAAAATCTTGTGGCTGCTTTCTGGTCCATTATCTAAAATAGTTTTCAAAGTAATCCTAACTGCGCTGGAAAGTTCTGTAAAATTAAGTGATAAAACCTGAAACACAAACTATCTATATATACCAACTATTGCTTTTTATTTTCATTGTAGCAAGATACATATGATATCGTTCTGGGGGTTCATGTACCATTTGCAATACAAAGGCCAGTTTATACCTAGTACATGGACTTTATTATCATAGAGTCGTCAAATAAGTATACACTGGACTGTTAATGTGTTAAGAAATAGTAGTATTTGTTCGTTTCAGCGATTGTAATGTAAATGTAATCAAATAAATAACTCAAAATGTATATGACTTAAATTCTTATGAATAAATATTGTTTTGTTTCCAACTTTCATGGTCACTTATATAAGCGGGATTGCTACGTGGTAGCAATAATTAAAAATATAGAAAATACCTTGTTTTTTGTGAGTTTGATATATTTCGGCACTGTTGATGCCATGAGCGCACAAAAAACAAGGTACACGGTAGCAATCCCGCTATTATCTATATTTTTTTTTTCATTAAGCGTGTTTACTCATGATGCGATGCAATGCGAGCGATATCGAGTCGATTGTCGATTTTAATTGCATGTACGTCCTAAAGAGCGGTGCGATGCAGTTCGGCCGATTTGCGATAGCTCTATACTCTATTATACTTAATCATGTCCAGTGACAAGGACGACCTAATTTTGTACATGTATTTTAGATCTCGTAGGCACCGTCAACGTTATTGGGTTCATCCATTTATGAAAAACAGTATTTTAACACGGCTTCTTATTGCTTTAAAGGAATAACATATTGACGTAGATCGATGCAAAAGAATTTATACTAGTAGCAAACAAAGTTTTGGAGTATTTTTCCTTAAAGTTACTCCGTTAATAGAGAAGCAAAATATTGTACGAGAAGCGGTTTGTCCAAGTGTATGTTTGCTGATAACAGGTAAGTTACTCGTATATACGATTTGGTCAGTAAGCATTAGCGACTGTCAATACCTAAATTTTCTTAAGTAGCACAATCATGCAATATCATATCGATATCGTCAATCGATGCAATTCTGCGACGCGGCGCGTCATGAGTAAACACGCGAGTCATCACATTCACATAACAACGATTGTTTTATCAGAAACTAGAGTCATCGACTCGACAAATGCCGTACTTAATACTCCGAGCTAATCTACAATGAGAGAGGCTGTAGTTGGTAAATTAAATTTCACACTGTTCTCTAACTCTAAATCAGGTTGCCAGCAGCAGTGTGGCAGTACGTTCGGCGTAAAGCTATTTCCGTTGTTAAACAATCCCTGTATGGCTCAATAAAGCTGACTGTACTAACTGACGTAGTTTTGCCAACCAATCGCACTCATTGTTTAACCAATTGCACACATTCGCACGTAATTTTAAACTTTACCGCAATCAAAACAAAATCTGAAATTAACTGCGCCTCGGATCGGCGGAGTTTGTTTTGTGCCTTGTTAATGATGCGTTTGCGGTATTACTGTTTTGAGCGAACAGCAGCTCGTAAATGTGCCACCTGTATAGTTAGGTACGCCTTTTCTAATTGACGAGTACGTATAACTTCAGCAATTTCGTATGTATGACGTTATGCTGGCATTCTAATGTATGATGATTTAGACAACGATTATTCATTCATTCATAGAATTGAAAGTCATAGACATTTTATTAACTTATTTACATTATTATTAGGGAAATGCCTCGGCATCGTTTGACTTAAATTTTTGAAACAAAAAATCAGATGTGATGATTTTCAGCACAAAAACACCAACCCATTATCCATTCTAAATATTGGTGGACCTTATCATTTTTTTTATTAAATCCTTTGCTGCCGTTCTTAGGTTCGCTCTGTTAAACATTTTTAATTACAACACAATATTATAAATTTGACGTTTGTAAATAAAGATTATCTGATCATAAGCTAACCCTTTATTGATGGGATATTTTGTCTATAATCTTTTATATACAATTTGCGTCTTGTATCCAAAATGTAATTTGTAGAGGGTTTCATGAGATAAGAAAAACAAGCAAGCAATATGAAGGTGATAATGGCATAACTTACGGACCAGCTATCTGTGCTTAGCTACATTTCACTTAATTTTAACATGAGGTAAGAATGAAACATCAATAAAAACTACAACAAAATCAAGCTAATGTTAGTTTTTGAATTAAACTTCTATGATATTCGAAGCTACGATTGAAGTTCGCTCGAATAACTGTTTACGGTCAAACTGGAATTATCGGGACAGCCGCCAGTGGACCGGAACCAGAGAGAAGGGACACATGAGTAGGCAAGTCCCTGAAACATAACTCGCAGCCAAAATATTCTCTAAACATATCATAAAGCGTTCTGTGAAGCTTCTTTAAGATTATAGGTATAACTAATTTATATGCTTTAATGTGTTGGTGGAATCTTTAATAATTTTATCTACTCTGATACTATAATACAAAGATTCTACAACTGAAAACAAAATGCTTATGACAAACATTACGTACAGGCCAAAAATAATAAAAAAAAAGTTTAATTACGATACAGGTCTTGTATGGGCACCTGTAACATAATATAACTTTATAATCATAACGATACACCTATACAACCTCCAGCTGGACCAAGGAGGTTGAACCTCTACTTTAAAAAAAAGGTAAATTAAAAAAATCAAAAAACCCGACTGCTTAATTATACTTCAAATAAAAACTGAAAAGAAAAAAACAAGTCCAGTAGTCTATAATTCTGTTAATAAGGAACAAAGCTACTTTAACAGTCGGGACCCACTGTTGAAAAATATTATGTATTCTTGAATATCTAATGGGTCCCGACTGTTAAAGTCGTCGGGTTTTTTGATTTTTTTGATTTACCTTTTTTATTTCACACTTTTTAGTTAGTTAATATTTTAAGACGGTATGTACTGTAGTCTTGTTACTTCAGTAAGGGAATTAATATCGCGGGAATTATTAAGTACCTTGCGTCGGTCTAAAAGATTGATTTATTAAGACATATAAAGACTTTACCAGCGGGGTCAAGGCCACAGATGGGCCTCAATTTTCGCAAAAATGTGTGAAGTTAAATCAAGTCGTTACATAAATATCTCCAATGTATGTAAATTTTATAGTAAACTAGCACTTACTCAAAAAGTCATCTTTTGTTTATGTTTTTTTTAATAGTTTAGCAGTAAATATAAAATTCATTTACTTTTATTCGTCGACTATTTAAAATTGGCAGTGGCTGCATTGTCATGTCAATGCCGGACGTCTAAGATTGTGCTATACACAAATTCAGTGTCAGTCCCTAGTCCCATAATTTGATATACCTACATAATTCACAGAAACCCAATATGTAGATGCCAGAAGTTAACTTCAAATGTTTTTAATCGCCCTATATACAATACCAATCAATGACGTTTATGTCGCAGGTTGAAGAAATCAGTAATTCCCGTTTGTTGTTTTGGACAATGGTGGCAACTGCCTTAGATCACTAAATTAAATAATTATGCAATCACCAAAGCAAAGTTTATAATATTTGATTAGACTAAAGGCGCATAATAAAATTTTCATAACGTTAGATAGAGCACCATAGCAATCTCATTTATTATTATTTTTTTGTTCTCTTTGTGGTTTTCTTTTAAAGCGTTCACATATAACAGGTCAAAGACTTTGTGATCGACCCTTTTTTATTATTGGTAGTGTAAAGCTCGAATGAAGAGTAGGGCAATCATGGCAATTATTTTCCAAATTTCTTTTTTGTTTAAAAAAATACCGATTTACCTATCACTGTTAAGCACAAATCCTAAGTAACTTTTACAAATATAATCAAATAAACCTATTACTTACTTTATTTTTAAATTTTTTTCATCAATTAAATACTTATCTTATCCTAACTATCTATACTAATATTATAAAGAGGCAAGATTTGTATGTTTGTAACAAATATTATGTCAAACTACTGAACCGGTTTCAAATATTAATTCATCATAAGGTAGCTACATTATTTATTATTACATTTTTCTTTATTTAAATACATTTTGTCCGAGTGACATAGACTATATTTTATCCCGATAAATAAATTTCGCCCGTACAATGCCCGGGTGGATCACTAGTAAGTATAATATAATATTATAGATGTGAAAGTGAGTTTGTTTGTTGCGCTTCCGTGCCCTAATAGCTAAATCGAATATAATGAATTCCCATATAGATGTAGATGGGAACTTGGTTCTTAGCTACAACATCGCAATACTTATAGGTATAGGGTGATGAAAGGGGTGATTTACCTATAAAAATCTACATTATTTACTTTGAATTTTGCAGAATTATTACAAAACCAATATTATCGCGAGCTGATTAATAAATACAGGGATTCCAATAAGTATGTACTTACTAGCGAAAAATGGGTTATTTGTCATTATATTAAGTAAACCTTTTTTGTAACATTAAGTAATATCGTTAAAAAAATGCCTATTATGATAATATATTTTTCATCATTTAATAAGAAGGAACTGTATCACAGTTTTATTGTTAGTGCTTCGTATAGGATTAGATACTGCGAATAGCCCATTTTTTTTCTTTTACATAGTACACCGCGCTATCACTTTGTCATCGTTGTAACTTTTTAAATATTTGTCGAAATGACATAGTGTAAAAAGCAAAGTTTATCGTCTTGGAATATTTGTTTTGATAAAATATTATTTGTTAATACAAAATGTGCATTTTGGAAATAGATATCAAATAATATTTTAGTTTTGATTCACTATTTTAGCGGTAATGACTTACACATTAAAAATAGATATATGGTGTCACGGACTTTTTTTAGAACTATTTAAGAGATAAATTTTCAGTTTACATTACATTCATGTAACTTTTATTGTTTTTGCAGTGCAGGCCAAAATGGCTCGCAGATGGGAGATTTTTTTCCGTCTTATGTGACACTTATTGTTATATATTGGCCAATTCACTCAATAACTACATAAATTATTATATATATGTAATTATCATATATGAGCTATATTACTGTTAAGTTTCATTAAAATCCATTCAGTATTTTTTAGGTGAAAGAGTAACAAAGATCCATACAAACGTAAGATTGAAATTAAAAGCGTAAGTGGTTAATATACAACTTTAAAGCGTTGTAGATCCTGAACGTTCATATTAAATGAAAAATGGTGTTAGGAACCTAAATATGATTTTCGATTATCTAGACAGTGATATCCCACTCGACATATTTTGTCAACTTATTTTTTTTACTTCGTCACAATATGGCGCCTAATTTTGCCCATATTGAATTTTGATTACTATCATATACTCCCATGATTGAGACGAATCGATTGATGTATGAATCATCAAAATCGGTCCAGGCGTTTGGTCTCTAGTGTGCCACAAAGGAACAAACATACATATATAGACTGTTAAACACATAACCCTGTCTGCGCGTCGCGCTTCGCGTTCTTGCATTGCGCAGCCGGGTAAAAAGGTTTCAATGAACGAGTCCGCGACGACGCAATACGCATGCGCAATCGATGTTTGCACCTTGGCGCCAACATTTGACATTTAAAAAATATTTTCAATATTTTAACAAAGTTTGGTTTTGTTTGTAAAATACATAAGTTTTTGTGTAAAAACATGTCTGAAAGCGGAGATAGTGGTGATTGTACACCACCAGACATTCTGGAAGCTGCGCAAACATGACCATGAACCTTTTGTCGGCGAATTCTAGGAGCAACTATAGTAAATGTTACCACGAATTCATGGAATGGAAAATGAATAAAAATGCTACATCATTTTCTGAAAATGTGTTATTAGCGTACTTTCAAGAGTTATCTGAAAAATATAAAGTGTCAAGTATATGGGTTAAATACTCCATGATTAAAAGTACACTCAATATTTACAACGAAGTTGACATAACTAAATATAGCAAGCTGATTGCATTTTTGAAATGAAACTCACAAGGATATAAAGGGAAAAAATCCAACACTTTTACAGCAGAGCAGATAAATAAGTTCTTAAATGAAGCCCCAGACACATTATATCTCTTCACAAAGGTATTTTATTTGTTTATCAGTTAACCATGTACATTTTTTTAAATATTGAGTTAATTTACCGTAATGGTATATATGAGTTGTTACAGATTGCACTAATTTTTGGTATAATGGGTGCTTACCGACGGCAAGAGTTATACAACATACAATTCAAAGATGTTGAAGTCTTCGAAACTACTACACTATTGATCAAAATAAGTAAAACTAAAACCAAGACGGACCGCTGTTTTACCGTTACTGGGAAATATTATGAACAATGCAAAAAATACATAGAGCTACGACCAACTGAGTGCAGCAATCCCAGTTTTGTTCCAAACTATATTGCCGGAAAATGCACGACGCAGAGAGTAGGTATTAACAAATTTGGAGCTTTAGGCAAAGTTATTGCCAGCTATCTTCAACTTACCGACCCCGAATTGTACACAGGACACTGCTTTCGCCGAACATCTGCGACCTTGCTAGTTGACGCTGGTGGAGATATAACGGCACTAAAGCGACGCGGTGGCTGGAAGTCAACGACAGTTGCAGAAGGCTATATAGATGATTCAATGTCTAACAAGATCGCTATATCCAATTCAATACTTAGCAGTATTGAAAATAACAGAAATGAGGTCAACATTAACGTACCCTCTCTGAGTACCTCCAATAACGCTTCCTGTCGTGTTCAAATTCAGTTTCATAATTGTAATATTCAGAACATCCATAATTATTACAAGTAAAAATAAATTTGTTGGTATATTCAGCGTTTTATTTGCAATATTGTTTTACGTATTATAGTATGAGAGTAGATAAAGTAGTGTATGACACTGTACATAACTTGGTCTTATAACACTCGTGTGATACTATAAAAAAACTCGACTACGGCTCGTTTTTTTAAAACACACTCATTTTATAAGAACCCTTATTATGCAACAGTATCATAAACTACTATAAGCTTACAAGTACGACTTTTACATTCTATAAAGTAATTCCATCTGGTTATTCTTTCACGGCTACTACTCAAGTAAATTTTATAAATGTTGGTCGGTCTATAGTTTAATCATTGGATCATTGTGCGTGTCTTGAAACATTCTCGTTTACTCCAGCCAGCCTAGGTTACTCCAGAAGAAAATCAGACTGCTGCAAGCTTCCGGAAGCGATGCTTTCTACTGGAATAGTCGTGCCCGTTGGTCGGCCACACTCTTGCTTTCCATGATGACATGCTGTGGCGTTACTTCTGCCTCCATACATCCTCTGCATAGGGGGCTGTCTGTTACTCCTATTGTATATAAGTGTTTGTTTAGGAGGCAATGACCGGTTAGGGTTCCTATAATTTTTCGGAGTTTGTCCCTATTAAGTCTGGTAAGGGTGCGGGCAAGTCTCTTGTTTGCCACTGGAACTGAGTTTTTTGCCGGCATCCTTCACCTGTTTTCCACTCTGTCAAGTGTAATTTTTGAGTTCTACCACACAGCCACGTTTTAATTTTGGCCATGTATGGGTAGAAGAGGTTCCGGACCATACGCTTTTGTGTCTACTTCTCTCTTAGCCAGTACGTCTGCTGCATCGTTTCCAATTAAGTCGCTGTGTCCTGTTATCCATTGCAGAGTTACCGTGTTGGTAACCGCAATAGATTGAAGTGTATAGTGGCACTCCATTACCAGGACCGAGTTTATTGCGTTGCTACTTAGGGCTTGAAGCACGGATGCACTGTCAGAGACTATCTTAATATTGAACTCTCTAATGTCTCTGGCTGCAACCGCCTGTGCCTATTTTTGGCCCTATGTAAATTTTTTTCACTCCAGAGATTACAGTAAATAAAAATATGTGAAAATTTGGAAATTTTTCCGTAGAATCAATGAACCAAAATGCAAAAATTGGTACCTCGGGGTCCCATAGTAAATTGGGCCCGAAAGTTGGCCAATAACTTTTGGAATTGGAATCTGACACGTTTTTTGTGGTGAACAAAATAACCCGATTAGTCAAACGATTGTTCGCATATTAAAAATCAATTAAAAAAGAGCGCTTTAAATAAATATTTGTACAATATTTCAAGAAAAATTTTAGCACATTGACTCGAAATATGAATGTGTGTGAGCTATAGAGATTAAAAAAAATCTTTTTTTCCAATACACCGATTCTGGCAAACAGTTCATCATGTGTTATTTTTTGAAAAACGATCTTTTTAGGGTTCCGTACCTCAAAAGGAAAAAAGGGAATCACTTTGTTTTCCGTCCGTCCGTCCGTCAGTCAATACCGTTTTTCTCAGGAAAGCGTGGAGATATCAAACTGAAATTCATAACTTCTACTCAGGTCTACTGTCCCTTGGAGCTGTGTAAAATTCAAACTTCTAAGCCAAAGAAATCAAAAGATACAGCCGTTTATGCCACAAATTTCCGCAAATTTTCGAAACTCGCACGGGAATCAAAACATACAGGGTACTTCCCGTGAACTTTGAATCTTGAACTTTGGTACGAAGTAACGTCTTATAGTACAGATAAAGGAAAAATTGCGGAAACCGTAAAATTTAGGTACATCATATAAAAAATATTTTTTAATAATTATTAAAATATACCTACAGGTTTGTACGGAACCCTCGGTGCGCGAATCCGACTCGCACTTGGCCTGCTTTATAATTAGTATAGGGCTACACGTTCACCGAGCTTCGTAGAAAAAATATTTGTTATCACGAAGCTATTGAGTGTTTCAAAAACGCTATTTTCAAGGATTTTTTGCAAAAAAATATTATTTTTATTTTTTTTACATCGGATTTTTACAGATCTATCCGTATTTATTAGTTCTAAAACTTTTGTATACAACTTATTTTCATTTCACCATGGCAGAGTTAAATGGAAAATACCGTTTTAGGCCAACTTTGGGCCCAATTTACTATGGGTCCCCGAGGTATTGTTTGCATTTTAGTCTATTGAATTCTACCGAAAATATTCGATTTTTACATATTTTTGTCCTCTATATCTCCACTTAAGTGCCCAAATCCGTAGACAGACTACACTATATGACAATTCATTCGATGCTTACAAGGGAACTCAGTAATAATAAATATCCTATTTATTTTCAAAATTCGATCTTGAATACCTTTACAAACAAATATTATCTCACATTGTTTTGTTCAAGTCTATTTATGTAGGTATAATAATGCCATGAGAACACAGTGTTGATCGGGGGTCGCAAACGATTTTGCCATGTCAGGTCAAGGTGACACTGATGTTGTCTCCTGTTTTGTTATTCAATATCGGTTGCTCTGAATATGTTACGTAGCATATTATCATGCTTAGTGCATTTCGTTTGTATAACTTTCTTTGTAAATTTGACTTGACACTTGCATTAGCAGCCCTTATATCTGTAAGCAAGTTGATATAGTCTTCAATATTTCATAATCTTTAACGAGTAATTGTAATATTTTGTTGTTGTTTTTTACTAAAAGGGGTGCCATAAAAGAGTATAAATATCCTTACGGTTTTGGCCTATATAATGGTAAGCGACCATTATAGCATTCTATTAATTAGAATGCAAAAACATTAATTTACATTGACATTAAAAAAAATATACTTTTTAAGAACGCACAAAAATTTTGGCGAGTAAATATTGCCTCTTCTTCTTTGTAAGTTATAATGATATTTCGCACTCGTCACAAAGGTTTCTCATTGAAAACGAGTAAATGAGTTCCAGTTACTGAATACAATATATTGTTAGGAATACGATTCTTTTAAAGATTCAATAGATATTCAGTTTGGTACGATTATTTTATTTTTAACAACAAAAAAGGGTTTTAGCTATCAAGGGAAATAAACAATTAGAAAGAGAATATGTATAATGATACGGCCGTACTGAGAAACATGAAATAAATTTAATATCATTTAAAGTCACGTGTTGTCTTACTTTCTTGATATAGCAAAGAAAGTGACGGGGATAACTTTAATCAAACTAGAAAGGTGATAAACGTGTCCGAGTTAAACCGATAGAGTATATTTTATTTATCATCGGAGAAATATTTTATCTTTTGTCTTCCTAGCAAAATTTGGCCTTTAGTCCTTGCTGATTCGACATTCCTTCTCCTTCTCTAGACAATATTAAAATAAGTGATGTAACTAAAATTTTACGGTTTTCGCAATTTTTCCTTTATCTATGCTATAAGACGTTGCTTCGTATTTCAAGATCCTGAGTTCACGGGAAGTACCCTAACCCCTGTAAGTTTTGATTTCCTTGCAATTTTCGAAAATTTGCGCCATAAACGGCTGTATGTTTTGATTGCGTTGGGGCTTAGAAGTTTGATTTTCACAGCACCAAGGGACAGTAGACCTCAGTATTTGATATAAATTTCAGCTTGATACCTCCACGCGTTCTTGAGAAAAACGGAAGGACAAAAAGTGATCTAATAAGGGTTCCTTTCTTTCCTTTCGAGTTACGAAGCCCTAAAAACTAGCTATGCGATATATACTTAATTTAATCTTTTGTCAAACTCTATTAATAGCTCTCATAGTGAATTTAACTCTTTTGTAAAGAGCACATCAGCACCAATAGTAGTTTCAACTCAGCATTTTTCATAGACTCTCAAACACAGTCTGCGTTATAATTCTAAACGGGTTAATTGTTCTATTAAAAGGTTAGTTGTGCATACGACCTCTTTTCGTACTTTATATGAATACTAGTGGCCTATCCTCGTTTCACTTCGGAGTAGAGCTGTACTGTAGTCTATTGTTTTTGTTCTCAGGCTTGTATTATGACTTTTTGAAGTTATACTTCTTTAGGCGCGTTATGAAAAAATGATGAGAGTGAAATTTTAAGATGCGCGCGCATCACTGTAACACAAAATTTTAACAGCATGAAGTTGGTCGCTAAAGCGACCAACTTCATGCGTTACTTTTGTGTTTACCGCACATTAAGAAAATCTACCAACAAAATAGAAATAGAATCTCTATTTAGTGGGTGCTAACGACTGCAATGTGAAGGCCTATCAAAAGTATTTATTAATCTGGAACAACGGAACCAAAGCGCGATTCAGGAGACTACAGCGCCATCTCTTGACCATTGGTGTAGTAGAAACAAAAACCACATCTTTATTTTTTGTAATAAAGTAACAGTTATAGGTATTCATATTTATAATATTTATCCACATGTTTCTAGTTTGTATATTCGGAATACGTGTTTGAGTTTCATACAAGTGCAAATCACATATGTTCTAATAAATTATATTCAGTAGCGATTTTAATTGAATATTTTGATTATTTATTTATTTTTTCAAATTAAAACTGAACTTTATTGACTGTGTCCTTTTCCAGACTTTTTATTAATTTATTGTAATTAATTATTTGCATGCAATTAAAAACTAATTTTAAACGATGCCAAAGAAGGATAACTTCTCACGCGCCTACATAAGTACACGCACCCATTTTTTCTTAAAATTATAAACCTTCCGTGAAAATTAGATATAATTACTAATATCATAAAGCTAGAGAGTTTGGTTGTTTGTTTTGGTTGAAAGCGTTAATATCCGAAAATACTGGTCTGATTTGAATAAAATAATTTGTGTTGGATAGTGCAATTATCAAAGAAAGCTATTAAAGGCAGGCTATTAAAACAGCAGTTAAAAAGCATTAATAGGAACACAGTGATCGATGGATTGTGAATAGTCTACAATCGGAATACCTTCAATTGATGCCTAACATAGTGATTAAAAAGTTACTACATTACAATAAGTCAATTCACCTTAATATTTAATATGAAGTTAGAATATACTATAAAAGTGTATTAAAATTAAAGAATATAAAATCTACGCTAACGCAATATAATAGTAATTTTTTGCTACTAGCTAGCGAAGACGAGAAATCAAGTAAAGGTTCTTGTTTGGATCTAAAAATAGAACGCAGAAGGAGTAAAAAAAACTACAGAGGTCGCACTTTTGTTGTTGATATTTGTTTTGTTTATATTTATTTTGTGCACAATGTCTATTGTATGCGAGGGCTGTCAAGAAAAATTAACCCAAAATGGTATCTTCGTTATGTTCTTTATAATAGCGCATACGATTTAGATTGTGCAAATGTGTCTGTACAACGATTTAACAAAACGATGACCGCTGATCACAAAAAAATGTGGAAATGGCCCTGCTTGCCTCTGCAAAATACCTAAAACAGGGAACATTCATACACCGGTACGTCAAAATGAGTCGGTAAAACCACAATATACAGCGAATGTATAAGATTATATCACTGTGAGGAAAACTACAACTGAGAGAAATGAAACATTTCGTTGTGAAGACTTGAGCATTGTTGGCGAAACAATTGATAACGAAAATACGAAAATCATTTTAACTAACGAAACCTCGACAATATTGCGAAATTATGGTGACATTATAAAACACAAATTGGAAGAAAATAATACAAGCATATAAGCCGACATACTGCTGCCTAGCTGTAAAGCTACAAACTATAATACAGACGGAAATAGGCCAGACAATTAAGGATATACGTGACGAATTGAAACAGGAAACAAAATACTTAAAGGAACAAAATGAAACTAGAAAAAAGGCTTGTAGAATATAAAACAAGAAATAGAAAATTACAACAGGAATATTATACTATCAGGAAGGAGATATAATAATAATATACTATTAGAAACAAGGATTTTATCAGCCGAAAAAAAATTCAACCCTGAGCTAAATCTCAATAGTTCTTTTCGGACTCCCCGAAATATTATTTAAGACTAATGTAAATAAATAATCGTACATAGATCATAAATCTCATTATTCAATATCTTATTGGAATAGTATGAATAGATAATTTTTATGGGTTTTAATTCAGTGGATATAACAAATTATATCACAATAAGGAATTATGAATAAGACGTCTTCTCCTCTTCCAATTGCGATACTCTACAGGGTCCATAATGCACTTTTTATTTGTTAAAATTACCACCTTTGTATCTCCATTATGGTTTGCAATAAACGAATTGAATTGAGTATAGTACCTGGGACTTTTTTGTAGATATTGATATCCTGTATAAAACTTTAGTACATCACTTTGCTCTACTGTCAACATAAGGTTATTTTTTGGTATTTTTTCACATCTTGGATTACTTTATCGAAGTTTTAAAAAAATACTCTATAGCTCATGTTCACTAGGGATAATGTAGGATTCAAAACATGAAAGAATTTTTCAAATCGCCCCAGTAGTTTCGGAGCCTATTCAATACAAACAAACAAACAATCAAATCTTTCCTCTTTATAATATTAGTATAGATCAATACTTTACTTACTTTTACCTACTTTTTGAAATATTCTCGCGTATATTTATAAAATAGAAGAGGCTTACTGGTTCATTTCAGTGGAATAATTTGGTCCGAAAGGGTCTATAAGAATGAATCGAAAATAAGATGGTTATAAGTTAAGGTTCTGAGCTGGGTGGGTGTCGGAAACTTTTTGTATGCATATATTTCATTTGGATACAACGAACGCAAAGAAATAAGTCATTTTCATAAAAATTTTTTGTTATTGATATAGATAGTTTGCCAAATTTGAAAACTGCCTCATGAACAAGAACATTCGCAATTCAATGTTAGTAGTCTTAACTTAAAAAATTATATGCTCTGTTACAAATTTAAAGAACCTTACCCATAAAAAAATACTCATTACGGATTAAAAACAAAGTCTTTGAATCTTTTATTTTAAGCAATATTTTTTACCACTTATTTCCGTAATATCATAAGTCTATTATCAAACATAGGATGGATAATTTATCATTTGAATTTGCCATATAAATCTCGCTTCAATCTAGTGACGCGAGACCAATCATTCATCTATGGAATTTACCAAGTAAAGATTCTTGGGTTTTATCTGTATTGTTCTAAATATATATGATTATGACATTTATGATACATCAAAACTTGAGGTGAGAAAAAAATGCGTTTTGCTACTATCGACGAATTAAAGACTTACCGAATTATTTTTTATAAGTTGTATAGGTCAACAGTTATGAGCTAAGTGTTTTATAGCTAACAAAATTAGCAGTGGTGCTGTCAAAACTACTGTGATTTGTATAACAATAGAATGACTCTATTAAACACTTCAAAAAGTACGTTATCTTGGACAGGGATGCTAGTTCTGGATTTTAAAATATATTTCCCAACCTAGTCAAACCAGTTATCGGAGTGCAACCGACCTGACATAACGTAAATATCAATTCGTGGAAAACTTTGGTAATAAATTGTTTTGGTATAACTCGCATCTGCACTTTGAAAATAATTCAAGTTATTAGCTTTTAAGCCTTCAGATGCCTGAACAAATTTGCCTGCCACTGTATCACAAAGCCCGTGATTGTACATTTTCTAAATTTCCCAACAGTAAAACGATCCTCAAAACTGTACCAAAATCATGATCCATGATCAAAACATTACTAGCGATATTTAATGTTCTTTGTAGTGATTTACCCATTTTCTATGAAGATGGGTCATATATTAAACAAAGAACAAAATAATCCATTTTAGATAATAGTCCAGTCAGAATAGATATTTGACTGAGGAATAGTTCGCATAGAGCTGAAACTTTTCAAAATAAAATAATTTTCTAATTATTGAAACAGCATGGTGAGTCGCGAGAAAAAAAGTGACTGGACCATCTTTTCACCTTGATTTTTTTTTGCAAAAGGGGATTATTGACATTTTATTTATAATGATGTAATTCACATGTTTAACGTCTCTGTCAATTTTCAGCTCTATGCGAATTATTCCTCAGTTATGACTTATTTTGGTCTATTTTGACTGGACTATAAGTATACCAAATTGCGTTGGAAACCTACTACAAAGTACCAATTTACTAATTTTCCTGTGGGTGGGTGTGTCCAACTGTCCAATTACGAAGATAGCTGATGCGTTCCACACGAGCCATCCTCACCTTTGCCGGCTCCAATATAATACCCCGTTTATCTCTGGCAATCCTACACAAAGCTAACAGCAAGAACAAACCACTACGTATCATTATCGTTTCATGATAATTGAATTCAATGTAAATTGTACAATTAAATGATACTTTATTATACTTGTTGCTTAATTTATCATTAAATTGTTTAAAATGATCTAGGTATACATAATCTTTATAAATAATAAATATATTGTTTGTGTTTGAAAATAGTTATTCATTCATAACTGCTTTATTAAAAGGTTCTGAGTTACGAAATGTATTTATATTCCTTCCCTTGCCTATAATAGAAGTTACGGGCAATATTTTTAATGATAAGCTGGTTATTTTTACGAAGGCCGTTTTCGTCTATCCATTTATATTTTTATTACCTTCACCAGAATGGCTGGTTCACACTCGACCAGTGACTCTATACTGTACCCTAGCGTAACTACGTGACAAAATAATTCGCGGGAACTTGAACCATATTTGCTTGAGTTTAGAATCTAAAATTGATCAAGTCCGTGTGACATAAAAAATGTATAGTTGCGACTGAAAGTGAAAGGACTTTTCGTTTATATAAAAGCTATTTGGCCTTAACCTTTTCAGAATTTCAGTTAAACTAGGTTGTACATAATCTTTAAATAGATTTTTATGTATTCTTAAATTCATAACTGTAATAAAAATTAATTGCAAAAGGATTAAATTGAGATTTGCCTGTTTTTAATAGAGCCTGATCTATTTTGACACAAATCTCATTTCTCACTAGCTGCAATGGACAACTATTTTATCTCAATTACTATATAGTTCAACGAATTACTTGTGGAATGTAGGCTCTGTTAGAATAAAATGAAGTTTACAAGTAAATGGAATAATTTTGTAAATGTAAATTAGAGTCGGGGCAAAATACAATTTCGGAATGTTATTAGTTGTTTGACAACCCCTTTTCTTGTAACTGCGAATGACAGCGTTCGATCCTATTGGTTTCGGCAGTATTATGCGCCATCAATAATGATGATGAATGTCAATTTGTGGGTATGCATATATTCAGAGTAATATTTTTTTTTGATAATAAATATATCTTTATTCAAATAAGGTCATACATTGCATAAATAATAACTAATAACAATATAAAGTACAAAATAATGGATGCCTGAACTAGGTTACAGTTAAAATTGTACCTGTATTTCAGGCTTTTATGATCTAAATAATACATTGAATGATTAATAAATTAACAAATTAATTAAAACAGAACTTAAAGTAATCATTATATAAATGTTGGTAAATGTAAATTATGGAGTTACGTTCATTTATTTACAAATCAGAAGTAATTCTTCGGTCTGCTCGTATGTCAGGCTGTGCAAATAATTAAATACTACAGTTCTACAGTTAAAATAGTTTAATGTATAAATACCTAAAACTCTATTTAACTTATTATATAAGAAAGGACTTAGGAAAGTATGTGAAAAGATGTATTTTGAATCATGTGTAGAGATGCAGACTATATCTTTCCGTCTTTTGTTAGTGATATTAGAGCAAAAAGGTGAAATGGTGTGTTGTTTTAATATGGTGTGCATAATGAAAAGCTGGCGAACAGTTAACACATTACAGTATTTGTAAAGTTGATGCGTAGGATATAAGAAGGGAAGTGAATTGGCTACTTTTAAAATGGCTCTCTGAGCTCGTCGAGAGGGATTAAAATAGTTTTGAGAGCTCCACCCCATGAAGTTATACAATATTGAATTACTGATTGGCATAAGGCCTGATATACCTGTTTAATTAGTTTTGGACCTGCAATGGTACGTAATTTTTTAAAAATATACATTAATTTACGGATCCTGACTACTAGATTTGCAATATGCTGTCTAAAAGATAATGTGTCGTTAATTAAGATACCAAGATATTTTATATGGGATGTGTTCTGTATTAAAGGGCAATCGCATTTATTGACTGAAGGATATTGGCATTGGTGTGCGTATAAGTTAGGATTTGAAAGCCCATGACAAGGCTGGCGCATAGAAAAGTGAATATAATTGGTTTTGTCAGTATTCAGTGTTAGTAAATTGCAGCGAAGCCAGTTATTTACACCATTAAGACCAAGTTGAGCTACCTCATATAATTCTGACCTACTATTGGCGCTAAAAATCAAGGCCGTATCATCGGCGTAAGATATAATTTTACCACATTTTAAATTAGGGTTACATAAATCATTGATGTAAACGAGAAAAAGGGTAGGGCCGATTATACTTCCCTGGGGAATACCATAGCAGGTCATTTTCTGGTAATCACTTTTAATATTTCCTATTTTAACGCATTGAGATCGATTGTCTAAATAATCTGCAAACAGTTTTAACTGCGTTCCTCTAATACCCAATGCTTCCAACTTTTTTAGAAGCTTCGGAATTGAAACGGTATCGAACGCTTTAGCTAAATCAAGAAAAACAGCTAGAGTATGCTTTCCTTTGCCTAGTTCCTGAGTAATATAGTTAGTCAGGTTATGCACCGCATCTGCTATTGACAACTTTGCCCGAAAACCAAATTGCGTAGGTGACAAATAGTTATTTATTTCCAGGTAGTCAATAAGCCTTTTGTTAATATTTTTTTCTAATAGTTTTGATAAGGATGGAAGCACTGATATTGGTCTATAGTTATTTACTTGATCTTTACATCCAGATTTATAGACAGGAGTAACTACTGCTTTTTTTAAACATTGTAGAAAAATACCCTGCGAGAGGCAGATTTGAAAAATGCGTGTTAACGGTGGTATTAAAATATGCTTAAAAGTTTTGAGGATTTTATTGCTAATGTTATCAAAGCCGACTGCACTGTCATCTTTCTAATTTGTAATTATTTGTAAAATTTCTTGTTGGTCGGTATCTAACATAACAAAACTATTCCTACTAGTGGTAGCGTTAAGTGACTGAGAAAATAGATTTAGAGGTTGGTGGCGTTCTGCAAGGTCTTTTCCCATATTAATAAAATAGTTATTTACATAATTGGCTGATATAAGCGGTGAAGGATGGGTTAATAGTAAACTCGAACACGATTCGTGCCTTGTTGAAGTGTAGGTAAAATTTTTTATATGTCTCCAAAGGCGTTTGCTATCCTTGCCTGCTTTGAGTAGTTCATTTTTTTCATAATTTGCTTTTAATTTTTTCAAAAGATTATTAACGAAATTCCTGTATCTCCTATAGATAACTAGCAATGTGAGGTTATCGGGATATTTTTTTGTCCTCATATGAAGTTTATCCCTGTGTCTTATACATCGAATAATACCTGGGGTTATCCAAGGTTTGATATTTTGATATTGTTTATTTGAAGCAACTACAGACGTATTACGTAATATAGCTTGTTCAACATTATTAATTAAATACAACAAAGATGCATTCGCGTCCGTCGATTGAAAAACTGGGGCAAAGTTAAGCTTGCATAAATCGTGTTCGAGTTTCTTTATGTTTAACTTAGATTTTACTAGTTTATGACTCAGTTTAGGCAGCGATAAATTTAAGGTTAGTAAGACAGCGGAATGATCGGTAAGCGGCGTTTTTGTGACAAGTGTTAGATATGTTGACCTAGATTTTATCATCATATGGTCGAGACAAGAACCACTCTGATGTGTTGGTAATGTATGGGCTGGGTAAAAACCATGGTACGAACATAGATTGAGATAATCTTGGGTTCCAGCATCATGTATATCGGGTATAATGTTTATGTTAATATCACCCGTAATTATTACATTTTTAAAAGATGTTAATGATTGAAGTATCTGATCTAAGTTTCCGTTGAAATTATCTATGTTTGTGACAGATGGGGATCTATATATTGCGACAATAACTGTATCTTGGTTAATATGTACCAACAAACAACTACAACCTTGAAGAGCTGGTTCCTCGAGGGTGACTTGCAAGGAGTCTCTAACATAAATAACTATTCCATCATTTTGGTTGTGATTATTTTGACTATAAAATAAGTTATAACCTGGCCTTGTTGGTAGGTTGCCGTTCCGTTTTGTTAACCAGCTCTCGGTAAGTATAATTACATCACAAAGAAAGTTAAGCCTATGGAGGAAAATATCAAAATTATCAATATTTTTATAAATACTACGTATATTTTGGGTGAGTACAGTTAATGAGTTTTGATAAGCGGTCAGATAATGTCTACACTCTTCGACTTCACATAAACATTAATTAGACATAGATAGATCATCTATTTCATTTATTATATTAAAGTCCATAGTAAAGTTCTAATTATAACAAGTAAGTGGCGCTCTAGGCGCCTTCATAATAAATAGTATTAATGTACCTAGTTTCGGCAGCTTTTTTAGCTGGACATTCGGCATCTCCGGTCCTATGGCCGCACGGCTTTTTAAATTTAAGGCAAGTGGCACATTTTGGTGGATCGGCCTTTTTTGTGCAGTCTTTGAGAGAATGACCATCTTCGCCACAGTGGCCACCGGTAGAAGCTGTCGCCTTGCAAGTTTTAGCGGCATGGCCATATTGCTGGCAATTGTAGCATCAAGTTACAAGTGTGAAATCACGTACCGTAGAGTAGTAGAAGTATCGATGGAAGCAGTTACTTAAGTGGATTTCAGAACCGAACTTTAACTTTGTAAGATGTCCGCATTTTCCGCCTTCACAAATAACGAACCTAATTATAGGTCAACAGTGATGTTGGGTTTTGAATAGAGATGTGATTTTCGATATTGGACTGTCGTCCCCTTGAAGTGATTCAGGTGTTTTGAAAATATGCATAAGTAATATAATATACCCATGAGTGAACCGATTACGCTAATTAAAAATATTGTTTTAATTGAATCTTTCTTCTTTTTTTTCTTAAGAAGAGACTTTTTCTTTTTTAATTTTTGTCGAGAAAGAGCCGCCCGAGCAAAGGTTGTGCTTTAATTTTTTTAAGCATTTAACTGCTAGATCTTTAAATGTTTAGAAAATTTGATCGTTAACGACGAAAATAAAAAAAAACGGTCATTGATTAAATTAATTCGAATGAAATTCTTTTTTTTTTTTTGTTTTAAATATAATCATAATGATATCATACAGATTAGGGGACCAATCGCCTAACGGTAATGTTATGGCTATCACTATCGCTTACGACTTAATAATGTTATTGTGACCGCCGAAGGTTTTCAAAAACCTCACGCTCATTTTATTTTATGTTGTTATTACCAAAATAAATAAGAACGCGAGCCATTTGAGGTTCTCAAATTAAAAAAAATGAAAACAGAAATAACCAAATGATATCGTAAGCAATAGTGATAGCCATAGCAATCCCGGTAGGCGACTGGCCTGTTATACTGTTGCACTGACAGTCTATTCAGATTTCAGATTCAAGAAAATAAACTTTAATAATTTTTTATGTGTTAGATATGGCAGAAAGATTGTAACATATCAGAAATTTTTATTATGAGGATGATTATTGAAGTTATACTTCTTTAGGCGCGTTATGAAAAAATGATGAGAGTGAAATTTTAAGATGCGCGCGCATCACTGTAACACAAAATTTTAACAGCATAAAGTTCTAAACTTCATGCGTTACTTTTGTGTTTACCGCACATTAAGAAAATCTACCAACAAAATAGAAATAGAATCTCTATTTAGTGGGTGCTAACGACTGCATTGTGAAGGCCTATCAAAAGTATTTATTAATCTGGAACAACGGAACCAAAGCGCGATTCAGGAGACTACAGCGCCATCTCTTGACCATTGGTGTAGTAGAACCAAAAACCACATCTTTATTTTTTGTAATGAAGTAACAGTTATAGGTATTCATATTTATAATATCAAAAGTATTTATTAATCTGGAACAACGGAACCAAAGCGCGATTCAGGAGACTACAGCGCCATCTCTTGACCATTGGTGTAGTAGAACCAAAAACCACATCTTTATTTTTTGTAATAAAATAACAGTTATAGGTATTCATATTTATAATATTTATCCACATGTTTCTAGTTTGTAAATTCGGAATACGTGTTTGAGTTTCATACAAGTGCAAATCACATATGTTCTAATAAATTATATTCAGTAGCAATTTTAGTTGAATATTTTGATTATTTATTTATTTTTTCAAATTAAAACTGAACTTTATTGACTGTGTCCTTTTCCATACTTTTTATTAATTTATTGCAATTAATTATTTGCATGCAATTAAAAACTAACTTTAAACGATGCCAAAGAAGGATAACTTCTCACGCGCCTACATAAGTACACGCACCCATTTTTTTATTATGAGGATGTAGTGTAACTGATTTTTAAAGCCCGTTTAATACATTGTTAGGGCGGGATAGTGTAAATCTGGAGCCATGTCTTAAGACATAAAGTAGCCAATGGTCTGCTTCACGTCTTGAGATAAAGATCCAGATTTACACTGATACATGCGCTGATGCACTGACTAATGAGCTGATGAGCTATTCCGTACCCGAAAGAACAATGCTATCAAACTAAAAAAACCCATATCAACAAAAAAAAAATACCTTTCTTCTATGTCAAAATCAAAAAGACAACAACAAATTTAGAATACACGACTGCCTTTAAAAAAAATGAAGTAAACGGTTTTTTTTTTATTAAAATCGAGCAATGGTATATTTTTAATGCAGTCTTTTACAGTTTCTGAAATTCCAAAACTTAATTCTTTTTATTGATACTCATGTTTAGTTTCATTTTCAACGGGGTTCCATGTTTGTACTTAACGCGTTATAGTTTAAGACCTTTTAATCCATGTAAACAATAAAGAATTGAATTGAATTATGTTCAATACGTACTGAGAAAATAAATACTTATGTTTAGAGTTATCACCCTTATTGTTGACATTTAACTACAGGGGCCAGGGGTATAAAATTAAATGTATGGCTATTTTCGATCAAAAATAAGGTAAGAACCCTTTATCAGACGCGAGTACAGTTTTCTGCACCTGCAGTTTTCGTAGATTATTACATTTTTATTTCGAGTACCTATCAAGCTGCTTCATTTGTAAATCGGGCATATCCATCCGAATAACGAGTTTCGCTGAGGCGAGGATATTTTTTGTAGTACATTACTTTTTATATTTATAAATCAATTCAATTCAATCAGTCTTTGCCGCTACTCGTACTCTTTTGTACGCCAGTATGCCACGCCATCGGTTCGCAGGACTACCACTGCGGGTTAGCAAAATAAAATCGAGCGCTCCTTCCGTTTTCATTTAATTTGCCTTTTCAGGAAGCTGTCCGTCGCTGCGCAACGTTGCGCTCAGCGTTAACTTCCGAGCGCGAGACGCAGATGCATGAATTTTAAGCAATGTAAACCGATCTCAAATATCTAAATATAGATTAACTTTATACCAATATAGTTAGGTACGCCATTTTATTCACCTTCTTTATTTTGGATGGGGTCTGACGGGCATTCTTTGCTAACAGAATGCGCTGTGCGGCCGTCATCGCGCATCTTTGCGTTCAGCAGGGGTAAAAGCCCCCTAGGTGCAGGCATTTCAATCAATGAATACGGATCTCAAATTTATTTTACATTAACTTCATGTCAATATAATAAGATGCTCAGGTTCAGATTTTTCGCTTACATTATATTGAATAAGGACTGACATCTGTACTGATTGCTTAATTAAAAGCACAATAATATTGCCATGTCCTATTATAAGCTCATTATAAGGAACTGTGCGAGTGTATCTGTGTGACAATATTGATAATATATACGCAATAAATAATTTAGACCTTAAGTAAGAACCTTGAGATACACCGTGATTGCTTAGAAATACAATATTTTTATTTTCAACAGGAAGCGATGCGCGGTCGTCGTTGTGCATCGTTGCGTTCAGCTGCGACCCCCGTGCGCGGGGCCGATGAGTCTGGTAGGAGCACCCCCTCGGCCGTGGCGCACGCCTCCCCCTCCCCCGCGGACACTCCCGCCCCGAAGAAGTCCAACTGGGAGGTCATTGAGCACTTCTCGTCGAAAAGTAAGAAGAGTCCGACTACTGTGAGTACCTTCATTGGGATTTCAACTTTCCTAACGGCCTCCAATATGAGGAAGACCTATTTAGAGGTTGGTCGCCTTAATATTTTTCATAATTTTATTAAAATAACTGTTGCTAAGAATCGAAACCAGAATAACCTATCTTTTTTATTGGAGATTGATTACGGAAACTGACCCTAAGTGGCCTCTGTCTCCAATTATCTTTATGGTGCCGAGCCATCTTAGTCACACTTGCTGCAATATGCTAGAAGTTCAATATTTGTATTTTCTTTATATTGTTGTAATAACTTTAACATTTGATCCGTGATCGTGGCGCTTGCAACAGTGTCGAAATATCGGAGACTCTTAGAAAACAAGGTACATGGTAACAATCCCATTAACAGCTATAATATGTATTTTCTATTTGTAAAGGCAGCGGCTTGAAGTTAGAAGGTCCGTATTTGAGCGAAATTTTGAAGCAGCATTAGAACAACAACAGAAATGCGTGTGAAGAAGTATGCAGTAAACATTATTGACAACTCACCTTGTTTGCAAAACTGTGTAATTATTAGATAATCCTCTTTCTTCACTTGATCCACCCGGCAACCACACACAAAATACACGGCCTATTTACGCCTATTTACAGTAATTACGCGTTACGCCACTTCGCATTCACTTTAATCGGTACGCCTCATCGGCAAGGTTTTACGTGTTTAACTGTCGCACTCAAAGACGTTAATTTTATTTTACTAGCTATATTAGCCTACTTTAGCTTTACTTATAAAAAATATGGTCATTTTTGAGATAGCTCATAACGTATTGTTGCAAGTAGAGCACTGTATTTTACATGTAGTGGATAAACTATTTTTGTGATGCAGAAGAGGTCTATTAGATTAATCTATAAATCGTTATGAGATATGTTTCAATAAATTGGTATAATGACCTATTGCATCACAACAGATACAAATAATTAAAACTTACTGTTAACAGTTATGTTAAAACGCACACAGCACACACAAAAGTATTTCGACGATTAAACTACTCTCAAGAATCGATTTATCACCTTGCCGAAGTTGAGTGCGCACAACAAAGGCCTACTACTTAATTAATTCATAAGTTCAGAAATTTCCTTGCAAGGGAAATATTCATGGTTAAATCAAGATTCGGGGTAAACTTTGTGCCAGAGTTGTAAAGTCTAATGTGAAAAGCGAACGCGGTTATCGGTTTTGATACTTCCTTCATGACAAGCGAATTGCATTGTTTCGTGTGTAGTGCGCATCGAGAAAGAGGTTGTACCTCGTTATGCATATGAGATACTTACCAACAGGTAATAACTTCTGTGTAAGTGGTTGTGAGGAAAAGGCTTCCGAAAAAAGATTTTGTTTTCAAATTTTCTCGTTTCTTTTGTTGATGAATTATTGTATAGAGATAGAGAGCCACCGAAAATTATCTATTTATCTTTTTATCAATAACATAACTTGAAAAGAATGAAACAGAAGAGTAACGGTTGAAAGAAAATTATACTTGTAAAGTATTGATGTATAAAAATATTCAAGGTAAACTTAGTAACTTAGATATATTAAGATAAGAGAAAATATTTGTTTCTTAGGTTTTCACGCACATCACTCATTAAATAAAACCAGTTTATTACAGGTTAATGCACGAAACTTTATTTAATTATTGATATTAACCCGTAATAAACTGGTTTTATTTAATGAGTGATGTGCGTGAAAACCTAAGAAACAAATATGTTAACCAGTACGGGCTGGAAACCGCTAATAAGATCCGCCGATTGGAAGGTCTGAAGACAAAGCGCGCAAGGAAACTAACATCGTTGAATTTCCTGAAGAGATGCCGAGACCACAATCTCATCCCACCTTGTGTGAGAATCACACCAAAAAAGGACAAACGTGGAAACGCCAAGATCTTACAAGAGGCAAGTAAAAAGTTACTTCGAAGGATTATAGAAGGGCATCGTTCGGATTTATATAAAATCAACGGCACCATTGAGGTTTTGTCCAGTGATTTGAGGAAACAATTATCATCGGAGGATTATCATAATTGCATACTGATACTTAACAATCGTGAGTCATCAAAATTCAACGAGTGCAAACATAGACAAATAGATAAATATCAAAGATTATCTCGCGTTCAGGAAAAACGAAACGCACCTGTCAGAACCACAGACAAGGCGAACGCTACCCGATCAGTTGTCAACTTAAGTAAACAAAACTTGGACGAACCTACTTTAAAAGTTTCGGAGAAAGGGCTGAATTTTGCTGTAGCACCACGCAGGATACCGTACGAAGAAATTATCTGTAACGTAGAGGATTGCTTAGTGAAAAACAACATGAGAAAGGAAGACATGGAGGCGCTGCGTCAAGACATTTCATCAGTGTTAAGACGAAGCAAACCACCGAAATCAAACCTTCCCCGTGATGAATACCTTGCACTAAAGAACTTGTGAACTAAGCCAGAACTTACCATCCTTCGTGCAGATAAAGGAAACGCCACGGTAGTAATGGATACGTCAGATTACAACGACAAGATATTACAACTTCTATCGGATGAGAACACATATAAACTTGTGAAGAGTGATCCGACCGCCAAGATTCTCAAGAAGACAAGTTTACTCATTAAATCACTTTCCGAAACGTTGGATCTTAACATCAACTACCTAATTCCTGCATGTCCCAAACCACCAAAACTGTATGGGTTACCAAAAATACACAAACCGAATGCTCCGCTACGTCCGATTGTAAGCCAGATTGATTCACCAACATACCGTTTGGCTAAACACGTAGCAAAGTTACTTTCACCATTGAGAGGTAACACAACAGCCTTTGTGAAAGATTCATACCAATTTGTCAATGAGATTAGAGATCAACGTCTCATGGACAATGAAATCATGGTCAGTTTTGATGTTCAGTCCTTATTTACATGCCTACCAGTACGGCAGTCCCATTGAAATCACTAAGAAGAAGCTAGTTGAAAATAATATGCCTATAGAATATGCAGTATTACTAGAACATTGCCTTACATCTGGCTACCTGTTATGGGGGGATGACTTCTATGTACAAATGGAGGGCGTTGCGATGGGTTACCCTGTCTCACCTGTTGTCGCCGATATTTTCATGGAAGACTTCGAGAAGAGGGCTCTCAGCGTGGCACCTGTCACACCCAGGCTATATAAGCGGTACGTAGTTGATACTTTCACAATCCTCCCAACAGATCAAATTTCTGCATTTTTAAATCACCTTAACCCTATACACCCTAACATCTTATTCACTATGGAGTTAGAAGCAGATAGTAAACTAGCTTTTCTAGATATTTTGTTAATCAGGAATCCTGACCAAAGTTTAAGCCATACTGTGTATCGTAAAGTAACTCATACTGATAGGTACTGGAGACTCACACCATCACCCGAAACAATTAACTGCCGTAGGAAACTCTTTGTTTCAGAGAGCACGGGGTGTCTGTGACAAACAACACCTGGCAGCTGAACTTCAGCATGTCGAGCGAGTACTGAAGGATAATAACCTGAATGTACCATGTCGCCGTCACAGTCGCGCCAAACCCAGCACAGTCGACCAACAACCTGCTATACTATCTTACATGAAAGGAGTCACTGACAAGATTGGGAGGATTCTGAAGCGTGCTTCAATCAATACTTACTTCAAGCCGCCAAAGAAGATCAACCAGTTTCTACGACCAGTCAAGTGCAATATACCCTTTCAAGTTGCTGGTGTCTACATACTTGAATGCGACTGTGGGCTCTCCTACATCGGGCAAACAAAGAGGAGTATAGGGACCCGGGTAAAAGAACATATCGCAGATATGAAACATAGGCGCGAAAATAAGTCTGCAGTGTGTGAACATGCATTAGGGGGACCAAACCATTACATTAGATTTGATAAACCACAGATCCTTGCAACTGAGCAACGTTTCGTTCCTAGAATGATACGCGAGGCTATTGAGATTAAAAAATATCCAAATTTCAATAGGGAAGATGGTTGGTATATACCACCAGCTTGGGAACCCATTATACAGGAGATAAAATCCCAACCCCGAGCACACACTGCAAGACCAACAGATACTATTAGTTCTTTTTGTTTGCATAATTTAACATAAGAAGGAGATAGAAAGCCTCTCTTGAGTTTGTTTCGCCGGTTCTTCTCAGGAAGGTCTCCCAATTTTGGAACCGGTGGTGGTTTACGATAGTTAGGGTCAAATAAATAAACTCAAAATTACAAAAAGAATTTTAAATAAAGTACTTTATTAACTAAATTAAGTAATAAATTCATACATAGACAATAAAAATTTTAAAAATCGAACAATGAAATAACCGAACGCTCAATAAAAGTCTTTCGAAGGTAGCTCGACAAAATTAAATAAAATTTGATTCTGACGACGTAGCCTGTAAAGGCTACGAAACGTCAATAAATAAATAAAGTTTCGTGTATTAACCCGTAATAAACTGGTTTTATTTAATAAGAGAAAATGTTAAAAAGGGTAATTTATGAATAATGTAATAGAATATCATAATATCGATGACGGAAAACAATAAGGGCGTAACCCGTGCAAACCCAACTTTACACCAGAGCCAAAAAACAGAAAAAAATAGGGAAATTCGATCATATCTTTTTAACGGCAAATCGTGTGAACATGATTTTTACACCATTACTACAAAATAAAAACCTGTATTGAGTGAACTGCAAACCAATAACTTTCTATTGCTAGAAACAAGGTAATTCGAGTTACAGCCATTGTATATAGAAATTGCAGACCTCAAAAATGTAGTATCTCGACATGATGATTGAACTGAATCAGAAAATTATAAGAAATTCGCTGACCCCAAAAAGGTCGTAACAAGTGTTCCTTTTAATTTCCTTTTAGGAACGGGGTGTAAACACATTCATAATGCAAACAACGGTTAAAAAATTGGTCGTAATTTAAACCTCAAGAAACCCAATGACCTTAATAAAATGTCGTAAGCTTTTCCGAACGTAAATTTATTGAACTTTTAAAAAGTTACATGTGGTAAATTGGCACAATTTGTTGAAAACGGACTACAATAGGTAGTATATTAAGCAGGTAGCTAATAGACATTGAAAAACATAAAAAAAAACAATAGCAAAAATAACATTCAATGTAATAAACTAATTACTTACTCCTTACCTCTGCTCTAGGAGTTAGGACAAAACAACAGTGTCTAGGGATGTAATTATGATTTTAACAAACAGGTAAAAACTTTTTGGGACACGCACAACTTTAGTACTTACGAGTGCCTGTTTAAATGAGGATCATAATTATTGTGATCTCTATACAATGTTGACGTCAATAAAAACTTGAGATCAATAATAATAATTTATATGTCAACTAAAATAATATTAAAACACTTAAAGGTAATCAATTAACCACAATAGTAAATAGGTACTTTTCAGTAGAAAATTATTTAAAGGTAAATAACATTATTGAAATTGGATAAAGTAGAAAACACTACTTACAAAGCGAAAATATATAAAACCAAAGATAAGTCTAGTGCAACATAGACAACAAGATTAAACACTTATAAAAATAATTAATTATAAAATCAAACCAACTACAACAAAATATATTCAGACTAAGCTGTTGATTCTAATCAAACAAGAAATACGTGGTTTATTGCCTTTGAATCCGATTGAAGTAAATGTTTGACTAGAAAAAACAGTGATAGTTGTATTGTAGTTTACAGAATGTTTATGAGAAAATTCAATTCTTTATCTTAACCTATCGTAAAATTTCAGACATTATCCTCTTCATCTGTATCTGGTAGGCAGTCGACTGTCTTACTATTATACTTAAGACCTAAATACTCATTAGCGTATGCTGCCGGTATGACTTTTTTTGTAAGTTTTTTGAGGTCTGCATACTTTTGTGCCGATATTGGCAGTTTATTTGGGTAAAGGTTATCTTTAGGCGATAGTTCTCTTTGAAATGGATGTAGAGTTATTTCTGTACACTCAGCCTCAGCTGACATGGAACGTTTTACAAACATTTTATTGAGGTTATTTTTTTTTAAAGTTGCAACGCTAATGGTTGAAATCATGAGTTTCTCTGTTTTTTTAAATGTCTTATTTATAATATCTTCGAATCCCTTAAATTGCTTTCCTTCCATCGACACCACTTTATATGGAAACGGGTTTTTTCGTGACAGGGCAATAACAGTTGGCCAATGAGAAGGTGCCCATATCATTGTATCCTTGATGGACCGCTCAATGACAGCATGCATGCTGTCTACTGGCATATACGTATGACCGGGAACTAGAAAATTTATCTGGATAACTTCTAAATTTTGACTATTCGCTAATGCATAACGCAGCATACTCAATACTGTTTTGTTTTTATTTTGACCATAGCACGAGTCCGCATATAAGAGCAGAGTTTTGACACAGCCTCTACTGTCTACTTCTTTTATATAGTTTAGCAAAATGGTAGCAATTTCATTTGCCCCTCTGTGAGCATCTGTTTCGTTCCAAATGTGACAGAACCCTTCCTGAGTTCCACTTTCGTAAATAGTAAAATTATATACGGAAATTTTTCTGCTGTAGTAGAGAGACATATTTTTGCCATGAGGTGTATTTAGCACTTTTTGGAGATCAAAACTTGCGCAAATTACACTTTTGTCTTTTGTATTTAAATTTTGATGAAATATAAAACGATTATATGAATATTCTTTTTCTTGAAGATGTGCATTCATTTTGTCAATTTCTTCTTTTGTAAGGACGTCGTAAGTTTTAGCACTACATAAGACGCACTTGTCTTTTTTTGGCACGTGAAATCCTATATTAAAATTTTGTTTGAAATATGCTGAAAATACTTTCAAAGAAATAGGCTTTGTCTCACCTTGCTTACAGTTTTCAACATAGACTGAATATAAATTGGTAATATTCTTAATTTCTTCCTGTAAATAAAGCTTTTGTGAAACCTTACGGCAGTAGTGTGATGGCAAAAGCGGTAGCGATAAAATGAAAGATTTGACATGCTTTAATATCTCGGGAGGCATTTTATTATGTGAAACGTTCTTACCTCTTTCATCAGATTTGGCAAAACCATCGATTTTGTGCGTGACAGTGTACAAAATAAACTTTTGAGTGATGTCAAGGGTATCAATAAGAAATTTTTGGCAAACCTTTCGCCTTCCTTCGCCCTCGTTTATAAAATATGTGTAGGTAAATTTGCGTCTCGATGCTTCAGGCTCATTAACAGAACTGGATTTGGTATAATTCTTTTCAGTTATCTGAGCTATCCAATCCCTTCGCCTTTGCATGCTTTCGAGTTTCCAGAAGTGACTAAATAATCTATCACGACGTTCCTCGCTTATCTCACCACAACGATTACTGCATTTAGTGTTAGCACAAGGATTTGGTTTCATTGCTTTTTCTTCGACTATGATCCCCTTGCTATTTTTATAACACTTTCCCAAGTTTTTATTTTTTTTATTTTCTTTTTTTATTTGTGTTTTTGGTTTATTTTTTTCTGCACTTATGTTATTCTTATGTTGTTTTCTTTTCTTTTTTTTCTTAGGCATTTCATCTGATTCATCTGATACAGAAGTATTCCAGTCATCGGAGTCTTCTGAAGGAAAAGCTTCATTTAGTAATAGAGTGTCGCGGTCTTCTTTATCTAAAACGAAGTCTATATAAGATTCGTCGAACGATGGTTTTATACCGTGGTCTCGCTTAACCTTTCGTTTGGGTTGTCGTTTGCTTGGGACATCGCGAGATTGTTCGTCGCTTGTTCCAGGTCGAGGAGATGGAGATCGGGGTACGCTGGCAGCTCGGTAAGTAACTGGTTCGTCACTTGTTCCAGGTCGAGGAGATCCAGATCGGGGTACGCTGGCAGCTCGATAAGTAACTGGTTCGTCACTTGTTCCAGGTCGAGGAGATAGAGATCGGGGTACGCTGGCAGCTCGATAAGTAACTGGTTCGTCGCTTGTTCCAGGTCGAGGAGATGGAGACCGGGGTACGCTGGCAGCTCGGTAAGTAGCTGGTTCGTCACTTGTTCCAGGTCGAGGAGATGGAGATCGGGGTACGCTGGCAGCTCGAAAAGTAACTGGTTCGTCGCTTGTTCCAGGTCGAGGAGATGGAGATCTGGGTATGCTGGCAGCTCGGTAAGTAACTGGTTCGTCGCTTGGGTGGGTGTTAACGAATTAACATTACGTTTTCTCAGGTGAGGAGTCATTAGAACTAGAGTATTGGAACTTTGAAACATGTTTTATACTATCGTATTTTCTTTCTGTATTGTTAGTTTCCTTAACCAGTTTTCCGTCTATGTAAATTTGTTCGTTCAAAACATTAATCTTTTTATTATTTTCCTCGTCACTTTTTATGGGTCTCAGATCATCTATCCATTTTCTTCGGTTGGCCATCTGAAAATAAAGATAACTTGCACCTAAGTACAGGTATCTACTAATTTTTGCAGTTTTATCAATCTAATAGCTACCAACTATTCACTGATTACATTTTAAAATAACTAGGTAAAGTCGAGTTCAATAATTGTAAACTCTATCGGACTTTGTCACAGTAAAAATGCTAACAGTTTGTTAAAAAAAATGAAATTATAATATAATAATTATTTCAATATGACAAAGTACGAAAGTGTTCACATATTATTGAACTCGACTGTAATATACTCGAGCCAAAATCCAAAGACAATGTTTGTAAACAACAAATCACCTTATATTTTAATTTTTTTTACCAATATAGTAGTTATATTCCAAAATCTTACAACGCAAAGCAATTTTTAATAGAAAAATACGTAAAATATAAACTGATTTTAAGGGTAAGCACGTAGTAAGTTTGTTTACAAACATTCTCTTTAGGCCAATAACACAAGTATTGGTGTCGATTCTGGCGTGATTCTCTAAATCTAAACTTAAATTTGACAGCAGTGTATCCTTGTCATTCTCTATACAGAGTGAAAAGGCGAGACTGATGTTAAATTTAGTTTTAAGTTTAGATAATCATGCCAGAATCGACACCACTATGGAACTTATCATTAAGTAATTAAAACTTTACATACATACCTTGATTAAGAGAAATTATACACACAAAAGTTGTCGCATCCCGATTTCACTAAAGCAAAAACACACACAACCTTTCATTACGGCGTCCGCGCAGCCACTAAGGTAACCTGCCTGGGGCGTATGTTAGATAAAACCAGAATATTCCAGAAATGACGGGATCTATGACGCGTATTAACTACCTAGTACAAAATATTTATGGTGATAATATGGTTTTATAATGGTTTGGGTTGATTTCAATCACCCATGAAATTGTAGTATCTCAGAAGTCATTATTCGTTCTTAGAAAAATATGAACCGCTAAAACGTCGTAAGCGAGAAAGAATAAAAAATGCATCCCGCAAAAAGGTCGTAACAGCTGTGGTGCATATAAACAGGAACAGCGTAACATTTTTTTTATTTAAAACACAAACTTCTACTAGTCTTATCTCCAAACAGTATAAATACGCTGTTTTGTGGGCAGTTACACCCAAAAAATTAAATACACTTTTCAAAATACTGTCTTATTTTTGAATTTCATGTCGTCGTAGAGCAACCGGACCCAGACTAATCGACGCAGAAAAAAAAGCTGATTATTACCTTATACGTAGTCTAGTTACGACTTTTTAACGGGATACGCCCTTACTGTTTTCCATCGTCGATATAAATATTATGATAAAAAAGATCATAATCCCGAGTCTTAGAAAAACAGTTCCTTTGATGATCTTAACAAGAGAGATTATGCGGTAAATGTTGTTGGATAATATCGAGCACTCACAGATCTTTTGTTTGCTATTTCCGTTTTAATATTGGTTGAGAAGTTTACATACAAAACGGCTAAAGAGATGTTTAAATAATATTGTTTTTGTTATTATATAGTAAATAAATAAACATAATTTAAAAATAAATGTAGTAGTATAGTGTATACCTACTTTATAGTTCGTAGCAGAATTGCTACCATGTACCTTGTTTTTTGTGTCCCCGATATTTCGACACTGATGCAAATGCCATAATCACGGAGTATTGGTAGACACATCCGTCTACCTTCTGACGAAGTCTTTTATTGCGCTCGACACCCGTACTACTGATCACTTTCTCACTTCTCACTCGCACATGTTCCCGCCACACAAAACTAACACTATTCGATCGCGAAATGCTACTTCTTTTTATTTTTGTGGTTTTAGCACATTTTTTATTATTTCTAAAAATACACGATCAGTATATTTTTACTTTAGAAACACATAGAAAAAAATGGAACATCACTGAGAGACCCTTTATGTTCTTCCCATTTTCTACAAGTGAAATTGGCCAATTTCATTACAAATAAATAAACAATGAGTGAATCCTAGTGTTCAACTGGTTGACCAAAGTTTTTAAAGCGAATCAATTAAATGTTCCGCAATGGCTGATTTCTGCGTATCATTGTTCCTGACTGCTTTTATGTATATAATTCTTCATTCGGTACGCTATGATTCGCTTTGTTTGGCCAATATACTAACTACCACAGCTGTAGTCGATCTTGTAGACAACAGGTTTCTCCAAGGGGAAGTTGTCTTTGGGAGACCGTAGAACTTGTGACACTTTTTGTAAAGGAGTGAAGACAGTATTCGGTGAGTACTTATTAAGTATGATCGAGATCTTGTCCGTCACTCCTTTGACGTATGACAAATATACCGGTTGCCTGTCTACTTTTTTTTCGGGTGTCTTAATTTGTGTTTGGGTGGAACATGTCTCTTATTGTATCCATTATTCTGTAAGACCCGCCGTACATACTCCAACTCTTAGTTTAGGTGTTTCTTATTACACGGGTCATATGCACGGTTCGTAAGTGAAGTCACTATAATATTTAGATGCTTGGTTTGGTGATGCAAGGAGGCGTTGAGATTAGGGTCTGTATGTGTAGGTTGGCGGTAAATGGAATGACTAAGTGAAACGTCATTCCGCACCCGAATCTTCACACCAAGAAAGGCTAGACTTCGGTCTTTTTCCATCTCATTTGTAAAGTGCATTTAGGAATGGATTCTATTTATAACCTATTGGTGTCTACTGTCTACATAAGTAGTTATAATTATCGTGTAACAATCAAAGGCATTTTGACTGCATTGGTTAAGTCTAAGATTTTTGTGGAAACCTGCGATCTGAGAAATTGATTGGAAGCAGTTTTGTTTTACTGGACCTTTTCTGTCATATGTAGGAACAACGAAATTGGTAATTTAAAAGCTTATCACCAAAGCTAAAACATTTAAGTGAACGTTAGATGCTATACATGTTACGTATCTTTTGTTTTTTAACAATATCTCGATATTGTTAAAAAATATCGAGATATTGTTATTGGCCGCGGTCACATAGACCGCGGCCCTGACAGCCGCATCGAAATTCTTCTAGCCATTCTTATGCTGCAAGGCAGCGCCATTTCTTCTTTTGATTTAAACATCAAGCAGTAACATGCTTAAAAAATTAAAATTATAACGATAATTGTTATTTCTTAGTTCAAATGTTTAATTCTTGAAAAACTATTCATTTGACATTGAATATTTAATAAATGGCGCTGCCTTGCAGCATAAGAATGGCTAGAAGAATTTTGACGCGGCCGTCAGGTCATCAAGGCCGCGCTAGCATAATTGGTCAGTGCATTCGCCCGGATAGCGAAGGCTGCGGGTTCGAGTCCCGTCTGCTGCCTGGTCCGCGTGGATTTTTTCTAGTTATATTTTCTTTATATTTAAACATCAAACACTTAATGCTTAAAAAGATATAATTTTGGTATAAAAAAAAAAGATTTTTTCTTTCACAGACAATAATAACGAACTGATATAGCGAAATTTAGAATTTGTTTAAAGATTAGGTGCACGTTCATTTTCTTTTTGAACCTGTCACAATAAATTTAACAATCATAAATGGCGTCTGGTTGAGTATAAATATACTCCATGGTACTATTATTAGAATGTGCCAGGTTCTCATCCCGTGATGTAGGTCACGCTATTGGCTTCATTTCACGTCGCTGCCTTCACCATATCACATAATATTGCGAAAATAGTTTACCCAAATCGTAAATAAACATTTACCTGCGGCCAGGATCGCCAAAAAACGTTCATGATTTTATGAGATAATAATTTTCGAGTATTTGGGACAGTTGTAACTTAAGACTGTGCTTACAAATTCTCGAGCAACTTTTAAGGGACTTTTATGAGATACTCTAGTACTTGTTAAGGGAACGGTATTTACTAATAAGAAAATTGAAATTGTAACTTTTTGTTTCTCGTAGAGTTATTTCTATACAAAAATTTCTATGTCTATACAAAAATAAAATAGCTTGTATAGACCGTATAGACATTAAAATTCTTATCCATTATTTTTACCTAAAAATGTAGGTAATTTTTATAGCTACGAAACCTTTGTTTATTGGACCTTTTGGAGAAAAAAGTTCGGTGCAGTTCCTTCAACAGGTGAATGCATTTTCTGTTAGGCGAATAATGTGTTCATTTGCTGATACCATAAAAAAACTATATATTCCAAAAATAACAGCTTAATGTCCTTTTTGAAATACTAAGGGGCCGAGATAATATTTTTTTAGTCAGGTAAGGAATATTATTTTCGAAAATTGCTTAACTTCCAAACCTAACGCTCTAACTACTGCGCCATCGAGCTCCTCTTGCATCATATTACGAATCGTAAAAACACCTTGTCTAACTAGACACATATTTACAGGTAATAGGTAGGTGTTGTAAGTACAATACCTGCACGATTGCAAACACCCAAGAAAGAGCTATTCAATGAGGATTGTAATACCCGCCATATTATTCCCACAATCGGGTACAGATTCAGGTTCGATCTATGTGCTTTGTCCATCTCCCGAGTGAGTTACAGTCACAAAGCAACGTTTTCTCAAACATGCTTGGAAATTTGAGCACTATTTTGACAACGTTCTTCGCGGTAATTCGAAATTGCTGTACTGGCTAAATACAAGCGAGCGGACATCAAAAGCTGTATATATAAATCCATTCTGTCGTGGTTAAGCCATGTGGTAGCGGCCAAATAAATAACATAGTAAACTCATTTCTGTCGTGCAATTTAAAAATGGAACATTCTTTTACTCCGTCACATGGCAACCAAGAAGTTATATATCATGATAGCAAGCAAATAACTTATCAAAGGTTTTATTTTAATTTCGAACTGGTTTGCAAATACCATACAATACACAATACTTTATTGAAAACACCACAACACAGAACAGAAATGAGGGAAATTACAATTGTACAAAAAGAGTGCTTCAATGGGCGGTCTTATCGCTATAAGCGATTTCCTCCAGACAACCTTTGGATGGAGAGGATTGAAAGAAAGCAAGAGTCGGCGGTGTCAGTAAAAGAAACAAGGTATATAAAAGAATTTATGAATTAAATATATATACATACATATTATATATACATAGACTACACATATGTGTATATAAAGGACAAAGGGCAAAACACACCCAGCTCCGCCAACAATGTAATTAGTATGAATCGATAGATCTATGAAAAACTAGCCTTTTTAGGGTTCCGTACCTCAAAAGGAAAAACGGAACCCTTATAGGATCACTTTGTTGTCCGTCTGTCCGTCCGTCCGTCTGTCTGTCAAGACCCTTTTTCTCAGGAACGCGTGGAGGTATGAAGCTGAAATTTATACCAATTACTCAGGTCTACTGTCCCTTGAAGCTGTGAAAAATCAAACTTCTAAGCCAACGCTATCAAAAGATACAGCCGTTTATGCCGCAAATTTTCGACACTTGCAAGGGAATCAAAACCTACAGGGTGCTTCCCGTGAACTCAGAATCTTGAAATTTGGTACCAAGCAACGTCTTATAGCATAGATAAAGGAAAAATTACGAAAACCATAAATTTTTAGTTACATCACATAATATATTTTTTTTAATAATTTTAACCCTACTACCCATTTCCTCATAAACGCGTAGAGGTATTAAATTGAAATTCATACCAAATACTCAAGTCTATAATACCTTTAAGCTGTAACAAAATCAAACTTCTATGTCAACGCAATCAAAAGAAACAGCAATTTAAGCTGCATATTTTGAAACTCGCAAGTACTCGCAAGGGAATCAAAACCTAAAGGGTACTTCCAGTCGACCTAGAATCTTGAAATTTGGCATGAAGCAACGTTTTATAGCACACATAAAGGAAAAATTCCGAAAACCTTAAATTTTTAGTTACATTACAATATATATATTTTTTAATAAATATAAACTTATTACTTTTTTCCTCATGAACGCGTAGAGCTATCAAGTTGAAATTCATATCAAATACTTAGATCTAATTGCCTTTAACCCGTGAAAAAAAAAAATCTAAGTCAACGCAAAAACGCAAAACGCAAAAGTACAACCATTGATACCGCATATTTTGAAACTCGCAACTAATTGTGAATGCTTGCATTTTGAAATGTTTAATATCAGAGTGATAACTGTATATAGGTCACCACAATGTCAAATTAATGTTGCAATAGAATGTATAAATACAACAATATTCGGCAGCAACCTCAATATGTACACTTCATCTTCTCGTCTGATTGCTGTGGGAGACTTCAATATAGATTTTAGAATGAATCCCCAAAATGGAATTTCCACATATTTTTCATCCATAAACATGTTTCCGTTAATAAACAGTAGCACTACACGAAGTTGTACAACTATTGATAACGTTTTTTCGAACTTCAATGTTCAATGTGGTACTATTCATAACTTTTTCAGTCACCATTTACAGGTCTGGTTCAAATTTAATACTTAATTAATATTTTTGAACCAGATTTCTAAATAGTGATTAAAAAACTTAGTAAATAAATAACTTTAATAAAAGAACTTTCGCAAGTCTGCTGCAAGGCTAGTATAAGTGTTTCAGTTATATTATAGATAAATGATATGTGTTAATATAAAATAAAGGATTACTTAAACGATAAAGATATCTTTGTCTTAAATTTATGCTCCTCCATCTTTCCCCATTGTAATGCTATGAATTTCATTTTGCAATAAAAATACCATAGTTATGACTCGATTGTCGTAATGAACGAACTTTGTAAACCTTGCAGGTTTGTACGGAACCCTAGGTGCGCGAGTCCGACTCGCACTTGGCCGGTTTTTTATTATGACAGCGAAAATAATTATCCTGGGAGCCAAAGATATGACAACCAGATATACGACAAAACCTACCGACCATCCTGCGCTTGCTCTTACTGAGACATTTCAAAACGGTTTACGGATGCTGAAGGACTTGCAGTTGCAAATAGTTGACTCGTCTTACTTATTTGTGATTGTGCGCTCCCTGCTACTTGATTTTTTTTTATCTAACACGCTTTGGATATTGGAACACGATTATCGGTTTTGTCAATTAGTATGGATTAACTGGAATCATGTGTTCTCCGAAGCGTAGACAAGTTTGTCTAATCTGTGGTCGCTCCGTTTTAAATAGAAGACAATTTACTATAACGAACGGAATGTTTAAAAAAAACCCAAACCACGCGGGGATTTTTAGATTTACTCTAGCGCGGCAGAATAACATAAGGGGGCACCCTTGCACCTTGTGAAATACTCCCATAATTCCTGAGCACCCTATGTAGGGTCGAACTAACTAACTAAATTAATTCCCTTGTTTCATTAATGTTCGTTCGTTATAGTACTTGTACATATTTAACTTAAAATAACTAAAGATCCCCGGGATGGAATTTGATGCGCTTTAGCACAGACGATCATGACTATAATACCTTCCAAACAAATGTAGTTTAAGCCGTGGCGGACGTGGGTGCAGCGTCCATACATTTTTGCCCAATGTCCTTTAGTCCAGTCAGCAGAGATGAAAATGCAGCTAAATCGACAAAAACTGATTTACAACTAGATTTTAAAGACATTAATAGATTGCGCTCGTCTTATGGATACAGGAAGAGAACTCCATAGACGTACAGCTTGGACGTAGAAAGAACGACCATAGAAGGTCGTGTCATGGATAGGAATTTTTAGGGTTAAAATTTTTCTGATGGCCTAAGAGATAACGCATTGGAATTATAAAGGTAATTAAAACATTCCTTGAGATAGCGCGAGGACAATGGATTGAACAATATATTGAAGAGAAGTGTGAGGTTATGAGTATTCCGACGAAAGCGAATAGGTAGCCACTTGAGCTGTGATCGAAATTGAGATAAATGGTCATATTTTCGTAAGCAGAATATGAACTAAATGTAGAAATTTTGTAGTCGCTCAAGCTTGTTAAGCTGATCCTCCGTGAGATCAGGATAGCAGGCGTCAGCGTAATCAAGAATAGGAAGTAGCAGAGACTGTGCTAGGGCAATTTCGGTGGCAATAGAAAGGAAATTACGGAGTCTCTTCAGCGAAGCTGCTGAAGCAAATAATTTTCGGCTAACAGCTTGTAACTTTGGATACCAACAACGGTTATCGACAGTTATTCCTAATTGCATTCCCTTTCATATGATGAAACGGAGAGCTTACTCAAGGTCATCAAATAATACACGGATATACATGTGAAATCACATGTAACTATCATTTTAGTACAACCGGACACTCTCACTCTCATAAACATACACACATGCACATACAGATACACACGCATATACAGACTCACACACACACACACATATATACAAACACACACACACATACATAATTTTTATCTTTAAGTAAATGGTAAGATATGAACTGTAATTTTTATTTATGTATTATGGAACACACGTCTCTGTATCTGGAGGTGGGCGCTAATAGCTGTAACACAGTTCTAGAAACTAATATAGCTATTAACGAACCTAATTATACATGTAACCTTAATTAGTTCCAATAAATATATTTTCATTTTCATTTTCATTTTCAATTTTTTAACAGATACACTGAATGGAATACAGGGGCCATTTGCCAAACGGGATTGCTATGGCTATCGCTATCGCTTACGATTTCATTTTGTTATTTCTGACCGCCGAAGGTTTCCAAATGCCACGAACGCGTTTTTTTTCTTTTGTATTGGTAACAACAATATTAAAGACAATGAGCAAAAGGTATTTAAAAACCTTCGGCGGTCAGAAATAACAAAATGAAATCGTAAGCGATAGCGATACCATAGCAATGCCGTTAGGCGAATTGGCCCCTGGTGCCAGCAAGAGTTATGTTAGGAAGTAATTTCAAATTCACTTTGGCAAATAACCTTGAGCTACCTTTTTTTTTGATACGCTGGGGAAATGCATTAAATTGCATACCACATGGTGGTTATGTGGGGCTCTCCTCCCCAGAAGGGGGAGGCCTACCCACTAAAACCCCAGCGATGGCCGCCATCAGGCATTGTACGGGGCCTCAGGATCGAGTATCGCATCTGAGGACCCGCAGCCTTTGTTCCCCTGCTTCCTCCAGGGGAGCCCTTCTCGGGGGTGTTCGAAACCTCCCCCATCCACCCTCCTACGACGACACCCCCCGGCCATGCGCGGGTGTCGTCCCTCCCAGGTTGCTTCCATGAGCACAAGCTCCGTCGTGCCCACCAGCGACCCGCGGCGGCACATCAGGCCATTATCTGGCCCGACGCCGCCTTCTTCGAGCGGGATCGGCCATCTCCCGATTTCGCTCGGCGGCCTCCTTCTGGAGCATCACCGCTTCACAGAAGGAGGCCGCAGCCTTCCAACCTCCCTCATTCGCAAGCATTGCCGCAATCAATGCTGGCGGAGACAGATCCTGCCCGATTTCTCCGACCAAGACTCGGCGTTCGGAGTCCCAAGCGGGACAATCCGCCAGTGTATGCTGGGCCGAGTCTAGTTCGGATGCGCAGTGGTGGCATCGTGCCGTGTCCTCCCTCCCTATTCGACACAGATACTCACCGAAACAACCATGTCCGGTGAGTACCTAAGTCAAGCGGTAGGTGACTTCCTCCTTCCCGTGGAATCAAGCTTCGAAATGCGGGAGTATAGCACCGACGGCACGTTGACGCGCGCAGCCCCCCAATTCTAGCTGTGCGCGCCAATCCCTCTCAGCCCGTCGGTCCAACTCCCGCCTGTGCATTCCATGCGCGGGTTCTGGGGAGCTCTCCCTGTCTCCCCCCCGGTCAACCTTGAGCTACCTATAATGATGCATTGTGTTTTTGCACCTCTAGTCCAAAGATTTGCTCCACTCTACAATATGTCGCAAAACATTATTGGTGGCTTCAGATAGGGGCTTATCTATAAAGGACATTGCTCGTTCCCCATACATTGAATGCCCTAGAATGCCCAGCAACGAGAAAATGCTAGTTGTGTTCGGAATCATTCATAAACTCTAATTAGGCATTTGTTGAAATACGGACAACTTCAGGAACCGTGGCCTACTACAGAATGTATTAGATTTTGAGGTTATAATTATTATACTAAATCGTAAAAGATGTACACTTTATATATTCTTATTTTAGTGTTTACCTATATGTAAGCACTTAAATGATATGCATTAAATGAACATAAAATGCAATTAATAATAAAAATAATAAATGCTTATATTCATATTGATTTATGAGTGTTGGCAGTTGGCACTTATGATACCTATACCTACCTGTAGTAATAATAGATTTCTTTTCAAATGAAATGTTCAAAGTCTTTCCATTTACCTGTTTCTATATTTTACTATCGGTAATTAGGTATCGGTAATCAAAACAAGAAAAGTTGCCTACCTCGGTCATGTCGTCAGACACGAGAGATACGATTTACTGCAACTCATTATGATGGGCAAAATTGCGGGGAAACGTCGAGTAGGCCGTCGGAAAAAATCGTGGCTTCGAAACATCCGCGAGTGGACCGGTGTCAACAGCGCCGCGGAATTGTTTCACCTCGCCAGGGACAAAGCGAGGTTTTCAAGGCCGATGTCCAACCTTCAGTAATTGGAGAGGAACATGAAGAAGAAGAATATGGTATGTACCACCAGGTACTTTCATAAAAATAAACAGATATTACATGGGGTGGGAGTATAAACTATCTTTACATAATTTCAGAAATAATCTACTATATAAAAATAAGTCGGGTTTTCCTTCCTGACGCTATAACTCCAGAACGCACGAACCGATTTCCACGGTTTTGCATTCGTTGGAAAGGTCTCGGGCTCCGTGAGGTTTATAGCAAAGAAAATAAAAAAATAAAATAAAAAAAAAACTTCTTTTAATCACCAAACGAAATGTTACGTAAAACGAAGCCATCTGGTGGCGAAACGGAGTTCGCCGGGTTTGCTAGTCTTTTTATAAATATAATATAAATACTAGTGATAAGTATTATTAACTATATAAGGTACACTCTCGGAAAGACCCGCTCTGTCACCCATAATGCCATAATCGCTTGCGGTAGCGGCGTAGTAAAAATTCATTCATAGACATGTAATTATCGCTGTCTTACTTTTTCGTATAGAGCTGTCGCGATCACGATGCGAATGACAAATTGCAACTAAAACAAATGCAATTCAATTCATTATTCAATCAACGAAATGCTCTCTGTCTTACTTTTGTGCGGCGGCCCGGATTGGCGCGTCCGACGCGAAGGCGGGGCGTAGTAGAAAACCGTTCAAAGCATTTTGTTCACCAAGTGACAGAGCGCAAAATTCCACGATAGAACCTAGTTCTATTTTTATATTGATAAATACCTATGGTCGCCTATATTGCATTTATTAAGGTAAACAATATTGGCACAACTTTTTAACAAAATCACCCATTTAAAAATAAAATATTAACGAAGCCAATAAATAAATAAAATAAAAAGCCTTTTTATTTCCAGTACTTAAAGTCTAAACTTCTTACAATCTATTTTAGTGTTAGTTCATGTAGTTTAATCTATGTTAGTATAATTTCTTTTTTCTCTACTTAATTCTATGTGTATCCTACTTTCTATATTAGTTTTTATAAAAGTATTTTAAATTTAATCTACTGGAACCCCAAGTTGGGTGAAGGCCTCCTCCAGTGACGCCCATTTGTCTCTGTCTTCAGCTACTTTTCTCCAGTATGGACCAGCTATCGCTTTAATGTCGTCTTCCCATCGTGTAATAGGTCTACCTTTTATTCTTTTGCCTAGTGGGCCATTCCAGAAAGTTACTTTTTTGGTCCATCTATGGTCAGTTAGCCGGGCAACATGTCCTGCCCACTTCCATTTCAATTTTTTTGCGTAGCTTAAAGCGTTTGTTGCTTTGGTTATTTTTCTTATTTTAGTATGACGTATTTTATCTAATTTTCTAATCTTTTGCATCCTTCTTTCGAGTTCTCTCTGACAGACGATTATCTTTTTTCTTGTTTCAGCAGTGAATTTCCACGTTTGGCAACCATATGTCAAACATGGCAAGAGGCTTGAATTCATGACTTTGGCTTTAATGGCTTGTGGTAGATCCCCATTAAAAATTTCCTTGAGACCCCAAAATTTGTTCCATGTTAGTTTTATTCTTTTCTCTATTTCTGTATTTTTATTTTTCCTGTCAAAACTTATGGTTTTTCCCAGATAGACATAATCTTCAACGTATTCCAATGGTTTGTTATTGATTGTTATTGGTCTTTTAGAACTGTTTGTCACTGTCTTAGTCTTTGTAATATTCATCTCTAGTCCTACCTTTACACTAGTTTGGTTCAGGGTTTCTACCATGTTCTGTAGTTGAGAAGATGACTCGGATATCAGTGCTAGGTCATCCGCGAATCTCAGATGGCTCAAGTAAGTACCGTTTATGTGTAGACCTTGTTTACTCCAATCTAGCTTGCTAATGATCGACTCGAGAACAGCTATGAATATTGTTGGAGACAGCGGGTCACCTTGTCTCACTCCTCTTTCTATTGGAAAGCTAGGGCCTAAGGTTTCTAGCTTAATTTTACCTTTATTGTTTTTGTATATAGATTTAATGATTTTTATATGTATTTCTTCTACTCCCTGTTCTTTCAGGCTTTCCCAGATGCTGTTATGTCTTACCGTATCAAAGGCTTTTTGGTAGTCAATGAATGATTTATAGAGTGTTCTTTGTTTTTCCTGATACTTTTCCATTATCAACTCAAGGGTATGGATGTGATCGACTGTTGAAAAACCCCTTCTGAAGCCTGCTTGCTCCACTGACTGGTTGCTTTTTTCCCAATGTGTCTCTCGTGTCTTCGTCTCGCGCGTCGCCGGCGCCGTAGGCGCCGCGGCGTGCGGGGAGTCCTCTGGCGTGAGCCTTTTTGGATGCTTCGGGCTCGCGTCTCGTTCTCAGACGAGACGGTCGATGGGGCTATACCCCCGCCTCCGCTTCTTCACGCGTCGCCCTCGGCGCGGTCAAGCCCACCGGGTGAGACCCATGAGGGAGGCCCAGTGAGCGACCAGCGAGCGGGCGATTTCCCAATGTGTCTCTAATCCTTATGTTTATAATTGTGGAGAATAGTTTATATAGACTTGGCAGCAAGCTGATTGGTCGGTAGTCTCCGATGTCCTTCGGGTCGCCTTTTTTGTATATTAATATGATGTTGGATTCGGACCATTGGGAAGGTGTTTCCGACTTTTGCAAGATCTTGCTAAACAGTTCCGCTAACGGCAGGGCTAGAGTTTGGTGTCCAATTTTCAGTGTTTCATTTGCAATATTATCTGACCCAGGGCTTTTATCTAGTTTCAGTTTCTTTATTGCTTCAATTATTTTTGTTGCGTCTATGGGTTTAACGTTATTTCTAGGTGTGGCATCTATTTCTGTGTCAAGATTTATGGATTTCGTGTCTCTGTTGCTGTAAAGCTGTCTATAAAATTCTGTTGCGGTAGCTATGATATCGCCTCTAGTGTACAGTTCTGTATCTTTTTTTCTCAGTCCTTCTATCCATGTTGTATTAGTTTTGAGTTTCTTATAGGCCTTCTTTGTACTTCCATTTCTTTGTAAATGTTCTTTTATTGTGTCTTTCCTATATTTTTTGTAGTCTGTTTTTATATACTTATTGACTACTTTGTACAGTGCGGACAGTTCGTTCTTCTGACTTCGTGATTTGTTTTTAGTTTTCTGTAGTTCCTTCCTTCTATTTAGTAGCCTTACTGTACTTGCCGATAGTATTTTGTGTTGTTTATTTTCTTCTCTCTTTGGGCGAGCTTGTTTTAAGCTAAAAGTGATAGCCTTTTCTATCCTATCGTAGCAGTATTGTACCGTGGTATTTTCGCAGATAGTTGGAGATAGCTGTGACATGAAGCTTTCGTTGAACTTATTTATTTCCTCTTCGCTCTTAAGTTTGCCAATTTGGCTGTTTGTAAATTTGACTCTTGATATTTTTTGTTTGTTTAGTGTTATTGTTGATCTGACTATTCTATGATCGGAATTGTAGTTCAGACTTAGCGTCTCGATGTTTTGGAACATTCCATGTTGGTTTGACAAGATAAAATCGATTTCATTTCTATATTGTCCGTTAGGGGATCGCCAGGTCCATCTCTTGGTCTGCCTTTTTTTTAAAACATGTGTTTATTATCATTAGTTTGTGCTGGAGCGCAAACTATCAGTTTTTGTCCTCTTTCGTTTCTCTCGCCGTATCCGTGTTTTTTAGTAACTAAATATTCGTCATCTTTGGGGGTTCCAATCTTGGCGTTGAAGTCTCCCATTAATATTGTGGTTTTTTGCGCTGTGCCCAAGGCTTTCTCGACTGTAGTGTAGAATTCTTCTATATCAAGCTCGCTTGCCGCTTCTGTTGGTGCATAAGCTTGTATAATGGATATTTTATGTGCCTGTATATTTATGTTAAGTGTTGCCACTCGCTCTGTTATGCCATTGAAGCTTATTATGTGGTTTTTGAGAGACCTATTAATTATGAAGCCAACTCCATATTTGCCAGGGGTTTGCCCTATGTAGCACAGTATAAATTATTTGTATTCTTCTATTTTATTTCCATGTCTTCTCATTTCAGATATTCCAATGATATCGTATTTTATATTTCTTATAGCCTCTTCAAATTCGATCAAACGGTCATACGATGAGAGAGTTCGGACGTTGTATGTTGCAATCATTAGTTTATTTTTATCTAAGGTTTTTCTTTGCTCTATTGGTGTGTTCATTGGAGGGTTTTGGTCATATTCTTCCACGGTGACCAACCGGCTTGGAAGAGTTTTTCTAAAATATTGTTTTTTATTTTTTTGTTCAATTTTGGTGTCTGTTTGGTAGGAGGGGCTTGGGCTTCGTTGCTATATATTCTCGCTGTTACTTTCTTGGTTATTATTTGTTTTGATTGTACTTTTGTTGGTCAAGAAATTTAGCATGCTGGGTTTTATGACTCCTTCTGTAATGCTGTTGGACCTAGTGATTTTCTTGCCGGGCTGCTGTGTCTTGCTTTTCTTAGTAGCCTAAGTATGTTTATCTGTTTTAGTTTGTGTGGTGTTTTCAGGTGATGACTGGAATTTTCTTTTACTTTGGTGCTTTGATACAATCAGTTTGTCGTATTTTAGTATAGCTACATTTCCCTTTTCTTCAACGAAGCCAATAAACTATTAAAATAAATCGTTATTATAGACTGAAACCTATTGAATCCAGTTATCAGTTGATTTTTAATGCTGTATTTTCAATAAAAAGGAGTGGCAAGATTTTTTACCAAATAGGACAAGTTGGATGAACAGACTGTAGTATCTTGTAATAGAACTTTATTTTTTTATTTTTTTAAACAGATTGTCCGTTTACTATGATTAATTGCTAATAAGTTAAAAAAATAATAGAAAAATAATAGTGAAGGACATTCTTTTGGGCATGCTAGGGCCGATTTCGTCGATGTCCTTTGAAGATCATCTGCATACAGGTGGTAGGCAGAAGAAATATTTTTGGAAATAGAACTAATAAATATAGCGAAAAGAAGAGGAGCTAGAACGGCGCCTTGGGCGGAAGTAGCAGAAAGCTGTTAATTGAAAAAAAAATTAACACTTAAAAGCGAGCAAATTATTCTCGTTCGATGTTCGTCATTGATTTTAAAAAGTAATTTATTATAAATTTAGTTTGTTTTCCGCGCATTGTTTGAATATATATATATATATATTATATATACAAGCCACAGCTAGACATTGATGGACTTCCGTATGTGGGCCGAGGCGAAAATTGCGAGGCTAGTCTGCTACAACAGCCGCTCTTGTGTTAGAATACGTCAATTAATATGTGTTTTGAACTTCCACGGTTAATAGATTATACTCGTAGTAATTTAAAATGATTGGGATTGCTTCCATGTACCTTGTTTTTTGCGAGCCTTTTTTTTGTTTTTAATATTGCTTTCCATCAGGCGAATTATGGTCAAGGGCTTACCTATTACTGAATAAAAAAAAGCCCCCGATATTTCGCCACTGTTGCAAGCACCATGATGGAGTAACTAAAGTAATTGCGGGTAGGAAGGATATTAGAAAAATAATATCCTTCCTACCCGCAGATATTATAAAAAAAATGAACACTTAAAAGCGAGCAAATTATTCTCGTTCGATGTTCGTCATTGATTTTAAAAAGTAATTTATTATAAATTTAGTTTGTTTTCCGCGCATTGTTTGAATATATATATATATATATTATATACAAGCCACAGCTAGACATTGATGGACTTCCGTATGTGGGCCGAGGCGAAAATTGCGAGGCTAGTCTGCTACAACAGCCGCTCTTGTGTTAGAATACGTCAATTAATATGTGTTTTGAACTTCCACGGTTAATAGATTATACTCGTAGTAATTTAAAATGATTGGGATTGCTTCCATGTACCTTGTTTTTTGGGATTCCTCGATAGTTACTCCATGGTCATGGCACTTGCAAAAGTGCCGAAATTTCGGACACGGACGAAAAATCAAGGAACATGCTTACTATCCCGTTACATAAGTCATTTATTTTCGAAAAAAAAGGACAAATTGACGGTAAATAATCCGGAAAACACATGAGACTGGCTTACATTTCTTAAACGCTAAAAGAGTCTTAAATCTTTGACACGAATGTAGTAGCCAACGGGAATGTATTTTTTACTTAACTACGAGTACTTACTAAAATAAAGACAAATAATAGACATATAATCTTTATACCTATTAAGATTCATGGTACCTACATGTGCAAAATAGCAGTCACAATCAGGGACACTTCATATACAAAAAGGGATTTCCGAATGGGTCGACCTGAAAATGTCAACAAATGCTCTTACGCGGTGCCTATCTACTCTCTAAGACGGCGGCATCCGTTCCTGGGACACATAGTGTAGGTTTCCACCGGATAACAGGATATATTCATTGGTTCGCTGAATGACATTATACGATTGGTTGTCACGTGAGCGGCAGCATTGCCCTGTAGAAATAGAGAATGGCAATGTAGGGTCATCATAAGAAACTAGTAAAAAGAGTTTTTTTCTGTGTTGAATTGTATTTAAGTAAAAAAAATATTTAGTGATATTTTTTTCATTTAAATAAAAGTCTGTTTAATAATATTTTAAATAGGTACTTTAATCCTTCGTGTAGCTCATGATGGTACTTGCTAAGTACTTTCATTGACTGTATTATATTAAATATAAATTTTCAATTGATTTTAATAATTCCTAAACCAAAAAAACAAAATCATAGAAAATATATTGATATCTCATACTATATTGATTTATACTTCCATGGTCACCAACAGTATAGTGTTGGTGAATATTACTATAGTAATATATACAATAACAGGAATATACAAAAAAGTGTCTTGTAGCAATCGGATATTGTGTTGAGAACAGTTTCGTGTTATAGTGAGATAGTGAGAACAGTGGTACGAGTATCGAGCGCAATAAAAGACTTCATCAGAGAGTAGACCGATATGGCTGCCAATAATATCCTTCCTACCCGCAATTACTTCAGTTACTCCATCATGGTGCTTGCAACAGTGGCGAAATATCGGGGGCTTTTTTTTATTCGGTAATAGGTAAGCCCTTGACCATAATTCGCCTGATGGAAAGCAATATTAAAAACAAAAAAAAGGCTCGCAAAAAACAAGGTACATGGTAGCAATCCCGTTAATAACATAAATTTCTTAAGTGATTTCTCATAATGCATTACGTCAAATGGTTGTCTAATAATAATATTAACACATTTATCCAACTAAGCAAAATCTCCAAACGAACTATTGCTATCAAATAATAAAATTATTATAAAAATCCCGACAATATAATTTATACAAAGTAGGTACGTTAAACATATATTAGCTCTCACTGTTATATTCTTTTGGGTACTGTGCGACACCTTATGTACATTTTATATACTGTGAAGCGAATGTGACACTCGGCCATTATTTACATCACATTTGCGTAAGGCAATTGTGCACAGGCATATGGAATCCCGATTGGAGTAGGTACGTTATTTTTAGAACTGCTTCGATACGACGCGACACACAAAACTCCAATGAAGGGCGCGTCTTCAGGATGACAGCCCTAGGAAACGCGAGGCGAAGCGACGAGTTGCGACGCCGGAAAACCTTGTACGTCTGTATGGGACTTCAAAAGCTTTCGACTTTGGCCCTCGTGTTTACTGTCATATCATTTCCCTTTTTACGACGACCAAAGGTTTTATTATGCTACAGAACTCTAAAGTGTTATTGTACGGCTAACACCGCACATTTCGTGTGAAATACACACTCAGTCTCGCGGAGTTGTATTTAATTTTAGTAGCAAAATAACAGTGTTTCTTTAACCAGCTAATTAAGCAATAAAGAAGTGATAATTTCTAATTGGATATTTTTCAACTATTACATAACTTAGAACTTAACTTTAACTTCATCTCATAATTTAATGGTGTACTCTGTTAGCGTGGTCAACTAAGCGCTGCATCGTACAGTTATGATATACATATACTTTTGAGGGTTTTAAAAGTTCGTTATCATGTGTTGAATGCTTCGCTGATTCTAACTTAACAGTTGTAGAATTAACGCAGTTTGAGACGAATTGTAAAAGGCGCATAGTTGAATTTTACATGATGCTGACATCATGTTACAGATCCTATTTTGCTTCTGTGTTCATAAGACTTGTTTATGAGTCTAGTAATTTAGAAAAAAAAAAATAGTTATTGGAAGAGTAGACATAGAGAACGCGATCATTGAAAGCCCTCAAAGTTTATTTATACAAATCTTAGGACATAGACATGTAAATCTACCATAGTCTTCCAAATCGTGAAGTAGAGTACCGGTGAGCTACGGTAAGCCACGGTAGCAATTATAGATTATTTAGTAGCATAAATTTTGGATATTTTCACTTTTTTATCTATGGCCTATTAGATAAAAAAGTGACTACATAACTACCAGGCCAGTCAGAAAGTTTTTCGAAAAAGAGTTTTTATGTATAAGTCACTGGCCACTTCTAATTATTTTGAAAACTTCGATCATTTAAAAGTTTAAATACCACTGATCGATTTTCAAACTTCCCCCTGCATATTTTCGAGAGTCAATTAAATTTTTCTTGTCTCAATAAAAAATGGATCTGCATCGAGAACATTTTCGTGCTATGAATTTTTACGATTTTCAATGTGGCTTAAAACCTGATGAGTCATTTGATCGATTTCGAACTGCTTTTATGGATGAAGGACCTTCAAAAGGAACAATATACCGCTGGTATAGCGAGTTCAAACGCGGTCGTTTTACTTTGGGGGATGAACAAAGAAGTGGTCGTCCTACGACGGCTGTCACCGAAGAAAATGTGCTGGCAGTAAAAAATTTTATTCAAGAAAACAGACGAATTACGTACGAAGAGATTCAAAATACTCTGCAGATTAGTTCAGGAAGTGTTCAAAAGATTTTGCATGAGCGCCTTTGCGTAAGGAGGATAGTTTCCCGCTGGATGCCACACAACCTCACCGAAGCTCAAAAGCAGGCCCGTGTGAATTGGTGCAGTGATATGATACAAAAATTGGATGCGGTCTCATCACGATGCGTGACAAATCCTGGATTTATCCATACGATCCAGAAGCAAAGCGTCAGTCGACAGTTTGGCTGTTTCAAAATGAACCAACGCCTACGAAAGTGAAGCGATCGAGGAGCGCAGGGAAAATTTTGATCGCTAGTTTATTCACTTTGACGGGCTACCTAATTTCAATTCCACTTCGAGACCTTTCAGCATCAACGCCGAATGATGAAAACTAACTTATATCTAGTTTAAAATTAAGTTTGGAGTGGCAGACAGACACACTACAGTACTTATAGAAAAACAGGTGATCGGTTTTTATTTTATTTCTGTGTATCTTCAATTTATAGTACTTTTTTTTCTTTATTACCGAAGTAAGCCAGTGACAATAACAAAGAGAGTATCGTTTCCGATCGCTCGTGAATACGTCCTGATTGGGAATCGCAGAGATCGCTACGCCAATATTTCCAAACGAATCACATGTTTGTTCATAAACTTAACATCCTTGTGTGACGCTATCTTTTACCGATACTGACCAGGCTATTATTGAAAGATATTTTCCCAACGAACTTGATCCCTGTTAGTGCTACTTGATATACAAACGCTCTTGTTATGCATTTACGTGTGAAAGCATCTGCAGGTGTAAAAATTTTCGGCCAGTTTTTGAAATGTTTATTGTTCGCTATAATGCGTATCGAGTAGACGGGTCGCTAAGCTTGACCACAGAATAATTATCGTGTAATTATGATACAGAGGTATTTTCAATATATAATATGATTCAGAAGTTTATTGACACATGTTTGTCAAAATTCCTATTATTTAATAGTATGATATTGATAAGTGCCATAGCTACTTAATATTATGATATTAGTATTGAAATAATATTTAAAGTTTAAGTATGTTTAAACTAAGGCCTCTTATTTATAAGAGTATTACCACGTGCAACAAATAAATTTAACAAATAAATATATTATTATTCTTATTCAGACACCAGTCTCCTACAAAATGGTGTATTTTGCTAGTTTTTTATGATACCTCTTGCGAATTAATCTAAACTTTCGATCGGTTGATTATAAAGGTAATAAAAAACCTTTATAGGTAATACATAAGATAATGGTTTTACTTGAACATTTTAATTTGCCTCTACCTAAAAAGCAAAAATTATCCATGGATAGAAAATAGCCAAATATTAAAATTTAAGCAATTGAACTGAACTCTAACTCCCATATTAATTTATATTTTTATTTTATATATTTAAGAAAACCAGCAGCATTTAAATAATATACATAGATTTCAGATTTCAAAAGGTTTTCATTAATTTTCATAATTAGTAACTGTAAATGAAGAAAAGAGGTTTAAAAATACTTAAGTAATAATAATAATTAAGAAGTTCAATAACAATACCAATAATAAAATAAATGCTTGTACTGCTACTAGCGGCACGAAATTATAAAATATTTGCAGTAGTATCCCCTATCACGAACAACACACATCACAATCTCATATCAGTGTTAATATTTTTACACCTGTGAGTGCTAATTATTTGAAAAAACTGTATTTTTTTTAATTACAAACAGTTTTCAATTCGTAATTGCTTATATTAAAAATTATTAATGAGTAATGTAGGCCAGATTGGGCACCTGCATCTTCTTATTTAGTTGACTTTAATTCGGCCTTTAAAGAGTGTAAAACAAAAAGTACCCAAACATAAATAACAGACTTTACGAAGTCAAAACCTCTAAAAAGCAAGAAAATATACACACTCCCTACTAACATCCAAGGCACTTATGTGTATAAGGACGAATCAACATTCGGAGTCAACACCATGAGCTAGATTTACTGTTTGGGTTGACACTGCACCATCACCAAACGCCAATCTGGTGCGAAATACACCTCAGATGACCAAGAGCATGCACCGTTTCTTACCCCTCAGTGGCTGCGCCCTTACTACGCTAGGCTTTACTACCCTGTCGAAAAGTATTGACTATGCTTTACCTACCCACATCTATGAACATTTGTTAACTGCAAAGCCAAATTAAACGAAATGAAATAATTTGAAACAACTAAAAACAATTATTGCCCCCCCCCCCCCCCCCTGTTTTTTTACTCCGTGTTTTTTTTCATGTCACTCAAATGCCATTTGTCATTCAATGAGACAAAACATGGGTTAATTAATACAATCTTATTCTGCGTTTATTAATAAGGGGGTCTAAGTTTAGCTTACCACAACGTTAACGTTGTAGTAAGTCTGTCAACCCATCATAAAGTTACAAAAATAAATGTAAACTATTATTATTAAATATAACATTACGCAAACAAAACATCATTATTACGTTCATATAATTTGAACCGGTTGGTATTGTTTGTCGTGTCTGGTAAAATATATTTACATCGTGCCGTTACCACAGGAGCGAAACTGAATTCAATTCGGGGCGGCGGCATTAACAATATTTCCATTTCCATGTTTAACATTATGTACATTCGCGTACACATTTAATTATAATGCCTTCCTAAAGAAAATATTATAACCGCAGCATGCCGCACAATGCCGTCGGCCGCGGCATGATAGAATGACTTTGATAACTTAACAAAAAAAGCAAGTATGCTTATCCGTAGGTACCGGCTACCAGTACAATACAAAATGTGAACATCCACTATTTACACTGGACCAACACACGGCGTACGTTTCTATTTACCTTCGCCGTAAAAGGAATTGAGCATGAAAATTTAGTTTGCGCTATGTTTTAATAGAATAATAATGACTTTTCTATGTAAGCTTACTGATGCTGAGAAAGAAAATAATTTAACGTCTGCGTTTATTGAGTAAGTTACATTCCAGCATTTCCGAATTTCTGTTATGGCTTTTGCTTATCTTTATATATATAATTCTTCTGTGAGTGTGTATGTCACTGAACTTCTCTTATACCACTGGACCGATTTTGATGAAATTTTTTGTGTGTGTTCAAGGGGATCTGAGAATGGTTTAGATTCACAATTTTGTCCGCTGGACAACCCCTATTTTTTTAGGGCGGTACGAAGTTCGCTGGGTCAGCTAGTGTTATATAATTACATGAAAGAAACTAATAAATTTTAAGATTCAACATGTTATTAATATAAATAAGTATTTGGTTAAAGGACACCTCAAAATTAATAGGTACTTATTTTAGAATAATGAGAAGAGAAGGCGCTCGTCTCCTCCTGCTCCAGGCAGGCTCTGCACACAGGGCTGTCAGAAATACCTATATTACAAAGGTTGAAGTAGCCGTGACCCGTGAGTATACCCACGATTTGTTTTAGGGCTAGTCTAGGTAGTCTGATTAACTTACGTGTTAGCTGCAGGTTTACATTAAGAACGGCTTCCCTAGCTTGCCTGCAGTCCAGTTTTGCCCAGTATTCGTTGTGTTGTCGTACAATTTTCTTAAAATTACTTAATTAGTTAACTATTACATAATTTTTATGCTGCAATATTGCAAAGCACACCAGCCTCCTCTGATAGGGGTAAGGGTATTTATCTCGAAATTGTGGGTTACCTACCTAGATGGTCATGCCTAAGAAATACTAGAGAAAATTCGACACGTACCTTGGTAGCATAATAGTCAGCGTATCCGCTCTGATAGCGGAGGATGCGGGTTTGAGCCCTATCTGCTGCCTAGTCCGCGTGGAACTTTTTCCAGTAAAATTTTGTTTTGTTCGTTAATGACTAATAAACAGGAAAACTATTTATTATTAGGATTAAAATCGACTAAGTAAATAACAATGATCAAAATACAATATTATAGATGACACTGAATACTTACATTACTGGCAATCGAGGCAGTGTTTATATTAATCAAATAAAAAAAATCATTACTGAAATTAAAAATAATTTCGAATTTCAACGAAACAAATTTCGCTACCTCTCATTATCTACATCTGAAAAGTTGTTTCTAATTACTTGCCCAAATTTCTTTTTGGATTGCTGAACATTAATATTTTACAAACAGTTATTCCAACATTCCTTTTTATCTTTGTTATTCAATTTGTTTAAGATATGGCGAGGAGGAGAAAAAAAGTTCTCGCTCAAGGAAAAAGTTTAAAATAGCCAACTTCAATAAAATTGGCCTTAGTGCTATTTGTTTTTAATTGCAAAACAATCTCAGAGCTCTTCAAGTCTGTTTTTGTTTTAAATTTTATTGAATATTCATTAGTTCGTTTAAAAATTTATGATCAGGACAGGCGTTTTTATTTAAAACCTGCTAAGTCACGTTTTGATCCTGTATTCTTGATTAGCGGGGCCTTTGTTGTAGATAGATGGTAAACGAATATTTTATTACTTACTTCTCTTTGCCCCTAACTTCGCCCATGTATATCTTTAATTTTTGATTCGGTAGCGACCATTTCTTATACAGCTTGCAAAAATATGTCTCTAATATATAAAGTTCTCGTGTCCCGGTGTGCGTAATTGAACTACTCTGAAACGGCTCAATCGATTTTCGTGAAATTTTATATGCATATTCAGTAGGAGAATCAGACAACATCTATTTTTCATCTCCCTAAGTGTTAAGGGTAACCCTTAACTTTTTTTATTTTTAGACATTTTTTTTTTATTTTTTTACGATACCTCATACATACAAACCTAAATTTTCACCCTTCTACCACCAACTCCTATTTTTTAATGGCGGTACGAAGTTAGCTGGAACAACTAGTTATAATATACTTATTTCCTATAAATACCATCTATTCACATTGGTTACTAAGCCGAGCCGAAGTTGCACTAGCAACTTAAAGAAAATAAGAATTTATAAGATATAGTACAAAAAGAAACGACTTCATAAAAACAAGACCACTAAAAAGTTAGAAACATAATATACTCTTTAAGAAAATTTCTTATTCTGAGCATTATGTCACTAATTTGTAGTGAATGTCAAACAAAGAAGCTACGCATGCTGCCATATGTAATATGTGCATAAAATAGTCTCTTTGACTTAAAAAAATACATACCTTGCCCTAAAATTTTGGAACACAATAAAAAAAAACCAATTAAGTGCTGTCGTTCGTAAGTTATACGCGTACATTATTTTTGTCGATTTATTTTTATTTAAAAAGAAGATTTTATGCTTAATTTTTTCATTTTGAAGTTATTGTTCACTCGAATAGAAAAAAATGACCGCTTGTTTAATGCGCCAAATGTAGCCAAAACCAACATCTTGCCATATCTTCAAGGTTGAGGAGTCCTTTATACTATGCTTTTGGGTATTTGGAAAGTTGCTTAACTTCCACGATAATATACCTCACTGCACAACCAGGCTCTTAAAACTTCGACTGTAAGTAAAATGTAATTGTGTTTTCGCCAATGAGACTCAACTATTACATTCCAAACACCAAAGGGACACTTTATGGAGAGATAATATGGAGTCGTCAGACCGATGAGTTTTCATTCATTAGTATAGGAATGTGCTCTTTGTTCCCTACTCACAGTGTGGCGCTTGACGACTTCTGATGCTCTTGAGGCACTCGATCCTTAGGCGATCACGAAATGATAAAAGTTTATTGGAAATTGTAAAGCATAGGTTTTTTTCTTTCTTTTTTTTACGTAGGGGGCATACGAGCAGACGGCTCACCTGATGGTAAGTGATCACCGTCGCCCATGCAACACCAGGAGTATCACAAATGCGATGCCGGCCTTTAAGGAAGGAGTGCGCTATTTTTTGAAGGTTTTTGGGTCGTATTGGTCCGGAAACACTGCTGGCGACAATATATTCCACAGTTTTGTCGTACGTGGTAGAAAATTTCGATAAAAACGCACGGTTGTAGATAGCCACGCATCAAGATGATGGGGATGAAATTTTTGTCGCGATGTACGATGGCGAAATGTAGCAGCTGGAATTAATCCGAACAATTCCTCAGCACACTCTCCGTGATAAATGCGATAGAAGATGCAGAGCGAAGCTACATCCCTACGCAAAGCCAAAGGATCAAGCTGATCGGAAAGGTCCTGGTCGTCGACGATTCGAGCCGCTCGGCGCTGGATACGATCTAAAGGGAGAAGCTGGTACTGGTGTGCCCCCGCCCAAAGATGAGAGCAGTACTTCATGTGAGGCCGAACCTGTGCCTTATAAAGTTGCAGTCGGTGGGCCGGTGTGAAGTACATTCTCGATCTACTGAGCACACCAAGCTTCTTAGAGGCCAATTTGGCCTTGCCCTCTAAATGATCCCAAAACTGGACGTCGCTCGATATGTCAACGCCAAGAATTCCAATGCTAGCTGAGGCAGTTAGAGGAGTGTTCTCAAAAAGAGGAGATACGACAAATGGTATTTTTTTTGCGGTGAAAGCGCATACTTGTGTTTTCGTAGGGTTAAATTGGACTAGATTAAGTCGGCCCCAATTCGTTACTTGGGTTTACCCAACAAAGTTTCGACTACAGACACAAGTTTGTTCCGGCACTCGATGACGTTTTCCCGTGAAACGTTGGCGCGGCCGTGCTGTCGTCTGCATAACAATGAATGCCATCAATTTCAAGCATATCATTGATATGAAGAAGAAACAGCGTAGGCGATAGCACACAGCACACAGCAACACCAGAGTTTACGGATTTGGAGTCCGAGCATGCACCGTCGACTGCGACCTTGATGCTCCTGTCCGAAAGCAAGCTAGTAATCCAAACGCACAGCTTTTCAGGAAGCCCATAAGAAGGAAGCTTCGAAAGAAGCGCTTTGTGCCAAACTCGATTGAAGGCCTTCGCGATATCCAGACCGACCGCCAATGCTTCCCCCTTGGTCTCGATCGCCTTTGCCCAACGATGAGTCAGGTATACTAGTAGATCACCAGCCGAGCGACTCCGACGGAAACCGTACTGGTGGTCACTGATCAGCTGGTGGTCCTCTAGGTACCGCAGGAGCTGGCAATTTATAATGGACTCCATTATCTTGGAGAACAAGGAGGTGATGGCTATAGGCCTATAATTAGTAGGGAGTGAGCGGTCGCCTTTTTTAGGAATCGGGTGCACTAAAGCTGTCTTCCATGAGTTCGGAACGATACCTAAAGAGTGGGAGAGCCGGAAAAGACGCGTTAGTACCGGAGCCAATTCAGGAGCACACGTCTTCAGCACAATTGGTGAGATTCCATCAGGCCCGCTCGACTTGTGGATGACAAGGGAAAAGAGTGCTTTACGCACTAAGCTTTGTGTGAACCGGATCTCCGGCATAGAGCTGTCACACCGCGGGATAGTCGGCGGTATGTATCCCCTGTCATTTAGAGTCGAGTTAGACGCAAAGAGTGAGCATAAAAGATCCGCTTTCTCTTTTACAGTATGGGCCATCGATTCGTCGCCATTGTGCAGGGGTGGAAGGGATGGCTTACAAAAATTTCCTTCAACAGCCTTGGCAAGAGACCAAACGCGCGTGTTCCAGAGGGAAGTTTTATTAATCTCTCGCCAATGCTGCTAATGTGCTCCGACTTCGCTCTGGCAATTACTTTTTTGCTGGACCTGGAGGCCAAGTTATACTTCTTTTTGAGATCGCTAGTGTTGTTATCCCCGACCGCCGCTGCGTTTGCCCAGGCCTGATAACACATCTGTTTTTGGCGACATGCCAGTTTACAGTAGTGACCAAACAATGGCTGGGATTTGCCACCAATGGGAACCACAGAGGAAGGAACAAAAAGTTCCATACCCTGAAGGACAACATCGGCGACAGAATCGGCAGCGACGTTGGGATCATTCTGCGAGAAGCAAACCTGGCCCCAAGGGTAGGATGAAAAGAAAATGCGCATCCCATCCCAGTTTGCTGACTTATAGTGCCACACACGAAGACAGCTAGCAAATTGCAGCCGCGGTGAGTAAGTGAGTGGCACCATACTCCGGATTAGACAATGATCCGAGGAGCCAAGAGGGGTATCTATGGACACTTTGTAATTATCCGGATGTGAAGTCAGCAGAAAGTCCAACAGTGAAGGTGTATGGTCTTCGACATCTGGGATTCGTGGAGGCGAGGTGACCAGTTGTGTCAGACCATAGGCCAAAGCGAAGTCGTGAGCAGATCTGCCTGCATGATCGGTAGTGGGCGATCCAAGCCATTCGGAGTGGTGGGCATTGAAATCGCCAAGGATCACAATTTCAGATGATGGGATCTGCTGAAGCACAGAGTCTGTAGCCACCTGGACGTGATCATGGAGTCGGTCAATTTTGGCATTTCCGCTATGGGACCTGTAGAGGCAGGCGTAGACGCGGGGATGGTCATCGACGTCTACACGCAACCATAAGATGGAGAGGTTCCTCCCTTCAAAGTTGCTGAGGCGACGGAAACTGATACCCTCCTTAACGTACACACATACCCCAGCCCGTGGTACAAAGGAATGTTCCAAAGTATACCCAGGGTATTGGAGGTAGGAGGTGTCGGCTGGAGAGGATATCTGCGTCTCAGTCAAAAAAAGCAAGGCCGGCTGCACTGTCTGAAGGTGGTAGTGAACAGCATTAAGGTTGGAGTGTAAGCCCCTGATGTTGCAGAAAACCACGTTAAAAATGGCAGGGGGTGTCGTATGACGCTTGCTCTGGCCTCGAGCAGTTTCGGTATTGAGCGCTGTTTCGCCCTCCCCAGAATACGAAGGGCAGCCTCGACGTTCACGTCCAGAAGGTAACAGTTCCGGGCATGGACGTCCAGAGGGGGATTCTCCAGCGTGAAAACAGCTGGTACCCCCCGGGGGTATTATCCTATTTAACTGCGCCATCATGAGCAAAAGGGGTGGGGGGGGGGTTGGGCCTCCGGTAGCCTCACTCACTCGGCGAAACACAGTACAAAATACTGCTTCACCCCGGTATTCTGTGAGGTCGTGGTATTCCTCCGGTGGAGCCGGCCCATTCATGCAGTAGCCTAAGCTACTGCGTGGCTCTCCCACGATTAGGTATTTTTATTAGAACGATTAGATAGGTATTTTTTTGAATTTTGCAAATATTAGAACCAGTGGTGTCATAGACGAGGCGCGGTCATTGTGATACAAAAAAATAAGCGTCGTCGTGTCCGCACCCTGTCTTTTTTATATGTTTTGAAACGCTACGCCTATATAAGTTTTGTATAAAAAAGTGCGCAAAAGAGAGATATTTTATGTCTGCGTCTTACGTCTTTTCTATCTTTCCCGCATCTACTCTCACGTCCCACTACTTTCTAAGCTCATGAGAAGAAAGAAAACAAAGAAAAAATACTTTTGTCTAGCATCGTTCTGATTTGTTCTCAAAACATGTGTCAATTATTACCATTTCACAGGTGCCAATAGCAACAATATTACTTGAAATCGATAAGAAATGTAAGTTTCTAAGTGGATAAATTGGTAATGACCAGCGTGAATGCTAAATCGTTTAACAAAGTGTGCAGCGCATGGTAAAATGGCTACAGTACTCAGAATGCGTGTACAGTAGGCGTCTGGTTTAATTTAACTTGATTAGGACGAACACTGCAGCTGCAGGCGAGACTGCTAGACTCGTCTAGTCGTCAAGGCATCGAGACTTTAATTATATTAAGAACGGTGGTTGATTATATGATGATATATATATAAATATATATAGATATTCAATACAAATTCTGTTAGATTCATTTATTTAAAAGTATATATAAATGAATCGTCGAAAAGTAGATATGCTCATCACTTTCGAAGGACTGAACCGAATTGGATAATTATTTTTTTATTGTGTTCTTTATTGCCAGGATAAGGTTTGTATAAAAGAAAATTTTAAAAAATTAACGGAAAAAATGTAAAATATATTTTCAATATCAAGTTTGTTATATCGCCATATTCTCTAATTGACAACTCACTTCACGATATGCATAAGTAAGCTGAGCTTATTTGTTTGGAATTCACTCAAAATCAGTAATACAAAGATATTTATAAAAATAACAAAAATTGCAAGGCAATAATATCATACCCAAATCTAGAGCGACAGAAATTATGCTTATGTTTTGGCAAGGAGATAGGAGGAATATGGTAAGTATTAATATCACAGTTTTTAATTCAACATGACATAAATGTTAATAATTGCATTTGGTTTTGGTAAGTCGTAAGAGTCGATTAGTTGATTAACTGTATTTGAAGATATTGGACAGAGACCTGGAAATCAATCTTAACCACTTTTAAATTATGCTAAAGTAACCTTCGACGATTTAGGGATCACACACTCCGTCGACCCCCTCGGGGAATATGGCCACCGACGCATGTACATGTACAGTGGTAGTCTGCGTCATTATGAACATGAGCAAGATGCAATGTCAAAAATGTTAATCGTTACGGGGGGTGAGCCAGATCTATTAATTGCTTCGTGGCTTATTAGTTTAAAATGGAATTGGTAGAACTCTGAAGACATTTTAATATAATTGAATTTGGCCACTGTTCATGAGAAATCGGACATTGGGGTAGCAGTTGTTTCTTCTGGAATAACGGCTATATTGTTAGAAAAAAATGTAAATACATAGATTATGGTATTGCAGGGGTGGAGTGATTTTACTGTCTAAAGATTTCCGCCGAACAGAGACAATTATTTCAAGATCGACTACAGCCAATGAAATAAGGGCTATTAATCAATTTGACCATGTAATGAATTTTCAGCTGGCAGTAAATATGAGAGTTCCCGGGTTCGAATCCCGTAAATATACTTATATAATTACAGTATATGTGTTCTATCCGTTACCCTAGTATCCCATAACACAAGCCTTACAGTGTTTACTTTGGGGCTAGGCTAATTGGTGTGAGAGTTGGAAATATTTATATATTATTATTTTTTTATTGATGAACGATGAAACTACAGAAAAGTCCTTAAAACAATTGCTAACTATGGTAAAAGCTATGTTCCTGTCGAACGGATAGCTTTCAATTCTTCCAAATTATTGTAAGCGGTACGAAGTTCGCCGGAATAGCTTATGCATAATAACACTGGTCAACATAAACCCTTTTTGCCTGTAACATGAAAACTTTTGTCTTGTCGTGATAGATTCAAAGATAACGATAACAAAAATAAAATTAGAATGCTTGAAATACGAATAGTTGTTTCGTAATTAGATCTTATATTTTTTTTGAAAATTTCAGTTTTTTTTGGACTAAAATAAGTTATACTGCATCTTTAATATAAACTTTAATGTATGATTTTTGTTTATATTTTGCTTCAGGGACGTCTTGCTGTACTGTCCAATAGTAATCCGCTAGCATACGTGGAGTCCACTTGCCCTAACATCGTTTTTATATGGCAGAAATTACTTGGTGGAATCTTTCACGCAGTTAATCGCTCACGCCGCCCAAATTTTCAGGAATGAAGTCTAAATGTGACTAAAGATAATGTATATTCAACGGAATATTACAGATCAAAGCGTGATAAGTAGATAACATCTCCGCGACAATACTTGTATAGTCACTTGATTGGTGATTTCCTAGAAAATAAGAAGTACCTTCATGAAAGATTTCCAAGCTGATTTTTACAAATCACTTACCTTTTTTTTTATATTTCATCTTTCATCGATTACCTGATTTGAGTGCCAACAAGAATGCTCATTAGGTAAGGAAGCTTTTTGAAAGTGAGGATCTTTTAGCCAATGTCAGTTCAGGATACTTAATTTAATTTTTGCATGATTTTAATATATTTCATTTGTCATTCAGTGCTCTCAAATACACACATCAAAAGTGTCTAGGGATCAACATATATTTTTGCAATAACTTTTCTCCTGATTGATATTAATTAAAATTTTCTTTAAGGATTCATCAAATAAAGTGTTTTCGTTTGTCACAGTAACGATAAACCAAGTCACCTTTGCATTAATAAAGAAATTTGCCATTTTCCTAATAAAGGGATTTTTGACATTTGAACCACTAACACAAAAGTTCGAAAAAAAGACTGAAATAACAGTTTTCTCTAAAATTTTATTGGGTAACTTAAACAATTAATAATCCGTATTTCTACCGCGAACACTAACAACACAAGAACATCGGTTTGGCATACTCAAAATGAGTTCATCCAAATCACGCTGTGGAATGGCCGCCCATGTTCGTTGCAACAACAAAAAAAGGTCTTCTTGCGACTGGATACCCTCCATATTCGGCAGAGCTCTTCTCTGTAGCATATCCCATGCATGCTCAATCGGGTTCAAGTCTGGCGACTGAGCAGGCCAGGGCAGGACATTGATGTTAGCTGCGGCGAGAGTCTGTCTTACAACTCTTGCGGTGTGCGGTCGTGCATTATCATGCATTAACTGAAATAAGGGACCGATTTGCACTTGTAGAGGAACGATGACGTCTGATACAATCGTCTCAGCATAAATTTGAGCGTTGAGGTTGCCTCTGATCCAAATCAACTCAGTTCTTCCGCCGATCCAAATACCCGCCCATACCATGATGGTTCCACCACTATAAGGATGGATTTCCTGGCAGGATTTTAATCGCTGTTGGCGTCCAGGGGTTCTCCAGTGTCGTATACGTCTTGTATCCGGTCTCATACCAAAACGAGACTCATCAGAAAAGCACACGAAACGCCATTGTTCTTCTGCCCAATTTCTGTGTTCAAGAGCCCATTGATATCGAATCCTACGATTGTGCATTACTATAGGTGGTACCCGTAGCGGTCTTCGGGAATGAAGGTTCACTTCATGCAAGCGGTTTCTGACTGTTTGGTCGCTAATTAAGTTCCCTGAAGAGTGATGAAGCCTCACGGCTAACATCATGGCGGTTATTGTTGGAGCTCTTCGAGTTAAGATTTGAATGTATCGGTCTTGTCTCCGTGTGGTGCAGCGATACCGTCCTCCATGGCGCTCAGCCACGGTACCAGTGCTTCGGTATCGTGTCCAAAGTCGACTGATAACACTCTGACTTGTATTCAGAGCTAAAGCCACAGTACGTTGCCAGGAACCAGCTTCTATCATTCCCACGGCTCTGAGCATTTCTTCCCTGTTTAAATGACGTCGCCGCTCCATAATAACGTTGGTTTTAATCAGTAGTAGGGAAACAGTAGCACTAATAATGTCTTCAATGCGTTGTATGTTTTTATAGGGAAAATATTGACAGCTGATTTTCATCTTTTACTCGAATTTGATTCACAGTTCCTGATTCAAATTATGAAATGCACCAAAAAGGATCCATATAAATTTATAAAATCATAAATTTATTACAAAGCCACATCTCAATCTCAAGAAATCCGCATAAAAATGCTTGATCCCTAGACACTTTTGATGTGTGTATATAAGTATATATAAATATATAATTAAGTGCTCGCAAATATCTGCGAGCTCGCATGAATGCTTCCGATCTGATTCACATCGCACATTTCTGAGATATTACGTCACACTTGGTGACACCATTATAATCAGCTCTGAGACTTCCCTTGTACGATATTTTTTATAGAGATGGTAATAATAAACTCAAAAGTTTTTCAAATGAGGATATGCCCATTCTTTAATAATTAAAAAATATCTTCTTCTGTTCCTAAACAAAGATATCTCCGCCCCTCCAGTAGGAAGACCAATACATGTAACACAAAAGATGCGTAGAGCTCACAATTTATCTTGTTAACTGATAGAAAAGCTAAAATATTGTTTACATAACTAAGTAAAAGGGTCAAATTCTATCACTAAGTTCTTGTCCTTTTTTAACACTAATTTTTTAATCACTTAACTCAGAAAACACAAAGACCACAACGATTTTAAATAAAAGAAATATCTGAATGCAAAAGTTTAACAAAAACGGTTAATTTTCAATTTTGTGGTAGAAGCTGTTACACGAAAACGACATCTGATGAAATCAAAATAAATATGGGGATAAAATAAGGCTGAGTAGGTAATTCAAAATAAGTAAGCTCCTTTCTTGTAATTATCTTATAGTATGCACAAATTTATATTGCGAAATCAAAAGTTTTTAAAATGATTTTAAAATGCACAGTCACACCACATGAGTAAAGAAACGTACAGTCGTCATCGTCACACCTCAGTCCTCAAGTAGCGCAGTCGTAAAAGTTAAAAATATAAAAAAGTACATTGCGTCGGTCTAAAAGATTGATTTAAAGACATATAAAGACTTTACCAGCGGGGTCAAGGCTACAGATGGGCCTCAATTTTCGCAAAAATGTGTGAAGTTAAATCAAGTCGTTACATAAATATCTCTAATGTATGTAAATTTCATAGTAAACTAGCACTTACTTTTATTCGTCGACTATTTACTAAATTGGCAGTGGCTGCAGTGTCATGTCAATGCCGGACGTCTAAGATTGTGATATATATGTTACCGGCCAAACCCGATTTCAGGACAAACTAGTTTGGCCTAGGCTAAACTGGTTCTTCCTATGCGCGATAGGATTAACTAGTATAGCCTAGTCCAAACTAATTTGTCCTAAGCCCGATAGGATAAACCAGTTTAGCCTAGGCCAAACTAGTTGATCCTGATAAAAATACGCATACTCTAGGATAAACTAGTATAGCCTAGTCTAAACATTATAGTATATCTAGAAAGTCAAAATAAATAGATAAACTGAATAAAATAATCCGTAATTGGATAAATAATATTTTTTATTAAAACCATAATGATTCATCGTTAAAAGTTATGGATAATTAGTAATACAAACAATCATACTATAACAAATAATAAGTGGTTTTTTAATAGAAGTAATAATCATAATATCTCAATAATTAAAATTATTATTTATTTTTATGTGGTGTGCTTTGGTGGCACTTGGAATTGCACAGTATCATTGCCTTCTTGCACTGGCATCTGTTTGTGGAACAGTTTTTGTTGCAGCTGCATCTCACAAAACCTTGCCCTGATCCAACTGAATGTTTCGTAGCTGCAGTCCTTAAAGATATTTCAGGGCCTTGGTTTACATCTGCTACCTCTAAAAAAGTTTGATTGCAAATGTCGAATTCTGATCTGAAAAAAAAAAAACATATTAGCTATTTTAGAATATCATTAATGCTCCAAAAAGATAGATAAGTAATTATGTAAGAAAAAATAAAACCTGCAATATAGTTTCTGAAGTACACCATGTTTGGTGCCAACTTTGTAAAAACCTTCGTCATTTTTCTGAAGAATAACTCCAATGATGTTTCTGAGATCACCTTTGCCTTTGTCAACATCTGGAATCGGTATAGTCACATTTTCTCCAATGTTGGCAGGTGGATGAGACTTGTCAGATGTAGCTTTCATTTTTTTAGCCTGTTTCACAAGATTTTCTGCTGCAGTTCTTCTAGCTTTATGAATGTCATTTTCAGATGAAGAATCTTTTTCTTGGTAACTAACTTCGGCAACGTTATCATCACTGTCTTCTCTCAGGTAAACGTTGCCATCATCTTTTATTACTTTCCTTAAATCATCTTCATCCTGAATATCATGTATGATTTCTTGCGGCAAAGAGGAAGTCGAAAGTCCTACTCTGGGTTCTATTCCAAATAATGCCTTGTATGGCGATTGTTTTATCCCTGAATGGTAGGCGCGGTTTTTCATGAATTGAACATATCTCAAGCCTTCTGACCATTTCGTTGAAACGTTGTCCTTCATCCAAGAACCTATCATATTCTCAATATCTTGATTGGCACGTTCAACAGAGCCCTGGCTTTGACTGTGCCTGGGTTTTCCGTGCACAATTTTAAGTTCGGGCCACAAACTGGCAAGCTCACTTATAACATTATTCACAAATTCCCTACCGTTGTCAGATTGAAGAATGCACGGCGCTCCTATAGTTAGAAATATATCAATCAAATGGTAAGCCACCTCTGTCGCTCTCTTAGATTGTAAAGCGCGTAGCAGAACAAATTTTGTTAGATGATCTTGGTAAACCATAATAAATTTAAAATTTCCATCTGATTGTGTCTGAAAATCGATCAGATCTACTTGGCACCTACTATTCATTTCCGAATGAAGAATGGGCTTAGAGACTAATCCTCTTTTCTTCTTTGTTTTCTTTTGATGACAGACACTACACATAGATAAATACAAGGCTATCATTTCTTTTGTGATATTGGCATATTTTTTTGATGTTTCGGCTAACATCCTGTCACGACCACCGTGGCCGACAGCCACATGAGCTGCGTCAATCACATCATAAAGTTCATCGGATGGAAGATAGTATTTTATATTACCTTCACTCCGTGCAATCAGTTTTTTCACGTCCCCGATTTTTAACACAGCAAATCGGTTCCATCTCCTTTGTTGTAATGATGTCTTTTTTCAGATTTTTCGGCATCTTCAACTTGTTCAACGAGTTTCAAATATTGCTCTGATGATAACACATTGTAATGAGAAGACTTATTACTTTCACTTTGTAAAATTTCAGTCAAAAACTTTTCCCTCCATTGTTTTTGATCTGCTTGTCGACTTGACGTAGGTTCATCCATATTGAAAAAGAAGAAAACTTTATAATGTAGTGTAATACGTAAACTTTTAATTTTAAATTGCAGTCAGTAACTAAATACGTTACGCACGGCTGGCAACTAGACGCCAAATGCGTTTAAAACGACGCGACGAATGGCGAGCGAGGAGCGGCGCGGGGGTGTGATTTGGAAACTCCGGCATGTACAGTTCGCGTCACGTATAAAGAACGCTGGCGCTTAGGCTGCGCAGTAGGCGATTTATCGGTCTATTTGGTGGTAAGAGGTGCGGTGTGGGGCGGGTGGCTCACGCGCTGCATGTTCACCGGAGCGCTATTGGTTCGTCAGTCGACCCTTGCTTTCCGCGCTGTGTCCACGTTTCGTTTGCTCTCAAAATACGATCGCGCACAAAAGTTTTTAATTCGAAATGGTTTTACATAGAAAAGTAAGAAAAAATATTTATGACGTTTATTGTTTTACTAAGAAAGAGGCTGATAATAATGCAGTTGTAAATATAAAACAATGTATGAAACGGACCCCAGAGGCAACAAAATATTTTGATTATGTTTTTATTTATTTTTAAGCACTTAACTGCTAGATGTTTAAATCTAAAGAAAAGTTTACTAGAAAAAAATCCACGCGGACCAGGCAGCGGACGGGACTCGAACCCGCACCCTTCGTAATCCGGGCGAATGCACTGACCATTATGCTACCACGGCCCTATTCGCCGCGTCGAAATTTTCCTAGCCTTAAGCTGCAAGGCAGCGCGTGTTTATTATTTATTTTGAAGCATTTAACTGCTAGATGATAAATCTAAAGAAAAGTTTACTAGAAAAAAAAAATTTCTAGTAAACTTTTCTTTAGATTTAAACATCTAGAAAAAAATAAATCTAGTAAACTTTTCTTTAGATTTAAACATCTAGCAGTTAAATGCTTAATAATAAATAAAAACATAACTATAATTGCTATTTCTTCTTTCAAATGTTTAATACTCGAAAAAATAATCATTTGACATTGTGGGTTACCCACAATGCGAAGAGATGGCGCTGCCTTGCAGCTTAAGGCTAGGAAAATTTCGACGCGGCGAATAGGGCCGTGGTAGCATAATGGTCAGTGCATTCGCCCGGATTGCGAAGGGTGCGGGTTCGAGTCCCGTCCGCTGCCTGGTCCGCGTGGTTTTTTTTTTCTAGTAAACTTTTCTTAAAATATTTTGAGTTTACAGTGAGATGAATTGTAAAAGGTTCGAATGATTCGGAATTTCTTAAGCCGGGTAGTTACTCATTGGCGAGCTGTAACCGTAAGCGTTGCACGCACTGTAACCAAAAAGCATAGTGTGTACGTGGTTCGATAACCTGCTGCGAGAGCGGTACGCGTGCGGTTTGAAGCGAGCCGACGTTCACAACTGAGCTACTAGCGTACACACTAGAACTTCGTACTGTATCACGCATGTTACGGTAACAGCTCGCTAATGCGTACCCGGCTTTACTGTCTTCCGAACTCCCGGCAAAAACAAAAGTATTAAACAAAAAAAAATGTGTGCGTGTACTAGTGTACACACGTAAGAAGTGAAACTTCTTTATGGCCTTATTTTTCGAAAAATGATCTACATGCAACTTTCCAGAAATTGGTTAAATAAAGTTAAATTAGATAAAGTTTAAACAAAAGGATTTTATTATCATAGACATGAATACAAATTACTGCCTATGAAACTGTTATGATTACACGGCTCAGTAATCTAAGGCACATGTTCCACCTCCGACGATGAACGATAAGCGAGTAGAAACTAGAAACGAATTGGCAGTCCTGAGTTAAAATGCACGCGCACGGCTTTTGACAGCCAAGCCAGCTTAACCGAGCGAGTATAGCTGAGCGAGTATCGCTGAGCGAGAATCGCTGAGGAGAATCGCTGAGCGAGTATCGCTGGGCGAGTATCGCTGAGCGAGTATCGCTGAGCGAGTATCGCTGAGCGAGTACCGCTGAGCGAGTACCGCTGAGCGAGTACCGCTGAGCGAGTATCGCTGAGCGAGTATCGCTGAGCGAGTATCACTGGGCGAGTATCGCTGAGCGAGTATCGCTGAACGAGTATCGCTGAGCGAGTATCGCTGAGGAGAATCGCTCAGCGAGTATTGCTGGGCGAGTATCGCTGAGCGAGTATCGCTGAGCGAGTACCGCTGAGCGAGTACCGCTGAGCGAGTATCGCTGAGCGAGTATCGCTGAGCGAGTACCGCTGAGCGAGTATCGCTGAGCGAGTACCGCTGAGCGAGTTCGCTGAGCGAGTATCGCTGAGCGAGTATCGCTGTGCGAGTACCGCTGAGCGAGTATCGCTGAGCGAGTATCGCTGAGCGAGTATCGCTGAGCGAGTATCGCTGAACGAGTACCGCTGAGCGAGTATCGCTGAGCGAGTACCGCTGAGCGAGTATCGCTGGGCGAGTATCGCTGAGCGAGTATCGCTGGGCGGGTATCGCTGAGCAAGTATCGCTGAGCGAGTATCGCTAAGCGAGTATCGCTGAGCGAGTATCGCTGAGCGAGTATCGCTGAGCGAGTATCGCTGAGCGAGTATCGCTGACCGAGTATCGCTATGCGAGTTTGGCTGAGCGAGTCTTATCTTTAATAACTATTGTCACTCAGCTACAAACGAGTAGAGAGAGTTCTCGCCGGCGACAGTGTGATCATTCAGCTATCAACTATTAATATAAAAAAAGATGGCGCGTAACGGAAAAATGTGACGCGTAACCGAATAAAAATGTGACGGTAAATTTTTTTCCAACGCCGATAAAGAAGTTTCACTTCAACAATTACAGAAAAAACACTCCCTCCACTTTCTTCCAGCGTTCTTTTTACATGACGCGACCTGTACAAGTCCTGACATGTTTGTTCAATTACTTTCCACTCTGCTAAATTTATATCAGGATCATCTAGTTTGGCCTAGGCTAAACTGGTTTATCCTGTCGGGCTTAGGACAAATTAGTTTGGACTAGGCTATACTAGTTAATCCTATCGCGCATAGGAAGAACCAGTTTAGCCTAGGCAAAACTAGTTTATCCTGAAATCGGGTTTGGCCGGTAACATATACACAAATACATTTTGTCCGAGTGACATAGGCTATATTTTATCCCGATAAATAAATTTCGCCCGTACAATGCCCGGGTGGATCACTAGTAAGTATAATATAATATTATAGATGCGAAAGTGAGTTTGTTTGTTGCGCTTCCGTGCCCTAATAGCTAAATCGAATATAATGAATTCCCATATAGAAGTAGATGGGAACTTGGTTCTTAGCTACAACATCGCAATACTTATAGGCGTAGGGTGATGAAAGGGGTGATTTACCTATAAAAATCTACATTATTTACTTTGAATTTTGCAGAATTATTACAAAACCAATATTTTCGCGAGCTGATTAATAAATACAGGGATTCCAATAAGTATGTACTTACTAGCGAAAAATGGGTTATTTGTCATTATATAATGTAAACCTTTTTTGTAATCTTAAGTAATATCGTTAAAAAAATGAAAAACAGTAAAATCCTGAATTTTTCATTAAAATTCAGTAATCATAAATACCTATTATGATAGTATATTTTTCATCATTTAATAAGAAGGAACTGTATCACAGTTTTAATGTTAGTACTTCGTATAAGATCAGATACTGCAAATACCCCATTTTTTTTCTTTTACATAGTACACCGCGCTATCACTTTGTCATCGTTGTAACTTTTTAAATATTTGTCGAAATGACATAGTGTTAAAAGCAAAGTTTATCGTCTTTAAATACCAAAAGCGATTAAAGTATTTGTTTTGATAAAAAATTATTTGTTAATACAAAATGTGCATTTTGGAAATAGATATCAAATAATATTTTAGTTTTGATTCACTATTTTAGCGGTAATGACTTATACATTAAAAATATATATATGGTGTCACGGACTTTTTTTAGAACTATTTAAGAGATACATTTTCACTCTACATTACATTCATGTAACTTTTATTGTTTTTGCAGTGCAGGCCAAAATGGCTCGCAGATGGGACATTTTTTTCCGTCTTATGTGACACTTATTGCTATATATTGGCCAATTCACTCAATAACTACATAAATTATTATATATATGTATGTTTGTAACAAATATTATGTCAAACTACTGAACCGGTTTCAAATATTAATTCATCATAAGGTAGCTACATTATTTATTATTACATTTTTCTTTATTTAAATACATTTTGTCCGAGTGACATAGACTATATTTTATCCCGATAAATAAATTTCGCTCGTACAATGCCCGGGTGGATCACTAGTAATTATAATATAATATTATAGATGTGAAAGTGAGTTTGTTTGTTGCGCTTCCGTGCCCTAATAGCTAAATCGAATATAATGAATTCCCATATAGATGTAGATGGGAACTTGGTTCTTAGCTACAACATCGCAATACTTATAGGTATAGGGTGATGAAAGGGGTGATTTACCTATAAAAATCTACATTATTTACTTTGAATTTTGCAGAATTATTACAAAACCAATATTATCGCGAGCTGATTAATAAATACAGGGATTCCAATAAAAATGTACTTACTAGCGAAAAATGGGTTATTTGTCATTATATTAAGTAAACCTTTTTTGTAACATTAAGTAATATCGTTAAAAAAATGCCTATTATGATAATATATTTTTCATCATTTAATAAGAAGGAACTGTATCACAGTTTTATTGTTAGTGCTTCGTATAGGATCAGATACTGCGAATAGCCCTTTTTTTTTTCTTTTACATAGTACACCGCGCTATCATCACTTTGTCATCGTTGTAACTTTTTAAATATTTGTCGAAATGACATAGTGTAAAAAGCAAAGTTTATCGTCTTGAAATATCAAAAGCAATAAAAGTAGGTATTTGTTTTGATAAAAAATGATTTGTTAATACAAAATGTGCATTTTGGAAAGAAATATCAAATAATATTTTAGTTTTGATTCACTATTTTAGCGGTAATGACTTACACATTAAAAATAGATATATGGTGTCACGGACTTTTTTTAGAACTATTTAAGAGATAAATTTTCAGTTTACATTACATTCATGTAACTTTTATTGTTTTTGCAGTGCAGGCCAAAATGGCTCGCAGATGGGAGATTTTTTTCCGTCTTATGTGACACTTATTGTTATATATTGGCCAATTCACTCAATAACTACATAAATTATTATATATATGTAATTATCATATATGAGCTATATTACTGTTAAGTTTCATTAAAATCCATTCAGTATTTTTTAGGTGAAAGAGTAACAAAGATCCATACAAACGTAAGATTGAAATTAAAAGCGTAAGTGGTTAATATACAACTTTAAAGCAATCATATAAAATGAAAAATGGTGTTAGGAACCTAAATATGATTTTTGATTATCTAGACAGTGAAGACAATTATCTGGTGAAGGTCGCGGGAAAACGCTAGATGCGGGCAGCGCAGGACCGATCGTTGTGGAGATCCTTGGGGGAGACCTATGTCCAGCATACGGCTGATTTGATGATGATGATGAGACAGTGATACCCCACTCGACATATTTTGTCAACTTTTTTTTTTACTTCGTCACAATATGGCGCCTAATTTTGCCCATATTGAATTTTGATTACTATCATATCTTTAGTAGCACTCCCATGATTGAGACGAATCGATTGATGTATGAATCATCAAAATCGGTCCAGGCGTTTGGTCTCTAGTGTGCCACAAAGGAACAAACATACATATATAGACTGTTAATCACATAACCCTGTCTGCGCGTCGCGCTTCGCGCTCTTGCATGCGCAGCCGGGTAAAAATAGTCACACGAGAAATCCTAGAGCATAGTGCGTGAGGCTACGTGAGGATTTTTATTCGTATTAATATTCTTCATAGGGTGCAATATGTGAGGTTGTACCCAAACCGGGAATATGACAGTGGTGTGAAAAAAGAAGTCTCTAAGCATGTTATTATTATACTCTTTATTGCATCAAATAGTTCAAAACAGAAAGTCAAATATATAGTTAGCAAAGGTGGGCTTATCTCTAAAAGAGATCTCTTCCAGCCACCCTAGGCAGTGACAGAGATTCCAAACGTGACGGGAAACAGAAAGTGTTATAAAAATTAAACTAAAAATAATTTACTACTACTGTTATAGGAAATAGAATTAATAAATAATAGTTAAATATAATGCATATACCTACATAAATAAACTTGCATAAATATACATAAATAAATAAAATACATATAACATACATATAAGCCATTCTTATGTTAGCTCCAAAGATAATAATATACGGTTGCAGAGTTAAGTCAAATACACGCCCGTTTTGTAAAACATTAGAAAAGCCTCAGAAAGATTTATTTCCGAGCCAATGAAATAGAAAAGTATGAAGAACAGAAACTATCCTGGTGGTCACAGTATTATCAGGATAGCGTTCATAAGACAGGGCTCTTATTTGGACGCCGCTGATGTTAGCATCAATATCTGATAGCATGTTATAAGAGTTACAATACTCGTTTGGACCACCGCAAGGTTCATAATAATCCCCGCGATATTAACTCCCTTGCGAAGTGACAAGTGACAAGACTGTGGTGTATACCGTCTAATAATCCTAACTAAATAAATATAAATAAAAAAAGTAAATTTAAAAAAGTACTGAAAAATATGATCCATTCTTGAATATCTAATGGGTCCCGACTGTTGAAGTAGCTTTGTCCCTTACTTAACAGAATTAAAGAGTACTGAACTTGTTTTTTTTTCTTTTCAGTTTTTATTTGCAGTAATATAGAACAGTCGGGTTTTTTGATTTTTTAATTTTATTATGAACGTGTTGATGTTGGTTCTTTCTTTTCACCTTTCAATAAGAAAAATCAAATTAGCACACATGACAGCACAAAAGTGGCTATGTCATTACTTAACTAAACTCAGAAATTATGAACAATATTCTTGTCAAATGATTAAGGCGAAGAAATTTATAATTTTTGTACCCCGTCACCATAATATAGTATCACGGGTACTACTTGGATCCAAGCAGGTTGCAATATTATTTAAAGAAGAAACTTGTACCCAAGTGATAGCATTTTATGAAGCTGTTTTTAATAATATTTTTTTTGGCTCTATATATTGCTTAGAGCCTACTCATTTTAATTATAATCAAGTCAAATATTAATTTGATTACTAATGAAAGATTCAAAATTAAATATCACTGATCAGATAAAGTCTTCAACTGTAAATCGAGCTCATCATTTACTGGCTTTATTATAATGATATTATATACCTTCAACATGTCCAGCCAACTACCTTGGAATATTATTTGAATGTTTCAGCAGTTGAGATTCAACTGGGGATATCATAAAAATTATGTATGTTCAAAACTAAGGTCTATTCTAAGCAAATTTTCTGTGCTTAAATATAATAAATAATAAATAAATAAATAAATATTTCCAACACTCACACCAATTAGCCTAGCCCCAAAGTAAGCACTGTAAGGCTTGTGTTATGGGATGCTAGGGGTAACGGATAGAATACATATACCGTACATATATAAGTATATTTATATAGAAATACATATTAAACATCCATGACTGGAGTACAAATGCTCGTATTCATCACACAAACATCTGCCCCCACCGGGATTCGAACCCGGGACCTCTCGAGTCGGCGACACCATGAAACCCGGCGTACTAACCACTCGACCACGGAGGTCGTCTTCTTCTAAGCTTCCATACAGAACCCTTAGATTAATGTATATGGCCCTAACTGACTCAGTTATTGGCTATGGCTAGAGCAGCTATGGTTTGACCTATGATACATATTTGAAAGATATATTCAGATTACAAATAAGAATCTTAAAAACTATTGTTCCAAAATACATTAAAAATAAATATAAAGAAAATTATGGTGAGTTGTTCAACCATTGCAAAGTATTGAGTGTATATGATAAAGTCAAATTTTGTGTTTTAATAGAACATCACAGTGCACATAATCTACAGACTCATCATCGTCCAGAATACTTGCGTAACCTTAATTATAAAAATATCTCCTACCGAAAACCAACAATGTACACATATATGGTTCGAGAACACTAAAATATGTTATTCCTAGATTTCTAAATGAAATGCTCCCAGTATTCAAGAATTGTATGTGAAAGATAATTGTAAAAATAAACTTAAGAAATATTTGTTAGAGCGAATCGCTGTAGACAGATAAACGCATGTTTAAGGGTTTTTAGATACAGCCATTGTACATTAAAATGTAATTGATTTATGTGTTTTTATGATCAATATTATTAATTAGTGTTAATATTATTAATTAGTGTTAATTATCCTCCTCTTCCCCCCCGGATGCGATCGCGAGTAGACGTGTGAATCATATAGTTTGCTTTTATTATTATAAATTAAAATTCTAAAATCGAAAATAAATAATATTCTTTGGCTCGTCGGTGTTGGATTCGAAGTTGTGACTTGCGGGTTCGCGTTGTCGAGTCAGAGTCAGAGTCAGACTGTCAGAGTTGCGCTCGGGGCCACCGGCACGGTAATAGATTGCTACGAAATTACGGAACACATTGGATACAGTGCTGCGTTATGACACTTCGGGCCAGCGCACGGTGGAATATGGTAGAACAAACGCATATCAAAATTGATTTTTATTACTGATTGAAATTGGGTAATATATGAATATAATTTGCAGCGTATTTAATCAATTTAATCTGCAGCGTAATTCATATTTTATTTCGTAAAAGTATTTTTTTTCATGTAGCAAAGTTAAACGTTTAGGCAGCTGGGAAATATTAAGTTCTTCATTTACGTTTTTCAACGTGAAATAGTTTTAAAACTTGAAATGAAAGGTATAAGGTATTATATATTTTTGAAAAGCACATCTATCAGAGGTTAGAAATAAATACAATTGATTGTTTTTAATACGAATATAAATATAAAACCAATTTAAAGAAAAAATGGAGAAATATTTTTTTTTCCTCAACTTCGTCGAATCTTTTAACATTTAGAGTTGTTTACCGATGCTTTGAATTTAATGTTAAATTATAGGTTAGTTACTCATCTAAAACATATAATAAAATTAGCTGCGGCTTTTTGCGGTTTTCGGAGATATGTGAAAAAATCGAATACTAGTCTGGGAACGGAAATCGCTATCAAATACGGTTTCGTAGTTTACTGTTATTATCAATAGTTTGTGGTACATTTTATGAATTAATTATTTGATATTGTTATGTAGGTTTTATCATTTCGATGTCATTTTCCGTGAGAAAATAGATATCTGAAATAATTCCCACATTCTGAAACAATATAAAAAGGGCAGTGAAAAAATATGTCTCCATTACCGTTTCAGTGGTCTTTACGTCTACGTACTCTAGTAGGTACGGTTATTTCATTATTCAACATGTCTACTTTTAACTGTACTAAACGTGAGTTAATAGTGTCTTATATAGAAGGCGGAAAAACGACTGCGACAATTTCAACATATTTGGATGGAAAACAAATTTCGGATGTCAATATATGTTTTATTATTGACCATATTCAACGCTGGAGTGAAGCAGGACGCAATAAAAATACCTTTTTAAGAAAGAACACCAATTGGTTGGATTCTGAATATTCGTTAACTATACCAACATCAGAAAACGTGTCAACAGACTCTACACCGTCTACTTCTTCTGGTAAACGAGGAAGACCGTGTGTGTCATATGGAGACTCTTCAGAATCAAGCAAAAAAAGAAAAAACACCATTTTGCTAAATGAATATGGTTTGGAGCACATTCTAAGCGCATATCTTCAAGGATTGCGTTCTATAGGAGAAGGAATTGAAGCAAAAGTTGTTGAAAAATTAAGGTTGGCTGATGCAGAGAAAAAGGTTTTCGTTATAAATCAATTAGATGATGCAAAAATAATTAAAGGACTTACAGATGAAGAAGCATTAAGTGTCTTCATCGACTTGGAACTAACAAAGGCACAATATCTGTATCTCAGGAACGTTACAGATGAAAGAAACTGTTCTTTATTTCCACCATACTATAAAATACAGGAAATGAAACAGAGGTGCTATCCACCATCATCAACAATCAAAATCACAAATACTTATGCAAAAATATTGAGAGTTCAAGATCTATTGGATCATACTGCAGCTCGAATTTTATCAATAGATAAGGTTTACAAGAATGGACAAAAACATTTACTATTGTATAGCAAATGGGGTTGTGATGGGTCATCTGGACAAAGCCAGTACAAGCAAGCACTACCAGAGGAGTCTGAACTTATTTCCGATGCAAATTTATTTATTACTTCTTTTGTGCCTATCAGATTAACTGACGTGGAATCAGGCGCCATCACATGGCAAAATCCAGTGCCTTCATCTGTTCGTTTCTGTCGGCCTATATCTATAGAATTTTGCAAAGAAACGCCAGAAAAAACTAAATCGGTTGTAGATGAAATAAAAAATCAAATACAAACTTTGCTTCCATCAATAATTAATATAGAAGGCGTGGGAGTCCAAGTCAAGCATGAACTTTTTTGACGACGACGACGACGATAGACGGAAAAGTGGCACAAGTTTTAACAGATACGCCTTCTAGTTCCACATGTACAATATGCGGAGCAACTCCTAGACAAATGAATGATTTAACGAAAGTAATAGCTAGGCCTGAAAATGAAAATGCTTATCAATGCGGATTATCCACATTACATGCCTGGATTCGTTGCATGGAAATGATATTACACATATCATATAATCTATCTTTCCAAACGTGGTCTGCTACAAGCGAAGAAAAAAAAGACTCAAACAAGAAAAAAAGGCTGAAGTACAAAAGCGATTTCGTGAAGAGTTGGGTCTAAATATCGATAAACCACGACAGGGGACGGGAAATAGTAATGATGGCAATACTGCTAGGAGATTTTTTTACAATGCTGCCTGTTCTGCTGATATCACAGGGATTGACATTGATTTAATTAAACGGTTATATATAATTTTGCAGGCTTTGTCATCTGGTATTCAGATTACCAAATTTCTTACTATGTATCACTACATAGTAAGAAATTTGGTATAATCATAATTACCAAATTTCTTACTATGTACCACTACATAGTAAGAAATTTGGTAATTATGCTCTGGAAACTGCAAGAATATACGTGAGTAAATATAGGCCCGGCGCCCATTATCAGCATCGGCAAGGATAAGGATCCTTCGGCATCATACATGCAAGCGCACACTATCGGCAATTATGCTTTGGCATGCTGCAACGTTCTTAGGGATGACGAGGCGTCCTTAAGGATGCCGCACCGTCCTGTAGCTTGAAGCGAAGCGTCTCAATATCGTATTTATTTCTCATCATAACAGTCTCAGAGTTGTTACAAGCTAGTTGTCTGAATTGTATTTAATATGGTGGACTGGGACCTAGTGTTCATAGCAACTCTTGCTGAAGAAGAAGAGAAACCTAATCAATCAAGAAGATTTTGGGTGAACAACCTTTGGAAGGAACGATATATGTCCGGTGAATTCAATAATTTATTCAATGATTTGCGTTATGACGTTCGAAAATTTTATGATTATTATAGAATGAGTTATGAAAATTTTGAAAGTCTGGTTCATTTGCTTCGACCTTACATGGAGAAAAAACAATCAAGATTTCGCTCATCTATACCTGTTGAAGAAAGATTGTCTGTGTGCTTGAGGTGAGTAATAAAAATACTTTAATAAGTTTAATCATATTTATTATTTTTTAATTCACATATACTCGTACAGGTATGATTCGAATGGTGACTTCAGATCGCAGACTGCATTACTATGTCGTCTGAATCTATATTTCTTGCTATGCCGGTCATAGGACTGTCGTCGTGGAGCGATTGTTGTTGACATTCGAATCATATCTTTATTTTTAATCAAATTAGCTTTGCTGCAGGCAAAAAATAAAATGTTAAAAAAAAATTACAAATTCTGGTAATCATTGGTTTCAATATTCTGGTAATCACTGGTTTCAATGTTTTCGTCTTGGCATCTAAGTATGGGTGTCGGAGTATATGTCAATGTTCATTGTATGTTGTCCTCGTTATTTACGGATGTTACTTGGGGTGTGTAGTAAGAAAAATCGTCCATGGTGTAGTTTGATTGATTCACAGGAGGTTTTTGTTTCGATGTGGATGGTTCATAAATAGATCTTGTAGTTTCAATATTCTGTGGTGCTTCTGATAGTTCTGAATATTCGAATTCTGCCTTATTAACAAGAAACAATACATCTCTTTTAACTTGAAGTTGCAACTTTTTCGGTAAAGATTTTACCGTAGCAGACATTGATTTAAAAAATATATCTATAGGATGTTCATCTTCGTTATTTCTAGAATCTATATATTCTTTTAATATCTCAGCTGTGGTTATGTTTTGTGATCGAGGACGCGACGTTTGAGAATCTGAATGTGACGTTTGTGATTGTGGCCGTGATTGAGGAGAATCCAAGAAAGAATCTAGTGTCTCCTCGGAAGAAGAATCTAAATTAGATACCTGCGCTCTGTTTTGTAAAAATGTATTCAAGAATTCGAGTTCTCTTTCGTGTTTTATAGGCCTTTGTGGCTTTGCAGAATCACCACTTTTGCTTATTCTATTTTTCATCGCTTTTCGATAGTTGTTTCTGATATTAGTCCACATTTTGAGACATTCTTGAGCTGAAAATAATATAATAAACATATAAATGAATGGTTTGTTAGTTAAACGTATGTGTCCGGCACCCGCACACAGGTGATATTATGTATAATGTTTCGTATTCCGTATTGTATGATTTAAAATATTATTATCAAAAGTGCCTAGGTATATTTATTCTAAATTTTCAAAATTATAATACTTTTTAAAATTGGTATTACATAAATATTTTTAATAATATTAATAGGTACCTAAGCTATATTTAAAAATATAATGTTTCTTTTCAGGTTTTTAATAACAGGAGTCAGTTTCAAAACTTTAGCATTCAATTACCGAATGGGATTTAGTACAGTTCGTTGTATAGTCCATGAAACCTGCCGTGTAATCTGGAATATCCTTGGCCGTGTCGTTCTGCCAAAACCAACAACAGCACAATGGAAGATAATTGCTAAAGACTGATGAAATATGGAATTTTCCAAATTGTATTGGTGCCATGGATGGCAAGCACTTCAAGATACGAGCTCCAAATAATAGTGGAAGTATGTATTTTAATTATAAAAAATTTTTTAGTATCGTTCTGCTGGCTGTAGCAGATGCTAAATATAGATTTGTCATTGTCGATGTAGGTGCTTATGGTAGAAATAGCGACGGTGGTATATTAGATCATTCAAAATTGGGTTTAAAATTGCAAAACGACACATTAAATATTCCTCAAAATGTGAGCTTACGAGGAATAACGGAAGAATTACCCTTTGTTTTTGTTGCTGATGAAGCATTTCCACTAACGAAAAATATAATGAGACCGTACCCTGCGAATCAATTGGAAAATATAGAGAAAAGAGTATTTAATTACAGACTAAGTCGAGCAAGGCGTATCGTGGAGAGTGCTTTTGGCATTCTTCAATCAAGGTTTGAAATATTTCAGAGGAGAATGCAAGTACAAGCAAAATATATAGATAACATCATTTTAGCCTGCTGTTCTTTACATAATTACATCATTAACAATGCAACGATGGAACTTCCAAACCCACTACAGGAAAGTGATATTTTAGAAGGTTCCGTAGATAACAATGTAGTAGGCGATGACGATATTATCATGTGCAAGGGTATGGTCGTTAGAGATCAATTCAAACAATATTTTAACTCTGAACATGGGTCAGTTAGTTGGCAGAATAATATTGTCAATAGATCATAAAATACTAACAATCTATAAGTCAATGTAATTAATCATTATCATATTGATGGTACTTATTATAACTCAATAAATATACGATGCTTACTTACGTGTTTTATTGAGTTCTTTGGCGATTTGCGCCCACGCATTTTGTTTCATGTGTTGGTCACTGTAGTGATGCGATTTTATATTGTATAAACACTCATGTAGACGAACTAAATTTATAAGCTTTTCTTCCGCCATGACATTCGATGTGACAGCAAACAACCGGTACACACAGCGATTACCTCGATTGTGTTGTGTGAAATGTGTGAGTCAAATGATGCAAATGGCCGCCCCGGCGGCGTACCGAAGGATGCCGAAGCATCCCGAAGCATTCTAAAGGCTGCCGATACAGCAGCCTCAAGCATACCGAAGCGGTATTTTTATTATTACGACCACATATCACTGAAATTTCTACTTTATTGCCATGAAGTTATAGTATATTGCTATTTGCCACCCAAAATCCTTATCCTTGCCGATGCCGATAATGGGCGCCGGGCCATAGTTGGTATTACATGCCATCATCTGTAAACAAAATTTTAATTCACGGAGAGAGTATCATAAACCATTTCGCGGTATTACCAATTGGGCAACTTTCAGAAGATGCTCAAGAATCTCGCAATAAAGACTATAAAAATTTCGCTTACACCATGCTCGGAAATGCTCTCGAATAGCTACAAACGAAGATGTGTTTAATACACTACTTTACACTTCAGATCTATATATAACGAGCATAAGAAAACCATAGCTTTGCAAAAAATGTAAAGGAGCTCGATGAAGATACTTTACACCTTCTCAAGGTTAATGAACTTATTTCAGATCCTGAAGCTCACCGGGTGTAAGATGTCAATCTTGCTGAGCAAAAAAAAGAAAATATATATTGCGATAATTTTGATTTGTTTCTGTATGTTAGCGTAGTGTTAAAAATATTTTACCATTTTTAATTTTATATTATCAATATAATATGATAGTTATCTTAATAGAGTAATTAGCATTAAGAAATAGACGTACAATATGTTTCTAAAAAATATTTCAATAAATAAATAATACTAAAACCCCTCGAGTGATGACATGCCGAAAGTCGGCATCTGTCAATAAACCGTCAAGTGATGACATGCCGAAAGTCGGCATCGCGCGACTCTACGTAATCAGTGGCAATTAAAATATTCCTTCTTATTGCTATCACCTACATGCTTATATCAATTTGTAGAGGAAAGAACAGGCTAGCTATCTAGCCATTGATTAAGTCAACTGCCATATGAAATATTTATACTGTTGTCTGTGGAAGTTCGTCGTTCGCCGTTTTTTGTATGAAAAAAAATATGCCGTGTATTCAGACTATTTAAAGTGTTTTTCAGTGGTTTTTTTTTAAAAAAACACCATCTCTGGGCAAGTTAAATACATTAAGTTACTCTATTTTGGTGTTTCGTGTGCGGGTTTACGTGTTTTTTTTTTTATAATTTTTTTGTTACATCCCTCGTAAAAAAAAAACAATAAAAAAAAGGGTTTGTGTCTTATGTTTTCATGGTGATAATTTCGATAATAATTGTAATGTTTTAATTTATAATTATTGAATACATTATCCATGATTAATATTTCGAATACAGAGAATCTCTTGCGTTAGTATTTTTGAAGAAATAAAAAAAAACAAAAGCCGCGCAGTGTAACGGTCGTTCTAAATTCAAATATTCGAACGAAATATTTTTTCATATTATTTTCTTGTATGCGAACTAGTGATTAGTTTTTGTTTATTCTAAAGCAAATTTAATGTACATTTTGAAAAAAGAAACTGTTTATCAAAATTGTAAATACTTTTCGTTTTATCGACATAAAACTGAGATGTGATGATACAACAAAGATGATACAACAAAAGAAATTACCCCAATTACTGTGGTTCTGGATACGACATCATTAATAGAGAATGTCATTCGCTTAGTTAAAAAGTTCAACAAACAAAACGAAGATGGTAAACTTAGTACTACACATCTTGACTTAGAGGGACCCCCTAGACCAGTTTTTGTAGGTGAGGGTCTGACTAACAGAGCAAAACGCCTGTTTTATTTATCTAGAGAGTTTGCCAAGTCTAACGATTATGAAAGATGCTGGGTATCTTACGGAAAGGTTTATCTGAGGAAAAAAGACGGCTTGCCATCCGTAAGGATTGAGTCGGAGGAAACTCTGTCGAAACTTAAATGACTCATAGTTCCTGAAGTAGCTCAGTACACCTGTTTCGTATATTTGCTAATTTCTTGTGATTTGTTTAATTATTGCATGCGTTTCTATAGTGTAATTTTGTTTTTAAGTCGTTGCACACTTTTTTGTTATTGTTTATGTGATGCGATTACGCTACTCACACAAAGTTCTCTTATACACAACACTATATTACACTACATCACATGTCAAGACATCGATCCATATATTTTAAATAAAATAATAGAATCCACATTTAATACTCATAATAAAACTGAATATCTTGTACATGATTTCTGTCAAATTTTAATGCAATTTCTGAATGGCAGCATCTGTAATTTGTTGCATATTTTTTGCAGTTCAGATTTGACTGGGGCTCTGATGAGCGGTTATATATATTATAATACACCTTGTTTTGTGCTTTTGTTTTTTGGGGTAGTTGATCATGGGTGGAGTGTTGTTTTTTACAATCTTAGTTTACTGCTGTTGTACTTCATGATATATAATATAAAAAAAATACATAGATTAGTGTTATCTGTACTATTCTTAGAAAATTACTTAAGCATTAATTTAAATATATAACATGTGTTGCAAAGGTTTTTCCTGAGTCTTCTATTTGATGCTGTTTGGCTGATAACTGTAACATGGCTAATTATTCAAGACGATCCACTTTGCAAGAGTACCCTCTGTAGGCACGCTATAAGATATAAATTTCATTTGTGCTTATGGATGTGTTTATCTATCAAAACGTATAATTTAAACTATTATTTTAATTCCCTGAATTTGTACAATAGGACACATTATAATAAAAGTGGATAACATAAATACATTATTATCAAATGTTGATAACGTTTCTGTCTCTGAAGTCATAAACTGTGGTCCTCAAAATTGTAACCTTCTAAAACTAAACCAAAGCTCTTGTTTAAATATATTGCAACAAAATATTCGTAGTGTCTCCCATAATTTCGACAATTTTCAAATTTTTTTAACCCAAATCAAAACTCAATGTGAAGTTATAGTTTTGACGGAGTGTTGACTGTCGGGCAATATGACATAACAATATGTATATATGACAATTATAAGTCAGCACAATTATTCAATCAAAATGATGGTATTGTAATCTATCACAAAAGTGAACTTGATGTCAAGGTTATAGAACCTCCTTTTCAAGAAGGAAATTTTTTGATAATTCAATATCATGATATCGCCATAGTGGCAATTTACCGTCCACCTTGCTTCCACAATATAGTTTTATTTTTAACTTCGCTTAATGATGTGCTTGTGTCTCTTTCATGTTTTACTTGGATGTAGTAACAGGATCGACGGATGCTAGAGCTATGGAATATTTAAATCTTAACACTTTTCACGGCTTACTTCCTGCTCACAATATTCCAACGCGTAATAAGGCGTGTCTCGACCATGTAATCCTTCGCTCCGCTATGAAAGCTACTACGATAGTCCTTAACTCATCCGTTACCGATCACCAAGCTGTCATTTTAAGTTTGGCTACTAATTTGAATACAAAAAGAGGGTCCAAAACTTTGAAAAGATTAAATTACGATAAAATTAGGCTAGAATTGAAGAACAATAGAATGGATTTTATTATTCAATGGAGCGATGCTAATGTTGCAACGGATTTATTTATTTCATACTTGCAAAAAATAATTTCAGAAAACACTTCAACCATTACAATCCCTAACAAAAAAAGAACTTTAAAACCCTGGATAACTCCAGGTCTGTTACGCTGCATAAGGAACCGTGATAATCTGTTCAAAAAGCTTAAAACATCCCCTAATGATGAAACAATTAAACTCATATATTCGAGATATAGAAACCACTGTAATGCATTAATAAAAAAAGCAAAAATCAATTACAACAAAGATTTAGTCACAAAAGCTGGTAAAGATAACGGGAGGTTGTGGAAGGCAATTGGACAGATTACAAACACTGTTAAAATGAAAACACAATCGACTGAACTTCTCAAAGTTTCATCCACCCAAACGGAGTCAATAAATGCCGTGAATTCTTATTTTACAAGAGTGGGCGAAGAATTAGCAGAAAAAATAGCTTCTAATAAGCTCCCTAATCATTCAAAGGCTGTAAGACACATACTGACAAGAACGGCATCATTTGCAATGTTAAATACTGATGAAGATGAAGTTGAGCGTTTTATAATGAGTCTCAAGAACGTGTGCACTGACGGTTGGGACGGCATCTCCAATGTATTCATAAAACAATTTAGATCATTTCTCATCGCTCCTTTAACACATATCTTTAACCTTTCCCTCAACTCAGGAGTTTTCCCCTCTGCTTTTAAACACTCTATCGTTCATCCAATTTACAAATCTGGTGATAGAGACTGTGTCGGGAATTATCGGCCTATGTCAATTCTCAGTGCGTTCTCTAAGATCTTGGAAAAAATTATTAACTCTCGACTCGTGAACTATCTAGAATCGAACGGTCTGCTTTCTAATAATCAGTTTGGATTTCAACGTGGCAGATCTACCTCCGAGGCTGTGCATGAGTTGACAGATTTTGTGGTTAAAAATTTAGACAAGGGTAACAAGGTGATAGGCCTTTTTCTAGATCTCGCGCGGGCCTTCGACACGGTCTCGATACCAATCTTATTGAAAATGTTAGAATCATATGGCTGTAGAGGTGTGCAATAAGATCTGTTGACAGACTATCTTTCTCATAGAACACAAAGTACCAAAATAGGGGATTATGTGAGTGACAAAGCTCAGATCAACTACGGAGTTCCTCAGGGCAGTATTCTGGGTCCTACACTTTTTTTGGTATATATTAATGACCTGTCTTCCTTGCAGATTCCATTTGCCCGTATTATATCGTACGCAGATGACACATGTCTTTTCTTTTCTGCTTCCACCTGGGAATTGACACAGGATGCTGCTCAACAGGGATTCAACTTAATTAATAGCTGGTTAAAAACTAACTTGTTAACCCTTAACACCAATAAAACGAAATATGTCAAGTTTTCCATGCGTAGATTGCCATTAGAAGAGAGACCCGCTAGAGCTATAATTTCACATGAATGCAACAATTTTGAAGAAATTGAATGCTCATGTAATAAATCAATAGAACTTGTCTCAAACATAAAATATCTTGGTGTAACGATTGACAGTAATTTGTCATTCAAAAATCATCTGCAATTGATGTCCGCCAGTTTGCGTAAACTTATTTACATTTTCAAAAATTTGCGATATGTGTTGGATAAGGAAGCATTAAAACGTATATATTTTGCACTTGCAAGAAGCCTACTCACATATTGCATCACTTCTTGGGGAGGGGTTGCAAAGGGTACCCTAAAGCAAATAGAGGTTGCGCAAAGGGCTATTTTACAAGTATGTGGATTCTTCCCCTTTAGATACTCCACCGAGCTTCTTTATCGCCACTGGCAAGTTTTAACAGTTCGTCAACTTTTTATTTTAGAGACTGTGCTAAAACAACACTCTGCAATTGCATATGAGGCAGGTAGTAGTATCGTTGGTGATAGACGAAGAAGCAGGAGTGTTTTTCCGACTTATGCAATTAGAAAAGCTTTTACGAAAAGGTATTCTTGTTTTTTGGGCGGCTTTTTGTAAAACAGCATAGATAGAAAACTAGAAATATACACATGTAATACTTACGAATGCAAAGTAAAGGTGCACGAATGGTTGTGTGCCATGAATTATGACAGCACGGAGTCCCTCTTTGTAACGCAACAGTAATGTTTAAAAAACCTAGGTTTAATGGACAAATAGCACTAAAGTAAGTGATCGCTAAATTATTGAGGAAGAAGTAGAATAATAATATGGGTAACATTTACAAGTTATACGTAAGTTATGTTATCATATATGTCAATGTAGGATAATTTCTGTGGGGTGGGAGCCTGGCGACCTGTACTACAGGCCTTCAATGCCTACTTCAGGCATCAGCTTCTCACACTTCAAATACGCAGCTTTTGAAATAATTAATGATGGCTGATGCTTAACCAACTGTATTTGTATAAATTACCTATAGTTTTTTGTAAATTTCAGTGTGTGAGAAGAGAACAAATAAATATTATTATTATTATTATTATTTATTTCATAGACTTGGAGTCGTATCTTTGCCACTCTAACAGACAGTGGAATAGACATCATCACGTTCTCACAACACGATACATGCTGCTACTTTAGATGCCAACAAGCAAGAAGTTAGTATAGAACTTACGAAGAAAACTGCTGATTAAACAAAGCGAGATTAAATTGGGACGTTCCAAAAATAACTCAGACTATTTTACTCACTCTCTTTACTGACTAATTTCGATCTTGTCATATCCCTTATAATAATAGGTATCCAATAGTTAGCTATTTCGTGTAGCTAAAAAATCTACAAGTGAAATATTTGTAATTTCTCGGGCTAATCACATCGTCTAATATCAGTCGAACTTCACTTACATGTAAGATTGTTTGACTTTCAATTTCATTTTTATTCTAAGATTCTAGTGGGTGATCTATTGGTGTAATTGGTTTCTCATACAAAATTTTATCACATATTTTACACCTAAAAGATAATCACAATAAAAATTTACGTATAACCATCTCCAAAGTCCCACATATCTGTTTAACAAAATTCAGCACAGTCGATTGAGTGGTGGTAGCGTGAAAGCGTCACGAACAAACTCACTTTCGCATTTACAATATTATGATTTGGATCTTTGCTTGGCTTGGTTTATTATTGTTGTAGATGCTAACTAATACTGTTTTCATTTAAAGTAGGGCAAACCTTTCACAGTTTAAATAATCGATATTATTTGGTAACAAGAAAAGTGAACATTCTTTCACATCTTTCTTTCTTCTATCAGTATGAAAATAAAACAAATTCTTATTCCAATATTTCACTGGCATGCCATCTGTTCCTATTATTTCCATTGTTTTTAATAATTAGAAATTCTTCTGGTTATTACCTTTGGACAGAAACGAGACTTGCTTGTAAAAATAGAAATGTCATAATTCATAATATTTCAATTGTGTTCGTTATTTCATCGTCGAGTATTTTTATAACCACGGTGGAGGGCTTTTAGACAAGGCAAAACTCCACTTACAGCCGATTCTGTTGTTGTAAGTGCTCAGGAAACAGGTAAGACGTGATGTTATTTATGAAGTAAATAGGATATAATCTTGTGGGGCTTTGGTGAAATATATTTAGGATAAGCTGTGTACCAAAAATAACTACACCATTAGGTATTTTTTTCTTCAAAACGAAACTCGTGTTTTGGACAGATAATACAAAATCTCTTGCATCACTTGATTCGGAGCTATACCGATCTGAATATAGGTAGCATGTCAGAATTTCCCGGTAGGCTAGCTTAAACGACTACCTATTTCTATTGTGTCCCATCCTTTCCTGTGACATTCATGGAATGCCAATCAGCAGCCCTTTGTGTGTTAAACGGGAATCATGTAGTTTGATATGTTATTGGTCTGATCAGCCGGCGTTTCTGACCAGTTCAAATGATTCCTTTCTGCCACTTGTACTAGCAATATTTTTATACATTGTTATGTGATTAAGATGATTATAGTCGTATCTTTTTTTATAACAAAACACTCAATGTTTTGAAGGACGTACAAGATTGGTGTTTTGATTCCGATTCTTGAATGGTCTTATAAATAAACCGAATGAAATCCCTTAATATTCGTTTACGACTGAATTCGCAAAGGTTTGTCAATTCATTATTCAACTATGTCTAACAGCAGTATTAAATCAAATTTAGTTTCTAAAATGAACATTGCCGAAAAAGCCTAGAAACTGAAAATGGCGCTTAACTACATTTAAATTAAATTTGACAGCTGTGTTTCTGACACAGTGATTAATTGGTTAGGCTTTCAGCAACTCAATTACCAGTTAGCATGAGATAGTACATTTTATCGCTGAACAGCCTTTCAGAAACCGGTTTTTATTACTGTTTTACTCTATTTCTTTAGATTGGATTCAATTTTACTCTTAAAACACTTAGGTTTTAATAATAATAATAATATTCATTATTGCACATGTTAGGTCTTGCATAAACTCTGCTTGAGACAAAGTTTTATCCCAGGATCACCTCGCTTCTACAGTGCTGACCAACTTATATTTTTGTCACCGTATTTAACAGTTTTATACATTATTCTGGAAAACCTAATTTCTCTTTTTTGGGTTATGCTACATTAATGATCCCTAACAAAATCAAAGTTAAACGCAAGCATGATACCAATCATATTATTTTAAATTTTGTTCAACAATAAGGTGATTAATAACAGAGGAAATACTACCCGAAGGCGTGGTCATGGGAAATAATTTATATTGACTTTCAAACAAGTGTGTTTTCTGATTCATCGGAATTATTATTGCAAGTCTTCACGCAACGGGCCGTTATTTCGAATTATCCAACTTCGGGCCTAGCGAATGATAAAAAAACATTCGGCATCCGAAATTTAGTAGGTACCTATGCTTCGAGCTCACGCATGGCCTAAATTGTCAAATTTCCGTACCAATCAGGGCACCTACATCTTCATTTAACTTTTTAATAATATATTTTTAAACTTTTTATTTCAATTATTTGACATGTTGATTGTGAGTGTGACTGTGTATTTTGATTTAAAAGATTTCCAATACACTTAAATGTTGTAAGTATATTTATACAATAAAATAATAATCAAGTATTATTTACGCACAGGTAAGTATGCAATTTCAAAAAAAAATGTGCAGAACTTTGAAAAGTTACGATAGATTACGATAGATAGAAGGTCACTGCGGCAGATGTTCAACATGTTGGCTTAGTAGTTTCAAAGCAGTCTTCTTTGCCGAGAGGAGTGCTAGTGTAGTAATAATTAAAGATTAAAATCAAATAAGTATTTTCACAAAAATATATTTCCATGATATGGAAGGCATTCTTTTTGGAGTTGTCATATTCTTTTTCCGAAATTTCTCGTTAATAGGTATGACAGGGCAGAATAAAAAAATTAAATTTAAATTGCATTTTTAAGTTACAGTAGTTATCTCATTACCTTTAACAGGCTAGCAGGTGACACGACAAAATTTTAAACGAGCGAACCAAAATAGGGCTCCTGGACACAGGCACCGAACCAAATGCGCATGTCAATATGAATATTAAGCTGATCCAGCTCAAATCGCAGACGTAGAGGATGCGTGTGCTTCAACTGCTTTCATGATTTACTTAGTAATATTTATTTTTTAAAAAACCATGTGAAGAATTTGACAATAAATAATAGATTATTCATTTTACTACTGCATTTTTACTTAGAGATGGCTTACGCCTTTGATTTATCCTCGCGATGAATCGATCTGCATTGACTTGTAAAGTAACACTCAAAGGGATTCGCGAAAAAACCGACAGTCGAGTGGAGCACGCGTCGCTTGCCGCGAATAAAACATTACAAACTAACACAAACTTAATACATTACACCAAAATGCTATTAGTCAGTCTCTAGCTTTATAATGCGTGACCCCATTTAGCACAGTATACGTTCCTTTAACAAATTCCGAGCAAATCCAGAGCTTTTTATTGGGTTTTTGTGCCACAAAATGTGTGTGTGTTGAACTTGAGGCCCTAATATACGCCCCATCGTATGATTTCTTACTCTTTCTTTACGAAATAAAGCCTTTTTTAGAATGTACGAGCATTACACTGTACACGCCTATTATAATATTGCTGAGAGAAAAATGATAGGCATTCCTTCCATTTTAGCTTTCAAAAGAACTCGTACAGCATTATTATAATGTATAGTATCATTTCTTCCGAGTTATGACAAACACTGAAGAACATATTCTTATTCATTATTTTATTTTCTGACTTAGCAGAAATCGTATTATCAACGACATATTTTACTTCTGTCATCTGTTACATTATATAGCTAGGTAATACTTTAATGTATGATATGAGGTCGTTTTGTATCTACGATATGTTTATTAGATTCAAATCTGGCCTAATAAATTTAATAGCTACTTAACAATGATGTGTACCAAACTTTTAATGTAACTAAGCAACTTCTGATAGCTGCTGTAAATTAAACTCAAAGAAGTTTCATAATTTTGTATTTGAAGTTATGAAGACCTCTGTGGTCAACTGGTATGTACACTGGGTATCAAGGTGTCACCTACTCAAAGACCCTGGGTTCGAATCCCGTAGAAGCAAATGTTAGTATGATGAATATGACCATTTGTATCTAAGTCATGGTTGTTGTATCAGTATATTATATTATATTGTATCCGTTACTCTAGTATCTCATAACGCAAGCTTTACAGTGCTTACTTTGGGGCTACCCTGACTTCATCTACTACCCGCAGGCTCTAAGCCCGCAGCAGATTAATACATAGTTCTGCAATAAACTCAAGTACTCTCAAATTATTTCTTTTTTGGGTCCGTACTTTAAAAGAATAAAACGGAAGCCTTATAGGATTATTTAGGTGTCCGTCTGTCTGTCAATACCCTTTATCTCATATGTGGAGATATCGAGTTGAAATTTAAACCATAGACTCAATCAATCTATAAAAAAATCAAACTTCGAAGTTAACTTAAAAAAAGACACGGGTGTTAATCTGTCTGTCAGTCATGACCCTTTATCTCGATCGATCGATCAATTTTGCTAGTTGAAATTTAAACTATAAACTCAGAACTGCAGTCCTTTGAAGCTGTGAAAAAGTCAAACTACTTAGTTAACGTTATAAAATGATACATCCGTTTATGTTGCCTACCTACAAATTTGTAGGTAGGTGGGTGATGGGCGAGTACAACTCGCACTTGTCTGTTTTTTCTTTTTTCTATTAAAAATGTTCATAATTCAATAAAGAAAAAGCTAGCTAATAAAAATGTTCACATACCTTCTTATGTGAACATTTTTATTAGCTAGCTTGTTCTTCCTCCCCTCCCCTCCATCTTCTAGGTAAGAAAAATATTTTTCGTAACACAAAATGTATCTTAAAGCAATTAAGCGGACCGTATCTTTTAGCCAGGATTCCTTTCTCCACATAAAAACGAAAATAATTAAAAGGAAATAATGTTACTTCCAAAATCGTGAATGTGGAAAAACACGATGGAATCCTTTTCCAGCGAAATATGTGTTCCTCAACCTCGTGAATTATAAATTGCCAATTATATTTTTCGTTGTTCACCATAGCCCTGGTTTAAGTAAAGGTAGGGTGAACTTACCACTTGAATTGTCACGACAGACGTCGTTCACACTGGACTGGACTTTGTTAATAGGGACGTGGAAAATATTTTGCTGCGATAGTAGGTTTTTTTTTATATATATATAGGTCCGACAAATGACTCCACTCCACCTGATGTTAAGTGAAGATGAAGTCCAGACGCGAAGATAGCTGATACAACAGTTCTAGCTGCCATACCAGCCATCCTCAGCCTGCCGGCCTGCATGTTGCTTCTTCACGCCTCTTTTAAAGGATCCCAGATTGTAAGAGGGAGGAAACACGTGAGCGGGCAGAGCATTCCATTTACGGATAGTGCGACAAAGAAATGAGTCACCAAATTTCTTTGTACACGTTGGAATTGTGGCCACAGTAAGACGGTGACAACGTAGGCTAGCGCGCGTGGTTCTCTGAAGGAAAGGGGAAGGTGGGATAAGAGAGAATAACTCCTCAGAACACTCGCCGTGGTACAAACGATAGAACGCGCTTAGTGACGCCGCGTCACGGCGTAATTGAAGAGGCTCAAGATGTTTAGTCACCTCCTCATCGCCTATGATGCGGATCGCGCGCCCCTGTAACCTATCCAAAGCATCGAGCAAGTACTTGGCGGAGCCATCCCAGAGGTGCGAGCAATATTTCACGCAGGACCGCACTTGCGTTTTGTACAACAAGCACAGTTGATCGGGCGTGAAAAAACGCAGCACCTTGTTCAGGACTCCGAGTTTGCGTGAAGCTGTTTTGATCACGGTTTCGATGTAGTCCTTTGGATTCAGGTCTGAGCGAACTTCCATACCGAGCATGGAAATGTTGCTCTGCAGCGGTAGTGTTGTGCCCTGAAGAGATGGAAGGGGAAGGAATGGCGATGTTTTTGCCGTGAAAGCGCAAGCCTGAGTTTTCTTGGCATTGAACTCAACCAAGTTCATGGTACCCCATTCGGAAATGTGGTCCAAAGCCTGATTGAGTTCAATGACAAGATTTTCCCGTTTCTCCTTGGTTACTGCCTGCCCAGCCGCAGCTTGTCCGAGATACCCCGCATGCACTGTACTATCGTCTGCATAGCAATGAATATTCCCAAGAGGAATCAAGTCATTGATATGCAGCAGAAAGAGAGTGCGGGATAGGACGGAGCCCTGGGGAACGCCGGCATTCACTGACATGAACCGCGAACTGCTACCATCCGAAGGACACGAATTCTACGCTCATGCAGGAAGTCAGCTACCCAAAAACAGAACTGGGCTGGCAGACCGTATGCCGGAAGCTTGGAGAGAAGGCTTTTGTGCCAGACCCTGTCGAACGCCTTGGCAATGTCAAGGCTGATAGCCAACGACTCGCCACGTTTGTCGATAGCCTCACCCCAGATATGAGTTAAGTACGCTAGAAGATCACCAGTCGATCGTTTCGGTCTAAATCCATATTGACGATCATTAATCAGGGACTGATCCCCTAGGTAGCGGGTCAGATGGTTATTAAGGACCTTTTCTAGAACTTTACATAAAATTGAGGTGACTGCTATTGGCGGGTAGTTTGCCGGGTCTGAGCGATCCCCTTTTTTGGGCACCGGTTGCACGTTAGCATCTCTCCAAGTCTCCGGCACACGCCCTAAAGAATACGAGCATTGATACAAGCGCGTGAGCACGGGAGACAACTCCGCTGCACATTTTTTAAGTACTACAGCTGGGATGCCATCAGGTCCACTAGCTTTCCAGACGTCGAGTGATTGCAATTCAGCACGAACCTCACGCTGCCTGATTTTAATATCAGGCATCGTTGTGCCACTGTGAGGTAATGATGGTGGCAGTGCATTGCAATCATCGACTCGGGAGTTAGCCGCAAAGAGTTTTGCCAGTAAATCGGCTTTCTCCTGCGGCTTATGAGCTAGTGTTCCATCTGGGTATCTCAGAGGTGGCAGCGAGGGCTGGTAGAAGTTGTTTGCACGGCCTTGGCCAAACGCCAGTAGCTACGGGAGCCCGCAGGATGCGTTATAAGTTCCTGGCCAACATGTGCAACACGCTGGGCATCCGCTCTGATGTAAGCCTTCTTACAGGATTTGGAAGCAGAATTGTAGGCTGTTTTGAGTAAATCGACCCCGGGATCCTTGAGAGCGCGGCCTCTGATCCAAGCACGATATGCAGCTTGCTTACGCGAAGCAGCTTCAGCACAGTCGTGATTGAACCAGAGGTTACGTGTGCCCTTACTGATGAGATCAGAATGAGGAATATAGTATTGGATACCCATTATAATCTACTCAGTAATGGCAACGGCACTGCCCGATAGGTCCCTGTCACTGAAGCAGCGCTGCTTCCAAGGGACGGACGCAAAGTAATCACGCATACCGTCTCAATCTGCCGACCCATAATGCCAGATACGGCGCTTGACCACTGCTGGACGCGGAGGCTTGGCCTGTGGTGCTTTGGCAGATATCAGGCAGTGGTCGGACGAGCCCAGGGGGGCTCTTACCACAACCTGATAGCCCTGTGGATGGGTCGTGAGCAGAAGGTCCAGTAAAGAAGGCGCTTGACTTGGAATATCTGGGATCCTGGTGGGCTGATCAACCAGTTGCTTCAAGTCATGCGTGAGAGCGAATGTGTGAGCAGAGATCCCTGCATGGTCAGTTTTGGAAGAACTTAACCACAAATTGTGGTGAGCATTAAAGTCCCCTAAAAACATCTGCATTGGGAAATTGTTCCTGCGCGTTATCTGCTGCCCGACTAAGGTGCTCAAAAAGTCGAGTTGTCTCAACATCGCCGGTGTGGGATCTGTAGAGGCCAGGGGGCCAGAGTCGACGTGTACCCCCAGCATAGAGAAGGAGGGATCTTCCAAGCAGCGGAGACGGTGACAACAAACATCCGCCCGAACATACAGGCATACACCGGCTTTCGCTTTGAAGGACTCTTCAAGCACGTAGCCGGGATAATTAGGGTAGCCTGTGTCAGCAGGCGAAAGTATTTGTGTCTCCGCCAGGAACAACAATGCTGGCCGTGCTGTCTCGAGATGGTGGTGGACAGCGTTGAGGTTAGAGTGGAGTCCGAGTATGTTGCAGAACTCGACCTCAAACAGCGTTGAAGGCCTGGGGGTGTGCACCGCTGTACGTCCAAACTTTGTTATTGAGGCTGCCATGGTGGAAGTGAAAAAAAAGAGACGCGAAAACGAGCGGAGCGTCGCGAAGAGTCCGGGCAAATAAGGGAGGTTTGTTTTCCCGATTGACTGCCTGCAGAGGAGATGCGCCGACCCGCCGGACGGAAGGGCCCCCGCACCCCCTCGGGAGTGGCCGCCGGGATCCCACCTCACGCCCCGGTCACCAACCGGCACGACGGTCCACCCCGAGATTATGCGTGACATGATGGGGCAGTCTCGCGAACTGGTTAGGAACGCTTGGGCCCCTGCACTGTGCCACGGGCGGCCAGCGGGACAGCCGTTTCTACGGGTCTCCCTGGCCGACGGGTCGATGCAGTCCTCCCGGCATCGGTTCCACGGATGCCTCCCCTGGACCGAATCCTTCGCGACAACTTCCACTCGAGCTCTAGTTGTACGCTGGCTGACCCCGAAACGCGTGAGACGCACGGTGGTACATGGTATGGTATGCAATTAATGTAATCATCATCAGCCTATTAACGTCGCCATTGCTAGGGCATAGATCTTCCGTATGAATAGGAAGAATAGACCATCGTCCACCTCGCGGGCCCAGTAAGAATTGCTAGTTTTCTAAAAAATGCAGGCAGCACTTTTGGGCACCCATCGAACGACCGGCCATTGCGAAAGTTTGCTTAACTTCCACGATCGCAGACCGAACGTGATAACCACCTTCCGCCATCGAACTTAATTTCGACAAATATGATTTTTTACCTAATTTTGGTAGAAATATTTATATTTTTAGGGTTCCTTACCCATAGGTTAAAAATGGAACCCTATTGCTGCCACTCGATTGTCTGTCCGTATCCCTCGGGTTAAACATTTTTTTTGAAGTTATACTTCTTTAGGCGCGTTATGAAAAAATGATGAGAGTGAAATTTTAAGATGCGCGCGCATCACTGTAACACAAAATTTTAACAGCATAAAGTTGGTCGCTTTAGCGACCAACTTCATGCGTTACTTTTGTGTTTACCGCACATTAAGAAAATCTACCAACAAAATAGAAATAGAATCTCTATTTAGTGGGTGCTAACGACTGCATTGTGAAGGCCTATCAAAAGTATTTATTAATCTGGAACAACGGAACCAAAGCGCGATTCAGGAGACTACAGCGCCATCTCTTGACCATTGGTGTAGTAGAACCAAAAACCACATCTTTATTTTTTGTAATAAAGTAACAAAAAGTATTTATTAATCTGGAACAACGGAACCAAAGCGCGATTCAGGAGACTACAGCGCCATCTCTTGAGCATTGGTGTAGTAGAACCAAAAACCACATCCTTATTTTTTGTAATAAAGTAACAGTTATAGGTATTCATATTTATAATATTTATCCACATGTTTCTAGTTTGTATATTCGGAATATGTGTTTGAGTTTCATACAAGTGCAAATCACATATTATTATGTTCTAATAAATTATATTCAGTAGCGATTTTAATTGAATATTTTGATTATTTATTTATTTTTTCAAATTAAAACTGAACTTTATTGACTTCTTCCTTTTCCAGACTTTTCATTAATTTATTGTAATTAATTATTTGCATGCAATTAAAAACTAATTTTAAACGATGCCAAAGAAGGATAACTTCTCACGCGCCTACATAAGTACACGCACCCATTTTTTTATTATGTAAGCTGGATTACACGAGTTACGCTTCATAGGTCTTAATCAATTTCTCTATTGCCTTTTTACCAGAATAGTAAAATAAAATATAAAAATGTATGAATAATTTTGCAATAGGCGAGATTTCATTATTTTATATAACTTTTAAGCAAATTGTTACGCGATCCCTCGTATCTTTTATACCGCTGATAGGTGTGATTTTTGACGGCGGCGAGAAAATTCGCCTATAGCTATCGTGTATCAAAAATTACATGAGACAGGCAAAACCAACTTGCGCTTATTAAAATAAATAAGATAAAAAGGTTCAAAACCCAGATTTTAGTCATAGATCGCACAGGTAAGCTTAAGCTTACTGGAAAACTTGACCTGGAGGTGGTTTGTAACTTTTCATACCTGGGCTCAAGCATCAGTTGTAATGCCTCATACGAGAATGTGGTACGAAGAAGAATCGAGATCGGACTCTGGTGCTCTCTATATTCTTGTACGGGTGGAGGATCGAACCCTGAAGAAAGCTGACCGCGATCGTATCGATGCTTTTCGAAGATGTGGTGCTGGCGAAAGATGCTGGGTATTCCTTAGACAGCACATCGCATCAACCCGCAAGAGCTGAATATACAAACAAGGCTTTTCCACCATCTGCTAACGTAGGATCCGATCGCCATTACTGCTATAATCTGTAAGATTATGGAGAGAGTTCTTATACTGCTTTAAAGTAACGATCTTCTCAGTGATCGTCAATATGGTTTCCACCGGGGACGATCAACAAGATAACCATCGAATCCAAGGCACAAACTGCACACAGAAAACTTATAACCTTTATAAAACTTAGGTCCGTTTATGCATGGATTATTGCATCTTGCAGCCTTAACCTTTGGGATGGGTTGGCCAAGTAGCAACTTGCTGCACTAGACTCTGTACAACGCAGAGCCAAGAGAATTATAGGCTCAATCAAGACAAATCAAGAGCAAACCCATCACCACTAAGAAAAACTGAGGAGCGTCTGTTCAAAGAGGGCTATTTCCGTATTTACTGATTTATAGTTCTTTTTCGTGAATTCTACTGATATTCTAAGATCCTATCACAGCCTGTATTTAGTCTTGATCGAAAGTGATTATAACCCCTTCTTTGAACTTAATTTCGCGGTTCTATTCAAACGGTGCTATTTTTAGCTCATTTCAAAGTTGTTGTTCGACACATAATATTTTTTTATCAAACTGATGTATTTTTTTTTATTGGAAGCTACATTTATGCTTAATATATAAAACAATTTTGCATTGATTAATTGTCATTACTTTTTACCCGACTGCGCAATGCAAGAGCGCGAAGCGCGACGCGCAGACAGGGTATAGTGTTTAACAGTGTATATATATATATATGTTCCTTTGTAGCACACTAGAGATCAAACGCGTGGACCGATTTTGATGATTCATACATCAATCGATTCGTCTTAACCATGAGAGTGCTACTAAAGATATTTAATTTTGATTGCTATCAAAATTAAATATGGCGACAATTAGGCGCCATATTGTGACGAAGTAAAACAATAAAATGACGAAATATGTCGAGTAGTAGTATCATTGTCTAGATAATCGCAAATCATGGTTAGGTTCCTTACACTATTTTTCATTTTATATGACTGTTTAGGATCTACAACGATTTAAAGTTAAACACTTGTGCTTTTAATTTCAATCTTACGTTTGTACGGATGTTTTATACTCTTTTACTCAAAAAGTACGGAATGGATTTTAATGAAACTTAACAATAATATAGCTCATACGTAATAAAATATAGATAATAATTTATTTATTTAGTGAGTGAATTGGCTAAAATGTAAATAAGTGTAAAGTAAGACGAAAAAAAATCTCCCTTCTGCGAGCCATTTTGGCCTGCACTGCAAAAATAATAAAAGTTACATGGATATATCATATAGTAGAAATGTATCTCTTAAATAGTTCTTCAAAAAAGTCCGCGACAGCATATATCTATTTTTCATGTGTAACATTATTGCTAAAACAATGTATAAAAATAAAATACTATAAGTTATCCATTTCCAAAATGCACATTTTGTATTAACAAATTATTTTTTATCAAAACAAGTGTCTTCTATCGCTTATGATATTTAAAGACGATAAACTTTGCTTTTTATAATATGTCACTTCGAAAAATATTTAAAAAGTTACAAACGATTGCAAATTGATAGTGCGGTGTACTATGCAGGAGTAGACGGCGGGAATGGGGGGAGAAGAAATTTTAATGAATTTTGTTGCTTATAAACGTAGAAAAAACCTAGGAGTGGAGCTCGATGGTACGGATGGTTAGCGCGTTCGGCTGCGATCGTTGAAGTTAAGCAACTTTCGCAGTAGTCGGTCATTGGATGGGTGACCTAAAATCTTCTCTCCCGAGTTCCTCCGTGCTTCGGAATGCACGTTAAGCCGTTGCTCCCGGCTGCATCTGCAGTAACGACTGCACCTGCTATTCCGCACTGGGCTCGCGTGGTGGCTCATGGCCGAATCTCCCTATTCTATCCATAGAGAAGGCCTGTGCCCCAGCAGTGGGGACATTAATAGGCTGATGATGATGATGATGAAAACCTAGGAGGTGTTTATAACTATTTATAAACGTAGAAAAGAAAAAATGGGCTACTTGCAACCAACAGTACGAAGTACTAACAATACAACTGTGATAAAGTTACTTCCTATTTAATGATGTAAAATAAATTATCATAAGTATTTATAATAATTATTAAAATTTTATGAAAAACTTGGAATTATACTGTTTTCAAAGTTTATATTATAACGACATAACTTCGTGTTAAGGGTTCCTTAACATAATGAGAAATAACCTTATTCGCTAATAGGTACATACTTAATGGTCTTTATTAATCAGCTCGCGATAATATTGGTTTTGTAATTACATATAAACTCACTTCACTATTACTGCCATACGCCTGTGGAATGCTCTACCACTAAGCATACGTAGTACTGAAAATAAGTTTGAGTTCAATAAACTTGTGCGTGAACACTGACTACCGATTTTTCCCTATAGTTTGCATCGATATATATTATATTTATTGTATTTTATGTATGTTATGCATATGTATATATATATATTTATTTATATGTGTATGTTTTTGTATGGTTATATGAGTATTTTATATATGTGCATCAATTTGTATTTAAGTATTATTATTTTATTGCTGTTATTTTGATATTGTTCATTTTATTTAATTTTAGTAACTTTGCTCTATCGCCATACTATTTGTCTCCAACAATCATACTGGTTGACTGGTAGCGAATGCCTATGGCATTAAGTCCGCCGTTTGCTTATGTTTGGCAATAAAGTTTAAATAAATAAATAAATAAACGATGATTCTGCAAAATATTATTTGCTTCAAATTTTGCAGAAACATCGTTAAAGTTTTATAAATGAACACCCCTTCCGTCACCCTACCCCTATAAGCATTTCGATAATGTAACTTAGAACCAAGATTCCATCTATTTCTAATGGGAGATTCATCATAATCGATTTAGCTATTAGGGCGCGAAAGCGTAACAAACAAACTCACTTTTGCATCTACAATATTATATTATACTTGTGATCCGCCCCGTCATTACACGGGCGAAATTTATTATAACGGGATAAAGTACAGACTATGTCACTCGATTATAATGTAGTGATAAAGAATGTCTTAATAAATCAATTGTTTAGAGCACTCCGCAAGTTACTTAATAATCCCCGCGATATTTACTCCCTTACTTAAGTAACAAGACTCCGGTATATGCCGCCATATAATCATAACTAAAAAGTGTGAAATATAAAAGGTAAATTTTAAAAATCAAAAAACCTAACTGCCTACATATTACTTCAAATAAAAACTGAAAAGGAAACAACAAATCCAGTAGTCTATAATTCTGTTAAGTAAGGAACAAAGCTACTTTAACAGTCGGGACCCATTATCGAAAAACAAATCCAATTTTGAATATCTAACTATATAATATTAATAGATTTTTTTTCAAGTATAGTGAAATAACCTATTACTGAGGAAATTATTCAGACTCGTAGATACTATGATAATAATACGTAAGTGTAATATAATATGATATTCTTAGATGAAGGTCATAACATTAATATTCGGTAACAGCCGACCTAGGTTTTTACATAGGTACAGCGTGTCCTAAACAAACATCGTCGGGACATTATTAGTAGTTTATGGCTCAATAAAACGGCTGTACCCGCTTTATTAATTCGACCCATAATATTAATAACTAATGATGCGTTTTATTTGCACTCACTGTCATTTTATGAAACATCGCCCAGCCTTATTGAGTTATATGGGTTGCGGCGTCAAGCGCACGCACGGCGTCACCAAGCCCTATCCTTCGCAATGGAATAAACGTAATTAGAATTTTACGAGCTACCTCCTCTCTATTGAAATAAAAATAACAGTTACTTATAGTAACGCATATTGTCATAAATACGCTATTCATTTATGATCCCATATTATGTACTTGAAGAGCAACAGTAAAGATGTGGTCTATCATTGCCTCTTATGAACAGACGCTGAGCTAAAGCGATTTATTTAAAAAGATAAAAATATGAAACTGGCCAGTTTACTTAGGCACGGTAATATTATCTGTACAGTATTCTATCATCATACAAACGGTCGGAGAGCGTGTCATACCTACGCCACTCGAGTTCGCGCGGCACCCGGTGGGCACCCAGTCGCGAATGCGACGCAGCAACGACCGAATGGTGTGAATTGTTTTTTAAGCAGTTAGCCGTGCTTAAACGTTTGTATTGGGAATATTTGATTGAATTAAATACACACATCAAAAGTGTCTAGGGATCAACATATATTTTTGCAATAACTTTTCTCCTGATTGATATTAATTAAAATTTTCTTTAAGGATTCATCAAATAAAGTGTTTTCGTTTGTCACAGTAACGATAAACCAAGTCACCTTTGCATTAATAAAGAAATTTGCCATTTTCCTAATAAAGGGATTTTTGACATTTGAACCACTAACACAAAAGTTCGAAAAAAAGACTGAAATAACAGTTTTCTCTAAAATTTTATTGGGTAACTTAAACAATTAATAATCCGTATTTCTACCGCGAACACTAACAACACAAGAACATCGGTTTGGCATACTCAAAATGAGTTCATCCAAATCACGCTGTGGAATGGCCGCCCATGTTCGTTGCAACAACAAAAAAAGGTCTTCTGCGACTGGATACCCTCCATATTCGGCAGAGCTCTTCTCTGTAGCATATCCCATGCATGCTCAATCGGGTTCAAGTCTGGCGACTGAGCAGGCCAGGGCAGGACATTGATGTTAGCTGCGGCGAGAGTCTGTCTTACAACTCTTGCGGTGTGCGGTCGTGCATTATCATGCATTAACTGAAATAAGGGACCGATTTGCACTTGTAGAGGAACGATGACGTCTGATACAATCGTCTCAGCATAAATTTGAGCGTTGAGGTTGCCTCTGATCCAAATCAACTCAGTTCTTCCGCCGATCCAAATACCCGCCCATACCATGATGGTTCCACCACTATAAGGATGGACTTCCTGGCAGGATTTTAATCGCTGTTGGCGTCCAGGGGTTCTCCAGTGTCGTATACGTCTTGTATCCGGTCTCATATCAAAACGAGACTCATCAGAAAAGCACACGAAACGCCATTGTTCTTCTGCCCAATTTCTGTGTTCAAGAGCCCATTGATATCGAATCCTACGATTGTGCATTGCTATAGGTGGTACCCGTAGCGGTCTTCGGGAATGAAGGTTCACTTCATGCAAGCGGTTTCTGACTGTTTGGTCGCTAATTAAGTTCCCTGAAGAGTGATGAAGCCTCACGGCTAACATCATGGCGGTTATTGTTGGAGCTCTTCGAGTTAAGATTTGAATGTATCGGTCTTGTCTCCGTGTGGTGCAGCGATACCGTCCTCCATGGCGCTCAGCCACGGTACCAGTGCTTCGGTATCGTGTCCAAAGTCGACTGATAACACTCTGACTTGTATTCAGAGCTAAAGCCACAGTACGTTGCCGGGAACCAGCTTCTATCATTCCCACGGCTCTGAGCATTTCTTCCCTGCTTAAATGACGTCGCCGCTCCATAATAACGTTGGTTTTAATCAGTAGTAGGGAAACAGTAGCACTAATAATGTCTTCAATGCGTTGTATGTTTTTATAGGGAAAATATTGACAGCTGATTTTCATCTTTTACTCGAATTTGATTCACAGTTCCTGATTCAAATTATGAAATGCACCAAAAAGGATCCATATAAATTTATAAAATCATAAATTTATTACAAAGCCACATCTCAATCTCAAGAAATCCGCATAAAAATGCTTGATCCCTAGACACTTTTGATGTGTGTAGATACCTTCTTCTAATTTAATATGGCAAAGAGCAATAGTCGATATTGTGCTGTTTTTGGTTGCTTGAACTCTTCAATAATTAAACTTTTTGTACGAATGCGTATTTATTATACGAGTACTATAAAATTTTATAATAAAGCTTTTCGTACGTCTCAGTCGAGGCGTAAATATTTTTCTGTCTCAAGTCTATATTTTTATTATTAAACTTAAAATAACATGTATTTTATGTAACACTTCCTAATTCATTTACAAATATATATTTTTTTCATATGAAATTAAATATTCACAGTCACAAAACTAGAAAGAAACTCAATTATGTAGATGAAATTAAAATAATGTAGGCGGGGCAGCCCACCCGCGTGGATACGCCCCGCTCGGCCGTAGGTAGTTATTTCAATGACAGGGCCGAGTCACAATACTGTATAGATAATATTACCGTGGCTTACTCGTAGGTATCATGAAAATTCTTCATTGTGGAAAAATAACAAGACGTTAACAAGAAGTCACATAGCTTCTGTAAGAGATTACAGCCTTAAAAGTTTTTTAAAGAGGTTAAGATAATATATTTTTTTGTAGATTATATTATTAGTTAAAATGATAATGTGAAAATAGCAAAATTTCATTGTGTATGTTGTATAATTAACATATGTTAATTACAAAACTTCATTATTTATTCTTTCTAAGATAACAACTGTGGAAGCTAACAAATTATGGTTTTGTGGTGAAATGTTAAGTTTCACACATGCTGCTTTCCTATGACCTCACGTAAATAAGTGGAATATAATAATATAATATAATAATAGCCAGCCATGGTGACTAATCACGCGTGCCCAGGGTGGATCGGGGGCTGGTAACAAACAGATTTACACGCCTTCTGCAGCACGAAGGACTTCAAAAACAGACGGTGGAAACGCAAATTCTCTTAAACGCTACTTTACTCACTTTACAGAAACGAGGATCAAAGTTTCTTTTTTAATAATAAAAAATCATAACTCATTGTAAATGAGACATAGCGCCATGATACATATTCATTTTTTCTAAATATCCTCACATTAAAAAGTAACATAATGCCCTTACGTTACGAATTAGAAGAGACGAAACACTCTGGATATTATTTATTACCCTTTATTTTAGTACACATATAAATATAAACACACAAAAGAATGAATATCGATTATCAAACAATCGTTGTGAATCTTATCAGAGTTTACAATCGCAAGTCTACCTAAATACAGGAGTGTAAAGCCCTTGTGATTTACCAGATCACGTTTCAAACCCGTTTTAACAGCAAACGAAACGAAATTGTGAAGTCTAAAAAAGGTTCCTCGGGGGAGTTATCAAAATAATGAATTGGACAGCCGTTATAAATTCGAGACCAGCCTATAAATAACAGCTCAAACGATTATCCGCAGACGAAATTGCGGAGATCCGTGGAACAAAAGAAGGAAGATTGGCGCATTTCCTAATGACCTTGTTGGCTTATGAAATAAGATGATGACGCAAACGACCCCATGAACAAATAATTTTAAGGCCGAACTCAGAGACAGCAATTACCTTTTAAATGTAAGTTGCACCAGAAAGAAAGTAAAATTTACTATAACTTTACCTGGACTCGCTTGGACTGTTTATTGTCACTGTCAAATTATGACCACATTTTGATTATCCTCAAATGCATAAATGCCATTTATTTTCAAAGAGCACATTGAGACTGCACCAGCTGGCTTCTTAACGTTATAATGACATTTTATAAAATTTTTCTTTGTTTATATTATTTTGACTTCTCAACCATTTCAAATGAGTAAAGTATAAGTAGATTGGGTTCTAGTGTAACAGTTTGTTTTTTCTTTCAAGAAACTGATTTAACGTTTATTGGTGTTTTAAAAAATCAAGCAATATTACAGATTACTGTGATAATAAGCTTTTATTACGAAAATCAGAATCAAGGAAACCTAAATACTTAGCTGCTAAGAATTTAATTATTCCAGTAATTTGAAAAACAATTAAATAAATACAAATTAATCAGTTTTAATTATTATTTCGTTAATTTTCTTCTATCTCTTTTAGTTTTGTACGTCAGTACGAAGATAGGCACATTTCTTCCCTATTTTAATACCATTCTTGTTCGACATCATCCTTTACTTATATTATTGCGGCGAGCAGAACTATTGAATGTGTTTGGAGCGGTTACACAATGGAAGTTCACTGACTTGCGACCGGCTAATTCAACAATGCGTCTACTTTTCCCTCGATTCGGACCCTTTTGTGGAGCACCATATCTACTACTGAATCTTTCTGAAACGATTGGCTACTTACGACAACGACCCTTCTTTCCGATCACACAGAAAATCTGATATAAAAACGATGTTCAGTTCATATGAATCCTATTAAAATAACTGATATGCGAATACCTACATATCGTGATATAATATGTACGTACGTATCGTATTATCTGGCGATGGTTTCCAAGAAACACAATAATATGTATTAAAGGAAAATTTCTGATCATTATAAGAGAAATAACGTTTTTTCTTTATAACACATGGATTATGTTAACCTTAAGGCCGAGACTGCACTGGTACAATGACTGCGACGCGACGCGATGGCGCAGTATATAGCGGGGCCACTCGAGCTAGACTGAAAATAGTAGTGTTAATTCTTTGCTTCTTCAGTGTACCCCATGAATTTATTACCAAGATTCAATGTAAATCAAACGTTTTGATAGAAATTACGATAAATCGCCTCATCCATCGAGCGGGGCCCCCGGGTTAGTATTACGCTCGGAGAACTTAAAAATAACACTGATCGTAGCTTGTCCTAGTGTAGGTACACTAGGTATTCTCGATCAAATATTATCTCTAAAGAATCCTAATAGAACAGAAGAAATTAAACATGTAAGTTTTGTCTATCCAGAGGTGCCCTTTGTATTTTAAATGTTAGTTCAAGTTTAAGAATTAGAAGGCAAAACATGCACACATCCAGATATAAATGACCTAAATGAACAATATCTGATCTTCAAGCTTAAATACATAATCGAGATCAAGCAATGCTATTAAACGATCTAGAAATAACGGGCTGCCCCGAAGAGCCTAGTGAGAATAGTATTCACATCGTCATTGCTCTTGCAAAGAAGATCGGCGTAGATCTCCATGAAAAGGATGTGGTGAGCGCCGAGAGAGTGGACCTGTCACAGACCGCTGCACAGGACGGATCCATCCGTTCTCGTCCCATTGCGGTGCAATTGACTCGTCGTGCGCCTCGCGACGCTATGCTGAGCGCCGTACGTGTGAGACGCAGTGTCACTACCGAGGGTCTGCCATTGTCTAAACCAGCGAGGAACTTCTATGTTAATGAGCGACTCACAAAACACAATAGACAACTGTTTTACAAAGCACGGGAGCTTTCAAGTAAGCACGATTTTAGATACGTGTGGACCCGGAATGGAAATATCTTCGTTCGTCAGAAAGAAGGTGACATGCGTCATCACGTGCGATCGGATAAAGACTTATTACGTGTTTTTGGAAAACATACAATTTGATCTTGTGGGCTTATTTATTAACATATTAATTATTGGTAGTGTTTTTTATAATTTTTTTATGATGTTTTTTATAATATTATAAATTGTCTCAGCTTTTTAGGTGGTACACGATTACACAATATGTCAATCATCCTCACAAACTTACACACTGACATGAACACTAATACAACTAATACAGGTCTTAACACATCGAATATAATAAGAAAATCACAGTTACCTCTGTCTCTTTCAGAAATATTAATGAGTTGTTTTCGTTTTTTGCGTTTGATGCTTTGCTTGTTTTATTATGTAATACCCAATGGCTAATGCAAGGGAAAGGCGTTTGAGATTGGGACTGCTAAATGCTCGGTCGCTGAATACGGGACAGGATGAATTTACTGTGGCTGTGTGTATAATCTTGATATAGTCGCAATTAATGAAACCTGGATTAGAGCTGGGCAAGAGGCACTGGCACCTGCTATACCGAATTACAAATTTGTGCACAAAGCTCGCAACAGTAGAAAAGGTGGTGGTGTTGGTTTCTATGTCAAACGGGGAATTGACGCCAAAACTTTACAGCATCCCTACTCCTCGCTGGAACAGCTATGGCTTGAGGTGAAGCTGTCCGGAATCAGCATGGCATTGGGAACGGCTTACAGACCAGAGAGTATTTCTGTGCAAGATGCTATGGACTCACTTAGTGAGTCGATTAATGTCATGTCTCGTTGTGATCAGGTATGTCTGTTAGGTGACCTAAATATTAATCTCGCTCAAATAGAATCAGTTCAGGTAAAGAGATTCTTATCATTTTGTTATCAACATAATTTGTATCAACTCGTAAAGGAACCAACCAGGGTGACTGATAGTACTGAAACAATTTTGGATATTATTTTGACTGACGATCCTTCTCGATGTAAAAATGTGCGGGTGGTGCGTAATCACTGTTTAAGTGATCATGCGTTGGTTGTAGCTGAATTTGATATCAAGAAGCCTAAGCCTGTGAAACATATAAAGTATCGACGTCCTATACATAATATCACTCCAGATTTATTTAATAAGGACTTAAATACTATTCCCTGGCAAATAATCCCAACGATGGGAAATATTAATGAAATGGTTGCAACCTTTAACGAGTTTATCCTGGCATTATTCGATTTACATGCACCACTTAAAAAGGTCACGATTACTAACCATCAGAAGCTTTGGATTACTGATAACATAAGATTCATGATGCAATTGAGGGATGACGCACTGGCCAAATATAATCTAACAAAGACACATGCATCAAAACAATACTATCGTGAACTAAAAAACTTAGTTACTACAGCCATAAGACATGAAAAGATTGCTTTTTTAATACATATATAAATAGTAACTTAAAAAAACCGCAACTTTTGTGGAAGAATTTAAAAAGTTCAACTCTAATGAATAACTCTACTACAGCTTCCATTCCTTATGGTATCAGTAATGACCCAGACAGAATCAATGATCACTTTCTGAACTTACCTTCCTGTAGTATAGTTGACTCTAAAATTGTAATAAAGAATATTAAAAAAGTATGTACGCCAAATGGATTTAAACTTCAAACAACGACGGAGGCAGCTGTTTACAAAATCATAAATAACATTAAAACCAACGCATCGGGACATGATGGTCTCAATATAGATATGATCAGGCTCACCTTAAACACGACTTTACCTATTATTACTCACATGATAAATAGGTCCATAGAGATGCATACCTTCCCTTCGCTATGGAAAAAATCTCTCATCAGACCAATACCAAAAAAGAGTTCAGCAGAAGAATTAAAAGACTTACGTCCAATCTCTATATTGCCATTATTATCAAAGGTATTGGAAAGAGTGGTCTTGAATCAAGTTGTGGATTATATAGAGAAAAACAATATTATACCGAAACTCCAATCTGGTTTTAGGAGAGGATATGGTACAGAGACAGCTCTAATCAACGTCACAGATGACATAACTAAGGCATCAGACGCGGGACTTAGTAGTGTCCTGGTGCTTTTAGACTATACTCGAGCTTTTGATTGCGTTAATCCGGATCTTTTACTGGCAAAATTGAGACACTATGGTTTTTCAAATAATACTTGTAAGTGGTTTGAAACTTACTTATTGAATAGAGAGCAAATGGTAATGACTTTTAACCAGGGAGGTGAGAAACTACTATCATCGACCTAAAACTGTTTCCCGAGGTGTGCCGCAGGGCTCTATACTTGGTCCAGTATTGTTCGATATTCTTACAGCTGATCTACCGCAGCACCTACAATCATGTAAATATCACCTATACGCAGACGATGCCCAATTGTACTACTCTTTTGAAGCCAAAAATGTGAATGAAGCCATTACAAATATCAATAAAGACCTACATAATGTTCTTACCTGGTCGCAGCAGAATTCTTTAATGTTAAACTGAGACAAATCAAAAGCTTTAGTCCTGGGAACTAAGCTCCAAATCAGTAGGGTGAAGAACTGTGACGTAGACCTTGTCATTGATGGTGTACTTATAGAAAGGGTAGAATCGGTTCGAAATCTGGGCTTGATTATGGATGGCGAGCAAAAATATGAAGTTCACGTTAATGAGAAAATTAGAAATGTTTTTTCAAATTGAAAACCTTATGTAAGATCAGACCATATTTGAAGGAGGAGTTGCGTTTACTTTTATCAGAATTACTTGTTCTTTCACCATTCAATTATTGCGTCACTGTATATGGCCCAAGATTAAATGCTCACACTGGAAGAGCCATACAAAGAGTACAAAATGCTTGTATTCGTTTTGTTATAATGTACCTAGGAAACTAGGCATATGCATAAACACATCCACGGGTATAGACCCGCTCACATGTGCACATAGACACAAACACAGTACACCACACACGCACGTACACCTACATCACACACCCACACGCGCACACACACACACACACACACACACACACACACACACACACACACCACAGACACAAACACACACACCCATACACACATACACAATATGATCGTAGGAGTACCACCTACTTCTGTTGGATTTCTTTTGCATTTCTCACTTTCATCTAAGGAGAAGTGGGTGTGGCTGAAAACCAGCGCTGCCCGAGATATTCTGTAACGAAGCAGTTTATGCTGAGCCACATCCATTTGCTCTGCTGTCGCTGTCAAATCGCATTGTACTATGTATTGAGCTGTGTATTACTGTGAGAGCAATAAAAAAAATTCTATTCCATTCTAAAAATGATTACGAACTGAAAAAGCACACTACTATTATGGATTACCAATCCTACCTGACAATTATTCACGGTTTATTTCCATCTTTTTCGTGGCTTTTCTATTCTAATTTATATCAAAATACAGTATACAACACTACACTGTACTATTCCTCTCCAACACCTGCGTGACAGTATGGAATAATATATTGTATTATGTCTCTCCCAAACCTGCGCGACGCAGATTTGACTAGGTACTTATTGCGCTAAAAAAATAGTTAATATATATATATAATAATAATATATATATAATATATATAATTGTCAGGAACATTGGTAGTCCATAATAAAATGTGCTTTTTATGCCTCGTGGAGGTTATGAAACCTTATTCAAGGAATGGCACGGCTCCGTCTACTACGACTTGTAACTTCTACGAGCGTGCTACGACTGTAGAAGTTGTTACATGGTGCTTCAACAGAGTTAAGAGTCAAACTCCGGGTCAAACTATTTGTTTAAGTTAATTAATTATTTCAGATAAGGTATAGCAAATTAACCCATAGCTAATGATTTTGTGAGATTATTTTAGTTGCAAAGATAGTTGATTCGGCAAAGGAACAATCCTACGTCCTAGCACATTTAAAATACCGGTCCCGTGAAACTCTAGAAATATTACTCACTGGTGAAAAACAACACCATCAAAATCTAATGTTTTTTTCTGCCCTTAATTTGGATGTAATTACCTTCAACCTTCCAAGAAATGAGAACGGAAACTCTTCTATACCGAGCCCGAGATAAATTTAGTCAAATCATATAATTAAAGAAATTAATCTTTAAAATAAAATAGACACCTATTTATAAAAAATATCTCAATCATGCAACCTTTTAACTCTTTTTTAACATAAAAATAGATCTAAGCAAGTACTATGCAATATTTGTTGGCAACTTTTTCCATTCCGGGATAATTCTGGTGTTGGGCTTAATTCGAGTTGTAACAAATCTTTTAGTGTCTGGTGTAACGAAAAGCGATGAGCGGGATTTTTAATAAATAGTAACATAATTTTTCTGCCGGAATGTAAGCACATGTTGTGCGAAAAAGCATGATTATGCACCGTGTTAATTAAGCGGCTTAAGGGTCAAAAAACCGTAGACTTGAGTATATGGTTTGAATTTCAACTCGATACCTCCACGCGTTCCCGAGATATATCAAATGAATAACAAAATGGGCCCGCCTCAACTCTGCAGTAGACTTCATTTAAAAGAAAGAATACTTACGGATTAATTGTTTTTGATCAAAGTTCCGAGGTCCTACCGGTTTGTCCCACTGGTGGAAACATGATATACCACTATGTACTTACTCGTGGTCTTACTGCGATTAATATGGTATCCTTAAATAGTAAAAATATAGTATTACTCTAAAAATATCTGTTCTTTTTAAAACAAGAAGGACGCGACCCGAGATAGCTATGTCTTACCATTCACATCGTTCTCATATTTTTTGCGGCTATGTATGCTCTTGTGTGCAGAGCTGTTTTAAATATTTACATACACAAAACCTGAGGAACTGCGATAGTAACATGTAAAAATTACATGATATAGCATAAAATTAAGCACACTTCTTATAATTATATGTAAGAGCTCCTAGAACTGCGTCCGTCTTGCTCTATGACTTTATAGATAAGCACCGTAAGGGTAATAACATCACAATGGAACCAGATTACTTCACTGGCACGCACTTTTGTCTCTCCGCCTCACACTCATTTTTTTGATCCATCTGGTTTCATATACCCACGTCTCCGATTCTACTATAGAAAGACGGCGGATAAGTAAACTCGTTATTGGATGGTTCCATGCGATTAGGTAAGCGATTTCAGTCTACTTCCGTGGAGGTTAAAGAGCCCCCGAAACAATCAAACGGTTTGATTCAAACACGTAAATTATGGTTTGACGCAAAACATTTTCATCGTTTACAAAGCAAGTTTGCACGGTTTGTCAAACATTAACGTGTTTGGAGCTTGTTTGATGAAATAGAATAACTTTGTTGTGTTTGTTGACACGCTGCCGTTTGATTTTTTCTTTTTCTCTTTTTGTATATAAACGCAGGAGACTAACGTAACAAATATCTACAAGGATATCGGCGTCACATTCACATGTTTAACAACGGCGGCATACCGAACCAAACTGCCGTGCTGCAGTGGCGTTTGAAAGCCGTTGAAACCGCCATCAAACGGTTTTATCAAACAGGTTAATCTAACCGTTTAAGCTTCTTGGGGCCCGTTAGAATCTTTAGCACAGACCGGTCATAAGATTTGGGTGACCAAACATTTATTATCTCGAGCTCTTCCGTGCCGGCTGCATCTGCAGTCCTAATCCGCACTGGAGTCGCGTGGTGGGTATGGACCGAAGCAGACCGAACCCATGCTTTGTAGAGCCGGAACTGGTCCATTAAATCCGTTTTTACCCGTGTCACTAGAAATACTACCTTGGGGACTTCCCCTAGGCAAAGTAGTTACTTTTCCTACCATTTGTGCCATGGAGACATTTTTAATCCCAAAGAAACAACCAAGAGATACCAGTAGTTCCTTAGGGAACAGGGAACGGAATTACTTTCAGCACTATCAACCATGCCATAGGGACATTTATATTCCCAGTGATACAACCACATCACTATGTCACGTAAGCTTCAACAGTAAAAAAACATTCATACAGCCATAGATGAATGATCGCTGAATGGTTTCGCTTGGAGCGAGACAATCATTTATCTATGCATACAGCGTCAATTGCTACATTTTTATACGAAGCTCTAAAACTTAAAAATAGTCTGATAAAAACGATGTAAGCGTTTTATTTACAGCACAGTTCTTTTTACTAGAAACCACTAAAGCGGAGAATAAATGGATGAATGTAACAAATGAGGTCGTTGTTACAGCCACCGCAATGGCCATCTTGCCTGAGTGCCTGCATTACCTTCATATCGGCTTTAATCAAACCCCGGCACGCATCTCGTTTCAGCCTTTTTAGATTCAGACACGGATTCGCTTCAGTAGTTTATGTGCCAATTAAGTTTAGGAACTCGTCGTTTTACGCAATTTAAGGCCGGAATCACTCTATATTACTGGATTTTATATGAAAGTTAGCGAACCTCTTTTAAAAAAAACGGTCAAGTGCGATCGGACTCTCTCACCGAGGATACGGTTAAAGTAATAGGTTAGGGAAGAAGTCATTCCGTATTATAGTATGTATTAACTTGTAATAATAGTAGATTGTATGACAATGGAGCAAAATAGTATTTTTATGGCGAGGGCGCTACTTTGATGCACGAGCGAAGCGAAGCGAACTACATCGCTCGAGGGAAAAATAATTTGCTCTCGAGTCATATACTCTACTTTTCATCCCCTTTCTATGAGAAAATAAATAAGAGACGGTGTTATGTAATAATGAATATATCTAACTAAAAGATGACATGTGAAATGAAGTAAAAATAAATACAAATTTATATTTCTATTGGATACGCTAGCGCAATTATTAAAAGTTAATGGTGTCGATTCTGACATGATTCTCTAAACCTAAACTTAAATTTGACAATAGTGTATCCTTGTCATTCTTTATACAGAATGAAAAGGAGAGACCGATGTTTAATTTAGCTTTAAGTTTCGAGAATCATGTCAGAATCGCCACCATTGTTACTGTTTTATTTGGGATCGATATTGTTGTCGATTCATTTACATTTTAAGTATTTGTTATCTTAGTATCTGAGTGATGCTCAAGAAAAGGTACAGAATCCCTTGATGTAGAAGGACATGGCGACAATGGCATGGATGAAGTGTCTTTAGGTATTAATTTAATGTTTTCTGCAATGCGGGTGCTAGTTTTTTCCTTATTTTGAATTGGATTTCCTCCCTCCGTGCCGCTTTAAAATAGTAAGGTCCGCTCCAGAATCTGCCAAAAGTGTAGCGGAAGTTCGGCGAAAACAATGTCCTGTGCAATCGAGTAATTTCAAATACATAGCGATTTCTAGGGGCATAGAAGATATTCTATTTTTTCCCACAACCTGTTTGAAGCACTTTCCATTTTGATATCTAATAAAAAATCTATTAGATGTTATATCAGAAGGACGCAGGCTCGATATTTTTCTACTATTCGTTTGTACTGGCCACAAATGCTGAAAGACCGATCAATTTTTGTTTTTGTGTCAGTTAAATTCACTAAAAGTAATTAATCTGAGTGTTTTCTGATATCTTCGATTGTTATTTTTATAAGCTCGTTACTACGACAAGCTATGTATGCCGAATAGTAAAGCCGCATGTAACAAAAATAATAAATAATGGAAATCAGACAAGTAGGTACAATAATACGTACACTTTTAAAAACACTCTGTTTATAGATTAAAATGGAAAAATATAAGATACATACTTTTGTTGCGAGAAATTCCTTATCAGGCGGGTCATTAAAAAAAGTCTTCATGTTTTAGTGAGAAAATACTTTTGATATCTTTGGTATGTGTCCTTCGGATAGTTTCTTCACTGGGAACTGGGAATTGAAAACAAAACAGTTTTGGCATATTTGAAAAAAGCTAGGTACACAAAAAGCTCGATATTTGGGTGCCTCACGAGCTCACTTAAAGAAACCTAATGAACCGTGTATTCATTTCTGATTCTTTATTACGACGTAATGAAACCGAGCCATTTTTTAAGAAGTTGATAACTGGTGATGATATGTGGATCACGTACGACAAGAACGTGTGAAAAAGGTAGTAGTCAAAGGCCGATTAGGCTTCACAGACTGGTGAAACCCAGGTTCACTCGCAACAAGGTGATGCTGTGTATATGGTGGGATTGGAAGGGCATTATTCATTATGGGCTGTTACTGTCAGTCAGGAACATCGATTCTGAACTCTACTGCGAACAACTGATGAGATAAAAGCAAGAAATTGAGAAAAGCGGCTGGAATTATTCAACAAAAGGGGTGTGGTATTTCATCATGATAACGCTAGACCTCACACATCTTTAGCTACTCAGCAAAAATTAAGAGTGTTTGAATGGCAGGTGTTAATGCATCCACCGTATAGACCGAACCTTCACATTTCCACCGGTTTCGGTCTCTTCAGAATTCTTTAGGCAGTATCAGGTTAATATAACGAGAGGACTGCCAAAACCACGTGTCGCGGTATTTGATCAAAATCTCCAAAATTTCTATAGCAACGGGATCATGTCCCTACCTACAAGATGGCAAAAAGTTATCGAACAAAATGGCACCTCTTTAGTTACATGTAAATAAACTTTATTTAAAAAATAATTTCATATTAAGTGCGAGGAAACTTTTCCCCAACCTAATATGTAAGGTACGCAACATAAACGGCCGCAACTTTTTTTATGTTCATTTAGTTGTTTGATTTTCCACAGCTTCAAAGGGTTGTAGATTTAAGTATTTGGTTTAGGTTTCAACTTGATACCTACACGCGTCCTCGAGATAAAAGGTCTTGACAGACAAAAGGACCTTTTAAAAAACTCTTAAATATTATTTGTAACTTTTCATTATGATAAATCGCTTCTGTGATATTTAGAATTCCAAAACATTCCGAAATACAAGAATCTCTATTTTGAATTTATATTTTAGTAGTTTAAGTAGTGTAGGTAGCTTGTAAGAGGATTTCATGTTTTTTGCCATTTAATGAGGATTTTTTTCTCTTTAAAATATTTCTGCGAGTTCTTCGTAAAAAGAAATATCTTTAACAAGACTTGTCTAATATATTTCTTCAACTAGGTACTTGGATCAAAATAAGACTATTGATCACACGAACTCTTTGTACTTTGCGGTTACAAACTGGTTTTGTTAATATTTCCACTTTGAATTGGAATAAGTATTGAAATTTAACCAAATTTATTCACAAAGGGCCAATTTTGAGCCCGCCGTGCCTGCCTGTACTCTGCAGTTATTTCGTTTGTAGCTTTTAATAACAAAAACATTTGGTTCATTTGAGTCCATGTTTGGAGTTACTTATCGATTATGAAGTACTGGGAAAAGTGTGCATTATAACATTCATTTAGTTTGGGAATTTGATTTCAAACATGTCAATATCAGTTTATAGGCACTTTCCAGGCACAATAGACGTTACTACCCAGTTTCTTTACTCTTAATTGACGAGTTTCTGATCTTAGACACTGTACAAATACATAATAGAAATTAGGCTGTAGCAACCCGTATTGTGAAGGATACTTACTCGTAGCTATAAACTATTTTTTTTTATTTTTTTTAGGCTTTTGTAACCACATTTCAAAGGTTCGCGAATCTACGGCGGTGAACTTTTCCAGGTTGGTGCTCTAAATTGAGGGAGGTTCTCTGTGCAATACCAACCAGTTCTTGAATGTAAGCCTATTTGAAAAAATAAGAGTTATGAGTAGGCGTATGTATGCATGCAAATCATTATTATAATTTTTTGCATGAACCTAATGAAGGGCTTTTTTAGTCTCCAATTGTATGATGTGAATGTATGATGTACCATAAAAAAATAAAAACAAAAAAATGTCTATAATAGAAAAAAATGTTAAGGGTGACAAACATTTAGGGGGATGAAAAATAAATGTTGTCCGATCCCAGACCTACTGAATATGCATATAAAATTTTACGAAAGTCGGTCGAGCCGTTTCGGAGTAGTGCAATTACGCACACCATGACACGAGAATTATATATTAGATTAAATTAATGTACAAATATTTTGTATTCCTTTTTTAACCACATTTTGCTCATAGAGGTAAGTGCTCATAAATGCAAAAAGCTTATATTTTTGTATTAAATTTATGTTCTGGTCTAGTGACACTTCAAACGAAAACATCAAACGAAATTTTAATGCAAATAATATCCTGTTTCACTTAGAACATAATAAATGTAGTTGATACTCATTTAACATTAAAAAAACGTCGTAAAAAGGTTTCCTCATTCAACGCAAATTGTAAACATTGTTAATTAATGATGAAAACAATTAACAATTACGGGAGTTCATAAATTTTCATCAAAAAAAATCATAAGGTATTTAAGTAGCTTCGCCTCTCTCTCGTGTCGTGGAGGACTATCTTCAATGCAAGAATATTGGTTTTAATTTTATTGCAGTATATGAATTTATTCTATCCCATGTGATATTGCTAACATTTGAGTGTTAGTTGAGTCCTGAGGCTTAAAGAGCGTACTGTCAAAATCAGGATTCAATTAATAGTAAGTGAACATGTCGTACTGAAATTTAATACTATGTAAGTTAGAAAAGAAGGAAAAACAATCACAATTACAACAAAAGTCAACTTTAGAAGTAGCCTTAAACCTCTATTTCTCTTCGTATTCGCTAGCGTGAACATAAAACTATCTACTGTTATTTGGCTGAAATGTACTGTAAGGAGGAGGAGAAGGAAAGTTACTTTTTCAGATGGGTACTATAATGTGTTAGTTTAAAGCTCGCGCCTATACATAAAAGGAATCTATAATGAAGCGCAAGACATTCTATCCCTCTTGAATAGTTATAGTAGTGAATATTTTCGTATACCTATGATTGTTTTAGGTACATTACAGCCGTCGTTATTTACAAATGTGTGGAGGCTGCGTCGCTTTTAAGCTGTTTCCTCTGGAGAACAATTGTCAAGAATAATAAAGTAGGCCGTCGAAAGACGCTTTAATAGATGTGAAATCGATGTTATACTAGAATAAAAAGATTTAGAAAAAAATGTATCTTTCGCGTAGTATCACTGGCTGTGCTTTTTAATGTGCTTTAGACCGCTTCTAGTCCGAAAATTGTTCAAAGTTCAAATCCTTTATTGCACCATGTTGTAACATTGATCTCCGATAGAAATTTATTTATTTTTGTTTCGGGGACATAAAACATCGAAACTTATTTGTGCATAATTATCACATGCCCACTGCTCAAGCTAGTAACAACGTTTGTGAAGTTTATCAAAATATTTTGAAACTCTGTAACAATCATTGTAAGGGTTATAAATTGGGTTGGCAACTAGATAAATAATCATACATTATAATGTAAAAAATAGAATTTGTCGATATCCCAAATCGATTATGTGATGATTCGTTTCTTAAAATAGATTCCTTCTGATATCTGATTAAAAGCCCCGTTGTTTGATACATAGTTAAATTTGACTATTAGTCAATGTCAAGTCAAATACATAATGAAATGTGCAAAATTTTAACTAATGCTTATATTTGTATAGTATTTTAACTATAGTCACATTTAACTACGTATCAAACGACGCGGCCCACATATAATCACGATATGCAAAATACTTTGACTTATTCGTAGCTGAACTCCGCGTATCAAACAACATTGGAGTTTACCTCATCCAAGTTCAAATTCCAGAGAACGACAAATCACAATCAAATTTGACGCTTTCTTTCGATATGCGTACGTAACGATACATTTTAAGAAATATAATGTTGTTAGGCTTACATAAACTGTTGGGTTTCTGAGTGAATTTGATATCCTATTATCGGATGCTAGGAATAGACCCCTTAGGACTTCGGTAAAAAACAAAATTAATTTCCCTAATTGGTAGATATCGTATATTAATTAATTTCATCAGCCACGAGTATTCATAAAATATTTACGTACAAAATATGTACTTTGTCTATAAAAAGTTAAAAGGTAAGATTTATTTTACTTTGCCTAATTGCATTTAAATACTTGCTTTGGTGCCATTGCAAACAGAAAACGTACAATTATCCACAAAAGACTATCAGAATCTAGATCCACGATAATACAGAAAAAGTAAACACCTGCCAAGTCCGTGTCGGAATTGCATGTTAAGGGTTCCACACCATATTACAAGGTTAATAATAAATCAAATAATTGATATGCATCCACCGGAATTTCCAAAAATGCCAGAATAGTTGTTTTTTTTTTGTATGGAGATTCTCTTTACTTGTTTTTAATTCCACAAAGACCATGATGGGATTAATATTTAGATTCAAGTGAGACCTCAAACCTTGTGACATATAAATTTACAGGAGATATCTATTAATATATTAAATAGGCTTCCCTTTGGATTCGAAATCACAAAACTGATTTACAGAAGTTGGCAGGCAAAACTTACTGTTTGGTGACCTTAAAAATATTATTCGAGTTTTATTACTGTAGTTCATCTGGGATGTTTGCGGACGCCAGCACTGACGACTTTTAAGCTACTTATAATGCGTAAAAAAGTCGCGTCACTGATGCATCGGCTGCGGGGAAATTGTAACGCAGTCCTGAGTATGTTATGAAATAGAATGGACTCCCCTTAGCTCAGGTCACTTCATCAAACCAAAGCTCTAGTGGCCAGGCCGAGGGGAGGTTGCAGTCGAATTTATTATTTTAATTATTTATTTTAACTTTTCATATATTATAATTATTATTAAAATGAAATTGAATTTGTAATGAAAACACTAAAATAAGTTAAGGAATTTGTTACTAGCATAATATATGAGACTATGTCTTGAAATAAAACCATTTTATTTTAATTATTTTTATTTATTTAATCGTTCAGTAATCGATTAACCTACTTTATTGGCAAGCAGTACTTTCACCAGTTAGCCTTATTAAGTCAATGTCATTAACAGTTCTATAATATTATTTGTCACAAATTGGGACAGAGTATACCCCAATCTTGTCAGATTCTATATTTACTCTTCGTTATGAAATGGATGGTACAGGAGGATGAATATAATTATCGGGCTCTCAGTTGGTCATCGAATCTTCAATCACGACAAGTTTAATGTATTTATCACGTATTTAGCTTTGAAGGGACAAAGTACTGCTGAATCACATAAATTGAATTGAGACGACATCCTTTAAGGGTTATGATTAATTATTACTACTACTAGACAAAAGTGCTATGACAAAAATGTCTAACGTATGCTTTGCAAAGACTAAAAAATATGATGTAATTATGTTTTTGATGTTCAAAAAGTAATAACTTTTAAATTACAGTTATAAAAACAGGAACACAAACTTAGGATCACTTGCGCAGTCCAAAGTTAAGAGTAAATTCTATGTTTACTATTTAATTAACCCATCAAAATGAGTGCGTGGGCATTTTGCGCAGTGCAGAGTTAACTCATTTACGTCCCTGTTTAGTGGTAACCCGTGTACAAATCATAATATATAATAATCATCTTGCAGTGCCCAGAGTTAACAGAAAATTCTATGCTGAAATACTAACCCGTGAATTAGTTGGGTTAAAGTCATAACCTCAGATGCACCTCATAGGTGTTACAGTATTTTTTGCGCCCTATGGGCTCTATAACTATACAAAGAGAGCACAAATCTCTTATCTATTAGACAAGTCCGTCCGTCTGTCTGTGGTGCTGTTTCAGCGGCCAAACCGTAAGAGATAGATAAAGAGAATATTTAAGTTATAAGTTAAGAATAGTCTGATAAGACTACAAACCGGATTTGAGTAACGTAGCACTTCCGATTTTCGAGAAATCAGGTTTTGGTGAACATTTCTTTCACTAGTTTGCTAGTCTTAGATAATATAATCTCACTAATCTGTGACATACCTATGACTAGTTGCCAGGTGTTAAAGACCAGATTTTGGGGCAGAAGCATGATAAAATCGGGATTATAAGTACAAGTCGGGTAAGCAAAATAAAAACCAAGGACTCCCGAACGAGACATCGTACCGTTATCTTTTTTTTAAACACTCCAATTAGCCTAGCCCCAAAGCAAGCACTGTAAGAGTGCTTTTCCACCGGAGATGTGCTATGCTGCTATGCTGCGAGGATGTGTCAGCTAAGCTACGAAACTACGTGACCGTTTCCACTGATGCTAAGCTGTGTAGCGAGGCGAGTAAGATGTGCTATGAAGAAAGTGCTTGCGCCGCCGCAAAGTAGCTGCGCGAGCAAAATGCGCAGCTCGAGCCATGCGATGTATCGAGAGTAGGGAAGCGGGAAGGAGCAGCGGCGGCGCGGTGAGGGGGAAGGCGCGGCCATCATAGCCCGCATCCAGAGCACGCATTCATACCACGCATCCTTCCATATAAAAAACATACCTTAATTGAACTCGTTTCCATCAGTGCTATGCTATGTGGACCAATGAATTCGATTGGTGGATATCAAACGCATCCACAGCAACGTAGCATAGCACATCTCTGATGGAAAAGCAGCTTAAGGTATGTGTTATGGGTTGCTAGGGTAAAGGATAGTATACATATATTTTATACATTAACAAGTATGTTTACCTATATAAAAATATATCAAACATCCATGACTAAAGTAAAAATACTCGTAATTATCATGCTAACATTTGCATAACATGGTTTATTGTGGCACTTGTATTTATTCTGATTTTCATCATCATCATAAGCACTAAAATTGCCACTTCGAGTGCTTGCCATATGGAATAGAGAGATAATATTTTTTTTTATTTTTAAGCATGTCAGTGCTAAATTTATAAATCTAAAAAAAAACACTGGAAAAAATCCATGTGGTTCAGGATCAGACGGGATTCGAACCCGCACCTTCTTCTTCTCTCTCCAAAATTCTCTTTAGATTAATATTTTGATGTTAAAATTCATTAAACAAATTCCAGCGAAACATAAAATTGTATTAGTTACAAACACTTGATACTCTTCGTATAAAGTTTTGTTTCACTAGAATCGATATTAATTAATTGAAATGAAAATGCGACTTATTCTCCTCTAATAAGAGTATCGTATTTAGTATAAAGTGGATACTTGTAGCTTTCAAGTACCTTATTACAAAGTACCAACTCCGAAATAATCACTCACCGTGTTTGACTTTTTAACTTGGTATTATCTTTACAATCTACTTTGTATCCAGTCAACTCAAAATTAGAGGAATTAATTAATTTCTTTAAGCTGAAAAAGTAGGCAAAAGTGCTGTGTTTTTTATGGTACAGTAATAACTTACTATCAGATGGTCAGACAGCTCGATAAAGTAAATCCTGACAAATATAAACCTCTACTGATTGGATCCAGAGATAATGTTGCAACAGCTTGATAGCTAAATTTCCTATCATGTAGGTTTATAGCAACACAGAAAAATAAATATTAAACGGAGAATCCTTTACAATGCTATTTAGTCACATGCATCTTTAGAGTAGCTTAAGCATTTAAGACATAATATTAAATTATATTCCATTCGCAAATATTACATTACATTCCAAGAAAAAGGCACTTCACCCACTCAAATTAGATATAGAGTAAGCTATGAAAGCTTTAGGAAAAGTTTGTTGAGTGTGTTATGCCAAACGATACATTCGACTAAAAATTACTTGGTAGAATAAAACATGACCAAGTAATTATTTGTAACAATATAAATACACACATCAAAAGTGTCTAGGGATCAACATATATTTTTGCAATAACTTTTCTCCTGATTGATATTAATTAAAATTTTCTTTAAGGATTCATCAAATAAAGTGTTTTCGTTTGTCACAGTAACGATAAACCAAGTCACCTTTGCATTAATAAAGAAATTTGCCATTTTCCTAATAAAGGGATTTTTGACATTTGAACCACTAACACAAAAGTTCGAAAAAAAGACTGAAATAACAGTTTTCTCTAAAATTTTATTGGGTAACTTAAACAATTAATAATCCGTATTTCTACCGCGAACACTAACAACACAAGAACATCGGTTTGGCATACTCAAAATGAGTTCATCCAAATCACGCTGTGGAATGGCCGCCCATGTTCGTTGCAACAACAAAAAAAGGTCTTCTTGCGACTGGATACCCTCCATATTCGGCAGAGCTCTTCTCTGTAGCATATCCCATGCATGCTCAATCGGGTTCAAGTCTGGCGACTGAGCAGGCCAGGGCAGGACATTGATGTTAGCTGCGGCGAGAGTCTGTCTTACAACTCTTGCGGTGTGCGGTCGTGCATTATCATGCATTAACTGAAATAAGGGACCGATTTGCACTTGTAGAGGAACGATGACGTCTGATACAATCGTCTCAGCATAAATTTGAGCGTTGAGGTTGCCTCTGATCCAAATCAACTCAGTTCTTCCGCCGATCCACCCGCCCATACCATGATGGTTCCACCACTATAAGGATGGACTTCCTGGCAGGATTTTAATCGCTGTTGGCGTCCAGGGGTTCTCCAGTGTCGTATACGTCTTGTATCCGGTCTCATACCAAAACGAGACTCATCAGAAAAGCACACGAAACGCCATTGTTCTTCTGCCCAATTTCTGTGTTCAAGAGCCCATTGATATCGAATCCTACGATTGTGCATTGCTATAGGTGGTACCCGTAGCGGTCTTCGGGAATGAAGGTTCACTTCATGCAAGCGGTTTCTGACTGTTTGGTCGCTAATTAAGTTCCCTGAAGAGTGATGAAGCCTCACGGCTAACATCAGGGCGGTTATTGTTGGAGCTCTTCGAGTTAAGATTTGAATGTATCGGTCTTGTCTCCGTGTGGTGCAGCGATACCGTCCTCCATGGCGCTCAGCCACGGTACCAGTGCTTCGGTATCGTGTCCAAAGTCGACTGATAACACTCTGACTTGTATTCAGAGCTAAAGCCACAGTACGTTGCCGGGAACCAGCTTCTATCATTCCCACGGCTCTGAGCATTTCTTCCCTGCTTAAATGACGTCGCCGCTCCATAATAACGTTGGTTTTAATCAGTAGTAGGGAAACAGTAGCACTAATAATGTCTTCAATGCGTTGTATGTTTTTATAGGGAAAATATTGACAGCTGATTTTCATCTTTTACTCGAATTTGATTCACAGTTCCTGATTCAAATTATGAAATGCACCAAAAAGGATCCATATAAATTTATAAAATCATAAATTTATTACAAAGCCACATCTCAATCTCAAGAAATCCGCATAAAAATGCTTGATCCCTAGACACTTTTGATGTGTGTATATATAATAAAACAATAACTTGCTAAAAGAGAGTTTGCTTGAAAACATTAATATAAACAGCTTTACAGAACAAAATATTAAAATAAATGTGTTAATAAACCAATCTATAGGAGTATTAGTAGACGTAATTAACCATTTTGTAGTGTGTCAGCATTTTGTAAAATAAAACAAAAAAAATGTTCATACAAGAAAATAAAGTTTCATCCAAATGTTCAGTATTTGGGGGATGAAATATAAATGTTGTCCGATTCTCAAAACTACTGAATATGCATATAAAATTTCACGAAAATCGGACGAGCCGTTTTGGAGTAGTTCAATTACGCACACCGTGACACAAGAATTTTATATATTAGATATAATAATATATCTTTATTCAGAAATTGTCAGCATTGCATGATAATAATAATAAAAAGTACAAAATTAAGGATGCCTTAACTAGGTTACATTTTATAAACTGTACCTGAGTTTTATAAATACCTACCGTGATTAGATCTTGTCCTTCAATAAGCTTGTTTTCTTTTGACATGTTCAATATAGGCCGGAAATTAAACGTCAACCCCCAAAAGATTATTGTAAGGAAACTTATATAAGCTCTTTGTTAACCCTTTATACGATTTAACACAATTATGTGGCAACGTGGAGTAATTATCACCACACAATTTGGATAACCATACCATTTGGTTTCAATATTTAATTAGTAGGAGTCTCAAAGTCTCATATTAGGTATGTAACAAATACACACATAGTACATTTTTTGTGAAGTACTGAATAAAATAACCTGTCTTACCCTAAACTGAACACTAAATATAATGAACATTATTATGCCATCCGCCTGATATACCTCTAGGGGCACTTGCCAATTCTCGGCTTGAGGTCCCCTTAGGATCTCGCCGTCCACAAACCCGGTAATGCTGTAAAGGTGATCTGCGACCAACAGCATACAAATAAAAAAGGCGGTTATACCATCATCCCCTTCTCCGAGGATAATCGCTACAGATGAAGCTTGTAAGGCCCTTTTGGCCATAAGCATGAAATAGAGATGTGTTTAAGTCAGTAAGTGTCTGACATACCTAACCTTGCAGCCGGCTGTAGGATATCCATGAGGATTTCACACACGCTCCCTTGCCTGGGACGAAACCAAAAAAAACGGCGGTTATCATTCGCATTTAAAAAAAATAATAATATTGAATTTGGGACCACAGAATACAAATCTAACAGTAAGGAAACGACATAAAAACGCTCGGATTGACACACGCCCACAGACGCACGTCGCTACGCGGCCCCTCCGGGGTTCTCGGGGGACAGTTGCCATGGGAGCCGCGTTGAGCTTGAGACGAGCGGTCATTCTTTTTTTATCGTATTGCGTGAGCTGTCCGCAGGCGCTGTCCGAAGGGGGAGGTCACAGGGGACATGACCCCCCCCAAAATCTAAGGTCAAATTAAAAAATCTCAAAAATTTGCCAAATAATAAAAGGAAATATCTAGCTATCTCCTAACAGCGATATATTTATAGTTTGCTGATAGCTAGTGGTGTTTTTATGAACTACGTACGATGGCCAAAATAACTTGGAAATGATATAGTTTAGAAACAAGGAACCCAACTACGTAGTTTTGGTAATCCTAGCAAAATCGATATGCGTCGTTATGATAAAGATTGTATAATAATATTCTAATAATGTAATTTGTCGGTTTATTGTAAAGATTCAAGATAAAGGCTGTATACTTAGTTAAAAACGTAGTTGAGAGCTAACATGTTAGAAGAGCGATTAACAGATTTAGCTCTTCTAAACATTCACCCGGAAATCCAAAGACGTCTCAAATATTATCAAACGATTCGCAAATACAAAAAAAAATACGACTTCCACTTTGTTTTATAAGGAATGTATAAAATAAAATTGTGTCTTGTGCAATAATGTTTATTTTATTCGAGATAGCTATTTTTAGGGTTCCGTACCTCAAAAGGAAAAAACGGAACCCTTATAGGATCACTTTGTTGTCCGTTTGTCCGTCTGTCAAGACCGTTTTTCTCAGGAACGTGTGGAGGTATCAAACTGTAATTCATATCTAATACTCAGGTTTACTGTCCCTTAGAGCTGTGAAAAAATCTAACTTCTAAGCCAAAGCAATAAAAAGATACAGCCGTTTATGCTGCAAATTTCCGCAAAATTTAGAAACTCGCACGGGAATCAAAACCTACCGAGTACTTACTTACTTCCCGTGAACTTAGAATCTTGAAATTTGGTACAAAGTAACTTCTTATTGGACAGATATAGGGAAAATTGCGAAAACCGTACATTTCTAATAACATCATATAATAAAAAATAAATTTTGAAAATTCAGGTGTGTACGGAACTGTCGGTGCGCGAGTTCGACTCGCACTTGGCCGTTTTTTTTTATTAGTGTAGTGAGTGACCCCCTCCAAAATTTCATGCAGCGACCGCGCCTGGCTGTCCGCCGACTTTTTAAACATGCCACGAAGGTATTGCGCATTACACGGCGGCTCAAATTCAAGTTCTTCAAATCCAGCGTTTATATTTTTTAAACTTCCTAATGATGTTGAAAGGTAAGAATGATTTAATATTACTTAATCAAATGTTTTATCTTTTAAATAAATCCTTTGGTTGTTTAGGTGATATCTGAGGATGTCGTTTTATGGTTATTTTTATTAGGTTAAGAAATACCTATAACTAGTTTCTGATTTGGAAAAAAGGTAACCGCTATCTTAAAGTTTTTAGTTACTTGACCGATTGTTTTGAAAATCGATATCTGAGGATTTGTGCGGTTTTCAACAAAGATACGATTATTTGATCACTAAACTAAATGTGTGAAATTTACTTTGCCGAATGTAAAGCATGTTGAAATGGGGGATATAATTCTAAATGGTGAAAAACTAATTTTAGTCGATACAACCGTTTTCTTAGGCGTAACACTAGACCACAAACTTCAATGGAACCCTCACATTACAACACTAGCCGGTAAACTAAGTTCTGCTGCTTATGCAATTTATAAAATAAGACGGCTTACAGATGTCGACACTGCTAGGACAATATACTTCAGCTACTTTCACAGCATTATGTCATATGGCATTCTATTATGGGGCACGGCCGCAGACATTGAAACAGTTTTTATTCTTCAAAAACGAGCTATAAGAGCCATTTACCGCTTGGGATCTCGAACTTCTCTTAGGGATAAATTTAAAGAAATAGGTATAATGACTGTTGCCTCTCAATACATTTACAATTGTATATTGTTTGTGCGTCAGAACATAAATTTATATACGAGGCGCGATGATGTACATAATTTCAATACCAGAAATAAAGATAAACTCAAATTGCCACCATTGAGACTCCAAAAGGTTCTTGGTTCATTTGTGGGTCAAGGTATATGTTACTATAATAAAATACCAAAAGAAATAATTAATTTACCTTTTAATAAGTTTAAAGTGTGTATAAAAACATGTCTCCTTAAGAAAGGTTACTATACTGTAAAAGATTTCATAAATGATAAGTCACCTTGGGCTTAACATAATAGACTGTCTTTTTACTTTGCTAATTTGGTTGAAAATTGTTTAATCGCCACTTCTAAATTTAAAAATAGTACCTAGTTATACTTAACTTTTGTTAATTAATAATATTAATGTGATGGAAGTTGACATCAACACATGTATTCAATTTTTGATGTCATCTTTCAATTGACGACACTGTGTGAAACAAAACAGGGAGAAAAAAATAGCCCTTGCTGAGTTTCTTGCCGGTTCTTCTCAGTACAAGGTCTCCCGCCGTAGATTTACGAACCGATGGCGTAGCGTTTGACTTTCACAAGAGCTTGTAACAGCCTAGACTGAATAAATGAGTTTGAATTTGAATTTGAATTTGAATTGAATTTGAATTTGAATAAAGAGTGCCCGGGACTTCTTCTGCGTGAAAAGTGAAAGTTGGACCTTTTCAACCCATTAGAGGATGTTTTCTGGGATAAAAACTATCCTTTGTCCTTCTCCGGGACTCAAACTATCTTTATACCAAATTGCATCTAAATCGGTTCAGCGTTAATCGTGAAGAGGTAACAGAGAGACACACTTTCGCATTTATTATGATAGTATATATGTATGGATTAATTGAAGAACCCAAATGAACGTTTTAATAAATAAAAGCCTATTAATTTACAAAAATTAAGTGTGACAACCCTAACGCTCAATCGGTGCGTAGGTATTTATCTCAACAAAATGGCCTAGTTGCGGTACTGCTTTAGCATAAATATGTATATACTGTGGTTTGACTTTGATTTTAAGATACATAGATTGATAATAATTGCTTTTTCTATAAAGAAAATAAAGACTTCTGCTCAAATATATTGTGGTAACTACATGCAACTACAGAACCCCACACTGCGCGTGGCACGACATGTACTTGGCTTTTTTTATTTATCTCAAAAGATTTAGCCAGCGGTAGCAATGTAAGCGACCAAACCTGTGTTATTTTCAACACCTTTAAAATTATATTTTTTATTTTTTAAGCATGTAATTGCTTGATGTTTAAATCTTAAGAAAATATAACTAGAAAAAAACCTTTAAAATTGTCGAAATATTCCCTACTTTAATATTTATATAATAAAATATTAAACATTAAACCAACTTTTCGGAAGAAAATATTTATGCTAGTAAAACCGTAACAAAATCCATTACCTGGTTCAGAAGAAATCAGCAGGAAAAACACTGGTCTGCAAAAACATTTTTTTTTTCACTCCTTATTGTTGTCCACGATTATTATAGATGTGATATTTCTCAACAGAAACTGGGTTATAAAAAAATTGTATCACGTATATATTTTTTGTGATGGGATTTTTAAGAAAATAATTATTTGTTCGAAAAATCAGTAATCGTTTTAATAATTAGTACAAAATATTACATATAATCACACTAAAAATATTAAAAATCATAAGACAATGTAATAACATATTGTTTCCATCATTTAACTTAGTAGATTTTTTTTCTTTTTATATTTTCTACTGGAGTTTCGTGACGAATCGACCAACAAAAATCGGCAAACATTGAATTTTAAGTGACATGTTGCATTTTAAAGCTTTATAAGAAGGCAGAAGTTCTTGGATGATTTCTTAGTAGTTTTCACTTTTTTTTCCAATAAAATTATGACAGACTGCTCCGAAAGCGATCTATGCCCTTTCTTCAGCTTTAGTCAGCTTAATTTCAAAATTTGAGTCTTTCTTGAGCGATGAAAACACGTCAGGAGAGTTTTGGAATTAATTTGCTGTAAAATTAAAATAATATTCTGCTCACGTGATTCTATTTTGCTCTTTAGTTGAAATTACACATAAATGTTCGTTATATGTATCAATATATTGTAAAACTTACCGAAATACTAGGTTAAAATCAGTAAAAATCACTTTAGAACTTTAAATCGAACTAAGCGCCACGGAGTCACAGCGAGAACTGCGCTAGCGTATGCATTAGTATAAAAATACCATCATTCGTTATCGTTTCCTCTTTTTCTATCAACCCAAGTCGTTTTTATGTGGAAAAATATGATACAGACCGAATAAATTAGCGTAAGTGCAAAAATAAATCACAAAAAATGATGTGGTGTCGTGGGACACCAGGTAGGAACGAAGTTCCTTCGGCTAATGTAGAATCGACACAAATTGCAAACTCGCTTGTGTATGCGACTGTCGCGCCTGCGCACGTCTCATTTAACGGTTTTATTCCACGCACTTTTTTTCCACGGATTTTTTCTTACGGTTTTACTTTTACATGTTTTTTAGTTCGGTCGCGCAGCAAAATCCCTATCCCCTCCAAGCCTGCCGTAAGGAACTTCGTCGCGCCTGCGCACGTCTCATTTAACGGTTTTATTCCACGCACTTTTTCCACGGATTTTTTCTTACGGTTTTACTATCACATTTTCACATTTTTTTCAGTTCGGTCAGCTAGTGTTCGTAAAGATTGCTAGGCAGGACTGGCCCACAGATTATAATAAACTACAATGTCACAATAATCCAGTAATTCACCCCCGTCGCTCTGCCACCCCCTGGACTTAAACACAGTTTAGTATAATATACGACAATAATCCAGTGTTGGTATAATGCCACAATAATTTGGGGTTGCACCCCCGTCGCTCTGTCACCCCCTGTTAAGTACTGACCTTTTTATCATGTCTAGCTTAAGTTTACAGCAGATGATAGGCGTTCCTGGTCCACAGCTCGGTATAACGTCACAAATATTCAAATTTCGTGTAATGTCACAATATTCCAGTGCTGCACCCTCGTAGCTGTGCCACCTCCTACATACGCACCTTATTATCATGTCCCGCTAGCGTCCGTAAAGGATGCTAGGCAGGACTGGCCCACAGTTTAGAATAAACTACAATGTCACAATAATCCAGTGATGCACCCCCGTCGCTCTGCCACCTCCTGATAAGTACTCACCTTGTAATCATAATCATGTCTCACAGGCGTTACTGGTCCACAGCTTGATATAACTTCACAAATATCCAGTGTTGGTGTAATATCACAATATTTCAGTGATGCACCCTCGTCGCTCTACCACCCCCTATAACTTCACACATATTCAGTGTTGGTGTAGTATCACAGTATTTCAGTGATGCACCCTCGTCGCTCTACCACCCCCTATAACTTCACACATATTCAGTGTTGGTGTAATATCACAATATTTCAGTGATGCACCCTCGTCGCTCTACCACCCCCTATAACTTCACACATATTCAGTGTTGGTGTAATATCACAATATTTCAGTGATGCACCTTCGTCGCTCTACCACCCCCTATAACTTCACACATATTCAGTGTTGGTGTAGTATCACAATATTTCAGTGATGCACCCTCGTCGCTCTACCACCCCCTATAACTTCACACATATTCAGCGTTGGTGTAATATCACAATATTTCAGTGATGCACCCTCGTCGCTCTACCACCCCCTATAACTTCACACATATTCAGTGTTGGTGTAATATAACAATATTTCAGTGATGCACCCTCGTCGCTCTACCACCCCTATGCGCACGTCTCATTTAATGGTTTTATTCCACGCATTTTTTCTTACGGTTTTACTATCACATTTTTTTCAGTTCGGTCGCGCAGCAAAATCCCTATCCCCTCCAAGCCTGCCGTAAGGAACTTCGTCGCGCCTGCGCACGTCTCATTTAACGGTTTTATTCCACGCATTTTTTCTTACGGTTTTACTATCACATTTTGTTCGGTTCGGTCGCGCAGCAAAATTCCTATCCCCTCCAAGCCTGCCGTAAGGAACTTTCGTTCCAAAAATTCAGAATTCAAGGTATTAGAAAAATCATTTTTTTTTAAAAAGATATACGTGATAGCAGACAATAGGAAGCAAATCTATATTCAGCATGTTAAGCTCTTCATATTTATCATATTTATATTTAAAGTAGGATTTCGTTGCAGACCAGTAAAATCAGCGAATTCATTTAATAAAGATATCAAGGAGATACAGGTATTATTTCATTAAGTATTTTCAAACCATTCTCGTTAAAGCATTTTCGTTTTTATTAATAATGCCATGCCATGAAATTATGTCGTAAATTCGCGCCGTGAATTCATATCACTGGTAATGACTCTCTACGTCGAACGCGTGTGAAGCCGAGAAAACCATCCACGTTTACTCCGGTTCACGTGCCGTGAATATCAGCGAACAAGCAGTAACAAGTTAGTGCACAAGTGTGGAGCCGGCATAGGTTTTAACACCACAAATAATTGAACATGGTATAGTGGTGTTTTTTATTGAGATCTTCATTTAACTAATTTATCGTAGAAAGCATGCGATCGAAGTAAACTATGAACGAAGTAAAATAACACAATATACCTAATTGGCAATGAACTACATGTAAACTACAGACTTAGTAGACTCGAAATTTAGAAAACGTTAAAATCAATTATGAAAATAAACAATTTCTAATGCCATCGGGTAATTACTTTGAGGACAACGAGATGTAGTCAACAAAACAAACAAACCGTGGTCCCTTTGATCAGAGTTGAAAGTAGATTCTACTGTAAAACGTAAAACAGACTCTTAGTCATTGACCGGTCCAACCTCGTAAACGTTGGGTAGGTACTACTCAATTCAGTAACGGAGAGTACTCTAGAAGTGCCAAACTAAATAAACAGGAACTATGCAAGTCTCGTGTTCCCATCGCTAGCAGTGCGGTAATCTAAACTCATACACAAATATTTTTTGTAGTATTGTATTTCTGTCGGTTAGTAAGGTTCCAGGGCTCCATGAAGTTAGAGATTGGGTTGGGGTAGGCAACGGCGCGAGTAATATTTTTATTATAGCAAGTATATACACTCTATCAAGTGCGCCATAAGCTTGTTTGCCACCTTTTTATCATTAAAAAAATAGTATTAAGTTGATTCAGTAAATATGATTTAGGTAAGTTGCAGCTGGCTTGATCAACACCATCATCATCAACAGCCTATCTTAGTCCACTGCTGGACACAGGCCTCTCTAAATGCACGCCACTCAGATCGATCTTGGGCTACTCGCATCCAGCTCCTGCCAGCCACCTTGCGCAAATCGTCACTCCATCGTGCCTGAGGACGTCCTACACTACGTTTGCCTAGACGCAGTCTCCACTCCAGAACTTTTCTACCTCAACGGTTATCGGTTCTTCGGCAAATATGGCCAGCCCAACTGCCACTTCAACTTGCTAATCCGGTGGGCTATGATGATAACTCTGGTTCTCTGTCGGATTACCTCATTTCTGATGCGATCCTTCAGAGAAACGCCAAGAATAGCCCTTTCCATAGCGCACTGAGCGACTGGCTTGATCGTATATTTATGTCAATTAAAGCTTCTAAACAAATAAAGCATAGAAATAAACATAGTTCACGCTTTGACAAGCACATACATGAAATTTAAAACCATCGGTTCATCTTTTATCGGTTTACCTTGTACTGAAAACAATCGACGCAAAGACAGAAAAGGCTACGACGACGTGTACAAATTAGCATTTAGTAATGTTGTGTTTCTGTTAGTGCGTAAAGTTCTACAGGAGGCTTACTATGATCTCCTATTGCAGAACTCGTTAAGTTCTTAATAAGAACTGATTTCGAATTCGATTCAGTCGAAGTCTGGGTACAATATTTCAACTAAAAGATGGTATCCGATTTGTGGCGCCACATTCCTTGTTAAATTAAAGTTATTGGAAAGTAACCCATATTATAAGGTGTTTGCAACTGGCATAATTAGTACATTCTTCAACTATGTACCAACTCATATTAGACAGATTATAGCAATCGGCTTGATCATTTATTCAATTGTGACTACGACGGTACATACTGAATCAGAAACAAAAAATAGATAGTACAGAAGGTATCTCATGTTCATATTTCACTTTTCATACCTACGCTTGGCAATTGCATTAAGATTGTCAAGTTTGGCTTGTGCACAAAAAGTCGTGGTAGTGGTACTCGTATGTTTCTAGTTTGATAATTTATTGTTAAATAAACAGGTAGAAAGAAAACATAAAACAATAATAAAACTAAACTATGAATTTCAATTATAATGTTACTGTTATATTTAACCCAAAAAAACGAATTATGTGTTAGGACTCTTAGAAGTAGTGAAACTTTAACAGAGGGGTGCCGAGACAGCCTTCGCCTGCCTGCAGCTTCTCACCGCGCGATATATCGTCTACCCCCTTCACGTGGTAGTAACGCTTTTTCGTCACAGTAAAATCCTAATACCCAGTCTATATAGAAGTTGCACTTCAAAAATGTTAATTAATGTTGAATTCAAGCAACCGTCCACTCAACAATTATAATGAATTAATTTTTGCTCCATTTTTGCACAAAAAGTTCACTTGTCTCAAGTAGTCCAAGAAATATTGTAGTTTTCGTAAGCAGTATCGATGTGAGCTTGCTCGAGTGCACTTTGTATGTAGATTACCTTCTGTACGCGCTCACACTTGGTTGACAGATTACCGCTATTTTTTGCTCTTGGGAAGGCAAAGGTCAAGCAATATTTTTGTGATTTGTAGTTTTTTCTTCGTTAATTAAGGTGAAGAAGGCTTTGACTAGTCTGATGTCTTTTTAGGGTTCCGTACCTTGAAAGGAAAAACACGGAACCCTTATAGGATCACTTTGTTGTCCGTCCGTCCGTCTGTCAAGACCGTTTTTCTCAGGAACGCGTGGAGGTATCAAACTGAAATTCATATATAATACTCATGTCTACTGTTCTTGGAGCTGTGAAAAAATCAAACTTCTAAGCCAAAGCAATCAAAAGACACAGCCGTTTATGCCGCAAATCTCCGCAATTTTTTGAAACTCGCACGGGAATCAAAACCTACCCTCTCGTGAACTTAGAGTCTTGAAATTTGGTACGAAGTAACCTCTTATAGTACAGATAAAGGAAAAATTGCGAAAACCGTAAATTTTTAGTAACATCATATAATACAAAATATTATAGAAAATTTTAAATTTACTACCTCTTTTCTCATGAACGCGTAGCGTAGAGGTATTAAATTGAGTTTGTACGGAATCCTCGGTGCGCAAGTCCGACTCGCATTTGGCCGGTTTTTTAATTCTATACTATAAATATTGAGGAGTTGATAAAATACATCTACAAAGAGGGGTATAATTCAAAGTTTTTCAGGAAACAGCAGATGACTAACATACGCAAAACACTTCGACTATGCATAAGCGAGATAAACTTGTATGCTCAAAATTTAATTTACCGCCATCACGTATGGGTTCTTTTTATTTACTTAAAACTGTTGAAAAAAAAATTGCTATAAAATTGTATAATACTATAATATGTAAGTCATATAGTTATGAGTTTTCCGAACAATTATTTAATTTTTTGTCGTTAAGTTCATGTAATTTTTTGGAGTTTTGTATTAAATTTGTGCTACTAAACGACTTTTACCTATATAGAAATGTATATCAATGATTCAATAGCAGACTTTTATCAACAAGTACTTAATCTGTGACTATCATTCATTCCGTTCATTCCTTATACGATCGACTCAGATTAGGATTTGGTATTGGAGGTTCAGTACCCTTAGCACAAACCAATATCGAATTCTTATCGTTTGCGAGTCCGAAATGTCAATGTCAAATTTTGTATGGAAGCTTGAACAGCAGCACTACAAAGTACGTAACGAGAACTAAAAATCAGTACACATTCGACAATGGCATTTCGGTCTTGCAAACGTTACGAATTCGATATTGGTTTGTGCTAGGGGTACAGTTCTTATTGAGAACTGAATCGGAATTTTGGTCGATCATAGTAAGCCTCCAGGGCAGGGGATTAGGTTCAGACCGGCAAGGTGATAGTTGGAGCAGCACACATTTCCGCCGCATCAATACCCCAAGCACGAACAGCTAGCGAGAAAGTATTCGTATCGTTGTCGTTAAAGTTTCTGTGGAAAAAGCCAGTTTCTTACGTCCGGTAAGGGCACTGCTTAGATTCCATAGAAACTTTGAATATGGCGATACGATTACGTCTAAGTTCGTTCTCGGGGACCAACACAGCTATCTTCGCAACTAGACTCCATTTTTATATCTATTTAATTATTTTAATAGTACATGTCCGTTTGAGCTCCTAGACACCTTGTCTATTCCAGTTGCTGATAATAAAGGGCAAATTAAAGGAAACAAATACTGAATGTCGGGGAAGTAATGAGTTTTGTTTCACCCTTTATGTACGCAACAATGGGCAAGCAAACCTGCCACCTATTATTGGTGCACTGTTTGACACAAAGGCTGGTGAGACATTTCATTTGTTGTGTAGACCGAATCCTAGCGCAAACATTTGCTAGGCGTGCCTTGTGTTGTTGTCTCTAACCCCTTTGAAATAAGAGAGCACCGTATATTTGCTGTATACCTATATACAACGTAAGATTGGGTATAAATTCATTAAATTTGTCCACATATTCTGGAACTTATACCGCTTAACCTTATATTCCAAGATAAGTCATTAAACGTTCTGACTTATGCGATAAAGTTATATAACTAGATTCTCATTTCGTCGCTATTAACATAATCTCTCGTAATCTTTATTGACAAAGGGTCTAAATGTTTGACAGGCGGCCACGAGAAAATTTGTTGGATAGGTCCAACCGTTGGATTTTTATTTTACTTGTAACCAAAAATCGTCCTTATATTAGCCTAGTCCATTATTCCTGAATAACGTACGTACAATATCGTTGCGTACGTACCAGTGGCTAACTCGTAACACGTGCCTTATGCTCCCAAGCAGATTTTTTTAAGGTAGCTTGTCATTAGGGCTTCACCAAATTATTAAAAACAAAAAACATGATGCTTAACATAAGGCGTATGTTCTTGTTGTTGTCCAAATAAATCTGGGAAATATTCAAATATAATACCACCATTTCATTTTCTAAATATTAGGAGCTCATAATTATGTTAATTTAGCAAATTTAATATTGTACTGATAAATCATTTAGAATTTCAGAGTAGGTATTAAGTCTTTTGCTATTGTGCTTTGAAATTATCTTTCGGGTTGTTTGCTAGTAGTTTAGGTTCTCTGTGTATATCTCTGTCCATCTTTATATTCTCGAGTTTCAAGGTGCTAGGTGCTTTAATAGCGATCAGGTATGGAATAACGCAGTTTCAGTAGACCACCATGAGGCCCACTAGATGCGAAAAGCGCTAAAACGTTGTGTGTAGAGGAGCCAATATCCAGTGGTGAAAGTCTACCGGTTGATGATGATGATAATTCTATGCTTCTGTTATAATTATTAGCAGTTATACAGTTTGCTTGGTAGAAGCAGAATATTTATGATTCAAGCAAGGAATTTATATACCTAGAATGTGACTAATTCCATATTCAAGAAGAATGAAAGCTAAAGTAGTAAATGTCTATGACATTCCTTATTGACATTGTGACATTGGTCAATCGGAGAAATCCAAATTAACGTGGAATGTTATTCTCCGGGGTTCTAAGAAAATATTTTAGCTAAGTTAGACTGTCGAAATGATAGACTGTAGGGCGGGCTGCTGTCTGATAATATATTTGTGGTTGAGTGTGATAAGTATGAACATTGTGCGATACATCCGGTATACAGTGATGCATCCAGAGCTGAATCTAATGAGGGTGGGGAGCAATGGAACTGTTTAGGCCCAGAGCAGGTAAGAAAGTGAGTTTACATTTTAATATGGTTTGGAGTATACTAGAATTTGAAGAGCGATTGGATGGCTATATGTAACTAATCTGATCAATAGGTTTTGCACTTTGATGTTTTCAAGGAATATGAAAAAATCTTCATCTTACTGCAATACATAATTAGATATTAAGCTTTTATAATTAGTAAGCAGGTTTTTGAATTTGTTAAGCTGGTAGTTTTTTAGTTCTTTGATAAAAATAGTAATAATATATTAATTATAAAAAAATATATAAAAAACGTCACCGCAGCCAGGTCTATTATTATTTATTGGGTATGTTGAAATAAATGTTATCCTTATAATAAGCTATCAATTTTTGTATTACTTTTAAAACTTAAGTTGTATTTATATTGGTTGCGAAGATATTTATAATCCAAAAATTCAAATTCAAAAATTTGTAAATATTAGATGTTTGTCATATGTAAAGTTAGTAGTCAGCTTTTTTGTTTTTTCTTTGACTCCCAAACAAAGCAAGCCAAGCAAGCGAGACTGTTTACAATTAATTAATAGGTAGAATAATTTAAAAATTTTACTCATCTACAGTATTTCAAAGTTCTGTTTACCATTCAATTACCGTACAAAGACAGAAAGATTTCAAACAAGCAACAAAGGAGCCTACCGATAAGCTTCATCAAAATTTCTTTGATCAATATAATATTAGGTCTTTGTGGTATAAATACCGATATTCCACATGCTCCCGAATTCTCTTCGAGAATAATCATTCATTATTAAGTTGGGGGTAGGTAGTTACACCGCGATTTGGCTATAGAAAATTAAATCCATTCAAATTGATATTGTGTGCTCCCTTTCAATTATTATTCAAATTGAAACAATCGTTATAGCAACATATTGAAATTTTATGTATTCAAAAGGAACAATGATTTCTTGTGTAAAGATAAAAGGTAGCAAAAGTTCTTTTTGTTACTGAGTTTATTTTTTAAATGCAAACATCTTTTATTTTATTTAAAGCCAAAAAGTGTAGTTGTAGTTAAACCTCTTTTTAAGACGGCGCAATGCAAGAGCGCGACACGCGACGCGCAGGCAGGGTATAGTGTTTAACAGTGTATATATGTACTCGTACGTATGTTCCTTTGTGGCACAAAAAAGACCAAACGCCTGCACCGATTTTGATGATTCATACGTCTTAATCAAGGGAGTGCTACTAAAGACATGATAGTAATCGAAATTAAATATAAGGACAATTAGGCGCCATATTGTGAGAAAGAAAAAAAAATAAGTTGACGAAATATGTCGAGTGGGGTATCATTGTCTAGATAATCGAATATCATATTTAAGTTTCTTAAACCATTTTGACATTTTATATGACTGTTAATAATCTACAACGACTTAAAATTGTATATAAATAACGCCCTTTTAATTTCAATCTTACGTTTGTATATAACTAATGTACTCTTATAATATGTAATGTACTCTTTCACCCAAAAAATACTGAATGGATTTTAATGAAACTTAACAATAATTTAGCTCATACATAATAATAACACACAGAAAATAATTTATGTAACTATTTAGCGAATTGGCCAAAATATTACAATAGGTGTAACGTAAGACGGGGAAAAAATCCTATCTCCACTTTGGCCTGCACTGCAAAAACAATAAAAGTTACATGAATATAATGTATAGAGGAAAGCTGGCAGCTAATATCTATTTTAAATGTGTAAGCTTTTATCGCTAAAATAGTGAATAAAAATAAAGTATTATTTGATATCCATTTCCAAAATGCACATTTTGTATTAGCAAATTATTTTTTATCAAAACAAATACTTTATTGCTTTTCATATTTAAAGACGATAAACTTTGTCTTTAACGCTATGTCATTTCGACAAATATTTTAAGAGATACAACGATGTCAAAGTATTAGCGCGATGGGTACTATGCGGTAGTGCTATTCTGTAAATTTTTCACTTTGAATCTGAATTTGAATCGGATCCGCGCGTAAAAACTTTATAGAATAGAACTGCTGCAGTAGACTGCGGGAATGGTGGGAGAAGAAATGTTGGTGTTTGTAAACGTAAAACGATGAATTTTAGTGTTTATAAACGTAGATAAAACCTAGGAGGAAAAGAATTACAAAAAATATTTGTCGAAATGACATAGTGTTAAAGACAAAGTTTATCGTCTTTAAATATGAAAAGCAATAAAGTATTTGTTTTGATAAAAAATAATTTGCTAATACAAAATGTGCATTTTGGAAATGGATATCAAATAATACTTTATTTTTATTCAATGAAATACCCAGAATTATACTATTTCAAACTTTATTTTAACGATTATACTTCATGTTACTAAAGGGTTATTTAACATAATGAGAATAACTATTATTCGCTAGTAGGTATATATAGGTATATACTTAATGGACTCCCTGTCTTTAATAATCAATTCGCGATAATGTTGATTTTGTACTAAATTATAAAAGATAATTCTGCAAAATTCGAATCAAATAATATAAAGTTATATAATAATAATAATAATAATAATAATAATAATAATGTTTATTGACATTATACTTTTTACAATTTATGTTTGATTCCCCTGTATTCCAAAATAGGCCTTAGCCTGTAGTATGGAATCCAGTGTCCTCTCCAATTATGTACTTACAATATAATCTTAGCAGTTGTACTGGGCATAACAAAACATTACTATTTTTCTTCACAGTAAAGATAAATAGAAAAAATAACTAAATTATATGTGTGTGTATAGTGAGTGTGGGTGTAGGTGTGCTTGCGTGTGTGTATGTGTGCGTGTGTGTGTGTGTGTGTGTGTGTGTGTGTGTGTATGTGTGTGTGGGTGTGTCTATGTGTGTGTGTGTGTGTGCCTGGGTGTTGCGTGTGTATGTAGATGCGTCTTGTCTTAAACCACATAAATATCAAGTAATAATTTATAAACACTGTGCTATACTTCCTATATCCGGGTGTTGTCAATCAGTAGATCCTCCACACCATCATAATCTATGTCGAACAGCCAATCATTAATAAATTTTTTTAAGCTAAAATTACTACACTTTTTTATCTTTTTAATGTTATTTAATTTGTTGTAAAGTCGTGGTGCCATATATGTATATTGACGACGTGCAAATTGACTTTTGACTGAGGGGATATGACAGCGATCCCTCCTAGTAAGATCATTAGGTAGCTGTGGGATAACATAACGGTGGTATCTGCGAATACTTTCAAAAATATAAAGTTTTCTTACAGAAAGTACTTTGAATAATTTGTAAATCACCTCTTCCATTACCTTTTTTTGTTTATTCTAATATCTGGGACATTTCTCTTACGCATCTTTCAGCCACTGGGGGAGCATATAAAAGAGAACCGGGACTCCTCCCTGGTAATTTCACCCAGCTTTAAAGCTCGATGAACAGGGCCCTACCAGAGCGGTAAAAACCAGATATTACTCCTGCACCGGTCACGCGACACGCATTGAGGGAACCGTAGACCTCCCAATGCGTACCGAGAGTGCGGATGATGTTATGACACCCGATTCCTATCTGGCCAAGCACCCGCAAGGTGATTGTTCGTTTCCGGACTTCCCCGATGTGCGGTGCCCCAGAGTAAAAAGGGCACCATCCATCCCAGAAACCGTGCTATTTGACTCGACGCCACCCACGTCGTGTCGGTTGGTCGACTGGTTCCCGGAGGAGCGGGAGGGGGACCGTAGTTCTAGGCGACTAGGATAAATAGGATATATAGCGGATATAGGAGAGATCGAGATCACCCAGACATTCTGCTGTCTGAGGGCCCCGGCTCTGGCGCCAAGAACTCCTCTGCCTCTGACGACAGGAGGGTCGCAACCCTTTTTCCCCTATGATATGGCCCGATGGTCGGCTATGTTCTCTGCACACGGCGTAGCGGGGCGCAGCATGGCAATCTGCCGCCCTGTGCCCCTCTAACCCGCACCGGTAGCACATTCGGCTCCGGTCACGTCAGATGGGCATCGCTGGGCACTGGCATCTCTTGCCCACGTACCGGTAACAGTACACTGGGAGGGGAGCCAGGACCTTCACCCTTCCGATGCTCTACCCCACTTTTATCTTCGCCTCTTAGGCCACATTTTTTTCACAAGGCTAATCCACTGAGCCCTACTCCGCTTACAGTTATAAAACCAGCCGAAAGTATATTAAAGACGTTATGAATGTCAAGGAAGCGAAAGTAAATATAAAATATGGAGCATGTCTCGTTATGCCGTGTTCTCTATCTGCTTTTGCTTACCTGTTCGGGACATGGTGTGTAAATTTTTCTAACTTAGGTCCCTGAATCTTATACCGTCAATCAAGGAGCTCTTTACATTTTGCGGAAAAACAACAATTGTTCTTTCAAGCGTAGGATATTCCGTAAGGCGGGCGCCCCGATTCTAGCGCATATTCTGCTTTGCAATAATTATCACTTTAAATGAATGAAATGGCTTTTGTTCATTTAATTCTATGCTTCTGCCTCTCCTAATGGTGGTAAGCTGCTAAGTCGCGGTGGTATATTGACGTTTTGGCGACTAGTATCACACGCATATTGCTAACCGTACATTGTTATTTGCTACTATGCAGCAACTAATGAAAGCCAATAAATAGGCGCGAATCTAGTACTTACTTATTTTGTGGTACAGAATAAGTCCTTGATCTGTTTTTTGCAATTATTCCCGTGCCCAAACGAATTAAGTTTCCGCACTTGTCCTCAAAGCATCCGGAATATCTGGATCTTTCGGACTGAGCGAGTGTAGTCAGGATTAATCGATTTACTTAAGCACAGTTAAGTTCATTTATACATACTGTTACGTATAGGGATGGGGTCCGAAATTATAATGCCAGTTCACCCTTGACAGATCTTTATTCACCATAAAGTTCTTTATATAACACACAATACTATACTCACAGTACACTATACACCACGTCATAGTAAAATTTGATAAATCGAATTTCACGAAAGTCCTAGGGATTTTGACAATGACAACAATTAGACAATGGTGATGATATTGCTCAACCTTACTGTTAACAATTTTTTTTCTGGTGCTTCGCCGGCCGCAGCCGCAGATGGCTTGCTACGCTCGCAGGGCTTGCACATCATGGTCACAACACTAACCTAAACTAGTGTGAACCCAATAACCAAACAAGACGAAGAAAAATATTAATAACTAGCGGCCGTCCGTGACTTCCTCCACGTTATATAGATTTGGAGAATCGTACAGAAACCTAAAATTTACCGGGATTAAAAGTATCCAGTGTGGCGTCAGTCTTACATCGCACTGCTCAGGCTCATTCGAGTTCGAGTGGACTGCCTTCAGACTTAGGTACTTTGGATCGCGAATACATCGAGCAACGGCCGCGGAATTCTGGATAAATTCCTTTCCAAAGCGTTCGTAACAATACCTATCTGTATCGATAAAACGAACAACCTTCCCGACTTTGTTACAAGAGCTTATTTTCAACAAATTAAAGTAGTATTTATACGCTGTCGTGAGTCGTTAATAGCTAACTCTTATTGAACAATATTGTAAATTTTGTGGTTATAATACCCGACATTTTACTTCATATTAAATAGAAGGTATTATTATCATTCGTATACTTCATATAACAAAAGGGTCGGGGTCTCTTGTCAAAATCCAGTGCAAAGTACGTGCGTCCCTCCTTCGTCGCTTAAAGAATTTAACTAAATTTTAATTAACTGCTATGAAATCCAATAACCGAAAGTACCGTTTACACCTGTTAAGTACCTACCGATGGTCTTGTAATATTATACAGGAATTCTGTGAAATCTTTTTAAAAATTAACCTTTATTGTAATGCTGTCGCGGCTGCCGAGGTTTGATGGTTTCGTTATGCAGAAGTTTCTGAAGAGCTGAGAAATAGATTGGTTGCTACTTATTTTGTTAATGGTTCTTTTGTCTGAAATGAATCGAAATTATACTTTATTCGAATTAACTTTTTGAAAGTTGTTTTGAATCGTCCAATAAATTATACCTGCCAATTCTTTCAAGACATCTATTAGCTGATCAGAAGAATAGACGCAAGAAACTTGCCAGTATTTAACAAAAGTAGCAACATTTAGATAAAATTATGTCGCTACCAATACAAATAATTATATGTTAGATAGTTACATGTGAATTTAATAACAGGACTTTGTTTACTTCTATGAACGAAATGTTCTTTAACCCTGATACGTCATAGGATGAATATGGATTAACCCGTTCTTTATTCCCAGACACTTTGATCATTTAAATAATCTTGGACTCTATAACATTATATATATCTGAAATTTTACATTACTAGTGAGGTGTTAATTGGAGGAATTAGTAATTATAGGTTACTTAACATGCAGCTTTCTGCAAAATATGCAAATAAATTATATGATTGTTCTATAAAACCGACTTAATAACAAGTCAAACTCCAGAATATAAGTGTAAATAAATTTGTGAATGGTTCAAGGTTCTATACGGTCAGTCTTTAGATAAAATATTAGCGTTTTTTTTATTAATATAAAAGCGAACCATTTAACAGATTGGCATAATTTTGAATAGGAAACTTTATTTAGTAATCACACTAATATTATAAAGGCGAAAGTTTGTGAGTATGTGAGTGTGTATGTTTGTTACTTCTTCACGTCTAAACGGCTGGAATGATTTTAATAAAATTTGGCGTGGAGTTAGCTGATACCCTGGATTAACACATAGGCTACATTTTACTGCGGGAAAATATCTTATTTCGATGGGAAAATCGATGCAAATGAATTTTGTTTAAGTAGGTACATATTTTTTGACATTCATGTCAAAGCTATTTTGATAGATTAATATTTCATACGTATTTCTAGGACAACGATATTGTTATAATTTTTTTGTGTATCTAATTATGACTCACAATTGTAAACCAAATCGTTCACAGAGCTCACAAAGAGCTTCATCTACGAAAATTGCAAGACAGCAAGAATCTACTTATGATACTGAACAGCGCAGACGTGACCAAGCAACACGTCAGGCAGAAGTCAGAACTGGAGAAACTTCTGCGCAAGCTGATGTTCGGCGTCTGGAAAATCCTATCCGCATAGCTTCTCAGCATGCATCAGAGACAACTGATGAGGCAGCTTTTCCGCGTCAAGAAAACGCACAGCCTATGGCCACACAGTGATCCAATCAAACACCTTATGAAGCAACTTCTCGACGGCGAGAGCATGCCCAGTTTATGGCTAATCAGCGTAGAGACACATGAAGAAGCAGCTACTCGGCGTCAAGAAAACGCACAACGTTGTCCATTCAGCGTGCCATTGAAACACCTGATGAAGAAACTTCTCGACGGCTAAATCAATCCCAGCTAATGTCTAATCCGCGTGCTTACGAGACAGTAGTGAGACAAATTCTGGACGACTCGCAGTCGCTCAGCATCAAGCAGAGTGCCGGCAAACATTTACCAGAAATGCTTGGGGGTTATTTGAAAAATGTGGTTTTGAATATGACTTGAGATTCGATTACAATAGCCACAGGCTCATTAAAATTTGCCGTATGGAAAATGTGTGTCACCATTGTAGGCATTAAAATGGAATGAGAAAAGAGCGGGAATGTGTAGCTCTGGGGGCAAAGTAGCCATTCCTGTTTTAGAAGAGCCTGTGGAACCCTTAAATTCATTATTTACAGGTAAAATTGATGAATCTTGACGGTTCTAAAACTGCGTACAACCCATGCTTTTACGTGTCGTCGTTCGGGGCGGACAAAGGACAGTGGCGAACTCCCATACAATTTTTTGTTGAAATTTTTTCTTGCGTCTATAAATGAATTGCATGTTAAATTATAGAGTTTACATTCTTGATTTGATTCATCTTATTTCTTATATTATAGGAAGTCCGGATTTATAGATATTCTACTTTGAAGTTTTGGAGGTTATGTCCTACCAAGTAATGCAAAAACGAATTATAAAAGTTTGTTTCAAGAGTATTTTTATATCAAAATAAAAAATACGTGGAACGGAACTATAGAAGTACACCGGTCCTGAAGATTAGTGACGAAAAAAAAATGTTTTTTACAATGTATGATCAGTTGGCTTTCTTTCTTTCTTTCTTTGGCGTAGGTACTGACCAACCGCGTCAAAATACTTATTATCAGACAAGAGTTATTGAGTTCAAATACAATGTCTGTGCTGTAAGAAGTACTTAACAATTTGAAAATGCCCACTGCAATAATAAAGTATAAAAAAGGATTTCTAATAATGTACTAATGGGATATTAATCAAATATGCAACACTTTTTATATATTTTTTATTCCATATCGTTGATCACAATATCGTAGATAGTAGATACAATGAAATAAAATCCACAGTATGGGACAGAATCGTGTCCAAAATCCACAGCAAAATATCAGATTCGGAAGTCTTAGGCAAGCACTACTCAACAGTCGCAGAGAAAGATTTCGAAAGTCCAAATACAGTCCAAGTCACATAAAAAAACAAATCTCAGAAAAACACAATACGCCGATTGAAATCTTTGCAATATGCATGCACCTAAGCACAAAGAATGTTATATAATGATAACAATAACAACAACAATTCGATGACAGTGACAGTTATAGTTTTTTTTTCGTTAGAATTGTCGTCATACTCTTTTTGTATTGTGGAGATTATTTAATATGGTTTCATTATAATATTGAAAAATAATGTTTCCCGATATTTTTGATAGATAATTAAATACAGTTCAAGCGTAAAGCGATGCAAAACATACGAACAACATATTTAAAGTTGATTTCATCACTAAAATTACTTAAAATGAATGGCTCAAAAGCCATCATGGCCAAGCCACAATAAAAAAAAATAAAAAAATAGTTAATTGTGTTTCCCTTTTTTTAAGTTTTTAATTCCAGACTTAGACAACCCTCCTCAATTGTTTAATAAATCTTTTGAGATTATTTTATTAACATTTCTGATAATGACATCTATAGAAGCTATAGATTTACTTCAAAAATATTTCGGCATTGTCCTTTTTGCAATGCCTGGATTTTCCCCAACGTTCACAGTGCATGGCCAATTACATCACAATTTGGGTGATGATCACCTAATGAACAGCCACAATTTTTACAGGTGTATTTTATGGGAGACGACGACGCGGAAACTGACAAACGGTGTCAAATCATTCAAGGTATGGAGCGAGCAACTGTGCCAGGAAGACGAGTTTGCTCGCACGTGGAATGCGCCACGAAAACAATGGAACGTTGCGTGCAGGGCGCACCCGTCGACGGTTGGCCTGGTGTGAAAGCCTTAGATGCCCACGGTAGAATTTATACCGTACACATAACACACTTTGAGTGCTATTGTGTAAGGTTGCTGTTGCTATTACTAGAATCCGGGGTCCTACCAGTTTTCAAGCGCTCAAAATCATCGATGGGCAGGAAAAGGCCACTTTTCAAGAAGAATGCGAGGCAATGAAGCTGCTTGAAGACGACGGCCACTGGGACGCAACGATGGAGTGCGCAATGTTGTGCCGGTCAGCGACTACGTTGAGAGAGCTCTTTGCGATTATGATAAGCACCTGCGGACTCTCCAATCCCCGGCAATTGTGGTACAAAAGTAGTGTAGTATAAAAATCGTTTTGTCAGAGGATATTGCTCGCCGATACCAAGGGATCATCATCATCATCAGCCTATTAATGTCCCCACTGTTGGGGCACAGGCCTTCCCTATGGATGGAATGGGGAGATTGGGCCATGACCCACCGCACGAGCCCAGTGCGGATTAATGGGTGCTAACGACTGCAGATGCAGCTGGGACCAACGGCTTAACGTGCCACCCGAAGCACGGAAGAGCTCGAGATAGTAAATTTTTGGTCACCCATCCAATGACCGACCACTGCGAAAGTTGCTTAACTTCGACGATCGCAGCTGAACGCGCTAACCACTTGCGCCATCGAGCTCCTCGACATGGGATAACACTAGACACAATTTTTAAAGAAGCGCTGAAAGTATTATTTCTTGGACGCACCAGGGGGCACCGGCAAGACTTTTATAATGAACTTGCTGCTGGCACAGTTGTGCAAAGATAAAGTGGTTGCGCTGGCTGTTGCATCCTCCAGAATAGCCGCATCCTGGCTGAGTGGTGACAGAACCGGACACTCAGCGTTCAAGCTCCCGCTGAAACTTGCAAGTGAAGAAACGCCCATTTGCAACATCAGTAAAAGTAGTAGTCGTGGTGCTCTATTGCAATGGTGCAAATTGATCGTATGGGACCACATGCTCCCGTGTGTCGAGAGCAAGAAACACATTTTATTTACGCAGAAAACAATAAGTCCCGCTTTGTGGTTTACCGGGATGTGCTGCAGTAAAGTGATTTCTAGGTCTCGCTCTACGACCCGAGACAAAAAACAATTACATAAGACAGCATAATCATCTCTCCCGTTCTGTCAGTTATCAAATTTTGTAAATTGATCTTTCCGATGTTTATGTTTAAATTATTTTGCTTCTAAAAATGTTAATAGTCATTGTTTTTACTGTTAATACACAATTTATTTTCCCGAATAAGCCGCGGGTAACACCGCGGGGCACAGCTAGTATACGATATCGACGACGACCTTTGTTATCTACCTCTGTAAATATCAAAGGTCTGTAATGTCTGCATTTATAGTTTTAAACTTGCACACTAGCTTAGCATTAGGCAGACACCGCACCCGTAGAATAATAGTGCGAAGACCCGGTCTACACTCGACACACTACCAGGTACAGATACGTACCCGGGTGTTCTTCCCGCCCCCCATGACAACGGCTTACTAGAACCGAGGCCCAGAGGCCTCGGCTCTAGAGGGCGTCTCTAAGGCCCGTCTCAAAGACGCTATTTGAGCCGACCCCTCAGGTTCCAGTGGTCTAGAAGCTCCAGACGGAGGGGAGACTCCCCGTGGGGTGATACCATCCGCCTGGAATACTACTGGAGGCACTTACCAATTCTCGGCTTGAGGTCCCCGTTCCCGAGGATCTCGCCGTCTCCAAACCGGGTGACGCTGAAAAGGTAATCTGCGGCCAACAGCATACACACTCAAAAAAAAAAGTTTTGTAAATAACGACAAGATCTGTCCTTTGAATTCGAATTTAATGTAGCCAAACTCTAAACTGAGTTAAAGATCTCCGTTAATTTTACAGAAAGTGCGGGTCACACGCACTTAGGGCTCCACATAAAATTGTAGATACGCGAATATCTTGTCCCTTTATGTCCGCAAGGATATCTTCATTTTACTTTTATCTTCGATACGGTTGCTGGCAAAATGTGGTAAAACTGGGCAGATAAGTGTGAAAAAATTAAGAAATCGTGCAAACTAGTTCGTATAATATGCTCAAATATACTGCATATGATTGCATCAACGCTTTCTCTTATTCTAAAGCGTAATTAATTTCATGCGTGTGTGGCTTCTACGCTACTGTTATAAATTTTATACTGTATGACAGCAATTAAAATGCAGGTAAAAAATTAATGAATATTTTACATTACGTAATGAAAGGTGACTTCATGAAACATCTCTGCAGTCATTTTATAACTTGACGACTCTGTAAATAATATACAATAATATAACATGGAGAAAAAAGTAGCCCTTGAGCTTTATGCCGGTTCTTCTTAGTTGGTCAAAGTCCCGCCGTACATTTTCGAACCAATGGCGTAACTTCTAGATATTCTATATTTTAACTCTTTATTTTAGAGTTATTGTGTAAGCCTGTATAAATAATTTTAGAGTTTGGCAAATACTCTGACCACTGTGCTAGGGTGTATGTGCTGATTTTTTTGAAGTTTATCTTATTCTTAATAAACTACTTTGTCAAATAGGATGTTTAATACCAGTACAGATATTCGAAGAAATATATTATAGCACATGTAATTCAAAGTACATGCTAACATGTTTATTATAGATAATAAACTAGCAGACCCGACACACATTATCTGGCCTTATAAAATTATAAAGAAAAACTAGAATCCGGTTGCAGTGCCAACTTTTTACAAACTTGCGATACCAAAAATATCACTCGCACCGTTGCCTACCCTACCCAACGCCCTATCCCGTGGAGCCCTGGAACCTTACTCACCGATAGAAACACGACAACACCAAAAAGTAGTGTTATACCTCGGCTCACCGGGAAACCTTAAAGAGGCAGTCACCAATGTGAAGCCCCTGAGGGCGTTCCTGGCGGAGCTGGGCTGGCTGGAGTGATTCCGGCCATACACCCTACTCACGCAAAACAGGCGCCATAGGGACGTCGAGTTCGAGGCGTCGTAAAGGAAACGCCCGTAGCAAGAAGAAGAAGAAGAAGGTAGTGTTATTTTACTGCGCTCCAGTTCGAGCGGAAAATACGCTATGCCCTATCTCTCTTACCTTCCAGGTAAAGTAGTATCAAAATCAAGTTTTCATAATTTTTCTAATGTTTTGAGCAAATTTCTTATTTTTTTTCATAAGTATCTTCGACAATGTTTTCCTAAAGTCGTTATGAAATTTTGCCGTGAAATTGTGGTTTAGGTTTTGTAATAGGGATTCGTTTTTATAAATATTATGTAGATAGATCAGCAAAATATCTTAGCTAAATATCCAATACCAACAATTATCTTATACTCGTACATCAAGGTAAATATACTACACCAATAAGTTTTCGTTCACTCTTCAAACTTTTGATCCTTCTATGAATCTAAATAAACTTTCACCAAAGGCACACGCGTCAAGTTATCTTACAATTCATTGAACCCTCCTTAGTCAGTGGATTATCTGATATTCTGATCGTCCTCTGAGCTATGTAGGATCGAAATATTTTCTGAAGTAGATCCGTGTCCCTTGCAGATACTTACTTGTTTGGTTTCAACAACGGAAGACCCTTAAGAATAAAAAATCGTATTCAATATTTTATTTCCTATTGAAAGTATTATACTTTAAAACTCTTCTAATTCCTCCATTAAGTACATTTATAGCACTTGTTTAGACTTTAAGGGGTGGGGCGAATCATTAAGACGACACTACAATAAATAAAGGAGTAGTAGGTGACGGAATTTACAAAACGTTTCGTTTCATTGTCTATATCTACGCGTTTTTGGAATGCCGTGTCTTTAGTACAACATAATTATATCTTATACGTAATTGTGGGATGCTCCAATCTGTCTCCAGGGATGTGGTGAACAGCAAGCCCACTCTGACAACCGGCTTGAATACAATGTATACGTAATTGCCTGATGTTGCAGTTGACACGTCTTATTAGCACTGGCTGTGGTATTTAGCACAATGTAGCTAAAGCCTAGTAAACATGGTGCATTGGTCTGATTGGCAATTAAGATAGATAACTTTACACAATATGAATATTATATTGTTTACATTATGAATATAGGAGCACGATGGCGCTAGTGGTTAGCGCGTTCGGCTGCGATCGTTGAAGTAAAGCAACTTTCGCAGTGGTCGGTCTTTAGATGGGTGACCAAAAATCCCTCCGGGGTATGTTGGACCAAGAGTCAGAATGTCCAAGGTGACATAATGTCCGAATGTTATAAAGACCGTTAGTCAATGTGTACTAAGTCTCTGAATATCCAAAAAGTCATGTGCGGACCGGGTTGCACGAATGCCGGCGAAAAAACGTGATTGTGCTAGCCGGGCCGAAGTTATAAAACCCATTTAAAGTATCTTTTTAAAGTACTTGGGGTATTAGTGTTCCTTAACCAAAATGGCCAAAACTGAAGTCCCGTATTTCACAGGCATTTTACTGAAAATCGTATTTATATTTTCATCAGCATCAGTCAGAATCAACAAAAAGGCTATCTTATTGTCATTTGACATGAAGATACGCTCTTTTGCTGATGCATAAGTGCATCGTACCTATACATCGTATTATCTTCGTCAGTAGTTATCTAGTGCATGACCCTACACTGAGCATAGTTCAATTTGTTGTTTTGATATCTGGATAATTATTATGACAACTGGGCATTCTATAAATTGGATATTTTGATAACTGGACATTATGACAATTTGACTTTTTAACAATTTATTGTTTTGACATTTAAGTGTTGTTGGAATGTTATGACATTTGGGCATTTTAACAATTGGGCAATATTTTCTTGTCATTTTGACACACTGGACATTCTGACCCTTGGCCCAACATACCCCGGAGGGGTTACCACCCACAAAACCGCACTAGGCCTGCATGGTGGGTCATGGCACAATCTTCCTATTCCACCCATAGGAAAGGCCTGCTCCCCAGCAGTAGGGACATTAATAGGCTGATATTAATGGTGATGAATAAGAATATTGCAAATTAATATTGAAATAAAGAGAAATTGAATTTTTAATATTGGAAGAATATTATTTTATATCTCATTTATTTATTTTATTTAACAGAGTTAGGTTTTTTATAAAATATTTATAAAAGTTGTACAAAAACGTAAATACAAAAATAAATATCATATAAAAAACCTAACCTAGAAGGCCACCAGCAGCGGGACTAGGTCCAAGCTACCGGTGGTTAGGGCCGCAGAGAGAGAAACCGCCTGACAATGCGCGCTGTGTCCAGGAGTACTGCCTTTCTCTGCCCCTTGATCCAACCATCTAGCGAGAGGTTCTTTAGATATTGGTCGAGACTCTTCGCTATGAAACCGTTCACACTAACGATAATGATCGTCGAATCCACATCCCACAAAGCGATTACCTCGTGAGCCAAGTCCAGGTACTTACTGAGCTTGTCCTTTTCGGCCTTTACGAGGTTCTCGTCATGTGGGATGGTGATATCGATGAGCACTGCCTGGCGTTTCAATCGATCTGTCAATACGATATCAGGTCTATTGGCAACAATATTATAGTCCTGTCCGTAATGACAGATCGATCCCAATAGAGCGTTGCACGACCATTTTCGAGAACTGGCACCGGTGTGTACTCATAGTACGGCACCTCGAATTCTACAAGGTCGTATTGAATAGCAAGAAAGGTAAAAAATTCTGGCTACCAGATTATGTCTGTGCAAATACTCGCTGTTGGCCAGATGAGAACAACCACAGACAATATGTCTGAGGGATTCACCAGGGCGACGACATGCTCGACAAATGTCGGCCGTTCCATCCCTCAGGATATATCTCCGAAAGTTGTTCGTCATCATGACTTCGTCAGCAATTGCACAGACAAACCCTTCATTATTTATTTTATATTATTATAATTAATATTGAGGTTAGGATGCAAAGTAGTAGGTACTTTTAATCTATAGGTAGACCGCTTAACTGAGTCCTTAATCGGTTTACCTATAGCGGCCGTACTCAAAGAATTCAATTGACTTTTAGGTTAGAGTAAAGTTGAATCTGATTCAATAATAAAGTAGTACAATAGTTGACACTTGACTTGATGTCTTTAAGTGTGACAGTGAATCAATAATCCTCCTAATACGAGTAGATTGTGTTTGATTTTACCCAATTATAAATCGTAAATTGATTTTCTATTTATTTCAGTGATAATGTTGTTGTATATGTTTGAGAAATAGGAGCTTATTTGGAATGAAGATATTATGATTTTATTGTTAAGGAGAAAATTACCTATTATAAAAAGCTCGTTTAGTAACCTTTATTTGATATTTTGTGTAGGTACTTGACTTTTAAAATTACGTTTATAATGATTCCTTTTGTTCGCAGGCGGAGACAGAAGGGGCAAACTCTTCCACCCCAACATTGCCTCTCTGTCCTTCAGGGCGGCCTGACGTGGATGTTCTGCCATTACTAAATGACGGTAAGTGATTTAAGTTGACACTCTTTTAATCAAACGGATGGTATGTTGTATACAAATTTGCGCCATTTTTATAAATGCTATATATCAAAATTTTTTGACGTTTACTATTTATAACTATTATCGCAATTTTTATTTCCTTGGTAACTCTGTATTTAAGTTCTACGCGTTTTAATACTTAAATCTGTCGAAATCCTATTCGGAAAAATTATATCACCCCAGAAACCGTAACTACGTATCTCCCAAAGAAGTTTTCCTTATCCTTACATTAAATTAAAAGAGGAACGTCGGCATGTTCTTACCTGCGACTGAAAAGATGCCTTTAATGAAATAGGTAGTACCTTATTATGTCCGACAAAAATAATATCGTCGAATATAAGCGGATATTGTCGCTCTACGGACTGAATTATTTATAAATTAAACGTAAATGTGAGCAGCTACTCCATTAAATAAGCACATTATTGAATGGAACTAAAAGCAAATGCCACTATTTACATATTACTAAAAACTTAATACAGACAAGCGTCTGTTCCATTTTGTTTTTTATATTATCTACGAAATTAGACACCAAAATATTGGCCCTATGACCATGGTCTGTGTTGCCTAGCCGAAAGGCTACCTATACACAGAAACTTTGAGGTTACACAATAATTCAAAATTAAGCAATCATTTTTCAAAAATAAACCCATCTTAAGGTTTATTGTTCTTAGTAGACTGCAATTTTTTTACATTTGAATACACCATAGTAGCTAAATGCACAGATATATTAAAATTAAGCATCGATATTACTGATTACACATAAATATGTCTTTCTTTGATTATATACACGCCTCGATACCGTTTACCGGCCGGAATGCACGGAAAGCGGCCAAAAAAATATCTACTACATAATAAGGTAAATAAACTCGTCGCTACACACGCACATATTGACAGCATTCAAACAATCTGACATTAGAATCACGCACATATTGTACGTAAAATGAGCCGTTTACTTTATATGGTTTATTTGGATTGCTCTATCTAGACGCGTTAATCAAAGGTGTATTTCTTTCTTAAAAATATTTAATTCAATAAAGCTTAATTATCACACAGCAATAATAATGTAAGTCAATATTATTACGTTTGAACTTCGCTTGTTCGAACTGAACAAATTTTCTGGTCTCGTTGAGCTGTTCAGTTGAGTCATGTCACAGTACAAATATTGTACTGCGCTTGTGTCATCGTTCAAAACACGCTTCGATATCGCGGAGCCAATATTGCAAAATAGTCCCAAGCCACCAGAAGTTAATCTTTTTTCCAATCTTCGTTCGGCTCCCGGAAAACGAGTAGAAGCGCACACTTTTGATTTAAAACAACGTAAGGCAGTGAATTAATCTTGCTGGATATTCCTGGGGGATAATGAACGACAAATGAGGTACTCGAAAGCAAAAGCCGCGCCCAGAAAATATTTCATAGTAGGTGTATTTTCTTTTTCTTTGGGGTTTTTAAATCCTGGTGAAGGATATGTTGTACAGCGACTTGTTTTTTTTTTCAATAAAAATTATTACCGGCTATAACCTTATTTGAGCGAAATCATTATTTTGGTAACATCCTTTTTGTGTTAAATAAATCATAAAACAATAAAAAAACCGTTCCGTTTTCATAACTTATAACTGCATAATACTCGTTTCTCGAACTTTTTGTATGTACGGTATCAAGTTTTCTTTAAAAGTTACTTTTACGCTTAATTTGACATCTGAAACTCTTCTATTGCAAAATTAATATAAATATGCGAAAATAAAGATGTTTTGTTCAATCAAGCAGAAACAGTTATACGGATAAAAAAAAAGTAGATTAGCACCTGAAGTAAGATATTTTATCTATCTCGGTAAATATCAAATCTATATATATAAAACTCAAAGGTGACTGACATAGTGATCTATCAACGCACAGCCCAAACCACTGGACGGATCGGGCTGAAATGGCATGTAGGCAGATGTTATGACGTAGGCATCCGCTAAGAAAGGATTTTGATCAATTCTACTCCCAAGGGGATAAAATAGGGAATGAAAGTTTGTATGAAACTTTGTCAATTTTAAACCGATCGGGCTGAGACTTTGCATGCAGGTATAAGAAGAATCATAAATTAATGTCATTGTGTATAATACAAGCCTGAGAACAAAAATTGTAGTCTACACTTCAGCTCTACACCGAAGCGAAGCGAGGGCGGGCCGCTAGTATTTATATAAGTTCACATAAAAAAGATTTTTATCTTTACTAGCTTTTTTTTTCATAATTTAGCTTATATACCTAGGTACCTACTAATTAGAAATACCAATAAAACGGTAGGTTCATAAATCCATATTTCAAAGCTAATAATAATATTAGCTTTATAATAAGCTTTAAGTTTTTTTATTTTCATTTTGTAGAATCCTAATTTAAGTAACCTAACCTAACCTAACCTAACCACAAGAAAATGTTTTGTATATTGGTTTGAGTTAATGTATAATTCAAAGTACCACAAGCTCCTACTCTGTCACAGAAGTTCGCAAACAAGATTCTATAGTCGTCGGAAACATAATGTTCATACATAAGTGCCTAGTATCGAGCACCTTGGGCGAAGTTTAAACGATTCAAATTGCAAATTCACTCTCTCAACTGGGCAACTAGCTAGTGGCAACGGACACTATTCGCACAACTAGCCGTACGCCGAGGCCGAGTGCTTGTTAAACAACTTAATTACCCGCACAGAGTGTGGCTTCTCTGTCGGACTGTGTGCCCCTACCCTTCTGTGTTTGCACTGTACTTTATTGCAGAAGTAACAGCACTAGGGTATGGCAATCAAATCTCTCTCTAAGCCGTTGCAATTTCAGTGTTTAACTGTCGGCTACGGACCATCGGACGCAATTTATTCAGCTTAGAAACTAGTTAGATTCAAAGTCTTATTTGAGCTACTCCTTGCAATAAACTGTATAGGGCACGTCGCTAATTACATGGATAGGTACTTTCTTCGTCATATCGACCCACGATAACATTAGGCACTATATATAATATCGAGAAATCTGAAATATTTATTTAAATTTAATTATTTATTTTTAAAGTAAATCCTAACTAAATATATTCTAGCTACCTACCTAATATCACCGACTTATGAAATAGGTCGTTTCCGAGCTATCAAGAATAGCGACATTGCAACAAACCGCGAAAGGAAAAATCATTCGTTTGTTTTCGTCACCACTTACAAAGTATATTATAAATCGGCGTTTTCAGTATTTGTTGTTTAAACACAGCATATGAGACACCATATACAAAATATTCACATTCTTAATTAGTTTCGATTTAGAGATAAACCCCCTTACAAAAATGGTCATACAATTATAACTTTGACGGCTCTCATTTCTTTGTTATTGAAAAAAAAAACGACTTCATGAGCCCTAGACAATAATGTGTCACAAGCGGGGATATAAAAAAATAATAAAAATCGTCTCCTTTTCATATATCGAAAAAACTTTCTGTAACTCATTCAATTAACGATCTTAAGACCCGTAACGTACGGACAGACAGACGACAAAGTGACAGCAATGTGGTTATTTTGTACACGGAACCCTAAATATGCACAGACAAAATAAGTATACGGTAATAATAGAACAGTTTGCATGCATCTATATAACGTTATATTGAATGCTTCATTGGCATATATTTTATCGTTTTCAGTAACACAAAATGGAGCTGAGTCCAAATGAAGTGTTTAATATATTAAATTTATTGTGAAACTTAATTTAAGATATTATGTATCAAATTGTTTTCAGTAGTTGTACCTTTCAATAAATAAATATGCTAACTTTCAAGCCCTACATTTGAGTCTCCGAAATTCAGAAATTCAAGTTTTATTTTAAAAGCTTACGGGTACACTACATGATACACCAAATATCCAGTAGCGTCAGAATTTGCTGTTTTTAATGTTATCATTCTTTATAAATAATAATAATTATTATTTTATTAATAAAAATTTGGTACAAAGGTGTTCGATCATTGCGTGTCCCTGTAGTACTGTTAGGCAGCATTTAAACTAGCTAACCTATGAAACCACGATAAACTTTGAATAACTTCTACGGTACTTGTGGTTATAACTTTGTTAAGTTAAATATTAACAAAAGCTTAAGCCAGCCAGGGCAGGCGTATTGTGGAATGTAAGTTTAGTAGCGGAGCTGGATGAACTGGGTCAATTTAATTTAATTGTTTATTTTGTACGTTTTTAGTGATCCGTACCTAAAGGGTAACAACTGCACCTTATATAGCCATCGCTGTCTGTACGCAGGTGATATAATTGGTAAATACTTGTAATGTTTCTGAATATTTAATTGTGTAAAAACTCTATATTTCTATTGGTTTACTTTTACAAAAATTATATAAATAAAACTAAGTTAAGAATACCTAGCAGGGCCTTTTTTCAAGTTATTTTGAGTGTACACTATATTATGCTGAACGATGTAAATCATGTACAATGACACGGAATCCCTAATTTTATTTATTTACTTTCTAGATTTTTATAAAATTATCTATATATTATTTATACCTGATTTTATAGGCTGTCTATATAAGTGCTATATTTTCTATTTTTTGGCTCTGTTTTACTACAGTAAGAAGGTGATTTTTATACAAATTATTTAATCAGTCTATTGAAAAAATATCTCAAAAGCTTTTTCTCTTTATTCTTTATATTTTTTATTTATTCGAATATTAAGCCCAGTTTTTCTTACATCATCAATTCATCAAAGTTTGAGTGTTTCAAAATTTATGATAATTTATGTTTCTTCATAATTGATTTGAATATTAAGCTTTCAAGATAAAGCTATGTTAAAATAAATTATGTTTTTCATCACGACATTCCCTAATTATTATATAATTCTTGGTAATAAAGAGATATTGTTGCTTAATATAATAATGTAATTTTGTCGTAACAAAATTTTAATCCTCACTTAATGAAACAGATTCGGGGAATGTTGTATTAATTAATTCGTATTAAATTATTCATAGTCCGGTACCAAATTGGATCCGTCCTTATCTTGGGGGAGTCAGGAAGGGCTCTTTGTCGCGTGCATATTACTACTTGTGGCTGTGTAAGATACTATACAGAAGCTACCGTAATGTAACAGTTCAAAACCAATCATTGAATTCACATACAGAGAGACAAAGCATGTGTCAGTAACAGATAACTCGTGCGCATAGGTAATTTATCAGAATATTGGAATATTTTCCATCAGGTAAATCAGTAAAATTTGAAGATTTTTAGGTGTCTTATGACACATGTTACACGTAAAATATTTAGTATGATTCTTCAGTTCAGCATTTGTTGATATGCTCCTGCTTGTTTTGATAGATTACTACACCAGACACATATTTAATATGTCAGCATTTAGTCCGGTTTTTTTGCTCAATACTAGTTAAAATGGACACAGTGTTCAAAATTAAAGATTGTTTGATCATAAAATATTATCTTTTTTTTAACAACTAGTTTTACTATAGCGGCATCACATTTCATTTCTTTGAAAAGTTCTAGTAGTGTTTGCAGTGCTTCTCCTTTTTTATAACATTTTTGTAATCTTTCTACGAACTGTCCCAAACCCCTGGTAGTATTTCTAAATTTAGAATTAACTCCTTTAGAACTTCTTGATCCCTAGAGAGGATGCGGGGCGAGGACGAGGGCAACGGCAGTGCCTCCTTCTCTGTTAAATCAAACAAGTCGACGGCCTCCATCGCTATAATGATGCGTACTGACGTGATTCTGAAACGAGATTACACGTTCAATATTTATCGAATCCCGAAGAGTCTTCCATACGGAATCAAGAAATCTAGAAATCCATGATTAAATATTGACATTCATCAGTACAGTACTCTAGTTACACGTTCAATATATACCACGATACATTAGTATGTATTGGCGGAACACAGCAAATACTTTACGTGTAACAGGCGCCTCACAGGGTTTTATTATCATCTGTACCAAATTTTATCAAAACGCATGAACGGCGGGTTCATGCGTTATCGAGTAAAAAAACGTCATATTTTCACATTATACATTAGGAAACATGTCTGCCCCAGCGTCCGCCGATAATTTTGTGTTAAAAATATTCAATTTCCAAATGGATTAATCAATTAAAACGTCGTGAGGAAACTTTTTCAATACCACCTAAAGATGAAATGAATGAAAATGAAAAAAAATTTTGATGCTTACAAGTTCCATATAAACATGTTGTTGAGTATTCCCTTTTAAGTATTATACTTGTATTAGGGGATACTCGCTCTTTCGTGAAATTTTACATTGAACTTTATTATAACAATTATTGACATTAAAATTATTTCCGAAAGAAAATTAGACAAGTTCTAATTGATCCCGCCCCCGTAGCATGAGCACCACAATTCACATTGTATCACGTGTCATATCGCGCCCAGCTGTCAAACTCCAAAGAATTTGACACCAGCCCCTCTAGCATGACCACCGAAACGGGATATGATAAAGCGATATATCGGCATTAACTGTCAGACTACTATGGAGTTTGACAGTAGTCTGACAGTTAATGTCGATATATCGCTTTATCATATCCCGTTTCGGTGGTCATGCTAGAGGGGCTGAGCGCGACAAAACACGCGTCACATATTATATCGCGGTCCTCATGCCAGGGGGGAAGGCATCATACATTAACTATTTAAAGTATTAACAATAAACTATTTAAAGGACTGAATTTCTTTACATTAGTAGCTAATTTTCAATATAATTATATAGTATAGCAGTATGTGCGTGTGTGTTTTTATGTATGTGAGCGGCTAGATAATATAGTGTCTTTTTTATTTTTATTATAAGTTACCGTATATTATTGTCGTATCAATGATATTCTCAGTTTGAGAATATGTTAAGGATTTTAGTCAGGGAGTAATAACTTTCTTACATTTAAGTGATGTCAAATTGTATATATTCAATATTCTATTAATTTTATTGTAAATATTTATAGGTTGTGTACAGCATTGTCTAGAAGCGAAAATGGTTCTTACTCTATTTGGTTTAATGACACAATATGGGTTACGTTTTCTATTAATGTTTGGATCTATAGATGTATCTGTATGGGTTTTTAAAATACATTGTTGAATGTATTTGCCTTACCGTTAGGACGTCAGAATCTTAATATAATTTTTCTGTACTATATTTTCTCTTTTTATAAAGCATTACTTTTAAGATTGCTCTCTGTGCTCGCTCTATATTTATTAATTTTGTTTTATAAGTGCCACCCCAAATAAAAATGCAGTACAAAAGAATAGATTGCACTAAAGTTGTATATAAATATACGCGAGTAATTGTTTATCAGTTACTCTGCGTATGTTTTTAAATAGCCATATTAACCTACTTACCCTATTCGACACCGCTTCAATTTGACCATACCATAAAAGATTTTTATCAATAATTATACCCAAGTATTTGATGCTATCAACCTTATAAATTTTTGAACAGTCACACTTATTTGTGTTTCTTGGACAATAATGAAGTGTTAGTTTTTTATTTTGTTGAAAATCTGGCAAATTTTTAATACAGAACTTAATGTACTTAGTCTTATCGGTATTAAGAGTTAAAGAATTGATTCGCAGCCACTTAGTTATCCTTTTTAACTCAACCTCAGCATTTGAGTATGCTTCCTCCCATGTAGAACCATGAAATAAGAGTGTAGTGTCATCGGCGTATGAAAATACCTGTCCTTTATGGTGTCGCATATCACTCAGATCGTTAATATATATAAGGAATAAGGTAGGACCGAGCACGCTCCCTTGTGGGACACCATAGTTACTGACTTTGATATCTGTACTGTAAATACTATCCTCAAGCTTAACTCGCTGGGTACGATTGTATAAATATTGCCTTAATAGCTCCAGAAAGGTGCCGCGTATACCTAATCTTTCCAACTTGCTCATAAGAATGGGAACAGAGGCTTTTTTCAAGTCCAAAAAGACACAAAGGGGTTTATATTTTTTATCTAAATAGTGTGAAATATTTTTAACCAGTTCTGAAATTGCATCTTCTGTACTCATACCTTTTTGAAAACCAAATTGACCTTTAGATAGTAAGTTATATGTTTTGAGATATTTGACTAATCTACTATTTATTAGATTTTCTATGACTTTTGAGATTTCATTTTGGTTTTGAGATGCGAAAGCATAACTTGGAGAGATGGGTAATTACCGGAAGTAGTTTATTTATTGATATTTTTATGAAATTAGTTGGAATACTATCCCAGCCGGCAGCAGCATCAGTCCTTAGTCCCCTTATCACCGATTCCACCTCAAAGGCTTCAGGCTCAATTATACCAATGGAGTTACTTTGAGATGGTAGCGACAAGATATATTCATTTAATTCATTTTGATCAATTGATATATACTTGACGAAGTTATTACCAACATTATTAAAATAGTTATTAACTAGTTCAGCAGACTCTGAAGGACTAGGTGCTATGTTTATCAGTTCTGTATTGAGCTCGTTTTGTTTATTTAAATTAGTAATTTGTTTTAAATTGTTTCAAAGCAATTTATTATTATTTTTAGATTTGTCTAGTAAGTCTTTTTCATATTGTGTTTTCAGTTTTTTTTTAATAGATTAGTGCAGTGATTTCTATATCTACGGTAGGTGATTTGTAAAATCTCATTATTTGGATGAAGTCGTAATTTTTTTTTGAAGATTATTTCTATGCTTAATATACACACATCAAAAGTGTCTAGGGATCAACATATATTTTTGCAATAACTTTTCTCCTGATTGATATTAATTAAAATTTTCTTTAAGGATTCATCAAATAAAGTGTTTTCGTTTGTCACAGTAACGATAAACCAAGTCACCTTTGCATTAATAAAGAAATTTGCCATTTTCCTAATAAAGGGATTTTTGACATTTGAACTACTAACACAAAAGTTCGAAAAAAAGACTGAAATAACAGTTTTCTCTAAAATTTTATTGGGTAACTTAAACAATTAATAATCCGTATTTCTACCGCGAACACTAACAACACAAGAACATCGGTTTGGCATACTCAAAATGAGTTCATCCAAATCACGCTGTGGAATGGCCGCCCATGTTCGTTGCAACAACAAAAAAAGGTCTTCTTGCGACTGGATACCCTCCATATTCGGCAGAGCTCTTCTCTGTAGCATATCCCATGCATATTCAATCGGGTTCAAGTCTGGCGACTGAGCAGGCCAGGGCAGGACATTGATGTTAGCTGCGGCGAGAGTCTGTCTTACAACTCTTGCGGTGTGCGGTCGTGCATTATCATGCATTAACTGAAATAAGGGACCGATTTGCACTTGTAGAGGAACGATGACGTCTGATACAATCGTCTCAGCATAAATTTGAGCGTTGAGGTTGCCTCTGATCCAAATCAACTCAGTTCTTCCGCCGATCCAAATACCCGCCCATACCATGATGGTTCCACCACTATAAGGATGGACTTCCTGGCAGGATTTTAATCGCTGTTGGCGTCCAGGGGTTCTCCAGTGTCGTATACGTCTTGTATCCGGTCTCGTACCAAAACGAGACTCATCAGAAAAGCACACGAAACGCCATTGTTCTTCTGCCCAATTTCTGTGTTCAAGAGCCCATTGATATCGAATCCTACGATTGTGCATTACTATAGGTGGTACCCGTAGCGGTCTTCGGGAATGAAGGTTCACTTCATGCAAGCGGTTTCTGACTGTTTGGTCGCTAATTAAGTTCCCTGAAGAGTGATGAAGCCTCACGGCTAACATCATGGCGGTTATTGTTGGAGCTCTTCGAGTTAAGATTTGAATGTATCGGTCTTGTCTCCGTGTGGTGCAGCGATACCGTCCTCCATGGCGCTCAGCCACGGTACCAGTGCTTCGGTATCGTGTCCAAAGTCGACTGATAACACTCTGACTTGTATTCAGAGCTAAAGCCACAGTACGTTGCCGGGAACCAGCTTCTATCATTCCCACGGCTCTGAGCATTTCTTCCCTGCTTAAATGACGTCGCCGCTCCATAATAACGTTGGTTTTAATCAGTAGTAGGGAAACAGTAGCACTAATAATGTCTTCAATGCGTTGTATGTTTTTATAGGGAAAATATTGACAGCTGATTTTCATCTTTTACTCGAATTTGATTCACAGTTCCTGATTCAAATTATGAAATGCACCAAAAAGGATCCATATAAATTTATAAAATCATAAATTTATTACAAAGCCACATCTCAATCTCAAGAAATCCGCATAAAAATGCTTGATCCCTAGACACTTTTGATGTGTGTATTTTAAAACACCAGGTGTATTCCATGGTTTTATAATCCTTTTGCTGTTTGGTATAGTTAATATTTTTGTATTTTCTTTTAGTGACTCTGTAATGAAAGTGATAAGTTTTTGCAATATTGTTTCTCGATCATTAATAAGGAGTAATTCACTTATTGATTTTGATTTTAAGCTAAGAAGAGCCCCTGTGTAATCAGAAAACGTTTTATATTTTGAAGATTTTTGATAGTATTGCTTAGAATAAATGAAAATAGTAGTAGCCATTTTATGTTCTGTAATTGTTGTATCTAAAATAGCTACTGATGCCTTAAAGATAAATCAACTTATTATTTTTCAACAATAAAAAATAATAGCCACTGTGTTGATATATATTGAAAATATTATTACTTTTTAAATGAAATAAACAATTTTGCTACCTATTTAAGAATATATTCTCGATATGAGCTTTCACCAGTAATCTCATTTCTTTTTTAAATAATTATAAAAAATTGTCACGTTCTAATACAAAGACAGCAGAAAGAGGTCCTTTTTCTGTGTTTTGTGATTTCTGATCTGATAAAATGTTGATTAGAAAAAAAGTACTTGCCAAGGTATCAGTGTGGACTCAGCCCAAGTCCTTCGCAGTCCAGCCGAATGCACTTGCTGTGCTACCGATCAAAAATGAATTTGATCTAAATAGTACATATTTTCTTTAAATACAAAATAAAATATAAATTTAAAGTATAATTTGTATTCCATAACAGAAAGCAAGCAGCTGCTTTTTATTTCATTGAAATAATGTGGAAACACTGAAATGTTAGTCTTTAAAACTTTTTTATTTAAAATGCTTTTGAAAATGCCGAAAATGGAAGGATGCCGTAAATGCCTAAATTCATATAATAATTCGATACATAGGTAATAATAACTGTTTAGAATACTTTAATAGCAATGATTCAACACACGTGATCTGTAAAGGCTTTTGCGGCGTTAGATACGATCTTAAACAGGCTTCGGTAAGAAAAATGAAGGGAAATATTTGAATTGCTAATTGGAGTGGCTAGAAAGGCGACATTTTGGCAAACGGGAAAAAGGTTACCTCCACAGCTTCCGTGGCATTAGTGAGCTGAATACAATTATAAAAGAGCGACCAGGTTTGAGTCTATACAGGTTGACTAGAGTTCATTTTAAAAGTCAAAATTATTTTTTACTGATGAACGCAAAAATAAATTTTCTCTCAATAATTAAATGTAAGAAATATGAGCTAACACTATTTTAATTAAGTAAAAATAACTTGTTCCTGGCCTGACTTATGTTAGTTTTTAGGTATATTTTTAGCTGAATCTATCTCACTCGAGTTGAACGGGTTATGGGTAAAGGATCTATCATATATATCTATATCCGATCAGGATAGAAGTAAATATCAATTTCTATCCCTTTGTTAAATTTTGCATATAAGTGATAATAAATGTAAGTTACAGGTGGATTTTGTTTCCAACGGCCGGAGATACATTTCACCAATTCAAGCTTTCGCCCATTGATTCAACATACAAAGATAACACATGATCGCCTACGGGCCCGAGATTCGGAAGCTTTTGATAGGTATATATACATCCCTGAATCCCACACTCATGTAGGTACTTTAATACCTACATGAGTGTGGTACCTCAATCGCTATATAATAATACTATCGATCTATATAGAAAAGGACATATTACGCTTTACAAATAAATTGGAGAGTTCAATTCCGCGCGTAACAAGTAATTTGGAACTCAAAAAAGGCCGGAAAGAGAAACATTTGACCAGATTATTAAATGTGTATCTTTTACTGGTTCTCTAAACTACATTAAAATAATATCTCAACTTGCATACATACTATTAACGACAATGGAAAGGCAAATTCGCTTATACGCCGCTGATCGGCTTTTTTCTGCGTCGATCTGTTTATGCTTGGAAAGATTTGAGAGCTTTTTCGGAGCTTAAACTCAATAAAAAAAAATACAGTGCATAATGCTGAAGCGACGTAAATGTTGGTTATTTTTGAACCAATGTCGCTTACGACCATTACGCGTAAGATTTGATGTTTGTTCTGTTTGCTACGGTTTTGTGTGCGGGAGTGACGGGACGGGTACGGATGGGTCTAATAGTTCAGTAGCACTCGATTAGCACTCGGTACAGAGTGGTGGGTATCCGCTCAGTAAAGAATCTGTACTGAAACAACTCAGTAAGGAAGCTCTCATTTAATTGTATAGAATCTGTACAGATTCGGTACAGAAACGTAAATGAAACGAGTCCGCGCCGACCCGGTGAGGAAGGATTACGCGCGATCGAGTTCGTGTAGAGAGCATACTCGGCTGCACTAGCCGATCATCGTCTATGATTACCTGCGACCAGAATTGTCGGTTTTTCGGGGACGAATTATCGTAATCTAATCGCCTCCCGCTTGGGTTACGAGATTGTTCGAGCGAAGCGATTGTGTTCCGATTCCGTTTAGTGTGCGTTGCGTAGGGAGCTTCATACAAAGTATACTGAACGGCACGAGTTGTAACGATGAAGATCCTTTCTCTATGCCTGCTACGACCTTTAATCTTAAGTATGTAGGTGATTATTTTCTTCATTCGATTACTATTCCTAATTGACCATTAAGTTAACAAAAGCTAACAGTATCACCAACCACTCGCAAAAGCAAAATCAATTTTTTTTTTATTTAAGTAACCCCGTTTCATTTATTGTTTTAAAGTTTCCTTTTCTTATTCTACGATTAGATCGTTTTTCCATTTCTCGCCGGAAATGTACAAACGAAACAAAAGGAAATTGGTTTAACTTTGGGTGAGTCCACAAGAACACCTTTTGCATTTTAATTTCTACTTATTCTCTTATTATTTGAAGTCGTGTAACTGTTAACTGTTGCACTGAATAAAATGAAGTGATGTGCTTGCTATGTAGCACTTGTCTTACCAACAGAAAACGAGTGAAGAATGACTATCGAAGATTACACAAAACATCTTGATTTTGGGTTTAACAATTTAAAATATAAGTACATATAAAAGAAAACTTTACTAGAAAAAAATCCACTCAGACCAGGCAGTAGGAGGGACTCGAACCCGCACCCTTCACTATCCGGGTGAATGCACTGACCATTATGCTACCGCGGCCCTGACGCCCGTGTCGAATTTTTCTTTTTTCGAACTTTCTCGAGCCTTTCTTTAGCAGCAAGGCATCGCCATCTCTTCGCATTGTAGATAACCCACAATGGGACGGGTTCGAGTCCCGTCTGCTGCCTGATCCGCGTGGATTTTTTTCTAGTGAAATTTCTTTAGATTTAAACATCTAGCAGTTACATGCTTAAGAAATAACAAATATAACTACATATAATTTTTTGAAGTGAAAGCTTCTTTAGACGTGTTGCGCATTTTTTGAGATCGGAAAAAACCAACCAACTGGCGACACCGTGATCGTCATAGCGTGATTGACACCTCTATTTAAATTTTGCCCAACATCTTTCGTAGTGGCTTAGTCTAAGCATTTAATGTAACAAACTCTCCTTCGAGTGCAAGAGGTCTTGAGTTCTTGATTTTTTATTTATTTATGTTTGTTTACATTTTGCTTTTTGTTTTGAGATTTTTCATTTCTGTCGGCACTCTCGGAACTCCGCTGCCATGTTTTTTGTTTCCAGCTTGGTGGGGAGTGGATGTGCAGTATTCATGGATAAAAGAGACTGGATAAGAAGAAGTACGCAATGTCTAATTCACCGCATTGTGGCACGCCCCGGCCGCAAGACGGGGTTTGCCATTGCGGCTAACTAGATAGGTGATAATAAAATAAGTAATCGATTTGCGACTCGTTTTCAAAATGGATATCGAAGATATTGCGGTTATTAAATATTATTACGGGCGTTATACAAATAAGGAAAAAAGTAGGTACTACTGGTAGAAACATTATTTGTAAACCCGAGATGAAATCAGTATTCTTGGCACGAACCAATATCGAATTTGATACGTTTGCGAGTGTGAATAGTTATTAAGAAATTTTGTATGGAAACTTGAACAGCAGTGCCACAACGGACGTAAAGAGAATCAGTAGATACACATTTGACGAATATTCGAGATCGAATTCAACTGTTCGAATTGGAAAAAAGTTCGTTCTTCGGGTATCTACTGAATAAAATTTCAAAATATTTTCGAAGATCGGGCATCCGCAAACTTTCATTTTCTGTGTGGATCACATAGTGGCCGCATGGCTGACTCCTCCTCCTGTGCTCCGAGCGACCTGAGCGGTTGAATACTAGCATCACAATACTTATAAAGCCAGCCAAGTGCGATTCGGACTTGCGCACGAAGGGTTCCCTACAACGTACCACGAAAGGATTATTTTTCTTTTTTCGTTTTTTCCACAACTTGCAAAGTACATTATTAATGGGATTTTTTAGTATTTATTATTTAAATACAGCATATTAAGTATCATATACCACAATTTCATATTCCTAACTAGTTTAGATTTTGAGATAGACCCCCTAACAAAAATGGTCTGAAAATGGCAAATTTGAAGGTCCCCCATTTCTTTGTTATCGGAAATTATAAATAAAACATTCTTATATCCTACTCAACTACTAACTCTAGAGAACGGTGTGGCGCATACTGGGGTTAATATGCAAAAAAATATTGTCTTCTTTTTATATATGGGGCCATGAAAAATAATTTAATTGAATTTTAACTAAATATTCGACATTGGACAAGCACATAATACTACTATATACATAAAATACCAAAATTTCAGTTCTGTAACTCGTTCCGTTTAAAATCTAGAGACCCGTAGCATACGGACAGACATATAGACTGCGTGATAACAATATAATTCCGTTTTTACCCTTTGGGTACGGAATCCTAAAAACTAAGTCTTTTGTATGTTTTTTTTATATTGGTTTACCAGATAGCTGACCATATTCGGGTAGTGCATAGGAGCGCAGAAAACCCCCTTTAGCCTAAGCTTAAGGGAATTTGGCTTAATTGGAAGCCATCAAACCCAAAAAAGGGAAGATGCAGAGCAATGCAATTGTTGTTCATTTAACTTTGAAATGGGTAAAGTGAGAACTTCATTGGGCAATGTATTCTGTATTAACGCCACCTGTTGTACTCGCCTATTTACTATCTTAAACTAGCTGACCCGGCAAAATTCATACCGCTTAGAATAATTTGGGGGAAATGAAAGCTATCCGTTTAACAGCAAAAACAGCATTTATCATAGTTAGCAATTGTTTGGATTAATCCTTTGTAAATAAATCGTGCAGCAATTTAACATGGAGTCTCATATATACTGCTAGCTGAAAATTCATTACATAGCGCTACAAATTGATTAATAGAGGCAAGCTCTTTTTATTGGCAGTAGTCGATTGGTTTCCAGGCCTTTGCCCAATATTTTCCAAACACAGTCAATCCCTTAGTCGACCCTTACAACCAAGTCGAAAATTAAGAGTGGTTTAATTTTTTGGAAACGAAAACAAAATGCAGTTAAGATTAATGTCATGTTGATATAAAAGCTATGATATTGATACTTACCAAAACATAAGCAAAATTTCTATCTCTTGATTTTGTGCAGCCAAACCTATAGGCTTAGCTTACCTATGTTAGATTAAGATCCCAAGAATGCCAGACCTTACTTATTTTCTCACGGATGAAATATGGATTATCGAGTAGTATTAGTGTGTACAATGAACGTATATATATACGTTCATTGTACACACTAATACTACTCGCTAACTTGTGCTGTGGGCCAAATTTCACGTATCAGATGGCACAGGGTCGTAAAAATTTTACTCACTTTACTTACAGCCTGGGGACTATTATATATTGGGGAATATTCTCTACATTTTCTACAACGTAAGTAATATTCAACATACGTTGTAGAAAATGTAGAGAATATTGTAAACAATTTGAAATCAATACTGCCTGACACATTCTGTTCGTAGTATTTATTGCCAGACACTTTAAATGTCGAAAGCAAAACCCACAAAACTTAGTCTGATATATCTATGATATTTAGAGGGCTATTATTATATTTTATGAGCTGCCGGTCAAGCTTCGGGGCCAAAAATTACCTAAGCTTATTTGGACTGCCACTGTGAGAACAGGCGCGCTCATGCTAATTAAGTGTCTTTTTAATACATCTTCATTAAAGTTATGTAATAAATAGTGTACAGGAAGCCTTTAATATATATAATTAAATAACTTCTTATCTAATTATCAAAATCATTTCAGACAATAAGCAAATTTGTGTTTTTTTGCTTTCGATATTAAAAGTGTCTGGCAATAAAAACTGCTGACAGAATATGTCTGCTAGTATATATTTCAAATTATTTACAATATTCTCTAAAATATACGTTGGAATCAGTCCCCAGGCTGTAAGTTAGGTGAGTAAAATTTTTACGTGCCTGTGCCACCTGATACGTGAAATTTGGCCCACAGCACAAGTTAGCGAGTATGTATACGTTCATTGTACACACTAATACTACTCGATAATCCATATTTCATCCGTGAGAAAATAAGTAAGGTAATAATAATCAGAACTGCATTCACAGATTTTTTAAAATCGCCTGCTACAGGGAATCAAACTCGTGAAATTTCGAAAAAAGAACAGTCATGTCATAAGTATTGTCACACAGTAAAAACTTTTCTTTTAGAATGCTGGCCACAAAAAAGTTTATTGAATTCGAATTTCGAATTGTTCATGAAAATAAAATTGATTACTTTTTCGAATTTTACTCATTTTTAAATATGGAGTGGACGCTTAAAGAAGACCGTGTTACAGTTATTGCGTTGCATCGTTGCGCCAATTCAAATTTTTGACATACTGAAAAATTTGAATATAACCAAAAGATTCGTTTATCGTACCATCAAACGATACAATGCAGACTCAAACGATACAGGTCAAGTGGTCGCCCTCGGTCTGTTAGGACTCCAGCAGTGATAAAAGCTGTGAAGGCGCGAATTTAAAGAAATCCCAAACGTAAACAAAAACTGTTGGCCCTTCAGATGGGGTTAAGCAGAACCACGGTGAAGAGGGTGTCAAATGAAGACTTAGGGCTTCGGGCATATCGAAGAAAAACAGGACATCGTTTGAATGCTCGTCTAATGGACCTGAGACTGAAGAGATGCCGCGCTTTGTTGAAGCGGTACGCGGGAAAAAAAAATCGGGAAATTCTTATTTCGGATGAAAAATTTTTTTCCATAGAAGAGAGTTACAACAAACAAAATGATAAGGTGTACGCACACAGTAGTGAAGAAGCGAGCAACCGTATTCCGCGTGTCCAACGAGGTCATTTTCCATCCTCTCTCATGGTATGGTTGGGAATTTCTTGTTGGGGCTTAACAGAGGCACATTTATGTGAGAAAGGTGTAAAAACGAATACAGTTGTGTATCAAAATACAGTCCTGACGAACCTTATGGAACCTGTTTCTCATACCATGTTCAATTACAGGCACTGGGTATTCCAACAAGATTCGGCGCCAGCTCATAGAGCGAAGAGCACACAAGACTGGCTGGCGGCGCGTGAAATCGACTTCATCCGGCACGAAGACTATCCCTCCTCCAATCCAGATTTGAGTCCGTTAGATTACAAAATATGGCAGTACTTGGAGGAAAAGGCGCGTGCTCAAAGCCTCATCCCAATTTGGAGTCACTCAAGACATCTTTGATTAAGGCAGCCGCCGATATTGACATGGACCTCGTTCGTGCTGCGATAGACGACTGGCCGCCCAGATTGAAGACCTGTATTCAAAATCTCGGAGGTCATTTTGATGAATAAACTTTATTGTAATAAGAATCTATGTTTTGTTAAGTTTTTTTTTATTTATTTATTTATTTATTGCAACATGCTTAAAATTAAATTACATATATATATATCTAATCTCTTATCTATTAGACAAGTCCGTCCGTCCGTCCGTCCGTCCGTGGTGCTGTTTCAGCGGCCAAACCGTAAGAGATAGATATAGAGAATGTTTAAGTTATAAGTTAAGAATAGTCTGATAAGACTACAAACCGGATCTGAGTAACGTAGCACTTCCGGTATTCGAGAAATCACGTGATTTCTATTTCAAACGAAACCACACAAAATCTCCGAAGTTCTCAATTAATTAAATACTTTTTTTTTTGGTGAACATTTGGTTCACAGGTTTGCTAGTCCATATCTAATCCACTTAATGGATTGTTAATATGTAGCATCCGCCGTAGCAGAAGTTGCAGATATAGATGTTGATCTTAATTTTACTTAGGTACTAAGTATATAAATGAAATCAAATTAAATCTTACAATTTGCTCAATTTTATATGCTAACTAGGTTATACATATTGCTGTAGTTCCTCCTGAATTACTGTTAAAGTGTTTTTTAAGTTTATTTTTTATTTTACAAATGTTATTACAAGTAGTATACAATAATTGTAGTTCTGTTCCGTATAAATTATTATAATTTGGGATCATGCAGGTATCTGTATAATCTAGTTGTCTTAAGTTACTAGATCGGTTTCTCAATGTGATTAAATGTTTATTATGGTATTCGTCTGTTAATGTTACAAGTTTAAATTTATCAAAAATATTTAGAATATTACAGTATTGGAATAAACTTTCGTTATTTAGATTTAGTTTGAGGCGTATTTTCTTTGGTTCAAAAGTTTTGATTAGACTAACCTGTAAACTATATATCTGTTGCAAGTTTGTTTTACAGGATCTGCCATAACTACTCAACCCATAACTAATTAAGGAATCTGCCATAGAAATATAAAACAATCGTAGAGTACTCATTGGCAACTTATATCGAAGAATTGTCATTTTGCTCAATATTGACCGTAGTTTGTCAGTGATATATTCGATATGTGAACTCCAGTTAAACCGCTCTGATCGATAACGATATATTTTTGTATTTGTGAGTGTCAACAAACTGCAGTTGTTCGCATTGACAAGACGTCGTTGGTATGTGTACGCGCCGATGTAAGCAAATATGATCGTGTGCGATAAGGATGGGCCGGCAATCGTACCTATTGTGCGCTGAACGAATGTGCATAGCTTTAGTTTTCTGTGCATTTAGGAATAGACCCGTATCGTGTGCCCACATACATAATTGATTAAAGTTATGCTGTATGCGGCTCGCTACCTCGTTAATGTCATCATGCGCAGCAATCAGACATGTGTCGTCTGCGAATTTGTATACCGAACAATCCTGAAAGACACGATGCATATCATTCACGTAAAGTAAATATTCCAAGGGTGCTAGGATTGACCCTTGAGCTGTGCCAGAGGTAGTAGGTATCATATTACTCAAAGCATTCGACACTTTTACAGTAGTAAATCTATTTTGATGATAGTTTTGTAACAAGCTTAGTAAATGACCTTGAATTCCATTCTGTGATAATTTTTTATACAACGTATCATACTGCAAAACATCGAATGCCCTACTGAAGTCAACAAATATAGCCATCACGTGTTTTTTATTATTTAAATAAGAATTTATTTCATTTGTAAATTTTAAAAGTAATTGCGTTGTGTTCCGGTTTTTTTGAAATCCGAATTGTTGATTATTGATTATTTTATTAATTTTTAAATATTCATTAATTTGATTGCCAATAAATCTCTCAATTATTTTGTCTATACAAGATAAAATAGTGATGGGTCTATAGTTGCTGGTATCAGAGTAATTTCCTTTTTTATGAATGGGTCGAATAATACCTATCTTAAGCGAATCCGTGTATGTTTTTGTTTGTATAAATTTATTGATTAGATGTTTTATTACTGGAGTTAATTCCGTTGATAATATTTTCATATCCATTTTTCAAGTTCATTTTGGTATACAAATGGCTACATAATGAATAAACTTGTTTCATTTATTTTGTATTAAACATGTGACAGAATTTATGACCTGACTAGGTATTTTAAGATAACCATCGAAAGGGTTAATCGTAAGGATTATTTTTTGCTAAATAACAAAGCATTTGAAATGAAAGAAATGTAATTCATTTTAACATTTTATTTAAAATTATTTAACACAAACTAATATAAAATCGGGTACGCCTCAAAATAAGTTAAAATGTTGAGTTCATCATCGTTGACGTTTATCATCCGCTGCTGTGGTTTCTGTAAGCGCATATCAAAACGTCCTCAGTTTCTCAAAGTATCCACTAACCTTTTAAACACATATATTTTTTTCCTCTACCCTCTTGGATTCTATTCAGTTCGGACGTATTTCTATATTAATAAATTTCGAAATATTATAAAAAATCACCTCAATAAAATCTCAGTGACTACCAGGCAACAATAAACGCAAAGAGTTAAAGTTTAGTGTAGTGTGAATGAGAAGTCATTCAAAACAAAAGTGACAAATACAGGTAACTGTTCACCGTACACAAGTAGGAAGTGACCTTTAGTGCGCTTGGCAACAGTGGGAGCAGTAAGACACGCCTCCAATAATCTAGTGTGCGTAAGCGCATCCTCATTGTTGCTGCATTGATTGACTTGCATGTGCGTAACCGTGCCCAAGCGTTTTGCACTTTGCCGTCGGAACATTTAGGCCTAAACGAATTTAACTATGTCGGTGAAACGCACACCTCCGCCTCGTAATGAATCAAATTTAAAGGCTCCCCCCGTGGTGCATTATGCTTCGGACCCTGAAATTAATTTATCTATTGGTTCGGGCAACAAAGACGAGACCACTACTTTAACTAAACGTCAAAAACGGACATTTGATGAGTACGCCACGACCGATTCAATACTAATGTCTAACTTGGAAATAAAGTTAATGTTCACCGAGTTGAAAACCCAGCTCGAACAAAAATTCGAGTCTCTTGCTAACACCATGGAAGTTATGCTAAATCAAAATAAGGATATTCGGAAATCTGTAGAATTTATTTCGCAACAATACGATGACCTTCTTTCTAAGATCGGAAGTTTGGAGCGAGAAAATACTGATTACAAGATTCGAGTGGCCAACTTGGAGGACAAACTGGAGATGCTCGAAAAAAATGTACGAAGCTCATCATTAGAAATACGAAAGATTCCAAAACAAGTAGATGAAAGTCGCGAGGTTCTAACTCAAATAGTCAAGAATATTAGCTCCTCAATTTGCCCTGATTCACCGATACATGACCTTGAGATACGCGACATACTGCGGAACAAGAGCGAAAGTATAATCGTTAATTTTAATTCTACTTACAGAAAGGAAAGTATTGTGTCTGGCTTGCGGTTATATAACAATAGGCGTGATGCTAAACAGCATACATTAAACACCCAGGATATCAAGTTATCAGATCCTAATCGTATAATTTATTTGTTCGAATATAATAATAATAATAATAATAATAATATAATAATAATCTTTATTATTTCTTAAGATACATGCATAACCAGTAAATCTACAATACAGCATTATAAGAAAACTATGTTTTAAAACAAAACCATATTTAATCGTTGCACATACTTAAAGACAACTACTTAAAGATATCATAGCACTATAACATAATAAAATAAAAGTAATTTGAAGCCTCTTAATATGCTATTAACTTTAAAACAACCTACACTTTTTATTTGGTCTGAGCCTACGCGGTACAAAGTATGAAGTTTTCAGATGATGTACTTACGAATTTGGGTTTCTGGTATTTACACTTCACTCACTGTATATGGCACTAGGTATTTACCAAACAGCATTTTTATAACTATTAAACATTGTTAAATTGCAGTCATTAAATTCCTAAAATATGATTTTTTTTCTGTTATGCAATTTTTTAAGTATTTACCTCCCGTGCTAGTTAAAAACTGTGTTACGGAGAAGCAATTATTCAGAATTAATGCGGCCAAAACGTATTTATACAATCTTTTATATAATTTAAGCACTTTAAATACTAGAATTTTGTGTTTATGTACACTAAATTTCTTACTTTTTTTTGTTACGGGTAGACAGTTAAGCTTTGCTACACAAAAAAATGGGTACTATTCCAACAGTTACCACAGTATATTTTAAAAAGACAGATACTTTTTCACTTCGTAATAGTGGCAAACTAAAAAAGGCTAGATACTATTAATAATCCTAAATATACACATTGAAGTATATATATATATATATATATATATATACTACGAAGGCCTTTCCATTTCATTTAAAAATTTGGATTTTTCTGCCATATTACTCTCCAATAATCCGGATGTAGCAACCGATTGTTTCCTAGAGATTGTTCAATCTACAGTATCATCTCATACTATCTCTGTTACTTTATCACACCGGCGTAGACCCGTTAATGAACCCATGGATCACTCCCGGCTTATTAAAATGTATACGCAATCGAGATGCAATGCATAAGAGACTGAGAAGCAATCCTAGCAATTCCTTATTACGCATAACATATTATAGATATCGGAACTTCTGCAACGCGCTACTAAGAAAAATAAAACAAAATTACGAGAAAAGCCTACTCCTCAGTGCGGGGTCGAATTCGAAAAAAATATGGGATGCCATTAAAGATGTCAGTCATTTAAACAAGACGGCTACCAGATCCAGTGACCTGCTCCAATGTAAGCCAAACCCTACTGAGTCTACCACCTACGTCAACTCCTTTTTTGCTGGTATTGGTAAGTCACTTGCAGAGAAAATCTTATTTAGTAATTTTCCTCAACAGTATTTATCTAACTCATCTTCCTATCCTTCTTTACAATCGTTTGCGTTGGTTGACACTACAATTGAAGAAGTGGAAAACACAATCTTTTCGTTGAGATACAACTGTGCTACTGGATGGGACAATATTTCTTCATCGTTGTTAAGACGTTACTCTAAAATTCTAGCACCTCCAATAACTCATATATGTAATCTCTTTATGAACCTTGGCATTTTTCCATCTACTTTTAAAAAAGCTATCATCCACCCTATTTTTAAGAGCGGGGACCGTGGCTTTGATAACAATTGCCGACCAATTTCTATCCTCTCTGCCTTGTCTTGAGGAAAAGGGACTATTATCTTGTAATCAATTTGGCTTCAGATCTCATAGATCTGCATCTGATGCTGTGCAAGAACTGACGGATTGTATTGTCAGAGATTTGGACAATCGCAAAAAATGTCTCGCTATCTTTCTAGATCTCGCGAAGGCGTTCGATACGGTCTCGGTCCAAATCCTTTTGAAGAGGTTAGAAAGTATTGGTATACGTGGTAATCAGCTAGCCTTATTCAATAGCTATCTAAGTGGTCGATGTCAGTGTTTTGTTATTGATGGGTACACTGGGCCTTATGCTCCGATAGAGTATGGCGTTCCGCAAGGGAGTATACTTGGCCCAACACTCTTCCTCGTGTACATTAATGAACTGTGCTCCCTCATTGTTCCCAGCGGCAAAGTTGTCTGCTACGCCGATGATACCGCCCTTTTGTTCTCGGGTGATACGTGGAAGGAGGCTTTTGACTGCGCTCAGTCTGGATTCAACCTTGTCTCAGACTGGCTGCGCTGTAATCTTCTAACCCTCAACATCCAAAAGACTTGTTACCTTACTTTTTCTATTCGTTCTCTTCCGGCAACTGTCATTCCTTATAAAATAATAACCCATTCACATTCATCTGATATTCCTTTTCCGTGTTCTTGTCCTTCACTAACTTGTGTAGAATCCATTAAATATCTAGGTGTCACATTAGATAATAAACTTAACTTTAAAGCTCATCTCAAAATAACCTCTGGCCGAATCCGTAAGCTTATATATGTTTTCAAAAAAAATACGTCATGTTGCCGAGCCGCATATAATTAAAATGGTTTATCTAGCACTTTGTCAATCTATACTCATGTATGGCATTACTACCTGGGGTGGAGCCGCAAAATCCAACCTTCTATGCTTAGAGCATGCTCAAAGAGCTATACTGAAAGTGTGTATGTTCAAGCCAATTCTCTTTCCCACGTTTGAGTTATATCAAATCACGCAAGTGCTCACTGTAAGACAACTGTTTATCCTGTGTACTATTCTAAAAAAGTATAAAGATCGAATACCTGTAACAATAACTACGCGTACAGCACGACGCCCGCCTGTATATGTATCTCCTATACTTAACACCTCTTTCTCTAATCGTTTTTATAGTTTTCTTGGACCATTTCTCTACAACAAACTAAATCGAAAATTGTCAATACATTTACTCACCAGATTCTGCTGTAAGAAGAAAGTCACCAATTTCCTGCAAAACCTAAACTATTTTGAAACAGAAAGCCTTATGAATTCTTGAATTACGAGCCAGTCCCACACGCCCCCTCCACACACGCACACTAACACACACACATACGCACACACACACCTCACACATGCACATAAACACGCACACACACACACACACACACACACACACACAAACTTCACACATGCACATAAACACCATACAACCAACACTACCAAATTCCATATCATGCAAAATAATATAAATGTAATTTTAGATTTTATCGTTGTTCTCCTTTTTTTTTTGCTTGAACACTTAAGCGGGGAGAGGCTGGTGCACTGAGACACAGGCGTCAGCTTAGTTTGGTCACCAGTCTCTCACAATCTTAGACCTAAGTTTTTTAATCTGTTACTCATGAAGCATGTATAAGATTGTGGAGAGAAATAAAGTTTATTATTATTATAATCGAAAAGGTACGTCTCTATCAGGGTATCTTTCGCTGTACCACCGCAAAGCTAATATGTCTTTGTGGTTTCATAAAGTAACCTTCCGTTAAATCCATTTTATTTTGATACGCCAGGGTAAGTAAACAAAAAAAATCCAAATAAACGAAAATGTAACTCACATAAAACAAAAGAACAGACGCTCGAAAATTTATGTGCTCCATTTTCGAATTATTATTTTTATAAATTCCAGCCAATCGCATTGTAACTGTGAGTTCAAAAATAAATGCAAACGTACTACAGTTTGTATTTCACTTTGTTATTTTTATCATGTAATAAGACATTCCTTTCATTTAAAATGCTATGTTATTTAGTAAAAAATAATCCTTTGATTTACCCTTTCGATGGTTATCATAAAAAATATGTTGTTTATTTTTCGTCACGAGTTTGATTCCCAGTTGTAGCAAGCGATTTTAGAAAAATCTGTGAATGCAGTTCTAGTTATTATTAAAAATAAAATGATGTCTTCTTTCAGTAAAATATCCTATCTTCAATTTTTAATATACTTTCCCTCGCACTGACGCCCTGTATATAAAAATCAATTGCTATTCGTTAGTCTCGCTAAAACTCGAGATTGGCTGAACGGATTTATCTTGGTCTTGAAATGTTCATGGAGGTCTAAGGAAGGTTAAAAAGATGAGAAATTATGGAAAAATTGTGAGAAATATAAAAATTCCAATTTAATTTTTCCATATAAACTTCTTTGCTGTCAAACATTTGACGTTCTTCCCTTTTGGTACGTTTGACTCGGGTCCGTCATTTCTTCCAAATTATGTTAACCCGTACGAAGTACGTGGGGTCAACTAGTAAACAATATATCTTTATGACCGTCAATAACAGATTTGATTAGTTGCTGTCCTCTAGTACGAAGCTCACCAGTTTATTTCTATAGGACGGCCGTACACGGACTGCTCGAGCAGTTAACGGCTGAGCGACGTACACGGACCGCTCGAGCGGTAGGCGTTAACTGCTCGAGCAGTCGGTTGTTGGCTGCTCGAGCTGTCGCTACCAACCGCTCGAGCAGTTGACTTTCTACCGCAGCCGAGTTATGGATTCTGACGAGGAAGCACTGCTTTTGCTGCTTCTGCTCAAGCGGAGACGACGGCAGCGACGTCAAAAGAGAAATTTTTGGGTTCATCCAATTATGAAATTAAGAGAAGAATATGGACAATTCCATCTATTGTTTATGGAACTTACAAGTGATGAAGAAAAAAATTTCAACTATTTTAGGACGTCAGTGTCTTCGTTTGATGAATTCAATAATATACTAAAGTCTAAAATTAAACGTGAAGACACAATTATGACTGCTCTAGCGCAGTCGCGACGTGACCCGTGTGTACGGCAGCGAATGAATGACTATAGTTAACCGCGAGGTCGCGGCTTCAAGCAGTCGGTCTCAACTGCTTGGAGCAGTCCGTGTACGGCTGGCCTTATAGTTAAATATTGCATACAACATGAGATTGATTGATTTCCAATCCTGAAACGTCAATAGTTTATAACTATTAAGTCCTGTATATGTCATTACAGTTAATTTTATCTTGTGATACAAGGATGCGATTGCACCGATTGTTTGTAAAATTCACACGACATTGCTTTCCGTGTTCAAGGAAATGTTTTTCTTTGTTGTTCGATTAATTAATGGTAATTAACAGCTGTTGTCATCTAATTGCTACTGGGCGATTCAATTTGCTCGCTCATATGTAAAGGAAAATAATCTAGTTTTTAGTAGATAGTATTACGACCGCATTGTTTCATCCATAGTTAAATATGACTATAGAAAATTTCACTTCAAATACATAGTAAATGTGTCAAATTTTGATAAATGGTTGGTTTTCATCTAGTATTTTAATTATAGTCAAATTGGCCTAATATTCAGAGCATTTATGATAAGAGCAACAACCAAGAAACCGTTTGATGCCAAGTGAAACTGCTAATAAAATATTGACTGCTATGAATTATTGTATTTAATGATTTTTTCTGTATTTATTAGAACGAAGTTCCTTATCGCGCGTTGTGAAAGGGGGCTAGACGGAAAAAAATCTTACGAAAAGTTGTCACGACACTTTTTGCTATAGTAAGCTATTGTAAGATGTGCGGCGTATTATACTCCCGTAATATGTGACGTTAAAGGGAGTGGTAGAGCGACGAGGGTGCATCACTGAAATATTGTGATACTACACCAACAGTGAATATGTGTGAAGTTATAGGGGGTGGTAGAGCGACAAGGGTGCATCACTGAAATATTGTGATATTACACCAACACTGAATATGTGTGAAGTTATAGGGGGTGGTAGAGCGACGAGGGTGCATCACTGAAATATTGTGATATTACACCAACACTGAATATGTGTGAAGTTTTAGGGGGTGGTAGAGCGACGAGGGTGCATCACTGAAATATTGTGATATTACACCAACACTGGATATTTGTGAAGTTATATCAAGCTGTGGACCAGTAACTCCTATGAGACATGATTATGATTACAAGGTGAGTACTTATCAGGAGGTGGCAGAGCGACGGGGGTGCATCACTGGATTATTGTGACATTGTAGTTTATTCTAAACTGTGGGCCAGTCCTGCCTAGCATCCTTTACGAACGCTAGCGGGACATGATAATAAGGTGCGTATGTAGGGGGTAGCACAGCTACGAGGGCGCAGCACTGGAATATTGTGACATTACACGAAATCTGGATATTTGTGACGTTATACCGAGCTGTGGACCAGGAACGCCTGTCATCTGCTGTAAACTTAAGCTAGACATGATAACAAGGTCAGTACTTAACAGGGGGTGACAGAGCGACGGGGCTGCATTACTGGATTATTGTGACATTGTAGTTTATTATAAACTGTGGGCCAGTCCTGCCTAGCAATCTTTACGAACACTAGCTGACCGAACTGAAAAAATGTGATAGTTAAACCGTAAGAAAAAATCGTGGAAAGAAGTGCGTGGAATAAAACCGTTAAATGCGCATTAGCCGAAGGAACTTCGTTCCTACCTGGTGTCCCACGACACCACATCATTTTTCTTATTTTACGTCTAATGTAACCCAATAAGCAGAACCAGACTGAGTGATATAGGATACTGAAAAAAAAGTTTAGGGCACGCCTCAAATCATCGACCTTTAAAAATGTTGCCTGGATTTCTCAATCGCAGTTCAAAGGTGCTCCAACGAGATACTTCAAATATGTACCTACATTGTTCAAATTATAAAGCAATTCATGGAATATTAAAAAGAGCAAGACAATTTATTAAGGTTGATGAAAGTAATCTCGGGGAACGGAATCATTTGCACGCAAGTGCTTTGACGTCTCTTCAGGTTAACGAACCAAAATGAGAGGAATTTTGCGTAATACACCTTACAGTTCATTTTCGCTGAAACGAGAAATTAGAAACGAGACACGTCTTTTTTTTGGTTAGGCGTCAGTTTTGCAAATAATATTCTGCGTAATAGTAGCGTAAGTACCTACTGTGTGGTTCACGTTGTCCGATATTCTATTTCTTGTTTTTATTTATGTACCAAAAATGGTAGCAATTCGACATTTGTCCATTCCACCAGTCTATAGACACTTGCTATACCAGTAATACTGTGTAATGCAGTGGAAGCATAAGATCTCATTTGCCGATAGAAATACAACACCTTCAAAAGGTAGTTATATTTCACTGTGATCTTCTGTGAGATGGAGATTAATTCCTGACACTGGTGTTCCACTTCGCAGTGAAATCTGCTAAGCCAATAAAAACTCGTACCATACCTTCTGTTGTCACTAAATTTTCCTAGTGTTCTTCATCAAGTCAACGTCGATAAATGTACAGATCATCATCGAACGTATTACTTCAGTATGAATTAAGGCACTCGTGCTGTTTACCAGTCACAATATAATCTGTTGAGTCGCAATAATCTACAAAGTAATTCAATTCCGAGGTCTGCTGTGTTTAATAGATTCCCTCCGTTTACCACTTTGTATCAATTTGCCGCTGTTACTTTCAACTCGTTACGGGAACTTTCAGCCAGCATTTAGTGTTATCTTCACTACAATATCATGGGTACTTTTCAAGGGTCCGTAGCCTACAAGGAATCTGTTTCGCCATGTTCGTCTGTCCGTGCATAGTTCATTTGTCATGGACTTATATGGCAATCACGACAACAAAGCAGTAGTTAAATTAAAAATAGATTACATACTAGCGACTGCCCGCGACTTCGTCCGCGTTAACTTTAGTTTTTTGAGAAATCCACAGGAACCTAACATTTTCCGGGATAAAACGTATCCTATGTCTCAATCTAGGACATAAACTATACGCGTACCAAGTTTTATCAAATCTGATCTGAAAAAAAAAATACAAAACTATTTTATATATAAAAATATTTGAAAGAACTGCATGAACGTTTTAAACCATTACAATAAAAATACAGCTGCACAAAAACAGATTGCTGAACATATCAAGTCTGCGACTGAGTTAGTTGTTGAAGATATTATGATTTCATCATCATCATCATCATCAGCCTATTAATGTCCCCACTGCTGGGGCACAGGCCTTCCCTATGAATGGAATAGGGAGATTGGGCCATGACCCACCACGCGGGCCCAGAGCGGATTGGTGGGTGTTAACGACTGCAGATGCAGCCGGGACCAACGGCTTAGCATGCTTTCCGAAGCACGGAGGAGCTCGAGATATTAAATTTTTGGTCACCCATCCAATGACCGACCACTGCGAAAGTTGCTTAACTTCAACGATCTCAGCCGAACGCGCTAACCACTTGCGCCATCGAGCTCCCCTATTATTATGATTTACTAATAAATAATTAATTAATAATACTGAATTAAGCTCTTCTGAGTCATTAAAGCAAACCCTCAATCTCACATATACATAGTTTGTATGAAAATCTCTAAGTCACTACTTTATAAGAGCCTGCGCTGCGTTAAGCGAGGCACGGAGCGGGCGACCGCTCCAGTTATTTCGCCTGTTCTTATTGTCAGCTAAAATATGACTTGAACAGGTGGTAAGAAAAATAATAATGAGGAAGATTCAAATGAGCTTTTAATAAGTCAACTTGAATATAGTTTGATTTCATGTCCTTTATTTTTAGTGTATCTCACCTATACGTAGAGTGAGGATGTTACCTATCAAAATATGAAATTATGAATCACCCAAAAGATATTGTACAAAACTTAATTAAAACCTCGTCAATAACAATAATCCTTAGTATAAAGGATAGAAATAAAACCACAGCGTTCACCTTAAGTAACGACAGAAAAAAGCGTTGTATTTAATTACCACCAAATAAATTTACAAAAATATTCAAAAACACCTTCAATAAAAAAGTTAATATAGTTGTCCTCTAGGTCAACAGATGGCGTTAGTAGTACACGAAACTTTAATAAGATACATTGTTTTTAATGATTTTTAGAAGATTTTACCAGGTAATTATTTATATTTTCTTTTCATAACTATTATTACTTAATTTAAATTAAAGCACAGGCTCAGAAATGCGTCGCCTACACTTAGCTTAGTAATAATATTGTGAATAATATCCTCCACTTAACTACAGCAAATATTATAACACAAAATGAAGGCGTAGTAGTGTACTACAAAAAAGAGATACAAATATTATCTATAGAAGAGACTAATAATAATATCCAAGATGCGAATTGTTTGCTAATTTACTTCAATAAACACACAGTAGCCTTTGCTATATATCGCCCACCTGGTTATAAAAATGTAGCTGACTTTATTCACTCTTTAAATATAACATTGCTCAAATACTCTACATTCCAAAATATAATCATTTTAGGTGATGTCAATATTGACACTGGACGTGACAGTGTTGAATCGGCTTCCGCAACATATCTGAATATGTTGGCTTACCATGGTATACTTTCTGCACGAACAAGTCTAAAAGTCAGTCGAATAAAAACAAGCCTGGACCATGTTATGTTTAAAACAAAATCTACTGCACGTTGTCTTATATTCCATACAACCGTAACTAATCATAATAGTGTTGCTCTCTATATTGCTTCTAACCACAAATATAAACCTGATAAGTTAATAAAATATCTCGATGATAAGGGAATGCACAAGGACATGAATGGGTTGCAATATGATACATTATATTCAATGACTGGTTGCAATTTAGCAGCTAACTATCTTGTTGAAACCATTAAAAAAATTATAATTGCTAATACCAAGTCACGCAAAATAGCAAGCCGCAGAAGGAATCTCAAGCCTTGGATAACTCCAGGCATTTTAAAATGTATAAGAAATCGAGATAATTTATATAAAAAATACAAAGCTAATCCTGAAAATAATATTATTGCAACAACATTCAAAAGATATAGTAACTTCTGTTCAGCAACTATAAAAAAAGTTAAAAACAGACTATGAAACACACCTCCAAAAGAGTGCTAATGGTAATAAAAAAAAGATGTGGGACGCTGTCAAAAGCATCGCATATAAAGACCCTCAGAAAGCTGTAAATGATGTCAATCATTTTTTTGCCAACATTAGAAAAACCCTAGCACATAAATTTGCAGTAGAGATGGCTCCACAATGTCAGTCTAGTGATGTCCGCAGAACCTCTCTAAAGTCGTTTGTACTATTGGAAACTGATAATAATGAAATAGAATCATTAATAAGGAATTTGAAGAGTGACTGTGCGGTTGGGTAGGATCTGATTTCTGCAAATATTTTAAAAACATATAGTGGAATTCTAACACATATATATGTAACTTAGCTTTATCAAACGGTTCTTTCCCAAATGCGTTAAAGAAATCAAGAATCCAGCCCATCCACAAGGGTGGCGGTAGAGATTGTGTCAACAACTAAAATTCTAGAACGAGTAATTAATAATAGATTTGTTAAATATCTAGAAGAAAATAATCTTAAATCACAGGCTCAATATGGTTTTAGATCAAAAAGATCTACTGCATCTGCAGTACATGAACTCAGAAATTTTATAGTTACTAATATGGATAATAAAAAGAAAACTTTGGCTATATTCCTAGATATTAAAAAAGCGTTTGAAACAGTCTCTATTCCCCTCTTAATCAGAAAGCTTGTAGGACTTGGTATAAGAGATGTACAGTTGAAGCTTTTCAGTGAATACCTTTTCAATCGCACTCAGTGTGTGAAGATAGACGAGATACTCAGTGACGAATTACCTGTAACTTACGGTGTACCACAGGGAAGTATAATGGGACGCTCCTTGTTTTTGGCATACATAAATGATCTGTGTCAAATAGATCTACCACATGGGAAAATTGTAACTTTTGCTGATGACACAGCTTTACTTTTTAGAGGTGACTCCTGGGACGAGGTATATGCGAATGCTCAAAATGGATTTAATATAGTAGCAAGATGGTTAAACAATAATATCCTAACACTCAATGTCGAAAAGACCAAATATATAGCATTCTCCTTGAGACATGATAAATCCTTAGATTCACAATGTGATTTAATTTACCATAATTATGGTAATATTACAGGCAGTGATTGCAATTGTACTCGTCTTCAAAGATCTGAGGCTATTAAGTATTTAGGTGTCATCGTTTACCAAAAACTTAACTTCCAAAACCATAAAGATATGATCACAGCAAGACTACGTAATTTAATTGTAATATTTAATCATTACGACATATCGCTGAAGATAATGTAATAGAGTCGGTTTACTACGAGCTTTGCCACTCTTTACTATCCTACTGCATCACTAAGACTAGGATCAGGTCTAAGCTATTCAGACATAGAAAATCTACTTAGCCATCTAAAATAAATTCTGATATGCGACCAAATTTTTGCTTATAAAAAAAAATAACTACCATGCATTTATAAACTATTGTTTTGTTTTTTTTTGTATTTGCCATGAATAAATATTAGGTAATACAGGTTCATTATGGTTATGAAGAATAATGTATAGAGATTATTTGCCAAGGGTAATTACCTGGTGACCCGTAGTACAGGTTAACGGCTATTTCGGACACCAGCTTCTTACAACGCCTAATAATATTATTTAAGTATTGCTTAACCTGTATTTTATGTGCCTTAATTGTTGTAAGAAGATTTTTTTTTCTAAAGTACCTATTGTTAGTGCCACCATTATTATAATTAATTAGATTTTAACGTTTGCCTCTATCAATTTTCAAACAAGTGCCGATGACAGGGATTAGGATCAATATGAAATAGGGAATGTTTTCTATTGTTTGTGAATTGAAAAGTAGTTAAGGAAGTTAGAGTTTGAACCTATTTCCTCGAAACCGCAGCAGCGCGCTCTATAAAGGTGTAATCACACATTTATACCGAACATTCACGCTTTATACAAGTGGCATACTTTTTTTTGTCTGAACTTTAACGCTAACTTTAAGTTTAAAAATTAGCAAATAATCATTTACACTACATATAAAGCTATTGTATAGCTTTTATCGCGGGCTTTGAGCGCGGAGACCGAATCAAGAAATTCAATAACGAAAAACCCTTACGAAAGTGCATATTATTATACCAATAGAACACAATTTTCGCCCTTCCAGTATTAATCTAAACGGCACAGTGTGTTAAATCTTGGCCACGGTACCAATGTTCAACGCATCACCGCGGTCGTCGGTTCAAATCCCGCCTTCGTATATTCATTTTTTTATTTTTTTCCTTTTTTTATATATTTGTTTTTGACCCCAGCACCTGTTGTTATTTTTTTGTCTCCCTTATATTTAGACTTTATAATTATAATTTAATTTTTCGTACTAAAGATGGTAAACTGTTAGCCCAAGAGCTACTGAACCCTCCGAGTATCGGTCTGTCTGTAAGGCTAGAAATTCTTATGGTGATGAGCCATAGCATGCTTAGTATAGTAAGCATCGTCTGGTACTCCTCAGCCCTGCACGTCATCAAGCCGTATATTTTTGAAAGTGTCAAAAAAATATTAAAAAAAACTTGTTGCTGTAAGCTTGAAATTTTTATTAAAAAGAAATACCAGGCGTTTACGATGAGCTTAAGTACCTGCCAGACGAACCGGAAGGTGTGTAATATATACATAAAAAGAAACTTTATTCTGTAAAGTTGAAATATATATATGTGTTTGTTTAAGCGATTTAAAGTAAGTAGGTAGAATGCCATGCGGTTCTGGCTAGCATAAGTCCTTGCCAGGCGAGGGGAAAGATGCTGCGGCAGTGCGAGTAAGAGTCGTAGTATGAAAACTTACGGTATATTATTCATACAAATTAAATGATGTGAAAATAAAAGTTATGGGTAAAATATTTTTTATCATTATAAGTCTTTAAATTAATTAATAAATCTTCATGATCATCAGATTCTTCATCATCATAATAGTATTATTAGTTCCTGATTTCATCATCTAAAAAGAAACAAAGTTTTAATACTTTATGAATAACATTACATCTCTGACCTTGCGCTCAATTATATAGAATTATATATATGTTTATGAAATGTGTATTACCTTTAATGTGTTCTTCGGCGTCACTTGACTCATTCTCAGCAGTTTATCCTTTTTAGCGCATTTAAATAAAAGTGTGTTTATAAAAAGTTTTTTACTTTTAATTTATTTTTTACTTTTTAGTTATCTCTGGATATAATCGAGGACTTCAAAAACCTCATAATCTTGGAAATGCTTTCATTTGATACCCATACACAGTGTTTTATGGAACCAAAAAAATTTACACCTTAAGATTTTTGCATAAATCAATTATTTATACCCTAATGAAGGCAAGAGTTCAATTCTCACTATTTCCAGTAAAAAAAAAGATATAAAGTAGCAAAGTTTTTGAAATTTGAGCATTAAAAAATTAACAATTTAATTTCCTCAAAAGACGGTTCCATATCTGTACATGAGATATTTGCCACTTGATAAGGAATTATTGAAGGCATAATTTTGCAATTTTATTTTATTTATAAGTGTCCTAGTTTCCGAGAAATATTTTTTTTTTAATTTCGATTTTTATTTTTTTTCTCCAAATATCGGCAAAAGTGGAACCTGGATTTAGTACAGAAAGGTTCTATAAGCCAAGTTCTATCACCCATAAAAAAATCAGGTTTCACTTTTGCGGTTTTAAGAAGTTATGACAGAATTTAGATAAAGGTCAACTTTCATGATCTAGGATTGTCACAAAGGTCAACTATGAGTTAAATGAAAATGTTAAATTTTTTGTTTGTTAATTAATACCGTCAATCAATTGAATAAATTAACAACACTTGTGGACGAATATAATATACTTACATATACTAGGTACCTACCTAATGTAGATGTGATAATGTAGGAATACTTTATGTTTGTTCGACCACATTTTAACTTTGTACCTTACACGCTAAACGGTAACGAAAAAATGAACTATGTTGCTTGAAAAAAATTTCAAAATTCATTCAGAATCATTCAGGCATTCGATCAGAAAATAAAAACAAATCTTGGGCATAAATCAGTTAGTAGGTGTAACTATTATTGTTACAAAAAAAAAACCTAGAGGTAAGCAGGCATGAACTTGTGTCTAATTGGGTCTCCAAAACACACACAAAACAAACAATTAATAGTTAATACTCAGACCCGAAAACGAAAATCGATATTCATTATAATGACTTCCGCCTTGACTGGGAATCACCATAAGCGTTCCTTTTTTGTAAATAGAGCTTGGAGCCCATAAAAATATGTTATAGGCACTGTAGTAAGTTCCTAAAATCTACATTATTGTAAACTCGTTCAAAACTAATACACAAATTTATATTTTAAAAATTTTCGTTCGAGGTCAGGTTCGGTGTCAACCCTAGCATAAAAATTTAAAAATGAATATCTTCTAATCGCCGCAAAAGTGACACGTGGCTTATTTATGTATGAAAGACCACATCCGTAGGTTTATTTCTATCGAAGTTCTAGGTTCCACTTTTTCGTTTTTAGGGAGAAAAAACAATAAATACGAAATACAAAAAAAAAAATTGCTGCTCCCAAACCAATGCATTTTTTGAAGCTAAAGAAACGCGTTTATACGCCTCTGATTATGCCCGATTGACACATATTTATTAAAAAAATATATTGTTAATATTCACTTTATAAAAAAATATTCTAGATTTCATAGGTCAAAGGTCACGATAAGTTCATGATTTTTTTTCTCAAAAAGTATTTGAGTTAGACTTCTGGGAATTGAACTCATGCCTTTTTTAGGGTATAAATAATCTATTTATGTAAAAACCTGAACATGTTAATTTTTTTGGTTCCATAAAACACTGTGCCATATTGTTGGAAAGTATAAAAAACTTTGTCTGTCTGTAGTGTCATATTATTTGCATTTAGTTTAACTAGGTAAAGTTTAATTATAATTTTATTTGCGATTTAAAGTAAGTCGGTAGAATGACAGGCGGTTCTGGCTAGCATAAGTCCTTGCCTGGTGAAGGGAAAGATGCTGTGGAAGTGCGAGTAAGCGGCTCAACGTGAACTCGGTGGTGCGATTGAAACAGTTTATCTAACTGGAAAATAGGTCCTATACCTAAAAAAAACCGTCGGAGGTAATAACGATTTATCTATGTAAAATATTACGCAGAATTTCACTGTTTTATATTGTGAAGTATTGTAATGATTTAAATTTCAATTAAATATTAATATTAATTGTGCAGTTATTCTTGTGTACGTCAGTTGTGCCAACGATTATTTATATTTAAATTAATAGTGAATAAAATGTAATCTGCAAACGTTGTTTGCGTGATTTGCAAACAAGATATTGATGAAAAAACTGTAAAAGTACAACAAATACTTTAGACAAAAGCAAATCAATATTAAAAATTAGAAGACAACATAACTTAATGACATTTCTTTGCCAGAGGAAGTTCATGATAATACGGGTTATCATGTGAAGTGTGACAAAAACTTTCTTGCTGTAATGAAAAAATATTGCCAGAACAAAACATCGACTTCATCCAATGTACCAGCATCATTGGCGGATATATTTTTATGAACTTACATATTGCTTTATTTTCATCTAAGTATCGAGTTGCATTTTTTCAAATCGGTTCTTCACAGAAACATGCACACTACTCAATATATATTAATTAACGGTAATTAATTTCAAATTATGAGCAGTTTTAAGTTATGTAAGTTTTCATACTACGACTCTTACTCGCATTGCCGCATACTCTTTCTCCTCGCCTGGCAAAGACTTGTGCTAGCCAGAACCGCCTGGCATTCTACCTACTTACATTAAATCGCTTAAACAAACACATATATAAATTTCAACTTTATTTATTTATTTATTTATACTTTATTGCACAAAAGTATGTACAAGTGGCGGACTTAATGCCATTAGGCATTCTCTACCAGTCAACCGGAGAATTTTAGCAAAAAATTTAAGGTAGTGCAAAAAGAATTCATCAAATTACTTATTATATTTTTATTATTGTAAACTAGTCGTCTGCGTAGAGATGGTAAGAGTTGCGAAGAATGGAGGTAATGAGATTGATAAAGACTGAAAATAGCAGAGGAGAGAGAATACCGCCTTGTGGGACGCCAGCCGATAAATCGCACCAATCCGATAAATCACCGCCAGCTCGAACTGCTTGCTGACGTCCAAGAAGATAAGATAAAAACCAATCTAGTTCCGGAGACGAGATTCGCAAGTGGGATAGTATAGCAAGGAGAATGTCATTATCAACGGCATTAAAGGCATTAGAGAAATCAATGAGAACCAAAACCGTTAACCGTGACATCTCCATGCCATCACGAACGTCCTCAGTGACTTTTAGTAAGGCAGTTGTGGTGCTATGACCCGGTCGAAAACCAGACTGGTATTGGTTGATTGTGATTTTTAGCTATGAAAGCAGATAGTTGACGATGGACAGTAGCCTCCAAAACTTTCGACAAAAATGGCAAAATAGAAATTGGTCTTAAATGACTAGGAGTTGTGGGATTACTTATTTTGGGAAGTGGCAAAATATGAGCCTTGCGCCATGAGTCTGGAAATTCACCTGAGGAAATTGATTTATTAATTATGTGTGTGATGATAGGGAGAATACTATCTAATATATTAAGGACCATGTGCCTACTTATACCATCGTACCCTATGGCCTTAGATTTGAGGGACATAATGGTTTAACGAACCTCGGACTCCGTCAATTGAGAAAATTGGAAAATATTTGTAGGTTGATCAATTAGAGAAGAAATGTCTGCGAGAGCATTGGATATATTTCCTAAAGAATGAGAAGAAGTTTCTGACAAATGTCGGTTGATATCATTGAGAGAAAAAGAGTGAGGAAGAGAAACATTTCTTGACTTAATCAACCCAAGAGACCGAAGAAATTTCCAAATATTTGCAGGAGATGAGTGAAAAATATTATCATGGAAATAGCAGCGTTTAGCAGCTCTTACCGTCTGATTACAGCGGTTCCTCTTGATCTTGAAACAGACCCAGTTTTCTTCTGTCCTACACTTCCTGAATTTACTAAAAGCTCTGTCACGTCTCTTCATCGCAATGCGGACCAGTGGAGTCATCCAAGGTGCAGGAGGTCTTTTAACTCTCACTGTGCGAATTGGTGCATGTTTATTGAAAAATGATAATAAGACAGCATTAAAATCATTTACCTTTTCTCCAGTTTTTGCTGCAGATAAGACACTGGACCAATCAATGGTCGATGTATCCCGAGATAACAACTCAGGGTCCAGGCGAGCAAAGTTCCGCATTTTTACTAACTCAGGGACAGGCTTGGGGGACTTTATTTTATAAGAGAGGAACATAAGGTCATGCCGGGAGAAACCAGGAGCCGAGAATTGACCATGAAGAGAGACAAAATCAGTAGAGGAAACAATAATGTGATCAATCAATGAGTCATTACTTTCGATGTTATGGTGAGTGGCATTAAGAGGCAGAAAAGAGAAATTTTATGACTCAATGGTTGATCGAAGAGAACGAGAAACGAGAGTGTCCTGCAGAAGGTTTGTATTAAAATCCCCCATGATAATGTGATGTGCGTAAAGCTGCAAGTGTGTCAAAGACAGAAGTAAGAGATGGAATATAATCGGCAGCAGGCGGGCAATATACGACTCCAAGAAAAGCTTTGGAACCACACACCAAGATCTCCAGAAAAAGGTACTCCACGCCATTTGCAAGCTCATCGGAGCAAGAAAGAATTTTATACGGGATGCCAGTGCGGAGATAAATGGCAACACCACCGCCCCTCTTCAATAGTCTGTCGTGACGCACGAGAGTATACCCTGGCAAAGTATAAGTCTTAGAACTATGGCAAGGCTTGAACCAATTTTCAGAAACCAAAACCGCATGAATAGTGTTAGTGGTGAAATTGCTAAGCAGTTCGGTATGGTGACTAGGTATAACTCTGTGCATTAATGTGACAAACACTGAAGTTCCTCCTAAAAGTATCAAATACTTTGGAAAGTTTGTTGCCCAACGTATGATCAGCCACTTGCACATCGTCCAAAGAATGAAACGATGTGTCAGAACTCACACATGATTCAAAATCTGCAACATCCTCATAATCTGATATAATTTACTATAAAATATAAATACTAATATTGTAAAATATATTAATAATATACTAAGATAAAACTCAAATATGAAATATATGTGATAAAACTATAACAAAACAATCACAACTCTAGAGTATGTGCTCAACCCGCCGGTCAACTGTTACAATATTAATTAAAATAAAAACAAACTAACACTGCAAAAAAAAACATAAAAACAAAACTTCTAAATACACAAACGAAAAACAGACTCACAAACACTTCCTGTTCTGTGGATATAATTTTTATTAACAGTAATCGAGAAAAGAAAAAAAAAAGTATGGCTGTATGAACTAAGTGTCTTTGACATCATAGTGGTAAAAATAAAAATAAAATAACAAAAAACACGAATGACAGGACAGAAAGTTAATCTCAGACTTCTAAGTTTTGAACAAAATAATTAAATTACCTTCAGTTCCAGTTAATTAAAAACAATGAGAGATAAACACGCAAAGTTCTCACTTTCGTATGACACGTTTGGATCTTACGTTAGTTTGATCGCTGCCTCTGTAGTAACCAGCCTCGAGTTAGCGGTCGATTGGGAATCTGCAGTGGGTTTAGAGTTTGCTTCCAAGGCCTCCTTTGTGTGTGATACTGATGTGGTGTTTATCGCGATCAACTTATCCAATTCCTGTCTGTCGTATACACGACACAGCTTGCCAGTGGGCTGCTTGATGAGAATAATGCCATCATTTGACCAGACCCTTCGAACACCAAAGTGCTTGCGCGCAGCGACAAACAACTCCTGCCGGCGACGAGTTAGAAACTCTGACACTACTATGGATGAACCTTTAAACTTCGTCTTCTGGGCCCAGACTTCAGATTTAGTAGTCAGTTCAGTGAAGCGTACCAATACAGACCGTGACCGCTCTTGTGATTTTGTACCGAGTCTGTGACAAGCAGAAAAACTAAGCTTGGTGATATCATTCAGCCCCAATTGATTGTGGCAGATGTTAACAATAGTTGAGGGCAGATCCTCATCATCACTCTCTTCCACGCCATTCACAAGAAGTGTCTTTCTACGGTGTCTAGCCTCAATATCATCAATGCTGCGGGCCAAGGCATTAATTTGCTGTCGAAATAGTGTCAATATTCCTCCAACCATGTCTTTAAATGCATAGAATTCCGTGCTCAGAACCTTGAGATCTACAGCTGGTGAAGAAGATGTATTTGAGGCCTTCAAATGTTTTTCAAAGCTGGCCATACGCTGCATGAGTGTTTCCTCAATGGTCTTTTGGTTCTCCAAGACAGCTGCAATGCTAGTCATCCTTGATGCAGACAAAATAAACTCCAGAAATAGTAGCGACGTATAATAGTGCAGTGAAGTGTAGCAGTAACTGTTGACCTGACGGGTTGGCATTCTCAAGATTTTTCTACAGGCATGTGATGATATTGCCAACACAATATGTTGTAATTTATGTCAAAAGGTACAGTTTACACACAACTAAATTTAATTAATGTATTTAATAAAATAAATAAAAATATGTTTTACTCAGAAGAGATGTTACGATTTTTGCGCCTACCCGCGATCCAGAATAAAGTTTATTTTTATGTATATATTACACACCTTCCGGTTCGTCTGGCAGGTACTTGTGCTCATCGTAAACGTCCGGCAATTTTTTTTAAAACTTAGTAATGAATAAACTACATTGTATAAAAATTTCAAGCCTTTTTATTTTTAATACCCTTTTACATTTGATACCCTTTAATTAACTATAATGTTACTTTGTGACTTTGTGAGAGAAAATAAATAAATCATTCATTCATTCATTCATTCAAGCTTACAGCAACAAGTTATTTTTAATATTTTTTTGACACTTCCAAAAATATACGGCTTGATGACGTGCAGGGCAGAGGAGTGCCAGACGATGCTTACCGTACTAAGCATGCTATGACTCACCATAAGAATTTCTAGCCTTACAGACAGACCGTTACTCAGAGGGTTCAGTAGCTCTCCTACTATGTGGAGCATGTGGAAGTTTTTTGGCGCTGGACAATGCTGTTGTTTGCTGTGCTCGGTGTATTAGATTTTTTTTTTCGAGTTTATACCGCGTTTTCGTTGTTTTGTCATTTTTCGTAAAGTTTCCGATCCTTTACTGGCTCTGTGTTTTCAAGATAGTGAAATTAAATAACTTGTCGAAAATTTGTGTATTCAAACATTGGATTTATTGAATGGAACGGTGCAGTAACATGGCGTGCAAATTAACGTTACCGTAGGTATCGTAAAAATGCACGTCAAGACACACCGCCGCGCCGCAATGTTACACATCGACGTGCCTTGTAAAATTTTGGTTTATTGTACAGTATATCCCCGTCGGTTACGATGACGTCAGACGCGCCGTCCCACGGCGACAGTGACATACCGTGCACTAGCACGACGTGACGTGTGCTGCGACACTGCACCGTTCCACGTTGACGACGTCGTGACGTGGACAGGCACTTAGCCTGTCCACATCTTCATCCGTTTGGTCACTTATCTAAGCCTCCACACGCAATGTTTAAATATTAGTAGCCACGCAAACCGAATTTCTGCCCAAACTGAGTTGCCGCCCAAACAACGTTGTCACTGCTCGCGTCGCGCCGTGCCGGCATCACGCGCTGTCATACAGAACTGTCACATGTTAATATTGTAACAAAAGCAATATAACGCTGTTTAAAAAGGTTCTGCGTAATACTTTATGCTTTACTGTAGTGTAAATAAGTGTCGCCGCACACGGGCCACCCACCACAACCACAAAACGCCGCCACCGGCATATTTCTTGTAGTTTTCATACATTTTATATGGACTCACCACACATGACACGCCGGTGGCCGCCACACGCTACAAATCGTCATTGCTCGCTTCTTGTGGCCCGCACCGGCCACTTAATGCGCCGATACAAAACGCCGCCACACGTCACTCGCGCGATTCCCCACCCGTCTCTTCCTTGCCTCAGTCGGCCGCTGTCGTGCGCTTCAGCCACTTTAGAAGCTGCTTCTAGCTTCTCGTGGCGGCGTTTGTGGCTGTGGCGTGTGGCCCGTGTGCGGCGACACTAAATCGCCTTTGTAGGTTCATAAAAAAAATTGGTGTGATCGGAATTAAATTCGCTTTTTTATAGAATCAAGTTTACTAGGCCCTTTAAAATTTCTATACAGCGGTTCTGACATTTGATTCCGCAACATTATCCTTATCCACAGAATAAAGTAAACAAAGTAAATAATTCCTTTCAATTAATTAAATTTTGGGTGAATGTGACACCCCAAAAGTTCACCCATTACATACTGCGGCCCCTTTGAAGTGACTACCTATGTAATTTTACCCTCATCACACAAGTTGTACTTTGCCATCAAGGTTATGTTAGACAAGGTGGATTAAGCAAATACACAAAATAAGTTTGTTTACTACCTATATTATTTTCTAGCTGACCCGGCGAACTTCGTACCACCGTAAAAAGTACCAGAAATATTACACGTTACGTATTTAATTATAAAATCTTCCGTTTATGATAGAATTTATTTATTAGCTTCAATAGATTTTTTTTTATATAAAAAAATGGATTAAAACCACGTCCACTGTTGTAATTTGAATATTCTGCAAGCAATGCTGTTGCAGAGATTTTTAAGTAATGGTTATGTTCAATCGTCTGAATTGTTGCCTCTCACTTGAAGTCGATGGTATGGGTTCTTTCGTAGTCGTGTAAATCTCGCTTTAAAACTTCTCATTTTGTTTGCCTCCAGACTCCAGACGCTGCCCAAGCTATTCTTCAGCTTCATTGTCCCGAAAATTGTCAGTTCGACTTATGTTACGCATACGCCGATTTTTTTATTTCAATGGTGATATTTTTTTATTGTTATCCAAAGAAAGCCCTGTTAGGCTTTTGTGATGGGATACTAGGAACGGATACTATACTAGAAGTACATATACGAATAAACACATCCGTGGCTTAGGTACAAATGCTCGTATTCATCATATGAACATTTGCCCCACTGGAATTCAAACCTGAGAAGTCCGTGTAGGCGACACCTTGAAACCCGCGGTGCACACGACACTTGTTTTTTTTTAAGTCTATGATTTTTATTTATTATATTTCTAGATTAATATACTTATATATGTATCACATTATGTATTCTATCCGTTCTCCTAGTATCCCATTACACAATCCTTACATTGCTTACTTTGGGGCTAGGCTAATTTGTGCAGATGAATAAAAAAAATAAGCGATCTCGTGAGACCGCACTTGGTATCGCGTACAATTAATTGAACGTTTCGGGCATACTCCATTATTTCAACGTTCCACACCATATTTAAAAATAACGGTTAAAATTTATATGGAAACTTTATCATGAAAAATATGGGTAGTTTTTAATATTGAGCAAATATTTGCACACTGCAGGTGCGTGACCAATTACGTTCAATTAGAGAGAGACAAGTATAATACGTATGGATAATTGGACAAACATACCTGTATGAATTGTTTGTTCTGGGATTGTATGTTTGCAGTCACATTGTTTCTGCGTTTACATTTCCAAACAATATTGTAATTGTAAAGTCGAGTCGATTTGTTCAATAATACTGCCAATACTTTTAGACTCGTCGTAGTGATTTACCCATTTAGCATTTTATTATTTACATAACCTTAAACACTAAGTATATTTGTACATTGCCAATTGAAATAAAAGCACACTATACCAGGCCACACAGAAAGTTTTGAAAGCCAAAAAAAATTTTTATGTGTACGACACTGGCCATTTGTAATTATTTTGAAAACTAATAATCGATTTATTTAAAAGTAAAAATACCACTGTTCGATTATCAAATTTCCCTCCGCATTTTTTCGAGAACCAATTAAAATATTCTTGTCTTATAAAAAAAATGGATCTGCATCGAGAACATTTTTGTGCTACGATTTTTTACGATTTTAAATGTGGCTTAAAACCTGATGAGTCATTTGATCGATTTCGAACAGCTTTTATGTATGAAGGACCTTCAAAAGCAACCATCTGCCGCTGGTGTAGCGAGTTCAAACGTGGTTGTCTTACTTTGGGGTATGAACAAAGGAGTGTTTGTCCTAAGACGGCTGTCAACGAAGAAAGTGTGTTGGCAGTAAAAATTTAATTCAAGAAAACAGACGAATTACATACTAAGAGATTCAGCATACGAGCACGAGCACCTTTGCGTAAGGAGGATAGTTTCCCGCTGGGTGCCGCACAACCTCACCGAAGCTCAGAAGCAGGCCCGTGTGGATTGGTGCAGTGATATGATACAAAAATTTGATGCAGGCTCGTCACGGCGCGTTTACGATATTGTAACAGGTGACAAATCCTGGATTTGTCAAAACGATCCAAAAACAAAGCGTGAGTCGACAGTTTGGTTGTTTCATAATGAACCAACGCCTACGAAAGTTAATCGATCGAGCAGTGCAGGGAAAATTTTGATCCCCAAATTTTTTTTTTATTTTTCAATTCTACTTCGAGGCCAAAGCAGCATCATCGCCGAATGGTATAGCACCAAATGCCTGCCATAAGTTTTTCTGCAATGAGCAACAAGCGACCTAAAACCGGGCTCCGCGGGGTCCTCCTTCACCACGACAACGCGCCCGCGGACTGAGATCAAAACTAAGGACTTCATGGACTCCACACCAGTCAGAGTCATGGGACACCCTCCTTACAGTCCTGATTTAGCTCAGTGTGACTTCTTTTTATTCCATAAAATAAAAATCAGCTCAAAGGTATACAGTTTTCATCTCATAAGGAAATATCCTTGTCTACGTTTACAATGACACGGAGTATTAGAAGTGCACAAGGTACTTTTGCCAGTTTAAAATAAATAGGCGATATCAAGACCAACCGATTAATTTTACTACACTAAAACTGAAGGCGTAGATGAAAAATAAAAAGTTTAAGGTTTACTACTGTTGACGAAAAGTCGCTTTTTAGACAAAGAGTTAAGGTCAACGTCGAATTATATTATGGTTTTTACTCACGCTACATTGTTTATATTACAAATACATTTTCCTGTATTCTACGTGAAAATACGGTAAACATTGTCTTTGACGTGGGCCTCGAAAGAAATAAAGCGCCACAAACGCAAACAGATTTTCCGTCGAAATTTATCTTGCTCCAACTTTGTGGCCCATTTGCCAATATCAATGTTTTTGTTCAGTGGAAAGTTTGCTGATAACTTCAAAAACATTTAGTTTGTGTTTAACGTTCTTGCGAAAGAAAGTTGTTAATATTTTGGCTGATTTTGGGGGGTGGCAGGTGACTTGGTGGAACTCTTTTCTTTGAAGAAGACTACCTATGATGTACAAAATCAATGGCGATACTATACTACACATATTTGACTATGACCATTATCTCATGCTACACTAGGAACGAACAAAAATGATACAGAAATCCAGTAACTTTTTTTTGTTATAAATACTTCCTGTTTTATAGAGTGAATTTATAAAATACTATATATTCCTAAACTCCTGCATGTATTATTGCTAGATGGCTCTGTATTTTAATAAGAAACAAAGACACTTGCAAATACTAGAAGCATAGTTTGCGTGTTGCCGACCTTGTGAGAATTTTTCCAAAGCGTAAAAGCCTTATGCTCTAGTGCAGAAACCCGTGCCAGGAAGTTTGTTGTAGGAAGTGCCTTTGAAACCACACTGTGCGTGAACAATTGTCGACCTACGGGGCCGAGTTATTTGTATGCTGGGTTTCAAGGTGTCGCCTACTCGAGAGGTCCCAGGTACGAATCCCGGTGGGTTCATGTTTGTGAGATGAATATGAGCATTTGTACTCCTATCATGGATGTTTCCTGGAAAGATGCCCAAATAAATGCAGAAAATGCTCTTAGACAGGTGACGAGTTGGCTATCATGTAACCTATTAACCCTTAACACAGACAAAACAAAGTTTATTACTCTCTCAAGCACGACGAGAGCGCAGCCAAATAATTTCTGTATAAAGGCACATACTTGCTCCAACGCAAAAAATTGTAACTGCTGTGTTTTGGAAAAAACGCCTCACAAAGATATTTGGGTATCCAAATCGACAGTTGTTTTTCCTGGAAACCACATGTTGATAGTCTAGCCACAAAAATAAGGAAGCTCCTGTTTGTTTTCAGAAAACTTAGAACTTCAGCGAACCTCAAAACTTTAAAGCTAGTTTATTATTCTTTAGTCCAATCACTCATATCATACTGTAATTTAGCTTGGGGTGGAACTTGCAAAACAACATTAATAAAAGTTGAAAGAGCCCAAAGAGCTGTTGTTAAAACAATATTAAAAAAGAAAATCATTTATCCTACAGTAGCTATTTATAAGGAATTTCAAGTCTTAACGGTTCGACAGCTATTTATTTTAGATGTAGTACTTCGAAAACATTCCGAAACCCCATATCACGAAGAAGAAAAGAGACGAGTTCATATTTGCAATACTGTACCGCAACGAACTAGTCTTGATCGACGTAGTTACATAGCACTAAGCACTCAATTATATAACAAACTAAATAAAGCTCTGAAAATTTTCCAATTCACGGTATTCAAATGTAAGGCAGTGATAACCAGTTGTTTACTGGGACTGAATTATGATGAGACGGAAAAATTGTTGATTGCAATGGCTTAGGAAGTTAAACTTAAAAATGAACTAGGTATGTTGTTTGTAAAGTTAGTTAATTTAATAAGTATGATTAATTATTATATTAAAAGGGTAAGAATAATAAAGAATGTATGAAATGATTTATTATTTATTTGTAAAATGATTTATTTAAAGCCCGTAAATCGCACTTACTTTAGTATAAAATTCAGTAATGCAAATTTTTAGCAAAACAAAAAATCTAATCTATTGTTATTTTGGCGTTATGATTATTCAAAAGATTACATTCTGCTTGCATGACATTATTAAATGTACTATTTATTTATGGGAAGTCGCTAGTACCTACCTGCCATACATTTTATACTAGTGCAGATACCAACGCTCCAATTAAAATGTAATTGTTGTTTAATTAAGTAAAAAAATATAGTTATAATATAATAATATATAATATTAGTTAAATATATATATATATAATGTACAACACGTGAAATGAAATAAATAAATTATTATTATTAATATGTATTTCTATATAAATCTACTTATATATGTACTGCATATGTCCGTTACCCTAGTATCCCATAACACAAGCATACAGTGCTTACTTTGGGGCTAAGCATGGGTGTGAGTGTTGAAAATATTTATTTATTTATTAATTTGGAATGGTGTGAAGACGAACTTCTTGTCCAAAACGAGCGGTGTGAAGGTATAGGCCTATAGTTTTAATGGTTAATAGAAAAAGATAAATTCTCGCAGAACTGATATTATTGAATGGGACTTATAATTATTTCAGCGGAAATGGATAGTTTGAAATTTTTTGCGATTTTTTGGACTTATGACAGGCCTTCCTCAGTGGTCGTGAGCAGTTGTGATTAAAAGCGTAATTAATAAAAAGTCTTAATTCATTACGCCAAAAATACACTTCTTTCGCATTAGCGTGAGAGTATGACAAAATAAGTGCCTACACTATTTGACGACACAACCTGTTATGTAAATAACTAAAGTGTAGTTATTGTTGAATGGGTTGACTTCATTCTCGGTACCAACTTAAGCCACTCAAATCACCAAGGCAAGTAAGGATTACCGTGAATATTGAGCGTTCCTCGTAGGAGAAAAGCGACTTAAGAGCTCTTACGGCTCTCTCCTTGGCACCACCGTTTGTTTAGCTAGTGCACGTTTTAATAGTAATGTAAAAGCAAGGTTCTGGTTTGGTCTTTGTTAGTACTAAATATCCCGTATCCACTATACAGTACCCGTACTATCTTACAAGGTAACATTTAAAATGCAGTGATTGTCAATGTAATTGAAAATGTCCCTACTCGGAGAGTTAAAAACATTTCATAGGATAACGATTCACAGACGGACTGCTTTATTTACTTATATGTCTCACAATACAGACATATTCAAAGTAATTTCAATAATATAAAAATTAACAGTAACTCTAAATTAGGTGATTAACGTGATATTATTCAAGATTTTGAGCTAAAGTTTACAGTAAAATTTTATCAACAAAAAATTTAATGAGCTCACATACTTTAAAAAAAGGAAAAACATTTGGAATTATCTGATAAATAAAAAAAGGTTTCTTCTGGACTAGCTTCATCTTAGTCCGCGTCACTGATTTCCACCAGGCGAGACATGGTAAAAGACTTGGCTGTGCAAACAGAAGCTAAACAGGGCCTGGGTTTTACAATCGGAGTTAAAATGACATAATTATGTAACAGTGGCACATTGGAAGTTTTTCAACGTCAAACAAATAGAGCAGAGTTTGTAAGATGTGTATTTAACAAGGTTCCCATTATGTTTAAGTAATTTTAGGTAAGTAATGTTGTCGATTATAACATGATTCCTGAAACATAAAACTAACTTTAACATCATGAGTTTCTCCTCTCTCAGATGTCAAATTTAAGTTTAGGTTTAGAGAATCATGCCAGGATCAATACCATTAACGTACTTAATTAATGGTCATTCAAGAGAAATGGGCATAGCGGATATCTTACTTCTTGTTCTTTATGTTTGAGGTTCCAAGCTCCTAGAGGTAGGAGATATTCTTTTCTCAGCACTAAAACATTGCAAGTCGTAGCTTTATATATTTTATTTTTAAGTATATAACTGCTAGATAATAAAATTACCGCGGGTACAACCGCAGGTACAGGTACAACCTTTAGTTGTGATGTCACAACTAAAGGTCCCCTGCGGACAGACATGTACTGTCTGTCTGTGTAATAGTTAGACATATTATGTCTACACACATATTAACATAATATGATATCGCGGACTTTTATGTAGATATTGTGGAGTTCTATCCAGAGTGGATAGAACCCAGGGACGTAACTACTAATTAAAAGATACTGGACTTTTAAATTTATTTTATTTGATTTCAGGCGAATACAAGTTTTTTATCTAAGCTACGCAAGGGTTGGTGCCTGAAGATCGTCTCTTGTATGGAACCTTCTATGAAAAGACAGATGATTCCTTATTTCAAATCATAAAATCATGACATTAACTTTTTAATATAACTGCCAACCGTAGGCATTGCAAGAGCAAAGAGTTTACCTAAATAAGGAGGCTGTAACGTAACGGACGTTACATCCCTCCGGCACCGCTAAAAAAAAATTGTTTTGTCATACTAGATGACCGAACAAAATGTTTTTTTCCTACCTACTACATCGAGAGGATTCGACGGTCCTATCTAAAATCCCTACCCGCTTCTCTCTCTAAATTTAAGAGCTATGCTCTTGTCGGTGCAGACTATGTATCCACCTCCATCTCCCTTTATCCTCCGCCAACCCTTTGAGCCCCCTGTACGACTCGACGCCAACCTTTTCCTTGATTTGCTTTATGTAGTCTATCCTCGGTCTTCCCCTTCCTCTCTTTCCTTCCACTTTTCCCTCTATGATGGTTTTTATGAATTCGTCGTGTCGCACAAGATGGCCGAACATTCTTCCCCTTCTATTCTCTAGTGTGTCGAGCAAAGTTCTCCGTTCATCCACAATGTCCAATACCCTTTCATTTGTCAATTTCTCTGTCCAACTAATTCTTTCCATCCTTCGCCAGCACCACATCTCAAATGCTTCCAATATTGCTCTGTCTCTTTGCGTCATAGTCCACGTCTCACATCCATACAGGGCAATACTCCAACAGTATGTCTTTATAAATTTCTTCCGAATCTTTTTTGAAATTTTTGATGAAAAGATCTGTTTCATATTTAGGAAATTTTGTTTTGCTAGTGCTATTCTAGCTTTTATGTCTGTTTGCAAAGTTTTATTGCAAAGACTTTACGGGAGCAAAACCTTAACAAAATCCCTCGTACATCTCCCCCCTAACCTTAACTTTACTTAACATCGACATCAGTCGGCAAAAACAAAAAACAAAGCTATCCCTAGCTATTCCTTAAATTATCCAAGCTATTTTTATTTTATCCCCTCTATCAGCAAAACTTTACCCTATCCCATTTATTAAACCATTAAATATCAAGAAAATCTATATTTTGAAACTTCATTACTTCCCATACTAAATAGATGTACAAAACGGAATTCGAACTATTTCCTAAGATTCGTAAACACTAACTGGATTTGAAAAACTAAAAGAATTAATAATTAATGTTTACTTTCGTACATCTTTAATAAAGATACAGACGTGGTCCACCACTTTATTGTCTTGTACTTTATTAGACACCCATGATGCGCAAACGTAATAGAAATTTCGGGTAAGGACATCTAGGATCAAACAAGATTAAACCCAATTCCCATGGAATACTAAGGGTTCCCTACCCCCAAGTCAATCTACTACAAGTGACGATTTTGACGAACGCGACGCGACCAAATTGAAACGAAACGACGCGAATTGTAGAGGGTGTCTTCATCATCTTCAAGGTGGATCATCGTCAGTATCGCTGACGTCTGCATGAGCGCCAGCCTGCTCTCTCTCGGGAAGTCCGCATCATGTAGTAGTACATAGAACAATCAAGAAAATATTAGTAAAATTCTTTACACCATTTTTCTTCAGTCGAGTAAATTTTCAAAGTATAACATTATTATTCATTTATTTATTTTTTAACCTTACAGGGAATCGAACCCGTTTCCTTTTTTATAATAAGGGAATTTTCTTTATGGACCTATATTATCCTATTATACATTATTAACTATATTTATTCTATCCTAATGCTAAATTAATCCTATTAATTCATAAAATTGACTTTTTACAATGCATTACATGACACTATAACAATAAATCAATCTCACTATCCTACATTACCTATATACATTACTCTATATTATCGTAGCCTAAATGGTTTTATTCTATTTGCATGTACAATCCTTATTCTTGAATTCCTCAATCTTTTGATAACATAATTATTATTACCAAGCGGTCGTATTATCTGATATGGGCCTTTGTACGGACGACCTAATTTCTTACTAAGACCTGACCTTCTTTTAGGACAATATAGTATTATTAATTGCCTAGGTTGATAAGTAATTATCCTAGCTTTTCGATCATATAATCTTTTCTGAGTGAGTCGTGCTTTTATGAGATTTTCTTTTACTTTTCTTATTCGATTTTCATTCTCAAGCCTCCTACTTCTCCTATCGGATACGTTCCATTCTAACCTATTATCAGATAACATTACCGACTCTCTTGCAAAGATTATTGAATATGGTGAAAACTTGGTTGAGGACTGTTTGGAACAATTATAAGCATGAGTTACTAAAGGAACATATACACACCAATCAGTCTGCGTAACATTTACATATTTTGATAGCATCTGTGAAAGAGTCTGATTAAACCTTTCTACTAATCCTACTGTTTGTGGATGCATAGTGGTTGCAAATTTCTGGGTTGTACCAAAACGACTTATCGTCTCTCTTACTAATCTTGAAGTGAAAATGGATCCTCTATCTGATAGAATCGTATTCACCGATCCGAATTTGCAGAATACTTCGTGGATAAGGAAGTTACATATCGTTCGTGCCGTGGCCCTTCGAACGGCCTTACATATTGCATACTTTGATAAAGCCTCCACACAAGTAATGATATACTTTTTACCAGATATAGATCGATTTAACGGCCCTATTATATCTAACTCTATTATTTCAAATAAATTATTGACTGTTATTGGCTGTAAGTGTGCCACCACATGACTTTTCTTTCTCTCCTGACACTAAACACACGTTTTCATATAACGTTCTATCTCTAATTCCGCATTCAGCATGAAATATCTTGAACGAAATTTACTTAAAGTTTTCGTTAAACCTAAATTACCACCAGTATATGGATCATCATGAATTTCAGACATTACTTCCGTAAATAAAGTTTTAGGTAACACTATAAGTTCTTTATTTAATCCTCGCATATTCATACACTTGTAAACCATATTATTTATTAGCACAAAATCTTTATGTCTTCCTCTTGGACTGTCGATTATAATCTGCCTATTACGTCGACAGAATTCGTCGTTCTCTTGTTCCTGTCTTATGCGCACCACTTCGATTCTATATAAGTGCAATCCGTCTTCTGTGTCTTCGTTCAATGTGCCTTCGCTCGTTTTCGTTGTATCTTCCGATTCGTTCCTATCCTCCAACGGATTCCTACTGAGGAAGTCGGCGATCACGTTTTATTTGCCGGAACAGTGTACGATTTCGAATTCGTGTGGTTGAATGGCTAAGGCCCACCTGGCTAATCGTCCATTCATGTCTCTGCGTTCTTTCAACCAACATAAGGCCCGATGATCAGTTACTACTTGAAACTTTAATCCCCACAAATAGTGACGGAAATATTTTAATGCCCATACTACCGCTAGACACTCTTTTTCCGTTATTGAATATTTTTTTTCACATTCACTTAATTTTCTTGATGCAAAACATATCGGAAACATTTTTTCTTTTTCTTGCATTAGGCATGCGCCTAATGCTGCGTCTGCGCATCAACGTATAATCTCGTTGTTATATTTTTCGAGTTGTCAAAATGTCTTAATAAAGAAGGTTGTATCAAAAATATTATTTTCTCGAATGCCTTTTGTTGTCTGTCTGTCCATTCGAATTTGATATTTTTTCGTAATAATTCAGTCAAAGGTATGGTCAACATGGCAAAATTATCGATAAATTTTCGGTAATAAGAAAATAAACCCAACACAGAATTTTACTTTTTTTGTATTCGTCGGAACTTTAACAAATTTTAATTTATTCAACTTATTTTCATCCGGAAGAATTCCGACTCCGGAGATTGTGTGTCCCAACACGGTGATCTTGGTGAAACCGAACTTGCACTTGGACGGCTTCAACGTCAAATTCGCTTCTCTTAGTCTTGTTAAAACTTGATCGAGAGCATTGTAGAATTCTTGCCACGTTTTCCCGAAGACGATAATATTGTCGACGTACACAACGACACATTTATATTTTAATCCTGCGAGTACTTTATCCATGGTTCTTTGAAAAATAGCGCCACTAGTCTTTAAACCAAATGGTAATACATTAAATTCATATAATCCTGACGGAGTAACGAAGGCAGTCTTGCATTTATCAGCTTCCTTAATCTTTAATTGCCAATATCCGGAATTTAGGTCCAGGTCTGCAAAAAATTTGGCTCCATTAAGGTGTGCAATCAGGTCTTCTATTATCGGTAAAGGATAAGAATCTGTTTTTACTTTTTTGTTGAGTTTTCGGAAATCGACGCAGAATCGCCAAGTATCGTCGGGTTTCTTCACTAGTACGACTGGAGATGCATAGGGACTTCTGGATTCTCGTATAATTCCGTTTACCAACATTTCTGAGACCTGTTCCCTTATAATATTGTGTTGTTCGTTGGACACCCTATAAGGTGCCTTATGAACGGGAATATCATTAGTGGTATCGATTTTCACTTCAATAATATCACACTTTCCTAACTCGTTTTTTTCAAATGCAAAACACGACCTATGTTTTAGTAACAAATTTTGTAAATTATAATAATCATTTTTTTGTAACTCGCCGGCGATAGCACTATTATCACTTGCAACCAATATACATGATTCTAACATGTATTTATCATTTTCTTCGACTTGATTATAAAGATATAGGTAATCACTTTTAGATAAAATTTTAATATTATATTTCACCATTTTTGTATCGAGGTTTTCATGTTATTTTCGCAGGAATTCGTCAAAAAATTACATACAATATTTTTTACAACTACACACATCAAAAGTGTCTAGGGATCAAGCATTTTTATGCGGATTTCTTGAGATTGAGATGTGGCTTTGTAATAAATTTATGATTTTATAAATTTATATGGATCCTTTTTGGTGCATTTCATAATTTGAATCAGGAACTGTGAATCAAATTCGAGTAAAAGATGAAAATCAGCTGTCAATATTTTCCCTATAAAAACATACAACGCATTGAAGACATTATTAGTGCTACTGTTTCCCTACTACTGATTAAAACCAACGTTATTATGGAGCGGCGACGTCATTTAAGCAGGGAAGAAATGCTCAGAGCCGTGGGAATGATAGAAGCTGGTTCCCGGCAACGTACTGTGGCTTTAGCTCTGAATACAAGTCAGAGTGTTATCAGTCGACTTTGGACACGATACCGAAGCACTGGTACCGTGGCTGAGCGCCATGGAGGACGGTATCGCTGCACCACACGGAGACAAGACCGATACATTCAAATCTTAACTCGAAGAGCTCCAACAATAACCGCCATGATGTTAGCCGTGAGGCTTCATCACTCTTCAGGGAACTTAATTAGCGACCAAACAGTCAGAAACCGCTTGCATGAAGTGAACCTTCATTCCCGAAGACCGCTACGGGTACCACCTATAGCAATGCACAATCGTAGGATTCGATATCAATGGGCTCTTGAACACAGAAATTGGGCAGAAGAACAATGGCGTTTCGTGTGCTTTTCTGATGAGTCTCGTTTTGGTATGAGACCGGATACAAGACGTATACGACACTGGAGAACCCCTGGACGCCAACAGCGATTAAAATCCTGCCAGGAAGTCCATCCTTATAGTGGTGGAACCATCATGGTATGGGCGGGTATTTGGATCGGCGGAAGAACTGAGTTGATTTGGATCAGAGGCAACCTCAACGCTCAAATTTATGCTGAGACGATTGTATCAGACGTCATCGTTCTTCTACAAGTGCAAATCGGTCCCTTATTTCAGTTAATGCATGATAATGCACGACCGCACACCGCAAGAGTTGTAAGACAGACTCTCGCCGCCGCAGCTAACATCAATGTCCTGCCCTGGCCTGCTCAGTCGCCAGACTTGAACCCGATTGAGCATGCATGGGATATGCTACAGAGAAGAGCTCTGCCGAATATGGAGGGTATCCAGTCGCAAGAAGACCTTTTTTTGTTGTTGCAACGAACATGGGCGGCCATTCCACAGCGTGATTTGGATGAACTCATTTTGAGTATGCCAAACCGATGTTCTTGTGTTGTTAGTGTTCGCGGTAGAAATACGGATTATTAATTGTTTAAGTTACCCAATAAAATTTTAGAGAAAACTGTTATTTCAGTCTTTTTTTCGACCTTTTGTGTTAGTGGTTCAAATGTCAAAAATCCCTTTATTAGGAAAATGGCAAATTTCTTTATTAATGCAAAGGTGACTTGGTTTATCGTTACTGTGACAAACGAAAACACTTTATTTGATGAATCCTTAAAGAAAATTTTAATTAATATCAATCAGGAGAAAAGTTATTGCAAAAATATATGTTGATCCCTAGACACTTTTGATGTGTGTAGTTGGTGTTTATTAAAATCTAATATTACACCATTAGAAAATAAAAAATCTTGTCCCAAAATCATGTCTTGATTAATTTTCTCAACGACATAAAAATCATGAATAAACAACACGTTTTCTATGATAATCTTCAAATTAATTTTCCCCGCGACGACAAGATTTATACCATTTACGGCACGAAGTGAGATATCACATGGCACAATTTGTTGACGAAGTTCTGTCGCAACGCAAGTCGAAATAACCGACAAAGACGCACCGGTGTCGATAAGCGAAATAAACTCCTTATCACGACATAGCACTTTAATAAATGGATTGAACTCACGTGTATATTGCTGGATGTACAAATTTTGAGGCGGCTGTATGTTTCCAGCCGTTACATCAGTCGCCTTCGTTCGTTTGGGTGTCCTCTATTGATATTTGTTGGGTTTCTAGTCGGCTGTGGCCTGGTCGGCTGCATATTGTTGTTCCTTGGTCTTAAATTATAATTGTGGCGGGGCATTACATGTTCGGGAAGTGGGTTATTAGGGGAATAACGAATTGGACTAGGAAAGTGACTTGGTGAGGTTTGCTGTCGGTCTCCCTGACCAACTTGTGCTCCAGAATGGGATGGCGTTACATGGGATAGTCTAATTGGGAGATTTATTTCTGGCTCGTTGTTTCCCCCTTCGTATATTTCTTTGGACTGCTTGACCACTTCCTTTAATTGTTGCTTGTTTATATATATTTGTGATCCTAAGCGCCCCTTCGTTTGGTAATTTGTCGACTTCAAAAATTGTTGAATAAAACATTTGCCGTCAATGATATTTCCTGCTTTGGAGGCTAAATGATCTAAATCGTAAAAATAAGTTAGTGGGTCCTCTGTTGTGCCTTGGCGTCATGTGAAGAATTTTGCCATATGATTTGTAGATGATGGAAATTCATCACAAAATTTTCTTTTCTAGAATCTGAAAATTCTCACAAGACTCATTAATTTTTTTATAGAATAATAATGCAGGGCCACTTAAATATGCCGACAACACAATTCTTTTTGTATCATCGTTGAAATTATTGATGGCGGCGATGATATTAAACTGACGAAAGAAATCGGTTACATCACCTTTTCCGTCGAATGTGGTCCTAGTCTCCATCTTTATAAAAACTACTTCTTTCTTGATTTAAAAATTCTTCACTCGCGGTACTTGAATCAACGCGGCGCGTCCACCATGCGGAGTTCTATCCAGAGTGGATAGAACCCAGGGACGTAACTACTAATTAAAAGATACTGGACTTTTAAATTTATTTTATTTGATTTCAGGCGAATACAAGTTTTTTATCTAAGCTACGCAAGGGTTGGTGCCTGAAGATCGTCTCTTGTATGGAACCTTCTATCAAAAGACAGATGATTCCTTATTTCAAATCTTAAAATCATGACTGTCGTGGAACCTTTTTTGAAGATGCAGGCAGCATAATTTAATTTGAATTTAGTTTGACATGTTATTATTTCATTTTTTATTCACGAACAATGACATTAACTTTTTAATATAACTGCCAACCGTAGGGATTGTAGCCCTAAATTTTTGCTCTAATGCATAAAATTTATTTTTATAATTTATTAATTACACGGTTAGAAAAGGACAAAAAGCCTCCGTCCTGTGTCACTCACCGGCACGTTGTGCTCCAACGCATTGTTCATAGACTTCGCACACCGACTGTGTATAACGCCGCCTTTATTTATTAAAATGCCAACGCCATTAACTTTTAAGAAAAAAAGTCATTTTTACATTTTTCTTCTCGAACACGTTCCACGTTTCGCTTTTTTGGTAAGTTATTTAATACTTTTTAACTTTAAAAGGAGTGATTTCGTTTCATGGATTCTTATTCCTATAAATTATTACAGGCGAACCAAAGGAACCCCTATTTACACAAATTTATATAAATCCAACATGTGCCGGCTTCACATGAGAAATCGTCACACGTTTTCTTAATTGGTAAGCAATTACTATACTTTATTTTTAATGATCTTATCAGATCACAGTAAATAATGCATTATTTTCTAGTAATCACATGTGAAAATCATGTATTACTTGATAAGAAAACCTCCTTGTCAAGATTTTTATAAATCCTTACAAATTATTAACCAGTTAATACTACATTCCTATGATGATTAGTCAAATATGCATAAATATTCATTTATTCCCTTCAGGAATCAATATCCAGTAAATTAATTCATAAAGAGTAACTCCCATTATGAAACTTTCTTTGAAGACAGTGTTTGTTGAAAAGGATTACCTCCCTAAATCCATTAGTTTTGTAGAAATGTGTTACTTACCACACTAATTAATTACAGATAATAACATGGAAGAATAAACTATTAAATCGTATTATACTTGCTGTCTTCAACGCCTCCGACAGGTATTTATTTAATTCAATCATTATAATACAATGAAAGAACTATTTTAACTATATAACTATAACTTTCTAATCAATTACTAGGTATAAGTAATTGAAACAACAGTTTTTAAGATAATAGGCTAGTTGACCCTTTTTGGAAAAAGGTTTTAAATGGTTAATAAATGTTCTATTAGACCGAAAAAAAATGTATTGTATTTTTTTTAAACCTAGAAAGCTACAAATCCTTAATTTTAAAATAGACTTTTCATGGACATACAAAAACTCTGTCGGCCATTTTAGTCTATAGATTATCTATGCTATGACGTGAACTGCGGTAAACAAAAACTCGTAAACACGTAGAAAATTACTTTTAACTGAGTTTATAATAAAAAAAAAACATGATTTCTAATAAATACCACGAAAAAAAAAGTAATTATCATTACTGTATTGTACGAGAATATAAAAACACATCCTTGAAGACTCCAGGAAAGTTGTGAAAGTGCCGAAAGAAATTAACCTACGCAACTTTATTACACTTATTCATATGTTGTATCAGTTTTATGTTTATTACTTCATTGTAATACTAAATGCACTGTACTTACATAGATGCCTTGTCGTTTCTCTGCTCCGCAGAGCAGAAATCGGGGTTTAGTGCAACAAATTCACCAACCATCAATGCGTCAATTCTTGGAAGATTTGTGCTTTCTGCTTTCACAAAGCCCGCATCCATAATTAGTTTTGTCAAAAAAAACTAAGTTTACTGTTTTTTCTTTCCTAAAGTTAAAAGTATTTTAAGATAAATTTAGTCAGACGAAACCTACAGTAACACGCGAATGACATATAGTTGTTTACCACAAGAGACGTCAAAATCATGGCGGATGTGGCGAACAGCGTTTTTAGTGTTTAAAAAATATAGACTAAAAAATATTTTTTGAAATTAAATTTCTACAGCAATCTTCTGCTTTTATGAAGTGAAATCGATATATTAAGGTTCCTTAGACTAAATACTTTAAGAAATAAACATTTATTTAATACAATTCGACATGAGTAAACTAGCCTATTATAACTTGTAACGCAGTTTTTCCATAAAGAGAAATGTTCAATTTACTTTAAAATATTAACTTAAAAAGGAATAACATACAAATGTTTCTTAATATATTGTGGATTTTATAATTTCTTAATATTCATTTAATATCTACATTTCATGTAGATTACCTACTTAATAAAATATTAACTTACAAAGGAATAACATACAAATATTTCTTAATATCTTGTAGAATTTCTAATTTCTTAATATTAATTTAATATCTACATTTCATGTAGATTACCTACTTAATAAAATATTAACTTACAAAGGAATAACATACAAATATTTCTTAATATCTTGTAGAATTTCTAATTTCTTAATATTAATTTAATATCTACATTTCATGTAGATTACCGACTTAATAAAATATTAACTTACAAAGGAATAACATACAAATATTTCTTAATATCTTGTAGAATTTATAATTTCTTAATATTAATTTAATATCTACCTTTCATGTAGATTACCTACTTACCTTTTATGTATTTTTTTCTCCGGAAGGCTAATACTTACCGTCCCCTTCCAGGAGGTGCCATATTATGGTGTAAAGTCAAATTGCTATGTTATGGTGCAATGCTATTGCCGTATACTATACCGCATTGTTACCCTGACGTCCTGCTACCCAGGCAACGTCTCATATAACCAGTAGCTACCCCAGAAGGACTCTCCAGTCCTAAGCAGCTGACGAAGCCCCTGCTTACCCCAACTCATCTACTTACCCCGACGAGTTTGGATTGCACCCTGTGCTCAGACTACCCTTCGTGCTGTCTACCCTGGACCTACAGATAACCATTTCTTTTTTTTTACCTAAATTAACTTTAACTTTTAACGTACCAAGCGTTATCGACCAAATGCGCCACGACCTGTTTTTTTTACCTACCTATTTTAATTGTAACGACCGTTTTATTTGCGTGACCGTGCGGCTCCAGCCAGCGGCTAATTCTACTCCGTTTCATAAATATTGTTTTAAACTTAACTTAAATATAACTAACTAACCTTAACTTAACGTAATTTACCCTAACCTTAACATTAAAATACGGAGATTACCTATAAATGGAGTTATAATCGGAGTCTTATTTTTATTTACCCCACTTACCCGGTTTTTCACGTTACAGCATTGCAAGAGCAAAGAGTTTACCTAAACAAGGAGGCTGTAACGTAACGGACGTTACAATACTTACGTCCTCTATAAAACTTAAGTACAACACTTTGCTCTATTGTCAATTACTTCCGCAGCGTGAGCGATGTAAGGTTATTATTTGGTATTTTTTGACCCCCTGGGTTACATTATCGAATTTTTCATACGGAATCCATTTGAAAATACTCTATAGCCTATGTTCATAAGGGATAATGTAGGATTTTAAATGTGTAACAATTTTTCAAATCGGTCCAGTAGTTTCGGAGCCTATTATACATATATATAAAACAAACAAATAATCAAATATTTCCTCTTTATAATATTAGTATAGATAAATTCGTTATCCATTTATATGTGCCAAGCATTTGTAAAGGAGATTGCTCAAATTGGCCTAAATGCACAAAAAATATTGACATATACGGTAATTCTAGGCGTTATTTATACTTTATTTTACAGTCATTGGATTTTAACGGACGGACACCTTTGTATAACATATGCATGCAGTGTATTTCTGCCATTCTCTATACAGACGGAAAAGGACAGACTGATGTCAAAAGTTTAGAGAATCCTGCCAGAATCGACACCACTGTAAACATAACAAAAATAATGAAAGTTCTGAAGATATGGCTGTATAACCTAAATCTCTTAGCTTTCTTTGGTTAACGAGAGTTTAAAAAATCTCTCTAATCTGAGGCTCATTCACAATCATCACACAGTTTCTGTCACAGAGTACCTTCCTTATTATAACCGGAAATGCATAGATAACCAATACCTGATTTTAAAAGTTAATCTGAGTAACTTTAAAAACAGGCAACTATCTGTTAATCTACATGCTCTATATACCTGAATCTAATACATAACTTCGGTACTTGGCTTGATTTCCCTAGTTTACTATATAACTTATTTGTTTTTTATTTTAATACCTATGTACCTATTTGCAAACATAACCTCAAAATCGTTCAGTGTATGTGGTTTATAAAAGTTCTCAGGGGTGTCCATCAATAATATTCGTTTCTATAGTAATTCATATACAATTTCGAATTTAGGAAACAAGTTTTCATGATTAAAGGTCTTTAAGCCAAACATGTATGGAAGCTGAGCAATCTCCTTTGTTTACTTATGCTGGTTTTTCCAATAAATTGCAAAACCATCACGGCGATCAATCCAATTAGTTCGCCTGTATCGGTAAGTTGATAAGATTACTGGATAAATTTGGGGAGCATCCTTCCTTTTGCTCAAAAGAAAGATTGCATTCAATTTGCTGAACGAATATACACTCTATAGAACACTAACTAGTGTTTAATAATATTAAGAATTACTCGTAAAAAGTTAGTTTTCTGTGAATCTTCTACATAACTATAGACGCTTTTTTATACAGTGGGTTTGCAAAAAGTTGATAATAAAAAATATAGAAACATTTTGCCAATTCTTTAATTTCAAACTGTCTTATTAATAAACGTAGACTAAAGCAAGACTAACTCTACTCAGAGGAGTAAGTCCGTGTTATCAAATTTTAGTATTAATAAATATGGAGTAAGGTCAGTATAAACTCTACTCCCGGCGTAATAGTTAAACCTAGGAGGTACCTTGTTTAGCGAATTAATATTGGAGGAGTAGTGTCATTAAGGTGTCACCTGATTGTTATTCTAATTGATAGCATTTGGTATAGCGATTTCTTTCTCTATAATGGCCTCAGATCAAATAAGAAGCAAGAAGATTATGTGATGTTTTTCAGATTCTATTTCTTCTATTGCATTAATTTATAAAACGTTATTTAATTTTATTATTAATATATTATAGAGACTACTATGAAGAAAATTTAAGATTGCAACAAGGATTTGATATAAACGTATCATTTTAAATGTTACAAATTGCGATACAATCTATAGGTGGAACTCGAAGAAGCTGAATTTTAGTACAGGTATCGATTTTCCCGATCTATGTACTGCTTTTTTTATTATCTATATCATAATCTTCATTATCATCATCAGCCTATTAATGTCCCCACTGCTGGGGCACAGGTCTTCCCTATGGATGGAATAGGGAGATTGGGCCATGACCCACCACGCGGGCCCAGTGCGGATTGGTGGGTGCTGACGGCTGCAGATGCAGCCGGGACCAACGGCTTAACGTGCCTTCCGAAGCACGGAGGAGCTCGAGATAGTAAATTATTGTTCACCCATCCAATAACTGACTACTGCGAAAGTTGCATAACTTCATCGATCGCAGCCGAACGCACTAACTACTTGCGCCATCGAGCTCCTCGTTATCTATATGGTCAAATATATTTCAGCGAGAGCTCACATCCTTCATATAAAAGTTTGAATGCGTCTTAGGAAAAATTATTATTGTTATAATATGAATATAATATTAGCATGTTAGTTACAATGCTACCATTAGCAACAGTTCTTTTGAATAAATGGAAACAATGCAATGTTATCTTTAAAATAATTTATTATTAATCATAATTATATTTCCTTAGGTCCAATTAATCTTCATTTAATTCTGTACATTTTGGCACTTCGTAACTTATCTTCTTTAATTTGGCGCTCCAATATCAATATTTCATTCCATAGCATTTTCTTTTTTGCCATCTCTACACGTCTGATGAATTCACTTTCTTCTTATTCTATTAAACGTGTGGTCATTGTTCCACACAATTGTCACAATGGTCCTGTAAGTTATAAAATATTGAAATTGAAATTGTAGATTCTGTCATGGATTTCTAGACCTGAACTTTGGTGTTGCAGCGATGTATCCTTGTCATTCTCTATACAGACTGAAAAGTAGGGATCGATGTTGGGTTTGGTTTTAGGTTTGGAGAGTAGTGCCAGAGTCGACACCAGTGTTTAGGTAATCATATGCATGTGTCCTACCGTTGTGTTTATAGTTTGTTATAATTGTTGTTAAATGTTTAAAAAAAATGTTGGTAAATTGTTTTTTTTTGTCTATTTTTGTAACATAGTGTAGTGTGTATATGTGATTATGAGTAGTCATGCTCTCTTAAAAATCTCTTCGGGGGTGTCGTGTGAGGCGGGTCGTTGCGTTCCCTAAAAAAGGATTGAGCGAAGCGATGGCTGGTTCATGCGTCATGCTCGTGAACGGGTGTATGCTCTTTCCACATTGGGTACTATTAATCGTTGTAATTAACTTTAATCGTTCATTTTTTTATGCTTAAACAGTATGACACGGCTTTCCTGATCATTTCTAAACTTTGTTAAAACTGTTTTTTATATATTTTTTTTTTATTTTATAGTCAAAATTTTTATATTATTTACATTTGGAATGGAAAGTGACTTCATGAGTGCCTTATATTGAAGTGGTTTTTTAATTTGACGACTCTGTATATAATACAGAGACAAAAAAAACAACCCTTGCTGAGTTTCTTGGCGGTTCTTCTCAGTACAAGGTCTCCCGCCGTAGATTTGAGAACCGATGGCGTAGTTTTTCGACATTTACAAGTGCTTGTAACTGCCTAGGCTGAATAAACGATATTGATTTTTAATTTGATTCTGCGATATTTTTTTAACTGCAATTGAATATGAGAATAAAGAAACAAGTTGTGCCTTTCAAAAGGCTACCTTTTTATAATATCATAATATTATGAGGTATCTTTTATTATTGCTGGTGTATATTTTAGTTGGGATAAATCAATAATAGGCAATACCCATCTATTACACTTAGCTCTAATAATCAGTCGTTGTGTTAAGGAAATTAAAAGGAAAGTACCACAAACATTCAGACTTAATCAATAAAGAAAATAATATAACCGAATAAATATAAACAAATCTTTTTGAACTTGAAACCACTTTGACTCGTGAGTTTATTCGTATTTGCAGCTAGCATTTTAACTACTTTTATTTGCGAGTAATCTTTGATGTTACTTATCAAGAAATAATGTCAATATTGCTGAAACAATAAATAAATTTTGAAGTCATAAATGCCACAATACCTATCACTCAGATTACAGAACAAACAAAAAATTGTAAAAAAATCATTGAACAAACATTGAAAAATCTGTTCACAAAGACAGTCTTTACTTTTGACTTCGTATCCGCTTTGGCGGCCGCATTTGCGTGTTTCGTGCGTTCTATCTGGCTTTTGTTCTGTAATCTGAGACTTATTATAGGTGCTATGTAGGTTATTAAAAATAACAATTTACCTTTTCTACATCATCCCAATTAATGGAGCGATTTCCTTTTATTAGACATAATGCCTAATCCTTTAATCCTTTATTAGAATGTTTTACATAAAAATACCCTGTAATTCTTGCCAAGAAGCACAATGAAAAAAAATTTTCACTTGAAAAAATCTAACGCTTAATTTTGACACTGGTTGTCACTGTCAATGAATGCGAAACTCGTTCGATAGCACTTCATTCTTTACTTTTAAATTACGAATGTTGCCATTGATTACACGTTTATCCAGGTGTTACGAATGTTTAGTAAATCTAAGCTTACTCGATGTTTATTAATAATGTCGTAACCGCAAAGGTTCCTGCGCTAATAAGGGATTAGCTACTCTTAGTGTGAGTTCGGGTTACGTCAGAAGTAGGTCATTTTTATTAATAACAAGGTATAATTTTAATGAGTACTTAAAAATATTGAATTACCAGCCCTCTACTAAATTTAAGTAGGTAGTATCGCTATCTCATAATATAAGTTGCTACTTTTAATGTCAATACCAAGAGCAAGTTCTTTATGATCGAGAGCTGCAATTTAGATCAAATTTGGCATGATTCCTTAAACTTAAAACTAAATTTATCAGTAGCCTCTTATAGTCTAGTCAACAAGTGCCTTTTTGGTCAACTTTTTTCCGCAGTCTCAGAAAATTATGATCGAGGTGTCATTCGATTTGAAATGGCATCTAGATGACTTTTGAAAAAAAATGAAGTTCCGCAAACAAAAATTGCTAAAGTTATTAACAATTAACTAAAAAAAAGGGGGGGGGTTCGTTTTTTGCAAATATCTCGAAAACTAAAAAAGATATTTCAAATTAAAAAAAAAGATTCAAAAAGAGGAGGATTTTTCCTAAAAAAAAGCCCCGACTCCCGGAACTGTAAGACCAATATTTATAATTTTCCCAGAGGGATGAAAATACGGCCGAAAACGGGTCCTCTGGCTTTCGTAAGCCACGCCTACTTTTGGCACTTTATTAATAAAAAATATTTTAACATGTTAAATATAAAATTTAAGAAATGAAAAAATTCAGGGGCTTACTGGATAGAAGAATGAACAATAATCCGCGTGAAAAAAATTTTTATCACAATTTTTCAATTAGTTATGCAATTATAATTTTTATTATTTTTAAAGCATGTAACTGCTTGATGTTTAAATCCAAAGAAAATATAACTAGAAAAAATTCCACGCGGACCAGGCAGCAGACGGGACTCGAACCCGCACCCTTCGCAATCCGGGCGAATGCACTGACCAATTATGCTACCGCGGCCCTCACGGACCGCGTCGAAATTCTTTCTAGCTATTCTTAAGCTGCAAGGCAGCGCCATCTCTTCGCATTATAGGTAAACCCACAATGTCAAATGAATACTTTTACAAGTATTAAACATTTGAAAGAAGAAATAGCAATTATAGTTATAATTTTTATTATTTTTAAAGCATGTAACTGCTTGATGTTTAAATCCAAAGAAAATATAACTAGAAAAAAAATCCACGCGGACCAGGCAGCAGACGGGACTCGAACCCGCACCCTTCGCAATCCGGGCGAATGCACTGACCAATTATGCTACCGCGGCCCTCACGGACCGCGTCGAAATTCTTTCTAGCTATTCTTAAGCTGCAAGGCAGCGCCATCTCTTCGCATTATAGGTAAACTCACAATGTCAAATGAATACTTTTACAAGTATTAAACATTTGAAAGAAGAAATAGCAATTATAGTTATAATTTTTATTATTAAATCAAAATGTTTTATCAAAATCAAATGTTTAATACTTGTAAAAGTATTCATTTGACATTGTGGGTTTACCTATAATGCGAAGAGGTGGCGCTGCCTTGCAGCTTAAGAATAGCTAGAAAGAATTTCGACGCGGTCCGTGAGGGCCGCGGTAGCATAATTGGTCAGTGCATTCGCCCGGATTGCGAAGGGTGCGGGTTCGAGTCCCGTCTGCTGCCTGGTCCGCGTGGAATTTTTTCTAGTTATATTTTCTTTAGTTATGCAATTGTTAATTAAACATTTTTTTCCGCTTGAACATGAACTTTGCAAGTGTGATTATTGTTAAACTATTAATTTGAGATTTTTTCCTCTCTTGGAACAATTCTTGAAAGGCTTTAGAATAGATCCCGGTCAGAAAAAAAACAGTTTTTTATTAACAATTATCGTTGTTTCAAAATTAAAAAGTTAAATTAATCATCGAAAATTTTTTTTTTTAAATATTATTGATGATCCGTTTTTATGTTATTAGAAGCTGCATAAAAATATTTTTTTTTACAAATGCGTTGTTTATTAGATAATTGATTTTTTTTACGGAATTTCAATCTTTCATACAAATAATGATTTTTACAAGAAAAATTGTTCCTTAAAAAAAAATTTTATTGCTTAAACACGCATTTGTTAATTAACAATTATTTTTTCCCACTACTAATTAATATTAAGGAACATTTTTTTTAATTATTATATATTTTTCTTTTCAATATAAAAAAAAATCGTTTTACTTAATTTTTCATTGTGTATGTAATAAACAATTTATTATAAACAAATACATTTTTATCTTATATATTTTTTTTTTGGTTTTTTGTTAAGATTTTTTTTTTAATTTTTTAAATAAAATTATTAATAAAATTTATTAATATTTTTTCGGCCGTATTTTCATCCCTCTGGGAAAATTATAAATATTGGTCCTACAGTTCCGGGAGTCAGGGCTTTTGTTTAGGAAATTTCCTCCTCTTTTTGAATCTTTTTTTTAATTTGAAATATCTTTATTAGTTTCGAGATATTTGCAAAAACGAAACCCCCTTTTTTTAGTTAATTGTTAATAACTTTTGCAATTTTTTTTTAAAGAACTTCATTTTTTTTCAAAAATCATCTAGATGCCATTCCGATTCGAATGACACCTCAATCATAATTTTCGGAGACTGCTTAAAAAAGTTGACCAAAAGGGCACTTGTTGACTAGACTATTAGAGCATGTTAAAGACTAAATATAGTATTGGTTTAAAGAATCATGTTAAAATCGGATCACCGAAAGAAATACCAATTCTTGCACAATAACCGCCATGTAAAGCAATTTGTTACTTATTTTCCTAATTGCTTTTAGAATTCACAAGAAAAATACTTTAATGTACTTCCTGGAGACTTAAAATCAGTTTTAGATATTAAATATTATTGTGCTCTAACTGTACGTGAGCGTGTAAGTTGCGTTGCCAGGTGACACTCGTCTCATATTCCGGTGTTCGTTCAAAATTTTCCTTACGGCAAACGTCGTCAGTAGATTGCTCATTCTAGGGTGCTTATTGATTTTTTTATTTCTTGATATCAAAAATAATAGAATATGTTAGTTTGTGCGTCATGGAATTTAGTTTGGTAGGTGACTTTAAGAGTTGTTTAAATCGGAACGGTTTGAAAATACTAATGAATGTGAAGAAAACGAAATATGTATTTTGTACCTGTTATCTCTGAACATCTATGTGTGTGTGTGCGAGTAATCTATCAGTTCCGATAAATCGCTCAAGGTAGTTTTTATAAAAATAAACAATATTAATTTAATTTGTATGTTGTGATGTTAAATTCTCTTCAACAGCCCTCCTTTAGCCCACTCAGAGCACCGGGGGAACAATAAAAGAAAACCAAAAAATTAAGATAATGTTATAAGTATATTTTATCCACTTTAGATACCAAAGCATAGGAATTCAGTAGTTTAAGTTATTGCTTATATAAATCAACAAGTCTAACTATGTTTATTATTTATATAATAACTATGTTTCACTAATTATAAATATCTAAGCTGAATACAGTAGTTCAAAGTTAATGTGTATATAAACCAACAAGTTGTCATGAAAGGTTATAATTATATGAATATCAAACATTCATAACACTTTACCATGTACTTACAATATAATCCTTACTAATATATTTTATCCACAAATACCACATAGACTAGACTGAATAAGCTATTGAGTGGATTTCAGAGGTTCTACGGCTCGTTTGATCGATATTGGTGACAAACTTAGTTAATTCTAGTTCTCAGTGAGATAACCAGTTATATATATGTAATATATGGAAATGGGTAAGTCGGGGTCCAACCTCGCCTGTTGTTTCCTTTTCACGTTCACCCGGGGTTAGTAGAGAAATACCTTGATTATGATAGGTTAAGCTGTGTATAATCTGTCTGCTGTTCGGCCGGGTTACATAAAACCGGAGAGCGGCTGGCAAATAAACTCCCGCGCCCCTTCTGGTCCGTGCACAGAACAAAAGTCTCCTTGTTAGTCCTCCAGTATTTCTTGAGGGGAACGTACAAGCCTGAAGTTCACATTGAAAAAATGATCAGATATGGGGAAAATACATAGATTACCACATCTGTGGTGGGTGAGGGAGTGAGGGATATTCACGGTCAATGTTTACACTTTAAAATTTGAATCACTACAGGACTGGGGGCCCGTCCCACCCGGTTTGAAGAAAATCAATTCCACGTTCACTAACTTGACAAGAATGATTAGGTATATTTGATGACAAGAATCACTATATTGTGCATAATGCAGTTCAATTAGTGCTAGGAGAATAAATATGAGATCAGATGATAGCTTACCGTTCGAAATATGAAACTATCCGTAAGTATTTTGTTTCCTATCACAAGTTACCGCCTTATTATTGCAATCGCCTTGCGAAGGTTCGTGTTCGTCCACCTACGATACAGAATATCAACAGAAAGGTTATTTTCACAGCCCAAACTTGCAAATTATGTAGGAAAAGAGCCACTCCAATATACCTACGAAACTCAGTTCGGTTAGCGACTCCGCGCTTTTTCCGCCAATATCCTTCGGGATATAAACTTTTCGGATCTATCTCACGACTTCGACGACAATAATATGCCGTTTATTATACTTTGGGCAGAAGAAAAGATGAAAAGTTAACTGTACCACAAACAGATTGTGAAATTTTAAAAGTTGTTTTGACAATTGCTCATAGATGATAGACGGATCGTCTACTCCCAAACATGTGTCTATGATTTGTTTCCCACTTCAACTGAAGGCAAAGGCCACAGTCAAACAGACAGCCGCCGCATTCGAGACGAACCGAAGAATAAACTCAAAACTATATACCTACGCTCGCCGTAAGCTGAGGAAAAGGGAATACCTACCCAAATCAGCGAGGAAATTCAATTTCGAGTAAAATTCAAAATCGATTAAAAACAGCACCCGATAAGAGGACTCAAATCGATCTGGGAAAGACTATTCAAAATTCAACAACTGTCAAACTCCATCCATTCATCCACGCGCCCCCACAGAGATTCCCGCCTGATTACTTTTTTTTTTTTTTTTTTTTTTTTTTATAAGTCTCAAGGCGAATATTTTAGTCGAATAGGAAAATCGACTCTTCCCTCAAGGCTACCAACCCAATCAATGAAGTTTGACAGCTACGCTGACGTAAGCGGTTCGCTATCATAGACAAAACAGCTGTCCTACGTGTGTCAGTGTCACGCTCTGTTTAAAAACAAACACTACAGTATCCCCCCACTCACGGCAGAATTCACGTAGGGAATTCGTCGAACGCCCTCGTTCGTATATCCCCATGTCTTATGTACTTTAGTTAAGATATGATTAAGTTATGTTGTATAAAATAATAGAATATTATAAACCGCTAAGTTAAAAAAAAAAACATACAGAACGATAAATCATTGATAAATCTCTAAGTTGTAACAAAAATAGATAATAATAAATGACAATAGTAACACAAAGTGTATACCACTCAAGGCCGTACCGCAAGCATCTTTGCTCCGAAAATAGATATAATAAAAAAAAATTATAATGTTACCAGTTATACCGCGAAAAACATAATGGTAGAAAATTAACCAAAGATGTTATTGGTCAAAGGCGATTTGCTCACAAAATTGCATGTTGTGTGTTCGTCCATCGTGTGTCTCATTTACTGTCTCCCGAGAGAAATAAAAAAAATATCATAAATATTCTATGCTCATCATAGGATATTATGATAAAAGTTGTTGTTAATACGTTTTCATTTGTATTAGCAACTTCAATAAAATGCCTTGGTAGGTAAAAAACTAACAAGCACATTAACAAAACCTTCTCCTGGAAAAGTTAAGAGACAATTAAGTGTTTAAGCATTAATTAGGTGGCAAACAAAGAGATCACACTATCGGGGACGAACACACACATGGGTATCTAAGATGCAGTGTGATACCAAGACCCATTGACGATTTCTACGTCACGCCGGGCAGAAGGCGGAATGGGTATTCGTCGGCCGCCACATCCACGGCGATAAGTCCCTACCTAAATATCTATTCGGGGTCAGCGCTTTTGAAATCTTTTATATGCCATTTGCCTACATACTTCCCGTTTTCGTCTTCGAGCTCGTAAACGAGTGGGGAGAGTTTACGGATTATTTTGCAACGTTCATATTTCGGTGCAAGTTTGACTGAAAAGTATTTATGAGCCGCGCTTTGTTTATACGTCCGTTTCCAAATGTAATCGCCTACGTTAAAGGAAATATCCCTACGACGCCTGTTATAATATTTAACGTTCCTATCGTGGGCTTTTCGCAGTGAGTCCTTGACCTCTTTAAAGATTTCACCTAAATGACCCAGATTAGACGCATGAGTATCCCGGGGTACTATCACTAACTCGTCAAGATCGTTGAAACCGGCATAAATACTACCATCGGTCACAGCCTCCCTACCATGAACTAACATAAACGGAGTATATGACGTGGATTCGTTCACAGAGGTGTTCATAGCGAACTGGATCTTATGAATATTCACGTCCCAAGATCTATGGTCATTTTCAACGAACGAGGCCACCGCAGTGATGACAGTACGGTTATAACGTTCGACAGTGTTAACCTGAGGGCAATACACAGGACCCAAATGGACTTGTGGTATATTATATTTGGCATACAAAGATTGAAGTTCATGGCTTACAAATTGCGATCCGTTATCGGAGATCACGGTTTGAGGTATACCATGAATCAAAAAGACATGATCCTCCAGTCGCTGAGCAATCACCCTACCCGTAGCTCGACGTAAAGGAAATAATAAACAATATTTTGTAAAGCAACACACTACTACCAGCAAATAGTTGTTTTGCTGTCTGGACATCGGCAGTGGGCCAACTAAATCGATGCTGATGCACTGGAATGGCCGACAGCAAACTTTAGGTTCTCCCATGAACCCAGGAGTTGCCAGTGAACTGTGTTTGTATGCGTTGCAAACCGAGCAACTCTTAATAAAATCCACGGTATCCTTATACATACCGGGCCAAAAATATCTTAATTTTAAACGTTTATAAGTTTTTGCCACACCAAGATGAGCCGCGATTGGTTCAGAGTGGTTCTGTTTAATTATAGATTCCCTACTCTCAATCGGGATAACCTGTTTCCACTGGTAATCACCACTGAGCTTATTACTACTTTTTGTGAAACGGTATAACCTACCATCAACTATCTGAAAATTTGGACAAGCTCTAGGTTTGTCCGTACAACGTTTAATTATATTATTATACCACGAGTCGGCTGTGGCGTCAGTGATACCTATAGATGCCACGGGAACAGAGCGGGATAACGCGTCAGGTACCACATTTTGTGAGCCACTGCGATGTTCTATTACAAAATTATAGGGTGATAATCTACAACCCCAACGCGCCAAGCGACCGGTCGGATTTTTAAGCTTCAGAAACCATTTTAGACTAGCATGATCGGTAATAACACGAAATGGCCTACTACCCTCCAGATAGGGACGGAAATGCTCGACTACATGTACCACAGCTAAAGCTTCCCGCTCGGTAGCCGAGTAATTTCGCTCGGCGTGGGTAAGTGAGCGACTACAATACGCGACCGGATGCTCCTGGCCGTCTACGGTTTGGGTGAGGGTACCTCCAATGCCAAAATTGGACGCATCGCAATGAACTGCAAATTCCTTCGTGAAGTCCGGACATGCCAAAACTGGAGCACTTGTAAGAGCCGACTTCAAGTCCAGAAATGCTTGCTCTGCCTCATCCGACCATTTAAAGGGAGGAGCACCCTTACGCGTAGAAGTGAGAGCATTTAATGGCCCGGCCATATGGCTAAAGTTTTTAATAAATCGCCTATAATATGATGCAGTTCCCAGAAAACGTTTCACCTCCTTTCTATTAGCGGGTATGGGAAAATCCACAATAGCTCTTATTTTATCGGGATCGGTACGCAAACCATATTCATCAACCACGTGACCCAAATACTTCAACTGTCTTCTAAAGAATTGACACTTCCCCATATTAATAGTTAAATTAGCCTCCAACAATCTATCTCTGACTTTACGTAGAATATCAAGATGTTCGGACATAGCAGGCGAGGAAGTTAAAATTATTAAATCATCCAAATAAATGAATATTTTATGGTTATCCGGGTTAAAATCTGGTGACCCGGATCCCAACAGCTTATTAAACTCCGGCCCAAACAAACTATCCATCAAGCGCTGCTGAGTGGCAGGCGCTGAGGTCAAACCGAAACACATGACCTTAAATTGAAATAGCCCGCGGGAGGGAATAGTGAATGCGGTCTTTTCCCGGGAATCCGGTGATAATAATACTTGATGGTATGCCGATTTAAGATCGATTGAAGACAGGAATTTCGCGTCACGGAGCTGGTCCAGGATGCTACTGATATACGGCAAAGGATAGGCGTCATGCTTTGAAATCGCGTTGAGTTTCCTACTGTCCAAACAAAAACGATAAGATCCATCCGACTTTTGCGCCAGAGTGACGGGATTGTTCCACGCACTATTGCTCGGCTCCACCACATCATCTTTGAGCATTTGGTCTAGTTGCTTGTTCATTTCGGCCAACTTTTCCGGAGACATGATATAGTAACGCTGCTTGATCGGTGGATGATCGCCCGTGTCTATTTTGTGCGTGACCAAGTGAGTCCTACCTAATCCTCTCTTCTCCGCTGATATATCCTCAAACAATCGTATTACTTCCTGAGCCTGCCTACGCTCGGACTCAGAGAGCGACTCAAAATCTTGTAAAAATCTATCGTTACAAGTGATCGAACCAATATGATTACCCCCCGGCAAATACTCACCACCCTCCAATAAGGATAGAACGTCGGGTGCTATCTTAAATTCTTTCCAGAAATTCATCCCAAAAAGTAGCTCAGTGGCGACCCCAGGTACTAAGTAGAATTTAATAGTGGCGGTTCTTCCTCCGACAGTGACTGGCAAAAATATGTAGCCCGTCACTGGAGACGACGAACCGTTTGCAGTAGTAATGTGTGTTAAGTCCCATGACTTATGTACAGTACCAAGGCCAGAAAAATGTTTTATTGCATTGTTACCTACAATAGATATTTCAGAACCAGAGTCTAGCAAGCCTATATATTTTAATTCATAAATAGTAATTTTTAAAAATGGACGGGCATCCCCTCTTGTGTTGTGAATCGGCGCTGTCAGATGTTGACATTCATTTTGACACTTTTTAATAATGTTTTGTTTATTACTATCGAAAAACCGTCGAATTACTTCCAACCACGAATCCCATTCGTGTTTAGACAAAAATGTATAACAGCGCCGATTCACACCTTCCCGTTTTTTGGAAGAATATTTAGCTTTCCCCTGGGAGCACTCGGGACACGATCTTGCCGTCACCCCTTTTCGGCCGCAACGATAACAAACCAAAACATGAGCTTCCCGGCATGTTCCCAAAGTGTGCCCTTCAACACGGCAACGCACACAGAACTTATCATTTCCCACCAGTTGCACGGCTGAGACCTTAGGCAGTTGTCTATTATTGCTATTCTTATAACTCAGATCTGGAGCTAAGCAAGCCTGGGTTATTTTAGGTGGTTCACTAAAATGTTGGGAACGCTCCTTGGCACCTTCCAGAAGTCTACATTTGCGTTTCAAATCTGTCCAGGACTCTATGGGATTCAAAGCTAATTGTGTAGTGTAAAAAGGTCTAATATTAAAAAGAACAATATTCAATTTCTCTTCCTCTGAGAGCGACTTTGACAACCGAGTAAAATAGTTCTGCATAATGCTAAGATAATTCACTATGCTTTCATCGGAACCCTGAGTGCGAGACCGGATCTCTTGTAATAAACGATGATCATAATCTGATGGTAAATATTCATCAAGAAGCAAGGTTTTCAACCCTAACCAGCTATGTACTTCGGATTGCACCCCACGATACCAACAAAGAGCCTCATCTGTAAACAATTCAGCTGCAGAATTGAACAATTTACCATCTGTTACACCACGAGACAAACATAACTCCTCTAAACGCTGCAAGAATGCCTTTACACAGGTTTCCCATTAAACCGTATGTTTAGTTTATGTACGGCAGCACCAGAGTCAGGGAAGCATTCCCAGTGCGTTCAGAAGCAGCATGGACTCTGCTATTCTCTTCCGGAGGCACCTGAGTTAAACTACTCTTAAAATGGTGCATAATGTTATCTAACTTAACCAGAAACTTGTCCAGACGTTCTTGCAGCGCCTCCAATTGAGAGGCGATGCTGTCATCATTATCAGAATCTAAGCGACTAAGTCTATGAAACAAGTGATGTGCTAATGATTGTATTCTGTTCAGTGCTTTAAGGGAACTAGCTCTAGAAGAAGTTTGAGAAGTAAGATCATCTAAACTGTCTAATTTCTCCCTAATAATATCCAACTCTGATTCTATCTCTACTTCACAAGTTAATATTTCATCAGAAGGTAAATCTTTATTTAAAGCACGTACTTGTGCCTTTAAAGCAGGCACCCCGTCCACAGGCTTCGCACCCCTAATTCTGACTTCATATTCCAACTCATCTTTGTGTAACAAGTTAAAAGTGATTGGCCTCTGTTCCATTTTGTAAGTTAAAATTACTCCTAGTGTGGCAAAATAAAGAAATGTTCAATAACAAAGTGTAATTAATATGATAATAAAATCACCTACCTGTTAAGATATATCAGTTAAAATAGTAGTGTTGTAACAAGTGTGGTTTCACATGAGGGTTGAAAATTGTTAGGTTCTAAAGGATTAGGTTTCTCAATGTTAGGTTTCTTCTTGTTAGGTTCAAAAAAGTGAGGTTGGTGAACTAACCTACCAAAAATCAGTACACAAGAGGGTTTTTTTTTTTTCCTTTAAATAAGGGTATAAAAAAGTAAATATGACTTTTTTGATTGTAAATTTTGAGCCAATATCGATCATCCGATGTTACAAATTATTATGTTTACAACACAGTATAACCAGATAAACAAATCTTTGGATATAAGCCAAATAATTCAGAGAAAAAAGAAAAATTAAAAAAAAAATCACCAATATCGATCAACCTTTTTTGAGCAAAATGACCAAAAAAAAGAGCAAAGTAAATGCTACAAAGCCTTGTTTCCACTTGTTCGGGCGCCACATGTGATGTTAAATTCTCTCACAGCTCTTTAGCCACTCAGAGCACCGGGGGAACAATAAAAGAAAACCAAAAAATTAAGATAATGTTATAAGTATATTTTATCCACTTTAGATACCAAAGCATAGGAATTCAGTAGTTTTAAGTTATTGCTTATATAAATCAACAAGTCTAACTATGTTTATTATTTATATAATAACTATGTTTCACTAATTATAAATATCTAAGCTGAATACAGTAGTTCAAAGTTAATGTGTATATAAACCAACAAGTTGTCATGAAAGGTTATAATTATATGAATATCAACATTCATAACACTTTACCATGTACTTACAATATAATCCTTACTAATATATTTTATCCACAAATACCACATAGACTAGACTGAATAAGCTATTGAGTGGATTTCAGAGGTTCTACGGCTCGTTTGATCGATATTGGTGACAAACTTAGTTAATTCTAGTTCTCAGTGAGATAACCAGTTATATAGCTATATGTTTTATATATGGAAATGGGTAAGTCGGGGTCCAACCTCGCCTGTTGTTTCCTTTTCACGTTCACCCGGGTTAGTAGAGAAATACCTTGATTATGATAGGTTAAGCTGTGTATAATCTGTCTGCTGTTCGGCCGGGTTACATAAAACCGGAGAGCGGCTGGCAAATAAACTCCCGCGCCCCTTCTGGTCCGTGCACAGAACAAAAGTCTCCTTGTTAGTCCTCCAGTATTTCTTGAGGGGAACGTACAAGCCTGAAGTTCACATTGAAAAAGAATGATCAGATATGGGGAAAATACATAGATTACCACATCTGTGGTGGGTGAGGGAGTGAGGGATATTCACGGTCAATGTTTACACTTTAAAATTTGAATCACTACAGGACTGGGGGCCCGTCCCATCCGGTTTGAAGAAAATCAATTCCACGTTCACTAACTTGACAAGAATGATTAGGTATATTTGATGACAAGAATCACTATATTGTGCATAATGCAGTTCAATTAGTGCTAGGAGAATAAATATGAGATCAGATGATAGCTTACCGTTCGAAATATGAAACTATCCGTAAGTATTTTGTTTCCTATCACAAGTTACCGCCTTATTATTGCAATCGCCTGGCGAAGGTTCGTGTTCGTCCACCTACGATACAGAATATCAACAGAAAGGTTATTTTCACAGCCCAAACTTGTAAATTATGTAGGAAAAAGAGCCACTCCAATATACCTACGAAACTCAGTTCGGTTAGCGACTCCGCGCTTTTTCCGCCAATATCCTTCGGGATATAAACTTTTCGGATCTATCTCACGACTTCGACGACAATAATATGCCGTTTATTATACTTTGGGCAGAAGAAAAGATGAAAAGTTAACTGTACCACAAACAGATTGTGAAATTTTAAAAGTTGTTTTGACAATTGCTCATAGATGATAGACGGATCGGCTACTCCCAAACATGTGTCTATGATTTGTTTCCCACTTCAACTGAAGGCAAAGGCCACAGTCAAACAGACAGCCGCCGCATTCGAGACGAACCGAAGAATAAACTCAAAACTATATACCTACGCTCGCCGTAAGCTGAGGAAAAGGGAATACCTACCCGAATCAGCGAGGAAATTCAATTTCGAGTAAAATTCAAAATCGATTAAAAACAGCACCCGATAATGAGGACTCAAATCGATCTGGGAAAGACTATTCAAAATTCAACAACTGTCAAACTCCATCCATTCATCCACGCGCCCCCACAGAGATTCCCGCCTGATTATTATTTTTATTTTTTTTTTTTTTTTTTTTTTTTTTATAAGTCTCAAGGCGAATATTTTAGTCGAATAGGAAAATCGACTCTTCCCTCAAGGCTACCAACCCAATCAATGAAGTTTGACAGCTACGCTGACGTAAGCGGTTCGCTATCATAGACAAAACAGCTGTCCTACGTGTGTCAGTGTCACGCTCTGTTTAAAAACAAACACTACAATGTTCATTTATTAACTTACTACTTTGTTACTTTATCAAGTACAATAAAATTCAATGATATTTAAAAAAAATCAAATTGTTAACAATAATATCTACATCATACGTAATAATTTGTCCTCAGGCTGTAAGAAAAGTGAGTAAATTTTTTACGTGCTCTGCCACCTGATACTTGAAAATTGGCCCACAGCACAAGTTAGCGAGTATGTGTACGTTCATTGTACACACTAATACTACTCGATGATCCATATTTTATCCATCAGAAAATAAGTTAGGCCTGGAGGTCTTACTCTATAACTAGGTAGATTAGTTTTTGCCAGCTGTCATACATTTTTCTCGAATAATTCATGTAGGCAAAAAAAAAATAATGTATTGCCATTTATACTATGGATTATTTCTGGAAATATGGACTCTAGAGACTAGATAGTTTTAAACATTTCATTGCATTGTTAGATAGTTTATTTCTGGAACAATGCGAACTCTAAGGACTGAATTCCTTGTAGACATTTTATAACTAATAAACTTTTTTAGTGCTAAGTTACCGCTCAAACTGATGATCTTTTTGCTCTTTTTTATGGTATCGGCTTAACTAGTATAACTAGCCTGGCCATAAATACTGTTACATAATAACTTTTCCTTTTCTCAACTTTTTTTATAATTTTGAATTTGGAACACGTATATTACTTTAAAAACTTTTTTCGATTTTGCACCATTTCACATATTTCTTTGTGTGCATCATCAAATTATATGGAATGTGGTGTTAGCAAAAATATGATTGCAGTCATCGCCTTGCATAAAGTGGGTATAGAGCCGTCGGTCATATTCCAAACAAAAGCTTGGTATCAGCCGTTTGTTCGTATATCGTACTATCAACAGATACAACAACACTTCGTTTGTCGAAAACCAGAAAAGATCGGGGCGGCCGCGTGCTGTAAGAACTACAAAGGTTAATGCTGTTAAAGCCAGAATTCGTCGAAACCCCTTTAGGAAGCAAAAAAATATCGCGAGAAATGGAGATTTCCGCTAGGACTCTGTCGCGTATTATAAAACAAGATTTGAAGCTCGGTGCTTATCGTCGATACACAGGACATGCCCTAAATTAATCTTTACAATTAAAGAGAGTGGATCGATTAAAACGCCTTCTGTCGCGATACGCAGGTGAAGGTGAAGCACACAAATATCCTCTTTACCTATGAAACAAAATTCACGATTGAACAACACTACAATAAGCAAAATGATAAAGTGTACGCTCACAGTTCTAAAAAAAAATGGGTGCGTGTACTTATGTAGGCGCGTGAGAAGTTATCCTTCTTTCGCATCGTTTAAAATTAGTTTTTAATTGCATGCAAATAATTAATTACAATAAATTAATAAAAAGTCTGGAAAAGGACATGGTCAATAAAGTTCAGTTTTAATTTGAAAAAATAAATAAATAATCAAAATATTCAATTAAAATCGCTACTGAATATAATTTATTAGAACATAAATAATAATTATAATAACTGTTTTATTGCCTCCAAATTATGATACACTTATTAAAACGTACTACCTAAAGGAAAAACAAAATTATAAGTATGTATCTTAATATAACATTAAGTGGAGGCAAGAGGACGAGGCTCAGCGTAAGCGGAGCCAGGTATGCCCTGGTCCATGCTAGTTTTCAGCCCCAACCTTTTCCCTGCGATGTTATGCGGGTCACAGCCAGTAATAAAGAACTGCCAAACTATTACATAAAAAAACTTGCATTCTACAAACTAAATAGAGAAGGTACTGCTCTTATATCTTTATGGGTCCTGGAGTGTACTGTTTGTTTGTGTGTGTGTGTGTGTGTGTGTGTGTGTGTGTGTGTGTGTGTGTGTGTGTGCGGGTGTGGTAAATAATTGTATATTGTGTAGGTACATGCGTCAAATTGATAGAAATTTTCAGAAACTAAGAAGGTTAGACATGGTGGAAAAACCGAATCAAAGGCAAATCTTTCCAGTGTGCGTGTCTCAAGTCCTCCGCTGCAAGTTGTTTTTGCAATAACGCTTTATTATACTTCGCTTTAAAATTCTGACCACTGGTTTTTATTCTTAGAGGCGGTGGAAGATCGTTCCAAATCTTTGCCGCGGAATACTTGAAACACCCCTTATAGCGAATAGATTTATGTTTAGGAACTCTGAGAAGACTTTGTGCTGCAGAACGAAGCGGTTTGAGGGCCCATTCAGTTCGCCAAGAATGTTTTTCATATAGGTATTCAGGCTTTTTATTACATATCACTCTATGAACAGTACAGGCATATTGGAGTTCCCTTCTGCCTTTCATGTTGAGTATATTATGTCGGTTCAGGTATGGAGTAACATATTGTTTTTTGGGAATTTCGAAGCTAAATCTTACACAGGCATTTTGGAGTCTTTGCACAGCTCTTTCTGTACTACTATTTATTCTTGGGCCATAAACGTTACTGCAGTAGTTAAATGCGGAGAGTACTAGCAGGTCTGTTAGATGCAACCGTAGATCCTCTTTGATATACGCTCTTATTTTATAAAGGGTCTTTAGCTTATAAAAGGCAGTTCTTATTTTTTGGTTAACATGCTCTGTAAACTTTTGTTCCCCATCCAGTATCAATCCTAGGTTTCTCGCTGCTCCAACCTGTTCAAGACAAACTCCGTCTATTTGCACTTTATTTCTGCTATCAAGTACTATTTGTATTTGTTTCTTAGTACCTAAAGCTAACACCTGACACTTATTCGCATTTAGAACCAGCGAGTTCCTTTGCGACCAGTCGTAGATATTACTAATATCAGTATTAATTTTAGCTATGGCGTCGCTAATATCACTGCCTTTAAAGGAATAGTATAACTGTGTGTCATCGGCATAAAGGTGGTATTTGCAAAAAATTATATGTTTAGGGAGGTCTGCAGTAAATATGTTAAAGAGAGTGGGGCTTAAACGCGATCCCTGAGAAACTCCTTGTTGAAGAGTCCCTGTCGAGGATAACCTTTTCTCACCGTTCTCTGATTCAGTAATAACAATTTGTTCCCTATTGAGTAGGAACGTTTTGAACCACGTGCAGGCATTCACGGAAAATCCATATAGTTCTAGTTTCTTAAGAAGCAGCTCCGGATGTAAACAATCAAATGCTCGAGAATAGTCGAGTAGGACCATTATAGTACTCAAACCCATATCTGAAGCCTCCGTTATATCGTCAGTCACATGGAGAAGTGCTGTTTCTGTGCCATGTCCCTTGCGGAAGCCAGATTGAAATTTAGGCACTATTTCCATCCTCTCCACATAACTTAGAACTTGTTTTAATACCACCTCCTCTATGACCTTGGAGAGCACCGGCAATATCGAAATCGGACGCAAATCTTTAAATTCTTCTATGCAGTTTCTTTTTGGTATGGGTTTTACTATAGCCCTTTTCCAGTCAGATGGGAATATGTTTGATTCTATTGATTGCTTTATTATTGCGGTGATTATGGGTAGTGTACGATGTATCGTTAATTTTATCATTTCTATATTCAGGTCGTCATAGCCAGTTGCCTTTGTTTTAATTTTATTTATTATTTTTAAAACCTCTTCATCGGTTGTTGGTTCTAGATTGAAAACAGAATCTTTGTATTGACTGCTATCCAAACAATCTTGTCCCATAACAGTACCGCCACAAGAAGGAGTGTTTAAGAAGTGGGTATTAAATTTATCAGGGTCTCTCAGATGGTCAGGAATGAAATGTTTACACGAGTCAAGAGTGAGGCAGGTATTTTTAAGGTTTTTCCATAGAACTTTAGGCTTTTTTAAATTTCTATTTATAAATTGGTTAAAATAAGCCTTCTTTTCCCGTTCAATGGTTGCTGTGGCAAAATTTCTAAGACTGCGATAGTATTTCTTAGATGATTCGGTTTTATTTCTCAGTGCTTTTGCTAGCGCTTCATCTCTCAGCTTCATAATAAATTTGACCATATCGGTAATCCAAGGTTTTGGAGTCTCCCTGTGCACGATTTTCTTTTTGGGTGCATGCAAATCGAATAAGGCTAAAGTGAAATTATTGAAGACACTTACCATCTCATTTACACTGTCAAGGGAAAGAATATATTCCCATGGGATATCTTGCAAATCTGCTTGGAACCGATCCTGATCAATGTTATTGAGAATTCTCCGTTCACTTATTACCTTCAATGGTTTCGGTTTCTTTATGTCACACCATAGCGTGATCACTCACTCCTGAGCTGTGTATAATTTGAGTAGTTTTACATCGTTCTGGAGTATCGGTCATAGCTATATCTAAAATTGTTTCTGTAAACTCAGTCACTCGTGTGGGTTCATTGACTAATTGTGTGAGGCCATGTTGTTGACAAAATGTAGAAAAATCATTAGCTCGTACAGAGTGAGATTTCATATCAATATTCAGATCCCCCATGATGCATGTGTAGTCGCATTGAGCTATCGAGGCGATGGATTCGCTGAGGGAGTCCAGTGCGTCAGCTACTCGAACACTTTCAGGTCTGTAAGCTGTGCCAATTACTAAAGAAGCTCCAACAAGTTTAATTTCAAGCCACATTTGCTCTAGCGATGAAATAGGGTGCTGACGCACCTTAGCAGCAACATTTTTTTTAACATAAAAACCAACACCACCTCCGGACTTACCTTGACGTGGTCTATGTAAAAATCTGTAACCCGGTATTGATGGTGCTAGACCACCTTCCCCGTCCCTCAGCCAGGTCTCGTTGATGGCTAGGATATCTGGTTCATAAATCAAAATAGTCACAGCAAATGCATCTTGTCCCGTATTAAGTGATCTAACATTCCACAACCCAAGTCTCAAACAGCGTTGCCTATTGTTAGTCATTGTATCGATATGAAAAATTTATTTATGAAATGAATATAATATATATTGTATAAGAGTATGTAAAGCATGAGCTGTGCTGTGTGCGAACAAAGAGTGATAAGTACAATAGTATTTGTATTTTTAAAAGTACCACATTTAAATTTTATTAAATAAGCAAAATGAGCTATTGAGCTGTTACAATATATTAAGAAGCAACATATCTTCAGGTTAAGCAGTTTTTGCATGCACATAGACAAAAATGAAATGGCAGATAACATAAAAGGCAACATAAGCGTACGATTAAAGCAGGAGTAACATTTTTCGTTGTATTTTATGCAGGGATTGCAGGTCCATGATAGTCATTTTCCATCTAGCGGCACTGGTCCAAACACCCGAACTAAGTCCTCTTCGCTGCGAATCTGAAAAGCGGGTTTGCCATCCTCCTGTCGAACAAAAATGCGCCCCCGCTTAGTCCAGACGTATCGCCAATTCAGCCTGCGTCTCTCTTCCCGGACCTTGTGAAAGAGCTGGCGATTGGCACGCGTGAGGCGCTGGTTTATATAGACCGGAGAGCCTCTTTCCATAGCGGTGACCGGGATGCCATCCTCCACAGTGGCGACTGGGGCGCTGTCCTCCACAACTGTGACCCTGCGGCGTACACGTGCTGCCTTTAGGAGGTCGTCACACAGCTGTCGGCGCGCCAGGAGTACCACGACGCGGCGTGGCCGACCCTGTGCCTCGGCAGGCGGCACACCCACACGTTCCGCAAACACCACGTCCCGTCTGTCCAAAGTCACCCCCAGCCTCACGGCCAGCGTGGTGACGCTCTGCTCCACGCTGACCCCCCTCTCTTCAGGCATCCCGCCGATCTCTAGGTCAGACATCAGTGCGTCTTGATCGCGGTCGTTCAACTCGGCTCTTAGCTGAGAAATAGTGTGCTCCAAAGCTGCAGCACTAGCGGGTTCTCACTGGCGCTGCTCCAACACTATAATTCTCTGCTCGAATGAATCGAGTCGAGCAGTAAAAGAATTGCGGAAGGCCGTCATCTCTGAGCGAAACTTCTTCACCTCTTTCATACATTCAGCTAGCATGCACTTAATATCACTGGATGAATTATTATCGGCATTCTTCTGCGTATCCCGGACTTCGTCATCGTCTAGACAGCCTCCAACCAGATTAACTGGCCCTCGTGCGACAGCCGCAATTTCGCTATCTGCCGAAAATTCTCCAATGCCCTTGACCGGTGTGTGTGTGTTGTCACCTCTGCGTGTGCTTTTTTTGCAATTAGGGCATATCCAATCCTTGCTTACACGTGATTTCTCTGGGATTGCGAGGCAGCCCTTGTGATACCTCAGCGGACAAACACAGCAGACCACCGCGTTTGCTGGTGCTAATGTACTCCCACATGCACCACAATTGACCATTTTCAGCTCCAACAAAGTTAAATATATCTATATATATAATAATAATTTGAAGCACCAGTTACAATTATTACCCTAAAATAGTAACGGGCAATTGAAGGTGGCAACACTATGATCACGTCAAAATGCGTAGATCCAGCTGTCAATTGAAACTGACGGACTGCAATAGAAATTTTGAGGGTATTTTTAACAAAAACTTTGATAGGTCTTCGTTTTCTTTAAAAAGTGGGTAGAAAAAAGTACACTTATCTAGATTGGTTTTCTCGTTTCTTGCCTCGACAAAGTCCCGATAACAGTTTTGCAGCTTGATCCTAGGTCGAACTTTACTTTGCGATCACTTCTTGTGCAAAACAGTCACAAATTTTCAAACTTTTGAGAAAAATATGCGGAGCGACGAAAGTATCTTTAATACGGAGTTGCCAGTGTGTCCACATATGTGATTTGCACTTGTATGAAACTCAAACACGTATTCCGAATATACAAACTAGAAACATGTGGATAAATATTATAAATATGAATACCTATAACTGTTACTTTATTACAAAAAATAAAGATGTGGTTTTTGGTTCTACTACACCAATGGTCAAGAGATGGCGCTGTAGTCTCCTGAATCGCGCTTTGGTTCCGTTGTTCGAGATTAATAAATACTTTTGATAGGCCTTCACAATGCAGTCGTTAGCACCCACTAAATAGAGATTCTATTTCTATTTTGTTTGTAGATTTTCTTAACAGCATGAAGTTGGTTGCTAAAGTGACCAACTTCATGCTGTTAAAATTTTGTGTTACAGTGATGAGCGCGCATCTTAAAATTTCACTCTCATCATTTTTTCATAACGCGCCTAAAGAAGTATAACTTCAAAAAGCTCAAGTTGTCGGAAAGGTACAACATCGTAGCCATCCTGCATCTGTGGTTTTGGTGGGGCGTGTCAAGGAATTACAAAACTACATTTTCGTAAAAGAGGAGGGAACTTCAGCCAAGGTGTATAGCCAAGCCAGCCAAGATACAGTCTTGGATCATGTTTTGATACCTCTCAGTAATACACTTTTTAAAATTATACCGAGCAGGATTCTGCACCCGGTCAGAAGACACGAACTACCCAAGCCTGGCTTGAAACCAACGTTCTGGACTTTATAAGAGCTGAAGGCTGGCCTTCGTCTAGCCCAGACCTCAACGCTTTAGACTTCAAATTATGGTCAGTTTTAGAGGACATGGCCTGCTTTAAAAGACGCGGTGCCATTGTCTCTAAAAAAATCTTTGAAGCAAGCAGTGGCGAAATTTTCCTTGGAAACAGTGCGTAAATACATAGATTCGTGACCAAACAGATTAAAGGCCTGTATAAAGGCTAAAGGTGGCCATTTCAAATAGAATCTTTTTAATTTTTGCTGAGACAGTAATAAATATGTATGTATAAATTTTAATAATATTGCATTACTTAATAAAAAGAGAAATGCATTTTCATTTGTAACAGAACTTATGACTGGACTAGGTATACTAATACTATAAAGAGGAAAGATTTGAATGTTTGTTTGTATTGAATAGGCTCCGTAACTGCTGGATCGATTCGAAATATTCTTTTACATTTGGAATCTTTCATTATCCGTGATGAACATAGACTATACGATATTTTCAAATAAGTTAGGGTTCCGTATGAAAACTTCGATAATGTAACCCAAAGTGTGTAAAAAATACCAAAAAATAACCTTATGTCACGTACGCTGCGGAAGTCATTGACAATAAAGCAAAGTGATGTGCTAAAGTTTTATAGAAAACATCAATACCACCAAAAAATCCCCGATATCATATGTCTAACTATCACAGTTATGTCACAACTAGAGGTTCCCTGCGGTGACACTCGCGTTAATTTGAATAAAAAGGTTATAGTGAGTCAAACTTAAAATATGGACATATGCTGTCGCGGACTTTTTTACAAAACTTTTAAAGGGGAAAATTTTCGGTATAAATGTGCTTGACCAGCGCACGCAACGGAATCACACAAATGGAATATTTTAACCTGTTTTTGCATAATTTTGCTCCACTGCTACTGGTCGTAGCCCAATGTTACATAGCCTATCGACTTCCTCGATAAATGCATTATCCAATACAATTTTTTTTCAAATCGGAACAGCGCCGAGCATTGCTGCATTCGGTACTACGGATCCTAAACTACGCAATTTTTTTTTACTTACAATAGAAGGTTTATATTTTTTATGAAGCAAGTCATTATGTATAATACTAGCCTTTGAACAAAAACTATAGTCTACCCTACAACTCTACACCGAAGCGAAGCGAGGGCGGGTTACTAGGTACGAATATTCAGACCCCCAGTTTGGTAGTAGGGGTTTACTTGTTGCGATAATATAATTTATACTGTTGTCTCTTTTAAAGAAAAAGCTGTTTTATTTTTTCCTTTCCACCAGTTTAAATTAATCAAAAAATAAAAGGATTTTTCAAAACCTAGAAAACTATATAATGTTAAATTTTCTAGTAGTCCATGGCAGGTCTTTCTACCGAGTGTAGAAAAGTGCTTCAAACCAAATTTTTAAGCTTGCTTTTATATTTTTGTGCTCGTATTGGTATCAAAGAAAATCTCCTTTTGTTGATTCTATCGAGTTCAGTGCTCGCTCGAACTTTTGTCAATTGCCTAAGGGGTACTTTTTGACGTGACAACGTCTTAAATTAGGTTGCGGCTGGGAGTCACTTATGAAAAAGTGTAACGCTCGGTAACGTTACGATGAGTCTCTCGTGTTAAGTTTAAGTTTACATGTACAATGTTTTAGTAAACAAAATATATTTCTATAGTTAAAATTTGTGCAATTCTTATTTTCATTCAATTCCTTGTTCCTATTGTGCAATTTAATTATATTTATATCAATAAATATTCTACCGAGAAAAAGACGTTGTCACGTAAAATCTTCGCCCGTAAAACCGACTTTACAGGCAACCATTTTTTCTACTTTTTTCACTGCGGACACTTGTTTTTACTGAGCGCGTCCCTTCAATTTGAAAAGTTTTGTTAGATTTTGAAACTTAAATTGGATGCTGACAAAGCTGGATGATTGCACCCAAAAATACGAATATAGAATAAACTACATAGGTACCACCACCTTATGGGATGATGAGTAACTTTTTTTTCTGCGTCTGTCAGTAAGCTTATCAAACGGTATAGGACACGTATTTTTTCTTTGTTTACGTAATCAAAACATTACAGAGATATTGATTTGGAATGAGCATGACGTTCCTTCTTGGTACAATTTTTACTTCGAAGAGGCGTCATGAGTCTCAGCCCCAAACTTTGACGCTCTTTATCTTTGTAATTTTTTGGTCGATTGATAAAAGAATAAAAAATTGTGTCCATATTTTTTTCATAATGGGACTGATGGGCTTAATAGAATTACATTTTCTTTACCCCGTCATAATCCCCATTGAGGATATAATTTTATGTACCTAGTAATATGTCGTGGCCATATCGTAGATTTTATCACTTCATGAAATGCTCGAGAATTTCATGAAATGGTCGCATTTCATGAAATGTTTTATTATCGATTGGCCACATCTTGATGTGGTTTGGGCAGATCAATGATGAGAAATCGTTTCACGATATGGCCAACTAAACGCGTGGCTACTTCATGAAATGGCTAAAATTATTTGATCATATTGTAAAGTAGTTACATTAATTACCGGTAGAGGCGCTGCAAGCGCTTTTTTATATATTTATATGGCGGCCGCTGCCGACAATGTTGTTTCTCGCAGTGAAAAAGTGCATAATTCGTTATTTAATGAAGAAGAAAGTTAACAAAAGGATTTTCGACGAAACAAATTAAGGAGAGTACGGTGACTACGCAAAAGAAATCTATGGATTACTGGCTGTCAAAATATGACATTTTGGAAACTGCGGTTGAGGTACAAAGTGCGGATGACAATCAATGCCGTACAAAGATATAATGTTAAAACTGTACTTTCAGGGCCTAAGAGCTGAAACTTGAATTTCTTTTGTGGAAAAGGTCTCTTTTAATAGAGTTTTTTTTGCTGGCGCTACGCCGGCCGCTGCCGCGGCACGCTCCCTTTGCTCGCTCGGCTCGCGCGTCATGGTCACAACACTAACCTAACCTTTTTTTTTTAATGTTGGGAAAATGCGTGACGCATACCCCGCCCCTGGGTGAGAGACGGGGTTATGCGGGACTCCTCCTCCCCCAAATCCCGCCCAACTTGGCTCAGCGGCTGTTCGGGATGAAGGGGCCCTACCCACTAAAAACCCAACAGTGCTCCCTCGCCTGCCGGAACGGGTTTCGTGGGATCCGGATGACTCTCCACGTTACCCCCCCCCCCCAGGGGTTCCTCCTCCTCCTGGCGGTCAGGGGGATGCCCGGGAGCACCCAGGCATCCCCCCTCGATGGGTGAGACTGTGCAATGCGGACGGCGGACCACCCTGTCCGCCGCCCGCTAGTCCCACTAGGGTAGAAAGAGGCGGTCGTACTGCCGCCGCCTTCCACCCCGCCGTCGGCGGCGGAGAGGACCGGCGCGGGCGTCCCCCTCGCGGGCCCTCCGCTGTCTCCTTCTGGAGGATGACTTCCTCGCAGAAGGAGACTACCGCAGTCCAGGATCTGTCGTTGTCCAGCATCGCTTTAACGACGCTGGGCAACAAGAGATCCCTTCCTATTGCCATGACCATATCATGGCGCTGCCGAGACCACGACGGGCACTCCAAGGGTGTGCTGCGCCGTGTCCCCGACAGCGCCACAATGATGACACGACGAGGTCCCTTCCCTCCGTATGCGATGCAGGTAGCTACCAAAGCATCCATGCCCTGACAGCACCTGCACCAGACGGAAGGTCAGCGACCCATGCCTCCTCTCCCTCCATTGACTCAGCACTGGCCGCACCGCCTCCAGGGTCCTGACCCCGAACTGCTGTGTCTCCAGCTCCTCGGTCCACTGCTCCATGACGAGTTCGTCCAGCCTTCGCCTGTGGGCTATCACCTCCTCTGGCGCCAGTCGCTCCCCTCGTTGCCGGACCTCCGCCCTTTGCCAGTATAGGCGGGACAGCGTCTTCGCCTCCAGCGCCCACGGGGGTGACCCTGTCATTGCGCATACGGCCGCAAACGATGTGGTGCAGTACGCTCGCGCAGCCCTTTGCGCCACTATTCTTTGCGGCCTCTGCAGTAGGGCCTTGTTCCCCGCGCTTATGCATTCCGCCCAGATGGGCGCCCCATAGAGGGCCATACTCCTGATGACCCCAGCGTACAGTTTGCGACAACTGGCGCTGGGGCCACCAACATTCGGCAACAGTCTTCCGAGCGCCGCCGCCGCACTGATCAGCCTTGGGGCCAGTTGCTTGAAATGGGCGTCAAAGCGCCACTTCGCGTCCAGCACCAACCCCAAGTATTTCAAGGTGGACTCTATTGGCACTCTGGCTTCGTCCACCTTGACATAGGCGGCGGCTTACCCCTGGAGCTGTAAAACATCACGGCCCTTGTCTTTCCCGCTGCCACCTTAATCCCCAGCAAATCCTAATAATCCTAATCCTTATCCTCCTTATTATCAGCGAGGCACTCGCTGACCCCAACCGCTGGACATCCTCGTATGTTTCGCCCCTAACAGCTATCAGCGTATCATCCACATAGCAGATAACCGCTGTTCGGGGCAAAAGCGTCCCCCTGAGGACCCAGTCGTAGGCGAGGTTCCAGAGGAGCGGTCCCAGCACCAACACTAACCTAACCTAACCTAGTGTGAAGTATTACCGTTTGGGCCCTGGAAGAACAGTTAAGTCTAATATTGTAATATGTACCAAAGTACCTTATTATTTCTAAATATTTGATAGTTTTCTAAATATAAATGTGCAAGTTCTTGACATGTTTGATGTTTAATTTAGGAAAAAAAAAATCTTTACTTTCTTTATTTTGTTACAAAAATTTGATTAAATTTGTTTGAGTCATTCGGACTTAAATAACAATAAACAAGTTCTTACATATTCTGGATTTTTAATAAATATTTTATGGACACTTTAATTATACGATCCGGCCATACCTATTAAGGTATATCGGTGTATATGTCGTGGCCATATCGTAGATTTGCTCACTTCATGAAATGCTCGAGAATTTCATGAAATGGTCACATTTCATGATGTGGCCAACTTAATTTGACCAGATCATTAAACCTTCAACATTTAACGATTTGGTCATACACATTTGGCCGGATCGTACAATTAGGGTGTCCATAAAATATTTATTAAAAATCCAGAATATGTAAGAACTTGTTTATTGTTATTTAAGTCCGAATGACACAAACAAATTTAATAAATTTTTTGTAAAAAAATAAACATTTTTTTTCCTAAATTAAACATGAAACGTGTCAAGAACTTACACATTTATATTTAGAAAACTATCAAATATTTAGAAATAATAAGGAACTTTGGTACATATTACAATAGTAGGCTTAACTGTTCTTCCAGGGCCCAAACGGTAATACTTCAGACTAGGTTAGGTTAGGTTAGTATTGTGACCATATCGCGCGAGCCGAGCGAGCAAATCGAGCGTGCCGCGGCAGCGGCCAGCGAAGCGCTAGAAAACAAACTCTATTAAAAGAGACCTTTTCTTCAAAAGAAATTCAAGTATCACCTCTTGGGCCCTGGAAGTACAGTTTTACAGTATATCTTTATACGGCATTGATTCTCATCCGCACTTTGTACCTCAACCGCAGTTTCCAAAATGTCATATTTTGACAGCCAGTAATAGTCCATAGATTTCTTTTGCGTAGTCACCCTACTCTCCTTAATTTGTTTCGTCGAAAACCCTTTTGCTATCACTTTCTTCCTCATTAAATAACGAATTATGCACTTTTTCACTGCGAGAAATAACATTGTCGGCAGCGGCCGCCATATACTTATATAAACAAAGCGCTTGCAGCGCCTCTACCGGTAATTAATGTAACTACTCTACAATATGATCAAATATTTTCTGCCATTTCATAAAGTAGCCACGCGTTTAGTTGGACATATCGTGAAACGATTACTCATCATTAATCTGCCCCAACCACATCATGATGTGGCCAATAGATAGTGAAACATTTCATGAAATGCGACCATTTCATGAAATTTTTGAGCATTTCATGAAGTGAGCAAATCTACGATATGGCCACGACATATATATTACTAGGTTTTAAGGTTGCAGTTTTCAAGGGTTCAGTACTAATGTACTGAACGTAAAACAAACTTCGCATGATCTTCTGCAGGTTTGTTTCGTCACCAAAGTTCGGACACTGCGTGACAGATGATTACTGACAAAGATATATATCATACCGCATAATATAACTATTCCTCTGCGAGTGACAAACACTGAATGTGATATTTAATATTTACGTATTAATGTAATATTATATAACCAGATTTAAGTAGGATTGCTGATATTTAGTTAGTTTGATTTTTTTTTAAATTAATTTATGTTTATGTAATAGATTAATCTCCCGACAAGCTTTTATATCGTATAAATTGTGTAATGGCGTTGAAAGTTTTAAAGGAACATTTATTCTATTATTTATAGCGCTTTTAAATAAAAGCTTGTTTTTAAGAAGTTTTTTACTTTTCATTTATTTTCTACTTTTTACGCTGGACATAATCGAGGACTTTAAAAACTTCATCAGCAACTCCTTTCATTTGATACCTATATTATAGGAAAGTATAAAAAATTTAGTCTGCCATATTTTTAAGTCTGCTATCTTTTTAAGTCCGCCATATTGGAAGTAATGTAAGGTTTTCGAGTTATTCTCAGCAAGCCCTTTCATTTGATACCCATATTGTAGGAGTGCATAAAAAATAACTAGTCCGCCATCTTGTATGTTCCGCCATAGTAGTTTTAGAATGACGTCACACAGCTAACTAAACGTACGCGTGTATATAAAATATCAGCTCAATCGAATGAAGATATCTGTTTCAAAATTGAGTTGCAAGATTCCCACTCGTACAAACAAATATACATAAATTGCAAGTTTAATAAAAAAATTGAAAACCTGGTAATTGCAAAAGAGGACCTCTAGTTATGATCTCATTTTGATATTACGATAGTCGTTATAACTATGATAGTGTTAGCAAGTAGATTACGCCCCCATTGAAGACGCCGCAGCCAGGACAGGGATGTAATTCAATCAGGCAGCTGTTGAGGCTGAGCACTTAGTCATCGCCGGAAGCTGAGGCGTAGCGGGAGCGGAACGGAGTGAAGCGGTTTCAAAATGTTTTTTGCTCACTTATATATTGCGGCTGGTGAAGGTCGCAAGTAGAAGGAGTTCCAAATCAAAGATTGTTTTTTTTTAGAAACGAATCCTTTTATTGCCCAATTAAATTCTGTGGCCATCTCGTCTCAGTAGGTCTGAGGGGAAAAGAAGATCACTGTCCTTAATGAATCCGTATTGCATGTAAGCGGGAGGTCCAACTCCTTAGAAGCTCCTAACGTCAGGTAGGTTGGATGCAGCCGACGGTTTCCGTTGTCTTTTCAAAATCTTGGCAACGTTCTTCAGGACGGAGAAAATTTGAACGATTATCACTCGCGATATACTTTAAATAAATGACTTCAAAGAAAAAACAACACCTTTGCACTCCGCGGCTACGCCGGTGTGACTACTAAAAAATAAAATCCGAACGGCATAACGTGTGCCCTGCCGTGCGAGACTCCGCTCCTTTACTCAAATATGAGAACTCGCTATCAATGTATAAACGCGAATAATACATTCAGCTTCGTGCGCGGTTTTTCTAACTAATTTGTGTATTTAATGAATTAAGATTTAGCCTTTCACCCAGTTAACGTTTTTAATTAAAGAATATTAAAGTAATATTTTATAGTAGCACATTTATATTCATTGTTTATTAAAGACTTTAATAACGCACAACGTTACAATATATACATATATTACTTACTACATAAGTACACCATTAACCACCTACCTTCACCTCCGAGATCGCTGTTAATAAAATAATGAAATAAATAGAATAATGTTTTATACTCTACAGCTCTACTTACAGAGTCACGTATGAAAAAAAATATAAATCTTATATTATACCTAATTTAAGACAAAATAACAGTTTTGGTCCAAAAATAAAACTATCCCGAGAAAGTTACACTTAAAGAAATTATTATTTTATTATGCTTTTATTTCTTTGTATTTATTTCGTAATTAAATAAACTATAAAACTAAATAAAATATCTACTGAAAATACTGAAAAATTTTAAGAAATATAAAATTCCAATGCCTTAACATTTACAATTTGTTGCGTCAGTTGTCACTGATATTTTTGTACTTTAGAATTAAAACACACGTAAGTAGCAATCTTATGCTTATATTAATTTGGGTAACATGCCAAATATGTTGAAAAACATATTTTTACTTATCCAAAGCAAACGCACGACATGTTTTTATTAGTCGTACAAAAGTTCGATACTATGTGATACTCACCAGAGGAAATCTAAATCGACGCTCGCGACCGCGCGACCAGCAGTGCTATTCTGTAAAATTTTCACAGAAAATAGGATTTATATCGGTGCCCCACGGATCCGATGTGGATCCGCGCATGAATATTTTACAGAATAGCACTGCTGTACATATACACAAAGATGATTCTAAAATTCGGTTCTATCTCTGAGACCACTGGTAAGTGGGTAAGGGTTAAACGAAAAAAAATGTGCAATATGCAAGAATGTCTTACTTGCTAGATCATAAAAAATGAAGCCGTAAAGTATGGCGTTTTCTATGTGAATTCAAACTGAAAAACGCCCAACTATATTTTCCTTGTAAAGACTTATAATTGAAGGTAGATTATATATTAATATTATTATGGTTTATTGTTGGCACAGGAATCATTTTAGTTCTCAGGCATTTCTCTTTCCGCTTCCGCTGCGTTGCAGCGAGCAATCTTAAATCCATCTGTCGAGGTTGATCGTGCGTTAATGACAGCTCTGAGCCAACGTTAACTCGACTCAGTGATTATTTCGCACCAAGAGAAATCGAACAGCGCTCAATTACTAATTTTGACCCATGAGAAGGGTTAATTGGTCCACTGAAATCATTTTCGATAATTCATGCTTAATTGTGAACGACTATTGCGATGATCGACATCATTAATAACACCCATTATTCTCTTGGATATATTAAAGTAAGATTAGATCATCACACCTTTAACTCAAGTTATGAAGTATTGTTTGTATGAAAACTCTACTATAATAGCAGATTTTCCATTTCTGTCGATTATTAAGGTTCCAGTACCACACGGAGTAGAGGATAGGGTCAGGGTAGGCAACAAATATGAATGACACTATGGTATCGCAAGCATCTATAGACTATAGCAAAAAAGCAACCGATACGTCCGGTTGTCAGTTAGGTACGGCACAATATGGGGGTTTGTTAAGGACACCGGCGCTAGCGACGGTTTGGGGACGACAAACTGTGCTCGTGAACAAGCTTAGCCGGCAACGGCCCGGGTAGAAACCGTGCCTAGCCCTGACGGATAATCGGTCCTTAACAAGCTCCCTTACACTCAATAATAACGGCCCAGCTCTTGCAATTGACTCAATTTAAATATATTCTAGTCAGCATCGCCTTTTTTTAACTTAGTTTTATAATGTAGTTTTCCAGGTACATCACATGTTAAACAATTTTCGAAAGCTTGTTACTTTCGTGTATTAGACATTTTTTCAACGAAGAATTCTTATAAAAGCGTTTAAATTTTTTAAATATTTTATTCAATTAGTTGTGTTTGTTTACAGTTACTGTCACTAAAAGCTATGAATTATGTATATATTTATAATACATTTCTCTCTTTCTCTCATTTCCCATTATTTTAGGAATTAACCAAATTCAGTATACCTAGTTTATACGGGTACTAACAGTTCACAGTAATACGAACTAACAAGGACCTAATTTCAATAAGTCGGATTATAGATACTATCGTGATACAAAAGTAAAACTGTCACTTTATTTTATTTTTGTGATTTTAAAAGCACGAATAATCGTATTTGCCATAACTAAATTTTATAATAGTACCTACATAATATCCTTGTTATGCTCTATACCATAGAGCATGAAAAAGATTTGCTGCTTCTTTTCATTTTGAGGAGTAAAGAGGAGAAAATTTTTTTGATTCAAATACGAATACCCATATCATTTTTTTTATGATGGCCACATTACGGTGTGAGACAGGGAGGATTAAGCTCGCCAACGTTGTTCAATTTGTACATGAACAAGCTGCTTGATGAACTTGGCAGTAGAGGTATCGGTTGTCACGTAGACGGCGTATGTATTAATAATATCAGCTACACAGATGATATGGTACTGCTGAGTCCATCAGCCGGCGCGTTGAAGCGATTAATAAGTGTTTGCCAGTCATATGTAACAGCACAGGGGCTCAAGTACAACGCAAGTAAAAGTGAAATCATGATATTTAAGCCCGATCGCATTCGTTACACTAATATTCCGCAAATAACACTGTGGCTTTCCGTTGAAAAAAGTTGAACGCTTTAAGTACTTGGGTCACTGGATAACAGAAGATTTAAATGACAATTGTGATATTGAGAGGGAACGGAGGTCTCTGTCTGTCCGCTGTAATATGTTAGCTCGCAGATTCGTAAAATGTACCAAGCCGGTTAAAATAGCACTCTTTAAAGCATTCTGCCAATCTTTTTATACATGCGGTCTGTGGGTGAAGTATACGCAGGGGGTATATAGCGGCCTTCGAATAAAATACAACAACGCGTTCAGGGTGTTGATGGGGTTGCCGCGTCACTGCAGTGCCTCCGGCATGTTTGCCGAGGCCCATACAGATGGTTTCGCGGCCATCATGCGTAAGCGCTGCGCCTCGCTACTTGGGCGGGTGCGCGGCAGCCCCAACACCATCCTGAGGGCGCTGGTGGAACGGTGGGACTCTCCGATGCTAGCTCGCTGGATACGACTGCATGCAGTCGTATAGGCGGGGGCATCGTAGGGTGACATCAAACTACCTGTGTTTATTTACTAACATTAGTTTATAAGTATAATCTATTTGTTACTAACCCACTATGGATCCTTGTTATCCGAAAATAAATGATTATTATTATTATTATACTCTCATTTATTTCATTTCACAAGTTAGGTTTTTTATAAAATAGATATAAAAGTAAAATACAACAAGGTAAATACAAAAATAAATATAGTATAAAAAACCTAACCTAGAAGGCCACCAGCAGCGGAGCGAGGCCCAAGCTACCGGTGGTTAGGGCCGCAGAGAAAGAAACCGCCTGACGATGCGCGCCGTTTCCAGGAGTACTGCCTTTTGCATCTGGCCCTTGACCCAACCATCTAGCGAGAGGCTCTTTAGATGTTGATCGAGACTCTTCGCTATGAGACCGTTTACGCTAACGACTATAGGGACAATGATCGTCGAATCCACATCCCACAAAGCGGTTACCTCGTGGGCCAAGTCCAGGTACTTGCTGAGCTTGTCCTTCTCGGCCTTCACGAGGTTCTCGTCATGCGGGATGGTGATATCGATGAGCACTGCCTGGCGTTTCAATCGATCTGTCAATACGATATCAGGCCTATTGGCAAGAATAGTCCTGTCCGTAATGACAGGTCGATCCCAATAGAGCGTTGCATGACCATTTTCAAGAACTGGCGCCGGTGTGTACTTATAGTACGGCACCTCGGATTCTACAAGGTTGTATTGAATAGCAAGTTTCTGGTGAATAATTCTGGCTACGAGATTATGTCTGTGCAAATACTCACCGTTGGCCAGATGAGAACAACCGGAGACGATATGTCTGAGGGATTCACCAGGCCGACGACATGCTCGACAAATGTCGGCCGTTCCGTCCCTCAGGATATATCTCCGATAGTTGTTCGTCATCATGACTTCGTCAGCAATGGCACAGACAAACCCTTCGGTTTCCCCAAAGAGATCACCGAATCGTAGCCAGTTCACGGAGGCGAGCTGGTCCACATCAGGCCCTGTTAGGGCCCGATAGAACCGTCCGTGGAGCTCCTTGCTTTTCCATACTTCCTTGCGATCCTGGGTGCTTAGCACCCTCGGCTTGCGCCAGTTCTCTTTGGCCAAGGAGAGCGGCGTTAGGTTTTTGTCAACTGCTACAATGTCACGATGCAACCCACCCTCACTGTTAAGGAAGTAATCCCTGAGACTGCACACCTCTCGGTTGTGGAGATTCTTGGCATTTAATAAGCCACGACCTCCACACTTACGTGGGATATACAGTCTCATAACAGATGAGCGCGGATGAAGCATACGGTGCATTGTGAGCAGTTGACGGACCTTCCTATCCAGAGTGTCTAACTCAGTCTGAGTCCATCTCAGTATGCCAAAGGAGTATGTGAATAGGGGCATCACCCAGGCATTGATGGCGCGCACCTTATTGGCTCCTGACAAAAGACAATTCAGTACTTTTGTCAGTCTCCAAAAGAAACAAAATTATTATTATTATTATTATTATTATTATTATTATTATTATTACTTCGTTACACCTTTGTTGCGTTTTTAACGCCACATTTCCATGCAACCACCTCGTTCCAAAATTTGCCTGCAGATTAAATCTTAAAAATGCTTGATTTAAATGAAGTCACAAATGATCTAGACTCATTTAATTCGCAAACTCGCTTCTATGTTCACCCCATCAGTGTATTCAAATAATAGGTGATCCTTTCCGTTATTTTAAAAGTATTCACATTAATATTAGGAGTATAAACAAAAACCTTGATCAATTTGCTGCCCTGGTCACCTCTATGGATCTTCAGCTTGATATCCTAATCCTCAGCGAATGTTGGCTTAAAAATTTGAATCGAGTGCCGCAAATGGAAGGTTATGACTCATATCATACACTTAATAACAAACTTCAAAATGATGGAGTTGTTATCTATGCTAGAAAGGCTTTGGATGTTGTGGTGTGGGAACCCAGCTTTGATGATGGTAACTGCTTGGTATGCACCGTTGAAAAGAAATTTGCTCTTATAGGCATCTATCGCTCTCCATCATACTCTAAAATAGATAACTTCATAACCAGCCTAACCAAGCTCATGAAAACATTGGAACCATTTAAAAATATTGCTATGCTAGGAGACATAAATATTGACATTACAAATACATAACAATAATAGAAACTAAGACTATTATCTTACTTCAACGGCAGCCTTGGGTTTGCTACCCGCCCATACATACCCCACCAAGTTGAGCAGTTGTTTAGATCACGTACTACTGAAAACGAACTTAGTGTCTAAGGCTTTGGTTTTAGAATCTCCGATAACTGATCATCTTCCCATTCTGCTGTGCATCACGCATGTCCAATCTTATAAGGATACTGGATTACATATGTTTACCAGACTAGATTATGCTGCTATAAAGGAAACCCTCGATGAGAGTAACTTTTCTTCTGTGATGTGCTCGGTAAACGCTGATCAGGTGGCTGAAAATCTTATCAATATCATACAAAATGCTATCGTACCACAATGACAGTAATTCCACGTAGAAAAACTCCATTGAGCCCTGGATCACTGTGGGTCTACTACGATTGTATACGAAATAGAGATAAAATGCACCTACAGTTACATAATGATCCAAACAACCATATTACGAAGGTAACCTATAAAAGATACCGTAATTTTCTAAATAATCTCTTACATAAAATAAAGCAAGAATTCCAGAGAAGTGAGTTTGCTAACGCAGGAAAAAATCCTAAGGCTATGTCGAAGGTGGTAAAAAGAGTGACAGACTGCACGAGTCAAGCAGAATCCTCACGTGCTCTTATTAGTGCAAGCGTAGACTCCCGTACCGCCCTAAACTCAATTAATAGCTATTTTGTAAATGTAGCTGTAAATTTAGCAAATAAAATTAACGATTCCACAGAGGTTTGTCCACCGACGACGATTGCCCAATCAAATTCTCTGGCAATCCTAAAAGCTGACTAATTGGTGGTTTGCGTGACGACTGTGCTTCCGGATGGGACGGAATCTCTGCCTCTGTGATCAAAGCTTCCAAAGATGTCCTGATCCCTCCGATTACACATAAAATATGCGTAATCTTTCCATCTCCTCTGGTACTTTCCCTAGGGTATTGAAACGAGCTGTACAAGCAAAGGAATAAAAGTAGTATTGCCAATTACAGACCGGTATCGGTGCTACCGGTACTCTCGAAGATCTGGGAGGGAATAATCAACAATGCACTTGTTGGTTTCTTAGATAAATATAATATAATTGCAAAGAACCAATTTGGCTTCAGATCAGGTGTTTCCCCAGAAGACGCAATCGCGAGTTTTACTAGTGCAGTAGTTGGTAAGGTAGACAGTAGACAGAAATTTTTCGGAATCTTTCTAGATCTCTACAGGGCCTTCGTCACAGTTTCGATACCTGTACTAATCAAGAAGTTGAAATACAGTGGCATTCGAGGTCGGGAGCTGGAACTTCTCAAAAACTACCTTCAGGATCGTACACAAAGCGTTAAGGTTGACTCTCTTACCAGTGATACGGAGAACATTGGCTACGGCGTCCCTCAGGGCAGCATACTAGGACCAACACTTTTCGATGTATATGTGAATGACCTGTGCAAACTAATTATACCAAATTGCGAAATATTTGTGTATGCTGATGATACAGCATTGTTAGTGGAGAGGAATGATTGGAGGAGTGTTAATCATAACGCACAGGAGGCACTCAAAATTGTAAAAAAATTGGCTTTCACAAAACTTACTTACCCTGAATCTACAAAAAACAAAGATCCTTTCTTCATAACTTCTGCTTCTTCAGTACCACCCAACGACGCCAAAGTAACAATGCATACCTGTATGGCACCCTGAAGTGCATGTAATTGTTTTTCGATTATTCCTGCTTCTAGTGTAAAATACCTGGGCATTCATATTGACACTAATCTAAAATGGCACACTCAATTTGGACTCTAGAACTAAGAGTACGAAAGCTGATATATATATTCAAAATTATTAGAAATTTGGCTAATTCTGAAATTGTTAAATCGGTGTACCTTGCTTTGTGTCAGTTGGTCTTGGCGTATTGTATCCCAATATGGGGGGGGGGGGGGGGGGGGAGCTGGAGGAACTGTGATGCGGAAAGAGCACAAAGAGATATTCTTGAGATAATGACACACAAGCCAAATCGATACCCCACAGACTTGCTATACTCTGAATGCCAGGTTTTAACGGTACGGCAACTGTACATTCTCAGATGCATACTACGTAAACATGCTTGTGTTCCGTTAGATATAAACGTTCTTTCATAGTGACGCGCCGCAGTCCATGTATGTCCTCCCGCTAGGTATAAAACAATTTTCGCGTCACGTCAATAAGATGCTCTCTCTTCAGCCTTGTACAATAAGATGCATAAGTTTATCTCCATTTATACCCAAAATATGTATGAAGTGAAGAAGAACACCTCTGCTTATCTTTTGAAGCAAAACTATTCAGACACAGAAAATCTATTAAAATTAAAATAAGAAACAGTTATTGATAATAAAAGACCAACACACACAAACACACACTCACACACACATACACAAACACGCCACCAATATAATTTCACTCATATTTGTACGCTCGCACTTAATCAATATTTGATTAATTGTTTTGTTTCGTTTAGTTGATTACTCACCTCAACAGCTGTAGTCAAAAAATCATTATTCTGACGATGCAGACCTGAAAAGGCTGCGAAACGTCAATAAATAAATAAAGTTTCGTGCATTAACCCGTAAAAACTAGTTTTATTTAGCTGTAGTCAAACCTATTCGCCTGCACTAAAATTAAAATATTTTTGCAATATGTCGACCGAGGAATCACCCTAATAATTACAGTTTTTAGTAGTTTCTGGGTTAGGGGTCCATTTCTTCAGACTTTTATATAAATACCCGTAGAATAAAGTCTAGCTTAATACTTTATATGCCGTGAAGCAGTGAATAAATAAAGAAACTAAAAACCATGCTCCATTGTAAAGTATCCCGGCGGCCGTCACTTTATCACGTATGCAATACCATACTCTGTTGCGGTTACGATGAATATTGATTGCCTGCGTTGTTTCATCCATAGTTAAATTTGACTGTAATTAAAATAATAGAGAAAAAAGAACATTACTAAGCGTGAGTTGCACCACAGGCCTGGTTAAAGTTAAATTTTACTATAATGTTAACTGGTCTCGCTTAGACATTTATCATTGTCAAATTGTGACCCCATTTCGACTAAAGTCAAATGCAACCCATTTTTTACCTTACCGATACTTTAACTGATCACTTAGAGTAAAAGTAAATTGGTGCACTTCACGTTATAAGTTTTATAAAAGACAAGACTCGTGAAATCTCTCTTCTTTTTATAGAGCTTAAATGAAGCATCTCTGCAGGTGATAATAAGGATTTTGCTCCGAGAATCTTATTCAATTCAATAACGACTGTTTATTGTGCAAGTTTCTAAGAAACTGGTTTACTTCGCAATAGCCGTTCTCACCTAGCTGACCCGTGATTTGCTTCTTCACGCCTCGTCTGGGAGAAACTGCACATACCTGATAAAGAAGACACATCATTCACCGGCATGGTCGTAGTCAAGATGAGTAAGGGCGGGAGATAAGAATTTTACTCATTGAACTAAAATAAAATCCATGCTAGAATGATTACTTTTTATTGTTTGCTACAATATTTACAAAACCTCTGTACGTTCAAAATAATAATTCAACTTTAACAACACTTAGGCCTGCTTGTACCAAAATGCTTAAATCAAATTTAAATTTAAACAATGAAAAGTGCGTATGATTAATTTGTTAATCACGATTAAAATTTAATTTTAATTGAGAACTTTGGTGCAAGTGAGCCTTACATAACGAAATATTAGCTGAGCTAATATAACACTCATTCCACTAACAACCACTCAAACAACACAAAGAGCGGCCTCATTACAACCTTATTTAACATAAAAAAGAAAAAAGGTAGCCAATGTAAAAGAGCCTAAAAATTCAACGTAGAAGGAAATGAGCTGCTTTTATGCCTCTTTATTTTTATCCTCAAAAGTTTTATGGCTATTTTTAATATAAAGTTAAAGCGGACAGACACTACAAATCGCATAAAACACAAAATATTTAATTCTTATTAAATTTCTCAGGAACTTCTTAGTTTCGCTGTTAAGCCACTTTTGATGTACTTTTTAACCGACTTCAAAAAGAAGAAGGTTCATGATTCGAATTTATTTTTTTATGTTGGTTACTTCATAAACTTCGGATTGATTGAAGATTACCTTTTTATTTGAGTCGGTTTTAATATAAACAATTTCTAAATGATACATTATTCAGGGGCTGCGCAAACTTGTACACTTTTTGTTACCGACACGGCACACCATCACAGGAAACCGTAGTTGCTGTGTCCTGTAGCGGCAATCGGACACAGTTGCTGGTTCCTACTTTGCGTGTTGCATAAGGTGTTGACTTCGTGTGTTGCATAAGGTGAGGCACACTTTAGTAAGGATCTAAATCTTTGCCGCTTAAGTGTAGAATGCAAACGAGCATGAATTCAGTATCTTCTACATATAATTGATTTTTTACAAAATAGGTCTCCTAACGGGATTCGAAACAAACACCAATTGGTCGGTTTCGTTTATACGATTACATCAGTAAGAGAAACAAACACAGTGTTCATTTGAAAGTGGACGCGTATGCGAATGGGAGCTGTTATATTGCGGTGACAAGCTGTCGGCCTATAATGCAGAGACTGTTCCTACGTCACGAAGTGACATTCACGTATACTGCTGCCAGCGGAAATAATAACCATATGCGTTTGTATCCGCCGAGCCTGGAATGTTATGCGGATTTTTTTCTGTGGCGGGCACTTGTCTGCCCTTTAAAGCGTTACCACCGCACCCAAGCAAAGAGCACAATTTCTAAACAAAGCATTATTTCTGTGATGTATCCATTGAAGTTACGTTTACAAACATTCTCATACTTAAGTACTTAACATTCTTATTCTTAAGTAGTTATTCGTTATTTTCGAGAATGACGGTAGCTGTCTTACTTTCCAGCTACGCTGCGTTGGTGATGGCGATATGAAGTGCTAGAAAAATTTTATATTATATCCTGCACAACTATTCGATTTTTCTTAAGTTTTAGGGTTCTGTACCCTAAGAGTAAAAATGGAACCATATTGCTGTCACTTTTTTCACATAGATAAATAAGCTCTGTCGTCTGTCTGTCTATCTGTCCGTATGTCACGGGTCTCAAGATCGTAAACGAAATGAAATATTTTTGAATTTAAATTTGAATTATAGAACTGAAATTTTAGTATTTTATGTAATTAGTTAAAAATTATTATTTTTTTCATTCATGGAAAGAAAACGAAATTTTATTTTAAATTTTTACCCCAACATGTGACACGTCATTACTTAATATATTTATATATTTTTTATCTAGTTCATAATGTGAAATATTAGTATTATGATGTCCCATATGTGCTGTATTGAAACAACAAATACTGAAAAGGCTGATTCATAATGTTCTTTGTAAGTTTGACGAAAACAAACAAATGATTTGTTCTTTCGCGGTTTGTTGCGAACTTCCTTACAAAAATCATGATTTTGTTGCCGTTTTTTGCGCAATATTATAATATAGTGTCTAATGTTGTATATTTAATTGTACGGAACCATTCGAGTGCGAGTCCGACTCGCACTCGGCCGTTTTTTTTATCAATTTATGCTGCTTTTCTCTGTGCCCACCGAGGATTCCGAGGAGACGCCTTATTTTTATAACGCAGGCAAAACCTCTATTATAGACGTTGGCGCCCTTATGGGGCACACCAACGAACGGACCTCGCACCTAGCCTCTCGCAAGTCATACGGGTGCGAAACGGAAAAGCCGTTAAGCAGTCCGCGCTGCTTACGAGCGCTTGTGGCACACTATCCGCTAAAAATCCCTGCGAATACCCTCTACGCTGTTAAGTGCGGAACTGCGAGATCCACGTTAAGGGACTTGGGTTGAGAGTTAATTGGTTACCAGGTATTTGCCCAATACTCTTCAAACACAGCCATATCTTAACAACTCAGTAGTTTATGACTTCTTGGTAAATTAGGAATGGTTATATATATATTTTTGAAAACTGAAACCAAATGAAGTCAAATTTATATCAAATTGAAATGAAAACTATGATACTGATACTTAAGTACAATGTTGAAGTTATATCTATCGTCTCCTTATAGTACAGTCATTTGGTGAGAAATATAGTGGTTACCTGGAAACTTTTCCGGGAGTTTTGAAAATTGGTAATTTTATAGATTTTGAGGTGCTCTATCCGAATTTCGACTTTGCCACCTCGTATTTTTGCCGCTCGCGCCGCCATATTGGAAAAATGGCGCCTAAAAGCAGTTTTTTGACAAATCTCCTTTACAACTTATTTTACGATTCTTCTTCTTCTTCCTCGTAACCTCATGACTGAGGGTCGCGACAGCATGAGGGCACCCGGTGTACCAGCTCCCTCCACGTATTGCGGTTTTCGGCCAACCGGATAGATGACTGAATGTCAGTTTGGCAGATTTCTTTGACTGCATCAGTCCATCGGGCGGGTGATCTTCCGCGGCTCCTTTTTCCTTCCACATGACCTACGACGATAAGCTTTTCAAGATTGTCTGGTTCTCGTCGGGCCACGTGTCCGAAGTACTGAAGAAGTCGCTGCATACATACAGAAGACAGGCGGGATGTTATGCCCAGTTCGGAGAGAATAGAAATGTTGGTGCGGTGCTCTGTCCAAGAAACCCCTAGCATTTTCCGCCAGCACCACATCTCAAACGCGTCGATCTTGGTTCGAATACGTGCCTTTAGCGTCCAGGTCTCTGAAGCGTACAGAAATATAGAAAAGATAAGGGTCCGCATGAGTTTGACTTTCGTCGTCTTGCTTATTCCTCTGTTCCTCCAAACCTTTTCTAACCGCTTTACAGCCGATTTTGCAATCTGAGCTCGCCTTACAACCTCCTTTTCGCAGTCGCCGTCACTGGTAATCATAGAACCAAGGTAAATAAATTCCTTTACGGTTTCCAGATCCTGCAGCTCCCAGGTTCTCTGTAGTGTGCCCGCTCTATCTACAAACATCAGCTTAGTTTTGGCACGATTTATTTTGAGACCGTAATCAGCACTTATTGTCTCTACTCTTTGCAAAAGCTCAGCAAGTTCACTTTCGTTGGCTCCAATTATGGTAGTGTCATCTGCAAAGCGTAGGTTATTAATAAGGTGTCCGCCAATTTTTATACCAGCATCCCACCCCTCCAGCACTCTTCGCATAATGTGTTCGCCGACGAGATTAAAAAGTTGTGGCGAAAGGATGCAACCTTGTCTTACTCCGCGGTTAGTCCGGAAATAAGTCGATTCCGAATCCTCTATACGTACTTTGGACCTTCCGTCAAGGTACAGTTTCTGAATTAGATAGGTCAAATGTTCCGGAACACCCATCTCGCTCATTACGCTAAACATTTTGTTCCAGCTGATACAGTCAAAGGCTTTCGCGTAATCAATGAAACACAGAGCCATTGGAACATTGAACTCCCGGCACTTCTCTATCATGCGTCTCATGTTTAAAATTTGCTCCCGTGCTCCCCTGCCTTTAACAAACCCTGCCTGTTCCTTTGAGATTTGTCCGCCAATGTAGTTTTCTAGACGTTTATTGATGATGTGCAGGAGCACCTTGCTTGCATGAGATGTAATCGAGATAGTGCGGTAGTTCTCACATTTGCGCGTCGACCCTTTCTTGTGCAGCGGGACCACCATCGACTCCGTCCAGTCCTCAGGCCACACTCCAGATTTCCAGACTTTTTGGCAGATGGAATGCATGAGCCTAGTTCCCTCCGTGCCCATTGACTTGAGCATCTGCGCGGACAAACCATCGCCACCGCATGCTTTTGGCTTAAGGCGCGCGAGTGCAGCTTCTACTTCATGGAGAAGGATGTCAGGTTCTTCCTCGTTGTATTGCACTAGTTGGTCGGCATCGTCATTGCTCTCTTTATACAGCTGTTGACAGTACTGTCGCCATCTCTCAAGCACAAGATTTTTATCAATCAGAGGGAAGCCCTTTTCGTCCTCAATCGTCCAGTTCTTCGGTTTGAAGTCCCTAGCCAGAAGTTTCACCTTTGCAAACAGGTCCTTAGTGTGTGCACGACTCGCAGATTGTTCCATCTCCTGACATACGGCGTCGATTGAGGCGTTTTTATCTCGTCTGCATAGTCTTTGCACTGTGCTATGAAGTTCACGATATCGTGCCCTCGCAGCTTCGGAACTCAAACCGTTTCCTTTCACGCATCTCATTTCTTCTATAGCAGACCATGCTTCAGCGCTCATCCACTCAGCCTTTGGCTTCAAGGAGTTAGGACTTGTTGCGATTACCTCTTTAGCCGTCTCTAAAAGTACTGATTTCAGCTTTATCCATGAAGCGTTTGGTGATTCGGAGGGAAGTGTGTCTAGGTCTTTTAAACGAGATTCAACTCGTTTTCCGTACTCGCCTTGCAGTTCTGCGGAAACGTTCAACGTCTTTTTGGGTACGTTGCGCTTTGGTGTCCTTAGTCGGATTTTTAAGGATGCTGTTAGCAACTGGTGGTCACTGCCACAGTCGGCACCAGGTCTTGTTTTGGTGGCAAGAATAGAGGAATTCCATCTTCTACTTATCATGATGTAATCGATTTGGTTTCTGTGCTTTCCGTCAGGGGATACCCATGTATAAAGTCTACGCGGATGCTGTTCAAACCAAGTATTCATTATGCTTAAATCATTTTCGGCACAGAAGTCCAGAAGCATTTGTCCCCGATCATTGCGCTCCCCAAGCCCATACTTCCCCACAATTCCTTTTAGATGGTCATCTGAAGACGTTTTTCCAACCTTGGCATTTAAGTCCCCCAATACGATAGTAATTTCTTTAGATGGGATTCCATGGTAGACTTCGTTAAGTTGATCGTAAAAATTGGTTATCTCTTCTTCAGACGAGCTCGACGTGGGAGCATAGACCTGAATGAGGTTTATAGGATGTGGCCAAGCCGCTAGTTTCAGTCGCACTATTCTGTCACTTATTGTATCGTATCCTTGGATCGTAGCAGCTAATCGTGCAGACACCAGGAAACCAACTCCACTGAAGCTGTTACTGCATGACCCCGAGTTGATGACGGTGACCCCTGTATTTGAGTAATAGTGACCACTTTCTTTTAGGTGCGTTTCGCTTAGACCTAATACTTCTAGCCCACATCGGACCATCTCCCTCTCCACTGTTTCCATTTTACCAGCCTTGTTTAGGCCCCGCACGTTCCATGTGCCTGTCATGAGAGTTTCATGTCTTTTAATGGTTTGCTCGTTAATTTCCGCAACAGTAGTCCAGTTTCTGCAAGTAGCCTGCTGCTTCAACGTCTTGCAGCCGGTAGCCAATTTCACACCATGGGGCCCGGAACCACCATGGCGCCGGGGGTCAGCCGGATGGCATGACAAACCATTCCTCTTTAAGTGCCTCATGTTGTTTACAAGGGATATTAGTAACGGTAGTTTCCCATTGCTTTCCGTACCAGATTTTTTTTTTTTTTTTGGGATGATTTAGACCCCAAGGCCGCTGAGACCTCTTCCAGCTAGTTGCCCAGTTGGGTGTGTGGTTATACCGCCATTGCTCGGTCGCCAGAGCCTCGTTCGTTATCTAACAGGGAGGACCACGAGTAGGTGAGGATGACAATTGGGGCCAGCAAGATGTTTAACACTGTTCTCCCCCTTCCCCCCCCTTTCTTCCTTTCTGACTTTATGAAAAAAATGTAGATACATAAATTGTCGGCAATTGTCTCTAGTTTCATTTTGTATTCACTGATTTTATCATAAAATGAGTTGTAAAGGAGATATTGTCAAAAAACTGCTTTTAGGCGCCATTTTTCCAATATGGTGGCGCGAGCGGCAAAAAAACGAGGTGGCAAAGTCGAAATTCGGAAAGAGCACCTCAAAATCTAAAAAATAACCAATTTTCAAAACTCCCGGAAAAGTTTCAAGGTAAAACTACCAAATGACTGTACTATTACCAAAATATCGGCAAGTATTGTAACGCGTCATATGGGAGTATTTTCATTAAATTACAATATCACTCTAGCTTAATTGATCATATCTATTGAGTAAACTATTTACCCACAGTTTTGCCTTTTTGTTTCTATTTTAAAATATTTATAATGTACTAGCTGACCCAGCGAACTTCGTACCGCCTTAAAAAAATAGGGGTTGTCCAGCGGACAAAATTGTGAATCTAAACCATTCTCAGATCCCCTTGAACACACACAAAAAATTTCATCAAAATCGGTCCAGTCGTTTAAGAGAAGTTCAGTGACATACACACTCACAGATGAATTATATATATAAAGATTATCTGATTTGCAGTACAAATAATCTCATAAAAAAACTAACACGACTTGTTTATTTAATAGATGTGTTTATACGTAGGTATATATTTTTAAAGAAGCGACCGCCCGTGACTTCCTCCGCGTTCACTTTAGTTTTTTGAAAATGCCTCAAACATCTGACACTTTTTCTGGATGATAAGTATCCTATGTCTCAATCCAGGTCATAAACTATAAGTGCACCAAATTTAATCTAAATCCGTTCAATAGTTTTTGCATGATTGAGTAACAAACATACAAATCAGACAAATGCGTGCGTGGTGATTATTTTGATAGGGAGTTATTTTAAAACTATCTTAAGATATTTATTGAAATCGAATGAAGTTGAGAACAACTTTAATCAAAATTAAATACTTGTGATGAATAATGTGTTAATTTTGATAGGAGTAGTAATTATCATCTTTACAAAAAAACCTTAAGTCAACCTTAAAAGATAGACATATGCTGTCGCAGACTTTTTTTTAGAACTTTTAAAGTAGAACAATATTTTGATTCATGATTTTTGTGTAACTTAACCCTTTACGTAGCGCATGCAACTTAAACTCTGAAAAGAAATATTTCTTTCGCGTTTTCGCAACATTTTTCATTGTTGATCCGCTCCTATTAAGCCGCGTATCCACTAGAGGCAGCCTCGGGTCGAGCGGCTGCCTCACTCCGAGGCTGCGCTAGTGGAGACGCTGCTTCAACCTGAGGTACGCCGCCACGCGAGGCAAATTCTTCGCCGCGAGCCGAGCCATATTTTATCGGTTTCTGTGCCGTGCTCAAAGGCGCCTCAGTCCGAGCCGTGTGTTTAATGGAGACGGTCGCGCCCGTCGCCTGCATCGCAATGGAGAATGAGACCGCTATTAAGCTGATAAAATCATATGAGGGTCACCGTGTTCTCTGGGACCCAGTAAATAAAAAACACTACGATAAAAATGTGAAGCAAGATGCGTGGATCGATATTAGTTTCAATATGGGGATTCCGGTGGACGTTATCAAAAAGAATATTACTAGTCTCACAGGGTCATACCGACGTAAAAAATCACGTCACAAAAGCAGCCTTATCACGGGATCAGCTACTCGACGCGCGTCTGGTGCCATCGCGTTTTGGCTTTTAACTGCGCAGTGCGCCGCCGGCGGATCAAGCTGAGGCGACACGCCTCGAGCTGATCCGTAGCCGTTGCCTCAGAGCGAGCAGCCTCAAACTGAGGCTATTTGCTTCAAGTCGAGGCCGCTCGACGCGAGGCTGCCTCTAGTGGATACGCGGCTTTATATACTACACTACTATAGTCAAAAAAATTTTTTCAATTTGAATCGGTAGTTCCTGAGATTAGCGCGTTCAACCAAACAAACTCTTCAGCTTTATAATATTAGTATAGATAAATTTACTTTTATCTACAGAACTTAGCTTACTTGGAGAAATTAAGTTTATTCCTTTTTGTCTTCAAATGTGTTATTTTCCATGTTCTATCATCGTTTATCATTTTGTTTTAAAAAAACGTGATTCTTAAATTATGTTTAATACAGATTTGTAACTAAATACATTTAAGTAAAAAATGATTTCACTGAATTAATAACACTTCATTTCAATCATTACAGTGTGACAGTATTTTAAGTTTAATCAGATTTCAAATTAAGCTTCGTTCATTATCTCTGAAAGACACGATAAGAAGTTGACCAAACTTTACTTAGGAAGAGTTCCGTACCTCAAAAGATAAAAAAAGGGAATCCTTCTAAGATCACTTTGATTTACGTCTGTCCGTCTGTCTGTCAGCCTGACTGCCTGTCAAGACCCAATCAAGTTTATCTTGGGGACACGTGGACGTATCTAGCTTAGATTTAAACCATATACACAGACAGATCTACGTTCTCTTGAAACTGTGAAAAATCAAACTACTAAGCTAACGTGAACAACCAATAGGTACGTCTGTTTATCTGACGGACTGTCAAAGACTCTTTATCTCGGAAACGCGTTGTATCATGTTGAAAGTTAAATCATGTACTCAAGTCTACGTTCCTTTAAATCTGTGAAAAAATCAGGGCTATTACCCCTACTCCCACCAACATGTCCCCCTAGTGGGTCATAATCATACTTCTAAATTAACGTAAAAAAGATACGGCCGTACCTACAAATTTGTATGGAAACCATGGTGGGCGATTCCGACACGCACTTGTCCGGTTATTTTAATTTTACTTTTAGAAATTACTTTCTCTCTCTCACACAAACAGATGCACACCATACAACACGCACCTCCATGGCGTGTCCCGCACAGGGTAGGCAAAGAGAACATTATTATATTACAAAATTTCAGTTCCTAATAAGCCCCGCCCTATACGCGCCGGCGTCCCTCAGGGCTTGCCATTCTTATCCATCCTCTACTCGGTCTTTACGAACGACATGCCTAAGACTCCTAAAGTCGATGTCGCGCTATTCGCCGACGACACCGCCTTTTATACCCCCGATAAACATCTCGGAACAGTGTGTAATAGACTTCAATCAACCGCTACCACCCTTGGCGATTGGTTCCGTAGATGGCGTATCGAGGTTAATCCGGAAAAAAGCGTCGCGACGTACCTCCGTCGCGTCTTAAACCATTACAAACACTGCAAAACCGTGTGTTGCGTGGTGCTACAAGTTGCCAGTGGTACGTGCGCAGCATCGATTTGCATCGCGATCTCAAGTTAGACTCCATCGCGAAGTATATGAAGGACGCCTCGAGACGTTACTTCGATAAAGCCGCCCATCATGCGAACCCATTAGTAGTAAAAGTCATTCGTTATCACACGTCCGGCTTCTCATCCTCCAATCGTAGGTCCCTCCAATTCCGTCAGACTAGGCACGTCTTAGAGTACGCCAACGCGGCTCCGACTCCTCTCACACAGGCCACAAACACCAACACTACACAGCTAGCAAACTTGCACACTAGCTTAGCATTAGGCAGACACCGCACCCTTAGCATAAGAGTACGAAGACCCGGTCGGTCTACACACGACACGCTATACCAGGTACAGATGCGTACCTTTTTTTTTTATAACGCAGGTAAAAAATCTTTTTACAGACGACGGCACCTTTAAGAGGCACCCCGCCGAACGGACCTTACACCTGGCTCCCCCAAGTCTTACGGGTCAGTAACCCAACCCAGTGGCTAACCACCGAGGACCCCGCAACTCTTACGGGCGCTTAAGTCACGTTGCAGTTGCAGAGCGCCCATTAATGTTGTGTGCCCATAAAGTAGGTCATCGACGAAAAAGTTGTTTTGAAGAACCTCAGCCGCCTCCGGGTATAAGTGACCATCATCAATAGCTAGCTGTTTCAAACTTCTCATGGCCAACCATGGCGCACTTTTCATGCCGTAAGTGACAGTGCATAGTTGGTATTCTGGCAGAGGCTGATCGGGTGAGTCACGCCAGATGATTTTTTGTAAAAGTTGTTGTTCATCAGCTAGCCAGATACAGCGATACATTTTTTCCACACCAGCGGTACGTCTTTATTTGAAAGTTCGCCACATCAGTATAAGTGAGATTATTTCCTTTTGTAGATTAGGTCCCTTTTCCTGCAGGTTGTTTAAGCTATAGCCGCTAGTTGTTTTCTGCGACGCGTTGAAGACCGTCCTTAGTTTGGTAGTAGTCGAATTCTCTTTCAGCACGGCATGGTGAGGCAGAAAACATTGTATTTCAAAGGTTTTCAAGTTGGAAGCTGGTTTCATATGATTTAAGGCGATGTACTTCCCGATAAAATCTTTATACATTTGTTTCAACTTTTCATTGCGTTCAAGTTTTTTCTCTAGTTGTAAAAACTGAGACACAGCTATAGATTTTGAAAATCCAAGTTTTTTCTCAAAGCCAGCTATTAGTGGCATCTTTACAATATATTTTCCGTCGGAAGCTCTCTTTACAGCTTCAGAATAATATATTTCGCATTGATCGTTTGCGGACATATCATTGTTTCCAGGATTAATATCTTCATTTTCCCAAAATTTTGTAAGCTAAGTCAAGGTTACGTTACAGTTGTATGTTTTCCACTTGCCACATAAAATCCACCCTAGTTGCGTCTGTTGCGCGATAGGGGATTCTATTTGAGCTCCTTTCAGGACACCATCCAAAATAACTTTAGCACCCAATAATAAGTCAATTGGGCTTGACGTATTATACTGTGGATCTGCGAGTTTCAAATTTTCTAAATGTATCCAGTTGCTTTTCTTGAAAGTACAGTTAGGTAAATTATTGGTGAGCTTACTCATAACCAAGGCTTGAAGTTCTAGGGTGTAATCCGAATGAATTGACTTGCAAGTGAGTTCCAGTTGAGCTTTGCAGTCTCCAGATACAGAACCTACTCCAGTAACCATGGCATTAAGTTTTTTCCTGGGTAGCCTTAGAAGTTGAGCGGCATTCTGTGAGATTAAGTTAACTTGCGAGCCTTGATCCAACAGCGCCCGAAGTCTAATGTTAGTTCCGTCCGCAGAAGAGACATCCAGTTGTACAGTTGGTAGCAAAACTTCCATCTCATCTCCGGATAAATGATTGGAGCTTTGCTGTGACATTTGTTGAGATGTGGATGCTGTAGGCCGTTAACCTGGGTATTTTCTATAGTTATTCTTAGTGTCATTAGTTTTGTTTACATTGACATTGTGCAATAACGTATGATGCTTTGAGTTGCACTTTTTGCATTTTTTCGTTGACTGACATTCTTTGTTGCCATGGCTAAATAGACAGTTTTAGCACACATTTAATTTCGCAACTATATTCGCTCGCTGATGTGTATCCATTTCAATAAACTGTGGGCATTGCATCAGTACGTGATGTTTATCGCATAACGGGCATTGACCGTATCTCGTATGATATGTTTTGGAGTTATTAGGCCTTTTATTTTCTTGAAAACTGATTTTCTTCGGAAAAAAGGTTTTGTTGTAAGGTTTCAAGCCAATCATGGTAGTAGTGGTAGTGGGCTTGTTCGGTTCTGTTTTTGAATTTTTCAGGCTCTCGTATGCCATGAACTTGCTTTCCAGGAAAAACAGAAAATCCTCCTTGTGGTTTGGCAGCTCCTTTATATATTCATTGAATGTGATCAAGTCAAGTTTCAGTGTCATAAGATGGACAATAAGTGGATCCCATCTAGTTGTATCAATCTGTATGTTTGATAATCCGTTTAAGCACTCATTTATTACATCATGCATTCGTTTCAAATTGTATGCGTCAGGCTGTTGAATAGTAGGTAAGTTGAGCATGGTGCTAACATATGACGTAAACTGTAGCCTCGTATTGCCGTAGCGTTGCATAAGTATCTCCCAGCATGATGTGTAGTTTTCGGCACTTATACTCAGATGCTGGACCAGTCTCTCAGCATCGCCGCGCAGTCTGGTCTTGAGATGTTGCATCTTCTGGGCTTTGTTTAGCAGTGGATTGTTGTAAATCGTTTCTAAAAAAAGATCCTTGAAAGATATCCATTGTGTATAGCTTCCAGAGAACTCAGGTACTTCTATACGTGGCATTGACCTTTCATAGTGGCAATTTGACCAAAGTCTACTGTTAATCATCTTCTTAAACTCATCATATTTGTCTTCCAGTTCAACAAAAGTAGCATAGTAACTTTCGCTACTTTTTCCTGTTAGTGACGACTCAATGTCCCAGTGATATTTTTCGATAAGGTTCCACTTGGATTTTAATATGAAAAGATGATCCTCTAACTCCCATTTCTCATAGCTCTTCTTAAAATCTATTTTAGACCTATGTCTAAATAGGCCAGGCAAGGCCATCGACAGGGCTATCCCTGTCGATTGCCTTGAAATTATTCTCTTGTTTGCTTAGTACAGTTTTGATATTTTTAGCTGAATCTTCGTTTGCTAATCCAGTAATATCAAATTTTACTTCCTTAGTGATTTTGGAAAGTAAAAATTGCATATCGTCTTTAGTTTTCTCATATAAATCCTTTGTTTTTTTATATACGTCATCCAAGAAGTATCTTATGTTTTTATCTTTGATTTCTTGTAACAAAATTTCATGTCGTTCCGAAAAATCTCTCCACTGCGAGTCAAGAGAAACGTTCCTCTTAGTTAAGTAGTCCACAGTTTTACGAGTTTTAGAGTCCTTTTTGTAGTTAGCGCAGAGAGTCTTGATGTTTTCAAAGCACTCCTGTTGTAGTTGTAGTTCTTCCATCTTTGCACTGCTAATTGAACGTTCAAGTTGTTTAAATTGTCCCTTAACGCACAGTCCACGTCGAAGGGGAGAAATGCATGTTGAGGAATAGTGCTAGTTTAACAAAATTCCTAGTTAGAGACCAAGTTATTTACCAGTTTGGTATTCTTCGATCGTAGTTAGCAGAAGTAGTCGCTGGTAGTTAGTATTCAGTGCTCTAATCGTTCCGTAACAGTATATGCACCTTCTTAATTCGACTGGTGAGACCCGCTTGTAGGAGGCCAGCCAAACCGATTCGCTACTGCTGCAGATATACCAAAAACACTAAAACACTAACACTTTTCGAAGGACCACTAAAATGTACGAGCCAGTGTGACCACGTACACCTTTAGATGTTGTTGAAAGATGATAGTTGTTTGTAGTACGCAGGTAAAGAAGTCACCAAAGTTAGATATGTATATTTATTGTAGCCGAACGTAAATACAGATAAAAATGTTAGTAGGTGATTCTTTGCTTGACTGTTTCGAATGCGCGCTCTTAACGTACTCGTATAATTAATATAAAATATCAATAAAATTAACTATTATGACGCGCGACCCAAAGTAGGTCGCTATGTCAGCTCAGTATGGGCGGTGATGAGACCGTACAAGGGAGGTGAAGAAAGAAGACAGGGAGCAATACTGGAGGAATAGTAAATGGAGGCTAGCGGTACCACTACATAGTGGGCACGGGACGGCTGGGATGGCAACGAAGGCGGTTCATGTTCGTCCGCCCCAGAAAGGGGAGAGGGACCCTAGGGACAAGGACATAGATAAAGAATAATTTGTAGGGAGTCAAGAAAGTATGCGCGGTGGAGGCCATTCCGCGCGTATCTCCCGCTGCTTTGGCCTGCATAACCAAGAAGGTTCGCCAGGCCATGGGTGGTTTGTGGGATTTGTCCCGCTAGAGAGGAGTTCTCCGTGCGGACGACGACTCATTTCAGCGTCCGCATCCTCCAATCTCTCCCTGCACCGATCTCTCACCACATAGGAGCTTTGTCAAAAATCCTGACATACCGAGGCTTTTTCAGCTCTTTGGCATCCCTGGCCTCGTTTACCGCCTTTACCACTCCCTGTACGATGTCCATGGTATCATCTCACCTCCTTCCATGAACCATTATCTACCTCCTCCTCGTCGCCTTCTATGGTCGGTGGTTCTGGCTTACCACTTGTCGCCATCGTCCTAGTGGAAGCCGTCGCGCTTCTCATGCCCCGACTGGCCATATGTACTTTGGCGGGGGAAGGCGTTATATCCCCGCCCTCATCCACTCCGCCCCTCAGTCTCAAGATCTCTCGTCCAAACGCCTCGGTAACTAATTTAACACCAGGGGTACCGGAATCCCCCTGGCACCGGTGGCCAACCGGAGCGCATAGGCCGCTGCTAGCAAATTTCACACCCTGGGTAGGAGCTTCCCCAGGGCGCCCGGTGTCAGCGGGATCGCAGGACAAATAACACAAATTGTCCGACATTTTCATACTTTTTTCCCTCTTCTGGGCGAGGGAACCCTACCTGGCCTCTTCAAGGGTGATTTTTGAAAAGGTTTTCTTCCTTGTAGCCCCCGCCCCGAAGGACGGCGGCCCCCGGCCCCACACCACGTACGGGGTTACGGGTTGGCCGGAGGCGACGCGGAGTTCGCTCCGCAACCGCCCTCACCAATGGCGTTTCCGCCTCGACCTACAGAGTCTCGACCACCGCTACCCGGGCTACCCAGGGTGCCGGTCGAGATACCCTTCGGATGATTTTTGCAGAAATTGTCTTCCTCGCAGCCCCCGCCTCCAAGGGAAACAGTTCCTTTGCAGGCGGCGGCCCTCGGCCCCTCACTATGTGCAGGGTTACGAGCTTGACCCGACTGCCGCTACCCGGGATACCCAGAACGCCAGCTGAGATCCCCACTGGGTAATTTTTTAGAGGTTGTCTTCCTCGCAACCCCCGCCTCCAAAGGAAACAGTTCCTTTGCAGGCGACGGCCCTCGGCCCTGCACTATGTGCAGGGTTACGAATTCGACCCGACTGCCGCTACTCGGGATACCCAGGACGCCAGCCAGGTCTCCACAGCTGGGTTTGGTCCACGCCGGCCGAAGCCAGTACCTCCCATCCGCCACCCGGGAGGACGCCCCCGTTAGCAGACCCAGCCAACCGCCACAGGGTACATGTGCGTACCTGCTCCAGGCATAACAAGCGGCGACTCATAACTGGACCCCGCAGTTACGCCTGGAGGGTAAGGGGTAGATCGGGGAGTTGGTTTACCTGGTAGGTACGGGAGCTGGTCGGCTAGCTAGCCGCTCGGACTGCGGTCCGTGAGACTAGCCAGATGACGGTGTGAACGGAGAAGCCCAGGATCGGCTAAAGCGGGTGCGGACCGGGCTGCTGTTCGGAGGCGGGGTGGTTTGACGTATGCCACGCTTGCGTGAGTGTACGTCAAAGTATACCCGCACTGACCAGCGGCCCTAGGGCGGCTGCTCGCCGCTTGCCGAATGCACCACGCAATTACCTACGTCGCGAGGGTTTGGTAACAGCAAACCAACGTGGCGTTGGTCATTGTCGTGGATATAATACATTTTTTCTCCCCGTCATCGAAAAAAAAGGTACAGGTGCGTACCTGGGCGTTTTTCCCGCCCCCACGACAACGGTTAACTAGAGCCGAGGTCCGAGTTTCAGTGACGCCCTCTTTTTGAACCGACCCCCTCAGATTGGAGAGGTTTGGAAGCTCCAGGAGAGGAGATTTCCCCCGTGGGGAGATGCCATCCTCCTGAAGGCCTATAGAGGCACTCGCCAATTCTCAGCTTGAGGTTAGGATCTCGCCGTCCCCAAACCCGGCGAAGCTGTAAAGGTCACCTGCGACCAACAGCATACACACTCAAAAAAGTACCTAATAATTTATTTTCAAACGTAATTAAAATTCAAGATCCCGGGACTTTTATTAATTCAATTACAAGGTACTGTTTACACCGATACCGTAATGAATTTACGTAAACCAAACTTAAACGTGTAAAAACCCTTTGTAGAGAGTACAATTTTAACGGTGGCATTAAAAAAGCTATATTTACCCGTAACACAAATAAATATTGAAAGTGGGCTCGTAAAACGATGCGGTTTGAAATTCAATCAGCCCTAACGCTTTCATGAGCAGCACTTAAAGCGTAATTAATTCGTTTCAGAGTTTTGTTGGATTAATGGAAGGGAAACCTAGATTAACCGTTGTATTTCATAAATATTGAACGAGCTATGTTTCCTAATGTTATTCTTGTGTCTAGTGGCCAGAAGTAGGAGCGAAAAAAAAAACATGGAAAAGGTATAATCAACAACTGGTCAATCGAATCGAATCGAAGCCTTCCAAGTGACGTTGAGATTTTTTTGCTTGTTATATACAATTCGTAATTAATTGAGAAAATATCACAATTTTTGGTAATAATATGATTGACTTGCGTTATCCGCTAACTCACAGTAAGTTTGAGCGCGCGCTTGCGTGTGTTACCTTGTGTGTAGTTGTGAATTTGTGTGTGACTATTATCAATATTTGTTTCATAGCTGTAATATAAACAAAACCCCAAGCCCCCAGGACTTTGTTGGCCTACTGTCGGATGATATACTGATGGATACTTCTTTAATGTACGAATTAACTTTGGCATCGTAAGGGTGACCAACGATTTATCCCGAGCTCCTAGTATGTGCTTGGAAAGGGTCGTTATGCTATAGATCTCGACAGAATCTGCAGTGCAGATGTTAACTCCCACAAAGCTGTACTAGACCTTCTTGTTGAGCCATTGTGCCGGTAAATTATTTTTAACCCGATATGAGTGAGTATATGCCATTCACATGGGTACCTGTTACGGCAAAAAAGCTCGAGAAAATGATATCCTGTCACCCATCTTTAATCGTTGCCAAGCTATTGCGAAAGTTGCTTAACTTGGCACAGTGGATATCCCGCTCGAAATGGAGCGCCCGTCTGGGGAAGGGAACCTCCACCTTACAGAAGATCACAGTAAAATAACATTACATTTTGGTCGTGTTGTGTTTCTGTCGGTGAGTAAGGTTCCACGGCTCCACGGGTCACTTTATGAGTAACAACTAGTCATTCCAATGTGACGAGTATGAAGATAATATCTATCAAAGTCAAAATTTCTTTATTCAAATTGGAGCATGGAGCTTTATTATTTAAGCATAATACTTAAAATTATTTTGAATATATTTTTCTCAGAAGCTAGCGTTCTTATTTTGCGAGATTTTTAGGATTCTTTAAGGGACCCGGATTCATTGCTCTCGAGTGTAGTTTATCATTACTTACATTACATTGTTTATATTAGTTCCTGACATATGAAATTGGCGTTTTGTACGGGAGGAATATAAAGTTTTTTTTTCAGATTCATATTCATTTATTCATTGTTTAAACTGGGTACAACAAGATGGTAAAATATATTTAATTAATCATAGTATGCACCATTGTTATCTATGCACTTTTGTCATCTCATAGGTAGTTCATTGATCCCTTTACTAAAAAAACCATGGGGGCGAGAATCAATAAACTCTTTAAGGGCGGTTTGGATAACCGCATCGGAGCGGAATTTTTTTCCTTGTAAAAAGTTGCTAATCTATTGGAGCAAGGTCTAAGTATGTCTACGAATGTCGCAAACATTCTAATTGTAGCTCATCTAACTTAGTGGTTGCTTGTTGTGCAGTGTGTGGTCTTGAGTTGTCGTGAAGCAGCAGTGGCCTAGAGCGATTGACCAATCTCGGTTGTTAAGCAGCTAGTTCTTCCTTCATGGTTTGCAGTTGCTGTCAATAGATATCTTCCGTAATCGATTGTCCAGATTAAGCTCTAGTGAATGACACCGGCGCTAGTCCACCAAACACTCACAAGTAACTTTTTCTGAGTAAATTTTCGTTTAGGACAGGCTTTGGCTGGGTCTCCAGGTTTCAGCCATTGCGACGAGTACTTCCGATTATCGTACAGTATCCACTTTTCATCACAAGTAATGATTCGATTTAAAATCCCTTCATAACTGTGTCGGTTGAGCAAAGTAACACAGCAGTTGACGCGTGTTAGCAAGTTTGATTCACTCAATTCATAAGGTACCCTTCAAGTTTTTTTACTTTTCCAATTTGCTTCAAGTGGATTACTACACTTTTGTCACTTACCTTGAAACCTACAGCTGTCTCTGAAGTGATTTGTGATGGTACCGCTTCGACAATAGCCTTTAATTCTTTATTTTCCACTTTGGTCTCCGGCTGTCCACGGGGATGGTTCTGAAGGTCGAAATTTCCAGAACGAAAACGTTGAAACCAAAAACGTACCGTACTTTCTTTTGCAACACCAGCGCCGTTCACATCATTAATCTTCGAGCTGTTTCTGCAACACTGGCACCACGGTAGAACTCGTACTCGTAAATATTATTATATATATATATATATATATAATAATATTTACGAGTACGAGTTCTACTGGCACCACGGTAGAACTCGAACTCGGAAAACATGAAATATCGGAATAAATATTATTATTATATATATATATATCGACTGGCACCACGGTAGACACGGTAGGTACCGTGGTGCCAGTAGAACTCGTACTCGTAAATATTATTATATATATATATATATATATATATATATATATATATATATATATATAATAATAATATTTATTCCGATATTTCATGTTTTCCATTGTGCGGTAATAAGCGATGCCAAAGAAAAAAAATAACGAGAAAAAAAACAAATGAATAACTGTTTCAAAAATCAAATGTACCAGCTAAATGAATTTATAAATTTGAATTAGGTATTTATAGCCATAGAGGAGATATTTCAGATCAAAGTGGTCAGTACGACAAAACGCTAATTTCATAATATGTAAGGACCTAATATTACCTACATTATTTACACTATCAATTTCATGTTCATATTGCGATCGATTGTTAAAAAATATGGACAAATTGTGAACACTCTTTTTTGCGAGCTTTTCATAGAACATTGGAAAGAACAGTCTAATAAAATAAAAAATATTTAATCCCTTTTTTCGGAACGTAATTGGGCGTTGCTAAGCATACAGGCTTCTTTCTTACCCACAAAGTTTTAGTCAAAGTTTGTTTTTATATAGTATTCTTTTCTTACTTGATTACGGTTATTTAAATTTCCAATTTTTCGTTAGATTAATAAAAAATACGTGCTTGAGGAGCAAATTCTTTTACAACTAACTTGTAATTCTAATAAGAACCTACAAAAATCGTGTTTAAAAATATTCATTGAACTTTTTTAAACATGTGGGTACTCGTATACTTGTGGAAACGAATAAATGAACTAGCGATCTGTAAATTGATAAACCCTTAAAAGGATTGAAAACGGAGCACTTAGAATTAATGACACTTGAAAGCGAATTCAAAAACATTATTTGTTCTTAAAGAGAAAATGCAAACACATTTTTCCCTTCCATAACAATAATAATCCCCATAGCTTTTAATATGAGCAAAAAGATGTATGTTATTTTTTACATTAAGTCTATCCGCAAGGGCTTACAGTAAGCGCTTAAACCTCTTTTAATGTAGTAGCTGAACACCGAGATGAGTTAAAGACTTTTAAAACGCAAAGATATCGTGCAATTTAATATCATATTAGAGGCCTTGCAACAAATTTGCTGAATTTGGATTCAACTTCGACTAGATTTAACCTATACAATAATATCAAATTAACATTGATGTTTTGATATTATTGTATGGGTTGAAGCTAGTTTTAGATTAATCAAATTTGCGGTTAGTGGGCCTTAGAGAGTTAACTCTTTTAAATTATCGATTGTTAGAAGTTTGGTAGACAATGTAGAATAAGCTTTATAATAATAAGAAACCGAGCATGTTATATTTGCGGAATGTTGTGGAACATCCAAATCTAAGTGTTATACTTTTTATGAAAAGAAATGTCCTTATTTATAGCAAATAGCAAATTTCTTTACAGATCGTTACAAAATTTTCATAAAAATGTACTTATTAAGTACGGTTAAATGTTCCTAATTTATTTATTTATACGAAGATAATACATTAAAATAACACAAACTTAAAAACTACATAACTTAACCTACTTACCTACATAAATAAATAATTTACAAAATAAAAAACATATCACCCCCAGCGCCGCCATCAGAAATGGTGCCCAAAAGGCTGGCAGCATTGCCGCGTTGGATGGCAAGGCTGATCCGTTGACCAAGATAGCTGCCAGCCTTTTGATCACCAGTCACTTCGGTGAGCCTCTTTGACAATTCCTTAAAAAGGGAACGAGCGCTTGGACCCCATGGGCCCATAGTCTCAACACCAAACGGGACAAATATGTAGTTCTCAATAAGAGCTGAATATTTGCGCCGCTTGGAGCACTCGGCAGAGGCCGCCGCTGCGCCTGCAGCTAGGGAGGTACTACCTGTATGGCACGGAGCAAGCGTATCCACGCAGCTTGCATCCCATACAAGAGGACGACCCTGCTTCCAAGGTATGAGCGTCATCCCATCAGGTCTCTTGCCATCGTCGCGGAAGATGCCATTAGGCTCAAGGACCGCTGGTACGTTGACAGCGACAAGAGCTCTGCGGATGACGTCATTGATGCAGGCGTGGCGGGAGACTCGGCCAGCGCTCATTTGGCATGAGAGACCATGGTGTCCCAGCTCACCGACGCGAGAACCACAACGGCAGCGATGGGGATGATTAGTCTTGACGCCAAGTCTAAGCGATATCGCAAGAGACAGAGTGCTCTTGTCGAGCAAAGTCCCGATATTGGCTGAAGGTAAAGCTTGCAGCCAGTAACCAGACTCTGCCTAAAATACGGCTAGAAGGCGAGCACGCTCAGTGGCGCCTTCAGAGCGGCTCGTCCCACTGCCTCTGAGACGATAAAGAGGATGGTGGATCTACTCCCGGGCATACCCTAGACCATGCGCTTCTGGCCTCTGCAAGGTAAGTCAGCTCCACTACGCCCAGAGAAGGGCATAATATTTTATTAAAGAGTTCGGCTGTACCGTATGCAGAAGACAGAAAAGCGGGAAGGGCAATATGGGAAATATGGCGGGTACCTAGACCTCCGAAACGAACCGGGAGAGAAGCCTGCTTCCAAGCATTATCAGTAAATGAGCAATTTAGAATTTTGGAGAGTGTCTCTCTGAGTGAATTGTCAATAATTGACAATTGACCTGGAAAAAGCCAAAAGTGCGTGCTACGTAAAAAATATATGAATTTTTATGTTAGGGGCTAAAGTCGAAAATTTCTTAATAATGTGTTGTAAATGTTCAGGTGAGAATTTTGATTCTGGAATAAATAGCTCGCATTTTGAATATTTAAGTCAAGGCCAATACTTTTGAATTTATCAATAATGAGTTGAAAATCTGAGAGAACGGTTGAAATATCGCCAGAGATAGTTCCGTCATCAAGGTACCATACATTAAATTTTGAATTTAGCGATTCAATAATAGGTTGTATAGCCAAACTGAAAATAGCGGGCCCGAGAGGATCGCCTTGCTGACAGCCGACAGATGAATGCAACAGTTTATTTTTGAAAAGGAGTTTAGTTGATTTGCTGTAGCATTGCCAAAGATAATTATAAATAGAAGGAGTTTTTTGTTGAATTGCTGAAAGCAAGGCACCTCTATCCACGGAGTTGAAAGCATTCTTAACATCCACCTTCAGCACTACCTCCGCTGCGTCAAGCGATAAATAGGTGCGAAGAGCGTGAACAGCTCCTTCACAACCACCCTTGACGCCAAAACCAAGCTGAACTGGTTGGAATTCAGCTGAAACAGTCGGTAAAATATGGTTACAACAAATTTTGGATGCTATACGGCGAAAGGTGGAGCCAACAGCTATAGGTCGAATACCACCGTCTTTTTTCTTTAAAGCAATTAAGTTGGCTCCGTAAAAGATCTCAACAATATCTTCTGGAACTTCGCCGGATAGCATTAAATTAACCAAAAGAGTGATATTATGTAATAAAACTCTGCCAGCGTCACCGACTGAGACGGAAATAAGGTCTTTCAAATGTTGAGGTGAAAGCCCATCTAGGTCACTGGCAGAGCCACTTTTGAAGGAGAATATTGCAGCCGAGATGTCAGCTTCTTTGCTTATTAAAGGAGCATTTTGAGTTGAATCGGGTGGCGAAGGTAGGACAAGATTTTGTGCTGGAGGTGGGTGCTTATCTTCAAGAGCACTAAGAGTCTCCTGGCAGTTGACGGCGACAACATCATTACTAAACAAGAGATTGGCGGCTCCTCGGAGATCGCCATCGCTTATTTTAGACTCTATTAGCTTAACAGATTTATTAGAATTTGGAGGCCGAGAGGGAGGAATGACAAGTGAATAAACGGAAGGATTTAGGCGGCAGTTCTCCTTTATTTTTTGTGTTACAGAAGTACAGGTGCTATTTTGGTTAATATGTAAAATTCTAAAGGAAAATGTTAGGAGTTCTGCCCAGCTCTCAGAAGTGTTTGCTCTTAATACATGCTCGATGCATTGCGATAAAGAAACCACGACTGAAGGCCGTGCAGAACGGGGGATTCTTTTTAAGACGGGAAGTGAATTTTTGAGATTGCCAAGAATTTGCCAAAGTGATTGGTTGCCCGAATTTAGAGATGGAGGAGGAGAAACTGCTGGCACAGAGGCAGAGGATTTATGAGACCTGCCAATGTGTATTTTTAAGCCACGATTGCCTTTAAAAAACCGTGGTTGTATGCACTTTGGGCACTGGATGAGTTGTACGTCGTCACTGCCAGGTATTATGATTGCCGACATGCACGTAGAGATTGCGTCAAAAAACTACGGTACGGTTATATTTTTATTTAAATAAAGATACTTGAGTGTCTCACATCAACAGGTACAGTAAAGGGTGAATAACCTGATAGACGACTGATAATTATGAGCCTAATTAAAGTAACCTTTCTTTCTCAATTCCCGTAATGGACGAACTTTCAGTGCAAAAACTTGTGCGCAACACTCGGTTCACAATACTGTTTTGCCAAGTTGAATTTGTAACTAGGTAGCTTGAGGGGCGTGATTTCACTCGCTTATAATTCTGGTTTATGTAGTTCACTCTATAATAGTTCCTTATTAATAATATGTTTTAAATCTGTGATGGTTTTTTAAAAGACTATCACAGCTTTGTAAACCCTCATTCTCATAAGTCCACTTTCAGCAATTTTACTTAATCTCAATATAACTAAAAGTAGATTTAGCCCAAACAATAATGTCAAATTGACGTTTTGACATCTTTGTATAGGTAAAATCTAGTGGTAGTTAAACCGATATTAACAAATTTATTGCAAGTGGAATTTAGGGGGTGAATTTTAAAACACCTTTTTAGCAGATATATGAAACCTGGATAAGTGAGACTCCAAGGGACGAGAGAATTAATCTCACTAAAAGAGGTATTCCATTAACCCAGGATCTCAGTTAGCCAGGTGTAAATAAATATCTGTCTCACTTACAAAGGGTTTCATTAATAGAGGTCATAAAACAAGTAATTTACTTATAGGGGTGTAATTTTTAAATAAAACAACGTATTATGTAAACAATAAACGAAAGTTTTAATCTTCATTAGAAATCAAGAAAGATAAAGAATGTAAGTTACAAAAATAATCGAACACGTTTTTATAAAGATTACAAAAATGTAAACAAAATGTATCAATTACAAATATCTGTAATTTTAGTTTGTTTTTTGGAAGTGTCAGCCATCCGATGTTTTTCGATGTTATAAATTTTATCAAATATGCTTTGGTCAGCAATTAATGTCATTCCAAAGTAACTTTGCAAAGTTTCTAGTGCTTTAACTGCACCGCGTTTAGAATTTATTACTAAATTTACTTCCGAGCCCATTTCGTCGTCATCCCATTCATTTTTCGATGAAGAAGAAGAGCAGGCATTACCAATGTCATAAGAGTTCTGATAAAACTATTAAATCGTCGTCGATGTTTATAAAATCACTGAATGTTGGTTGTTGATTATTGACGCCGCTGGTGGCGATGTTCTAATCTTCAGGATAAATTTCGAAATTTTTCTCCTCCTTTTGTGAACTTTCAGATACAGATGCTTCAGACTTAAATCCAGATTTTTTAAAGCAGTTTGCGACAGTAGCTTTTGTCACAGAAAATCAAGCTTTCCTAGCAAACCTCATCGCCTGAAGAACATTTATTTGATGGCACTGATTGACTTTTATAGATTTAATAACATTTTTAAAAACCTGTTTTCTGTAATAGACTTTGAAATTGTTAAAGATGCCTTGATCCATTGGTTGCAGTTTACCTGTCGTATTTGCAGGCAGATACACGAGTTTAATGTGGCTTATCTCATGCATATTATTGTGAACAGTACAGTTATCAACAAACATTAAAAAATTTTCGCTTCTGGGCTTTTATTACTTGGCTCAAATTCTTCAACCAATCGGAAAAAATAGTAGATGTCATCCATGATTTTTTATTATTTTGGTAATTCGCAGGCAAAGTTTTAACACCTTTAAAATATATGGAGTTTTAGATTTTCTGATTAATAGGTTAGGCAGCATTTCAGATCCTGACATGTTAGCACCCAGCAGTATTGTAAGGCGCTCTTTACTAAGTTTTCCGCCATGACAGGACTCACCTTTTAAGGTGAATTTTTATCGGATAGACACTTGTAAAATAAATCCGCTTTATCTGCGTTAAAAATATCATCAGCAGAATAATTGCGCAGAAGAACTGGCAGGTCTTAAATCCATTGGCTACATTTGTTAACATCAACAGCGTTACTTTCTCCACAAATTGCTTTGAAAACTACACCGTTTCTTTTTTTTAACCCTTCCTACCATCCATTGCTGCTACAAAAATTTTAAATACCACGTCTTTACTCGAAATCTTGTGCCCTTTCCTTTATCATCGGTTCACTTACCGAAACGTTCTTGGTATGAGGTTGCTTGATCCATGTTAGCAAACACTGTTCAAGTTCAGAATATTCTGATAAACGTACACGTTTCAGTTTTCGCTGTCCGCCAGAACACTGCGATTGAATTTTATCTTTATTCTTAATTATTCTACAAACAGTAGATTTCGGTACATTGAATTCAACACTGATTTCATCACGTGTCGTCCCACTTTCACAAACGGATATCAGTTTAACTTTTTCACCTACTTATAACGAATTCAGCCTTCGTTCGGCATTTTTCAAATAAACGTCCATATGAAAGCAAAACAAAACTAAAACTGATGGTCATTATAACTCAAACTAAAGTGTACTCGTAGAATTAGCAAGTAGAATAAGTTAGGAAACAAAAAAAACGATGTAATCTCAGTTACAGAGGTTAATGCATATAAAATTATTTCGCTGTCTCAGTTAAGGAGGATGTAATAATAAAATCGAAATAACGAATTCCAGATATAGAGGTTCCCTTCGTCCCACTAACAGAGGTGATTCAGTGCCAAAGTGTCGGGACCTCAGCATGAGGTCCAATCATGGAGGTTTCTCACTTATCCTGGTCCCACTTAACCAGGTTTCACTGAATAAAATGTGGCTTTTGATAAACCACTGCCACCACTTTTAAATGTGCTTTTTCAGTCGTGTTTAATTTCAAGAGTTGTTTTAGTGACATATATTTTTGAAAATTATATTTTGATGGAAAATATCATATCAGATGAAAAGAAATGGTAATAAATAGGTTTTTAGTCCTTATTGACTTGAAGCAGAAGAATAAGGCTGCCTGTCAGCTAGAGCGCAGCTAGGCTATGTTTGTCTTTAGGAACAGTTTTTACAATGTTTGAACAAAGCGACACAGTTTTGATAAAAACTTAATATTCAAGTGACGAATTCACAACACGGTGCGTTGTAATGTACTGACGCGAGTAGATATACCTTAAACTTACTTCGACCGACTTGACATCTCGACTCGAGGCACATTTTATTTAAGTGTGTACCTCGGCACTGCTACAGTTGGTTTAAATGAACATGCATTGATGAGATTATTGAATATCGCCCATGGTGGTAGCTATTATACCTGCGATATGGGTGTCCAGGCCGTGGGCTGAATAATAATGGATGCCGCGACCCACTACCGCTACCCGTTTTTAACGAGTAGCGGTACAACATACATACACACACGTGCGTGTTTTTATTTTACCGATTCAAAATTCCTTGCCGGGACTACGGAACCCTAAAAATTCACTGTGTATACAATGATTTTATTGCTCCTTTTCATATACTTGTCCAATTTGTTTTGAAGATTGTTTCTTGCTATTTTGGGACTTTTCTTTACAATTATTTTTAGTAAATTCGTTAATTCTCTATTATTACCTATTTGACATTATGTGATGGAAGTGGACCTCCACACATGTTTGCAAGTTTGATGTCAACTTTCAATTTGACGACACTGTATGAAATCAAAAAGGAGAAAATGCAGCCCTTACTGAGGTCCTTGCCGGTTCTTCTCAGTACAAGGTCTCCCGCCGTAGTTTTGCGAACCGATGGCGTAGTTTTCGACTTTCACATGTGCTTGTAAAAGCCTAAACTGAATAAATGACTTTTGAATTTAATTGTAGGTTATTTCCATTTATTCGCTCAAAAGCCGCAACACGCATCGTAATAGATGTTTCACATCAAAATTCAACTCAGTCGTACGTACGACTGACACGTAGTCGACAGGGTAGTTATTATCTTCTAATTTGCTTTGTGGAAACTGGAAAAGTATATGCCTAGCGAAATTCAATTATCTACGAGAGGACGACAACCAGATTAAAATTACTTTGCAGTTGTTATACATAAAAAAGACGCGTAACACCAACAAAACAAAGAAAATCCCCTATTAGATGAATAAAAAATAAAGAAAATGCTAACAGAGGCGGCACGGTACGGAACGTTAAAGCACTTTGGGGTCTGTCCATGATGGAAAACAAGTTTTTTGGTCTTTTATGCAAACATACCTTAGTAAAAAGACACTTTTCGCGTTTTCTGTATACCCGATAACATTATAACCTTCTTTACCACGCGACGGGTTTTCATGCGAATTTACCACCAATTAGAGAATATGTATTAATGAATAAAAACATATTTTATAGGTAAGAATTTGTTTTATTTTATAGGTACTAGAGACGAGTTCCCTGTAATAAATAAATTGGGACTGTTTTGAGGTTTTCAACCAAACCCCGATTCTAATTGTGATTAAGACACAACAAATATGGTTTATCTAATTTGTTGTAGTGTGTCAAGTCAAGTCACGCTAAGCGCGCTTAAATACATATCGGCTATCCAATAGGGATTATGATGGGGTAAACGAAATTCTATTTATTCCGTCAGTTGGCTTATCAAAAATTAATGGACACTAATTTTTCTTTTGTGAATAAACCAAAAAAAAACAAAATTAAAGTGCGTCAAAGTTCAAGAGTCGGGGCTCGTGACGGCACTTTAAGTAAAAATTGTACCAAGGCGTGAATGATGTCACGGCGGCATTTCAAATCAATATATCTATGTAATGTTTTGATTAGTGAATAAAGGAAAAATACGTGTCTAATACTTTTTGATAATCTACAGGAGATCAGGACAGGAAAAAAATTAATCAACCTATTTTATTTATATACCATAGCCACACGAGGGCGGATGACTAGTGTATAAATTACATTATGAATTAAATAAAATACTTTAGACTCAAGGGTGAATGAAAACCTTTTGTTAGTTATATTTTTTATTTTTTAAGGATTTAACTGCTAGATGTTAAAACCTAAAAAAAATTACTACAAAAGAATCCACGCGAACCAGGCTGCAGACGGGACACATGTACGCGTGGATTTTTTTCTAGTAAAATTTTCTTTAACCTTTTATTAGTCAAGCATCCTACATATGTTGAAATTAAATATCTAACGTTCTTATTAGCTATGTGTCATATTGCTTCGCATTGTTCTTCTAGAAATTATTCATTTTCAAACTCACCACTTGAGAACTTCTGGGAGGACAATTATAATGTTCTTATACGATAATGTACCAACTTTATATTTAAATATTTAGTTTGAAATTTACCAATACAATGTGATCCTTGAATGGAGCAATACAAAATAAAAAGTCAATTATAAATCGACATATTTGATAAGTGTACTTGTAGCTAACTTAACAGTAATACTTCTAAGTCCTTTATGCAACCCTTAATTTGGATGATATTTGGTACACATATAGTTTATTACCTTGACTGAGACATACTTTTTATCACGAAAAAATATTAGGTACTGCGGCGATCTACCCTGAAGGGGTAGGCCAAAAGGAGGCTGTAACCCCCCCGGACGTTACAGTACCTCAAGGATTCTCAAAAACTAATTAAACACCGAAGAAGAAGAAGAAGTAGCCGGCGGCCTTTAGTTATAAATAAACAGAATGGATAACGCTCAGCGGTCAGATAAATCTCGCACTCTTATACGATATTTCACTACCCGCGCCCATTTCAAGCAAGTCGATGACAGTTTTTCAAGAAATATTGCTACTTCAGCAGGTGTCTGATAGCTGGCTGCCTCTGCAGATTTCTCTCGCTAACATCGAGGTGAAATACACATTATATTTCTCATGTTTTTTGTTCGAATTATTGGAGCAATAATATACAATGAACCTTTTCGTAGTTTCTTAGTATACGCTTTGTCTTTAAACCTAGTTCTGGCATTGTTTTTCATGCCAAATCTTTATGGTATAATATTAATATGATGCCAACTGATGGTTAGTAACAACCATAGCCTATAGCTGCTTATGGTATATACCCCTATAGTATCCTTGCCTCATTTGTTAACCTGTGAAATTAGTAACTACAGTAAAGGCAAAATTCTCAGGTTTATTTGTCTATTTGTCTATAGAGAAGATAATCGGTTATAAGTTTGTTTAGTTCATTCTCTCAATTTATTGACGATAAAAGTAAAATAATACAACACGATACTTTGAAAGGGATTAATAATTTCATTGTCATCACACAATGCGGTTGAGTAATTCATAACATCTTCAGGGATTAAATTACCTTCCCATTGTATTAATACTTTTGATTAACACCATCTGTTCATTGCACAGGATGATTCAACATTATTAGATAACAGAATCTACAGCAACCTTAACTTTTACTTCTCATTTGGCCAAGCCTTACCTTTAATACATAACTATCCGTTAAACTCCACAGTAAGATAAGTCCACCCATGATATATTAACGGTATTATATGTTCGAGTAAGCGTGTGCTTGTCGGCATATGTGTGTTCAGTTACCCCTTTATTAGCAAACGAAGAATAAGATTGGATTAGTTACTGTATGTTTTGTCTATGTTCATTGAATTACGAATGGCATTTGAGGGACATGAACAAAACACGGTGTAAACCATGGTCTCAGCTTATTCCTCGTTTATTGATAAGGGGGTTGAGGTTTTGTTGTTACTCGCTATTTATTCTCTGTCCTGTACCCTAAGTACGAAAACTAGCGAGAAAGTATTCGTTCACTATGTCAAAGTTATGGAAAGTAAGCAGCGCCTCGTTCGGGCGTAAGAACAAACTAGCTCTCTGTATGGACACTTTGATGATAGCGGTGCGAATACTTTCTCGAAAGTTTTTCGTGATTAGGGTACTAAAAAATTATAACTATACAGTTTCTATATAGGTACATTTAACGTCTGTTTGAAATCACCTTGGATACATGTTCACGTCTCTAAAAGGGGCATTTAAAATTCTATTTAATCCTCTCACAGTTTTTTTTATTTATGTCTAGAATTTAAGTCTTCGGTATCGACCTTAGAGCAACTTTGCTCTATAGTATCAACACGACGCTGCTGGCATTGCAAATATTATTTCGGCGTCAAAAGTTATTATAAAGAATACGATACACTGACGTGGGTGGGTATTGGGTATAAACAGTGTAACCAACAACTAACTGTTTGCTTCCTCGTCGTATCAAAGTTCCAAGGTGACATATTAAATGGCAATGCCTCCAACAGTTTCACGTAACATTTACCCCGCAAATTCGCTTAGACCATTACAAACTATGTCGGGATCTTTCAACTTTGTGGGACTTTAGGTTGGTTAAGGTCGCCACTATCCCATAGATACTGGACGCAGGGACGAAAGTTATTTAACCTTTTTGTGAAGTAGAATTAGCCAAAATTTTCAGCTAATGTATTTTTTGCACCAAAAATTTAGAGCATATATACCAATACGCTCTAAGGCTAAAAGTAGTGACCAATTGTCCATATCAGCCCCATCGTAAAGTGACCATACAATTTTCTTAAAATCATTTTATTATTACATATAGTTTTTGCTACCATATTTCAAAGCACACCAGCCTCTTCCGATAGGAGGTTGGCTAGGATGACTTGTACTATGCCAGCTTCAAACCTATTAATTTTAAGGATGGAGAACGCATGTCTCTTTTCCGATTCATTTTTGACGCATTCCATTAATATGTGTTGCACATCGTCTACTTTTTCACATGCTTCACAATCAGGGGAATGGTTTTTAGAAGGAATAAGAATTTATTTATTCAGTGGAATGTGTACAGAACGAAGTCAGTGCATAATCATAATATATATGTTATGGGCTAAGTGATTAATCGAGCATTATTCATAATGCCCGGGCTATATGAATAATGCCTCTACAAAAGCGGGTCATGTGATTATAACCAATCAATTTATCACATTGCCCGGGCATTATGAATAATGCCAAACGCCTATTGGGCAGAGTGATGTAAAGCATGTTTAATACTTTCAAATGAATACTTAGTTAGATAGACCGAGTATTACAGGTAATGAAATCAATTATCGGGTAGAGTAATAATAAAAAAATGTTTTATAGTTTAGTATTTATTTTTAAAATTTAAATAATAAAATAATCGGTTTGACTTCGATCAATTTACGAAGGGCTACATTTAGAAACTATAGTCTATAGTAGTTTCGATGCAGTGTGTTTGAAAAATTCATTAAATCTGTTTAATGTTTAGAATTTCTGGTTCCCTATTTTTTACGTTGCAAGGACTAGGGAAGTAAGAACTAGTACTTCTGCCTTATCTCAGGCGCTACGGGTCGCACGATTCTTGCGGCTTTGTCACAGCAGGCGGGGGCTGCTCTCCCTCCGCGCCTCCGGGCTCTAAAAAATACTCTAGGGGTAAGGCAGACCAAGACCACGGCGTGTCGGGGTTGACCAAGTCGGTTCTGAATTAAAGACTGTTGTAAAGCCACATTTTCTTTTTTTTCTAAGTGTTGAGCCCATATTATTTTTTATTCACCAAGATCTCAAAACAAACTCAAAATGGCGAGACATCTGTCATTTTGACAATAGTATCAACTTTTTGAATTTATTCATACTGCCCGATCCAAGCGATAAATTCAAGCTATCTCAAACACTGACTTATTACATGGACTACGAGCCGTCCAGCATTATGAATACTGCCCGCATTAATCACTTGGCCTATAACATATATAAGACCTACGCATTACCAGTATTAAACCAAGGTATATGAGGAGGTTCACTTGCTATGGTTTTGTACCAAATGCCTTTCATTTTAGATCTTTCATTAAAATATTCTACCTATAACATATAGCAAATGACCCTAAATTTTCATAATGTTTCAGTATAAGTGGGAAAAATAAATATTATTGAATATTGATCCATCAGAAATAGCCTTTTTTACAAGGTGATCAGCTTTCTCAATAACAGTTAGTGCAGTATGTGATGGTATCCACTGTAACATAATTATTTTATTATTTATTTGTAGTTCTTGAATTTTATAAAGTATAACTATTGCAATGGGAGCAGCTCTTTGACCAAATACATGTATGTAGAAATATACATATATTAATTTTGTATAAATATTTAAATTTATTTTATGTTTTCAATGGTAAACAAAAAAGTCAAATTAACCAATTTCAAATTTAGAAGCTTTAAATCTTGAATAATGCCGTAAGTACATATTTATCTTTGCTGTTTTATGTATCTAGATAATTATGACAATACAGGCTTTCATATTTGCAAAAGATTCTTACGAAAAATGATCTAAAAATCATAAATCCTGAAGATACTGAAGATTTGTTGATAGAAAAAAAGTATGGCGGATTCAATGGCGTAGAATTAATAGTAAAATACTAAATTGTTATTGAATATTGATAAATTACGTCGTGTAATTAATTAAAAACCCTATTTCAATAGTAACATCAAGTAAACATGTAAGTAATCACTAGATTCATATACTTTGTGACGGGTATTGTTCATTGTTTACCGATGCGTCACCGATGACACTAATCGTAACTCGTAACACATTCGCCAGTTTACCCCCCAAGTCAAGCGTGCCTAAAGAAGTTTCACTTCAAAAAGAAATAACGCAAAAACGCACAATATAATAATAATATCTACTTACTTCTTCTTTTATTTTAAATACTTCTTTTATTTTTAAAACGCATCAACAAATACCTAAGATTGGCCTTAGGGTTGGTCGATTTTTCAAGACAATTACAAGAAAATACGTAACATGCACAGCTACTTAATTATTGAAATTACGAAACAGATTTCTGGGAAGTTTATATACAATAATTACATACTTACCGTAACGTATATTAACAGAAAATCGTGTTATAATATAATAATGTCAAACAAAAATATTGGTTGAAGGAATACGCGAATATATTCAACTGTGGTCGCCTGCGACTTCGTCCATGTTAATTATGGTTTTTTGGGAATCTCACAGGAATCTAACATTTTGCCCGGATCAAAACGATATGTGTACTGAATTTCATCCAAAACCGTTTAGTAGCTTTTGCGTAATTGAGTAACAAACATACAAATACACAAATTTTCACATGTATAATATAAAGTAGAATATAAAAAATATATTCAAATGAAAAAGAAACAACAAAGAAAATGTTTTCCTCATCTACAGCAAGCTGTTTAGGGGGAAAAATAACCAATATTGTTTATTAAATTATTTTTGGTGTAAAATTATATTCGTTGAATGTTAAAAGGAGGCAGGAAAAAATATGCCCCTAACAGGTTTTCTACGATGAGTCGACTGGGAATCAAATTCGGATTATGATGGTAACGTCGGAGTTGACACTATGAAGATTGAAAAGCCGAGGGAATGTCGCAGCTGTCGTAAAATTGACACTTAAAGTCCATGCCAGTACAGTTGAGGCTAAGATGTGCATACACTTGTATCGAGAATGTCACCTTTATTTCTACGTAATAAAAGTGAAATGGTGAATTTTACCCACTAACAAGGCCGTGGTTGTACGAAGAAAGAAATGGGTATTTCGAAGTCAGATATCTCTGAAGGAAAACCCCACATTTTTGTGAGCAATATTTTCCTAGTAGTGAGCTTACAACCTCCTTCTGCCTCAACATGGCTTATGGAGTATTGTAAAAACAGGTAATATTGCATAATTTTTCATGATATGAAACAAAAAAAAATTAACTGTGTTTTTTATGTAAATGATTTTATTTGTTAGATATTACATAATTTACAATTTTTCATTGTCACGATGCCCTAGCTGAGTTCACGTTTGGATTTAATTATGATTAACTGGGTAAAAGAAAGTGACATCTTATTATGAATACGAATCACACTTAGACGCAGGAAGACGAAAGACGCTGAGGGGGTGCGAACTAATGTCTCTTCTGCGTCCTTTTCATATAATACGTATAGAAGCGTCGCGACGCAATACATCTAGAAAAGGCAGGGCACGGACACGATGACGCTTTTACATTTTGTATGAAACTGACAATGTCCGCGCCCCGTCAGCGCTGTGTATCCTAAGCCTTGTTCGTTTCATAATTTTGTTAACATGTATCAATGATTCTTTTCATTTCACTATAAAGTATGAGACCGCGTGTTCAACGAAGGTATTAAATTTTTACCGAGTCACCCCCTATTTAAAACCTTTCGGCGTTCATTCCGGGCACGCTTCGGGTGTATTTTAATGATATTTAAATTGCTTTTGTAACAGAATACCTATATTAAATTTGACATTCTCATTTCGCATTTTTATTTTCAAATCTCTAATTATTTCCAATACTGTAAAATAAATAATGCTCATGTTGTTAACTTGCTAAAAGAAGAGTTTCATTTGATAAAATATTTCTGAATTGCCTTCTAAGAACACTTTTGCGTAATTACTTCTTTACTTATTTAATATTGTCAACTTTGACTTGTTCAAGTTACATAAATATATTCTAAATTTGAAGAACTAAGATAAGTTAAATTAATAAGGTTTTTGTGAAATTAGCAAATATCTAATAAGTTCAATTTAAAAAATTGATTTTGTATAATTATAAATCCAGCTTCATTTATGTCTTAAAAAAGGTTTGAAGATTTTGTACTGTAGTTTTAAGTCTTCAATCACCCTGTCTGTCCACAGTTTAGCTTATAGATTTATTAGTAATAAAAATCTGTTATTTATTTTAAAGATATATTAAAAATAAAATGGTGGTTGAATAGAATCTTATAAAACTATTTTTTGAATACTCTCACCTACACGTAGGATTGGTTATTTTTCTCGCTAGTCCATGATAATAGGTGTCGTATGATTGGGTGATAGGTTAGAACTTTGTGATAGGCAATAACAGAACCTTACAGCTCGCCGTGATTTTATTTTATTTACGTATATGACAGAAAATTCAACCGCTCGCGACTGGCCGCGTTGTTTGATACATAGTTAAATGTGTCTGTAGTTTTATTTTTTATTTATTCAATCATTGATACATTTTTTTTTCATATTTTAAAAATACCTTGCCAACCTATAAACATCAGGTTGTTGGCAAGTCAACGCTCGTTTTGCTTACAGTATCATGTTAAAATAATACTACTGTTATAAACTTACAAATAATATTCTCATCCCATAACTATTTTTAACTCTATGTATAATAAACTTCCTTTCCCTAACACTACTTGTATTATACCTATTGACAACGAGGGGTCGATCCCACAAATTGTAATTATTTTATTTTACTATTAAATAATCCACTTTCTTGTCTACTGGCAATATCCTACATATTTTATATAATTCACTGTAACCATGTTAACATTTTTTTCTTGTGTTTTTATCAACTATATATTTCAGTTACCTTATTTGTATATTTTTTATCTCATTTTTGTATGTTTTATAAGTACGTCCATGTACACTAAGACCATAACTAATTAAAGATTCGGCAAGACCATTAGTAGTGTCCGTCTGTCTAATATTTTCACTAACTGATAAAATTTATAAAAGACATTTCGGAGCTTAGTGCAAACCTGTTCTAAATGCATTTTGAAGTTAAAGTTTCTGTCTATGTCTACGTCTAGGTATCTGAAATTTTCTACCATTTCTATTTTTAGACAATTGCATGCACATTTCAAATTATGTAAACATTCATAAGAGTGACCTTATTATGCTAAATGTGTCCTGATTCATCGTTCTAGCTGCACGGTTTTAAGGTGAGTGTATATGCATATATTTAGTTTTAGTAATATTAATAATGATTCCATTATCATGTGCCCATTTAGTGATATTTTCTAGATCTTCTTGGATATTTATATAATATTATATAATTCATTTGGATTATTAGATGCAAACATAAGGCACATGTCATCTGCATACATACAAACCCTACATCTCTGGACAACATTAGCCACACTGTTTACATGCATGATATGCCCAACTGGCCCATAGGTTGATCCGGTTGGTACACCCAGCTCCACTTTAGCCACTTTTTCTAATTGTCCTGATATTGCTGAACACATAGTTCGCTTGCTCAAGTAGCTTCTTAACCATTCATTCATGGGTCATCTTATTCCACATTCACTCATAGCTTGAAGCAGCATATTATGATCAAGTGTATCGAACGCCTTTTTATAGTCTATAAAAAGAACGAGAACCTGTAGTCCAGACTCGTATTTACAGTATCAGCAAAGTAATTTAGAGCATTACTAGTACTCCTTCCTTTCCTAAAACCATGCTCCGCATCGTCTAAAATCTTATACTTTTCTAAAAACTCTGTAATTTGACCTACTATGACCTTTTCCATCAACTTATTAATTACCGACAATATTGCTACTGGTCTATAATTAGTATAGTCTGTATAGCTACCTTTTTGTGATTGGACGTATAATACTTTATTTTGATTGCTCTGGATAAGTTCCTTGCTCAATACACATATTAATAAATTTGGCTAGTAAAGGACAGATTTTCTGTTTTATATATTTTAAGTCTTGTGCTCTTATTTTATCTACCCCAGGTGCCTTATGGCAATCTATGTCTCTAATGATTCTTTCCACTTATACTGCATTCACTTTTCTGTATCTAAATGTGACGTTAATTTCTTTTACATATGTTTTTCTGTCCATAAATTTTATGTTACAATAATGTTTAATTTCTAATATTTCCTTTGTAATAGTTGTCGTAAAGTTACTACAAATATTGGAAATACTGTCTTATTTTCCTAGGTGCTTAATTATTACATTATCTAAACTTGGCTGTACCTGTCCAGTCCATTCATTAATATGCGCCCATACTTTCCTATAATCACCATTACAATTAGTTATTTTACTCCTTCCGTACTTATTTTTTGCATAAAAAATTAACTTTAAATCAATTTACCTTATTTCTATACCGCGTATAATCTAACCGCCTCATACCAAATAAAAACTTTTTATTTGGTCTGAGCTAACCGCTTATTCATGTTTTTAGGAGATGCTTTCCATATACGAAACAATTTATCCCTCTTTTCAATCATTTTTAAGAAATTAATATCAACCCACGGTTGTTTAAATAGATTTTTCTTACCTAACACTTGTAACTTTTGACTATTTTCGTATACACTCTTGAACACATTTAGTCCAGGAATTTTAGCACCAAAAATCGGTCCGCTCTGCATAAAATCCTTCTACGTGATTTTTTGATTGGATTATATCAGAGGGTGCCCCCTAAGTATAAAACCGAGTTTCTGTCGCCCGAAACCGCGAGCGTTAGCTGCCATCTTGGAAACCGTTTTTTTGCATATATCTCGGAAACGGTAAGTTTTACGTTAAAAACCGAAGAGATCTTTTTTGTAGAGAACAAAATTTCCCATCTTTTTTATACCAAACTTTTCCCCCTATTGTTGATATTTTCCGATATATTGAAGTAAAAAAACCAAATTTTTTGTTTTTGTAAAGTATCTCAATAATTTTCAGAGTTACGAAAAAATGTTTGAATTAAAGTTGGAGAGCATGAAATTTTCTACAAATTTTGTATAAAACTTTTTCTTGTAAAATGATTAGTTGCTGAGTTCCAGCTGAATAAAAATTGTCACCTGGAATCGAAAATCAGCGATGAGCTGTAATACGTTACTCTGGCATGCAAACAAAAAAGTATAATCGAAAAATTTTATCATGAAGACGGTAACGATTTTATTTATCGTGAAAAAGAGGGAAATGAAAGATTAAAAAGGAAATTTTGCACAATAAAAATATTTTAACGAATTATTGGAAAAAGGAATGAAAATTTATTCATGTATCCAAATTCATTATCATTTGCGCGATATAAGTCGCTGTTTACAAATCAGGATCGCAGAATATTAATTTAATAAATTGTATTTGATAAATTATATTCGTCGATGTTAGATTTATAAAATTTTTCGCTGTTTACAACCGGAAGGGCGATTTTGGAAGGTTTGCGAATTTTCTTCTTCCAAGTCCATGTTACCTGCATCAGAAGAATGTATGAGAGATTCATTCGGTGTATCCTCCTCGTCGCTGTCGTCCGCGGCCGGAGTTGAGTTATGATTGTATCAGTCTTTGCACACCTTTTTCTTTCACCACTTGTACGTCTTTATCACTTCTCAATTTCTCACATATAAAACACGTACTCATTTTAACGGCGTTCCGACTTAAATTACTTACCTTCTGTAAAACAATACTTTACGCGGAGACATCGAATTTACTTATACTTTTTGTTTGCATGCGAGAGTAACGTATTGCCACTTACCGCTGATTTTCATGATCTTTTATTGCGCTAGAACTCAGCAACTAATCATTTTGCAAGAAAAAGTTTTATACAAAATTTGTAGAAAATTTCGTGCTCTCCAACTTTAATTCAAACATTTTTTTCGTATCTCCAAAAATTATTGAGTTACTTTACAAAAACAAAAAATTTGGTTTTTTTACTTCAATATATCGGAAAATATCAACAATAGGGGGAAAAGTTTGGTATAAAAAAGATGGGAAATTTTGTTCTCTATAAAAAAGATCTCTTCGGTTTTTAACGTAAAACTTACCGTTTCCGAGATATATGCAAAAAAACGGTTTCCAATATGGCGGCTAACGCTCGCAGTTTCGGGCGACAGAAACTCGGTTTTATACTTGGGGGGGCACCCTCCGACATAATCCAATCGAAAAATAACGTAGAAGGATTTTATGCAGAGCGGATATCTAAAAATCTTGGACAAATTGCATATATGATCATATAACACTAAGGGGCAGTTTAATCCGTTAAGTTTATTCTAGTCATACAATACTAAACCATCATTAACTTGTCGTTGAGACAATGAGAAACGCAATTGACCAAACACACTCACTTGATCTTTTTTGTATTATATTATGTCACTCATACCTGTGCTTACACAAATACCAACTATGTGATGATCCGATATGAAGCATTCAATAATGTACGCAGCGACGCTCACGCAGTACCCGCGAGTCTGTCTCGTTCGCACCCATACATGATCCAAGCAGGACATCTCACGGCACCCGTTCACTACCGCTTCCCGCGTTACCTCTGTGTGCGGTATAACGTTCTGCAGGCCGCATACACACAAACTGTTTTTATATTTGTTTATGGTGGGATTTATTTTATTTCCCAATACGTCTAAGTTTATATCTCCGATGATCAATACGGTGTCTGTATATTGAAAACCTCTCATAAGAATCTCAATTTCTCTGATCAATTGTAATTTGTTCTTATTGGGTGGCCGATATATAGCAACAATATGCGTCCATGCTTTCTCTGAAGTTAATATTCCATGTACAACTTCTGCCGACCCAATATTTATTATTTCCATAGTAGTGCTCAAGATTTTTCTTGTATAAATTATCAAACCTCCACCTCTTCTTTCTTCTCTAGTATGAGAATAAATATCATATCCTTTTATATTATATATATCATTACTTCCTGTTGTTTTATATTTATTTCTAACAAAAATATAATATCTATTTGCCTCTTTGATTGACTTAGTAGAACCATAAATTCATTGAAGTTTTTTCTCATAGATCTTATATTTAAATGTATCATATATATATATATATATATATATATATATATATATATATATATATATATATATACTAGCTGACCCAGCGAACTTCGTACCGCCCTAAAAAAATAGGGGTTGTCCAGCGGACAAAATTGTGAATCTAAACCATTCTCAGATCCCCTTGAACACACACAAAAAATTTCATCAAAATCGGTCCAGTCGTTTAAGAGAAGTTCAGTGACATACACACTCACAGAAGAATTATATATATAAAGATGATTACTGATGGATATATATATATATATATCTAATTACAAAAACTTATACCAATTTTATGGGGAATGGATATATATATATATATATATATATCCTCCGGATATATATATATATATATCCATTGGTAAAAGTTTTTGTACCTTTTAAATGGTATTTCTGATTCTATATCTGTTTTATTCATTAAATACAAGTTAAAATACTATAGTAAATATAAACATTTGTCAAAGTTTGACACACTTTACTATATATTCGGAGTGACATTGGCTATCTATTATTGAAAAAAAAAATATAAGGCTGGCATATACAATTTTGAATAAAAAGTTCTGCTAGGTACTACTTTTAACGACTACGCTTTCGATGGCGAGTTCTGTCACGCCGTGCCTTGTCTCGTGGTGTGAGTGAAATTGCTTACAACGATAGTGTTACAACTAAAACCAATATAAATTGTTAGAATCTTATTGAGAAACAGTAAACGGGATTTTGAGTATTTCTGCCTGTAATATATTGAAAGTCCCCCCGTTCCCTCCTGGAGGGGGTAGGAATCCTCCTGGATTACCGAAGGCTCAGGGGCCTTATCAAGATATAAATAGTAAAAATGCCACATTGGTCATCACAGACATAGGCTATACCCAAACGATTTGCTATGCTAATGTTCTTACTAACAGCTCACTGTAATGATTAGTATTATTCCAATAGAACACTCTTAAGACTTAAGCTACTGTCTTTAACAGAGTTCATTTATAAAGGGAAAAATCAATTAGACACGAAACAGGCGGTCCCCTCCGCTCTGAGAGAAAGGCTATTAATTAAGCTGCAAATATTTTTTTTAATTACTGCTCAAAGGGTGAAAATGTCCCATCATTGTAAATGATAAAACTGTTCACGTTTTACACTCGACTGAATTTCCTTTTGTGTAATAGAATGGAATTATCTTAAATAAAAAAAGATTGTTAACTTGCCTAATTCATATTTAGTAATCAGAAAAATATAGGAAGCGAAAACTGATAACTTACCGTGCAGGTAGTGAAGACCTTTTAACACCCAAGGCAATTTATAGGACACTTACGGCAACAAATAATTTAATAAGCTGTGTATACACAAGTAAGTTATTAACAACAACAACAACAACAAAAATAAAAATTAATACTGGTCTTTTCCATATTTACATTTGAAAAATATGTAGTAGATTGCATACTGAATCTGACTCTGCTCTCTATAACTAATTTATACATACGTTTCATACTCATTCGCATAACATCAAAAGGATACTTCATAAATAATCGGGACACAAAAAGATGTCTGTAGGCAACCTCAGCGTCATTTCAGGTTGTAGGACTTTACGCCCTATCCCTCCAACACATGAACCTTTTTTGTATACACGCTTCTACATATATATTATGGTTAAGGGACAGTGCTTGGCACCAGGGAAGGTCTTTGCTAAGGGAAAATTTGTCGCGTAACACTTATGAGACTTATGATGGGCGGCACATATTCCGTGCAAATAAAAATTGGTAAATATAAAAACCCTTTTCAAACTTTTCGAAACTCTTCAGATGAGACCCCATTTCAGTAGGAAAGGTTATTTATTTTTTTGGTCGTTCCTTGAATATTATATTAACTTTGTATATTTAGGGTTTCCATTTACCATATTGGTAGAAGACATTTAAGTCGAAATAACGATGAAATTGTCATGTGATATTATCCTTTGATTGTAATTATGGTTACTTTCATATATTTTCCTATTGATTTTTAAAAGACAAAAGGTCGAGAGGTATTCCTTATTTCTGCAGTATAATCAATTTATAGGAAACTACAAATTAACTCGTTTAACTAATTACCACCTATCATGATTTTTAAAGTTTACGTCACTTTAAAAATAATGAACACGTCATAGGATACGGAAATCCGTATTATTTTCTTATCACTTTCCTATCAAGAAAGTGATATCAATTAGCTCTAATCAAACTAAGAAGTACAGTGACGGCATACCATGACTACATTCACCTTCATATCCACTACATTTCGATAAACTATAAAATGCCAAATTCTTACTTCTTTGAATTAAATTAAAACAGCTATATTGAAAAGCGTAGATACAGTTGAATATAATAATGTAATTTAACACTAAATCTACCTCAGTTCCTGAATATGTTATCGCGTAAACATTTGATGGATCAAATCGCAAAAGCATGATAGCGTGCTCATAGCTTATAAAGCTTGGCTTGAAAATGATGAGTGAATAAAAAATGTAGACTAGAATTCCCGAAATACCCAGCAAAAGTAGAGACCGTCGTCTCATAATAATAAAGTTTACAGCAGTTAAGTCAAAATTCCATAAATGTTCTATAAAAATAAAAATCATACTACGTTCTGATGTATTCATCGGCGGCGTTAATACAAAATCATTAATTAAATGCTATATTTATTTAAACGTGTGACGTTACTTTGTGGGTAATTAATTTTGTAACTGAAATTTTAAAAAGTGTTAAATAATTATTTTTGTCTAATAAATTACAATACGGACTATCATTTATTGAAGGCATTGATCACATTCCAAAACATTTTTTATAGAATTTGTTCACGCAAAGCCAAGTTTAAAGATCATAGTATTATTTTTAGTACTAATTTTTCAATAGCCAATGTAAAGTTATCGATTAATGACGTCACATTTGAATGACGCACTCCTTATATAAGCAGCTGTAGACCACTAACTTCTTTATCTCGATTGTTCCAAAGAAGGTCAATAATAAGTCCATAATATTAATTGGACGTTCTTTTCAGAAGGCGCAGAAGGGGGAGGGGGGGCGGCGGGCGCGCAAGTTGAGGAGGAGGATGACGATGACACCTGTTGGCAGCTCTGCATCGAAAAGTTTCCACCACCTCTGCGCGCCCTCTGCGAATCACACAGATTTGAAAACTTACATGTAAGTACACCAGGTAGCAAGGACGGGACGCAAAAACGTAGGCCTGATCAAATGACCCCTTCATGGTAGTGGTAAAGATTATATCCGGGTAGCCCAATAACCGATTTGTGTCTGCAAAACGGTAATTTTTGATTGATTGACTATACTGACGCAGCATGGACGAGAGCTTGTGATCTAAAGTAGCGAACATTGTATACATACGAAACATCTAATGTATTTTCTTCATAATCTTTATTAAATGTGTTGTTTTCGTTAATGATTTTTTCAAATTGACACCTTTCATTTAACGTTTGGGTCACACTAACGGAAAATGCTATTAATTAGCGCGATGATGAAAGTTTAAAGTACAGTACGCGCACGATCTGAGCGCAGCTCTGAGGAATGCACTAGTGCTCGGAAACACAGTTCGAGTTAATACACTGCAGGCGTGCAAAGTGGCGGAGTGTAAACCCCCAACCTTATACCCCGACTTCACTCATATCACGCTCGTACTAAACCTTAACCCCCTTATTCATAAACGAGTAATAGGCTTAGACTAGTTACTCTGTGTTTTGTTCATACCACTCAATGGACAGAGACAAACCATGGAGTAACTAATCCAAGCTTGTTCTGCGTTTATTAATAAGGGAGTCAACGTCCATCGCGATAATTAACAGCATTTTCCGCTTGTGTAGCCCCAGCAAAAGTGATATTTTTCACTTGCTTAGCTGCATTTCCACTTAAGCTCAGAATAGTTCTTAACGACCAAACATTGTTCGCTCGGTAAATGGAAAGCTCAGAGCAAGTGTTCCATTGATGGTGAAGCAAAAGAGCATTCATTCACTGAGTCCAGTCCAACATTGTTGAACGAGCTGGTAAGTTCGCTGTGATGTTTCTATTTACTGAGCGAGCAAATGTTTGCTCGTTCCGAACGCTTCTTATCTTGAGTGGAAACAACATTATACAGATTTGTCAAATTAGACAATTATGTTCATTTGATGTTTCACGTAAAATGTCGCTATTATTTTAAAGATTTGTGAACGAACGTAGTACGAACAATATATTAGCAATCTCGCAATTTCAGACCTGTGCACAGCGATGCGTAGTCACTGACTAAAGAAGACCAAGCAGTTTGTTAAATTTCGCTCTTATTTGCCAGAATTAACGAGTGAGTGGAGTTGTTGGCAGTTCTGAATCTAAAAATTCACTCCACCAGATCAATTATCTACGATTCGCACTGATTTTAGTACATCGGGCAGTTTTATTCACTCGGGCTGACATTCATGTTTACAATGACAGCTTTGTTCGAGAAAATCTATGCTCCACTTTCCGGTTTCTGTGAGTTACAGAGATTTGAGAACCTAAGGGGCTTTATTCATGAAGCGATGCAATGCGAGCGATATCGAGTTGATTGTCGATTTAAATTGCATGTACGTCCTCAACGAGCAATGTAATGCAATTCTTCTTTTGATGTGAAAACTTCTTTAAGCGTCGTTGTACACTTTTTTTGTAATGGGTAAAAATTGTTAAACTCGCGTCAGAACACGGGGCCTGATCGCGTTAGGACATGTAGCCTAATTGCGTCAGGACACGTGACCTGATCACGTCCGGACACGTGGCCAAATCGAAAATTCGTAAGACGAAAACAATAAAATTGGAAAGGTTTTTGACTTTCAATATATTGGACGAAACATAGTTATATTTTATTTTATCGTATTATAATAATAAGTCTCGTATTAGGACGTCCAGGTGGCAGCTTTATTGCGAAGAAAATGCATTTTTTTTACAATAGATATCGCTCAGTGCGCTTAAATGTGATTCATGCAATTTGATTTGTCTGAGAGATAAACTTTTAATATAAATTGTCATGTTTGTGTACGATATATCGCAATAAATAAATATTGTATTCTACCACATAAATCATAGTGCTTGTATACTGATAATTAAATCAATTCGTGCAAATGCTAAGATAGCTAGTACAGCAGTAATAAATAGCTGGCCTGCAAAAATGCTTCTTCACGCCTCTCTTTAAGGCCCCTGATTGTAGGAAGGAGACTACACGTGCGCGGGCAAAGAATTCAAGTAGGACAAAGAAATGAGTCACCAAATTTCTTTGTTCGTGTGGAAATAGTGGCCACAGTAAGTCAGTGACATGGTACGCGAGCGCGCGTGGTCCTCTGAAGAAATGGTGATGATGAGGGATAAGGGAGAATAACTCCTCAGAACACTCGCCGTGGTATAGTCGGTAGAATACGCTTAATGATGCTACATCGCTGCGTAATTGTAGAGACTCGAGTTTATTAGTTACCTTTTCATCTCCAATGATGCGGGCAGCGCGCCGCTACAATCTATCCAAGGCATCGAGTAAGTACTTAGCGGAGCCATCCCACAAGTGCGAGCAATATTCCTCGCAGGACCGCACTTGCGTTTTGTACAACAATGATTTGCGTCGCCTCGCCCATCTCTAATATTTTATTCATAATCATGTCCGAGTGTCGAGGACGTCCTTATTTTTTACGTTTTGTAGTGTTATTTTACTATGATCTTCTGTAAGGTAGAGATTTCTTCCCCAGACGGCCGATCCAAATCAAGCGGAAATATTTTGTGTCACGGGAAAAGACATAAGGTAGTTTGTTTTTTAAACCCACAAAGGGTAAAATAAACATTGGGTTTGGGTGCAATTTGTATGTGAAACCAATATTTCCATACAGACGAAGTCGCGGGAATCAACTATATTATATTACATAATCTATGCCAATTTTGTTGCGTGGCTTCAGTAATATTGTGGCATGTTATGATTATACAGACAATAATGTTTTTTAATTCCCTGTACAAAATTTAAAGCTCAATAATTATCCAGTTCAGTACAGAAATAATTCATCATCATTATCAGCCTATTTTAATGTCCCCACGGCAATGGCACATTCCCTATGGATGGAATAGGGAGATTATGGAATAGAGACCAGTGCTTATTAGTGTGTGCTAGTGACTGCATATGTAGCCGGGACACACGGAGGAGCTCGAGATAATTAGTTTTCGGGTCACCAAGCTAATGACTGACCATTGTGAGAGTTGCTTAACCTCCACAATTGCTGGCAGAACGTGCTAACCACCTGCACTATCGAGCTCCTCGCGCTATAGAGCTCCTGCTCCTGACCTCCTTTGAACAAAAAAAAAGAATATCTAGCACGGAGATTTGCTATGCGGAACTGAAGTCGTTAATCGATTTACCGTAAAAAAGGTTGTAACGTGTTTGAGTAGTTACACTCTCCCATGCATTTCTAATAAAATCGCCGGTCATAATGACGTACACGCTATTCGAAACCTAAGCGATTTGTGAGCGATAGCGTCCTACCGTACGATTTGGTCAGTAAGCATAAGCGACCTATCAATACATTTTCTTAGGTCGCACATACATGTGATATCTCACCGATATCGGCAATCGATGCAATTCTGCAGCGCGTCGCGTCATGAGTAAACACGCTAAATGTAAGTACGTCAGCGATTTGTTGTTAGACTCGCATTTACTGCAGATGTTATAGTAATACCTGTTGCCGGTTCAGAAATTCCTTCTGTGACTATTATGTGTCCTCTGCGAGTCGCACAGATTTGAACACTGAAATGTAAGTGTTCTACGTCAGGCAGTTAGTTTGTTTAGGCTAGAGTTCATGTTACTCTGCCGACCCAACATTGAGGGCGCTTACTCAAATATGTACAGCAGGCTCTTAACTTTGCTTTAATTAAATGACGCCGTGGGAAGCGACGGGCTCGCTTTGCGGAAGCGCTTACTTTGATCCAGTAATAGCTTTTGATGCGTAGTTGTTGCTGGTTTTGATTCGAAACAACTAATGTGTTTTAGATTTTACGATACAAAAAGCGATTATTACTATAGTAAAAATTGAAGTATCTTGACATTACCTAGCTATTAATAATATTGTGAATAGTGCATACATGATAAGACTGTTGATGCATGCACTTAGTACCACAAAATTAGTTTTTGGATATTTACAAGACGTTTATTAATTTTATGTACTTACAATGATTAACTCTTCTTAATTCTTCCTACAGTATTCTACTTGTCTCTCTATTGGATTTTCTTAGATAGGCATTGCTTGATCCATACCAGCTTACTTTTCAATACATCCTCAATAAAACCCAATTACTGCATGCAGGGCCATCCTCTTTTGATCATAACCGCGGATCACACTTACAGCATAGTAATACATCTGAACATCTGTCCATCAGTGCGGGCCAAGTATGAAAAATGGTATTACTTACTATTATTTGATTTATCAACAGCGAGGATGGCTGGTGTGGAAGGTTAAAATGCTGCGGCAGCTATCTTCATACCTGGACACCACCGTTGCTTAACGTCAGGTGGGGGGAGTAATTATGACTTAAATTCATTAACACTATCTTTTCTGCATATTGAGACGTTCTTTCCTATCTTCCTGGATAAAAATGTTACTATGTCTGTATAGTATCACTCTATTATGACATTTAACTTTATTTATGATAATAAACCGTAGCTCAGACCAATATGGCCACTTTAACTTTACTACCTATTGCATGCTTGAGATGGTAGCAGTGCTGTTAAGTAGATATTGGAGAAGAAACTAACCATTAATGTAAATGAATAAAATTATTTTCGACGATTGGCCGTAAAGTACTTTAGGTTTATAAAACGTCAATTCTACGTATCTAGATCTACGTCAGGTGCTGTTGAGATAATGCTAAAATCATGATAGAGATTGAGAGATACCCAAGAAAAAAGTTATTTTTACCTGGGAGGTATTTTTGTACCAAACTGGAAATAAGTTTGAACATCTTTCTGTCACAGCAATAAGTGAACATCATAACTCAAATAAAATCTTATAATGGAATAGTACAAGATCCCAAGATTGTAAGGCCTTACTTATTTTCTTATGGACGAAATATGGATAATCGACTAATATTATTGTGTACAATGGACGTATGCATACTCGCAAACTTGTGCTGTGGGCCAATTTCTTGCTTTCAGCCGGTACAGGCACGTAAAAATTTTACTCACCTAACTTACAGTCTGAGGACTGACTCCTACGCATGTTGTAGAGAATTTTGTGAACAATATGAAATTCTTACTACCAGACACATTGTGTCAGCAGCTTTTACTGCCAGACACTTTTAATGTCGAAAGAAAAAACACAAAACTTGCTTATTTTCTGCAATTATTTTGAAAATTAGATAATAAGGAACATTTAAGTTATTGTGAAAGACTTCTTGAACACTATTTATAAAATAACTTACCTATATGAAGCTGTATTAAAAAGGCACTTCATTACCAGGAGCGTGCCTGTTATCACAGTCGCAGTTTAAATAAGCTTAGGAAATGTTTGGCCCCTAAGGATTGGTCTGATAGTTTACAAATTATAATAATAGACAAAGAATTAATATAAAATATTATAGAAGTCCCAGACTGTAAGTTTGTGTATTTTTCTTTTGGAATTTAAAGTGTGTGGCGAAAAATACTGCGGATGTCTGATGTCTGACAGTATTAATTTCAAATTGTTTAAAATATTCTCTATAACATCAGAATCAGGCCCTACAAGTAAAGTGAGTAAAATTGTAACGTGCCTGCACCACTTGATACCTGAAAATTGGCCCACAGCACATGTTAGCGAGTATGTATACGTTCATTGTACACACTAATACTACTCGATTATCCATATTTTGTCCATGAGAAAATTAGTAAGGTCTGGCAGTCTTGGGATCTAACTCTAGAACGTATTATACTAAATTACCGTACGTTTATTATATTAACGTACCCATGGTTAAAACAACGCATTCCTACATTTGTAAATTAACAAACCTCATGATGAACCACAACATCTGGATGATAAGAATTCAAAGCTTATTCCATAAAATGGTATGATATCTTTGTCAAAAAAGTTGAGGAATTTTAAATAGATTTTTGTTTCAACAAAAGCGTATTTATATGTATACAGGGTGGTCCAACTAGTGACGTCAACATTTTTTTTAGATTCCTCGCACCTGGTTGTATCTGAAAATACCCCATGTATGTTCCGCGATTTTTCTTTGTTTGAGTAAATCCTACTAAAAACTAAAGTTCCAACTTTCAAGCCTTTTTGAGTAACTTTAAGTATTTTCAGGAAGCTGAGTTATTTTTTTTTATTAAAACAACATTCAAGACAATTGTGTCACAAAAATACCTACTACGAAAAAAATATGAATTTTTGAAACTTCGCTGGCAGAAATCATTAAAAATACACAAAAAAAATATAATTCGAAAACTAAGAAAAATCGCGGAACATACATGGGGTATTTTCGGATATCCCCAGGTGCGAGGAATCTAAAAAAAAATTTTGACGTCACTAGTTGGACCAACCTGTATATGCCGTGAGCTTAGGCAACTTAAACCTGACATGAACCAAATGTAATTACTAAATACAAATTAGATATTTAATAAAGCATGCATGGATTTATTAGATTTTGATCGAATTTACAGTTCCGACGCTTAATCCAATAGTGGCGAACTTCGATTTACAATTATTGGGGTATTACCCACCACTAAGGTTCATTTACGACGACTATATGTATGACCGATTATATAAATTTGTTAGGTTGAGAGCCAATAACCAGTAATAATTTCCTACTATAAGTAATACTTTTACGTGTATTTAATTTTTTTCCAACTCTGCAGCGTGAAGATTACTAACATTTCAGTATTCTACGATAATACGGAAAATGTCATCAGTGAACAAAGCTTGCATTTGTAAAGTATTGCTAAATAAATTTAGTGACGTAAGTTCTAATTTACCTTAAATGAATTCAGAACACGAAAGTGTGAGCATTTAAAAATAAGGAATGAAATACAGAAAGAACACCGATATCCTGAACGCTATCGATCGTTTCATTTACTTGACCTCTATTCAAGTCACAGGATCTAAAAAGGTCCCTTATTCAATTATTAACAATAGAGTCAGTTACGGTGGAACGTTGCTGTGTTATTGTGAATAATCTTTTTAATAATAGGAGGTATTCTCTTTTGTTCTTCTACAAAAACTGGAACAGGACTTCATTTTATTCTAGATAATTTGTTGTGACAGGTCTTCCCCGAGCTGGAAGATGCAATGATACAATCGACATTTGTAAGTAAAGAGACCAATTTAAGAGCGGACTTCTATATGTGTAGTCATATTAGTTTAATGTTCTTTTTCATTTGTGTTTAGAGATTTATTTATCTTCTTAGGAATGTTATGATCGTACTTCTTTTTTAAATTTAATACTGCCTGCTAAAGCGCATGTTTGTTTATTTAGTTAGTTACTTTGGTAAACGTTTATCTAAGCAATTCACATAGTAATTATAAAACTATATCTATACATATAATAAAATGGTAGGAAAGTCAAAACCGTACATTGAATATTCTTTTAAAAGAATACTTGGGGTGTGATCTACGAAAATATAGTTTTTAGAATTTTTGTCTGTTTGTCTGTATGTATGTCCGGGATAAACCCAAAAAGTACTGCATGGATTTACTTCAAATTTGGCACGAATATTATTAAGAAGTTGAGTCAACATATAGGCTACATATTATCGCGCTATCACCTACGTAGAACGAGCAGTGAACCTTTATGACTAACTAACTCCACGAGTATGAAGTTGCGGGCGACCGCTAGTTTTAATATAAAGTATGAAAGTTGAGCGTCATTTTAATGCGCTTTTCACAGTTATTTTGCTTAACGAATTTCGGCAAAAGCATTTCCAATATTCAGTGCGAATTCAGCTTGTGACTCTACCTCTTTTGTGAGTCAATCAAGTTTACATGGGTATAGATATTTGAACGATCTCAGTGTTGGACAGTTGACTGATTGTATGCCATTTACAAAGGACATGAAGCATGCAATGTTAAATCATATTGGCAATGGACACTGTAGAATATTTCTTGTGACACTGTGATTGATGCGAAAATTTTTAGAAGTACTTCTACAAATAACATAGTAGGTACTTATATTGGTGATATTTGAAAAACTGTCCATAAATTTATTCCTAAAAGTTGAAACTGCTTAAATATCTACTTTTTGGCTTAATTTCTCAACGAGGAAGAGGGTACGCATTTTTTCTTGGAGAACTCTTCCACAATTTCAAGATATCGCGATGAAATTCATAAAGTTTTTAACGATGCCCTTAAATTTTCAAAAAAGCCTTCGATTCGAATTCCGTAGTAACGTATTTTTCGCTTCTTTTTATGTTAGCCGATTTTTTGGTTAATGAGAGTTACTATTTTATGAATATTTTTAATTAATTCAGTATCAACAAAAAAATGTCCAAAAGCTTATAATATCATTTTTTCTTCCACTATACAAACCTGAATGCGAATGAGCGTACTTAACAATTTTACACTTTATGAATTTATATGGATTTGAACATTTAACTTCAACTGCTCCTAAAAGCCATTAATTACTACTAGCAAACCAGTGAACCAAATGTTCACCAAAACCTGATTTAAAAAAAAAAGTATTTAATTAATTGAGAACTTCGGAGATTTTGTGTGGTTTCGTTTGAAATTCGTGATTTCTCGAAAACCGGAAGTGCTACGTTACTCAAATCCGGTTTGTAGTCTTATCAGACTATTCTTAACTTATAACTTAAATATTCTCTTTATCTATCTCTTACGGTTTGTCCGGACGGACGGACTTGTCTAATAGATAAGAGATGTTATATTTTGTGACAGGTTTATTTGTATCGTAAACTCTTTAATAATGTACTTTATTAAGAGTACATTAATCACTACAATAATAAAGAGAATTATAAAATTAATTTATTTGAAAACTTCATTATGAGTGAATAGCTAGAATGGATGAAATTGATGATATGCCGAGAGGTAATAGCACTACATTTTAGTGGTGTTGATTTTTGTTGGTGAAGTTTACAGGACTCTATGGCTATGGCGTGAGTCCGGCTTGAACCCAGCTCTGGGTGATACTGGGTCAGCATATTTTTGTGCCACACCAGCTTTTTAAGCAGCTGGACAATTAATTTTAGTTTAGTCAGAGTAATTTGTTGTACCAAAGATAAAAACATATGTCATAGTGAACTCTGGCACCACTAGAAGTAAATAAGACAATAATTTAGTATTGATTTTGATGAATTTCTATTATTAAAATCTAGACAGATATGTCAAAATTTTAAATTAAATATGCCGGTCACCTGTGCAGGATGTAGACAAGCACTCCCAAAAAGGGAATTTCTGATTTGATCTTTATGTTCCAACGCATACGATTAACAGTGTTCAACTAATTAAAGATAAAGGCGTTGGTTTTAGCCAATGTACACATTAATTTTAGCTACATTCATAATGGATGAATAAGTTATATCGCTTTGTTTTGTTAGTATATAAGTAGGTACCTAAGTTCATGACAAGCTCGAAAAATAGGGTAATAACTACTTATATCATACATAATGCACCGTTTCAAGAATAATTTATGAATTACATTTTAATCTTTTTAAAATAAACGGGTTCTTACTTTTTATCATTTGTTCACTTCCGTAGAATGTACTGCCTATTTTGGCAGTTGCTTTTTTGTTATCTATTTTTATTCCTCCGGGCATAATGGTATTCTAAAATACTACCAGTTTCTAGTTTTCTTAAAGCAAAATTTTATATATTTTTTTAATCTGCAGTGGGTCTGTTTATCAGGGTTCGTTCCACAGTCCAGAAATGTTTAATGCAGTACAAAGTTTCACCCTCCATTGAATCACTTTTCCTAAGAGCCTTTCTGAGCAATATTCTCCTGATGAAAACCTACCTTCGTTTTAAATTTCATCTTCACAAAGCAAATCATTTTTGGGATTTAATGATAAGTTAGTAAAGGAACGAGACTCTTTGACGAATTAAATGTTTTAGAAAACATTTTCTTTAAATTAATTAAATTTCCCTACTATAATGACAGCTTTACGAATATCGGTAGTACATAGTGTTTCAAATTAATAACTGAAAGCCATTGTGAAAGGAGGTTGAATTCTTTTATTTAAACCTTGGAAAGTTTATTACTATGTACCTATATTCCGCGCGGCATCCACTATTCGTAATGAGTGGTTAAAAGATATGGCTACTACGAGTGATACAAGGGTCTTATGTACATGACACCTGACACCCAGGGCAATGTTTAAGCGAAACATTTACATTGATTACTCTTCGAAATCACCGCAAACAGGGAGGAGGTTTTATTAAAAAAACACTTAATATCAAGTGGGGTGGGCCATGCGAAAATAAAAATGAGTTAAGTCGCGAAAACAAAGTGAGCTAAAGCGACAGAAAAAAATACTTAATAAATCTGTAAACAAACATATTATTTTTGATAAATAAAACAGTTTTTACGGGTTAAAAATGTTGTCCCATTCATACTTTTCTTAACGTCCGAGCTGACCAAGAAAGTTGTTTCGACTCGCCAACTGAACGCTCTCACCAAAGCTGTATTAAACTTTTTTACTTGCCACAAATTAAAAGGTTGATAATAAATATTGCTGCGATAAAGCAATTTATAAAAATCTGCAAAATACGCCATAAATCTACTTTGCTCATCAAATATGAGATTCGAAAGTGTTGGGCCTTTGTTATAACACGATGAAATTTTCGAGCATTCAAGACCATAACTTTGGGAGAGTAAGGCCTTTTGTTAACAGCCGTCGTTGTAAAGGGCTCCGGGCCGGTGTGATATGCTTGTCATTTAGGTATATTGCAATTAATGTAACTTAATTCATCCTTGTAAAATGGTAGTTCAGTCAGTCTAGAAGTGAGAACATTAATGGGCTTACAATGAGAACATAATTTAAAGGTACCAACTGGCATATGATTCTATTCAAAGTTTCTATAATTTGAAACTACTACGCACGCCAAAAAGGGGAATTACAAGAAACACGATGGATGGAGCACTTTCGTTTCTTTATCAGCTTAAACACAAGGGAGCAAAGTTTACACAGTGCTGAAGCAAATATCCCGAAAAGCTTAGGCGGCGCGCGCGTATCACAATCCACCCTTTAATGATCCTTACACCTCATCCTTTTGTATAATATCCACTAAAGCTTACGTTTATGCAATTTGTCCCTTCACGTTTCCAACCTAATGTTTGAATTACTTTCCTTTCCTCGAAAGCTCTGAGTGCTCAAAAAATTTTGGGTGAACTACACAAGTCTTGGCACTTTTAGTAATTTACATATTCCTATATAACAAAGTCTTGTAGGTTACACCACCAAAAACTAAGGAACGGCTGGACCGATTTAAATGATCTCTAATTTTCTGGACTTTTGAAAAAACAATACGGAACAAAATTATGCAGAAAATTGATTTTCAAAAGAATGTCTCTAAAAATTATAGGTTCCTATGGAATTTCCAAATAACTAAAGTCAACGTGGATGAAGGCGCGAAGTCTCAAATTCCTTATCCGGTTGGTAAAAAGTGTCATTGAATTCGCCTACGACGGAGTTACTCGATACCTCGATACGTATTTTCTCGAAAATCATGACTGACTGATTTGTCAATTGTGTTACGTGACAATCGCTCTCTTTAAATAGTTTAAATATGATTCCTGAGGCCTGTGCTGTGTCTATTATTTATAATAATCATATAAATATAATAATATATAATAATAATAAAATAATTGCCCACGTTGTATGCATTTTGATTGGTCCAACATCGGGATAGGAAGATACGGTCGGTTTTTAAACGAAACTATAAATGCAGCTTGTCATCTTGAGATCAGTTGATTATTTTTTATTAGGTAAACAAAAAGATTTGATGCGTAATAAAAATGATTTCCAGATTTCTTTATTTGCCAAAACAAACTCGAACACTTACACTCAAACAGTTCGAACTCTTATTAAAATTTTAAATTTTATTTATTATGCGTGATAGATACAACTCAATGGTTTCGTATAAGTTGAATATAGTATAGGAAATTAAGATCAAAAAATGGCAAAACCCCTCAATATTTTCGTCCTGCATCGATTTGCATAAAAAATTGAAATTAGGTTCATCTTACTTTAATATAATCACTGTCGTGATCTTCGTCATCCTCATCTACTGGTACACTATTATTACAATCCTCACCAGAGAACCAAGAACAAGAGGAATTGCAATGTAATCCGACTTGACATGAAACGCCGCACCATTTTTTGCATTGACAAAAATAATTTTAAGGAATTCTTCAGGTGCAGGCAGTTTGTTCATACTAATAGGGTGCAATGAACCACTCTTCATGAACCATCCCCAATCTGTTGATTGAATTCATTCGTTTCTTGAAATAAATGTAAAAAATTTCGAACGTGACTGCTAAGTATATCGGTTATATGCATTAAAATATGCTCCGAAAATTTTCAAAATCGAAGATTTATAAACATTGCTTCTTAATTTTTAATAATAGAATGTTTTTTCAAACATCTTTTTGTAGTATTTTTCAAGAGCTGCAAGTTTAGGTGAAATAATTCTCTACAATCCCTTGGGGTGAGTTTATAGAGCTCAAATAAGGTGATGCTTGCTCGTAAATAGAGGCTTTAAGTGGCCATATCTTGCCAAATTTTTATTTTCTTGAAAATCTACGCAAACTAAAATCTTTTTAATTAAGAAAGCTACAAATCAGTGCTCTGGCATTTTTTTCGTAACTCCAGTATTTTTTGAGTTATTTTGAGGAAAAGGATTTTTCTAAGAAATTGCAGAAAATCGTCTTTCACTAAAGCTTATTTTTTTTTCTAAAATTAATCATTATAAATAAGTCAAAGTTCTAGGATGTATTGAGAGGAGGATCGCAAAAACACATAGATCAATTTTAATTAGAAGGGTAATTAGGGGCTTGTTTTCACAGATTTTTTCGTAGAAAAAAGCACGGATCAGCCTTATATTTATTATAACTCGCTCAATTTCCATGCTAGAGACTGAGACTTTCTTTGTAAGAAAGGTATAATTATATACCTTTAAAATCACTTTTTAAGTTTTCATCGACAAATGCACAGATTCGCAGTTATTTGATTATGATTGCTATTTGATTTTGAATCTTTCAAACCATTAACAAGCCAAGCCAAGCAGTATCTCGATCCGTATTGGTCGCAGAGAAATTAAACAAAAATAGATTTTTGTAAGCATTTAACTGCTACATGTTTTAATCAAAAGAAAATTTTAACTAGAAAAATATCCATCAGACCGGGCAATAAAAAAATACTATAATTGCTATTTCGGATTCCGTAATGGAGTGGCAACCACCCCCCAGGATGAAAGCGCTCAGCATGATACAGATAAAGACTTTTATCCTAGGGCTATTCCCTATCTTCTGTTAAAATTTCAAGTAATTTGATTTAGGAATTGCTTGCCAAAATGCTGCACTTTCTGAACTAATATGAATTAATTAGGATATGCCATTCAATAATATAGAAGATGTGCTAAGGAAGCTTAAAATTATATGTTGCAAATTTTACCTTCATTTGGTGATAATTTGAACCGTGGCGCTTTTAATAAAATCAGAGTAGGTAATTATACCTCGCTGCGCTTGACGCCGAATTAATATGAACAAAGATAAACTCGTATAACGAGAGATTTATCATGTTAACGATATACTGTGCCTCTCGACTCGACTACTGTAACATACAGACGCACGTTCATTTTAATTAAGGTGGAATATTTACTCTAATAGACGGCAGCAAACTAGGCTTGTTAGTCATAACGAAATAACTTATAAATTAATATAAACTTATTAAAGTAACTAGATTTCCAACTGCGGCTTCATTTGCGTTACTTTCTTTAATATGAAATGTTTCTAAGAATTCGACCTAAGAATTGAAACTATCTCTTCCTCACCTTACCCTCCTGCATCTTTACCTATCCTAGTGGATTAACAACACAGTATTTATATTTTTGATGTAAGTGGTTGACTGGGAACAATACTTAGGTAGAAGTTTTTATTTATGAATAATCTTTAAAAATTAATCCCAATTTACCTTTGTCAAACTATAACATTAGAACGTCTTTACTGATTTCACCCATATTTTTTAAGTTTTCTATAACTTTGTAATCCTTGACTCTGTTTAAAACTGTTTTCATATACATATATACATACTAATGAGAGCATAATAATTCATAAAAATATCTATCTGTTACAGAAAGCGGGAAAATGGTGTTTGATATACGGAACGCTAGTTATAGAACTTACTCGAGAACATAATTCATGAGTCTCTGAAAGTATTTGATACGTAAATATTTCTTTTTAATGAAATAATACGAACAAACACATTATTTTAATATTTATTATCAGGCCAAAATTTCAGTCTAGAGCAGTATCCTTTCTAAATATGTTCAGTTCGACTCACAATGTACGTTGAATATCCCATCCGTTCGGCTTATTCGTTGGGTACGATAACAAATATTTATGTGAGTGGTAAAAGCTGTTCCAAGTAGAATACCACAAAAAGTTTCTCTCATTCTGAAAAAAGTTTAATGGCGAGCTTTAGACCAGATGGGGGATGTAGACAGCATGCACAAGGGGAGCTGGTCCAATTTTATCTCAGATCGGCATGTCTAGCACTTGGCATTTTCTCTAATCTGAAGTCACCGTATTTTATTTTTGTAGATCGGGTGGTGGTATGTGTTCCAATGCAGAGAGCTATGGTAGAGGGGTAGTCTTGAATTAGTACTTGAGTCCAGTGATAATTTGCATACTTTCATTAAGCTAGGTATCGACTTTGTTGGTATGGGCACTATGACACCAAACAGGCGCAATCAGTATTCAGCAAAGGAGTACATCGGGGAAAGTGCAGACGTCCGAAAAACTGTAGCCAAGGTCCCCCAGATGCTGCCATAGGCTTTTGCGCTAGGCCCTCTGGGTGATGTTTGAAGGTTAGCGAACGGTCTAATATGACACCCAGGTATGAAGGTGGAATTGTGTGTAACGAATGGAAAGAAACATTCAGTGTTTTGTTTGCGTGGCAGTTTGTGAGATGAAAAGCTGTCTGACTTCTGTCGTCGCTAGATTCGGACAGAACTGCCGAGCTTTGAAAGAATTTTTAGATCGTGACCTAAAACAACAAAATACAAGTCCATATTACTAGCTTTCTTTCTTTTTAGGGAACACTGAGTGAATTCTTGAATTACCAACAGATATTATTAGAAAGTAGATTAGTTTGCTATCTGTTTATAAATAGTATACTAACTACAATCTTGTATATTTTGATGAGAATTTCTCAAAAGTAAAACTCATTCCAGTTCAAAAGCCTAACTCAATCAAGCTTCAAGCACAACAGACAACTTAACAACAACTGTTGTGCTTGGTCCTTCAGCTAACGTGTAACATAAGGCCGGGTACTCATTAGCGAGCTGTAACTGTAACATACGTGAGAGGTTTTAGTGTGTACGCTAATGAGTACCCGGCTTAAACAATAGAATTCGAAACTAACTACATTGTTTAAGTTTTTTTTGGTTGTATAATGATCCGTTAATCAAACGGTAGTAACAAGAGGGTTAAGGTCTTAAATTAAGGAAACTTTTTAACGAGGGTGAACTTATACAAAAAATATTTTTTAACATCATAAATGGATAGTATACTTAACAAAAAAAAAGTTATTAATATATATCAGTGAAATTCTCAAAGTATTAGCCCAAAACTGAAGAATTAGAAACAATTTTAACACAAGACAAAATTCATTTAGTAGTTCTTAGCGAAACATGGCTGAAGCCAGGATGCTCTTTTAAAGTGAAGGAATACAATGTTTTCAGAAAGGATAGAAGTGATTCATATGGTGGAGTAGCGATTTTAGTTCATAATACATTAAAAGCTCAACTATTTCCTATTAATATAAGGAACACCGGAATAGAAATAATAGCTATAAAGCTGCTTAATTGTAAATACATAAATAACATTTTATCTATATATTGTCCGTCGTCCGTACGAACAACACAAAACGATTGGGATGAAATATTTTCCATGTTTTCATGCAAAACTATCATTGCCGGTGATTTTAATGCACACCACTCGAATTGGTCCGTTAAAGATAAAAACGACACTAGGGGCATTCAACTAATAGATAGTTCTTTGGAAAATGGTTATATTTCAATTAATGATGGTGGGGCGACCAGAGTTAAATTAGTGAATCGTAATTTGCAAGAAACTTCACCCGACGTCACTTTCGTATCTACAGATATTGCAATCAACTGTAATTGGCATATTACAAACGAAAACCTAGGTAGTGATCACCTTATTATTAAATTAAAAATAAATTATGAAGATAATCCTCATTTCACCAATAAAAGAAACTTTAAAAATGTAGATGGGTCATGCTATCGCGAGTTTGTTGAAAATTGTTTTAAAAATTTAGATAATAATATTTCTGATAACATCCAAGAAATGTATGATGTCCTCATTGAAATTGTTAACAAAGCTGCTGATCATTGTATCCCTATAAAAAAGTACTATAATGGACCCCAAAACAAATTTAAGCCCAAAGTGTATTGGAATCCAAATCTCTCTAAATTAGTAGCAGAAAGGAGATTAGCCTTAAGTCAATTCAGAAAAAACCCAACTCCCTTAAATTTGATTAATTTACAGAATAGAACAGCAAATACAAAACGTGAAATAAAACGGGCTAAATATACAAGCTGGAAATTTTTTTGTACGAATATTGACCAAACCACGTCTATTTCGGAAATGTGGCGCAAAATGAAGTGGATGAAAGGTAAATATCAAAGAAAAATATATCCTCCCATAGAAAAAGTTCAACAACTGCTATGTGACTTGGCGCCAGATTCAGTTCAATTACCGAAACCTACCTTTAGATCTTGTAATCCTTCTCTTGAATCAGAATTTTCGATAGAAGAGTTAACACATTGTTTAAAAACGAAGGATACAGCTCCAGGTAATGATGGAATAACGTATTCATTGATTTATAATCTACCGGATACAGGTAAATCGTACTTACTTAAAATATGTAATCTTATATTACATTTAGGTTATGTTCCACACCAATGGAGAGATATTAAAGTAGTTCCGATTCCAAAACCTAACACAAATCTCAATGAGGATATCAAACTACGACCTATTTCACTGATATCATGCCCATGTAAAATATTACATGCAATGATTACAAAAAGACTTGAATGGTACACTGAAAATAATAAAATTTTAGATACAAAAACTGTAGGATTTAGAAAATCCCAATCGTGTTTAGATTCTTTGGCTAGATTAGTGACAACAATACAAATTGGTTTTACTGAAAATATACCTACCCTGGCTTGTTTTCTTGACATAGATAGCGCATACAATAATGTCCTGATCAATAAGGTAGTTATAACTTTAGATAAATTTAATGTCGGATACAAAATATGTAATTACTTGTGGGAATTTTTAAATGAAAGACACCTAAAGATAATTGGCGAAACTGAGAAAGAAAGTGACATAATAAGATGGACAAATAAGGGTTTAGCGCAGGGGGACCCATTATCTCCTCTTCTTTTCAACCTAGTAACCAGCCAAGTTTGTAAAATGATTAAAAATGTAAATATATCTCAATACGCGGATGATTTTGTTATGTTTGTTAAACATAAAAATGTGGCCGACAGCTTTATTGCTATACAAAATTCATTAAATACTTTTGTACAAATTATACAAGAAATAGGGCTAACGATATCAATAAATAAGTCAAAATATTGTATTTACAGCAGAGGATTTAGAAAACAACAAATAACACTTTTATCAGAAAATAAACAAATAAAGTCTACAGAAAATATTAAATACTTGGGTCTATGGCTAGATCGATCATTAAGATGGGGAAAGCACATGAAATTTGTAACAAAACTCTTAAGTACCTTAATATTTTAAAAGTTTTAGCTGGTGCAAAGTGGGGTGTTCACCCTAAATATCTTAGAACACTTTACATTTATAAGAGTGTATACATACACTTATAAGAAGTAGAATAGATTATGGCTGTTTTTTGTACCACAATAGTGCTAAAACACACATTTATAAATTGGAAAAAGTCCAAAATCAAGCAAGCAAAAAGTATATTAAAGGATATTTATTTTCGATGTCATAATAAAAAAAGGCTAGTTTTTCATAGATCTATCGATTCATACTAATCACATTGTTGGCGGAGCTGGGTGCGTTTTGCCCATTGTCCTTTGCTATTGTTATGGCTCAGATAACTGTGCACTTCCATTAAGGGTTTCTATGTCATTCAACGATACAGCGAAATTGGTTTATAATAAACGTTGCAGCGTTCATATTTCAAACCATAGTAGGTATTACCCAATTAAAGCTCAAACAATCGCTGGCCATTCATCCCGTAGATCTGCGAGGCGGACGTTGTCAGTTTACTCTATGAAGCTGTACTGTATGCTAAGCCCGATTCCCGGGTGCATCGGCACTTGATAATTGTGACTTTAAATCCAATATGTATTTTAGAAATATAATATCGCAAAAACCACAACATTGGTTATAGATGTGATAATAATTATTGGTTGTTAATGCAGAAAAATGTGCTTTAAAATCCAGACAAGTCTTAATCCAAACTACTATAACGCTTTATTAACGCACACTCAAATGCATCAATTACTTTCAAACCAAATGTGCCTTTCTTTGCGACAGCAAAAGAATGAGATGACACGTGACTTCCACAAATGTTACGTTTAAGTTATTGACGCGCGCTAACTGAGTACGTTCCTCATAAATCTAATTGGTACCTGATCAATACTCATAATTTTGTTGAATTGGACTTGAATCCAAATTCGCTGTTAAAGGCAGAACCTTCGCTACTGAAATTTTCAGAGAATCCGTAGTCTAATCCAGTCAATCAATAAAGTAATCATTTTAACAGTTAAATTGTCCGAAAACATATAAAAAAATCTTATAGGCTAGATGACTTGTGCATCCCAAACTTGTTTTATAGTAAGCCGACGAAGCTAGATTTAATAAGAGCTTCGCTAAAGAAATATCCTATCTCTTATCTATTAGACAAGTCCGTCCGTCCGTCCGTGGTGCTGTTTCAGCGGCCAAACCGTAAGAGATAGATAAAGAGAATGTTTATGTTATAAGTTGAGAATAGCCTGATAAGACTACAAACCGGATGTGAGTAACGTAGCACTTCGGGTTTTCGAGAAATCACGTGATTTCTATTTCAAACGAAACCACACAAAATCTCCGAAGTTCTCAATTAATTAAATACATTTTTTTTTGTGGACATTTGGTTCACTGGTTTGCTAGTTATACATAATTTCTAATTTGAAAGGAAATCGGAAATCGGACCCTTTGGCAATAAAAAAAATAAAATTACCATGGAATCATCATCGCCATCGTCCTAGGAATCATTTGTTTAAATCCCTTATTAAATACTTTCTTAATAGCATTGCTTAAATTTTTCTAATTATGTGCTAGTTACTGAAAAACTCCTGATATAATTTTGGCTTTCACCTAATTTAATAACGCCCAACTACCGCCCACTACAGATCAACGATGCTAAGTCATGGACCTTTAGGTTATCCGATGGCATAGTGACTTCTTCATTTACTAAAATAATAATATATTTCTGGATTGCTCACAACACAAACAACAATAATTAAAGTTAAAAAAAATACAAAAAAAATCATATGGTCAGGCAGCAGACGGGACTCGAACCCGCACCCTCCGGGCGGATGAACTGACCAATTGCGGGTCATATCTCTTCTAATAATTCTTATGCTGCAAGGCAGCGCTGTCTCATCGCATTGGCATTGTAGGTAACTCACAATATCAAACCAATACTTTTCACCCGACTGCGCAATGCAAGAGCGCGAAGCGTGACGCGCAGACAGGGTATAGTCTTTAACAGTCTATATATGTATGTTTGTTCCTTTGTGGCACACTAGGGACCAAACGTGTGGACCGATTTTGATGATTTATACATCAATCGATTTGTCTTAATCATGAGAGTGCTACTAAAGATATGATAGTAATCAAAATTCAATATAGGGACAATTAGGCGCCATATTGTGACGAAGTAAAAAAAATAAGTTGACGAAATATGTCGAGTGGGGTATCATTGTCTAGATAATCGAAAATCATGTTTAGGCTCCCTATACCATTTTTCATTTTATATGACTGTTAAGGATCATCTATCACGATTTAAAGTTGTATATTAACCACTTACGCTTTTAATTTCAATCTTACGTTTGTATGGATCTTTGTTACTCTTTCACCTAAAAAATACTGAATGGATTTTAATGAAACTTAACAGTAATATAGCTCATATATGATAATTACATATATATAATAATTTATGTAGTTATTGAGTGAATTGGCCAATATATAACAATAAGTGTCACATAAGATGGAAAAAAATCTCCCATCTGCGAGCCATTTTGGCCTGCACTGCAAAAACAATAAAAGTTACATGAATGTAATGTAAACTGAAAATTTATCTCTTAAATAGTTCTAAAAAAAAGTCCGTGATACCATATATCTATTTTTAATGTACAAGCCATTATCGCTAAAATAGTGAATCTAAAATAAAATATTATTTGATGTCCATTTCCAAAATGCACATTTGGTATTTACAAATATTTTTTTATCAAAATAAATACTTTTATCGCTTTTCATATTTAAAGACGATAAAGTTTGCCTTGTATGCTATCGCATTTCGACAAATATTTTAAAAGTTGTAACGATGAAAAAGTGATAGCGCGTGTACTATACAGTAGTAGACTGCGGGCATAGTGGGAGAAGAATTTTGGTGTTTATAAAAGTAGATAAAACCTAAGCGAAAAAGAAAAAAATGGGCTACTCACAGTATCTTATCCTATACGAAGTACTTATAATAAAAATGTGATACAGTTCCTTCTTATTATACGATGAAAAATAAATTATCATAATAGGTATTTCTGATTATTGTAATTTAATGAAAATCTCAGAATTATACTGTTTTTAAAGTTTATTTTAACGATATTACATCATGTTTCAAAAAAGAGTTACTTAACATAGTGAGAAATAACCTATTTTTCTCTAGTAGGTACATATATGACTCCCTGTATTTATTAATTTTCGCGGTAATGTTGGTTTTGTAATTATAAACGATAGATAATTCTATAAAATTCTAAGTAAATAATATAAAGTTTTATAGCTTAATCACCCACGACATAGATGTAAATCTATACATTGGGTGATAAATTGATAATAAATGGGATTGCTATGGTGCTGTACCAAACGCTATGAAAATCTAACGCGATCTAAGGCAGTTGCCACCAGTGTCCAACACAACAGGATGGGAATTATTCCTTTCGTCAACCTCCGACATTAACGTTATTTATTGGTATTGTATATAGGGTGATTAACAACATTTGAAGTTAACCTCTGGCGTCTACATATTTGGTTTCTGTGAATTAAGTAGGCATATCATATTATGAGACTAGGATATGACACTATATTTTTGTATATCATAATCTTAGAGCCGGACATTGATATGATAATGCAGCCACTGCCAATTTTAGATAGTCGAAGAATAAAAGTAAATGAATTTTATATTTACTTTTAAACTACTAAAAAGAGCATAAGCAAACGATTACTTTTTGAATAAGTTATAGTTAATTATAAAATTTACAGGCATTAGATATATACTCGTAAGTATCGACTTGATTTACAAGTAACTTCAAACATTTTTGCGAAAATTGAGGCCCTGACCCTGCTAGTAAGGCCTCTACGTCTCAATAAATTAATCGGTCTAAAACATCCGCAAGGTACTTAATAATTTCCGCGATATTAATTCCCTTACATAAGTGACAAGACTACGGTATATGCCATCTTATAATACTAAAAAGTGTGAAATAAAAATGATAAATTTAAAAATCAAAAAACCCGACTGCAAAATATTACTTCATATAAAACTGAAAATAAAAAAAACAAGTCCATTACTCTATAATTCTGTTAAGTGAGGAACAAAGCTACTTTAACAGTCGGGACCCATTATTGAAAAAAATTATCCATTCATGAATATCTAATGGGTCCCGACTGTTAAAGTAGCTTTGTTGCTTACTTAACAGAATTATAGACTACTGGACTTGTTTTTTTTATTTTCAGTTTTTATATGAAGTAATATTTTGCAGTCGGGTTTTTGGATTTTTAAATGACTTAACTTACTGACATAGTGATCTATCAACGCACAGCCCAAACCACTGGACAGATCGGGCTGAAATTTGGCATGCAGGTAGATGTTATGACGTAGGCATCCGCTAAGAAAGGATTTTGATCAATTCTATCCCCAAGGGGATAAAATAGGGAATGAAAGTTTGTATGAAACTTTGTCAATTCAATTCAATTGATCGGGCTGAGACTTTGCATGCAGGTATAAGAAAAATCATAGATGAATGTCATTGTGTATAATATAAAAACTGTAGTCTACACTTCAATTCTACACCGAAGCGAAGCGAGGGCGGGCCGCTGGTAAGAAAATAAAATACTGAAAAGATCACGAAAAGGGATGTTATTTCGTCAAATTTCACTTCTCATAAATCGAACTGGTTTCTTTTTTCAAATTAATCATTAGAAAAAAATAATTTGGCAACATATATACTTGGTCAATTTATTTTGGCAATAGTTAAAGCGTAAGCAAGTGTACCTATAGTCTCTTTGTTAATCTCAGAGACAAAAATGACATTACCAGATTATACCCACCAAATTGAGTACTTTTTGCAGTCAGTTAAAACAAGGGAGGGTAGCAATTTATGTTGAATGAATCTTTTCCTGTAGGCCACAGGTGAAGATATAAAATTAACTTATATTAATATAGGTATTTTCAATTTCTTTATTAGTAAAACATGAATACAACATTATTTACACACAGGAAGATTCAAAGTACAAAATAAAATAAGTATATTATACTATTATTATACAATTAGTATAATATACTTATTTAATTAAATTCGATGTAAATTTTCTGAAACGTCATCATCAGACTCGGCATCTATTACTATACTAAAAGTTCGTTAATGTCGACTATATGACCCAGTTGAACGTTTTTGTTTTAATGTACAACACATAAAATATTGATAAAGTCTGCTATAATTTTTTTAATTTTGGAAAATATCAATAATAAAAAAACATTAAATAAAAATAAAAACTTAAAAAATCGGTATCGCGGGTACAACATTACATAATAATAGCTAGTATCATTATTTGCAAACTTGACATTTGGATGTGTTATTTGTGCCTCCGAGATTAAAAATCTTTTTAATTTAACTTTTTTTTACTAGACTTTTTTGAAGTCAAGTTGGGTTAGAACTGCAATCCCAACAGAGCGCGAGCCGAAGCGAGCGGCCGGAGAAACAAACTATTTTTTGGAAAGAATATGTTTTGCCAAACTATACATTTGACTAAAAGCAACCGCACATTGAGCCACTAGTGGCAGCCACAAGATGCGGTCGAGTTTTTTCATACATTTTGTAAATCAATCAATCAAAATCATTTATTCAGTTTAGGCTGTTACAAGCACTCATGAATGTCTAGAAGCTACGCCATCGGTTCGTAAATCTACGGCGGGAGACCTTGTACTGAGAAGAACCGGCAAGAAACTCGGCAAGGGCTGTCTTTTTCTCCCTGTTTTATTATTTACAGAGTCGTCAAATTGAAAAATAACTTCAGAGGTGATTCATGAAGTCACTTTTCATTACATAATTATTAAATATACATTAATTGTTTACCTGCATTTTGATTTCTGTGTCATACAGTATAAATACAAAAATAAAAGTATCGGCGCTAACTAAGCGTTCGATTGGCCGCGTTCAAGCCACAAGCTGCGGAAGTGGCCGACATGTGTCGCTCGCACCGTCCGCAAACTCGGCCACAGTAGGTACGAGGGGAGGTCAAAAAGTTCGCGGAATAAGAGGGAAGGAGGTTGAAATTAACCACCAAACTATTTTTCCTTTTCAATATATTTTCCCATAACCCTAATAAATTTTTCAGAACTCTGAAATAATTTGTTTATATCATCGAAAAAAAATTATTTGTCTTTGGTGTCAAATTGGCCGAAACTTCCCTACTTCATCGTCGTCAATTTTTTTTCCACGCAGCTCTTTCTTCATTTTTGGAAAAAAATAATAGTCACTAGGTGCCAAGTCTGGACTGTAGGGCGGATGGTTCAACTGTTCGAAGCCGCATCGGTGAATGGCAGCAGTCGCAACATGGCACGTGTGAACGGGTGCATTGTCGTGCAGAAGGAGCACACCTTTTGACAGCTTTCCTCTTCTTTTCTTGATGGCTTCTTTCAATCTTTCCAGTAAAGAAGCGTAGTACTGTCCCGTTATAGTCACACTGCGTTCTTTATAATCGATCAGTAAAATAATTTCTGTATCCCAAAAGACAGTCGCCATGATCTTGCCAGACGATTGTGTCACTTTGAAGTTCCACTGCATCGACTCTTGCTGTAACTCAGGTTCATAGTGATGAACCCAGGTTTCAACACCAGTAACGATTCGGGTCATAACTTCCTTCCTTCCCTTCGTTTCTCTCTCCACAGAGCTCCAACTGGCGAGAATACTCGACACGCTTGCGTTTTTGAGGCGTGAGCATTCTCGGAACCCATCTTGCACTGACCTTAGTCATCGCAAAATGATGATGTAGAATATTCAAAATACTTGTTTTGCATACTCCAATCATTGCTGCAAGCTGCTTCCTCTTCAACCGGGTATCTTTCAATACAAGTTTATCTACTTTTTCGACATTTCCGGTGTGAAGGTCTCAATTGGCCGTCCGGAGCGGGGGTCGTCTTCAATGGACTCTCTTCCTTGTTTGAAAAGAACATGCCACTTGTAAACCATGGTTTTACCAGGGGCAGAGTCCGCGTAAACCGCCAACAGCTCTTGAAAAAAAATCTGAGCGGATTTTCCTTGCTTGATAAGGAACTTAATAACGGCGCTGTTCAATTTTCTCCATACTGGCTGTCTTCTTCCCGATTCAGTTGTTTGCAGGTCGAAAACTCAAAAGTTAATGACCTGATCTCTCTCGCCGTAGGCGCCGCGGCGTGCGGGGAGTCCTCTGGCGTGAGCCATTTTGGATGTTTCGGGCTCGCGTCTCGTTCTCGGATGAGACGGTCAGTGGGGCTATACCCCCGCCTCCGCTTCTTCACGCGTCGCCCTCGGCGCGGTCAAGCCCACCGGGTGAGACCCATGAGGGAGGCCCAGTGAGCGACCAGCGAGCGGGCGACGGACTTCAGCAGGCGGGGGTGGAGTCTTCATCGGGGGTAGTTGCAAAAATTTTCTTCTCGACCTGCCCGAACTTTTTGACAAAGTCCGTGAGCAGGTCCGAGAGCTGGAGCAGGAGGCATGTGGTCTCGGCTGGCGTGGGCGTAGGTGGCGTAGGCGGTGTAGGCGGCGGTGTGTCCGCAACTACGGCGGTGGCATCGGTCTGCGTGGGTGGAGGGGCAGCGGAGGCAGTGTCCGTCGGCGGATTTCTCCCCCGACGGGGCTTGCGGCGGCGGCGTTTGGGGCTGCTGGTGGGCGAGGGAGGAGCGTTCGCGGGGGCCATTAAGGTGGCCGGCGCGTGCTCGCTCACCTCGCTGGGCTGCTGAACCGGTTCGGTGACGGCGGGTGGTCGGGGGCGGCCTGTGCGGGCCACTGTTGAGGCGTGGCGGTTGCGCGCCTCGCGTTTGAGCGTGGGTCACGCACTGAGGTTCGCCGGGTGCGCGCCTGCGCAATTCGCGCAAGTCGCGGGTTGCGTGCGAGGGCGGGGGCAGTCGGCGGCTGCGTGCGGGTCACCGCAGCGCACGCAAGCAAGCGCGCGGTGACAGCCAAGGCTGGAGTGGCGGAACCCCTGGCAGCGGTGACACTGCGCGGGGGCGTTCTTCCTTCCTCTCCAGGCCTCGATGGTGATCCCGGACATACTCAGGAGGTCACTCACTGAGTAAATGGCCGGGATGAGGTCGGGGGTTCGGCGGAGTGTGGCGTAAAACATCGAGCCGGGGCGGCCTGCTCGCGCCCGGATCTGCTTTGCGTATTCGGCGACAAAGCCCTTCTCTGTGAGGGCCTTGGTGACTTCGAGCGGCGTGGTGTCAAGGGGCAGTCCTCGGATAGCCACCTTGAGGTTGCGGTCTTCTGGGCGGGCGTGCGAGTACCAGCTCAGTCCGGCCTGTCCCTCCAGTCCAGAGAGGTAGGCCAGGACGAGCCGGCCCTCGTCGTCGTCGGCCGGTGAGAAACGCACGCCCGTACCAAACGGGCGTACGTTGGGTGGTCGTCCGAGCTTCTCATGGATGGCGCGCAGGTGCTTCGGCCAATCCCGCAGCTGCTTAACCACAATCGGCGGGTGTCTACTGACCCGGTGGGACGTGGGAGCGCTGCGGGAGGCCGGTTGCGCGGCTGGCTCGGCGGTGGGCGGTGCGGCGGTCGGTAATTTTTTTTCTTCAGTTTCGGGGGTAGGTGTCAAAAGTTTTGCGGCCTCGGCATACGACTGCGTCGGTACAGCAGTCTGTGCTTTGGGTGGTTCTTGTTCTTGTGCGGCGGGGGTGGTTTCTGTTTTGCTTCGGTGCGGGGGTGGTAGTTTTCGTGGGCATTGGCGCCTGGTTGGGTGCGGGCGAACTTCCTTGGCTGCGTATCCGGCGGTGGCGCGGGTCGCGCGGGTGAGCCGCGCGGGAGCGTACTTCTTCCGTTTTGGCTTTGATGGCCTTCACGTAGTAGTCTTTGGCGGGTGGCAGCGTGAGTGAGCGTGGCTTGGTGTAATTAAGGGCCTCGATGAGTCTGGCATCTTCGATCCCGTAATTAGTGGCGGTTGATTTCTCTGCTTGCAGGTAGACCCATAGCCAATCTGTCAGCCTCTGCGACAATAGGCCGGAGTCAATGAGACGGTTCGACATCTCTGCATCCAATACATATTGGACGCGGGGAGATCCCGAACCGCTCATCCTTGCCGCGAAGAGGGCTTTAGTTTGGGCCAGTTCAGTGTCCGTCGGAAGGTCGTTTGGATGCGGCGCTTTGTGATCCATGATGCGTGAGATGGGGTCTGCGTCTGCGCGATCTTGACCGAGCGCAGCCTTGCGGCGCGCTCAGGCCTGCAGCTGAGTGGGGCGGTGATCCACGCTGGCGCGGTGGCGCCAGGCAGTGCTCGCGGCACAGTAAAGGCTCAGCTTTACTTCGGAGCACTTGGGGTACAGAAGATCCGTGCGCAGCGACGTAGATACTGTCCTAATGACCCGATTAGGTTCACACTTGGTATATATACTCTAAATGAGGTGCTCAACTAGTGTCTGCTTGGAAGAGTAAACCTACCCCCACCAACCCCTCCATTCCACGAACTTATTGACCTCCCCTCGTACCTTCTTTAAAACGATCGGTAATTTGGCATGTTATGATGAAAACATTCTTTACGTTTTTTTTTTTAAATTTTCGTTAAGCACCTCTTAGTAATAAATATTTGTCTATTTTCCACCTTTATTTGAACTATATTTTAATAGTTATTTGAGTGTTTTGTTTTACGTTATCGTGGTAATGCCACATTGCAAGAAGGAATGACTTACGGCGATATTTACGAAATGGTTTGATATAAAATAACTCTCTTAAGTTTTTAAACTGTACTTTGGATTTAATAAATGCGGCCGCCACTAGTCTAGTGGCAGCTATCGGTGGCTGCGTGCCACTAGTGGTCGCGTTTAGTATTCGCGGCAAGTGGTTCAATGTGCGGTTGCTGTAACTAAATGATACTGGTTTAAGTGAAACATGACCAAACAATTATTTACATAAAACTAGTTTTTACGGGTTAATGCACGAAACTTTATTTATTTATTGACGTTTCGCAGCCTTTTCGGGTCTGCATCGTCAGAATAAATAATTCGTGCATTAACCCGTAAAAACTAGTTTTATTTAATGAGTGATGTGCGTGAAAACCTAAGAAACAAATACAAACAATTATTTGTTAAAAAACAAGTAGCCAAAACAGAGTTTTGGTTACTGCGAATTTGACATCAGTTGTTCTGACAAATGTTTTAGTAATCCGTTTTATTTACGCAAATGCTCTATATACGACTACTTAATGCTCATAACAAGTGAGGCTTTTCCTGTAACATTATTTGTGTGTTTGGGATTTTTTCCTTCACCTCGCACCACCCTCGCACGTTTGATTTCTTGTTCCGCCGCGCGCGTGTCCTTGTAAGATGAAATGTTACACTCAATTACCCCCTTCGTTTTGGAATCAGATATTAAAAAAATATCGTGCACAAAGACCTATTAGAGCGACTCCTTGTTTAGGTAGTTATGGATCCATAATTAATGAATTATAATGTAGTAAACTTGACTAGCCTATACCTACTAGCTTAAGACTAACAACACTTGACAAGATTGACGCAAATTAGAAACATATTTGATAGGTAATGGACTCGTAAAGGTAATTTAAATAGGTATTAAGTTGTAAATCTTTTAATATGTTTACATGGCTGGTTTTTCCAATATCAAATTATTCAAAATCTATTGGAGGAAATAAGCATTGCTTAGTGTCCAGTACATGAGTAAAGAAACGTACATACTAGTGATGTAACGAATATTCGCATTCGCATTCGCGGATATCGCAAAATCTCTGCGAATGTTTTGCGAATATGAATATTAGAAAAAAAAACAATTTATAAATAAATAAATATTTCCAACACTCACACCAATTAGCCTAGCCCAAAGTAAGCACTGTAAGGCTTGTGTTATGGTATGCTAGGGTAACGGATAGAATACAAATACTGTACATATATAAATATATTTATATAGGTATACATATTAAACATCTATGACAGGAGTACAAATGCTCGTATTCATCACACAAACATCTGCCCCTGCCGGGATTCGAACCCGGGACCTCCCGAGTCGGCGACACCATGAAACCCGGCGTACAAACTACTCGGCCACGGAGGTCGTCTTGAAATTGAAGATAATAAGTATTATAAGCATGTTCATAAAATCAAAATCCATTCATTTCTTATATTTTTTAATGCAAGAAAAATTTACTTAATCTCGCAATCACATTATTAGTCTTAACTTTAGCATTTGGCATCATTTATTTATTTTCTTTACTTTGGGCCATAAAGCTTTACAATTATTTTTTTATTAGAACTTAAAAAACAAAATAAATAATGCAATGTGAACAAACAAAAACAAACTCTTACAATATTTTTTTATCACTTTTTACTTATATTTTAATGTAGATGATTAATATAACATTAAAATATAAATAAAAAGTGATAAAAATTTATTAGAAAAGTTTGTTTTTGCTTGTTCACATTGCATTATTTATTTTGTTTTTAAGTTCTAATAAAAAAAATATCTTTGACAAAACTGAAAAAAATCGTTAAGCTCGGTATGCATTGCCTCCAAATGATTTCTCACAGCGGTTCTAGTTCCTTGAATATTCATTGTTTAAAGAATTCGTTCATAATGATATTCGCATAGGCATTCGGATTCGCGAATGTTCAAAAAATTACATTTGTTACACCATTAGTACACACCGTAGAGAGTTAAAACTTCATATAACCGCGCTGCGAACCTTTCAATAGTACAAGCAAGACGCGCGTGTATGGTCGAGCCCAGGCTGCCTGTCACGTACGCAGTCACACGTCAGTGCCAGTGCTCAAGTGCAGGGTTCGCGGAACACTCGCGGTGTATTGTTTTAGTTTCATGTTTTGAAATAATAAATAGTGTTTACAAAAATAATATTTATATGGTTTACTTTACTGTGAAAAAATATATAAAGAAAATTTTACTGGACATATATTTCTAGTAAAATATTCTTTACATTTAAATATCTCGCAGTTAATTTCTTAAAAGTATAATAAAAAACATAAATACTTGTTTTATCATTTAGACTCCACAAAATATATAGTAACTTTGCTATTTAATATTTATGTTTTATGTGGTTAATAGATAGATGGATTGGGACTTTTTACATATAACATTGGAAGAAATATTTTGGTAGGTTAAGTTATTGATAGTGATTTTATTTTATTGTACATACATATCTCGTAAAATGTTGCGTTCTAAAATACAAAGCGTAACTCTTTTATCAAATTAAAAAAAAACTGTTTTATATGTATATCCTACATATTAAAGGATGGCTAAGAAACTGCCCTTAACGTGTATAATTATTTCGCAATAACCCGTAACATTATAATATTTTTTTACTAATTATCACGTGTTTATTATTCTCATACATATTTAAAAGTATGAAAATTGACTTCATGACTGCTTCATAAGGAAAATGTTCCGCTTTACAGAAATAAATGAACAATAAATGTACACAAAAAATATTTATGTAAGTATATCGAAATAAACAATGTTAATTCCAAACTTCTTAAAACTGTGACATATTTGGCCCTAATTTTTATTATAACAAATCACTAAAGGCCTAAAATAGTAAATTTTACTATTCTGATCATGCTTGAGACAAAGCAGTATGATAATTAATTCTTTGATTTTTGCAAATGAACAAAATAAAACTTCACTGACCTCCTCTCAGGCCGATGGCAACAAATCATTTGTATTTATTTTTGCATTAAAACACTTTTTGTGAAATGTTAGTCAGAGAAATGGGAGGAAGGATCCTAGGATCCTTTCCTTAGAAAGGACAATGAGCAAAACACCCCCATCACCGCCAACAATGCAATTAGTATGAATCGATAGATCTATGAAAAATAGCTTTTTTTATTATGACACCGTAAAAAAATATCCTGGGAGTCAAAAGATATGACACCTAATAAAATATCCTGGTAGTCAAAGGATATGACACATGGGCATACCTAAGTAGATAAATAAATTAATTTTATAGTACCTTCATTTTATATTATTAGTAACCATAATAATATGCCATATCGTTCTATACAACCAGATATACTCGTACGACAAAGCCTGCCGACCATCCTGCGCTTGCTCTTTCAGAGACACCTCAAAACGGTTGAAGGACTTACAGTTGCAAAAAGTCGACTCGTCTTACTTCGTTGTGATTGTGCGCTTCCTGTCACTTGCTTGATTTTTATCTAACACGCTTTGGACATTGGAACGCGATTATCGGTTTTGTCAATTAGTATGGATGAACTGGAATCATGATTTCTCCGAAGCGTGGACAAGTTTGGATGATTTGCGTCGCTCCGTTTTACAAAGAAGACAATTTACTGTAACGAACAGAATGTTTGAAAAAACCCCAACCCATGCGGGGATTTATGGATTTACTCTAGCGTGGCAGAATAACATAAGGGGCACCCTTGAACCTTGTGAAGTACTCCCATAATACCTGAACCCCCTATGTAGTGTCGAACTAACTAACTAAATTAATTCTCTTGTTTCATTAATGTTCGTTTGTTATAGTACCTATACTATACAGCCTATTTAACTTAAAATAACTAAAGACTCCCGGGATGGAATTTGATGCGCTTTGGCACAGATGATCATTACTATAATACTTTTTAAACAAATGTAGTTTAAGCAGTGGCGAACGTGGGTGCAGCGTCCATACATTTTTGCCCAATGTCCTTCGCAATTGATGACTCTGTAAATAAATGGCAACATCTTCTATCAAATGTAGCAAGGTTATGACACAGTAGGAATTCTGATAATTTTCAAGATTGTGGCTTTATCAAAAGTTCCTGAGCCTGTTATCATAGATATTATAAACATTCAGCCATTCAGCATTAAATATTTAAGTACAAATATAGACACTAACGAAAACCTTAACAAACAAACTGAGCGTCTGTCAAAATAGCATAGAAAGAAGTGTCATTGGAGTCAACAGAAGAGATAAAGTAAAATTAACAGAAATAAAAAACAGAACTCAATTCAAACAGGCACATTCTGTATATCGAACACTAAAATGGCGATGGACCGGACATATGTTGAGGGAAAGGCTAGAGAAATGGACCAGAATAATAACAGAGTGGTATCCAAGGGACGGTAAAAGAAACAAAGGTGGGCAAACGAAAAGATGGGAAGATGACTTAAAAAAGGTGGCTGGTTCAGAATGGATCAGAGTTGCAAAAGATAGAGGAAAATGGAAATCTTTAGAGCAGACCTATGTCGAAAGACTAGCTGTGTCAGAAAATAATGACCCGAACGCTGATAATTTAGAATAGAAAAATATATATATACAGTTAATTAGAAATTAAGAAAATTTTTCAAAGTTTAACAGCAATAAAGGCTTATTTTATTTTTATTTTATTTTATTTAAAAGTACAAAATTTATAATGTATAAATTTTTAGAGCAGTCGCTCATACAAATTTTTACTATGTCTTTTGACTTACTTCTCGGCTTCCGATTGTATTTTTTAAATCAGATCACAATTCAATATTTTATAACATGGAGCTGATTTGATGATGTAGTGTGGAATTTATAAACAACAGTAGTAGAATGCACTACTATCAGGTATGCGTGTAAACAGAAAACAGTATCACTACATCCTGTATTGTAATGACGTTTAGGATAAAACTAAGTGATAAATTTTTTTGTTTACATGAGTAGGTATATTACTCTCGAAACGGTTTTTAGAATGAAGAGTAGTAGAGTAATAGAGCCAAAAGTAGTGTAATTTTTACTTTCAGAGTTCATAGTATGTTTTAGTAAAAGTATTCCTTCTCTGTATTTTACAGTGTGGTAGATACCATCAAAATACGAAGACATGGTACGACCAGACGTACGACCATACCATTTCTTGTCTATAGGTGATAGTATAGTTGATGAGCGCGTGAGTGAGATGACTGTTTGTTGGGGATTCTTACGGCATTGATCCGGCCGTAACTTCTTTTCACTCTTTTTGTGCCTTTTACACAAAATGCTTTCTTCATCCCTCTTTGATCTGTAATAGAATAAACCTCGTTTTGTCTTTATTGACTGGTAATGGACATTTAGATACGTGATTTTTTCATATGGTTTAAGTTACCCTAAAGTTTCTTTGACCCATATGTGGTATTGATGAAAAAGGTTATCAAGAAATAGATGGAGAGGAAGTATGCAGTGTCGATTTTCCGCAAATCATCAGTATTGTGCCCCCAACCCGAGATATCTGTACTAACAATAGTCATAGATTTGACGACCTTTGTGACCGAGTGGCCGGGTTTCATGATGTCGCCGACTCAAGAGGTCCCAGGTTCGTATCCCGGTGGGGGCAGATGTTTGTTTGATGAATACGACCATTTGTACTCCAGTCTTGGATGTTAAATATGTATTTATATAAATATACTTATATATGTACAGTATATGTATTCTATCCGTTACCTTAGTATCCCATAACACAAGCCTTATAGTGCTTACTTTGGGGCTAGGCTAATTGATGTGAGTGTTGGAAATATTTATTAATTATTTATTTATAGATATGTATATAATGCATTGAAATTTTATTGATAATTAGTACTCATTGAAAAAGTCCTCTTTTGCTGATGTTCTTTTTAGTAGTTTAGGAGTAAATATAAAATTAATTTACTTTTATTCGTCGTTGTGGGAATTAAAGAAATAGATGGGACCTTGGTTCTAAGCTACATTATCAAAATATTTATCGGGCAGGGTGGTGGAAAGGGTGACTTACCTATAAAACTTTATATTATTTGCTTCGAAATATCATTTATCATTACAAAATCAAAATTATTGTGAGCTTATTAATAAAGACAGAGAGTCCATTAAGTATGTACCTTCTACTATCGAATAATAGGTTCCCTCTCATTATATTAAGTAACTCTTTACTATCATGAAATAATATCATCAAATGAACTTTGAAAACAGTATAATTCTGAGTTCTCATGAAATTTTAATAAACATAAATACCTATTATGAAAATTTGTTTTTCATCATTTAATAAGAAGGAACTTTATCACATTTTTATTATAAGTACTTCGTATAGGATAAGATACTGCGAGTAGCCCCTTTTTTCTTTTCCTTCTAGGTTTTTATCTACGTTTATAAACACCAAAATTCATCAAAATTTCTTCTGCCACCATTCCCGCAGTCTATTCCTGCGTAGTACACCGCGCTATCAATTAGTCAACGTTGTAACTTTTTAAATATTTATCAAAACAACATAGCGTGAAGGACAAAGTTCATCTTTAAATATAAAAAGCGATAATAGTATTTGTTTCGATGAAAAATATTTTGTTAATACAAAATGTGCATTTTGAAAATGGATATCGAATAATATTTTAATTTTGAATCATTAATTTAGCAATAATGGCTTACACATTAAAAATAGATATATGCTGTCGCGGGTTTTTTGTAGAAATTTTTAAGAGACATATTTCCACTATAAATTATATTAATGTAACTTTTACTGTTTTTTCAGTACAGGCCAAAATGGCTCGCAGGTAGGAGATTATTTACCGTCTTACGTGACACTTACTGTTATATATTGGCCAATTCACTCAATAACTACATAAATTATTATCTAAATGTAACGATTATGTATGAACTATGTTATTGTTAAGTTTTATTAAAATCCATTTAGTATTTTTTGGATGAAAGAGTAACAAAGATCCGTACAAACGTAAGATTGAAATTTAAAGCGCAAGTGGTTAATATACAACTTTATATCGTTGTAGATCCTAAACAGACATATAAAATGAAAAATAATGTAAGGAACTACAACATGATTTTTGATTATCTAGACAATGATACCCCACTCGATATAAATGGTCAACTTATTTTATTTTATTTCTTACAATATGACGCCTAATTGTCTCCATTGTGAATTTCGATAAATATCATATCTTTAGTAGCACTTCCATGATTAAGACGAATCGATTGACGTATGAATCATCAAAATCGGTCCACGCGTTTAGTCTCTAGGGTGCCACAAAGGAACATACATACATAAATAGACTGTTAAATACTATGCACTGTCTGCGCGTCGCACTTTGCGCTCTTGCATTGCGCAGTCGGGTAAAAAGGAAAAATTGGACAGCTCTATAGAAGCTTTGTCGTTGTACGTGTATCTCTTTACTCCTGTAATGTCCAGAGCCCTATTTCACCACGTCGACATAATATGTCACTCACATTTAAGTAAGTTAGAAATTGTCCAGTGACAGGTGATGACTACCAATTTTGAAAATAATTTTCGAAAACGCTTATAAATATCACAGACATTTTGTTACAATTGTCAATATCATACTTCAACGAAAATCATGTTATGAAACAAGGGCAATTTTTTAAGTCGACATATTTGACAAATTGTCGGTAATTCTTGACGTGAGATCGGGGCTGTGCCAGATTTGTTACAATTGTAGTGTTTACGCTGTTATTTACAAAATGGTTCTTCACGGAAGCTTAAAAACATGAGTTGTAATTCATGAGAATGTATAGACAACAAATAAATATCTCCACTGATATCGCTGATTTTGCGTACAAAGAATTTCATGAATGCAATCAAACATTTAATGAATGAAATTGTGCAGTAAATAGATCTCACACAACAAACCGTTGGCTTACATATGTCACTGACATGTCGACTTGGTAAAATAGATTAAATAGGCCCAGATTTTAATTTGAAAACTGTACAGAATACAATAACACATTTAATTTAGCTTTGCATTCATTGTTCAAAAATTAATAACTAGACGTCCGCGTCTTCGCCCGCTTTGACTTTAGTTTTTTGCAAAGCTTTCACGAACCTAACACTTTTCCAGGATAAAAAGTATTCTATGGCTCAATCCCAGTCACAAACTATATGTGGACGAAACTACATCCAAATAAGTTCAGCGATTTAAGCGTGATTAAGTAACAAACGTACAAACTTTCATATTTATTATATGAGTAGGTAAAAAGTAGGATTAATTAACAAAGTATAAAACATTTGCTCAATGGTCGGGCACCTTTCTAAATGTTGTAAGATCTCTGAAGCGGGATAAATGAAGTCACGCAATTTCCCCTAAAGGATTGTATCGAAGGGTTTAAATAATAATCCTTATTGAAATATTAGACGTCTTTGATATTCAGCGAAGCAACCAAAATATAAACGTTTGGTAAATTAAATATAATAAATGTTGACTTAAGTTCGTTACTATCTTCTGTTTGGTACACTGAGTTATCTGCATTTGTCTTTGGCTGTATAACTGGTGAATCATTTTTGTCACATTGTTTGAAAATGGAATGCTGTGCTCGTAGTTACGCAGTTCCAAAAATCCAGGGTTGTTTTGTAAAGGGCTGAACAAAAATAACCTTCATGTCAGCAAGGTTTCTCTGCATAATCAGTTAATTTCATACATGTCGAGCAATTCGCTAAGTGTCATTTTTATTTGTGGCCGTGAGTCATCTAATGGGGCGAACGTGACACTGGTTTTATTTGCAGAATACCATACTTATCGGATATAGACACAATAGTGGGGATGTGTAGAACATCGTTTTAATCTAACCAATACCTAACTGGACATGGCTATGACCGTGCATATCTTCATAGATTCAAAATAACTCCCACCGATGTATGTCCCTGCAATGACGAATCTATACTGACAGTAAATCACCTTATACACCATTGCGATAGATTTAATTGTAGATGCGAAGAACATAAATATATCTGCGAGTCACTCAAGGTCTCCCCATTTGATCTGATGGAAGTGACTAAAAATAAACAATAAAAGCATCTATTATTAAATTCATTACTCACGTATTCAGCTATCGTATTTTTTTTAATAAATAGTAGGATTATATCTTTTAACATTATGTAAAGTACAAATAGAACACATAACAGCGAAACACAATACAATTAGCAATGAAAACTTAGTCTGTATCCTATCGCAGACTATCAAACTAAACAGCTGAATCAAATATGTGATAAAAAAATAAAAATAAAACTCCCTATTGGAATAGGGATGGATCCATAGAGATGGCCTGTGCCCATGTAGTGGGGACATTAATAGGCTGATGATAGCCAAGCTGAAGTGACAATGGGGAGCACATTGATCGGCGAACCAAATGGACGTTCGGTTCGGTCGGCTACAGTTTTTCGTATTCCGTTTTGTACTTCACAGCAATGGTAACAAATTAAATTATCGGCTGTCAGTAACTCGTCGCCTGTTGAGCGCTTTTCTCTCGTGTTTTTGACAATAAACACAGCTACCAATAATTTAATTTTGTATGGGGCCGTACGTAAAATAAGATAGTACAACATAACATTGTAACGACATATGTATGTCAAATGTTCGACGAACGTCAATGTGAAATTTGTACTTTATCTCATATTTTATAAAAAACTAGCTTCCTCGCGCAATTTTATTGGTAATAAATAAGTATAAAGGCTAAACTCAAAAGCTGGTACTGATAAACACCATTTATATTAATAATACCTTTTTGGTGTTACTACACAGACTCTGCAAACCTTTAGGAAAATTTTCTATGACATTTTTTATTGAACTCGTGTTGAACGCATATCTTACCTTTTTATGGTAATAAGGTTTAAGTTTAGTTTTTGTATGTGGGTTTTTAGAATATCCTTACATGTATGCATTTACTGTAAGCGGGTTCACGTCTCAGCACACACTTCTTATTCATACTTCGTATTATTCGGTTATTATTCCTGTTAGCACGGGATTCGCTGAGCTCTTTAAATAGATTCTATAATGTTCTCTAGTGTGAAACTTAAAAACTAATAATAATATATCTAAATCTTTGAGGAAATGACTTGTGACTAATTAAATCTTTCGTGTACTAACCCTCACCATTCCATTATATTTTGATTATTATAACTTAAAACCTGCATAAATTAAAACACGTTAGCCCTACTCGGTGACTTTTAGTTCTACAGCGACGATATATGAAACTGTAATCTCGACATTTTAGAACCCAAGGATTTTTGGTTGAGCACGCGGCGTCACACCGCTATAACTGAAAGAAAATTACTAAACCTGATTACAAATAAAAGGTTGAATGCCAACGCAAAGGCCAGCTTTGCCACACACACATACAAATACATGCCCACATGCACGCACTCAACATAAGTACTTCACATGAAACGAATCACAAATTCCATCAATCAATTACCCAGTTTAGACTCCGACGTATTCTGAGCCAGCATGGCGAGTCCCTTGGGTAGGAGCGAAGCCTATTACATTTTTTTGATAATTTCATTTATATCTTACCTATAACTGCTGCAGATCAAAGTGACAGATATTATGTAAAGCTTTTATCAAGCGAATACAATTTTTAGATTTCGTTTTAACGCATATTTGTAGTGATATATATTTTCTATTTAAGAATAATATTTTATTTATTATCGAAGAGTATGCTATTGATATTTTTATTTCTATTGATTGATTAGTTACGAAACATTTAAGATGATTTGTAAAACAAAGATGATTTTGTATCTTACCAAAGACAAAGTTAAAGGATACGTTTTTAATATTTTTTTTATTGACCAAAACAAAATTCTTGAAAAACTTGTGAAGTTTACTACTGCGGAGACATGCCCTGAAGATATTAAGAAACTTAATAAAACATCATCACATTAATTAAGCCACTTATATTTTACCACGCTGGTTAGGTACCTACGTAAAAAAAGAAAGAAATCCTATTAATATAAATTTCATAAATAAATCTTGTAAAATACAACGTAAAGTTGAACAAACGGGGAAAACGAGGAATGAAAAGGTCTTTATTGTAACTTTTGTATCTTCACAGAAGGTGCGTAAATACATAAAACCGTAATGAGCAAAGATGTCGCTTTTGGCAACAAAATGGACACTCGAGCAAGATAAAGTGCTACTAGGCTCATCAGAAAGTTTTCAGACAGTTGGGGAAAATATTATGAAGTGAGTGACGGATATAACAATGAAATAAAATGTGGATTATTTGGTAAAAACGACGCTTAATTGTGACATTTTTGCCTACTTAAATGCAAAAAATATATCACTGTTTTGAGTTGAGAAATTTTATTTTTGAAAAATTCAGTTTTTTCTAATAAAATTTCTCAACTTTTTCTACGTACTGCAATTATTATTTTAAAATTGCGTCTGATAAAGAAATTTGTGACATCTTCGAAAATTCTCCCCATAATTTATTCATAATACCTACTTTCGGATCTGTTGGACGTAGTCATTAAAATAATAATGTAGTTGAGTATTTAAATACTTTTTAAAAGAAGTACGGCATTACTTATTTTCTGTCTTGTCTGTCTACGTCTGGGAAAGTAACGTCATTTTGATGGTGATTAATTTCTGTCGATGAGTCTGGTCCTTGGATGAATAAACTAGGTTCCAGGGCTCATTGGGTAAGGGTCACATCAGATAATGGCGTGATTCTCTCGCTAGTATCACAAGCCTCCATAGACTATAGCATACTAGTATAATTCAAAAAAAGATATTCTAGAATACCTTCTATATTCTAGTATTGCAAAACATTTATAAAAATATGATGTAAAAAAACTATGACCTTCTTTACCAAAAAGTTAAACCCATAACTTTAACACGACCTATAGAAACAAGCTTGCCGTTCCATGTTTTAGACTCCAAAAATCAAGAGGTTCATTTGTGGGTTGTAGTATTGCACTTTTTAATAAAGTTCCCCAAGATCTGATTGAGCTCCCTCTCTTATGAGTAAGGGCCATTATAAGGTTGATGATTATTTTAATGATCGTAATGCATGGACTGGGCATAGTGTGTTACCTGTAATGTAATGATATTAGACATTTTTCATAACAATAATGTGGTATCTGAAGTCGCTTCCTATATACCTATTGAAAAACTGTAAATCTCACTATAAAACTAATTGTACGTATATTGCTATTTTCTAAAATATGTAATAGAAAGTAACTTTTTCAACTTGACGACTTTGTATATAATAATACAGGAAGAAGAAAACAGCCCCTGCTGAGTTTCTTGCCGGTTATTCTCAGTACAAGGTCTCTCGCCGTAGATTTGCGATCTGATAACGTAACTTCTCGAGTTTCACAAGTGCTTGTAACAGCCTAGACTGAATAAATGATTTTGATACCATCAGACGGACTATAGGCTTATTTGCCACTCTTTGTGCAGAATTGCACTCGAAAAGTAATTAAAACTGGCCTATCCATTTATAAGCTGTCACATTCACACTAATCAATATTTTCTTATAAGGATCTATCATCAAGACTCGAGGGCATGATATAAAAAGTGTAATGATGAATGAACCCTTATGTCTGTAACGTGTGTTCAACATAATAAGTGCCTGAATCAAAACCTTTAGCATTTAACTTTACTAACACGCCAGAAACAGCGCTTCCAGCTGAGACTATTTCAACTAACAATTTTAATAAAGTCACGTATAAGGGAGTGTTAATAGTTTGGTAATTTCATAGATTTCTGGAACTCTTTCTTACTGTAAAAGTACTTAACCAACTACACTTTATGTTTTTTTTACCTACATCCAAGTGATTCTAAATAATAAGTTTTTAACCGGCTTCAAAAAGGAGGAGGTTCCCAATTCGTTAATGGACCGATTTTGATGATTCATTTCTGTTAGAACGAGTTACTTAGCGAGATGGTCCTCTATAATTTTGGTGAAAGTCTGATGAGTAGTTTTGTAGATAAACAACGGATCTCGTTAGTTACAAACTGTACACTTAACGTGTTTAGTTATTTTACGAAATATCATAGAAAGATTGCCGGCTAGTAAATGATGATGATGAATGATGTTACTATGGATTAAAAACAACACTTTTAACAATCATAAACATCAACTTTATAAATACAAAATTACTAAAAATTTTGAAATATTACATTTTCGTTTGTAAAATTTTGAAATATTACATTTTCTTTAGTCAAATTAATATTTGGAGTCGGTGCCATGCATGTCTGATAGATCTGAGTTCCTATTTATTTTTGATAATAATGATTTTATTTTTAAATAAAATTTTAGGAATTCAGATTTTATTTTTGTTAAAACAGTATTTCACTTTTATTTTTCTTTCTTTCTTTAATCGATATTTGGAACTAAAACCCAACACCAACAAACACAGTTGTGTTATTTCACTGAGTCAGTGGTGTTCTTTCTGTCTTAATACTATGCCTTCTGAGTAAAGCTAATACTGTTCTATTTCCAAATCAGGTTTAGGGAACGTTGGGTCGTATACACAAAAAGACTCACGTCTAATAGGCACGCAGTGGACGAGTGAATAAAGTTTGAGTTAGCTGGGACTATGTTACCGACTAGCATCCGTTAAGCTAACAAGCGTTAACGTGTGTTGGTAGCAAAGTTAACAATTGAAGCTGGCGCAAATAGTCTGAGCTGAAATTTGTTCATGTGCCCCTTTGTGAAAGACTGAACTGAACAAATGTGACTTTGTTTGCTCGAGCACTTTGTGGTGTTTTTGACACAATTAATTTCATGCAAGGGACAAAATGGTGCTTGAAATGGCTACAGCACAAATAAATGTAACATTTACGTGATGTATAGAAAAATAATGTGTGCTGCTTCTTGTACTCATTTCAGAAGAGTAAAAAATAAATTACTTGGTAGTCAACTAAAATTAAGGACAAACAACTTTTTTTTTGTTTAAACATGATAGTTAATAGTTAGAAGATTTTTTCTCCAGGCTGTGCGAAGTGCGGCCGTTCAGAGGACCTACTACGAAAACAAAAACGATTTTTGGGACGAAGTTCGTTAGCATTACTTACAACATACTTCGGACGAGTTTTGTTTACATTTTAACTAGCTGTGTCCTACGGTTTCACTCTCGTTAATTTGAGAAAGAAGTTTATATTGAGTTAACCACTAAAGATTGTCATGGACTTGTTTTCACTACTTTTCAAGAAAAACAATTTACATAGCGTACACAGCGGAAACTCTTAATAAGGATTTTTTTTCCCAATCTTGCAACATTTATCATTGATGCTACTCCTATTTTTCGTAGCGTGATATTGTATACCTAGTTTCCTAGCCTTCCTCGATAAAAATGCACTATCCAAAACAAAATCATTTTTTTAATTCAAACTTGTAGTTCCCGTACTTAGCGCGTTCAATCAATTAAACAAATAAAATAAGGGCCTTCAGATGAAATCCATTCACATGTTATTTATGAAAGAGAGCAGAAAACGTGCTTACGCAATTCAAAATAATGAATTCTATATTATATAATGTTTTAAAAGTTTTACAAAACTTTTTCAATGTTTCCAATATTATTTTGATTGTTTAGCATTTTTTGCAATTGCTGATCAAAATGAATTGATCTTGAGCTCAATCGTGCCTCGCCGTTAATATTCACCAATCCGAAAAGAGGTATTGTGCAAGTTTCATTGCCCATTTTTGTTAAACATGTACAACAAATTATCCCGCGTCACATGTACCCAATCTGCCATCCCGTGAATTCTCGGAACGTTAACACCTTCAGAAACACAACACTTTGATGTACCTTTCCTTTTTAGGCAGGGTTATTACGAGGTTGTATGTCACTGCGGTCTGGTGTAAGAAGGTTCCGCCCCCGGCGGGGTGCTGCAATTCATGCGATTAAATCCAGTATATTACCATAATTCACTTGCAATTTCAACCTTAAAGAAGACATTGGCCTAGGTAATGACGACTGGAATATGTTGGTGATGTAATGATGAAATCCTGTTTATAAATTAAAATAAATTTCTTATTACGGTTAGATTCCATGAGAGATTACCACCCGCGCCCTTTTACATTGCTAGACAGTATCATATGGTATTATCTGGCATTGCGAGCAAAGTAGAATGGCTGGTCTACTATGCGATTTGTATCTGCCACAATACTACTACCACTAAGTAGGTAAAAAGATATAAAGAAACAACTCCATAGTAACAAACGAAACCGCTGTATTTACTCATAGTCGCACACTTACTAGGACCTGAGGTATACTCAAAGAGCGTCAGTTGACTTTAGGTAGAAAGTTCATTTTCTATATTTTACAGAGAAAAACTCAAATGAATGAAGCAGCCTTAAAATTTCGGGTAGGGTGAGAAAATTTGCTTTTCCGTGTATTGTAAATCGAAATGTATATATTTGTAATTTATTGATCCAATCAGATTATGATATTTCATAACGTTAATTTTTCCTACCTACCTATTATGCCCGGAATCACATTGTCAGCAAATCCAGCGAGATACGACTGATATTGAGAGAGCTCCTTTGAGAAGTCCGTTCAAATTCTTCTTTTATTTGGCGTTCAAATGTAACGAATTCCGTACAACACGGAAAATTTAAGAAGGAATAAATTTTATTATCGATGTACAGTTTCGTTATTGAGACCTTCAGATGAAGATGTTTTGATGAGTGAAAGTAAGCTGAGAACCACAGCAAGCGAGATAAATAGATAAAGAAAAAAAATACTCTGTGTGCATACAGGTACTAAAAGAATTTTAGATACGATGTTTTATGTTTGCTATCTAATTAAAAACATCACCGTTTAAATAATGTTATTTTATGTTAATTAATGTTACATACGTAAAACATAATAATATATAGCAAAAAAGTTAGTGGCATGTACCTTAATTATAAAGTTTGATTATATTCCAAAGTTTCTAAATTCTCAAAATGTATGTAATCCTTGCAAGTAGTATATATTAAAAATGTTTAATAAAAAAAATACATAAGCATTTTATACTTAATTTGAAATCAAAATTTTATTTTATTAACTACATTACATTTACTTTACAAAAAAAGATGTAAAAAAATGCATATTTCAGTAGGAAATAAAATAATTATTATTCGACAAATTTGAATGTTTGTTGTTGAATGAAATTGTATCTGGATGTTTTAACTGGTTATTTTTATACTTGTCATAGGTGGAGATGTTGTACCAAAGGTACTTCCTCCGGATGAATCAGACTAACATGACACATCTCCTGGGACTGCTGCTGGCTGTCGCAATCATACTCCTTCTGGTACAAGTGCGGACCTTGCTCCTCGCGCAGAACTATCTGAGCAAGCTGCTGCCTGACAACAACCTGACGTTTGTCACAAACTTCACCGACTACGATATGTACAAGTATGCAAATAATTTATCGTAGTTTAGAAATTTTCATTAGGCTATATTTAATGTACCCAATCTGTGCCCAGATCTTTCCTACGTACGTAACTGTAGAACGGACCGCAACCCACCGGTCGGACCCATTGTGGATGAATGGGTACTGACGACTGCAGATACAGCTGGGGTCAACGATTTAACGTACCCTATTAAAACTATGAAGCACAAAAGATCCTGAGACAATAAATTTTCAATCACCCATCTGCCAATACATTTGCAAAACTTTTTAGTTTGTACAATCGCAGATCGAACGCGTAAACCTTCAGCACTATTATGGATTACGGCTGTCACCTTTAGAGAGTTTAGTGTGTTATTATAGCCACCAGCATGTGACATGAATGCTTTATAGACAATTATAGAAGAGAAGCCCAAGCAGGGATTTTTGGATTTATTCGAGCGCGGCAGAAAAACATAAGGGGAAGCCTTCCACCTTGTGAAGTACTCGCACCATATTAAGGTATCCCATCCATAAAATCCCTTCCAATGTCGGATGCGCTAGAATATTTTTATTTCCTATATTGTACCTATGGTCATTCATGCAAATCGGCAGATGAATATTTTTTACGACCTCAGAAACGTCACGTGAACCTTCCAGTTAGTTCTATTTAAAAGACTAACGATTTGGACGCAGCTAATTGTCGTGGCCGCGTGTTGTTTTTACAAATGGAAGTTTTAAAGCCCTAGATGTTCGGCCCTACATAGAGGGCTCAGGTATGGTAGGAGTACTTCACAAGGTGCAAGGTTGCTCCCCTTATGTTACTGTGCTGCGCCCGTGTAAATTCAAAAATCCCCGTTTGGGCTCCCTTACTATTATTAATAAGAATAGGAAGTGTATGGCACTTTATGAGAGCGTCTACATTTTGTATTCTCGGCCCTCGTGCCATGGCCTACGTCCTATATCAAGTTTAGGAACTTTATAAAGCAAACGCGACGGGCGCACATACGGTCGCTGTGAATACAAAATGCATGGTTCAGCGCTATGTTATGTTTGTACTTACAAAAAGTGCCAGCCGCGCATGTGTTACTCAATCTCAAGATGACGGTTTTGGATTAAATTGTTTATTGCTTACTAAATTATTTATAATAATATATATTCTAAAGTTTCCTGTGGGATTGTACTTAAGTACAGTACACTTTACACTCGATATGTCATTGTCAAATGTGCACTGATTTTTAGTTCTCGTTACTTACTTTGTGGCGCTGCTGTTCAAGTTTCAATACAAAATTTGACATTGATTCAGATTCGATAATGGTTCGTGCTATAGTACCCTTAGCACAAACCAATATCGAATTCGAATAGTTTGCGAGTGCGAAATGTCACTGTCAAATGTGTACTGAGTTTTAGTTGAAGTTGCGCCATAACGGACGTAACGAGAACTAAATATCAATACATATTTATTTAAAAATGACATTTCGTATTCGCAAACGTTATGAGTTATTGGTTCGTGCTAAGGGTATAGGTCTCATGCGAGAAAATTTTCTGGGATTAACTCTTGAAGGTTTCCTAAGGAATTTATGAATTGTATAATAGTTCACGAGACATTGCCGCCGTCTTAATCAAATCGCTTGAGTCGTGCGGAAATTATAGTTTTAGGTAATACGATACAGTTGGACTAGTTTGAGTTACGCTGCCATTTTGAATGTCTCTATAGGGGCGAATGTACATAGATAACTTATCACGATCATAAGTAGCGATAGTATGACATAGATACATAGCGTCGGTGTTAATATCACCCACATAACTGCATTCGTCATTGCTTGGGTCTAACTCGTTGACGGATTTGTTGTTAACGTTACCTGATTGTAGAAGTGAAGCAAATTTCACAGTGGCTGGTCATGGACACGTGTAGAAATTTTATTTTCATAAGTTACACCGTTTTAAGCCTTTGGTGTTTGTTAAGCATTTGATGTTGTAATAACTCACACAGATTATGTATGACGTAACTAACTTCATTGCTAAGAGCTCAATGTGAAATTTTACATTAAAATCCATGTTACATAGATTTTTCCTAACCGATAACTAAAAGTTAAGCTTCTTCACCTTTTTATAAAATAAATAAATATGGGTTTGCAAATGTCAAAACTTGAATTCATGCCAATAAGTATAGTTACGTGGTTATCCCCTGGCCATTTCTATTAGGTAAACGATGATAAATTTGCGACTGCAAAAAGATCCTGAATTTTAATGAAATCACCATCAAATCAGAATCATAATTTATCATAAATGAAAATTAAATTCGAAGAAAAATTCCGTCCCCTTGAATTATAATCTATGTACAAATAGAAGAATTTATAACATTCATTCATATCCAAATTTCTGTTTAAATACACATTTAACAATTTAATAAAACATACTTGCGACGAAATAAAATGTTTTAATGTAATATTGCAAATATGAATTGTAACTGACTTCCAAAATCGGAGGAGGTTACGATTCGTCGGAATTATTTTGTTTAATTTTTTTGGTTCCGTACAGCGAATCATCCGTTTAGGATCACTTTGTTGCCCGTCCGTCAAGACCCTTTTTCTCAGAAACGCGTGGAGGTATCACGATGTCTCGAATTCGTGACCTTACGGATGGCAGCAGCAGTGCTGCCAACCCGAATTTTAGAAAATTAGTAGATTTTGTGCCAAATGTTGGTAGAAGTTGGTAGAATGTAAAATGCAAAATTGGTAGATCTACCACCTCAATTTAGAAGATTTTTTAAGATTAAAAATGCATGTAATGCAATGCAGATAACACTTCAGATCACACCTACATGATTTGCAATAAAAATATCCGTCACCCTTAGTAATTTCTTAAAGCCAACCTGCACATTCTTTGTCTTTCTCCCATAATTTCGAATATTTTTGGTCATAGTGCCTTTTTCTAGGTTTTCGTGGCGGAGTTCCTAACCTAGAACTATGTGCATCGCTTTCGCTGCTGTCAGAATCCATTATTTATATAAATGCTCGCAACATAGAACAAACAGCAATCAGCACCGTTAATATGCAGTTAATTAGTTTTTACAATAAACCAGGAGCAAAGATTCAACATTGATTCCGCAACAAACCAACCGGGAACAGGCCACAGTAGGAATAGTAAAATATGGGCGTGAAATTGTGCGAACGCCGAACTCATGGCGAACTGTTGCTTTTTTTTTGTGGTTTATGGTCTGGACTCTATGTATGCTTGACGCATCGTTGCATGGCTCACGCAATACATCGCAATGTCGCTCGTCGATATTAAAATAATTCAAAGTGGTGATATGTCAAACTAATTAAAAAATAGGTAGTTTTTAGGTCTAGGGTGGTAGATAGGTAGACTGAAGTGAAAATTGGTAGATCTACCAAAAAGTTGGTAGATATGGCAGCACTGGGCAGCAGTTTGCGGTTCATGTCAGTGAATGCCGACGTTCCCCAGAGATCTGTCCTATCCCCCACTCTCTTTCTGCTACATATCAATGACTTAATTCCTCTTGGGAATATTCATTGCTATGCAGACGATAGTACAATGCATGCGGGGTATCTCGGACAAGCAGCGGCTGGGCAGGCGGTAACCAAGGAGAAACGGGAAAATCCTATCATTGAACTCAATCAGGCTTTGGACCACATTTCTGAATGGGGTACCAGGAATTGAGTTGAGTTCAATGCTAAGAAAAACCCAGGTCTGCGCTTCACTTTTCAAACGTCGCCATTCCTTTCATGTCCTTCTCTTCAGGGCAAAACACTGGAGTTGGAGAGCAGTATCACCATGCTTGGTACGGAAATTCGCTATGACTTGAATCGAAAGAATTACATTGAAAGCGTGGTAAAAACGGCCTTATGCAAAATTTGGAGTCCTGAACAAGGTGCGGCGTTTTTTCACGTCCGAACAAATGTGCGTGTTGTATAAGACGCTCTTGCGTGGAATATTGCTCGCACCTCTGGGATGGCTCCGCCAAGTACTTGCTCGATGCTTTGGATAGGTTACAGCGGCGTGCGATCCGCATCATAGGCGATGAGGAAGTGACTAAACACGTCGAGTTTCTTCAATTACGCCGTGACGTGGCATCACTAAGCGCGTTCTATCGTTTGTACCACGGCGAGTGTTCTGAGGAGTTATTCTCTTTTATTCCACCTTCCCCTTTCCTTCAGAGGACCACGCGCGCTAGCCTACGTCGTCACCGCCTAACTGTGGCCACAATTCCAACGCGTACAAAGAAATTTGGTGACTCATTTCTGTGTCGCACTAGCCATTTACGGATAGTGCGACAAATGCTTTAGCCGCTCAAGTGTTCCCTCCTTCTTACAACCTGGGATCCTCTTAAAAGAGGCATGAAGAAGCAACATGCAGGACGGCAGGATGAGGATGGCTGGTGTGGCAGGTAGAACTGCTGTACCAGCTATCTTCACGTCTGACTTCACCGTCACTTAACATCAGGTGGGGTGGATTCATTTGTCGGACCTAAAAAAAAAGGTTTGTACGGAATCCTCGCTGCGCGAGTCCTACTCGCACTTGGTTTTTGTGTATTTTTCAATGTTAGTCAGCTAAACCAATTTGTTTTTTTTAATAGTTATACTTTCCTGTTAGTCCCATGATTATCAATCTTTAACTTGAAATTCTGTAAAATTCATCGCTGAGCTAGGATTCTCCTTCCTGATTGAAATTTATCTTCCGATGCAGTTCGTTCGGATTTACGACGGACCACAAGCCACCTTACAACCTGAGCGACTACCAGTTCTACCACTCCAGGAACTCTACCTTCATTCTGAAGCAAGATTACTATGAAAAGGAGAGGATCGCTCACATCATCAACATTATCATCCTCGGCATCGCGTCACTGGTGTATGGCTGTAAGTGTTTTTTTTTATTCTGATGTAGGGGAAACATGCGAGACGCTTATCACAACAAAACAGTCTCGCATGTGACTAATGAACGAATTGACGTATTGTTACCGCTCAATTTAAAAGATGGTTCAATTCTCCCACCTGGCCAAGTCTCCGGGTTTTCCCATACTTTGTACTTGTAACTAAGCATGTGTAACTAACTAACATGAGTTAAGAAGGCACAGAAGGTTTCATACAATGGCGCGTTTTAAAGTGAGCACTAGCGACTGTCGCGTATGCAGAGGAACGCTTCTTTTGGCGGGGACAGGCTGCCAGTGCTTACTCACATACGCGCACTGCATGAAGCTTTGCCTCTGTGGCTTCTTTACTCATGTGGTAACGCTGCGCTATAGAGCAACATTTGAACAACAACGGCCAGGAGGGGGAGTAGGTATTAACAGCTTGCCCCTTTGTCGAGTTGAGCATTTAAATCGAAAATACAAAGTGTACATGTGTGCAGAACTTAGCGATGTATTTTGTCGTTGTTTATGTGTAAGTGTCGTAGTTGCAGTTTTGTTTATACATATGCATGTACGTTAAACTGCGTTTGTGTGCATATCCACCTCCCCTCATATTAATAAAAACGTTCTTTCCTTTGAACAGGTCTCCTGGCATGCCTGAGTCGGCCAGCGATGAATGAAATATACCTGCTCACAATTTCATACGTGATGCTAGTGACCTTCTTGCTGATTGACCTATCTTTCGCAAGCGCAACTGTAGTCAGGTGAGAGAAGGGTATATCATTACGCCGTGTCGCGGGTGGGTAGTCGGAGAGAATAGAGTGCCATAAGGTATTGGCAATACACACATCGATCGCTTCGTTCACACTGCACTCTTTTCATACATTTTATGGGAGATGGATAATTAGGATTTTGGTCTTTGGCCTAACTCATCCCATGTTTAAGGTACTGAACGGCGAGATCAGAAGGTGTAACAGCCGTTTTAAATGACACTTAACCCAGTCATACTTCAGTATTTTATTTTGCACCGTCAGTCTGTGTCGTTGTAATGTAACGTGATCGCCTTGAATGGTATATTACAAAAAAATGTTACAAGTCAGTCTCTAGCTTTAGAATCCTTTCACTATCTAAGGTGACATAAGATACCTAAACGGTAAAAAATTAAATAACAACAATAGCAAAATGTCAATTATAATGTCAAATAAACAATATTATTATTACAATTATTACAATGCTATTACATTACACTACAATAATATAAATACATAAAAAACAAGGTAGCAATTCCGCTAATAACTACTGAAATAGTCTCTATTTCTCTATGGGGTACACGCAATTGAAGTCACTCTACACGTGACTATTGTATGAGAAAAAAAATCACAAGTCTCCCCCAATTCGTTTAGTTTTCCAAAGTATCCTAATGACGCACGGAACATTTCTACAAGTTTGTGACGTTTGGAATGGATTTTGCACACACTAACGGATGCTTTTATAGAGTTGAGGTATTTTACATAAATATGGTTTGCATAATTTTTGCGCGACTATCTGGGAATTTTGCACTCAAACGTTTGAGGGACAATTGGTACTTAAGTAATTTAAAAGTGGTTTCAGATATATCGTTGGTAGGTAGGCTTGAGACTAACATTTTTTTCATAGAGTAAGCTACGAATTTATATAAGGACCCTTTGATTTTGTTGATTGTGAATTTGTTTGGAGTTCAGAAAGCTTTAATATCAACAGTATTAACAAAATTCGGTCGAATTTAATCTTATGCATGCTTCAGTTTTCGATCTTGTTTGTAAACGTATTAAGGCTTTCTGTATAAATATTATAACATCGGGTCAATTTCCATGTTTAAACTGTTTTGAATTATCTAAATTTTGTCCTAAAAATCAAAAATGGTCAAAACAGTCATTGCAGTCATTAAACGGGCTAATGTAATTTAGTTACACGGTCTAGTTTTTTTTATGAATCACAGCAAGACACAATAGGGAAGATGCAATATTTTTATTTTTGTTTTCATTTTAAAGAATTCCATGTAGAATAAACCACAGATATATTAAAAAATTAAAACATTGTGATTTATCGGAAAAAATACGGTTTTAAATAGACAATTTAAATTTTCGCGCGAAAACGAACCTATGGATGCGATGACGTCACTCCTGTCTGTCACTGGTCGTAATTGTTCGTTGCTGGCTTTAAATTTTCATACTTTTGCATATTTTTTCGACTTTCGAAATATTTTTTTGAAAAATTTAAAATGTATCCATCCAGCAACATCATGTGATCATAACAATACCACTAATATTCCGAAAAAAAGCCGTGTTGACTCATGTTTTGTGCCAATCTACTTCAACAAAGTTCCCAAATAAATTGTTTTTGACTGGAACTTCTGACCCAAAACTGAAAAAAAGTGGTTTCAAGCTGCGAAGAGAAATGACAATTATTCTCCAAAGACCATTATTCGATGCTGAGAAGATCACTTTGACGTAAGTCGGCGAATACACTTGTTATATGCTTAATTAATCTGCTTGTACGTAAAAACGCATTAGTAACCTACCTAATATTTACAAAACCTGTCTATAACATATTTTTAATTTTACAGTTGGAGAATGACGTCGAAAATTAGATAAAGTGTGGCACAATCTTCACATTGGCAGGGCTGAACCAAGCTTTGCGTTTCATTTAAAATAACTGTAACACGATAACCTTCTTTACGTACTTTATGCTCCTGAGAACTCGACCTTTTACTGTACATCATTTTCCATCTCTTTTAATTTGGACATAGCCGATTGCATTATCGCCGTAAGATTTATAGAAGCCGCTGAATAAAATACGAAGTTTAACAACTACGATTTTTACATACCGTAGTAATTTAGTCCCTTTCATTTCTAAACTTAAAAACTCTGCACTTTGGACAAAAAAAGTTATAACCATGTCAACGCTAACTCTTGGTAAATTCCTGGAGTCTGCTTTGATAAACGCAACTTTCATTTTTATTAAATGTAAAAAAACGCAATAAATATTCCCATAAAATAATATTTACTTTAACAACCATAACCTCAAAGAAGTTGTCATAACAGGAGTGACGTCACTAAACGCTGATTGGTGTTTTAAAATACGTTCCGTTTCAAGTATTTTTAATTCGTAATAATTGTTAAAAAACAACATTATGTAAAATAAAAACGTTGCAGTGGCATTTCTTTTATATTTTTTTAACATTTTAATCATAAAATTTTCATAAATATTATATATGCATCTTCCCTATTGTACCTAAGTTCATTTATATATTGCTTTCATCTGACAGTGATCAAAGTATTAAAATATCCATTTTATTATCGTGTTTGACATTGATTGCGTATTTGTTTGACCTAGTTAAACCCTTAACCGGGAAATACCTTAACCCATAATCCGATTGTGATGATCAAGGAGATTCAACAGGTAGGTTAAGGTACCTGTTTGATATTAAAAGCGAAACACAAAGTGAATGCAATAGGACTCTGTTTCTTTGGGGTATTAGTCTGTTAAGGAATATTATCAATAAATATAATATATAGAATAATAATTAATATTTGCTCGCAATTTCTTTTCACAAAGAGTAATTTGCAATATTTGTTTCATCCAGATGATATCATCCATATTGTCACAAACGCTCTCGAAGCGTAACCGCGAAAGTGCCAGAGATCGAATTTGCCAGATCACCGCGGGTCGCGATAGAGGTCGAGTAATGCGGCTCATTCTGAAATGAGCCTTATGCAGTGCGACGTAAGGGAGAAAGTGCAACGACATCTGCACTTGTTTACAAGTTATGCGTGTTACCTGCGTAGGTATAAGTAGGTATTTCGTACTCGCGGGTGCTAGGTAATTCTCAATTTAACAAGTACTTTCTAGAATGCGTCGATCGGCGTATATAAGCACGATTGGAGCGGCGCAGAGACAGTTGAGTTTCAACAGCGATTTCGGAGCGAATCCAAAGGCGATCAAAGTGCAACAAAAGTGTTCAAGTGAGATTGTTTAGAGACTTGTATAGTGAAATACAGTGTTTAGTGAGTGATTTGTAATTAACATCGTGTGTTAATTGTGTGAACTGTGTGGTGAATAAAGAACTGTCAAGCGTGAACTGGCATATAATTTCGAACCCCATCCCGACACGTAACAACTGGTGACAGAAGTGCCATGCCAGTCACACCGCGCGACGGAAGTGAAGGCGTACGCACTCGACGGCAGGCCGTAATAGACCATTCGCGGGAATCGGGAGTAGCGGCGCCTGAAGAAGATTCAAGCACACCACAGACTGCTCACCACAGTGGTGTTACCGCTACAGCTACTGCGCCTGCCTTCGCCATATCATCGTTAATGGCGGCTTTGCAAGCTATTCAAGAGGGCCAACGACAAGCTATGGAAAGTCAACGACAAGCGCTCAAGGACGCCATGGAGAACCAACGACAAACTATTCAGGAGGACCTGAAGGCAGCTATTGACTCGAAATTTGAAGCATTTAAAACAACTTTGTGCGGCCTCCAAGAAGAAATAGAATGCGTAAAGAGTCGTACCAGCAAACACCAGAAGACCCTAGACAAACACCAGGAGAGCATAGGTGAATGCAAGGAGACTCTACAGGTCCATGAGAAAATGTTAAGAGACCTTCAAAAAACCAAGGTCATGAGCACCGCCATAGCAACCACGGGTACCATGGCACCTACATTTAAAGTACCGGCGTTTGATGGTACAACTTCTTGGACGGCATTCAGACACCAATTTGAAGTCGTGGTGAAAGGGAACAGCTGGGAGGACGAACACGCCCTGACCGCACTCACTCTTGCGCTCAGGGGGGATGCTCTTCTGATATTGGAAAATGTACCAGCCGATCAACGAAGTTTGGAAACGCTCCTCAAAGCTCTGGAGGCTCGTTACGGGGATAAACACCTAGAACATGTGTATCGAGCGCAACTAAAAGAACGGTCACAGAAACCAGGAGAAGGATTGCAGCAGTGGGCCACGGAGAGTGAACGACTGGTGCGTCGCACTTATGCGTCCAGCAAGTCATCCATAGAAGACATTGTAGTTCAAGCTTTTGTGGATGGTATAAGAGCTGGAGGTAGAGACGGTACGCAGTGACTACAAGACGCACAGAGTGCGAGAAGTTGTTATAGCAGTCAAGCCTCGAGGTGGACCAATGTGCTATGGATGTGGAGAACGAGGGCACATCTGGATTAACTGTCCGGTCCAGCGGAGAAACCGGATAATGTCAACCGCTACTCAGGTTGATTGTAGCGTGAACTCGGTTGCATTGAGGGCACGAGCTGGACGTCGTTTAGACCCCACAGTACGAGTGTCACAGGCATGTGATGGAAATAATCTTGTAACCACAGGAGAAATAAACGGCAAGCCTGCACAACTTACAATTGACACTGGGGCATCGAAAACTATCGTACGGCCGGAACTTCTCAAGCGTACAATTATGTGGGGAGGTACAAAATCGGCGTGTCAATTGCAAACAGCTAGAGGCCAGCCAGTGACCGTCCTGGGAGTGACAGATATCACATTGAAAGAAGGAGACAAAATCTACAGACAAAGCGTCTTGATCGCTAACATAACGGACGACTGTATTCTCGGACTGGACTTCTTACGATCACAGCAGTGTGTGGTGGATATATCGCTAGAGGAGTATTGAATTTTCCGGATCAAGAAATATTTCTAGAAGGAAACCCTCCACCAGTAGTCTACAACGTTAGAACGGTTACCCTACCAGCGAGGTCAGAGACATTGGTAGAAGTCAAGTTTCCGGAAGGGGTGTCACTGAATCGATGTATCGTAGTAGAAGATACCGGGAGTCACCCTAGTTGGATCACGGCTAGAACCTTGATCATGACCAAAAGAGGGGCAAGGGTAAAAATCGTCAATACTAGCAACACTGCTATACAGTTATGGAAGAACACGGTCATCGGACGATGCGCAGGTGTAGACTTCATGAGAAGAACTCAAGAATGCTGTAGAGAACCACCTTGAACGAGGCACATGAATCCGTTACTGGAGAAAATGAAGACAAGTTTGACACCTAACTTGTATAATGAAGCCAAGCAATTAATATTAGACTACAGGGACATCTTTTCAAACGGAGAAAATGACCTTGGGAGGACTGGCCTTGTCAAGCATTCAATCCACACCTGTGATACACAGCCTATCAAACAAAGACCTAGACGAGTGCCTCTGGCAAGAGAAAAGGAAGTAGCGGACATGATTGAGAAGATGTCACGTGATAAGATCATCGAACAATCAACTAGCCCCTGGTCTTCTCCAGTCGTATTGGTGAAGAAGAAAGACGGCAGCACCAGGTTCTGCGTGGACTTCAGGATGCTCAACAATGTGACCAAGAAGGACAGCTATCCATTGCCTCGTATTGACCACACATTGGACATATTGGGAGGCATGAAGTGGTTCTCCACAGTTGACCTGAAGAGCGGCTACTGGCAGGTGGAACTTCGCCCAGAGGATAAAGAGAAAACTGCGTTCACCACTGGTACTGGAAAAGGGCTATGGCAGTTTCGGATCATGCCCTTCGGATTGTGCAACGCACCAGCCACTTTTGAACGACTCATGGAACGTGTGCTGGTGGGGCTATTGGGGATGCTTGTCTGGTGTACCTGGACGATGTGGTCGTTATGGGACGTAGCTTCCCAGAACACTGGAGGAATCTAGAGAAAGTATTCAGAAGATTCCGCGAGTCAAACCTGAAGCTCAATCCAGAAAAGTGCGCGTTCTTCAAGAAAGAGGCAGCCTTCTTGGGGCACATAATATCTGATAAGGATGTTCAAACTGATACTGAAAAGGTAAAAGCTGTGCAGGAATGGCCAACACCGAGAAATAAGACTGAAGTGAGAGCTTTTCTAGGCCTATGTGCGTACTACCGCAGATTTGTGAAGAACTTCTCTGAGATAGCCAAGTCACTACATCGTCTCACGGAAGAGAAGAGAAACTTCATTTGGGATACAGATTGCCGGCGTTCCTTCACGAAGTTAAAGGATTTATTTTGTTCTGCACCAATCCTAAGCTATCCATGAAGAGAGGGAAGATTAATTGTGGATACTGATGCTAGTAATACTGGAATCGGCGGAATACTGTCACAAGAACAAAATGGACAACAAGCTGTTATCGCTTACTTCAGCAAGTCTCTTTCAAAGCAAGAGAGAAATTATTGTGTAACTCGAAGCGAATTTCTAGCAGTTGTAAAGACCCTACAACACTTCAATAAGTACTTGCTGGGAAGAGAGTTCACTCTGCGTACAGACCATGCAGCACTTAAATGGTTACTCCAGTTCAAGAACCCTGAAGGCCAAGTGGCGAGATGGATCGAACAGCTACAAGAATTCAACTTCGTAATAGAACACCGTAGCGGAAAGACGCATGCCAATGCTGATGCATTATCAAGGCGGCCTTGTGCTGAAGATTGTAAGCACTGCTTAAAATGCGAGTGCAAAGACGAAGTGAAGGTTATAAGGGCTCAAGAATTGGATGAATCCTGGAGTAAAGCTGAAATATCTCGGGCGCAGAAGGAAGACAAGGACCTGCAGCTGATAATGAAGGAAAAAAGTGAAGGACGGAAACCATCATGGAGTGACATATCAGCTTCAAGCCCAATCACAAAGGCATACTGGGCCCAATGGGACAGTCTTCTGTTCCAAGAAGACGTGCTGTATCGGAAGTGGGAGTCACCAAATGGTAAGGATCAGATTCTTCAAACGGTGGTCCCTAGGTGCAAAGTGTCTCAGGTTTTAAGGCATGTGCACGATGGTACGTCTGGCGGACACCTGGGAATAAGGAAGACTTTGGTGAAAGTGAGGGAACGCTTCTACTGGATGCGCTGTCGAGAAGATGTCGAGGACTGGTGTAGGAAATGTAATGTTTGCGCCTCGGTCAAAGGGTCTCGTACTAGACCCAAGGGGAAGATGCAGCTTTACCAGGTCGGCGCTCCTTGGGAAAGAATTGCCATTGACGTCGCTGGGCCTTTTCCACAAACAGAAGATGGAAACCGTTACATTGTGGTGGTTCAAGATTATTTCACCAAATGGCCCGAAGCATTTGCTACACCAAACCAGGAGGCTCAGACCGTCGCCAAGAGGCTTGTTGAAGAAGTAGTGTGCCGATTCGGCGTTCCGTTGGAATTACACAGAGATCAAGGAAGGAATTTTGAGTCAAACTTATTCCAGGAGATGTGCAATTTACTCGGAATAAATAAGACGCGTACGACTCCGGCACACCCAAAATCCGACGGCATGGTAAAGAGATTCAACCAGACCTTGGAAAATCATTTGGCGAAGGTCGTAGAGGAACATCAACGGGACTGGGATCGTTATATTCCGCTCTTTCTGATGGCGTACCGGTCCTCAGCGCATAACACCACTGGATTCACTCCATCGAAAATCAACTTCGGTAGAGAGATGCGCTTACCCGTGGACCTACTTACCGGAACACCTCCTGCTGCCTCCAAATCAGTAGTAGAGTACGTCGCAGAGCTGCAAAGAACGAAGGTTGAAACGCACGACCTCGTGCGTGAAAATAACATGAAATCTGGCGAGAAAATGAAAAGCAGGTATGATCGGAATGCCGACGCTCGAGGCTTCGTGGAGGGAGAGCTCGTTTGGTTGCACAACCCACAGAAAAGGATTGGAAAGTCCCCAAAGCTTCAGCCCCGCTGGGAAGGACCCTATAAAATGATTACGAAAATCAACGACGTGACCTATCGGATAAGACAGGAAGATAGAAAGAAGCCCAAGAAAATCCACATCGATCGCCTGGCACCTTACCACTGCTGCAGCAATGATGCTCGGGACGAGCATGTCTAAGAGGGGGGCAGTGTCACAAACGCTCTCGAAGCGTAACCGCGAAAGTGCCAGAGATCGAATTTGCCAGATCACCGCGGGTCGCGATAGAGGTCGAGTAATGCGGCTCATTCTGAAATGAGCCTTATGCAGTGCGACGTAAGGGAGAAAGTGCAACGACATCTGCACTTGTTTACAAGTTATGCGTGTTACCTGCGTAGGTATAAGTAGGTATTTCGTACTCGCGGGTGCTAGGTAATTCTCAATTTAACAAGTACTTTCAAGAATGCGTCGATCGGCGTATATAAGCGCGATTAGAGCGGCGCAGAGACAGTTGAGTTTCAACAGCGATTTCGGAGCGAATCCAAAGGCGATCAAAGTGCAACAAAAGTGTTCAAGTGAGACTGTTTAGAGACTTGTATAGTGAAATACAGTGTTAAGTGAGTGATTTGTAATTAATCTTGTGTGTTAATTGTGTGAACTGTGTGGTGAATAAAGAACTGTCAAGCGTGAACTGGCATATAATTTCGAACCCCATCCCGACTCGTAACAATATAAAGTAAAGTAATAGAAAATGTTTTCTGAATTGAATAGTTTTTTATCTTACATAAACATACATTACGTTATAGCTATTAACGGGATTGTTACCATGTACCTTGTTTTTAAAAAAAATAAAAAAGAAAGGCCACTGCAACGTTTTTATTTTACATAATGTTGTTTTTTAACAATAATTACGAATTAAAAATGAATTGATAAAAACGTATTTTAAAACACCAATCAGCGTTTAGTGACGTCACTCCTGTTATGACAACTTATTTGAGGTTATGGTTGTAAAAGTGAATATTATTTTATGGCAATATTAATTATGTTTTTTAATAAAAATGGAAGTTGGTTTTATCAAAGCAGACTCTAGGAATTTACCAAGTGTTAGTGTTGACATGGATGTAACTTTTTTTGTCCAAAGTGCAGAGTTTTCAAGTGTAGAAATGAAAGGGACTAAATTACTACGGTATGTATAGATCATAGTTCTTAAACTTTGTATTTTATTCAGCGGCTTCTACACATAGCAGTTATTTCAGCTCAACAAGAGAATCTTACGGCGATAACGCAATCGGCTATGTCCAAATTAAAAGAGATGGAGAATTATGTACAGTAAAGAGTCGAGTTACTCCGGAGCATAAAGTAGATAAAGAGGTTATCGTGTTACAGTTATTTTAAATGAAACGCAAAGCTTGCTTCAGTCCTACCAATGTGAAGATTGTGTCACACATTTTAATATTTATCCAATTTTCGACGTCAGTCTCCAATGTAAAATTAAAAATATGTTATAGAAAAGTTTTGTAAGTATTAGGTAGGTTACTAACGCGTTTTTACGTACAAGCAAATTAATTAAGCATATTACAAGAATATTCGCCAACTTACGTCAAAGTGATCTTCACAGCATCGAGCAACAGTCTTTGGAGAATAATTGTCATTTCTCTTCGCAGCTTAAAACCACCTTTTTCTCAGATTTGGGTCAATTAAATTAATTCAACCAAAAGTCAAAAACAATTTATTTGGAAACTTTGTTGAAGTAGATGGACACATTGGCATAAAACATGAATCACCACGGCTTTTTTGGGAATATTAGTGGTATTGTTATAATAACCTGATGTTGATGGATAGTCCATTTTAAATTTTTACAAAAAAATCACTCGAAAGTCGAAAAAATATGCAAAAGTATGCCAGCGACGAACAAGTACGACCAGTGACAGACAGGAGTGACGTCATCGGAACCATAGGTCCGTTTTCGCGCGAAAATTTAAACTGTAAATCTAAAACCGTTTTTTTCCGATAAATTACAATGTTTTCATTTTTTAATATATCTGTGGCTTATTCAACATGGAATTCTTTAAAATGAAAACAAAAATAAAAATATTGCATCTTCCCTATTATAATAATATATGTCGGCGGATAGCGGCTCACTCGCTCCTTCGAAACGTTAAACCGACAGCAAATTTCATCAGTCAAGAGTACCATTGCCTTGTGAAACGTCAAGTCTATGCTAAGGGTAGTAGGGAAATATCATTGAATAACCAAGATGGCGGATCAAGAAAAACCACGTGGCCAACCGCCTATTACCGCTCGCCCCCCTCCGACATCAGAAGCGGGATTACCCAGTGATGAAAACCAGCGTAAAAACATCAGTAATGGCGACGAGAGATGGATGAGATTTTTGAAGCACCGAAAACGCAACTTTATGGCCGTTATTGAAGTGATGAAGTTACCGTCGCCTAATAAAAAGATTCACTTACATGAATTCAACGCGAACAAGGATAACTTCATACACCACTGAAGAACTGTCCATGGAGCAGTCTGGAGAGCAACATTAGCAGCGCGAGAAGACCGCCACAGGCCGACTACTTGCCCGGTGAGCAGTTTTCATTTTACATACGATTCAAGTGCTGAGTGTTGATAAATTAGAGTTGCTAATGAGTAGGACATAGTGGATTTTCCGCTAGAATTGCAGCGCACGCATAGGGAAGTAACCTCTACCTTACAGAAGACCACAGTAAAATAATTGTACTTGTGGTAAAATAACTCTACTCTAATCGGTGTTGTAGTTGTCGATGTTCCTACTGAGACTAGTGATAAAGACGATGTAGAGCCCACTGACCAATATTCTGAGTCTATGTCTGACTAATTAGAATATTGTCGATTAAACTGTCTTGGTTGATTTTAATTATGCTTTGCTAAGGTCAGAGACCTGATGTATTGCTCGATTTAGGCAATAAGTTGGCTAGGTTGCTTGAGGCATCGTGTGGTTATCGTCACTTAGAGGTGGCAAGGTTATCGTCACTTGATAGGGACCGTTACTTGTTAAAGGCATTAGATTGCAAAAGAACATACAAGTATGCTCACGATAGACTGAGAAGGATGCCTGAAGCTCAAATAGATTTAGAAGAGTTAGTTGATCAGAGTGATGATCATGTACCCGAGGTTTCCGACACATTGCGTGATTGAATTCAGTAGCACTTGATGGAGGTGTTACTGAGGCGCTAGTTAGGGGTACAGCACAACGCTTGATGGAGGCGTTGTTGGCTCTGTGCTTGATGGAGGCACTGTTACATAACGCTTGAGGGAGGCGTTAGGTTTTGTTTCTGAGACATTTGGAGGGTATAATGCTTGATGGAGGCATTATGCGTTAATTTAAGTGCTTGATGGAGGCACTGTAGAGAATTGCGGCATGTGTTCGGAATGTTCGGATGTTAAGTTGAAATTTGAGTTTGAGCTAGAACTTCAGGAGTCCTTTGAAGTCGATTTATTGTGGCCCAGTTTAGTTCGTATGTAATCAACCTATTCACATCGTTGTAAAAGGAGCTTTAACAAATCTGATTGTTGTGTAATAACGGCGTTTTATTGGTCAGAGATGACCGAGCAATGGTAAATACTACTGGCTTGATATTTCTTTACAGACGCACACGAGGACGTGTGATGCGGCAGGATGGCCGTGTCGGCGGATGGCGTCTCACTCGCTCCTTCGAAACGTTAAACCGACAACAAATGTCATCAGTCAAGAGTACCATTGCCTTGTGAAACGTCAAGTAATGACAGTGACAGCTGTCATCACTTGGGAGTGGTCTATGTTAAGGGTAGTCCCTTAAGGGCTATGCTTCATTGGAAGGGGCATTCGGCATTCAGCATTCAGACGTGAGCCGCGATAGTGAACGGACGTTAGCAGAGAACTCTCCGCGCTTCACAAAGCAATCCGTTTGTACCTTGGCAATCATAACTGATTTTGTAATAAGAAGATTCAAATTAAACGTTAGCTTGGTCACTAGACTACAGTTTTATTTTCGGGAAATATCATTGAACAACCAAGATGGCGGATCAACACTCCGTGAAAGTCCCTGAGCTGTTCTTGTATCTGAACAGAGTTAAGGCGTCGATTTCGTAAGCTAGTAGTGACAATGTATTGATCTTGTATCTCCGTTGTCACTCGGTAACGAGGTCCTCCTGTTCGCCGAAGGAAGCCGCTAGTCTCCAGGTATCGGTGGTACACTCTTTGAACAGCGGGACGACTTATGTGAAGTTGTGAACTCACATCTCACTGACTTAGCCCAGATTGAAGAAGTGCTACAGCTTGCGCGGCTACTTCAGGTGAAGTATCCATAATTTTATAGCCAAAAATGTTCAAATTATAGTAAAATAACTAAACTTAACTTTGGTTTACAACAATTGCAAAAATTCAAACCAAATCGACATTAAATTGCTTCAGAGCAACTTTCAACAGTCATTATTTTTTTGAAATCAGTGACCAAGCTCGGCTTTTGTTCTTTATTTTAAACTCTAAAATTCAAATTTTAATAATACATACGGGAAAGACGATGAAATATGCTAGCATTAAAAATGCATAAAAACTTTTTTGTTATATTGTATATTTTTAGTGTGTTGGGCTTTTAGGCCCGGGAATGTAAGGTCGATTCAAAAGTGTGGGAGTGTATATACTTAGGTATAATTATGTTCATTGATACAATACTTTATCTATTATATTATGTCACTGCTCTAATCATATCTCAGTTCTGCACTTAGTGAGTGGATTAACATTTCATTAGATATCTATAATTACTAGAGTCCATTCTAGTCTCTAATTAGATTCAAGGCTATTCTAAGGAATCAAAGCCGAAACATTCAGAAAGCTTCTAATGCAATATATTCAAATCGTGTTTCTTTTAGATTCGCTTTGAATTGATGGTGCGTGAATTCGTTAGTATAATCCTTAAACCTTGTACACATTAGATAGATAGATTAAAACTTTATTTACGACACGAAATACATAATTACATATCATTAACACACAATAAACTTAACAAGAGCGTTATAATTGGCGGTGTAATCGCTAAGAGCGTTAATTTTTTCCAAAAAACCGTGAGTATGAAAAGTTATACAGAGACTGTAGTTTGGGGGTTTATACATTGAATAATATATATGCAATGTATACGTATATAAATACATAACATATATACGATAAATATTTTACACAGTAAAATCAGATTCACTACGAAAGATAGAAGTTTTTGAGCTGGTCTTTGAATATATTCAAATACTGAGCGCATTTGATATTAGAAGGCAAGGAGTTCCAAAGTCGAACAGCTTGTACAGCAAAGAAATGTTCTTAATAGCTGGTGCGGTGAACAGGCATTGTGAGGGTCAGATTTTCTGATGATTTTCTTTCTGGGGAAGCGATAGGGAATTTTGTTGAAACTTAAAATATTCATTGATATAACGCGGGGAAAGAGGATTAAGCAAAATATTGAACAGGAGTGCTAATATGTGAGTATTCCGGCGAAGCCTAATGGGATGCCACTTGCACTTAGAACTAAAGTTAGAAACGTGATAATATTTGCGCAAGCCATATATATATAATTGATACAGAAGTTTCAAGTTTATTTAGCTGTTCCTCCGTTAAATCCAAATAGCAATGGACTGCATAGTCTAGAAAAAAAGGCAACAATCTCTGTTGCTTTTTTTACTAGACTGATTGTTTTTTAGCGATGCCGCTGACGCATATAACTTGCGACTTACCGACTGCAGCTTTAGGCCTCAACTTAAAGTAGTATCGATGGTTATACCTAAATTTCTAAAGAATAAACTGTACGGAATATTAATTCCAGCAAAGTTGACCATAGGGAGGGTGTTTAAGGTAACTTTTGCCATCATTCTGGAACTACCAAATACAATGCCTGTGATTTTGCAGGATTTAGGGCAAAAGATTTGCACCGATCAGCGATACGATCTAAATCTAAAGAGATAGTTGATATTGCCTCATTTAACTTAGAAACAGACGCTTGGCATTTGGAGGTCATCTGCATGCAAATGATAGGTCGAAAAAAATGAAAGGTTTTGATAAATGGAGTTAATTAATTAAATTTTGTTTTTTACATTCGTAATGAAATATGTTTTAACTTTTCACATTGAGCCCTTTTATAAACACGAAACATTTAGCTAAATTTTAAATACGTATATTATAATATATTATAATTCACCCCCTAAAAGTTACCCCCATATTCATATTTTATTAATTTACTTTATCCGTCTGTGTTTGAGTCGCAGACATGTATGTACCGAATTTCAACTGGATTGGTCCAGTAGATTCCGAGCAAATCGATTGTAGCAGACAGACAACCGAGTGATCCTATAAGGGTTCCGTTTTTGCCGATTGAATTACGAAACCATAAAAATTAGAATCATAACGTTCAGGCTCTTTAGTTTGACATGCACCAACTTTATTATCCATAATGTTCATAAACCAAAACGAAACCACCAACCAACATAAAATACAGCACATTGACGTTATACGTCAATATTGCAGCCTTTTAAATCTCTGAAACTAAACAGATATACTATTTAGTTTCAGAGATTGATAAGGCATTTTAAAAGAACCGTGTTCAGGATATCATACATACGAGCTATTAGTCATCAAATGTTTGAGAATTTTCCAAATAAAAAAGGAAGCTTGTATTTTGAGCAAAGCGCTCACGATGTTGATTTTTCCAGAGGGACGAGTGTGAGCGCCGGTGCGTGCGCTCTTTTCACATACGTCATCTATGCGACGCTGCCGCTAAGGCTACACGAGGCAACGCTGGGTGGCATCGCTTTGGCCACCGTCAACATCGGCGCCCATCTCATACTTGACAGGACTTCGGATATGGAGGTAAGTTTCTTTAGACTTTTCCAGTTAGCACTCCAACATTAGCACTCCAAAAATTAGAATAGGAACATTATTAGGATCTATTAACAACACACTTGAACAAAGGTACCTAACATAACACCTATTACATACTAACATTTTTGTTTAAGTGCCGATTGTTACAAATGTGTGGTGAATTAATATAAATATAGTTAAACTTTCACTGCTCCTTCTTTGAGTTATTGGCATAGTCGTTGATTACTATTCCACAATCCTACTAATCTATAATATAAAAATGAATAGCTGAATGTGTTACTAAGCGTAAATCTCGAGACCAGCTGAACCGATTTCGATAATTCTTTTTTTAGAATATTCCTTGATGTACGAGGATGGTTCTTACGCAGAGAAAAATTAAGAAAATTGCCTAATAAGTCCAAAAACAACAAATTTCTATTCTCCCATACAAACGATTCGTAATAATACTTCAAAGTCAATTTGAACTTTAATACCATACCATAAATTTTAAATGTTAGTTCCGGGAAGGAAAAACAATTGAGTGACGTGATGTCAATAGAAGTTTGAAAAAGGCAGCTCTACACCGAAGCGAAGCGAGGGTGGGCCACTAGTATTATTATAAATGTGAAAGTTTGTGTGTTTGTTACTTAATCACGCAAAAACTACTAAACGGATTTAAGTGAAATTTGGTGCACATATAGTTTATGACATGGATTGAGACATTAAATACTTTTTATCCCGGAAAAATGTTAGGTTCCTGCAGGATTCTCAAAAAAACAAAGTTAACGCGGACGATGTCGCGGGCGGCCTCTATAATAAAATAAAACCTTTATATAATGGTATTCGTACAGAGTTTCCGGTAGCTTAAAACTAAACTGCTCCTTATGATTTGACCTGGTATAGATGTATCTGTTCCATGACACTAAAGAGCAGTGATCTGCAATTAATAGAATCTCTCTTTTCATGCCAAGTTAAATTATAGTAAATAAACATATATTTTCTCTTTAGCATACTCCTTATTTATTTACATGAAATATTCAAACCTATTCAGCTGAAAGTTCCTTTCAGTTCAGTTCAATTCAGTTTCTAAAACATTCAAATGTGAATTTATAATGTAATTTTTTACTATTTGGATAAATTTTCCATCCATAATTCCACAACTATTTATTTTTTCATCATTGAATTCATAGAATAATATATAAGAATAAGATATAGCGATGAGAAGGCGATTAACGCGATTAATTTGCAATGATAAGAGTGGGCAGAAGAACAATAACCAGAAATATAGAAGTGGTTTATTAGACCGTTAGTCCCGGTTTCATCTGCAGTTGCTGGCTCCCATCAATCTTTATTAAGCCCACGTGGTAGGTCATTTCCCAATGTTAGGCTTCCTTTCATCCCGAGCAGTCACTGAGCCAGTCACATGGGCTTCCTGAGCTGATTTGCGGGATTTAGGGATAAGAACTAGTACATGTCCCAATATCTCTATTCCGATCTAAAGACATGGCTGTGGCACAGCAGTGAAGTCCTTAAGGCTAATGATGGTTATTGTGTTTCTATTAGATTTTTTGCACCGCGACAACCCTGCTGGCTTGCAACCTATCTGGAATCATGACGCATCACCCACGCGAGCTTGCTCAACGCCGCGCGTTCCTAGAGACTAGGGACTGCGTCGAGGCAAGGCTGGTCATGCAACGTGAGAACCAACAGCAGGTACGTAAAATTTTGACACACATGACGATTTTTTCAGAAGCGAGAAACGAACCGAGGTATGTACAAACGAATTTGAAAGTGTCCGTCGAAGCGATACTGATTCTGCGATCCATGTGCCATAATGAATTTGTTGAGAGTTAAGATTTTAGCTTAAATCGTACATATTTTTAAAGCACCTCGTGCACTAGACGGCTGCGATCACGCCAGTGCAGCCACTGGGACCAGACTGCAAGGACCAGATTAACTAAAGAAACTATACGAACGTTACGCACTTGGGCACAACAACCAACTTTAGTTAATCTGGTCGTAACAAACTAATGTATGACTCGTTTCCCACTAGAACCTCGAGCACTCGAACGCAAGAACGCAACGCAAGGATGAGCTAAAAAAATAAAATTGAACCCATTTTAAGGTTTGATTCATATTTTTTTTAACTATCCTGTGTTAGCAACCTGTCACTATTGAAGCCGGTCAATAAGATCCAACCAGTAGGAAATGTATATTTGGGTATCCTTGAGATAAATATAATTATTAATACCTGAAGGAAAAGCTTTTGAACCCTTTGTAAGTAGGAACATCAATTATTCAGGAGCCTCGGATTTTTGATCAGTTAAAGTTTACATTGAGAAACAGTGCAGAAATTCAGCACACCAAAAATAAATAAAAACAATATTTAACACACTACCGTGCGTCTTTGACGAATTTCAATAAAGAACTAATTAAAACGTCGAATTTTATCTGATAGGCGATATTACTGGTATGTTAAAATACATAACTGCAGCGGCCAGCAAAAGAGCCGAGGCACACACACGTAAGTCCATTAATGCGGAGTTGTGACCAAGGCTTGTATAGTACGTTTCTCAAATAATACGCGGAAATTAAAACTAAAAAGTACCTAGACTGAACTTATTATTTTAAAATACAATTACCTACATTTCAAAATTAATGACGAACAGCAAAATTCATTCATTTGGTTTTTTTTTCAATAAACTGCTTTCTTTTAGCAATCCCTTTCGAAATTGAAATGAAACCTTTGATAAGGATTGTTTTGTCTAAATTCCCCAGATATAAACAAAAGACAAAAAAAACCACGGCAATATTATATACAGTATTCTATCTTCATACAAACGGTTGGAAAGCGAATCATACCTACGCCACTCGAGTTCGCGGGACTCTCGAGGAACACCCAGTCGCAATTGTCGCAAATGCGCCGCATCGACGATCGAACGGTGTGAATGATTTTTTATGCAGTTAGCCGTGCTTAAACGTGCGATTTGTATTGTAAAATTTTTATTGAATTAGGTAGGTACCTACATAATTTAATATGGCAAAGAACAAACGACAATATTGTGCTGTTTTTGGTTGCTTGAACTCTTTAATAACACACCCTAAGATATCATTTTTTAAATTACCTGAAATATTGGAAAGGTAAGACTATAGAATATTTTTTTATATACCTATCTACTAGTACGTAATTTGTTTTTAATATTTAGGTTTTTCGGCCAAGTGATTAATGCGGACAGTATTCATAATGCCAGGGCAGTATGAATAATGCCCAGCCATATCGGGCCAAGTGATTAATTACAATCTAAACTCATATATTTATCACATTGCCCGGCCATTATTAATAACGCCGGACGGCTCGTGGTCCATGTAATAAGTCAGTGTTTAGAAATCTAGAATTTATCGCTTGGATCGGGCAGTATGAATAAATTCAAAACGTTGGTACTATTGTCAAAATGACAGATGTCTCACCATTTTGTGTTTGTTTTGAGATCTTGGTAAATAAAAAATAGTATGGACATAAGGCAACACTTAGAAAAAAAAGTAAATGTGGCTTCACAACAGTCTTTAATTCAGCACCGACTTGGTCAACCCCGACACGCCGTGGTCTTGGTCTGCCCTACCTCTAGAGTGTTTTTTAGAGCCCGGAGGCGCGGAGGGGCTGCTTTTCCCGCAGCGCCGGATATAAGGCAGAAGCACTGGTTCTTACTTCCCTATTCCTTACATCCTATAAAATTGGGAACCATAAATTCTGAACTTTTCACAGATTTTATGAATTTTTCAAACAAACTGCATTGAAACTACTATAGACTATAGTTTCTAAATGTAGCCCTCCGTAAAGTAATCGAAATAAAACCGAAGTCCGATTGTTTAAATTTCAAAAATAAATACTAAACTATAAAACAGGTTTTTATTATTACTCTACCCGATAATTGATTTCATTACTTGTAATGCTCGGTCTATTTAACTATGTATTCATTTGAAAGTATTAAACATGCTTTACATCACTCTGCCCAATAGGAATGGAATAATATATAAATAAGGCATCATTCATAATAATTAATCACTTAGCACATAACATATACACGCTTTATTAAAAAGCACGGTTAGCTGTGTGGCGGAATAGTTATTTTTGAAGCATTCCTACGATATGGGTATATGGACTTGCGGAAAATCTTTACATATAAAATAACATATTTACAATCACAAAACTAGAAAGAAACTCAATTATGTAGGTGAAATTAAAATGCTGTAGGCGGGCAGCCCTACCGCATGTTAACGTACCGCTCGGCCGTAGGCAGTTATTTGAAGGACAGAGCTGAGTCACAATAATGTATAGATAATATTACCGTGACAAAATAAAACAAACTTTGTTTACTTTTTTTATTGGCAAATTCTACTAAGGCAAAGTAAACAGAAAACATTTAGCCTTGCAAGTGATGTATTTTTTCCTTTTGTAATGGGTTTAATCCTGTTTTAAATTGTTTCACCCTAGGCTACTAGCGATCCAATCCGGCTTTGCTCGAGATAGCCTATTTTGACGCAATAAAATAAGGCTTAAGTTACTCAAGGATAATGCAGCATTCTAACCCCTTATTTACACCAAGAAACAAGTCATAAACTAATTTTATATATAAAACTTGTACCCCCTTATTAATATACGACTAATAAGCTTGGATTAGTTATTCCATGTTTTGTCTCCGTTCATTGAAGGACAAATGGCATTCGAATGACATGAACAAAATACTGCGTAACTAGTCTAAGCTTATTCCTTGTTTATTAATAAGGGGGTTAGAGTACTTGTTGTGGTTGTTTATACCATGTTTTCGTTTACACTGCATAGACAACTATAACTGACAAGTATCAATCATTCATTTACTACACATTTTTTGTTTTCCAACAAGTTTGTGCGGCACGCCGGGCTGTAGCTGGTAGTTACCGACTCTCACTTGGGGTTGGAGGATGGTACACGCAGGAGTCTTGACGGCGATGTGTGGATTGTAGCTTTCGATGAAATAAAACTCCCAGTGTTCTGTATCGAAGAGAATCTGTGGGCGCTGGTAATGGATGCCGTTCAAGGAGTCTTCAGGTCCAGAGTGAACCGCTTGTTTCTTCCTGTTCCTTTAGATAGGAGCGCCTGTAGCTGTATGGCATGTTGGAGTCTGTTTTTTATATGTGCAGAGGCTGGCCAGCGATCCATTACCTCACCTCCGCTATACTTTATTTCTCATTTATTTGTTACATACAATATCCCGAACTTAAATCTATATGTACATATATGGGGCATACAAATTAGCATATTTTTAGCTCATTGGCGCGGCCGAAATCATTATAATTTAGCTGTGGCGCGCGAAAATAGGTCTCCGCGATATTTATACTCGCCCCTCCATGGGGATCCGCCCGCCACAGACCTGTTTTCCCCACCAACACGCTCCTCGTGCGTCGCGTGGGGAGCGTGCTTAGCATGTTCCATACAAATCGATTTATACTATTTTTCGGCATAATTTTATATTTATTGATCTGAAACATGTTTATTCATGTAGTCCTATGTCTTATTGACCAAATACAACAAGTTTCTAATAGGATTAATCACAAACAATAGCTTTATAGCCCGACAAAGTTACAAGGTCTCTAAATACCTACTTATATATATTTTATACCTAATTATTATATCTTTTTCTATTGGACAAGTGAAAACACACAAAATAAAACCTTTATTATAAAACTTATAACTATAAATAACCTATTATCGGTTGGAATTTATTCCTAACTTTCCGCCTTAATTACGCCTAAATTACTATACTAATTTAAACAGAACTTATTATTTCTATTTCTCAATTATCTATTAAAACACAAAGAATAACAATTAAAACACATTAAATTGATATTTTCGCAGGCGGACAATGCGAACATAATTCTTATAAGATTGATCAGAAAGAGACAGCCTATCGTTTGCAACTATCAATTTTCAACTAGTTTATCTGCGCCACCGCTTGGCGCAGTGGCAATCGTTTTTTTGATAGTTCACAACTCACTGTTTAGACCTCTCACTATGTACGTAAACTTTATTTTTCATTGGTTCGGGCGTCTCGTACAAAGTTTGATACAAGTATTGTGTACTCCATGTTTTATACATGTGTATGAGTGTGAACAAAATGAAGATATTGTATAAAACTTGTTAAATACATACCTATATTAAGAATGATTTTTTCAAATGAGTCCAGTAGGTTTTGATTTTGTTGTGACACATATTTCCTCTTGATATAATTATTTGGGCGTTTATAGCTTTATGTGGCGTGCTTAGTAGTCACATGTACAATACGGACATACACACATGCTGGTTGCACCGCTTATTACAAACACGGTCAAAGGTAAACCACAGCGCCGAGCAACCCATATTACCCAGAGTCCATTAATGATGCGATACGGTAACCGCTAACATGGATCATCATGAAAGCTTCTTCAATGAGTAGGTACGATAAACTTGAATAAAATAAACGTTTATAGGAGATTATTTACTAAGGGAGCACCGAACTAATTATTTTAAAAGCGAAAGCGTTTTTTGAATCCAGAGTGGAGCCACTTGCAATAGTACTAAGTATCACTTATAGTTAAAATTATCACAATCACAGTAACCTTGCTTAAATTAATACTTTTTATGACATTAAAGAAGTAATCACTTGCTCACATTTTAAATCTCAGTGGTGAAACCGAAATTATTATAAAAATCCACATGCTTAAATTATTTTATAGGAATTTCAATTAAATTTAATTTGAAATTAATTTTTAAGTGTAATTTACCATAACAATGATAAAAAGTGGATAAAATAATTTTTAATGATTAAATCGTGTTTCAATGATTTTTAGCCTATCCGCCTTCGAAGGCCAATTACAACAAAAATAGGCTGATTAAGTACATTGTTTTTTACGAATTTTGGTAGTTTATAAGCATGCAGAGTTTTTAATTTTAGCCAGAAGCTATGGAAACTCCTTTTTGTATTTTTAAATCAAAGTTGAATGTTTGAGTAAATCCTACTAAAAACTAAAGTTACAACTTTCAAGCATTTTTTGAGTAACTTTAAGTGTAATTTCAGGAATCTGAGTTATTTTTTTTATTAAAACAACAGTCAAAAAAATTTTGTCACAAAAAAAAAGACTGCAAAATACCTACTACGAAAAAAGATATGAATTTTTGAAACCTCGCTGGCAGAAATCATTAAAATTACACAAAAAAAATATCTCGAAAACTAAGAAAAATCGCGGAACATACATGGGGTATTTTCGGATACCCGCAGTTGCGAGGAACCTAAAAAAAATGTTGACGTCACTAATTGGACCACCCTGCATATCTCAAAAGATGCACACGCAACAGTGTAAAAGTTTTCAATTGAAATACAAACAAAAGTAAATGATCTTACTACAAAATAACACTAAATTATTTTCAAGCGTTCGATCTTAAGCTGATTTATTGGTAAGTTATGTGTATAGTGGGTAGGCTTGAGATCTATTCAGTATAAATTTCTTTCGGAAGAGTGATGAATCAAAGCGATCGTTAAAGAAAAGAAGTTTGGCTAAACCATGACTAAATCTGATTTCTATCTAATAAATCGTCTGCGAGTAATAAATTAGAATTAAGTTTTCGGTCTTTGAAACCAAGATGGATAAGTTGTTAGAAACAAACTTGATCAACGTTCACAGTTCACAATGAACAGCGAAATCTGAGAGTTACTCCCATTTTAATATAGGAATGACAAAGCTGAAAATAAGATACTTCCAAACTTACCATGCACTAAATTACATTAAAATATATAAATATATACCTAGTGTGACCAGTTAATTTGTTATATTTAAATTACTAATTATATGCGCTGTAATATTTAAAGATCTTAATGTTTTGAATAATCGAATTTTTAGTATCCAATATAGCTGATTTCTGACTGTTGTCAAAATGATAAAGTGATACATACATTCGGCTATTAATTAGAGGAGCTCGATGGCGCAGGTGGCTAGCGCGTTCGGCTGCGATCGTTGAAGTTAAGCAACTTTCGCAGTGGTCGGTCATTGGATGGGTGACCAAAAATTTACTATCTCGAGCTCCTCCGTGCTTCGAAAGGTACGTTAAGCCGTTGGTCCCGGCTGCATTTGCAGTCGTTAGCACCCACCAATCCGCACTGGGCCCGCGTGGTGGGTCATGGCCCAATCTCCCTATTCCATCCATAGGGAAGGCCTGTGCCCCAGCAGCGGGGACATTAATAGGCTGATGATGATGATGATGATGATGATGATTAATGAAAATTAGCTGATGATATTTTTTTTTATTTCTACAGGAGCGTCTATTGCTATCAGTGCTGCCACGCCACGTTGCCATGGAGATGAAGGCGGATATCGCGAACCAACCACGACAAGAGCAATTCCACAAAATCTACATTCAGCGATACGAGAACGTCAGGTAAACTATTTCTATTACTGTTAGCTATAAAATAATAAAACCAAAAAAATCTGGATGACAACAATAGGGAAGATTGAAATTAACTTTTATATTTAGAAACATTTAGTGATTAAAATATTAAAAAAATCTATAAGAAAGACCACTGCAATATTTTTGTTTTACTTAATATTGATTTTTAGCAACGATCAGGCAGGTACATATTAAAATTTTGGGAAACTGAACTTTGGTGTGGATCAACGAGATGCATGTATTGTAAAAAAATGCTTTTACCGTTGGGCTTTAAACTCTGTGTGACAGATGGTGACGGACAGAGAACACGTGAGTGGCAGCTATAGGGCAGGCTCTGTTTGGGCTGATTAAAAGAAGAAAAAGGAATAGTTACAGGAAAAACCAAGATTTGAGTTTCTTAAAATCTTCCTCCTTCAAGGAGGGAGGATGGCGCCTATTTGATTGTTACTCGTTTAGCGACCCATGAAGGAACTCAAATATTATTACCACAATATTGTGAACAAGATAAACACTCTGAAAACGAGTACTTCTTAAAACTACTGTCATTTAGATTTTTTTGGAAGGAAGTTCCTCTTCGGACGCGACGTTAAGGCGGATGGGGACTAACGAAAATGTGTAAGACTTTTCGTCACGGTGAAATAGCTAGATTGGGGTATTAGTACGCCATTTTGACAGAGTTTTTTATGGTAGTTTTGCCTCCGCCTATGGTAGTTTTCAATGCTATTTTGCTCCTAGCATTGAATGACAATAACCCGTTTTACACATGACCACTAGTAGGTACGTACGCTCGCACGCACACAATTGACAAGCCTTAGTTGATGTACAATCGAATAAGCTTTGTTTTAATTAACTAAAAGATTAAATATCAAAATCTGCTGTTGTTGTAATAGAGAAAATTATCTGGTTCAATGATTTCAATAAAAATATATAAAACTTAATTAATAAATTATTATACCTGCTCATTACCTTTTTGCGGTCTTAGAAACTCGAGCTCGTCGTTGGATCTCTTGGTGAAGACGAAGCAAAAAAGCAGTGTCCGTAACGCAGTTGGCTCTTAGCTCCTCAAAGACTTTCGATTCGAGCCTCTATCTCATTTGCACTATTACAGTCACGATTAAACGGTCGAATACTCTTTGACGTATCCCTACAAAAAGAAGTCTAAAGTGGTTAAATCCGGAGAGCGTGCCGGCCAGGACCACTCGGTACGGGCCGCGTACAATGTGATGGTGCACCATCGGGTTCAAACCATACTAGTCGTAGCTTGGCCAGTGGTATTTCATCTAGCATATCAACTAAATGTTCATTGATGAAGTTTAGGTACCTACCCAGGTCCATTGAGTCGAAGCAAAAACACTGTCCCAATGATTTTATTATTTAAAACACCAGCCAAACGTTGATGGACCATTGGACCTGATGGTCGGTCTCTTGGGTGGCCAGTGCATTTACTTCTGATCATACGTAAGCGTTTCTTCTATTCAACGTGCCATTTAGTAAATAGTCATCCGCCCAAATAATGTGCTCAACGAAGCTAGGAGTGCGTCGTTGATGATCAAGAAGCCAACGACAATATTCGCGTCGACGAGGCTGATCAGTGAGTCTCAACGCTTGCACCTTATGAATTTTGTAGGACCGCATTCTGTTCCGACGTAAAACTTTAGGCACTGTCCAGTGAGCGACAGTCCGGCCACCCGAACGCATAAATAACTTGGTCGCAGTACACACAACACACGTTTTCTGTTAACACATCCACTGGTCGGCTACATAAAACAAGTTCTTTCGTTAACACATCCTGCTCGTCCACCACCAGCCGCCACAGGAGCAATCGGGCTATTTTCTAACACTTGCTTAAAAGCTGCTGTTATCATACGATAATCAGAAGGATGCTGGACGTTTGGAAATCTTTCCCTATAAATCCGTAATGCAAGAAAAGCATTTTCACGTGCGTTTCTCTAACCACCATGCTCCCGTACTCACTGTAAATGTACGCATTAGGTATCATAAACTTCTTAATTAAACTAAACTTAAAACAAATTAATCGTTGGTATTACTTAAAAGCAATACTCCCTCCTGTGAGGCCCGTCATAATAGTGAAGTGGGACAATAGTTCCGTTCGAGGTCTACACAATGCGTCAATTTTAAATAGTCACCTTTTGTAATTTGGATTAAATATTTTTTATATGAACAATGAAAGTATTAAAACCTGACCTCTCGTAAAAAATACTGTTCTTAGTAAAAATTTAAAGTTTTCTTAATTTACATAAAAAGCTCCCTTTTGTTTCCATCGGTTATATTATTATACTATATCTTTTTAACTCTTGCGTAAGTCATGTAAGGAAGCACGAACCAATATCGAAGTCGTAACGTTTACGAGTCCGAAATGTCATTGTCAAATGTGTACTGAATTTTAGTTCTAGTTACGTACTTTTTGGCGCTGCTGTTCAAGTTTCCATACAAAATTTGACAGTGACACTTCGTTTGCGAGTACAAACTATTCGAATTCGATATTGGTTCGTGCTAAGGGTACAGTACACAAATTCGAGTATACATTGTAATCCCATATTTAAAAATAACGTTACAATATATACGTGAACAGTTTCCTATGGCTGCGGTTTGGTCTTGTATAGATTGGAAAGAAGAGTATGCGATTACATCGTAATTACTCTAAAAATGAAGAAAACAATCGTATCGAATATATTTCTTATCAGATTCTTAGAATGTGTCTTTATAACTCCTCAACATCAATAATATTCTGATATTCTTCGAGTATAAAAGTTATTAAATTGAAAGCCACTCAAAGGTGCTCAGCAGACTGAATACAAATATTTCCAATATGATTTTCTTCAATGAAAAACATTCTAGTTAACATTAAAAATTGCTCTCTTTGAACTTTCGAGTCTTTCTCGACGATGTTGTGAAAGTTTTTACAATAATTGTGGACCGACTGTACCGAACTTTAAAGGAACTCTTTGTAGAAAGTTCTAGCTATAAACGAAAATTTGAAAGGATTTCTATATACTGCATCCGTTCAATGTAGCATGAGAAGAATTGTAGTATCAGATCAAAAGTTCAGGTTGAAATACAATACATCCGCTGCCGCCTCTCACCGCGCGATATATCGTCTCGTGCCCTACACGCGACTGTAACGCTTTTTCGTGATAGCGCAATGATTTTAAAACAAATTTACTCGAATTATTTTTTATTGTTTCAGGTTCTTAATATTTATTTAATCTTGATCTTGCATTACTTATATACGTTTTATTATCTTATCTGTGTCAAACTACCAAAGCCAGAACAACGAAATTTTAATCTTTCATATATTTTTTTTTATTTTATTTTAATATTTTATTCGGGATCTTTACAAATTAAAACTTACAAAAAATAAAATTTAAAGCTCTCTTTAACGTATTCATTAACGTTTTATTATGATTCAAAACAAAATGAGCGGCTTATTAAAATTCCGAGTTACTCAACAAAAAAACACGTTTTACACCATAAAGTATTTCTTCTATGTCAAAGAAAAACCTTTTTACTCCTCACCTTTGTGCTAATATTTTCTTTTCTTTCTCCAACCCTTTTTAAGCAAATTATAAGATATGACTAGATGGAAGCTCAATATCATTCCTTTATCCAAACATTAATGGCAATATAGTTTCCTTTTTGCTGCCTACTGAACTATTTATTTACACATATATACTTTATAAATATTTTCGCCGTTTTATCCTTTGTATAAGCTTGAAGAGCTGCCAAGATGAAGCTTGAGAGTAAAAAGATGCCGGTACTTCACTAGGCTTTCATTCCTTACTAAGCATGATAAGGGCAGACTGTTGTCAAGTTTACAAATAACAAATACGATTAGCCAAGTGATGTGCCGGCATAATATATCATTCGCACAACCATACCTCGATCATGATGTACTCGGTGGCGCATTAGCTTAGTATGCTCGGTTTGCGGTCGTAAAACTTAAATCAGTTGTGCAATAACTATAAACGCATAGGATAGGTGGCCAAAAATACTTCATCTCAAGCTCCTACACATCTCGAAAGAGGCATTAAGTTATTGGTTCTGCTTGGTGAATTGAATTTTAATATCTGCAACTATCAAACGTAAAGTTGAGCAAGCAGTTGGTGTTAAGTCTACGTAGAGATTTTTTCGAGAGAAGGATAAAGAGTATTTCTCCACACCCATCACAGAATTGTTCTGGCCCTAGTAAGACCCTTAAGCATACGCCTTAAGGCAATAAAAACTGTGAACTTATTGATTTGTTCCAAACCAAATAGACTATTTCAATACGATTTTTTTTGTACTAGGTACCGAAAAGCAATCCTGATTCAGGAGCTTGCTCAAAACGAAAGCCAAAGAATTTGATCCCAGTGCTTCTAGAAGATCCCCGACACGACGAAATGAAAGCTGTACTATACTTCTTTGCTCTGTGTATTTATCACAATCTTCTTAGTCAGTCCTGTAATTTGTGCCATACTTTACGAATTATTTTCTTGGTAGATGGCCTAGCCCCCATTTAGCAAATCAGTGGTGTCCGAAAAGGAACTTCATAAACAAATCGACTAATGAATGTGGTTATTTCGGTGTCACACTTCGATTATGGAAACTTAAAATCACGAGAATTTATAATAATGTATTTCAAATCATAAAGGTATAATTTTTAGACAATGATTTTGTTTTGTCCTGTCTATACTTGTGGGATATCGAAAACCACGCATTGAAAACGCAAACCTAAGATCTCTTTAAGAAAGTCAAGCTCCTCTCAAAACAAATCAAACCCAAAACCTGGGAAATTGAATACGAGTTTGGTAAAATACTTCATGATTTGGACGCAATATCAAAATTAAGATATGGCCAAATATTGTGAGGAATTATAAAAAAAGACCCATAAGTATACTTCATCGCATAATATGTAGGTTAATTTCACGTAACAACGTAAATTTAGAACCTTCCATAATTATCCGAAGTCACAGTTGCTATTGCTGCACTTATAGACAGGACAGCACCTGGTCCTGATCAATAATTTAAAGTTGAAATCATAAAAGTCTATGGGAACGGCTTCAATAGCAAGCGCAAGATTTGTGACACAGGCATACCAGGGAATGACCCGGCGATTGAGCAAAATCAATTATTCTGCTACTATATAAGAAAGGATCAACTTTAAAATGTGACAAGTATAGGATAGAATTAAAAGGTAAATGAACTCATAAACAGCTCTTGATATCCGCCAATTGATCAAAAAGTCCTACGAATTCAACACTCCTGTCATCTTGGCTTCATTGACTATAGCAATCAGTTCTTTTTCTAAGTCTGAGATACGCTGAATCTCCCGTAGGTATGCTGGAACTGCTGGTCAAAACTGCTTATGGTATCGTTAAGACAGTCTTGTTGTAAGAGCACTAACCCTCTACCCTCATGAAACGAAAAGAAAGTGTATGATTATAGCATAAGCATAAGAAAGTCCTGCCACTGAGTGGGAAATTGGCATTTTTAATAAAATAATAAATAGAAAAGCCCTCTACGCTCTATAGGGTTGTTCCATATTCATCCCAAGTATTATTTTTTCCTTATTCAACCGATTTTTGTTGCTTACTATACCCACATAATCTATTTTAATTTAAATTCCTTATTAATCAAATCTCTAATCCTAGGTCAATCCATTGCAAAATCACATAAAATATTTATGGATTGTGTTGTGTACAGTCTAAACAAAAATATTGTTTGTAAAAATAATTCAAAGCTCAGTTTACTTTTAGCTCAGGGCGCTGGCACGACATCGACGCTCGAAAGACACTAGTCTGGCAGTTTGTTAATACAGAGATTAATTTCATCTTACAAACAAACCACAAACAACCTATTTTCCTTTCCTTTCAGAAAGCCTTTTGTTGATTGACGACAAATGAAATTAATACAATAACGTCCGTGGTCGAAAGGGTAATACATACAGCTACTTTTACCAATCCTGACTCCATAGTCCATATAAAATTAATAAGTCTATCGTATGTTGGGGTATTTTTTCTTTCAGATTTCCTTATGTGCTTCAGATACTTAATACAGGATCTCAGCAGTTGTACCTATGTAGTACTGTCCAGTACCTATTCAATATTCCGATGCTCTTTTCAATGAATTCAATGCCAAAGGCTCGCCCTAAGGAGTTTTTGAACTATTTATAGTTCAAACTTCAAACATTTAATTTCCGAGCTTGAGCTTCTAAGATTATCGTCATAGTATTTTACGTAAGAGTTTATATTCCACGGAATATTTCTGCTCATTACGAAAGGAAAATAAAGGGAAATTCTATGCACCTATACTTTTTTCCTTGTCCCTCATAAAAATATTTTAATGCAGCTACATTTATCTATATATTTTGAATACATTCTATACTACCACTTTTTACAGCGATTTTTATTTAACATTTTGTTACTAAAACAATATACATAATATCCTTATCACGCTCTTTAACAATAAGAATATACTGTTGTCAAATTAAAATAGTGCAATACGAATAACGATTTTTTTATACTAAAAATGCATAAAACATATTTAGTAGCATTATAAATCGTTAGTAAAATATGTAAAAATCCAAAAAAAGAATATACCTACCTAACTTTGCTCTTACAAACGCACACGGAATGTGAAAAATTACCCTTGTAATTGCTTCAAAAGTAAACACAGCTGGTTGTAAGGGTCGTCAGAAAGTAATTCACTGTGAAATTTAAAAAGGTTCGGTATGTCTTAAACTTTCATAATTTTTGTGAAGGTTTCAGGAAACTCATTTCGTATACATTTGCAACCCTCTTGACCCAGTGGCAGGTTGCTTAAATATCAAAACAACGAAATTTCGTAATCGTCCTACTTACTACTAAAATGTGTTTGCTTTGATCGACAGTTATAGATAACGGGTTGCATACAAAATCGAAGCTAAAAACTGTCCGCGTATGTTTAAACTTTTGCAGCTACATTCGATTCCCAATAAACAAAGATAAAGGTACATGTCCCAACTGAACCGCAGACCACAGGCTGCAGCTGCAGATTGCAGACGACACTACTAGTTTCTATGAATCTCTATGAAATTGATTCCGAGCGCGGCGACATTGCGGCCTGCAGCCGCGGCGCGTAGCCTGCGGCTGCGGCGTGCAGCGACCGCAGACTGCAATTCCAGTGCGTGGTGTCGCTAACCGCAGAGAGCTCACACCAAAGATTTGAATCTTTAGATATGCCCTTACCATAGTTTGACCGCACCGAAATCTGTCAATTCTCGAATGAGCTAAACTCCCATATTTTTCCATTTTTTTTTCAATTCCCATTTGCTGCAAGAAAAGTGTAATAATAAATTATACCGTCATGTGCCTTCCGAAAGTGCAATTCCATAAATAATAATAAAGCTAATGGTGTAACATTTCACTCGTAAGTTTTAGGATTTCATTTTTATTAAATTTATTTTCTTTCGTTGTCATGAATATTGAAATCTGTTTGAAAAAAAAGTAGTGTTGGAAAATATTGCTATACAAAAGGAGACAACACTATACCGAGTACCGAGAGTACTCGAAGGTATTGGAGTGTCTGGGGCATGGTTATATGCATTGTGCAGCCGCGGCATGTCGCCGCGCTGTCGACCGCAGGACCGCCGTGCCTGCGGTTGTCGTCTGCAGCCCATTGCGGAATTTTACCTTAATTGTGTAAAAACAGTTTAAGTTGAACATAATAGCAACTATCTCACGAAGGAATAAGGTTACAAATAATAAAATTTTATTTCGCACATACGAGCTTTTATCTTATAAAACGAACTCTTGTCCCTTTTAATAAATTATATCTGATACTTGGAAAAAAACGATAAAGGTGAAAACATAAAAATGTGATATCAACCTTAAGACCCACAAAATAAAATATTTTTACATGCTCTATAGAATTGTTGATCGAAGTGTTGAACATTCACAATGTTTCGACTGAAACACTCAACGGTCAACAAATAACCAAAAATGTGAAAGCTGTCGGTCGGGCGCTTTATTATGTAATTATGAGTTTTTTTTTCCTAAATCAACAATAACATCAACAATATGCTCACTGGCGCCACCCGATGTTTGATCCGCAAACCTGCCAGATGATGTTAGAGATGTGAAGACCTGTGAAGAGATGGGAGATACGTGGCTACCGCGAATATTCGCACGGGTACTCAAGCCATTATAATGGTCTTTGGCTCGTCTGTTCCTCCCTGCTGTTACGCGCTTTGTACAGAATGGTCATGTACACCATAATATAACCTCGCACCGCGAATTATTCACCCGCTTATAAAAAAGGACACCGCAGTGGAGCTGATTGTACTGCGCCCGCGCTTGCAGGACCAAGGAAGAAGATCGAGGTGAGTCGTTGGTGGCATTGCGTCTTATCTGACTTTTTACTTGTTTTCATTGTTGATTTTTTTTTATTGTGCCCTTAATATAACCAGCGCGTACTTAATATTACGCCCGCCGCCAATATTTAGAGTCCGTACCCGCACCCGCAAAACTCAGTAGTAGGCTATTTACACGCCTCACTAACTGTTGTCCTTATTTTGCTATTTAGTCGAATATTACAACACAGTTGAATGTTTGGCTAGTTGACGATGCCACGATAATTAATTAACGATGGATCCGTCATTTCATTAGCAATGTGAAATCAACATCCAATTACGCGCGCTAGTTATAATCTACGCAGGGTGTGAATGACATGGTTAAGTTTTGATCACAATAACAGTCATGAATGATATTGATGTTTGATTATGACATTTATTTGTTACATACGTTGCTTACGATGACATTTTACTTAAGTGTGTTAATGTTGCAATACTGAATCAGTACAAGGCATAAAGGCATAAACAACGGAGGGTGAGCCTGGCGCATTTTTTGCCGCATGCTCATTTTGGCGGCATAGTTTTTCTCTAGTTATTGTTAATCTCTTGATCTTTAAAGTCAAAACTCCACAACAAATCACCACACTGATACGTTTATAGCAAAAGTAATGCGCACGAGGCCATTACGTGGCACACACAGAGCGACACAGAACAAAGGTCACGATCATTACGTCACTTTGCAACACAGAGTACAGTACTAAGGGCTGCGTTCGGGACCTACAATCCGGGTGCGAAAAGTGCCAGTTTTATAAATAAATATTCCATCTTTCTTATGCTAACGCTCCGCACAGTCACTCTTACTTGCGATGCTTCATTCGAGTTGGACAGCAGGCTACCCTTATCGGCCGTATGGGGAAAATAGGGAGGGACTGTGGCTACGTTGACGGGTAGCGGGAACGGATGGCTGTGTGGAGGGCCGGCATTATAGTTTAATGTATTGATTGTAATTTAAGTAATATATGTGTTAGTCATTAAGTAAAATTGTAATCCGTTGTATGTCAATTGTGTTCTTTGTTATTGTCTCGCTTGTTCCGGCATTTCGCTAATCGCCTTTGCCATAAGGCGCTGGCTGAAAATCAGCGCTGCTGTGGTATCGCGAAAGCGGTTACCACACAGCATAGCTGAGGCAGCGCCCTATTGGCCTTCCACGGCACGATGTTTTTATTTGTTCTTATTTTTTATCTTACATTCTTATAACTATGTTTCAATAATAAATAAAAAAAAATGTATTTCTTAGTGTTGCTGTGAAGGCTAATAAAATGTTTTTCTTTCTTTCTTTCTTTCTTTCTAAGTGTAAAGGCTAACTAGGCAGAAAATTTAAAAGCGGTAACGCGGAATTGGATTTGTATTGGACAGCTTGTTTGTTAACATCTACATTACAAAAGAACACATTAAACAAAACTATCTTATGGTAGTGTAATGTTTCTTATATTGAGTATAGTTCGAGGGCTTGATGATTACATTCAGAAACAGAATTTCTGCGACTGAGGTTTCTTGGAATTCCATATTTTGAGAGGAGTTCGTTTGTTTTTAACTTAAAGCTTACTTATGCATTCATAATATTAATTCTTAGGAACTCTTTCTTATGAACAATCCGAATAATGAGTTTGAAATAGACATCCATTTTATTTCTGAAATTTCATCACTATTCAATATTTTATATGTTCATTTTAAATTATTAACATTATCCTTTTCATTGTAGATATAACTTTTATGATTAATTCCGATAACATATTCGTAATTTTTATTGAAAGATAAAGAACGTAAACATAATCGAAGTTTTAATGTTAAGTAACGTGTATAATATCAGGTTTTTTTTAACATAAAATGAGACTTATCACCAAAACTTTGGATACACAAACTAAAATAAAAAACTTGCAGTATATACCGTGTCTACACTTTTATAAAAGAGGAATCGAAGATCGATCCTTTTACTCCGGAAATTGAAGTTACATAAAAAGGGCGGGTTGTAGAGAAACTCACCTCGAAATGGCAAGGTGCAAATATTTCCGGAGTTATCCACTGATCTCGCTGAAAAGTAATATTGAAATCCCTCTTTTTAGTTTAGTTGGTGAAAGTTTATATCGTAATATTTTCTTAGTACGCTTATTTATTTATGAGAACAACATTGAGGCCTTTTTGCGTTTTATAGTGATTTGTGTTATTGCCATTTATCGTTGATATAAGTTAATAAATCTATTTTCTTCATACATACTATAAAAATTGTGCAAATCTTTCTTGTCTTTTTTTTTTATTTGGGCATTCTGAGGTCAAAGCACAAAAATGGTATAGAAGACACAACAATTTACTTTGAAGCTGTTTTTAATGTTCCGTACCCAGACAGTATCAATGAAACCCTTAGTACTGAACCTCCAACGTACATCCGTCCTTCCGTTTGATAGGGGGCCTTAACAGGTTATCTACCTAAATTTCCACAGCACTAACACGAACAAAATAAATTAAAAACGGCCAAGTGTGATTCTGATTCGCGCAAGCAGGGTGCCAATCAACAAACCGCGAAAGGAGTAACCATTTGTTTGTTTTCGTCACAACTTACGAAGTACTTATGATAGGCGTTTTCAGTATTTGCTGTATATGAAGCATCATATACCAAAATTTCACATTCCTAACTTTCCTAACTTGTTTAGATTTTGAGAGACTCCGTAACAAAAATGGTCTAAAAATAACAGCTCTGGCATCACCCCATTTCTTTGTTATTGAAAATTTTATTTAAAAAAACATTGAAAATTATATTTATGTCTTACTCAATAAGCTCTAGAGAATGATGTAGGTATAACACGCTGGGGTAAAGAAGAAAAAAAAAGTCTCCATTTCATTAATTTTATTTAATTTTTAACTAAATATTCGTCTTTAGGTAAGCATTTACATACTCTAGTATTACTCGCATAATACCAAATTTTCAGCTCTGTAACTCATTCCTTTTACGAGCTAGAAACTCGTGGCATAGAGATACGGATTCCTATAAATAAAGGAGGTTCTCCATACATGAAAAAAATGGCGTTTTTGCAAATCGTAATAGATGTAGGCAATTCTACAATCACTATCTTAGTTTGATAGTTATGAGATCCTACATTATTATTTTTTAATTAAAAAATAATATCATCATCATCAGCCTATTAATGTCCCCACTGCTGGGGCATAGGCCTTCCCTATGGATGGAATAGGGAGATTGGGCCATGACCCACCACGCGGGCCCAGTGCGGATTGGTGGGTGTTAACGACTGCAGATGCAGCCGGGACCAACGGCTTAACGTGCCTTCCGAAGCACGGAGGAAATCGAGATAGTAAATTTTTGGTCACCCATCCAATGACTGACTACTGCGAAAGTTGCTTAACTATAACGATCGCAGCTGAACGCGCTAATCACTTGCGCCATCGAGCTCCTCGATCGAGAAAAAATAATATAAAAATATGAATTAGCTTACACTCGCTTGTTTTCAATACCTACAAAAAAAAGATAAAGCTATTATGCTTGAATAGATTCGGAAATTGCATATTATTATGTTTACACTTGGGGTGATGAACGGTCAACTTTCTGAACACATCGAGCCCACAAGATACATTAATTTAATCGGTGTTGTCATAGAAACGCTAACATGGTTTGGAAATTATGCAAGGGCACATAAGTGTTTTTAAGTGGTTTGTTTACGGGTTATGCAGGGTGGCAGGAAAACTCGACCTACACCTTGAAAGGGGGTTATACTAGGTTCATTAGCAATAAATCAAGTCCAACTAGGGGTCAAAACTGGATGGTTGGTTATGAAAGTTGATTATGGTATAGTGACGGTTCCTTGATTTATTAGAACTTTTCTGACTTGCTTCCAAAAACCATTAATTGTGAATAAATACTCCACTCTAAATATTGAATTGATTTTTTTCTGATAGCTGAAAAATTTGTGATCATTTAAAAAAATCCTTGCCCAAAACTTACACAATGTCAGTAATAAAAGACTTAAGTAACAATATTTTTTATTTTTTGTATTTTTTCCCGAACTTCGCCGTAATTTTTTTGAAAATAATTGTATGGAATTGCTCTTTGGGCTCTTTCTTTTATCATAACGATTGAACGTCGACTCGTTAGTCTAAAGATATTTTTTTTAGATAATTTGGGTCTTCAATCTTAGCATTAATTAAAAAGCTACAAAAACCCATCCTCCTCACAGGGACACTCTCTGCAATGGCTTGAACTGGTGTGTAGTGTTAAGGATAAAGGATTGCTGTATGCGCTACATACCGGGCTCTCCAATGCGATATACCCAGTCATATTGCAACTTACCTTGTTGAAACAGAAGGGTATGCTCGAAAGCACTGAAGAATTTCATCATCGTCATCGGCAATAATAATGGGAGGTCTGCCATCGTCGTTGTAGCGTCGTTAAACCGATACCGTTTCTCGGATGCGCCGATAAGTAGAACCAAACACGCTCATGTCAGGTACACGACGATTAGGGAAACACCTTTGATACTCTCTTCGTGCTGCAGCGGCGTCACCATCACAAAATCCGTACAAATACACGATGTCTGCGTATTCTTCATTTTGGAAAGCAGCCATTACACAGTAATTTAATTATGAACAATCTGCACTCCATAGACAAAGTTACCACAATAAGTTGAAGGCCAAATTTTAGTACAGGTATTATGCGGTTTTTCCATCTACCGCTCCACATTATTATCGTTGTAAATGCCTATCACTAACATCGCGTTTACTGTCTGTAAATGAAATTTAATAAAATGCAACGCATAAGTTTATAGCTCAAAATTGTAGTAGCTGAGTGTTTTTATTAAGTAGTAACACATTATGACAGTCATTATGACAGTATTTCAAGTTACAAATCAAAATGAAAGTTTGCCCTACAGCGCCCCTTTGCTGATTTTAATAAAAACAGCTAAGAAAGTTAAATAAAGATTTAATGGGTTATTATACTAAATTTATTGATTTATTGATTCATACATAGACAATAAAGTTTTAAAAATCTTCCAATGAAATATCCGAACGCTCAATAAGTCTTTCGAAGGTAGCTTGACAAAGTAAATAAAAAATCATTATTCTGACTATGTAGACCTGAATAGGCTGCGAAACGTCAACCAATCAATAAATTTAATGATAGATGTGCGTGAAAACCTTAGACAGTTAATAACTTAACTAAGTCCTTTTATTTCTGCGATTATGTAAGTTTTGGGCAAGTTTTTTTTTAATGATTTTTCATCTTTCAGACATTTGTCAATTCAATGTTCAGAGTAGAGTAGTTTACTCACAATTAATGGTTTTTGGTAACGAGTCAGCTAAAAAATCAAAGAACCATCACAACTCTTTCACCCCCACCTTTGACCCCTAGTTCACTGCACTTAATTTGTTGCTAATGACCTTCAGTGTATCCTCTTCTTTCAAGGAATAGGTCGAATTTGCCTGTCACCTTGTATGTAACGCATATATCAAAATACCCACCTAAATCACGAGATTTAACATGTGAACGTTATTGCATGGTCTCGGAAAATATCTGTCATTTTACGTAAATTTTTTTTTAATACTCACACCAATTAACCTTTCCTCCAAGTAAGCACTGTAAGGCTTATCTTATGGGATACAATGGAAATGGAAATAATATACATATATATATACATATGTATATTTACTTATATGGAAATATATACTTTCGGACATATCTATCGGCCCTCTTCACTACATAGTACAAAGCAAAGTCGCTTCCCGCTGTCTGTCCCTATGTCCCTATGTATGCTTAGATCTTTAAAACTACGCAACGGATTATGATGTGGTTTTATTAATAGATAGTGATTCAAGAAGAAGGTTTATATGTATAATACGTGCATAATATAGTAGAGAAACACTGATAATTTTAGAGGTTTTTAATGTAAGGTCGTAAATAAACACATTTTTTTTGCTTACATTGCAAACGCTGGCTGAACCCTACGAGATAGATGAAAATACTGTACAGTATTGTACACCTTAAAAAGGTCTACAAAGAAGTCCGCGATAGTATATGTCTATCTCTTAGGGATAACCCACAATAACCATTTTTTATCCTATACTTTTTACGAGAAATAATAGATTATTTACGAAGCGATTTTCAGCAATATAACATTCCTAATCCAATTAAGTACCTTAAATGCATTGTGCATTTAATATGGACCAATTTGTCCCGTTAACGCATGTAATTGAAACGAATATTTTCGAAGATATTACAGATTTAAAATGCAGGGACATAGCGGTTCCTTCGCTACGCCCGGTACCGTAGGGGGGCTTGGCGGCGCGTGTCTATTGTAATTAGGTATTAAAAGAATGCCATTGTGTATAATACAAGCCTGAGAACAAAAACTATAGTTTACACTACAGCTATACACCGAAGCGAAGCGAGGGCGGGCCACTAGTAGTATTATAAGTTTCAACGGTCTGTAGCAAAAATAACGTTTATGATTGGGCAATAATTTTAAAAACACACGAAAAGACGGTTGATAAATCAGCTTCACTTATTCACTACCAAACTGCGTAAGTAATAACTTTTTGCTCAATGTAACATTTATTTTTAGCTAGACACTATCTAAAAGGCTAGGTGGGTCGATAGATGTGTCCGGGAGGGTAGATAAACCATCCATCCATCCATGACTTTCATAGGTACAGAGGCTCGTATTCTTCATACTAACATTTGCCATACCGGGATTCGAACCCGAATCCTCTGAGTAGGCGACACCTTTAAACGCGGAGGTCGTCAATAAATGCACGAGAGATGGGGTTTCAGAGATTGAATTTTTAATTCAATACGCGTCTCATAGCCACTCATTCTTTTTAGTTTAGACAACAACGACATTTAAATAACTTTTTCAAAGCATTTAAATAGTTATTTCTTTTATGATTTTTCAGCACGGCAGATTTTTGTATAATGATAAAATTGTGAATTGTGAGAGACATTTAATAACAGCGCGACTGCGGTTATAATCAACTTGTTAATTAACTGCAGTCCATTTTAATGATCTCCAAAATTAAGTACTTTGCATCGGTGCCGACTTAAAAACCATTTGCCGTATGTCAACGCAAAATTTCAATTCATGTTTCTTTCGTGATAATTTAACGTTGTTTAGACACGTTTTCTTAAAAGCAATATCACATAAACAGAGGATTATAATAATATCCCTACTAAGGTCCCTTAGTTTCTATTAGGCTCCTTAAATTAAGATAAGATCATTTATATTAAAAAATAACAAGGACTGATTGTATTGACTCATAAACACTAACTTTTGGAAGGATGTTAGGAAATAATTCGACTCGAAACTTGATATTAGTAAGTCCTAAAGATGTATAAACAAACGTAGTATTTTAATCTAAAGAAATTTTTACTAGAAAAGATTCCCAGCGGACCAGGGAGCAGACGAGTCTCGAATAAAATATAAATCTAAAAATATAAACGTAGTATTACATGATTTTCTGGAAATCAACCCTTTGAAAGCTGAAATGCGATTAATTCTGTATCATATTCTTATCAATGCCCAGATCAAAAGCTTGGACCTAGAAAGCTGGAATTCGCGCAGAGGTTCTCTAAAAACTTCGTATAAAACGTGGTAAGGCGGCTGATTTAGGTTTACCTGACTGACTCATCAAAGCCTTGTTCGAAAATACTGCTTTAATAGTATTAAGTACACACATCAAAAAAAGTTTGAGATCACTTGCAAAGGCTGATATATTTTTAAAATTTAGTTTAAACAAGAGAAAAACGTTATATGTTTTTTATTTAAAAATACACTATCTGTATTTAAAAAGTTAAAACTAATTTTATTTTTTAGTATAAAGAAATTACTACGCTTTATGTTTTAAGAGCATTTCCATTATGATCTTGACCTATTTGCCGGCACTTAATAATATACTCACTTTGACGTCCACTGCTAATTGGCTATCTCCAGCTCTGCAACCGTTGTTATTTTAAATTATCTGACTGGGGAAGGAAGCTCTGGTAAATGATAGTTGAACATCGATGTTAACTGGGTTTTGTTATTTTAATAATAATATTTACGGAAGAAAATTCTGGTAAATTTATTAGGTTATCTTAGTCTCATTAATAAAAAAAAATTGCAAAACAAAGCTCTGGTGAATGCTTGGAATATTTTCTGTATTACGGGGTCATAAATTTCAGAATAAGTGATTTGATTATTATTTACTTACAATGATAAAATTGATCGGAACAATATAATTATCTCAAATTAGAAGAATTTGAAGAATAAATCTCTGATTTAAAAAGACAAGTTTTAATCGAATGGCTTACGTTGAGAAAAATACATAACGTCTCCTGTGTTGGCGGAGAAGAAACCACATTAGTTAAACCTGATTCAACATTGTCACATGACCGCTGATTCCGGCATTTCCTTCCTCTGCCATATTTTTCGTAAGGAGAAGCTTAGACGTAAACAATCCACCTTTAACGACTATCTTTGGTGTAGATGGTTCTATTGCACTGCGCTTACAGATTTCCTGAACCTCTACATATAAGGTAGCAATACCTACCAATTAAGGTAGATTTTGTTCGTTAGTTTACTATAATCTAGCCAGCAGTATAATAGGATTAGGCTCAGTTAATTTATTTACAGTTAACAGAGACAGATTTTCAGATAACAATTCTGGACTATACAAGTAAACTATATTCTCCGTATACCATATGATGGCTGCGCAATTACCTACTTTAGTCGCAAGCACTAGCACTACCTACTTTGATTTCTGACGCGTCAACTGAGGTACCCTTTTCATTTCTGTTAATAACCTAACCTAACACTCAGATCGACCTAACCTCATTCCCAGTATATTAATCACATCAGACGCAGAAGTAGTCGCAATCAATCATGCAGCAACCGCTTGCCATGATTCGCCATGCAGCAGTATTTGAAGTCGAGCTTTTCTTCGTAATTAGGTCCGACAAATGACTCCGCTTCACCTAATGTTAAGTGACAGTGGAGTTGTACAACAATTCTATCCGCCACACCAGCCATCCTCACCTTGACGGCTTGCATAATCGCTTTTTCACGCCGCCTTTAAAGGATCCCGGGATATAGGAAGAAGGGACAAGTGAGCTGGTAGAGCGTTCCATTTCGGATAGTGCTACAAAGAAATGAGTCACCAAATTTCTTTCTTCGCTTTGGAATAGTGGCCACTATATGTCGGTGACAGAGGTTCCTCTGAAAGAAGGGGCTAAGTTCTCTCCTCAGAATATTGACCTAATCTTTTCGTAATGTTTTAGGCTTTTTTGAAGCACAACCAAACCATAGAATCGCCTAAAAAAGCAGGTAGGTTATTATCAATGAGCCTGCCTAAACGTTTATCATTGTTGTAATATTATATTATATTATATTATAATTGGTATTATAAAAGCTTTACAAATTGAGTTAGTTAAAAACATTTGTAATAATTATTCTCAGAAAATTCATTCTGATTTTATGTAAACTTTGCGTTCTGCCGCTAATTATTGGGATTACTTGCATAATTATTATCATAAATGTCAAAAGTAGGTGGGTGTTCATTTGCATCAAATCGTGATAAAAGTAAATAGGTATAAATACCTCAACTACTTTGGTAAGATTTAAATAATGTTATTTGGTTTTCAGACCTAGATACCTAATACTTGTTTATTTTATACTTACTTATTATTTATTTCACGACCAGGGGGCCATTCGCCTAACGGAAATGCTTTGGAAAACGCTAACGCTTACGATTTCATTTTGTTATTTCTAGCCGCCTGAGGTTTTCAAATGCCTCGCGCTCTTTCTTTTTCTTTTGCATTGGTGATATCAATATTAAAAATAATGAGCGTGAGGTATTTAAAAACCTTCGGCGGTCAGAAATAACTAAATAAAATCGAAAGCGTTAGCGTTTTCCAAAGCATTTCCGTTAGGCGAATGGCCCCCTGTTGGCGCAACGGTAGCTCTCCTGCATTCAGCTATATAAGAGCTGACTCACAGTAGTTTAATTATAACATACGCCATTCATAACATGTTATAAAATCTGGACACAACAATAACCCAAAATGACAACGGCTAACTAGAGTCATGGTCTGAGCCCCAGAGACGCCCTCGCTTTAAGGAACTGAAGAGAATATTTGTCTTGAGTATATGGTTTAACGTAGTCGCTACTTTGTGCAATTTAGTAATTTCCATATGGCACAGGTACGTAAAAATTTTACTCACTTACAGTCAAAGTTTAAATTTGAAATACCTTAACGCATTCACGAGATAAAGAGTCTTGACAGGAAAAACGTCTGCAAGTTTTTTTACGATCATTTCAAGTTCGAGTTTTTCGCTGATTCAAAAGACCATAGACTTGAGTATATGGTTGAAATTTTAACTCCATACCTCCACGACTTCTCTAGATAAAGGCTCTTGACAGACAGACGGACAACAAAGTAATCCTGTAAGTGTTCCATTTTCTTCCTTTTGAGGTACAGAACCTGGACGCAGCCCACCTTGATGCGTCCCTGTACCACAAAACCTAAGTAGCATAACACTCGTGTGTTATGCTACGCCGTTAACAGCGGATGTTAATTTGTGTAGGAATATAGGTACGACAACGCACTGGCATCCCCGCAACCGCTATCACCTATAGTCATAGCGTGTGCCTAGGGCAGGATTTAAGGCAGGGCAGGTGGGCCTTGGCCCACAACAGACATAAAATATAACCAACGGGTTTCCATTCCGGGGGCGGGATGCCAGATCTTAAAATAGGACCCCACTCTTTCGTTGCCCCAGGGCCTCCACGTTTAGTTACTTAGCCAACATAGTGATGTATTAAATTATGAAGCATCAGTTAATATTACTAGATTTGATTCTTTCATTTCACCTTTCAATAAGAAAAATCAATTTAGCACAAATGACAGCACAAAAACGGCTATGTCATTATTAAAATAAATTCAATAATTATGAAGAATATTCTTGTCAAAAGATTTATGCGAGGAAATTTATAAAGGACAATGGGCAAAATTGCATGGACACTGCACCCACGTCCGCCACGGCTTAAACTACATTTGTTTGAAAGGTATCATAGTCACGATCATTTGTGCCAAAGCGCATCAAATTCCATTCCGGGAGTCTTTAGTTATTTTAAGTTAAATAGGTACAATTCCATAGGTAAAAGTAACTATAACGAACATAATATTTAAAGATACAAGGACGAGTATATAGAACGGATATATTAATTGACGACCACGGAGGTCGTCAATTAATATATCCGAGTCGAGTGGTTTGTACACCGGGTTTCATGGTGCCGCTGGCTCGAGAGGTCCCGGGTTTGAATCCTGGTGGGGGCAGATGTTTGTGTGCTGAGTACGAGCATTTAAATTGATCCATAGATTTTTTATTAGCTCGTACGATTATAATGACGTACGCGATGATAATCGTGTTCCTATTTCTAAAGCGTGTTAGTTAAATATCAATGAAATAACAGGGAGCGCACAAAATGTAAGACATAGGACTGCATACGAGTAGACTAGTTGCAACGGCAACTGCAATATCACATCCTTCAACCCCCATACCCTGTTAGACGTTTTGAGGAGTCTCAGTAAGTGCAAGCAGCAAGCAAGCAGGATAGTCGGTAGGCTTTGTTGTTTAGTATTTTGTATCTAGTTGTACAGTAAGATATGATTCACTCACTTATTATTGCTAATATTATAAAACGAAAGTACTATTGATATTGAATGAATTTCTTTAGCTATTTAAATATAATCATCATCAGCCTGTTAATGTCCCCACTGCTGGGGCACAGGCCTTCCTTATGGATGAAATAGGGAGATTGGGCCATGACCCACCACGCGGGCCCAGTGCGGATTGGCGGGTGCTAACGACTGCAGATGCAGCCGGGACCAACGGCTTAACGTGCCTTCCGAAGCACGGAGGAACTCGAGATAGATGTTTTTGGTCACCCATCCAATGACCGACCACTGCGGAAGTTGCTTAACTTCAACGATCGCAACCGAACGCGCTAACCACCTGCGCCATCGAGCTTCTCTATAAGGAGCTATTTAAATATGCCCGTGTGTAACCGGTCCCCATGACTTACACACAAAGGTCGTCTATAAGGACTATGTGCGGAAACCTTAACCCCTAATATAGAAGATACCCAGGTGTATATCTTTTGACCCCCAGGTTATTTTTTTTTGGTGCCATAATAAAAAAGGCTAGTTTTTCATAGATCTATCGATTCATACTAATCACATTGTTGGCGGAGCTGGGTGCGTTTTGCCCATTGTCCTTTCGTACCCCGTCACCAAAATATAGTGTCACAGGCTTGTATTATACACAAAAACAATCTCTATGTATATATTTATATATAAAACTCAAAGGTGACTGACTGACATAGTGATCTATCAACGCACAGCCCAAACCACTGGACGGATTGGGCTGAAAGGACATTGAGCAAAAACGTATGGACACTGCACCCACGTCCGCCACGGCTTAAAGTATATTTGTTTGAAAGGTATTATAGTCAAGATCATCTGTGCCAAAGCGCATCAAATTCCATCCCGGGGGTCTTTAGTTATTTTAAGTTAAATATGTACAAGTACTATAACGTACGAACATTAATGAAACAAAGGAATTAATTTAGTTAGTCAGTTCGACCCTACATAGTGTGCTCAGTAATTATGGGAGTACTTCACAAGGTGCAAGCGTGCCCTCTTATGTTATTCTGCCGCGCTAGAGTAAATCCAAAAATCGCCGCATGGGTTGGGATTTTTTTAAACATTCTGTTTGGTATAGTAAATTGTTTTCTATGTAAAACGGAGCGACCACAGATTACACAAACTTGTCCACGCTTCGGAGAACACATGATTCCAGTTCATCCATACTAATTGACAAAACCGATAATCATGTTCCAATATCCAAAGCGTGTTAGTTAAAAATCAATCAAATAGCAGGGAGCGTACAATCACAGCGAAGTAAGACGAGTCGACTATTTGCAACTGCAAGTCCTTCAGCATCCGTAAACCGTTTTAAAATGTCTCAGTAAGAGCAAGCGCAAGATGGTCGGCAGGCTTTGTCGTATATCTGGTTGTATAATACGATATGGCATATTATTATGATTACTAATAATATAAAATGAAGGTATTATAAAATTAATTTATTCAGCTACTTAAATATGCCCATGTGTCATATCTATTGACTACCAGGATATTTTTTACGGTGTCATATCTTTTGACTCCCAGGATATTTTTTTTCGGTGTCATAGTAAAAAAGGCTAGTTTTTCATAGATCTATCGATTCATACTAATTACATTGTTGGCGGAGCTGGGTGCGTTTTGCCCATTGTCCTTTGGCATGCATGTAGATGTTATGACGTAGGCATCCGCTAAGAATGTATTTTGATCAATTTTACCTCCAAAGGGATAAAATAGGGAATGAAAGTTTGTATGAAACTTTGTCAATTTTAAACCGATCGGGCTGAGACTTTGCATGCAGGTAGGTATAAGAAGAATCATAGATGAATGTCATTGTGTATAATGCAAGCTTGAGAACAAAAACTGTAGTCTACACTTCAGCTCTACACCGAAGCGAAGCGTGAGCGGACCGCTAGTTTCTTTATATAATTATAAACCTTCCATGAAAACTTATTTAACTGATAGTGAAAATTTTGTTACTTTAGGACCCCTTACACCGAATGCACCACATTTTGGTTTGACGCAAATCTCAAGAACTACTGGTCCGATGTGGAAAATTATTTCTGTGTTAGAATAGAATAAAATAATCTTTATTTGGAATTCTTGAGGAGCTCGAGGGCGCAAGAGGTTAGCGCATTTGGCTGCGATCATTGAACTTAAGCAACTTTCGCAGTGGTCGGTCATTGGATGGGTGACCAAAAATTACTATCTCGAGCTCCTCTGTGCTTCGGAAGGCACGTTAAGTCGTTGGTCCCGGCTGCATCTGCAGTCGTTAGCACCCACCAATCCGCACTGGGCCCGCGTGGTGGGTCATGGCCCATTCTCCCTATTCCATCCATAGCGAAGGCCTGTGCCGCAGCAGTGGGGACATTAATAGGCTGATGATGATGATGAATCTTTATTTGCATTAAATAGGGTTGACAAAAGGTGTTTGCATATAAAGCATATGTTAAAAGCTAAGAATCTTAAACCTATTTAGCCATATTAATAGCATGCAAAAAATTCTAATATATTAAATTTACCTATTCATTATAATTTAAATTCAAATTTATGTCAATATTAATTACAATTCCCAATGTCAGTTCAAAATAAAATATTTTATGTCAATTTAGTGTGTTTTATGTTAATTTATAATAACATTTTTTTTTCAGTATGATAATTTAAGAGTATTATTCAATTCAATGTCAATATTAATTACGATTCCTTATTGCTTATTCCTTTGAATTGACAAAAGTAATATTCATGTCAATATATTATATGCATTCAAAATAAAATTAATCCAAAATCGACATTCATTTAAATATTCAGGACTTATTTTTTAAAAATTCCTCTACAGAATAAAAGCATTTATCCAATAGCCAATTTTTTAATACTTTTCTGAACCTGTTGTAGCGTAGTTGCTTAATATTGTCAGGTACTTTATTATATATTTTTATAGCCATTACATGACCATTTTTATTGAAACGCGAAGTTTTGGGATTGTTACTCAATACAAGTTTGTTCACTAAAATTTCTGCTTGTATTATCTTTTAGTTGCTGGTGGTGGCTGTTTTGTTTAACAAATTTTCCCAATACTAATATATATATATATATATAAGCAGGGCAGTTTTAATATGTTTAATACTTTGAAGAACGGTCTGCAAGAAACATATGGTGCAATGTTAGAAATAGCTGGAATACATTTCTTTTGGGCAATGAATACTTTATTTATATCCGTACCATTTCCCCGTGTTATGAGTCCATATCTAAGACAAGATTCCACATAAGCTAAATATGCTAAAACTGCTGTCTTTCTGTCTGTAATTCTTGCAAGATTATATAAAGCATATGCGAAGCTATTTATTTGGTCACTCCAATTAAGCCTGCTATCTATAAATAGACCCAAAAACTTACCTTTTGTAGCCCATTTAATTTGTTCTCCGTTAAAGTTAATATTCGTCAAAGGGTTTTTAAAATTATTAAAATTAATTATATTGGTTTTGTTAATATTAATTTGAAGATTATTATCATTTAGCCAATCTAATAAGGATGTCAAAGTATTAATAATGTCATTTCGATGTTGTTCCATTGTGCTACCTTTATTAGTAGAGACTAACACTGAGATATCATCAGCAAATAAGATAAATTTATTGTTTGAACAATTTGTAATGTCATTGATATAAATTAGAAATAGCAATGGACCGAGTATACTCCCCTGTGGGACGCCAGTATCATTTTTTTCAAGATTGGATCTGTAGGTTTGTATCGTATGATTATTACCTATTTGTTCTATCTCAACAAAATGAACCCTGTTCTCTAAGTATGATTATAACCAGCCATAGGCAGGACCTCTTATTCCGATCAACTGTAGTTTAGTTTTTTTGTGTGACACCAGATCAAATGCTTTAGACATATCAATAAAGGCGACTGAGGTGTATTTATTCTCATCAACATTTTGTAGAATATTATTTACTAAGTTAATTATACACTGCTTGTGTCGTAGATTTAAGTTTTTGAAAACCATACTGACTTTCACTTATAATATTAAATTTATTAAAAATGACGAAAGATGATTATGCATAAGTCTCACAAATATTTTTGAAAAAATTTAAATCAAGGTAATTGTAATAATCATCATAATTATCAATACTAGTAGTATCACCTTTTTTGTACAAAGGTTTCACAACAGACATTTTTAATCTTTCTGGAAAGGTTCCGGTTTCTAGTGATAAATTTACTAAATGAGTAAGTATTGGAATTATTTCGGTCTTGCATAATTTTATTATTTTGATACTTATTGAGTCAAATCCTTCTGATAAAGTATTATTTAATGTCATTATTATCGTATTTAATTCGTTTTCTGTCACGGGGGTCAAAAAGATTAAATGATAGAAATTATTGCCTTTACAAGTGATTATAGTGTTATTGATAGTTGTTTTACTTATGTCAATGAAATGTTTATTAAATGTCGAAGCTATGTCTATGGGTGATTGTATGTCCTTTCCTTCGATTACTATTTTATTAATATATTTTTTTGTTTCTATATTGTTGGTTTCTTTTTTTATAATTGTCCATGTAGCTTTGCCTATATTTTTGCTATTTGTAATATAAGTTTTATTGGTTATATGTTTTGATTGATTAACACATTTTTTCTGTAACTTGTTATATTTCAGATATTTTTTCTTGTTAAATTCATTATTCTGAGCATAATATTTGTAACGAAGATGTCTTTTTGTAGCAGAACTCCTTTGCAGTCCCTTTGTTATCCACGGCTTATTTGAAGATTTCTTTCTAATTTTAATAACTGGAAAACAGAGTTTATATAACAAACAGAACCTGTCATGAAATTCGTTGAATGCTGGGTTGACTTGGAAAAATTCAAATATATCTCATAGACGTCAAATGATACTTGAATAACTCAATGTTTTCATCTGAATAACATCTTCTACTACTAAAATTCACTTTATGAAGCTCTTTTTTGTTATTTATAGGAAACTGCAGTATTTGTGCCGTATCGTGATCAGATAGCCACAGAGGTATGACTGATCCGACCGCGTTATTGATATTACTTATTACCAAATCAAGGCACGCGTTCTTACGAGTAGGTTCATTTATATGTATTTAAAAGCTATATTGATTAATAATTTCTTTTAAGCGTGTCGCATTTTTACAATTTTTGTCAATAAAATTTATGTTCATGTCACCAGGTATTATATTTTTTATTAGAATATTTTTTTATACATTTGTGTAGTAATAAGTCAATTCTATCCATAAAATATGCAATATGTCCCTGTAATTTTGACGGTTTTCTGTAAATGCAAATAACGATGATATTATTTCAAACTAGATTTACTGCACAACATTCAAAGTGAAAATTTATGCTAAGGTCATCGAAATGTTTTTTTTTATATTCGATCCCTTTTTTAACCAATATACACGACCCACCTCTTTTGTTCTGCCTTGAGTAGTTTGTTGCCAGTTCAAATCTATTAAAGTTAATATTTTTTTCTTCGTTTCTTTTAATAAAGGTTTCTGTAAAGCACAATATGTCTGGCTTTATATTCTTGTTGATTTCCGTCGAGTAATTTCTAAAATGGATTTCTTTGACCCCAGTCCTTGTATATTATGATGCAGTAAACAAATTATTTATTTTATTCGCGAAAAAAACGTTTTTTTGTGCTGAAAATGTAGGGTTATGCAACGGTTTATCAGAATGGTTCCCCGAAACTTGTTTTGGTATTGTTTGAAAGTAATATTTTATAGTCCCTTTTTTAGAAAGATCTTTGTTTTTGTTTGTGTGACATATTTCACCACGGTTCTTCCTAATTTTTTTTTTAATTGGCCTACAGAAAGAAATTCTTTTTGATATTGTTGAAAGTCGATATACAGATTAATGTTAAAAATTAAAAGAATAATGTAGTCGCTTCTATTATTCTGTATTAAAGTCATTTATATCTATTGTATTACAATTCTTAAAGTCTTTGGTCCAGTACATAAAATTTTCATTTAAATATCTATTATGTATTACTGGTGCGATCAAAACTGAAGCTCTAGAGCATAACATATTAACAGCTGTAGCATATGTTTATCACATTTATATCCATATCATTGCTACCACACCCTAAAATAACTAAGTCATTGCTGTTTAATCTTAGCAAAATATTATTACATTGTTCCAATATTAATGAAATTGTTGCTCCAGTCATGATAAACGCATACGATTTATAGGTGTCATTCCATTTTCCTGACCTTTCATTAAAAATAACTGCCGCAAGACCTCTCAGAAGCTCATCTTCTATAATAAAAATCTGATTTTGAATGATTATGCTCTGCTCTCTAGCGTTGCTGCTATGGAAACCTGGTGCTTTCTTTATGGACGAATCTGTAGCTACATTTTGTGTCAGTCGATTAGTTTCACAGGACATTTGCAAGTTGTTTTTTTGGTGTTCTCGTTTATCGGAAGATGGCGCTATTATCTCATTTGATTGGGTTTGTACCTGGTAATTTAATTCCTTAATACTTTCGGTGAGTGAAGTAGATAAGCCCTGTTTATGTTTTACGTTATTTTTATTTTTTACCACTCGTGTTATTTTTGACAGTCGAATTACATATGTACAACAGTTGATTTATTTTTAATTCATATTCAGAATTTAACTTTTTCATTTTATTATTTTCTAATGTTATTTTTTTTATTTCTTTTTCAGCTATATCGAATTTTTCTTGTGTATTTTTATTTTACCATTAAATTCTTCAATTATGTGACTCATGTTTAGTTTCAATTCTGATATACTCTATTTTTCTCCCTAGACGGCGTTGATGTGAATGATGTAAACTCTGCTTCATTGCTCGATAGTTCTTCAAAGGAATTTCTAACTGGAATTTATGTCTTATTTTTTTTTGTTTGCTTATTTTCTCTAATATGCTTGCTGGGGTGTTTTCAAAAGATGTAGAAGATTTATTTAAATTCGGGGTTGAAGTAATGGCATTTGATGTAGATGACCAAGCGCCACATTTAAAGGCCTTTTTATGTGCTGCGGTCATTATATATTCTTATGATATCTTTGGAATGAGACATTTGCGCAGTGCAAATGAAAACTATCTTGGCAAATACTACATGATATTATTTGTCTAGTTGTTATCTGTTTTCGACATTTTGCTCAGTTTAAAACCATCTTGTTTATTTAAACATTTTTACTTGAATTAATATTAAATAAAATGTCTTTTTCGTTCAAAATTAATATTGCTGATTACAGAAAATATTATTTTAATAATTAATCTTCGCATCGAAATCGAACCTGGATCCACGGAGCAGTAGGTAGATTAGTATGCCTTTGCGCCACGGCGCACTCATAAACAACGATGAAAACAACAGTCTGTTTTAAGAAGTGAAGTAGTTATACGAGTATGAGCCCGACCAAAGTCAGTCTTTCAACCAATCACTTTGCTTCGTTTGATAACCGTGTAATTTTTAGAATATTTAAACTTTAATTAATTTTATGTAGTGAAATATTATAACACTGTTTGAACACTGCCTTTTATGGTTGAATTAACGTTGATCTCAAATTAGTTATTGTCACTTCATTATTTTTTTGAAAACACTGTAGCTATATTGATTTTCACTTTTTTCGTTCTATTATGTACAGATCAGAAGGATAACACTAATTGTGGTTGTTTATGCGATGCTTTTTAAGTTTCATATAATTTCACAGACATAAATTAACTTTTTATATTTTTTCGAATTATTAGTACACAAAATCTGTTTACTTGTCAACGCGACCTAGCGGTATATAGTTATGCGGTTAGATAGTGCATTCATTGAGGAAGACTTAAGGCATCACGCTGCGACCAGAAGGGGCTGATTATCGATGTAAAATGTTTGCAAAAACGGGTAAAAATATTCCACTTGTGAGCTTCCGTTGTAAATAATTAAAGTTTTACAAAAATTGGCGGAATTGTTTTCCTATAAAAGTTCTATAAAAAAAGTCCGCGACAGCATAGGCCCATTTTTAAGTTTGGCTCACTATAACCTGCCTCCTCAAATTAACGCGGGTGACACCGCAGGGGGACCTTTAGTTGTGACATAACTGTAATAGTTGGTATGACATATGGTATGACGGACTTTTTTGTAGCTATTGATGTCTTCTATAAAACTTCAGTACATCACTTTTCTCTACTGTCAATGACTGCCGCAGCGTAAGCGATATAAGGTTATTTTTGGTATTTTTATCAGGCCTTGGATTACGTTATCGAACCCCTACCTTTTTTGAAAATACGCTAAATGATTCTAAACGTGAAAACATTTTTCAAATCTTTCCAGTAGTTTCGAAGCCTATTCAATACAAACAAACAATCAAATCTTTTCTCTTTATATAACTCAGAATACAGAACAAACCAGAAGGAGCATTTAGTCTTATTTGTACAGAGCGCATTGTGTCCAAAATAACTCCCCTCCCGCGCCGCACCCACCCGCGTAATGTTACCAGCGCAACATAACATTACCGCTTTTGGGGTAAAATTAAAATTTTATGTATAATATGACAGTAATGTCAAATGGTAATTTTTAAACGTTCAATAGGTAAAATATATTCATTCCTTTTGACTTAATTTAATAGGAACAAAATTTGACAACTGGATGTGAGTATCATAACTAAAATAAAAAGATAACTTTTATAATACCCCTTTCTTGTTATATTCATTGAAGTAGAAAAAAAATTAAAGTGCCCGTTTTTTCAGAAAAACAGTTTATTTATCTGCATAGTCTGGTCTTTTACTCCTCTTTCGGTCTTGGCATATTATGTATGTATTTACAAAAAATATATATGTATGTATAAGTATGTTCATCTAGAGTTCTTTACACAAGTTGTTACTGAAACTTATCTTGGACTCAGCTCAATAATTGGTATGATGATAGGGCTATACCATGGATAATACGGTGGGGTAGAATGAAATAATACATTTTGTAGTTTGCACATACATAATTTATTAAGTAAACTAATACAAGTGAAAATATTTCTAGTAAACGTAATGTGACGAACATATTTGACTACATTCAAGTTTTAATATTAAAGTTATAATCTCAACATACCTTTTTGGCATATCTTTTTGAAACTTTGATGCTTTGGATAGGTTACAGCGACGCGCGATCCGCATCATAGGCGATGAGGAGGTGACTAAACACCTTGAGCCTCTTCAATTACGCCGTGACGTGGCGTCACTAAGCGCGTTCTATCGTCTGTACCACGGCGAGTGTTCTGAGGAGTTATTCTCTCTTATCCCACCTTCTCCTTTCCTTCAGAGGACCACGCGCGCTGGCCTACGTTGTCATCGTCTAACTGTGGCCACAATTCCAACGCGTACAAAGAAATTTGGTGACTCATTTCTTTGTCGCACTATCCGTAAATGGAATGCTCTGCCCGCTCACGTGTTCCCTCCCTCTTACAACCTGGGATCCTTTAAAAGAGGCGTGAAGAAGCAACATGCAGGCCGGCAGGGTGAAGATGGCTGGTGTGGCAGGTAAAACTGCTGTATCAGCTATCGTCACGTCTGGACTTCACCTTCACTTAACATCAGGTGGGGTGGAGTCATTTGTCGGACCTATCTATAAAAAAAAAAAAAAAAAACTGAGTAATTAATGGCTATATTAGTTTTATCTGAATGAATTATCCGCACATAAATGGTATTAAAACACTCGCGCAGTTTATACTATTTAGCAAACGGCTCCCTGAATAAAAAAACACATAATTGTAATTAAATCAATAAAATTAAAAGTTATAAAAAAGTTGGGTAAAATGTTCGATTATTCTGTGGCAATACTAACAAAATGGACGCGTGATTTTCTTTGACAATTATATTACGTAAATTAAATTTAATATTTTAATAAAATGGATTGGAAATGTACAACTTACAGATGAAAGGTGATCCCATCTGATTTCTTCGTAGATCCTGTTGCATTTTTGCAAGTGGGAACGACACACGACGGCATTATTATTTTAAAACTGACAGCTGAAATTACTAGTAAACAGTACGAGCGTCGGCCATTGACTAAATGACAATTTGACGAACCACACCGTTCCGGCGTGGTTTGTATGGTTTCACTTTTGAGCGCATTGACGGTTTCTGGTTTGTTCTGTATTCTGAGTTATATAATATCAGTACAGATCAAGTCAAATATTAATTAGATTAGTATTGAAAGATTCGAAATTAAATATCACTGATCAGATAAAGTCTTCAACTGTAAATAGAGCTCACCATATACTAGCTTTATTACAATGATAGACCTTCAATATACCTTGGAATATTATTTAAATGTTTCAGCAGTGAAGACGCAATGTGAATGTGCTTTTACTTTTATTATTAATATTTTACTCTCATTTATTTCATTTCACAGTTAGGTTTTTTATAAAATAGATATGAAAGTAAAATACAAAAACGTAAATACAAAAATAAATATAGTATAAAAAACCTAACCTAGAAGGCCACCAGCAGCGGAGCTAGGCCCAAGCTACCGGTGGTTAGGGCCGCAGAGAAAGAAACCGCCCCACGATTATTAAAATTATTATTAAGTGTTTATTATTTAGTTCATAGACTTCGAGTCATTGTATCTTTGCCACTCTAACATACAGAGGAATAGACATCTTCACGTTCTCCCAGCACGATACATGCTGCTACTTTAGCTGCTAACAAGTCTAAAAGTAGAAAACTGAATAGAGCTTATGAAGAAGACTGTTTATTAGACAAGTGCAACATTATATAGAGGTGTATCCAAAAATCACTCACGACTTTTTTACTCACTCTCTTTACAGACTGATTTCAATCTTGTCATAATTTAGTAGATTTTTGAATTATCTATCTAGAGCTAAATAATAGTATATGTTTTATACTTAAATCAAGTGTTACTAATATTATTTTCAATAATACCTAATAGTCAGTCAGTCATAGGTATATCCTTAATTATTATAAAAAGTACAGAAATAATTAAACAACTAAATAACTATTGGACACAATTTGGACAAACAAAGAGAGCAAAACGTTACTTCGTGTTATTTTTTCTTATTGGAAAGCTACCTACTGATATTTTACAAAATTTTAATATCTTTTTGCAAAAGTAGCTTTACTATAATTGGGTCAATAAAACCCAATTATAGTAAAGCTACTTTCTATAAGTTTGTATGTTCGATTGTAGTAATTTAAATTACAGAATACATTTTTAATAGTGAGGTGACAATTGAATCAATATGGTTTTCGTTCTGAAGACACTTCTTTGGATATGTATATATTTTTATAGATATATCCATAGATGAATGATTAGTCTCGCTTCACTCGACTAGATACCGCGCTGTCAAAAAACAACAGCTCCTTAAATGCGGCAACTCATTATTGTAGTGTGTGTATGTCAATTTGCAATGGTGCTATGAAATGTCATAAATCATGTAGCCAGCTGCTCAACTGCTACCCAAGTAATAGGGAAAATATTGTAGGTTACAATTAATATGTACCAGGTTATAAATGTAGCTCATAAAATACTTGAAAAATATGCACTTAATTAAATGCGAATATATCAATATTTTAGTATACGTATACGATTAGGCGTAGATTTCATCTTCAAAAAATGCTTAGTCCTCAAAACATTTTTTTACATGTAATATTTCATGTAATAGAGTGAAGCGAGACCAATCATTCATCTATGGATATATCGTGTAGATTTTCAAACACAAGAAGGGTAAATCCTGAGATGAAATATATAAAAGTAATACCTACCTAAAATATAACAATAGAAATAAAATAAAGATTAGTGAGACTTTTTGTATAAAACCCCAAGTAGAAATCACAATCATATTATCGTCATTCAGAACAGTAAACGAATACAATACTTCCCAAAAGTACTCCGCTCGTTGAAGGAATTTCGCAATTCGGTCCTTTAAACGTAGCAGCTGTCGGAAGCCAAAGTAACATGGGCAAGCAAGCGTTCATTTTTATAGCTATTGACCATGCCTCGAACTAAGCAATTAACTTAAGTTCAAATAAGTTATTTATATTAAAAGATCATTTTTATAAAAAAACTTTTTATATTTATGCTCTCAAAAGAATATCAGTTTATTCATATTTTCCCAAAATACCCTTTCATTTGATTGCCGTATCTTGGGAATGCAAAAAAATCAATATCTCAGTTCACTCGGATTCGTTCCTAGTTGGTCATTTTATCTACAGTTTCAATTTTATCATTAAAATGTGAACTAAAGTCTTAAAGCAATTGTGCTAAAATTGCAATAATAACTGTTTTCTTTTACGAAGAAAAGGCGATTTATCCTAAGTCTTGCTTAAACATAAAAAGAGTTTTTTTTTCACTCCGAATATTGGGCATTCTACGATCGATTTTTTATATTTTTTTTTTATAAATATGTCCGACGAATGACTCCTCCCCACCTGATGTTAAGTAACGCTGGAGGCCAGACGCGAAGATAACTTTTACATACAGCAGTGTTTCCTGTCACACCAGCCATCCTCACCTTGCCGGCCTGAATATTGCTTCTTCACGCCTCATTTAAAGGATCCTGGGATGGAGGAGGAGGGAAAGACGCGAGCGGACAAGCATTCCATTTGCGAATAGTGCGACAAAGAAATAAGTACAAATTTTTCTTTGTTCGCTTTTGAATTGTAGACAGTGTAAGCCAGCGCGCGTAGGAAGGGGAAGGTCCCTTCCTACGCGCTTAATCCCTTACCCTCGTTCCCCTTTCCTTCTATAAAACAACTCCATAGCACACTCGCCATGGTATAGATGAAGAAACGCGCTTAATAACGCCACATCGCGGCGTCACTGAAGAGATTCTAAGTCTTTAGTCGCCTATCCTATAGCACGCTATCCTCATCATTGGTGATGAGGATAGCGTGCTGCTGTAACCCCATAATTCTAGACTACTGGACTTGTTTTCTTCCTTTTAGTTCTTATTTAAACTTAATTTTAAAGCATGTGGGTTTTTTCATTTTATAATTTACTAGTTTTTCCATATCAAAGTATTTTCTGTCTGTACGATTTTGCAAATGACGCCCACTTTTCCGCTGTCATGAACACTAGGTTCTGGGAATAAATACGACAAGCATATCCTTACACTTATTATACGGTTCGTTACTTGTACGTCGTAAAAGATTTATATCACCATATTATTATTATGCGGCGACTGGTGCAATAAAAGTGTTTTTGGCAAAGCCAGATTATCCTCGGCCGTGTGGAGTAATAGGTTTCAAGCGAGTCAATTTCACGAATAAAAAATCTCGCTTAATAACTAGTCATAATAAAAACCGAGCCGTGATAAAAACGTAAAGGTGTAATAAGAGTGGCAACATTTTCCATTATTGCAAAACTGATCCTTGGCAGGATTATGAAGAATATAAAAAAGTAATGGCCGCCATTTTGAGGTCGCTACCGACAAATGGCGAAGAAATTTGGACGATGGCTGGTAATGCGGACCGATTATTGCCCATTATATTACTTGAACCCTATGCTGCTGCGACTGGCAAATGAAAATAACAGACTTTTCGATTTATCACAAGTTAAAGCTGGAAAGTTCTCATTCATTTTTATTAGTTAGTTATATATGTCGTAGGATGATTACATTAATAGAATTTTCCCGATAATCCTAGTTATTTCGCGAAAACGCTAATAATTAGACAATGACTGCAAATTCAATCTTTCTGTTAATGAATTATATTTTCTTGCGTCAAGGTCACACACAACACTAACCTAATCTAGTGTGAATTCAAGAACCCGAGAAACTTAAGAATATTTATACGAATAATAAGCCAACAATTCTTTACGCAACCTTACTGAGGTGACACGCGTTTTATCTATATATCATCCTCATCATCGTCCAAATCCTATCCTATATATCATATCTTTTTTCAGCGAGTTTGATGAACCATTGTCTAATTGCCCGCGTTAGAATCAAATTTTCGCAAAATCAAATCATTCTACGACATATATAAGTAACCAATATTTATAAACTTGCAAATCATTCCGTATGAATACCTTCGTGCCCGATGGACCATGAAAATATTATTTTATACCTACTTCGCGACTGAATCACATTTATGTATCGTGAAAGTATGATCCGGTTTCCGCGAATCTGTGTGAGTGGGCTCTGTTATCTCTATAGCAGCTACTTATAAATGTGTAACATTTCAATGATAAAGTGTTAGGTATTGTAAATAATAAGGTATTATACTTTGCAATTTATGCTTTCATCAATTTCTTCTTCGCATAATGTGAACTGAAAATAAAATGAATTTATATAATTAATAATTTTATTTTATGCTTATATAAAAAAATATCCATATTTTGTTTGGTCACGCCATGACTTGAGAACGACTTAAATATTTTTATTGGACAGGACCACAGGGCAGGACTACATCTGCCGGGTTTTCTAGTCATGAAATAAAAAATGGAAGTTTATCAATGAACTCAGTAATTTTTAAGATATACTTAACTGGTTTATAGCATTTTCTCTATATCGTTATTTTTTACAGCATTCTCTTCGCGGACATCTGCGGCTTCACATCGCTATCGGACCAGTGCACTGCGGAGGAACTGGTCCGCCTACTCAACGAACTCTTTGCAAGGTGAACATGAAAACTAAACTTTTGAGTATAGTCTTAAAAGAAAGCTACAAAATTTTCTTTGGATGAAATAACGTAAAATTCAAATTGGTGAAAAAAAAATCATCCACAATCAACATAAGATTTGCAATATTATGGGTTGTTTCGTATTCATCCTATGACGTCTCATCCTACTCATTATTTTTGTCATTATTTCAATAAAATATATTCAAACAATGTTATAGGTTGAGTTAGAAATACTAGTTTAGCATGAGTCAGAGACGAAGTCAAAGTCGAAAATTCTTTATTTAAAAAAGTATGTGTTTTTAAAATTATTGGTGTGGGCAAAATCTAAGAACCAAAAGTTCTTAACATCGATCGAAGGTACTTAACATCGATTAATTTCCACCAAATATGATCCTTTACAATTCGCAAGGCACTTTTATTATTAATTTATATAGCCTTGTAATTATCGGTAAAAGCCTTTGTTGGTATAAAACGATCAACGTCACTATCGGATTTCAGTGTGTTTGTTTGATGACGGCGATTATATGAATAAAAGGTTTTAACACTCGTGTACGTGTACTGCCAGACTTTGATTTATTTACTCCCTAGATAGAGCGTCACCTTGTAAACACTGCGATAAAAACAGGCCAGGTTTTATACAGGGTGTAAGGAGAACGCTCCTGAAGCCAAAATAAAATGTTTATCATACTATGAAATTTTAAACTAATGGCAGTGGTGATTTTTAGTTGTAGTTTTTAGTGGTAATCCCTTGCTCCGTACTCTACAGGCTGGTCATTTATTTTTATACTAGTATTAACCTACCTCGCATTACGTAGAGTAAACTTAACACATTTTGTTTTACTGGAGTTAAGTTTTAAATTATTTACCTTAAACCAATGAAGGACTTCAGAGAGAGCACAATTTACTTTGTCATAACTGTTGTTGCAGTTATTGATGCCATAAGGTGTCCCAAAAAGCCCAAGAATTCTGCTGCAGTCTTGAGCGATAAAGGACAATGTTAAAATAGGCTAAGAACCAACACCAATGTGGCATTTATGATAATTCTTAGTATATTTTTTTCGATAATTATCAGTATTTAGATTGTGACGGACACTTCCAGTTAATTAGTTAACTCTATGGGTACACCCCTTTATTATATAACTATTTTTTAAGAAGCTTCCACAGTAACAAGCATTCTATGAAAATATCAGGTGCCTATTTCTTTTCAAGGGTTAAAGTCCTGTGATAGACAGACTTGATTCCATATGCCCAAAGGATAAAATTAGAAACTGATAATATGCATCGTTTATCATTCTATGAATCTAACAATTAACACATTATCTATCTATGTAATTAATAAATCTGCGTAGATATACCTGTTACGTATACTGCTAAACTAGAAGGCATGTTTTTTTTTAAGAAAGCCAATGTTATATTTTGCCCAACTTCTGAAACGTAAAGATTCTGCGGTTTCTAAACAAGGGGATTTATCATTTTGTCGATGATAAAGTACTAGCGGGCCTATCGGGCTATCTATCAAAGCACCTCCGAGATATCGGACACGGGATCTCGTAACGAGCCCTGACTGATATATCCAATCCTTACACTAATCATGTGGTATAATAGAAATAAATATATTAAAGTGTCAGCTGCACTTATATTTATAAAAATAAATACGTATTTTTCTGTTGATTGATTACCATATTCCCGACCACGAGCTTTAGATGATACGAAATGTATGTGTACGTTTCTGTTGATTGAATACGTATTTATGATTCTTGATCATGGGCTTCACATAATACGTAGGCATAATAATAATCTTGGCTATTCACTTGAACCAGCCTGACGCGTTGATAGTGTATTTTTTTTTGTTAAATGCTCAATAAATAACAAATAAATCTTTTATGGTTGTACCAAAAAAAATGTGGACACGTTTTTATCCATGTTTAGACAAATTGTATCAATTTTTTGCTAAAAAATTCGTGTTGAACGATAACTTTTTTGTGGTAATAAGATAGAATAGATTCGATTAGAGTTCCATACCATAGTGATAGGAAAAAAATCGGAACCCTGTGTGTCGAACCAGCGCAAGATGCATCGCGCAACTTGCGTCGCGTTGCGCGCCTTCATTACGTTTCATTAGGAATGTTCCGATACAAGTAAATACGAGTAAGTACTCGATTCTGTTGTTTTGATACCAAGTACATCGAATCAATCTAGAGATACTTACTTCCTCGGTCGGTATTGAAACGAATATACTAACTATAGAATCAAACTGAACGATTGTACCTTAAAAATATATGAACGCATGTTGGTGAACAACTCAAGATTAAAAACCCTCTCGCTCGATGCTGGGTTACGTTTCGTACCTGTATTTACTACTTGTACCGGAAGCAACTTTGCACTCTGACGTTTAGATCACGAGGACACGTGACCTAATCAGGACGTGAGGACTTACGCGATCAGGCCACGTGACCTGACGCGAGTTTAACAGTTTTACCCATTACAAAAAAAGTGTAAAGAAGCTTTCACTTCAAAAAAGATTTTTTCAAAGGCGTCTTTGAGTAATCGGTGAACTTTCGGAAAAAATGTTCTTAATCGCGGACTTACTGTTTTTAATTCGTTTAATTAATCGGTTAATATGTAAAATAGCAAATATATTCAATAATATTGTCCTTTCAAAAAAGGTAGTCATATGAGTATTAACGCAAAACTATTTGAGTACTAATTATATTGCTAAAAATTACATCCCGATACTTTGGTGGTATTGAAACATCCCTATCTCAACGATTTTCTACAAATTGTCCACACAACGCGTTGCGCGGCATTCTAGCGCAAGTCGTCGCAAGCATTGAAGTTGCAGGCAGTATTGGAAATTTTACAATAATTAGTCTTACTAAATTTCCTCTAAAGTGTACTTTTAAAAATAGCTTTTTTATTACTGTGTGAGTTTTAATAATATTTTCTGAAAACACGATGAGGTAAATTTTGAATATAGCAAACTACGCAACTTTCACTCAGATCGTTTTATGAGTAAAAGTACTTCCCTGTTTGTACAGTACGTTCTTGGTTTTCATAATATAAATATATAAAAAAATCTAAGTAACATGTTGTACGGTTTTTACTATTGTAAGATATTTATATTATACTTTTATAAACACAATCGAAAAGTTTCTGTTTTCAAAATCAGCCAACTATATTTTCGATAACAAAAAAGATTATATACCAATCTACTTTGCTGAGAAAAAAATATTTCAATTAATTAAACATACAATTTCTGTAAATAATGCGTGTTGCTTAGACATTTTTAATGTGTGTATTTGACAAGTCCGAATACAAAATCTTGATACCTACCTATAATGGGTGTATGAAACCAATATGCTTTTCTGTTGTTTTAATGCTTCACTATATCGCTATTATTTCTTTAATATCCATCTTCACGCTCTACACTGAGACTAGTCAAAACACAGATTGGCTGATTAAATAGATGATTACGACATTATTTATCGGGCGTAAGTAGTGCTGTGTGTTGCGCAGCGTGTGGACGTACACATGTTGTCACTCTGTCGTCTTTTTGCCTGTCTGTGCGTATGTCACGAGTCTCTAGATCGTAAATGGGTCGTAATAAATCACAGAACTGAAATTTTTATATTTTATGTAGAATGGTTGCCCAAAGCCGAATAAACAACCATAATGTACCGTAGCGGTTGTTTTGGTTGAATCCGTATAGTTTCTGCTCGCATAGGATACGATTGTAGCATTATCGCAAATTGTTTAATCCAAAACATAGAAAATGAGTTTGTGTTTTCATTGGAATACTCGATTATGCTTTGACGCTGCACGACAAGCTACATTCACTTATGGATTCGACATCACTTACACTATGACGGCTATGTATACAAAAATGCGCAGTGTACTTTAAATTTCAATTTCAACGTGTTCCACTAAATTTGTAGCATGCACGAAAGAATAACTTAGTTTAATATATTATTTTAAACTTTCATGGTCACTAACATTATAGTAATATAAGTTATTTACGGGATTGTTACCATGTACCTTGTTTTGAGCGAATTTCCGATATTTCGGCACTATTGCAAGCGCCATGATCACGGAATAACTGAAGTTATTGCGGGTAGGCTGTTACAGTGCCGAAATATCGGAAACTCGCTCAAACCAAGGTACATGATAACAATCCCGTAAATAACTTATTTAACTTAGTTTAATATATGAATAACTACAGACACACGGGTAAAGGAATGCTGACTTATTCCATGTTTTGAGTTCTCTCCTACATCAGAATCAGGTAGATAAGCGATACTAATTCAGTGGATCCTCTAATAAATCAGCGGCCCGGTTAACGTCGTGCGCCATATGCGTAACAAGATACACGTTAGCGTAAATAAGACGACAGATTTTAAAGCCGGCCGTAAATCCATTGGGGGTCGGAGGGTACGGGGCGTGGGAATCTCATTACCGATCCGTTTGTATGTCGTAAATTGTTCGGTGCGCTTTATTGCATCATTTTTTTCTAGCTTTTTCTTCGCTGTGTCACTGCCTCGACGCCATATGAAAGCTCGCAGATGGCTAACGCTTGCGCGAAAGAAATGCACTCCCTTTAAAGATGCAGAACCTAATTTGTTCAATTTTTTTTATTATCTGCTCTCTAAGAGGGATTTTGTGTTTTTTATGGGTCCCGGACAACTTTCCTTTTTAGGGTTCCGTACCCAAAGGGTAAAAACGAGAACCTATTTCTAAATCTTCATTCTCCTTCTGTCTATCACCGGGCTGTATCTCATGAACCGTGATTGAAATTTTCACAGATGATATATTTCTGTTGCCACAATAATAAATACTGAATACAGAATATTTAATGGGGCTCCCGTACAACAAATATGATATTTTTGCTGCTTTTTGCTCTACATTAATAACGGCATCAGGTAGCGGCTTGAAATATTCATAAAATATTTAGTTGTAAATTCACTTTAAAAATAAGTAATTAAATTAAAACAATATAAATATTTAATTCCTATACCACAGACGTGATTTCTTTGCCGTTGTTTGCTCAATGTTATAACATATTGTCTAATATATAGTGGTAGGGAACCTTTCGTGCTAGAGTCCGAGTCGCACTTGGCCGGTTTTTTTCATTTAGAAGTTATTATAGAGGTGTTAAAGAGACCTTTCTTTTTAATATCTCTCTCCATAGTGGATTATTGGAATTCGGGTGCTCGTCTGTTGATGTCACCTCTATCTTTTAGAAGACCACAGTAAAATTACACTATCTCACTAGTCATTAGAACTATATATGCTCTAGGCCCACGTGGTGGGCCATTGCTCGTTTTCCATATGCTAGGAAATACCTATGCCCCAGCAGTGGGGTAATTAATAGACTGATCATGGTAAAAAATTATACGTGCTAGGAAATATCAATCGGGATTTCTGAAATAAACTATCTATTTATCTGTTCATGACTGTATTCACGCCAAGGAAAATTTCTTTACACTGGTGTACGTACCTACATATTGTGTATCTAGGACGATGCGGCCCTTATTAAATTCCTTAACACTGCTAGTTAAATGTCAAAGTCTACCGCGTGTAAATAGTAGACGAATTAATCACGGTACTTTGAAGGTGATTTTCAGTAAAGTATTCCGTTATAAAAATAAACAATTTATTTTATTCACTTAAATACTTTTACTAACCTATTATTAACTCTCTATTTTTGACATGCAAACAGAATATTTCAAATTCTATCAGTCTCATGTTTGGCCTTCTAAAGGCCACAGATTCCACGGAACCTAAAAGAGATCTGGAAAATCCTAATATTTAGCTTGCGCTTTATGAACTCTCAAAGAGAGCGTTTTATTAAAAAACTATAAAGTCCGTGGGCTACAATATGCTCCATTCCTTTTCTCTTCATGCTTCCTTAATCTTTCAAAGGCTGTAAACGCGATCGGTGAACCAAGAATGGCGACAGCGCACCAGATGTATACACACATGACTGTACAAATAGTACTTAGTTTCCTTTGAGGAAACCCTTAAACTAGTTTTTACCTCTATGACAAGAACACGAAAAGTGAATAATTTTATTGCTAAAAGAACCCGATTTCTTGCAATGGCATACAATTTTTAGTAGTAAATTAACCGTTAATCTTGTACGGTGACTCGTAAATCTATGGAGCGGCAGACTTTCCACGCAGTGTTACCGTTACCGGCAAGAAATTCAGTTCATTTCTGTCTAAATTGTTTTTGTTGTCCGTTAATTTCGCAGATTTATGAAGGCTGAATAATGGCGTGCTCAAAAACTTGTAAGATATAATTCTGAAATCAGAGGAGATTTTATGCTTTCTTGCATTGTTCCGTTTCTACTTTCAAAATCTTTGAATATTAATGATAATTTGGTAAAATAAATTACAATGCAATACAGATAAATCTCATTTGGAAGTTATAACTTCTTTATGTATATTTTTCATTTGCACAGATTCGACCGTTTGGCAGCAGAACACCACTGCCTACGAATCAAGCTACTGGGCGACTGCTACTACTGTGTCTCTGGCCTTCCAGAAGCACGCGACGACCACGCCAAGTGCTGCGTTGAGATGGGGCTGGACATGATAGATGCGATCGCGTGAGTTTATTATAACTTTCGCCTCATTATCTTCCCAATAGTTTGTGGGAAAAGTAATAATATTATTGGTTAATGCTCCCAACTTGATAAACATAATCATTTGATTAGAAGGATAAACCATAAGAAATGTCTGTTTACTTTTTACTTCAGGTGATTTAAAATGTTATAATTAATAACCTTATAAAAGCGTGTTATCAATTGCTTTTTCTGTTACAATTTAACTACTCTAAATATAAATGTTAAATCATATAACAATGTGACTATATAATGTTCTTTAGGACGTTTATTGAGCCATCTAAGCGAAGATGGCATGAAGTGCTTCAATTCAATTTAGAGTTTGTCTGTAGTATTTACCAGACGGCACTAACTTAGATGAATAATGTCGGACTTTATTGAGAAAAGGCTAAATAGTTTAAAAACTCAAGTGTTAACGCCATTTATCCTTCGAAGAGAGAAGCTGCAATCGGTCCATCATCATCGTCCGTTCATACATTCATTTTCGTACCCATTCGTTACTACATTCACTCATTTTTTATTTATATAGATTCACTCTCCCTCTTTCAATTCGAATTCAAAAAAGACAACGTACGCACTTAATTTTAATAAGATCTGTATTTTACTACGAGGAGCTCGATGGCGCAGGTGGTTAGCGCGTCCGGCTGCGATCGTTGAAGTTATGCAACTTTCGCAGTGGTCGGTCATTGGATGGGTGGCCAAATATTTTCTATCTCGAGTTCCTCCGTGCTTCGGAAGGCACGTTAAGCCGTTGGTCCCGGCTGCATCTGCAGTCGTTAGCACCCGCCAATCCGCACTGGGCCCGCGTGGTGGGTCATGGCCCAATCTCCCTATTCCATCCATAGGGAAGGCCTGTGCCCCAGCAGTGAGGACATTAATAGGCTGATGATGATGTATTTTACTATGAATAATATTATATAATCTGAATATTCGATTTTTATTGAGAAATCCACATTTAGAAGACACTAAGCTATCGAACATTTGGTTCTTCTTCGACGGATCACAATTGGACTTCGCGCCTTCGAGAGAGTATACGAGAGACGGTCTACCCAGAAGACGAGACGAGCTACAGGCTACCTGGAAGACAAGACGAGAGTATTAACGGTCGAGAGAGGACTAACGGTCAGACCTTCTTATCCTGATCCTAATCCATTCCGAGGTGCATTATCTAATATACAACTTTTCTAATTTCTATGAAGTACCAAAATGAGTGACGATGATCGTTTAAAAATGCCAAAATCCCCTCGTAAGAGCGACAGTAGTTCCGATCGCATAGCAGATCTAAAAAGATTGAGGGCTGCTTCAAAGTTACGGTTAACAATGTTTGAAAAGCATTTGAATAAAATTTCCGATAAAATATTGAGCGATAAAGATAAAACCGAATTACAATTACGCATAGAAGATTTTGAAAATTTGCTAAAAAGTTTTAATGTTATTATGCAGATTGAAATAGAAAGCAAGGTAGACGAAATTAATTTGCTTAGTCAGTTAGAGTATCGTGAGCAATTTGAAGAACAATATTTTAGTGTTGTAGCAGCTGCCAAATGTAGGTTGGTGGATGAGGATAGCGAAGCTAGTTCTAAATCTAACACGCAGAGAATGGTTTCTGTTAAGTTACCTGAAATCAAACTTCCGTCTTTTAACGGTTCCTATGATCAGTGGTTGGAATTTAAAAACTCGTACGTTACCATGATACATAAACGTGATGATTTGGATCCTATTCAAAAATTTCACTACCTAAGGTCATCGTTGAGTGGTACCGCCCTACAAGTAATAAGTGCTTTAGAGTTCACTGCTACTAACTATACATAAACGTGATGATTTGGATCCTATTCAAAAATTTCACTACCTAAGGTCATCGTTGAGTGGTACCGCCCTACAAGTAATAAGTGCTTTAGAGTTCACTGCTACTAACTATATTAATGCTTGGGACCTTTTAGTAAAACGGTTCCACAATAATCGTCTTCTTATACATAATCACGTAAAATCACTGTTTACGCTACAATCTATTCAGCCGGAATCGCCTGCTCAGATAAGAAGATTGATAGATACCGTCAATCGTAATTTACGCGCGTTAAAATCTATCGGCGAACCGACCGATACTTGGGACACATTAATAATTTATTTAATTGTCACAAAATTGGATTCATTTACTGAAAGAGATTGGGAAAATCACAAAGTTTCTATCACTTCCGATCTCAGCGGCGATTCAGCACTCAAGTTAGACCACTTGCTATCATTTTTGAAAAATCGAGCTGATATGTTGGATATGGTGAGCCACACTAAAAATGTTCACACGTCAAAGTCACAGCAACATGAAGGGAAATCATTTAATAGTAGTAGCCAACATAAGAAACACTTTGATAAAGCACAACACGTTTATAGCTATGTATCTCCGCGCAATAGTAAGCAGCTAGATAAAACAACTCGCACTTGTGTTATGTGTGAAGAAAAACACGCACTTTACACTTGTATTCGCTTCTTAAATTTGCCGATTCGAGATAGGATTAAATTCGTAGAATCTAAGAACTTATGCTCTAATTGTTTACGTTCTGGTCATTCTGTTTCCGAATGTACGTTCGGTTCGCGTAGACAATGCATTCAGAGACATAACGGGTTACTACATTTAGAAAATAAGGGCGTACTATCCTCTGCGAAGACGCGTTTCGCACTGGAGACGGACAGCAACGTTCCCACTACTTTTACCACACTTCATAGTAATATAGATCTTAATACGCAAGAAATAAGGTGCAAAAATAACTTGCAAGACATGTCGAGTGTCACGAAACAGGTTTTGTTGTCAACAGCCAGTGCTGCCATATCTACCAACTTTTTGGTAGATCTACCAATTTTCACTTCAGTCTACCTATCTACCACCCTAGACCTAAAAACTACCTATTTTTTAATTAGTTTGACATATCACCACTTTGAATTATTTTAATATCGACGAGCGACATTGCGATGTATTGCGTGAGCCATGCAACGATGCGTCAAGCATACATAGAGTCCAGACCATAAACCACAAAAAAAAAGCAACAGTTCGCCATGAGTTCGGCGTTCGCACAATTTCACGCCCATATTTTACTATTCCTACTGTGGCCTGTTCCCGGTTGGTTTGTTGCGGAATCAATGTTGAATCTTTGCTCCTGGTTTATTGTAAAAACTAATTAACTGCATATTAACGGTGCTGATTGCTGTTTGTTCTATGTTGCGAGCATTTATATAAATAATGGATTCTGACAGCAGCGAAAGCGATGCACATAGTTCTAGGTTAGGAACTCCGCCACGAAAACCTAGAAAAAGGCACTATGACCAAAAATATTCGAAATTATGGGAGAAAGACAAAGAATGTGCAGGTTGGCTTTAAGAAATTACTAAGGGTGACGGATATTTTTATTGCAAATCATGTAGGTGTGATCTGAAGTGTTATCTGCATTGCATTACATGCATTTTTAATCTTAAAAAATCTTCTAAATTGAGGTGGTAGATCTACCAATTTTGCATTTTACATTCTACCAACTTCTACCAACATTTGGCACAAAATCTACTAATTTTCTAAAATTCGGGTTGGCAGCACTGTCAACAGCTGTGATAGAAATTGCCGATTCTAATAATCACTATCATTATGCACGCGCACTGCATTGTGGGAGTCAACATTCTTTCATTACAGAAAAACTATGTAAACGATTAAATATTACAGTTTTACAGTCACTGTTCGAATTTGTGGAATTGGTCAATCGATTACCAACTCAAATCAAGTATGCGAAATTAAATTGAGATAGAAATCATGCGAATATAATACACAGGTTAAATGTATAGTTTTACCATGTATCACATCTATATTGTCTACAGCGCATATAGATATAAATATGTTAAATTTACCGGAGAATATATTTCTAGCCGATCCCACCTTCAATGTGCCGTCAGACATCGGTGATGTTCTGATAGGGGCGGATAGGTTTTGGGACTTGTTAGATGGAGAAATATTCGATTACCACAAGGGCCATATTTAAATAGCACTAAATTAGGGTGGTTAATATCTGGCAGTTTCCATGGCAACTCGAGGTACCAGGAAGTCCAGTGTAACTACACTAATGTTAATTTAGATTCGTTAGACATACAATTAAAGCGATTTTGGGAGATTGAGGAAATACCCCAATCAACCAACATACTCTCAATTGATGAGCGTAAATGCGAGGAGATTTTTCGTAACACAACCACACGTGACGAGTACGGTAGGTTTTGTGTACGTCTCCCATTAAAGGAGACAGCTGATTCTCTCGGTGACTCATTAAAAACGGCAGAAATTCGATTTAAAAATTTAGAACGTAAATTAGAACGTTTACCTCATCATAGAAAGCTTTATAATGAACTAGCTGACCCAGCGAACTTCGTACCGCCCTAAAAAAATAGGGGTTGTCCAGCGGACAAAATTGTGAATCTAAACCATTCTCAGATCCCCTTGAACACACACAAAAATTTCATCAAAATCGGTCCAGTCGTTTAAGCGAAGTTCAGTGACATACACACTCACAGAAGAATTATATATATAAAGATTTATGAGGGAATATTTAGACTTGGGTCATATGAGTCGAATCAAAGATTTAAAGTCACCCTATTTCGTGTTTCCCCATTACTGTGTATTTAAAGATATACTACGACTAAACTTAGAGTGGTCTTCGATGGTAGTGCAAAAACTACGTCAGGCAAGTCATTTAATGACATTCAGTATACTGGGCCCATACTGCAAAACGATATTTTCTCAATCTTACTTAGGTTTAGACAGTATAAATATGTAGCTTGTGCAGATTGTGAAAAGTTCTTTAGACAGGTTTTAATACAGCCGGACCAAAGACAATTGCAAATTAATATTTGGCGTGATCATCCATCACATGAATTAGGCTTGTACCAACTTAATACATAGTTACATACGGTACTTCTTCAGCCCCATAGCTCAGTATGCGTTGTCTCAAGGAGTTACCTAGCAGCATACTGTGGTGACCCTGAAATCGCAACAGTCATCAACGAGGATTTCTTTGTTGATGACCTAATATGTGGGCACGACGATGCCAATGTTTTGTTAAAAACGTGCGAGAAGGTCTCTCAAGTTCTTCGTTCTGCATGTTTCCCACTTCGAAAGTGGACCTTCAATTATGAGGTCAGTGCGTCTGAAGCTGGGGAACTTCATATAGGTGAACATTCGCAAAATAAAACATTGGGTCTAGGTTGGTCCAGTGAAAGCGATGAATTACATTTCACTACAAAAATAAAAAAAATGTCTTAATTAACAAAACGCGCAATGTTATCTATCATATCTCAAATATATGACCCGCTGGACCTTGTAGCTCCTGCAGTCATACTTTCGAAAATAGTTCTACAAAAATTGTGGCTTTGTAAGATTGGGTGGGATGATCCGGTACCTGAAAACGTTGTTATAGTTTGGAATAGTTTTATTAATACACTAGACAATTTAAATAATTTAAAAATTCCTCGTTTTGTTAGAAGTTTATATACGGAACATACGGAACTTCATATATTTTCCGACGCATCCCAAGTTGCCTATGGTGCATGCGCTTATGTAAGAACATTTAATAGTGATTCGATAGTAACAGTAAAGTTGCTTTGCGCCAAAAGCAAAGTAGCTCCTTTAAAGGTTCTTACTATACCATAGTTAGGGCTTTTAGGCGCACTGACTGGTGCTAGACTATACCACAAAATAATTCAATCTCTTAGATTAAAATTCAATTGTGTTTATTTTTGGACAGATTCGACCATAGTCATAGGTTGGTTAAGAATGTCGCCTCATTTACTTAAATTATTTGTCCAAAACCGAGTAACCGAAATTAATGACTTAACCGGCGATACAATTTGGCTTCATGTTAATAGTAAGGATAACCCCGCTGACATGCTGTCTCGAGGTCTTAATTTTGACGCGCTCAGTCATTGTAGTCAATGGTGGAACGGTCCGTCTTTTTTACCCGACTGCACAATGCAAGAGCGCGAAGCGCGACGCGCAGACAGGGTATAGTATTTAACAGTCTATATATGTATGTTTGTTCCTTTGTGGCACACTAGAGACCAAACGTCTGGACCGATTTTGATGATTCATACATCAATCAATTCGTCTCAATCATGGGAGTGCTACTAAAGATATGATAGTAATCAAAATTCAATATGGGGAAAATTAGGCGCCATATTGTGATGAAGTAAAAAAAATAAGTTGACGAAATATGTCGAGTGGGGTATCATTGTCTAGATAATCGAAAACCATGTTTAGGTTTCTTACACTATTTTTCATTTTACATGATTGTTTAGGATCTACAACGATTTAAAGTTGTATATTAACCACTTACGCTTTTAATTTCAATCTTAGGTTTGTATGGATCTTTATTACTCTTTCACCTAAAAAATACTGAATGGATTTTACTGAAACTTAACAGTAATATAGCTCATATATGATAATAACATATATATAATAATTTATGTAGTTATTGAGTGAATTGGACAAAATATAACAATAAGTGTCACATAAGACGGAAAAAATCTACCATCTGCGAGCCATTTTGGCCTGCACTGCAAAAACAATAAAAGTTACATTAATTTAATGTAGAGTGAAAATGTATCTCTTAAATAGTACTACAAAAAAGTCCGTGACACCATATATATCTATTTTTAATGTGTAAGCCATTACCCCTAAAATAGTGAATCAAAACTAAAATATTATTTGGTATCTATTTCCAAAATGCACATTTTGTATTATTAAATTATTTTTTTATTAAAACAAATACTTTTATCGCTTTTGATATTTAAAGACGATAAACTTTGCCTTCTACACTATGTCATTTCGACAAATATTTAAAAAAATACAACGATGAAAAAGTGATAGCGCGGTGTGTACTATGTAGGAGTAGAGAATAAATTTAATCTAGGTGTTTATAAACGTAGATAAAACCTAGGCAAAAAGAAAAAAATGGGCTACTCGCAGTATCTGATCCTATACGAAGTACTTACAATAAAACTGATACAGTTCCTTCCTATTAAATGATGAAAAATAAATTATCATAATAGGTATTTATGATTATTGAATTTTAACGAAAAACTCAGTACTATACTGTTTTTTTTAACGATATTACTTAATGTTACAAATAAAGGGTTACATAATATAATAACAAATAACCCATTTTTCGCTAGTAGGTACATACTTATTGGAATCCCTGTATTTATTAATCAGCTCGCGATAATGTTGGTTTTGTAATTATAAACGATAATTCTGCAAAATTCAAAATAAATAATATAGAGTTTTATAGATAAATCACCCTACACCTATAAGTATTGCGATGTTGTAGCTAAGAAACCAAGTTCCCATCTACTTCTATAGGGGAATTCAATATAATCGATTTAGCTATAAGGGCACGGAAGCGCAACAAACCAACTCATTTTCGCATCTATAATATTATATTATACTTACTAGTGATCCACCCCGGCATTGTACGGGCGAAATTTATTTTATCGGGATAAAATATAGCCTATGTCACTCGGACAAAATGTATTTAAATAAAGAAAAATGTAATAATAAATACTGTAGCTCTACCTTATGATGAATTAATATTTGAAACCGGTTCAGTAGTTTGACAGATTATTTGTTACAAACATACAAATCTTGCCTCTTTATAATATTAGTATAGATAGTTAGGATAATAATATTTAATTGATGAAAAAGATTTAAAAATTTATTTTTTTACTTTAGTAAGTAATAGGTTTATTTGATTATATTTGTAAAAGTTACTTAGAATTTGTGCTTAACAGTGATACGTTATTCGGTTTTTGTTTATACAAAATAAATATTTGGAAAATAATTGCCATGAGGCTGGTAGCAGCACGCTTGATAAGTGGAAGTACTCTTCATACGAGCTTTACACTACCAATAAAAAAGGGTCGATCACAAAGTCTTTGACCTGTTATTGGTGAACGCTTTAAAAGATAACTGCAAAGAGAACTACAGCGGGAGACCTTGTACTGAGAAGAACCGGCAAGTGTATAAATTGATAATAAATGAGATTGCTATGGTGCTCTACCTAACGTTATGAAAAATTTATTATGCACCTTTAGTTTAATCAAATATTATAAACTTTGCTTTGGTGATTGCATTATTATTTAATTTAGCGATCTAAGGCAGTTGCCGCCGTTGTCCAAAACAACAGACGGGAATTACTGCTTTCTTCTATGACATAAACTACTGGACTTGTTTTTTTTCTTTTCAGTGTTTATTTAAAGTATAATTAAGCAGTCGGGTTTTTTGATTTTTTAAATTTATGTTTTTTATTTTACACTTTTTAGTTAGTTAGTATTATAAGACGGTAAGTACCGTAGTCTTGTTACTTCAGTAAGGGAATTAATATCGCGGGAATTATTAAGTATCTTGCGGTGGTCTAAACGATTGATTTATTAAGACATATAGAGACTTTACTAGCGGGGTCAAGGCTAAAGATAGGCCTCAATTTTCGCAAAAATGTGTGAAGTTAAATCAAGTTGTTACCTATTTAACTAATGTATGTAAATTTTATAGTAAACTAGCACTCATTCAAAAAGTCATCTTTTGTTTATGTTCTTTTTAGTAGTTTAGCAGTAAATATAAAATTGATTTACTTTTATTCGTCGACTATTCAAAATTGGTAGTGGCGTCGGTCGGTCGGGTTTTTTGATTTTTTAAATTTACCTTTTTTTACAATGTAAAGATTTTATTGGTAACCAGTTCGTTCCTATTCGCAACAATGTGCATGAATTACCTGAATTAAAGTCACAAACAATTTCTTTATCTACTATAGTTGACACATGCATGTTATTAGACTTTGATAGGTTTTCGAGTTTTAGTAGAATGAAAAGAACAGTAGCATACGTCCTTAGATTTGTGTACAATGCCCGAGCCCAAGGAGTAGGCAATCGCGCCGAACCGGTTTACTATCAGTTGATGAGCTCCGCGCGGCGGACTGCACGCTTCGGGTTGTCGCACAAAAACAGATGTTTCCATAGGAATATTCCACGTTAATAAATAATTTTTCTATACCTGTTAAGCGTAATAGTAGAATATCGGGACTTAACATATTTTTAGATTCGAATAAAATTATAAGAGTAGGTGGTACATTGTCTAATGCGAATGATTTTAGTTATGATAAGAAGCACCCGATATTACTTTGTAGTAAGCATCGTTTTATGTTGTTGTTGTTTCGCGATCAGCATATACGACTGCTCCACGCGGGCCCACAGTTATTACTATGTTCTGTTCGAGAATCTTGGTGGTCGAAATCTCGCCAGAAAGTTTGTTAGACAGTGTGTTACATTTACACGAATGAAGGGTAACATTTTGACACCGATCATGGGTAACTTACCTTCTCAGCGTTTGCATCTGGGTCATCCGTTTATGTACTGTGGTGTAGACTATGCAGGTCCTGTTTTGATCATGAACCCTAAAGACCGGGGGTGTCAATTAGTTAAGGGTTATATTTGTTTATTGGTTTGTTTCGTGACGCGTGCGGTTCATTTAGAACTAGTTAGCAGTCTGTCATCTGCTGATTATATATTGGCTTTGAAACGATTTATTTCTCGCCGCGGGAAACCGATTGAAATTCATTCAGATAATGGAAGGAATTTTGTCGGGGCAGAGAAAGAAATAAATAAATTTATCAATAATTGCTCTGATAACATTGTTGATTTTGCATATACTGAAAATATTAAATTTAAATTTATTTATCCTTATAGTCCTCATTTTGGTGGTTTGTGGGAATCGGGAATCAAGTCGTGCAAGCATCACCTTCGACGAATTGTGGGGGATACTAGATTGACATTTGAGGAACTCACAACTGTTTTAACTTCAATTGAAGCCGTGCTAAATAGCAGGATTATGTCACCTCTTTCCTCAGATCCCAGCGACTATACTCCCCTTACCCATGCGCATTTCCTCATAGGAAGGCCTCTGACCGCTCCAGTTTGCAAAGACCTGACGACGGCTATTCCTGGACGCCTTCTCCGCTACGACAAAATCGAACAGATGCGACAACACTTTTGGACTAGGTGGTCCAAGGAGTATGTTTCAGAAATTCAGACCCGTACCAAGTGGAAGTCCGCTGTTCCTGATCTTCGTGAAAATATATTGGTGTTGATAAAAGAGGACAATTTACCACAATTGAGATGGCGACTTGGCAGCAGGAAATATACAAAGAACATTTTCGAAGCTTTGTCCTCTTCCTCGGCATCCTGATGAAGAAGTCTGCGAGAATACGAACGCGTGATCTTGTTGGAAACTAAATTTTCCAAGACCGGCGGTATGTTAACGCCATCTATCCTTCGAAGAGAGAAGCTGCAATCGGTCCATCATCATCGTCCGTTCATACATTCATTTTCATCAACAAATAAGCAACGTCGTCATATTATAGAATTGGCATAGACATAATTAAAAACTTTATTCTTAATTAATAACTTTTAACTCCTGAATGGATGGTAGGAAAATATATTGGATGATTCAAAGGAGCTTTCAATAAGTCAATTTGAGTAAAATATAATTTCATTTCAATTAACCCTTGTGACTTAGAGAATATTTTTGAGTTTTGATGGTGTTTAATGACTATAGTTTTAATTTTATAGGTAAACAGACCACCAATAATAGTATCTACCCACCAATAATACTTCATTTTAGTATAATTTGCTGTGAAAAATTAGTTAATTTAAGAAATAGTGATTACATTGCCTAATATTAAACAAAACATTTTAGGTATTTATCAACATTAAGCTGCTGCACAAAACACAGAGATAAAGTTGAGGCAAGTCCTGCTGGAGCTAAAGGAATCTAAGAATACATGTGATCAGCTTCTACGTGAACGTGAAGATAGTGAAATGGAAATCAAAGCTGTTGTTAGTCGAAACTCACAGCTAAAGATTGAACTAGCCGAACTGCATTCACAACATGTAGATGTCATTCAGGAAAGAGACCAACTGAAAAGCACACATAGTACCTTTGACCAGCAATGCAACATATATGAGAGAGCCCTGGACCGCATCACTGAGTTGGAACGATAACTCATAGATGCCAACCACCATATAACTCAACTCGTTGAGCAGCAACAGCAGCAAGAAACGGAACATACACATAGTCTTTTTGAAGAACTGATGGAATCTTCAGAAATACAGTCAGCAAAAGAGTCACTATCCAGTAGCAATAGTAACATACCTAGACCTCTAAATTTAGGCAGTAAGAAATTAAAGAAATATATAAAAATTAACAAATTTATTAAGAAAACTGAAATGTTAATTAAGAAAAATAGTAGCTTCTATAAAAATATTGCCTTAAGGAAGGAACGCATGACTCTTTTGGATTCCATAGAAATTTATAACAATAAGTTAATTGAAAGCAGGCAGTTGTATGACCGGGATACTAAAGAATTGCAATCTAAAATCATTGAATTGCATGAATCAATGGGATTATTGGAAAATAAATACATTAATGCTCAGAGGCAGATTGATGAGCACATCAAATTTGCTTCAGAGTTAGTGGAGTTGTGTAATTCTAATGCTGAGCGCTATGACTCACTAATAAATAACCAAATGTTAAATATAGTTAATTACCCAGTGGAAATCTCAAATGAAGAGTTTAGAAAAGACAAAGAAATTGTTATCACACAGAATTCCTGTCATTCATCAGCCTATGCAAAAATACAAACCACTTATAGCAAAAAATTGTTTGAATCAGTGCTTTCACAGAACTTTTCATCAAAAACTATCATGCTTTCTGACAAATTAGGTCAGGGAATTTCATCTATTATTAGTAATAAATATAATAATAAGTTTTACAATTTATGCTTTCCTGGGCAATCATTTAAAGAAATTGTAAATAATGCTACAACGCAAAAGGTAGATAGTTTAACCAACTTAATCATTTTATGGGGTGATAGCTCAGACATTAGAAAAAGGGACATACTGAATTCTTTTAATGTGTTATTAAAGTTACAACGTGAAACTGACTGCAAAATACTGATCAGTGCTTTCCCTTATGCTAAAAACTTGACCTGGGATGAAAATAAGCACATTTTTTATTTAAATGCATACTTGTTTAATCTGATTAATCGTCATAGTGATGTCATTTTGTTTTTTGACATTAATAAATTTATTAGTAAATTTAAGCTGACTTCAGATACTATGTATCTTTCAAAAAAATCTCAGACACAATTAGCTAATTTGTTAGCTTTTAATTTACAATTTGTAAATAGTTCTTTTAAAGGTGACATTAGTACTTGTACTAATTCAAATCTTTTGATAAATTGTAGTTCTACAATAAACTCCTTAGATTTAAACTGAAGCGTATGACTAAAGCTAAGCCCCATTGAGTCAATATTATTCACCAAAATATCCAGGGCTTGGCCGGCAAAGGCTTAGAGTTAGAATTATTAGCTAAAAGTCATGAAACTCATATCATGTGCATAACTGAACACTGGCTGCAACAACATGAAATGTCATTTTATTTAAACAATTTTCAACTATGCAGTGCATTTGTACGCACGATAGCTATTCATGGTGGGTCTTTAATTTTTGTAAAAGATCATGTGAAATGTAAGGAGAGAAAGGACATTGTAAGCCTTTCAGTGGAACGCCATGTTGAGCTGCCGTGTGTAGAGTTAGTAAATTTGTATATAGTATGTGTATACCGGCCCCCCTCAGGAAACTTTGGTACATTTGAATCAGTCATGGAGGACTCACTAAATAAATTAAAAAATAAATCTGTAATAGTATGTGGTGATTTTAATGTCAATCTACTTGAAAATAGCTCTTTAAGTCTTCGGCTAATTACCTTGTTTAAATGTTTTAATTTAAATTTCCAGTTTACTGAACCAACCAGAGTAACATCTCACTCAGCCACTTGTTTAGACAACTTTTTTTCTGAGTTGGATGCAATTGAAAAGTCAGTCTTTAGTGATATTACTTACGATCATCTCGGTTTAAAGACAACATACAGTTTCAATGTCAGTACTGAGCCGAATAAATGCAGTGTACACCTTTAACAAATGAGCGCGTAAATAGTTTTAAAAATAACATTAGCGATAAACTTCCTTTGATGCCTTGGACGCATGATGATCCGGATATTTTGTACAAAAATCTTTTTGATTTAATAAATAATGAATTTCAAAATACGTTCAGACCAAAAACTATTAAATGTACACAGAGGTTGCAATTCTGTGACTGGGCGACAAGTGGTATATATAAGAGTAGAACAAGGCTGTATGAGCTATATAGAATCAAAGAATATAACCGGGACCCTGAGTTTATTAACTATGTTAGAAAATATTCCAAATTGTTTAAAAGCATATGTAATACTGCAAAGTCAAATTTTATTAGGGATAAAATTAAAAATCTAATAATAAAATAAAGACCACTTGGGATGTCATTAAGCGCGAAAGTGGCAAGTGTAAGCCTCGTGAAAATAGCATGGTTCTTAAAATCAATAATAATCTAATAAAATCGAAACATGAAGTCGCAGATATTTTCAATAAATTCTTTATGAATATACCATTAGAAACTACTTCCAACTTGGACTCATCGACTGATACTGCTACAGCTCTGTTACAAAAATATGTACCTCCGTGTGGTTTATTATTTAATTTCAAGCACGTTAGTTCTTTTAAAATAATTAAAGTTTTCCATTCTTTAAAAATGAAAAATGCATCTGATTTATTGGGTATATCTGTCAAAGTCATAAATAATATTATACATTCTATAGCCCCTTACCTAGCTGATATTTTTAATTCATGTATAGATCAGGGAGAATTCCCTGATCTTATGAAATTCAGTAAAATCATACCTTTATTTAAGTCTGGAAATTGTAAAGATCCTAGCAACTATAGGCCAATATCTATATTACCAGCATTGAGTAAAATCTTTAAAAAAATAATGTTAGAACAATTGTTGACTCATTTTAACATTAATAAACTTTTACACAAAGCGCAGTACGGTTTCACTAAAAACCGTTCTACGACTGATGCTGGGGCCACTATGCTAAAATATATATTTAATGCTTGGGAAAAGTCGCAGAATGCTCTTGGGGTTTTCTGCGATTTATCTAAAGCCTTTGATTGCGTTAATCATCAAACTTTGTTACGGAAATTAAATCATTACGGCATAAAAGATTCCGCACAGAAATTAGTGCAATCATATTTAACAGAAAGGATACAAATAGTTGATATTAACGGTACAAAATCAGCCGGATCTCATGTGAAAATAGGCGTTCCTCAGGGTTCAATTTTAGGTCCATTTCTTTTTTTAATTTACATTAATGATTTACCTTTCTTTGTAGAAAATGTTTGTGAAATTGTTTTGTTTGCAGATGACACCTCGCTAATTTTTAACGTTGACAGGTGTAAAACTAATTATGACGATGTAAACAATGCACTTTCCAAGGTACTTCACTGGTTCTCTTCTAATAATCTTAAACTGAATGCGATCAAAACTAAATGTGTGAAATTTACTTTGCCGAATGTAAATCATGCTGAAATGGGGGATATAATTCTAAATGGTGAAAAACTAATTTTAGTCGATACAACCGTTTTCTTAGGCGTAACACTAGACCACAAACTTCAATGGAACCCTCACATTACAACACTAGCCGGTAAACTAAGTTCTGCTGCTTATACAATTTATAAAATAAGACGGCTTACAGATATACTTCAGCTACTTTCACAGCATTATGTCGTATGGCATTCTTTTATGGGGCACGGCCGCTGACATTGAAACAGTTTTTATTCTTCAAAAACCAGCTATAAGAGCTATTTATTGCTTGGGATCTCGTACTTGTCTTAGAGATAAATTTATAGAAATAGGTATAATGACTGTTGCCTCTCAATACATTTACAATTGTATATTGTGTGTGCGTCAGAACATAAATTTATACACGAGGCGCGATGATGTACATAATTTCAATACCAGAAATAAAGATAAACTCAAATTGCCACCATTGAGACTCCAAAAGGTTCTTGGTTCATTTGTGGGTCAAGGATATGTTACTATAATAAAATACCAAAAGAAATAATTAATTTACCTTTTAATAAGTTTAAAGTGTGTATAAAAACATGTCTCCTTAAGAAAGGTTACTATACTGTAAAAGATTTCATAAATGATAAGTCACCTTGGGCTTAACATAATAGACTGTCGTTTTACTTTGCTAATTTGGTTGAAAATTGTTTAATCGCCACCTCTAAATTTACAAATAGTACCTAGCTATACTTAACTTTTGTTAATTAATAATATTATTGTGATGGACGTTGACATCAATACATGTATTCAAATTTTGATGTCATCTTTCAATTGACGACACTGTATGAAACAAAACAGGGAGAAAAAAAATAGCCCTTGCTGAGTTTCTTGCCGGTTCTTCTCAGTACAAGGTCTCTCGCCGTAGATTTACGAACCGATGGCGTAGCGTTTGACTTTCACAAGAGTTTGTAACAGCCTAGACTGAATAAATGAGTTTGAATTTGAATTTGAACATACCCATTCGTTACTACATTCACTCATTTTTGATTTGTATAGATTCACTCTTCCTCTTTCAATTCGAATTCAAAAAAGACAACGTACGCACTTAATTTTAATAAGATCTGTATTTTACTATGAATAATATTATACAATCTGAATATCCGATTTTTATTGAGAAATCCACATATAGAAAACACTAAGCTATCGAACATCAAGTAAAGTTAGATAACGCTATTTATGTATAGTTTAGTATGTAGTAGTTTAGTTATACTGGCAGGGGTTTCAAACTCATTCTTCTCGTAGAGTCGTCATAGCTTTTTTCTATTTTGTAAATGTGGAAAAGTCACACATTTTGAAGGAGGCCAGAAAATTGATTTTGTTAAGTTGATGCCAGTTCCCCTTATTACAAAACGTTGACTAAAGTAATCCCGGTAAAAAAAACTGTCACTTTTGTTTGCTAAAGAAAATCATAGACAGCATTAGATATAAACCGTGCTTAACTTAACCTCCACGTCTTGTAACAGACAGCCTGAATTTTGAGAATCTCTGCATTACAAAAATATGCTCTCTTCTTTTGAGCTTTTGTTCATATTGTAACATTACATTGGAAGCTTCAACTATTTGTTACAGACTGGTCCGCGAAGTTATGGCCGTGAATGTGAACATGCGCGTGGGCATTCACACCGGCCGTGTGCACTGCGTAGTGCTGGGCCTGCGCAAGTGGCAGTTCGACGTGTGGTCCAACGACGTCACCCTGGCCAACTACATGGAGAGCGGTGGCGTTGCTGGGTAAGTACACACGCCCGGCAAAATTTTTGAGGAACGATCATAGACAAGGAAGCCTGCGCAGTAGTAATTTAACATACAAAAAACTCTACTGCGCAAGTTTATTTCTTTGTGGTTTTGCTCAAAAAGTTTGCAGCTAGCTATATCTACATTAATGAGGATTATTATAGTCTTCTTGCTGACGTATAAGCTTTTTTTTCTTATACAAGCTCAAACAAATTACTTTACTCCATATACTGTTAGTGGACTCGTATTCCAAAGCTAGCGATATCACTTACTTCCACTTCAGATGAATTCCTTCGCTTCGCCTCGAGTCTTTTTTTTTTGTTTCCTCCCAGGCGGGTGTGAAATCCTCATGGATACCCTACAGCCGGCTGCAAGGTTATGCCAGAGTCCTATTGACTAAAACACACCCGTAGTTCATGCTTATGGCTGGAAGGGCCTTACAAGCTTCATCTGAAGCGATTATCCCCTGAGAGGGGGATAAGCGTTTATTTTATAGCCCCACTACACTGCGTCCCTGCCTCCTTTCCTCACTACTTCCCACACTGTTCATAGAGTATGTGGCATTATCATTAGATCATCTAGTGACTTTTATATCCGGTATTTTATTATAAGTGTTTTAATGAGTTCATCTTATTTTAGGCGAGTCCATATCACCAAGGAGACGCTGCGCTGCCTGGGTGACGACTACAAGGTGGAGCCCGGGCACGGCGGCCAACGCAACGCTTACCTGAAGGATCACAATATTGAGACCTACCTCATTGTACCGGATGACACAAGCCGCGTTGTGAGTACCTTTACGTTTCAGAAAAAATTATCCGTTTCCGTGACTTTAGATAGTGTTATTTTATATGTAGGACACCCAATATAGGCTTAGTCCCCGCAGCATGAGCACCACAATATAGTCGGAGTTTATTATCACGTCAAACTCTATAGAAATTTGGCTATTGAGCGTGATAAAAACGAGCGAAGTATACTTATCGTATTTCTACTTCAAAACATACTATATAATCGTATTTCTTCTTCGTACCTATACAGTAAGATAAAGAGTAATTGTTATTTAATTATGAACTTACGTACTATGTATATTAAAAGATTGACTTATTGAACATTGATATGATATTATATAACTTAATTCGTATAACATAACATAAAAAATAAAAGTCATTTGTCGGACCTACCTATAAAAATACTTCAAAGGTATTTTGAAGAAGTTCCCATAAAATTAAAACAGAAAACATATATCTATAACAGCATAATTAAATAAAGTTTACTGCTCTAGCTAGGTTCTATTATGTACGTGTGCGCACATGTAGACTTGGTATATATTATAAAATCCCTGTTTACTGCTGACTATGACAATTAACTTTAAATTTTCGTTTTTTCTAACAGGACAAGAAACCACAGCACTCGTTCTCCATCAACGGCAACGTTTCAAAGGAGATGCGTGTCATGGGCCACGGTTCACAGCACGGAAAACATGCGTCGAAGTAAGTCATATATATATAAAAATCCTTTGATTTTCATCATATATTTCTATTCTCTATAATATATTATTATTTAACCACTAATTAGTTTTCGGTCATAAGATCTTTTGTTTACCTGGATTTGTAAAAAAAGATCGAATGAGTGAAATACTATTAGGTAAGTACCAGTTATAATTTATTTTTTTAAGCATTTAATTGCTACATATTTTAATCTAAAGAAAATTTTACTAGAAAGAATTCCACGTGCACCAGGTAGCAAACGGGATTCGAACCTGGACCCTCCGCTATCCGGGCAGATGCACTGACCATTATGCTACCGCGGCCCTAATAACAGTGTCGATTTTTTTCAAGTAAACTTATCTTTAAACATTTTCTATTCGAGAGGTAACTAAAGTTGGGATAATCATACATGTTCATCTTTCATTACATTGTTAAGTATTCTGCGGGTATTTTATTTCAAGAAGAGTCATTCATACATTGGTATAATAAGTTCACCACGATTTCACGAATATCATGCATGATTGGCCTGATTGCAATTTAACATAGTGAATGAGTTGACATTAGAAGCTGCCTCAGACTAAAAATATGACCTGCCTTATAACTGGGTAACCAGAAACCTTACCAAATTGTTAAATTTTCAAACACGATTTAAAATTAATCGAGGATAAATAAAAAATAATTATGTTATTACGTAAAATAAGCTTTCAAATAATATACGAGTAGGTAGGTATGTTCCATCCCTGCCGGACACTGAATATCACTCTTGAACCGTCTCCTTTACTTTTTAAATTAAATATCGTTAAATGTCATATAATAAAAAAAAAGTTTATGAAATTGAAAATAATTTTCATTTTCTTCTTTTAAATGTTAAATACTTGTAAAGGTATTCGTTTGACATTGTGGGTTACCTACAATGCGAAGTGATGGCGCTGCCTTGCAGACTAAGAAATACTAGAAAAAATTCGACATGGTCATTGGGTACCGTACAGGTACAGATGTTAAATTTTTATTTTCTAATAACCCTATTTTCTATTGGTAATCGATGCGTGCAAGTGCCATGCTGGCATTTCACTTGGCTATTTGTATTTGCTTTATGTAAACTTGTCAACAGTCTTTTCTTTTTACTCCTTTTAGAGAATAAAGGCAGCCTGGTGTCAAAATTACAAAAAGCTATAATACGAATAGCCATGTGAAGTGCCGGCATCAAACAAGTGGTTAAATGCTGATGTAAATTAACAACTCAGATTGTGAATGCCTGAAAAGTTTGTATTTGTGTTTTAAATTAATTAAAAGGGAAATAAAACATACAGAGAAGAAAAATTCAAAAAATTCAAAATTCAATATCGTTTATTCAGTCTAGGCTGTTACAAGCACTTGTGAATGTCGAAAAGGTACGCCATCGGTTCGCAAATCTACGGCGGGAGACCTTGTACTGATAAGAACCGGCAAGAAACTCAGCAAGGGCTGCTTTTTTCTCCCTGTTTTATTTCATACAGTGTCGTCCAATTGAAAGTTGACATCAAACTTGCAAACATGTGTTGAGGTCAACTTCCATCACATAATGTCAAATATGTAACAATAGACAATCAACAAAGAAGGATGCCCATTTGTGACCTGTCAAATCTGTAAAAAAAATTTGTATGTATAATTATGTGACATACCTCAAAAAAAAAGGTAATTATTCGCTTATTACGAAATCAAAATATCAACAAAAACTACAATCCAGTTTTTTCAAAAATAATTTTTGAAAATAACCATTATGTAGGTACATTTTTTGCTATCACACGAACGCATCCATTAGGGAAGAGTATTGTATCAAAGTAAAATGACATAATTATGAACGCAGCTTAAATGTAGATTCGCACTCTCCTTTCCAATGTTGCCAGCCATGCGGTAAATACCGTATTTAAATGGTAATGTAATACTTAAAAGGCATGGCTTTAATTTAAAGTTTCTTTCCGTTCTTAACAAAGACTGGCCATTTTCTTAGTGAAACATGACCGAAATAGTTAGGACTCCATCATCTCTTCGGCTGACTACATGAGAAGGAAATTCGTTCCGAAAAAATGTCAGCAATAATGACAGCTGCTCATAGTACCAATCATCTCAATTAATGGAAGGTATTGTAATTTTATTTTAGATTATTACCTACTTATATACTTGTCTACCAGAGATTTAAATAATACATAGTTAAATGTCTTAGATGTCTATAGATATAATTAGGTAAAGGTTAAGATTATCATTTATTCAGTCGCTTGCAGAACCTAAGACATTAAGTACCTACTATTTCAATAAAATAATTGAAACTGAATTATTGATTAAATATAAAAAAAAAACTTGTTTAATTCCAAAGACAATATTATAAGGATGACACCTCAGCATGATACATGTTATGATATTAATCCTTTTTTCTTCAATCCTCAGATCAAGCTTCAATCAAACAAAACAAGCGAATTGAAATAAATACCTAGCTGGGCTAAGACACCACAGCTGTGACAGCACACAAATGAATAATCTTATGCTGGCACTTCACTTGGCTATTCATGTAAACTTGACTTCAGTCTGTCCTTTTCTTTCCTTAAAACATGATAAGGACAGACTGTTGTCAAGTTTACAAATAGCCAAGTGAAGTTCCGGCATTAGATAATCTATAATCAATCTCGTAACCACAGAGTAAGTAAATGACATCTTCAGCAGTTGAATAACCTCAGAATTAGTTTTCGTTATAACTTCTATTCCTCATTGCCAAATCAAACCAAATTAGCAACATTATTTCAGAAGATTGTAATAATTAGTTAACAACCTCAACAGTCAATATACATCCATAAAGAAAAAACCGAAGTGACAGGTTTTCGAATGTATGGGCAGTGGGCATTGTTCTTTACTAACAATAAGTGCAAAGATAAGTCCCAAAATAGCAAGCCACAATTTTCAAAACAAAATGAACAAGTTTATGAAAGGGAGTAAGTGCAAGGTTCTTTTCAAAACTCTTTCTAAGGCTGGGAGCCTTACTTTTAATATAACTTTTGAAAAATTATCTACAGGTAAAATTACAACCAGGCCGTTTTATCATTCAAATATTGATTGACTGAATAATATCCTTTCTTAAGTAAACAATTCTTAATGTGTATTTTAAATTTATGAGGAGGCAAATCAAGGATATCAATAGGAATCTTATTATAGAAATGTATACCTTGACCCATAAATGATTTATGAACCTTCTGTAACCTGTAATTTGGTATCTTGAGTTTATTTTTATTCCTTGTATTAAAAGAATGTATATCACTGTGTTTGAGATAATATTTAATATTGCTTCGAATATTAAACCAGTGCAATACTTGTGAGAGAGCATTATTTACATCGTCAAAGTTATTCTTGTATCGGTCAACCTTAAATAATAAAGAATTATCATCAGCAAACAATACTATGTCACACAATTTCCCACAAAAAAATAAAATAAGTCATGGAATCGAAATCAAATTTATACCCCCTTCTTGAGTACATAATCACACGGAGGAGTGTGTGATGTTTGCATATTTTAGTTTTATTTGACGAAAGAGCAGAGTGCTAATTATTTTTAATATCAACAAAATTTAGCACTGAGCACTTATGTTATAATATATTTGTAATATTTGGCCTCTCTCCCGGTTTCATTTCGGAGATCTAGGTACCCGCCATATTTCCCATATTGCCCTTCCGCTTTTCTGTCTTCTGCATACGGTACAGCCGAACTCTTTAATAAAATATTATGCCCTTCTTTTGGCGTAGTGGAGTTGACTTACCTTGCAGAGGCCAGAAGCGCATGGTCTAGGGTATGCCCGGGAGTAGATCCACCATCCCCTTTATCGTCTCAGAGGCAGTGGGACGAGCCCCTCTGTTTGCGTATTCAGAGTGATCTCTTAGCATCCTCTGAAAGCGCTACTGAGCGTGCTCGCCTTCTAGCCGTATTTCAGGCAGAGTCTGGTTACTGCAAGCTTTACCTTTAGCCAATATCGGGCTATGCTTGACAACAGCACAACAGCACTCTGTCTCTTGCGATATCGCTTAGACTTGGCGTCAAGACTAATCATCCCCATCGATGCCGTTGTGGTTCTCGCGTCGGTGAGCTGGGACACCATGGCCTCTCATGCCAAATGAGCGCTGGCCGAGGCTCCCGCCACGCCTGCATCAATGACGTCATCCGCAGGACTCTTGTCGCTGTCAACGTACCAGCGGTCTTTGAGCCTAATGGCATCTTCCGCGACGATGGCAAGAGACCTGATGGGATGACGCTCATTCCTTGGAAGCAGGGTCGTCCTCTTGTATGGGACGCAACCTGCGTGGATACGCTTGCTCCGTGCTATACAGGTAGTACCTCCCTAGCTGCAGGCGCAGCGGCGGCCTCTGTCGAGTGGTTCAAGCGGCGCAAATATTCAGCTCTCATTGAGAACTACATATTTGTGCCGTTTGGTGTTGAGACTATGGGCCCATGGGGTCCAAGCGCTCGTGCCCTTTTTAAGGAATTGTCAAAGAGGCTCACCGAAGTGACTGGTGATCAAAAGGCTGGCAGCTATCTTGGTCAACAGATCAGCCTTGCCATCCAACGCGGCAATGCTGCCAGCCTATTGGGCACCATTCCGAGATGGCGGCGCTGGGGGTGATATGTTTTTTATTTTGTAAATTATTTATTTATGTAGGTAAGTAGGTTAAGCTATATAGTTTTTAAGTTTGTGTTATTTTACTGTATTATCTTCGTATAAATAAATATAATGTAATTAACAATATTGATATTCAAAGAGAACTAGATTAAATCCAGATATAACATGAAACAGAAATTTTATATGCCATCCGTGAAGTTTAATTTTCTACAAGGTACAAACAAACTATGAGGTATCTATGCAAACTTGCCTGTACCTCATAAAATATTAATATTGCTTTAACTGTCTGGGTAGTTATAATATAAACAAAATGGGTCTTCCGTGTATCGCAGAAGTTTTATTGTCATTAATATTATAATGCATTCCAGCGGATGGCATCAACTTCATTTCGCAGAAAATCACTTTCGCAGTGGTCGGTCATTGGATGAGTGACCAAAAAGCTTCTATCTCGAGTACCTCTGTGCTTCGGAAGGCACGTTAAGCCGTTGGTCCCGGCTACATCTGCAGTCGTTAGCATCCGCCAATCCGCACTGGGCCCGTGTGGTGGGTCATGGCCCAATCTCCCTATTCCATTAATAAGGAAGGCCTGTGCCCCAGAAGTGGGGACATTAATAGGCTGATGATGATGATGACAGTTGGTATTTCAAACTTTTTAAATGTGCTCCGAAGTTAACTCGATGCCATTAATAACTGACGACGGGAGAGAGTTGCCCAAAACTTTGTTTTGAAACAACGTGCTTAAAGCTATTTTATAGGTATCTTGTTAAAAATTATTCAGTCCAAGTACTAAGATACCAGCCGTTTGACAAACCTATGCAGTACTTTTTTTTTACACGTAGCTATAACAGTAATAAAATTAGAGAAATTTAATTCAACTATAACCACTGAGAGTAGAGAACTGAAAATAACACAGTTTCTTTATTTAAAAACACCAAAAAATTAAAGTTTGATTTATTCTATTACAATTTTATTTTATTATATGACGTTTTACCATAATTAATTTAAAACGAAAAGGAGCCTATTCAAATGTGGTAGTTGGTGGCAGCGATAAAACATATATCATAAATGATATATGTTTTGTGTTTAACTTATAAATAAGTTTATTTTACGTAAAATGAACAGATAATATTATTCTTTTATTTAGCTCCGATTAATTTTAAATCGTGTTTGAAAATTGAATAACTTCGTAAGGGTTCTGGCAACCCAGTGATAAGGCAGGTCATATTTTTAGTCTGAGGCAGCTTTTAATGTCAAAACCATCACTATGGTAAATGTCAATCAGTTCAATCATGCATGTTATTAGTGAAATTGTTGTGAACTTATTCCTTGAAATAAAATACCCAGAGAATACCTAATAATGTAATGAAAGTTGAACAGATTGATTATCCCTGCTTTAGTTTCCTATTGAATAGAATGAGTTTACCAAAATTTAGTATTAAACATCTAGAAATTAAAGGCTTAAAAAATAAAAATATGACTACTGTCCATCCTGTTATCATCTTTTTGACAGATCGACGCCCAAGAAATTTCGTATTGTTACGTTAAAATGTCATACAATGTCGTGTAGCGACAAAATAAAACTAGGTAGAAACAAAAAAAAATAAAGGAAAAATCAAAAGAACAGTATAGGAAATCATATATTTACAAGACAAAATATTTACAGATTAACAATTAAAAAAAAAAGGTAAGGTGTGTGTGTTATGTGTGGGGTGTGAAGTGGAAGTGGTGAAGTGGGCGTGGGTCGTCGGCGATCTTCAGGGGCGGCTTGAACGGTAGGTCGTGCTGCAGGCAGATGGACGGCGCTCCTTGGAGGCAGAAGCGCTCCTGTGCAGCCGTCTCAGTTCTTGGCCTGCCCTGGTGGTGGCTGGCGGCGCTGCTGGTAGATTGACCGGATTATATCGGCCAGTGGCAGGAGTTGATGGAACGGCAGATGTCGGTAGAAGGCGGGCTGAAGCAGTTGGAGGCTGGCCGAAGAAGCTGGAGTCCAGGTGGCAGTCCCACCGATGAGGTTGCGAGTACGTGAAGATGACGAGAAGTGTAGTAGAGTAGTAGAGTTAAGTAGTTTTTTTAGAGAGCCAAAGGGTGCTGAAAAGCTTTGAGGTCTTTCTTGAGTCCCGGGGCAGTCGGCCCAGGGACAAGGCCTTTTATTAATTTAGAGCTCGGTAGCGAGCTATCAAAAGTTGAGTAGGCAACTTTTGCCGTAGAAATGAATAAATGATCAGGGAGGCTCGGACTTTTATAGGTCCGGAACCGTTTAAATTTAGACACGGTTCGAATCGAACTAAAAAGAATCAAAGTAGGTGGTCTGTGGAGGTTGAATAGTCATAGACGTAGTCATGGGTAGCCATGACAACGGATAAAAAACATTAAGTTGTCATAAATTTCAATAAAATAAATAAACTAAAAATAGATAAAATCGCAACAAAATTAATGAAAACAAATAAATAACAGAATAAAGAGAAATGCCGGTAAGTGTCCTGCACTCTGGAATAGTGATTTTCAGTACAGATGGAATTATTATACGTATTTACAAAATGATGAATAGTGTGTGATATTTTTGAAATTATGTGTTTCCAGGAATAAATAATAAAATATATGATGATGCCTGATGAATATCGATGATGTTATATGATAAAATGTGCGAAATGGAACCTATGATAGTCGAAACCATGGGACGATTATTAAGGTACGTTACAACAAATAATATTGTACTTCCTGGACGGGTACCGCCCACTTAGTGATGTGCCACACACAATGATTACTAAGATTATGCCACAGATTAAAAATAATCGGTAGAAATAAATGATTACAGAGTGAGTAGTTACGGATGCACGGTTTGCTCAATACAAAGTAACAAATCAACACTATATGACTTGTGAAAATAATTAAATATTTCACGAGAGAAAAATACGTAGGCAAATTTTCCAAATGATTTTTATTGACAGAGAAAAAAGAACAAAATTATTTTACAATAAAAGGTCACTTTAAACGCGTAATAAAAAAATATAAAAAGGAGGTTGATAGTCCCTAAAAGACTACTCAACTTAACGTTTGATAAAATGATCAAAAAGAAGAATTACGTTGCAACTGTCGCAAGATCAGTGAACAAGTGACTTCAAAATGGTACAATACACCACCACAACATGGTGTTGCCAACACTCAAAATATTTAAACGTAAGAAGTTGAAAGATATAGTTTTTTATAAACCTTTTTTTAAATGACATTATTTATTATAATCAATAAATCTAATTGTACAGAGTATTAGGATAAACAAACATATAAAAAGTATACTGCTTTTTTTGTTATATATTTAAACATATTATAGATAAATCACACCCAAACACAGAACAAATAGGTACTCGTGCTCATCACACAAATATTTGTACTAGGTAAAATAATAAATCTAATGAAATTTTGTAATAACTTATTAAACACCAGTATTTTTGATAACTATAATGTAAATGTAGTATCGAAATGATACTTATAATCGACTAAACAATGTTCTAGCATAAAATCGATTACAGCTTTAAAACGAATGAGTAATGTGATAGGGTGACACTATTTTTACCTCGATCGATCTGTCAAAAAGATAAAAATATAATGGACAGACATTTGATACTTTGTCCACAAAAAAATTATAAACTTGCCATTAATGCTAATCAATAATAATTAATAGACAACACAAATTGCAGGTTCTTGTCAAACGTTTGACAGTAATTTGCACTACATGTCATAAAAATTTGGAGCATGCCGGAGACTGACTACCACCGTCCATGCAATTTTGAACTGTGTTTTTACACCTATTGCTTAATATTTTTTCTATTATCCTTCTTCGGATAAAGCAGGTACTCTACTCCTCAATTCCGCAGAGAGTAACTTTTCTCACTCCATTTTCCTTATTTAGTTCAGATTTAAATTTAATGTTAGATTTAAAATGCGATACTGTATTAAATATGGAACGAGAGATCGCTACGAGCACGTATCACTCATAGTTTTGAGACAAGTAGCCTGTCTCGCTAAATTACTCGTACTAGACACATATGTTTGAATTAGTTGAAATCTCTTAAGAGATACGTGACTAGCACGACGCGGTCCTTACAAGCACAAATTAATCAAAATTTCCTTAGGTTTACACCTAAGGTTGAAATATGGTGCTTACACTTCAAAACCATATGCCAACACATTAAGATGCTTAATCTTTTCATTCTATCTTAATTTGTCTGCTTTATCCAAAATGAAATATCTAATCTGGACATATCATTCATCCTTCATAATTGATCACAACTCTCCGCTTGGAAAGAACAAGGCAAGAGATTCAATACACAAGCCGATTTTAATTTATTTTTGTACAAGAAATAGGAATAGAAAATTTCCGAAATTTCTAAGGAGCTTTGCGCACAAAGGATGGTCCTTGAGTAAGCATCCGTTTTAAGTATTCGAATAACTCTTTAGACATGCCTTCTTTGAATGCCAATTTTATGAGCAAAAGCTCCTTTGCATTTAACGGTTTCAGTGCGATTTGATTTTACTTAGAATTCCTTCATAAAACCTTTCGTATCTCTAGAAACTATGCTAAATTATGCCTACCAAACAAATATAATTATTTTAATATATTTGTTTGGTAGGCATAATTTATTCTATTAATAAAAACAAAAAAGATTTTATTTTGTTTTAAAATAATTAGCGTACGACCATTCTCCCAACCGTAAATTCTATAGCTGCGGGACCGTCCAAAACTGCGGACTCGTGAGTTTTGTAATGAAACAGCTCCCGCCGGCGCCATGCCGCATCGGGTGCATGTAACATCTCCGTATAAAGCCTGACTTCAAAATTATACAGGATGCAACTTTGAGGTTCTTCATACTTTTCTTCAACAGGATTGACCCAGCCAGCGAGAACAAGAAGCCAGAAGATGAGGTGAATGAATACCTGATGAAAGCTATCGACGCTCGGTCGATCGACCGCCTGCGCACCGAACACTGCCGGCCGTTCACGCTCACTTTCCGCGACCCGAAGATGGAGCAAAAGGTTAGTTCTAAATGGTGGTGATAAAAATAACATTATCATGATAAAATTGTGTGAAATTCAAAAAAATCAATAAAATTATAGTTTGTTTAGTCTAGGCTGTAACAAGCACTTGTGAATGTCGAAAAGCTACGCCATCGGTTCGCAAATCTACGGTGGGAGACCCTGTACTGTGAAGAACCGCCAAGAAACTCAGTAAGGGCTGTTTTTTTTACTCCCTGTATTATATACAGAGTCGTCAAATTGAAAAATAACTTATAAAGTCACTTTCCATTACAAATGTGTAATTAGATACTACTAGGTATACGATACTAGATGTTATTTTTAAAAGTTAGTGTTTCGGTTTCCATAATAATCTGCCTTCGCTGGCTAATAGGTAATATCAAATTTAAAATAATCATCAAAATCACAGAACCATTTTCTGTGTTCTCTGTGACCATAACTATAACATATCATCATATGTCTTGTCAAATTGCCACTGAAGTCGAACTACAGGTTACACTAAAGTTCGGAATTGTGAGTTTTAAATGTTTTCCCACTAAATATCTTCTAATATCTAAACACTTGCTAATTGTTAACAAACTATTCATAACAAACAAAAAAAAACAAAATACAGTTCAAAAGTTTAAAAAGGCCTTTAAGGGTCATCGTCAGACTAGATCCAGTGAAACCACTACACGAAACGTTGATGATCGGTACACACGACAACGATTTATCGTAACGATTTCATTGCGCAGTCCGTTTGTAAAGTTTTGTCGAACGTGTGTGCAAAATTGCGCTGATTTTTTGGTTGGTGCAAACGATCGGATGTAGTTACAAAATCCATTCTATTATTATCGTTGTCGATCGCGTTTGCACAGTTTTGTCGCAGTGTGTGAATGGAAGTCGCAGCAATCATTTAGTTTGTTCAAAGTCAGGAGGTGTAAGTAAGTCCCTTTATTTATCCTTAATTACTCATGCCAATCTTTTAGGGCAAATTTTAACTTATTAATAAATGCCTATGATAGTATGACTTTCCTTTCAAAAGCCAGTTCTAGTAGCACTCCCTCGTGATTTTCTTCTCTATCGCACAAAATAAGCGGCTTTGCGCGTATACAATTTCCATAGGATTTCTATCGGAGTTTATAAACGTTTTTCTTAATGTCAAGGAATCAAAAAAAGAACTGTTACATGTTAGAATTTTTATAATATTAGCATTTTTTACAGATCGGTCAATAGTACAGTTATTGTTTTTATCTCAGTTTGTCTATGCTAAATCACGCCACATCACCTTACCTCCCCACTATCTTATGACGTGAAGGGGGGACGGACTAGCGAGTGGAGCACTCATAAGTCGAGAGCCTTCGTCGTGAATAGTGGTCCAAAATTTAACGTGGTGTTGCTGCTAAATATTCTTGTTATAATAATTTTAGTTTATATTACAATTGAATAAAGCAAGTGGAAAATTAACATTGTGTTTTAACTTCTGGAACTAATCTAATAGTTTCAGAAGCGGGATCGACTGAGAATATCCTGATATTCTCACTACGCCCAGAAGAAAAAACGCAAGTTATTTTTATTTATTTTTTCTCATTCATAAGTGCTAATTTCATAACTCTTGTTTTATTTGACCTAATATATTTAAAGTTTCAAGAACGTTACATTTTTTTTATTATTATTATTTTACATGATCATACACGTCCTAATAATGCTTCTGCATGTATCCTGCCAGGGCGACTCTCTGGGGTGTGTGTAGTTGATGTAAAAATTACACACCTTACTGGGGCTACTCTCTAGGGGTGTGTAAATGTAGTTATTGTTTCATTGTTTCTCTTGATTACTTCTGCATGTATCCTGCCAGGGCTACTCCCTGGGGTTACGTGTAGTTGCTGTAAAAATACACACCTTACTGGGGCTACTCTCTAGGAGTGTGTAAATGAAGTTATAATCTTATTGTTTCTCTTGAATACTTTTGCATTAAATAATAGTAACCTCCAGAGGCTATTGCCTGGGGTACGTGTAATTGTTCTCCAAATGCACACCATACTGGGACTACTCTCAAAGGATGTGTAAATGTGATTATATGTATTTTTTTTCTTCTTGAATACTTCGTGGGCTACACTGAGTTTGCATTAATGTGGCCATTGTGTAATTGAACACTGAGATATGATATAGCACTTCTCTATAAAGTATGTAATCAATGCAACTCGGTTTTGCATAAGAGTCCTTTCACATTTTTTGCAAAAAAATCGTAATTTTTGAGCGCCTCGTTTACCCCCTTAGAGAGATTTTGACTATTTCCAATAGAAGTAAACAGTAGATTTATTCTTCCTATTGTAATTTAATGTAGATTATTTGAAAATACTATTTTCTTATTTTTATACTGATCGTTCTACTGCAGCTAGTTTACGGAAAAAACGATAATATGCACAACTTCAAACGCCTCAATATCTCAAAAAAAAAATGATCAAATTAATTACTACGACATCAGAAATATGTTTTTGTTGTAACATAATGTATTAGAATTTTGATTTTCCATATCATTATGGTTTATGGTTTAAGACATTTATTTCTCAAAACAGTAGTGCAATTCTGTAAAACCCATAAACTCATCTCACTGTGTGAAACGGATCCGCTTTTGAATCTCTTTATGTTTCGCTTCATAGAATTTTTGCATTCTGTAACCAATTGTACAAGCAAGTGAAGCGAGATGTCATTTATATCCTAAGTGATTTGTAGTGTTACCATTTTAAAAGTTTTTGGTAAATCGAGATATATCGACTTAGTTATTATGAAAAAAGCACGTAAATTTATTCTTTAGATATATTTGTAGATATGAGGCTCAAGTTTAAAGTTTTAATGAATGTAAACTTAAAATAGTCTTATTTTTGAAGTTTGGTAACATGGACGAATGAGGGCTTATAGTCCAGTCAATGAAGGCTTAACTTTGCCATTTTGAGTTGATCACCTGCAACCAACGCGAAAATTCCCGCAAGGGTTCGTAGATTAATATATTAAAATTGCAGGGTGCTGCATTGACGGCAAAGGGTGAAAAAAAATGCGAAATGGTGCAAAAACGAGTTTTTCGTCAATATCTCACGACTGGCTGGAAAAATAGAAAAAGTTTGTAGCACAAAGTTGTAGAAAATTTAATTTCCTACAAAAAAGATATAAACTTATTTTCGCGTATCTCGCATAGTTTTTACACAAAATACAATTAAAGGTGCAAAATAAAAAAATAAAAAATATTGTTTATGGTTTTTTTTTCCATTTTTAAACGATCCTACGGGGCAAATTCAACAATCACCAATTACTGAAATATTTAAGGATGAGTTTTCGGCAGTCCACTGAAATGAAAATTGTCTACCGAAATGGTAAAAAAATTACCACCGAAATGATACAGCCAAGAACATCGCCTTTGTAGTAGAAGGGTTCCCTATTTTGAATTTAAATAAATGTCTTTATTCTTTGTAAATATTTTTGTTCATTATTTTTTAATAAGAATTATTAATGAAGAATTAATTAATTGTTACTCCTATTAAATATTATTACTAATTATAATTATTAATATGTACTACATTTTCAAAATAACGAACAAAGCGCGTTTAGAAAGCGAGAAGTTTATTATTAGTAAATCGTGCCCTTAGTGCCAAAACCGATTATTTGCACTTTTCCGCTACTGAACTTTTATAATACCAATCGACCCGTCTCATTAAGCTGCATCTACAGGTAAAACCCATTATGCTCTACGACGCATACTTCCTGAAATAGCTAATAAATAAACAAAATAACTGCAAATTATTTCCAAAATTCTTGATTTAAACCCTAATAAACCCATTCAAAACACTTAAATTTGTAAACGTATTAATTGTTGAAACTAAGTTTAAGATTTAAACTCATTTTTCATGTAGACACTTAGAGTAAATATCCTGTGAGATTATTCCACTAAAATAAGTTATCCCACGGTAATTAGCTTTGACTGTTTGAATTTTACCAGATATTTTAATTTTACTAGATGAAGTAAAAACTAAAAAACCTGTCGCTTTTTGAAAAAAAATATATATAGAATATTTGCGTTATATTTGAGGCAAGTAAAAGAAGATACCGAATTTTAATTTGTTTTTACTGAATAACTTTTATTTGACGCTTTATAAATTACTTCAGCTAAAATCGATTATCAGTGCTTACTCTTTTCTTCCACTGTAATTTATTAGCGTTAGTCATCGTTACTTTAAAATTTATACTTCAGCTAAAACCAGTTATCCATGTTTAACCGTCTCTTCCGTACACAGATCGTGCGCTAGCGAGTGAGTTGCTCACTTTTATTCATTCATTGTTGAATCGCGCGCTGGGCAACACTGTTATTCTTTTGTTTAATTAATCACTAATAAACATTACTGGGTGAACTATTCTGCGTATTTAGTTTAAAATGATGGCTACTAAGAAAGATGACGAAAAATATAGTTAAAAAAAAATATTTAATTTTATTATATGATAATTTAATTTTACCATTTCTTTTTCTTTCATCGTGCTCAGCGCAAAATTTACGTTTAAAACATATATTTGTAATATGTATTATCATTATCATATAATAAAATTTAAATATTTTTTTTGTCAAGATTATTATATGAAAAAAGGAAATAATAAATAAATAAATACCCGAAACATATTAATTAAATCCTAATGAAGCATGTAGGGGTAAACTCCCTGAGCAAAAAAAAATACACGGTATTCCTCAGAGCGGCAGTGCAATGTGCTGATTTATGATTTTGTATTTTTTCTTGGTTAAGTAGGTACTTCTCAACCTTGGCAAAAATAATTATTGAGTAATGGGCTCTAAATCCATAAAATAAAAAAATACGAAGTGGCATTTTATCATCACGGTGACCTGTTCTAAACCCAATTCCTCTCGTAAAATTACTACCCCTGTAGTTACTTTTATTTTTTGGATTGAAATTAACTTTTATATCAATCTAATATATATAAATTCTCGTGTCGCGGTGTTTGTGGTTAAACTCCTCTGAAACGGCTTTTCCGATTCTCATGAAATTTTGTGTGCATATTGGGTAGGTCTGAGAATCGGACAACATCTGTTTTTCATCCCCCTAAATATTGAGGGTAATCCACCCCTATTTTTTTTTTCAATTTTAGATATATTTTTTTAATTTTTTTATGATACATCATTCAAAAATACATACAACCCTAAATTTTCACCCTTCTACCACCAACCCCTATTTTTTATGGCGGTACGAAGTTCGCTGGGTCAGCTAGTAATATATAATATAGCCTATCAACAAAAACCACTATTGTTTGTTTACCTTCTTTCTTATACATGTAACAAGCACACAACTTTTGTCCTGGAAAAAGTTATCATTTCCATGGACAGTAAGTTTTTGTGAAATAGGTTCGTTAACATTGTTTTGTTGTATCCCGCTTGTCAGTGCTCCCTTCGAGCCAGGCCGCCTTAGGTGGATCACACGCACGCGCAACAACGTCATTGTGGATTCCCGCCAAATAGTAAGCATGCCATTTCAGTGATATGGGGACAATTGAGCTAGTTTTATATATGTAAATGTATTTTTATTTTATTTTTATTTATGAATATTATGTTCTATATATATATATATATCTCTGTGTGTGTAAGTATGTGTACGTGCTGTGTATGAATATATATGCGTATCTGTGGATGTGCGTGCATGTTTAGAGATCCTTGAGTCAATATAGGTATATTAAATAATTTTGGTTTGTGATGTACGTTTACCGAGAAACTGTAGGTTCGATATTTCGGATGCAGTAGTATTTCAATCTAAAATTTCTAGTTTAAAAATGTATATTAAAGTTAAAGCGGATGAAGTCATTGGCGGCCGATAGTATTTCTATATAAAAAACTTGACTTGACTCGCTTGCACATGATGAGTCATCAAAAATGGTTTCTGAAGGCAAACGATTAGATTGGCTTATTTTCGTAGCCAAAGTTCTGCATAATCCATGGTACTCCTCAGATACCTTTGTAGCAAAAATCAAAAAATTTTCTTTGCTATAGATTTTTTTTTATAAATAGGCTCAAGAAATGACTCCACCAGAGGTTAGGTGACGGAGGAGTCTAGACACGAAGATAGCTGGTACAGCAGTATTGCTTGCCACACCAGCTATTCTCATTTTGCCGGCCTGCAGAATTGCTACTTCACACACGTAAGAGGGCAAAGTAATCCATTTGCGGATAGTCTGACAAAGAAATGAGTTACCAAATTTCTTTGTTCACGTTGGAACAGTGGGAATAGTAGTTCACAGTAAGTCGGTAGCAACGTAAGCCAGCGCGTGTAGACTTCTGTAGGAAAGGGGAAGGTAGGTTAAGAGACAATAACTCCTCAAAACATGCGCCAAGGTATAGTCGATAAAACGCGCTTAATAACGCTACATCACGGCGTAATTGACGAGGCTCGAGGTGTTTAGTCACCTCCTTATCGACAATAATGCGGATCGCGCGCCACTGTAACCTATCCAAAGCATCAAAAAAGTACTTGGCGGAGCCATCCTCTGGGGTGCGAACAATATTCCACGCAAGACCGTACTTACGTCATGTACAACAAGCACAGTTGCTCAGGCGTGAAAAAACGTTAGTTTTACCGTGAAAGCGCAGACCTGGGCTTTCTTGGCAATGAACTCAACCAAGTTCTTGGTACCGCATTCCGAAATGCAGTCCAAATCTTTATTGAGTTCAATGACGTTTTCGTTCTCTTTGGTTTCTACCTGTCCAACGGCTGCGTATCCAAAATATCCCGCATGCACTGTATTATCGTCTGCATAGCAATGAATATTCTCAAGAGGAATTAAATCATTGAATGCAGCAAAAAGAGTGTAGGGGATAGGACGGAGTCCTGAGAAACACCGGCATTCACTGACATGAACTGCGAACTACATCCGTCGCCGTCCGTTGACGCTCATGCAGGAAGTCAGCCTACTCAGTTCTGTGCCTGAGTGGTCAGGCACAGAACTGAGTAGGCAGACCGTATCCAGGAAACTTGGAGAGAAGACTTATGTGCCAGACCCTATCAAAGCCTTGGCGATGTTAAGGCTGATAGCCAAAGACTCACCTCGCTTATCGATAGCCTCACCCCAGATATATGTCACGTACGCTAGAAGGTCACCTGTCGATCGATTCGATCTATCCTCTTTTACTTGCCTCAAATATAACGCAAACATATTATATATTTTTATTTTGCAAAAAGCGACAGATTTGTTAGTTTTTACTTCATCTAGTAAAATTAAAATATCTGGTAAAATTCAAACAGTCAAGTCAAAGCCAATTACAGGATACTCACAGGATATTTTAAGTGTCTACATGAAAAATGAGTTTAAATCCGAAACTTGGTTTCAACAATTAATACGTTTACAAATTTAAGTGTTTTGAATGGGTTTATTAGGTTTTAAATCAAGAATTTTGGAAATAATTTGCAGTTATTTTGTTTATTTATTAGCTATTTCAGGAAGTACGCGTCGTAGAGCATAATGGGTTTTACCTGTAGATGCGGCTTAATGAGACGGGTCGATTGGTATTATAAAAGTTCAGTAGCGGAAAAGTGCAGATAATCGGTTTTGGCACTAAGGGGACGATTTACTAATAATAAACTTCTCGCTTTCTAAACGCGCTTTGTTCGTTATTTTGAAAATGTACATATTAATAATTATAATTAGTAATAATATTTAATAGGAGTAACAATTAATTAATTCTTCATTAATAATTCTTATTAAAAAATAATGAACAAAAATATTTACAAAGAATAAAGACATTATGTAAATTCAAAATAGGGAACCCTTCTACTACAAAGGCGATGTTCTTGGCTGTATCATTTCGGTGGTAATTTTTTACCATTTCGGTAGACAATTTTCATTTCAGTGGACTGCCGAAAACTCATCCTTAAATATTTCAGTAATTGGTGATTTTTGAATTTGCCCCGTAGGATCGTTTAAAAATGGAAAAAAAACCATAAACAATATTTTTTCTTTTTTTATTTTGCACCTTTAATTGCATTTTGTGTAAAAACTATGTGAGATACGCGAAAATAAGTTGATAACTTTTTTGTAGGAAATTAAATTTTCTACAACTTTGTGCTACAAACTTTTTCTATTTTTCCAGCCAGTCGCGAGATATTGACGAAAAACTCGTTTTTGCACCATTTCGCATTTTTTTTTCACTTTTTGCCGTCAATGCAGCACCCTGCAATTTTAATATATTAATCTACGAACCCTTGCGGAAATTTTCGCGTTGGTTGCAGGTGATCAACTCAAAATGGCAAAGTTAAGCCTTCATTGACTGGACTATTACTCTATGCGCATCTCTGTAATCGAGTGAGAATCGACACTAGCGCTACTAAGTGAGAGTGCCAGTTTAGTAAACTATCACAGGTGAGACCGTAACATACCTAAATGTCTTTGACGTTTCAATGGCATTCTGTAACGAATTTCAGCGCTTGTTTACACCTCACATTAAATACCACACTCGAAAGTAACTGTCAAAATAAAAGTTACTCATTAGCTGCGGTAATAGAAGTGATTGTACGAAGTGAGTATTTTTGTAGACTATTATCATCATAAAACAAGAGTAATTATTAAATTATTTATAATTACGTTGCTTTTGTTTATTTAAGTAATAATTCTTTAAAATTATGTCTATCTAGTATTTCAGATGACTCACTCTATTACTTGCTTTTTACTATAGAAAGCCCATGTATGATGTAGATTTGGCCAGAAGCCGCCTACAAGCCCAATTTCTGTGTAACCTTGAGTAATTTCATGTGAAGATGAATATGTGACTAAATAAAGATTTTTTTCAACAATTGGAAAATGATTTAAAGTATTCATTTAGAAGAAACCAAGTGTAATGGAAAAGGATTATCCAATAGAATGAAGGTAAAGTACCTAATTGCATAACAAAAATAAAACCCAACCAAGAAACTTTTTATAACAATTATATAAGAATAAAAAGTTTTTTTTGTTTCAGATACTGTGTACACTTTCATTTGTGCAAATGGGAGTTACTAAGGATAATAGGGCAAAAAATTACACACATTTATCCCAACCATCAATATCAAGACTTGTAAATGAAATTGCCACCTTTTTAAGATTTTATGTCATCCAGACATAGCAAAATGCATCACAATGCCAAGTGATAAAGAATTGGTAAGTAAACTTTGATTCACTACAATTAAACAAATACTTGGGCAAATAGGTGTACAAAAGATATAATGGTACTTAATTCCATTATATGTAATTGAATTTCGGGGTAATTTGTAGGGGAGGGGGAGGGGCGGCTCCTCCCGACCCCCCGCCATAAATGATTTTTGGCGGAAATGCAGTTTTTTTTTTTTTTTACCTAACCTAAAAATTCATAAAATCTGATAAATGGGAAGACCCCTCAGAGGGAAGGGTAACCCCCCCCCCCCCCGGCGTTTTTTTACAGAAATGATAGTTATAAAAAATTAGAGGAGTTTTAAAGGTAAATCTGTACTTCCAGCGCCTAGAGGTGATATTTGATTTTTCTGTAGAAAAAGTCTATTAACAAATTTTTCTTTCTGGCGCTTCGCCCGCCGCTGCCGCGGCACGCTCGCTTCGCTCGCTCGGCTCGCGCGTAAGGTCACAACACTAACCTAACCTAACCTAGTGTGAAGTATCACCACTTGGGCCTTAGATATACAGTTTAGCCGTTTAAATAAAACAAGTTTAAACACAAACTCTGACTGACAGATCTCATTAATGGCAGTAAATTGTCACATTTTGACAATAGTACCAACATAATAAACTTATGTTTACCATAGACAACGAGAAACATGCTATTTTTGCATAAAAAAATGGCAGCACTGATCATGAAAATTGCGAAAAAAAAAATGTTGTCAAAATTTACTCATAACCTACAAAAATATTAATTTTCAATAATTTTTTTCTCGAGTTCTATTCGTTTCCGCCAAAAAAGATTTCGTGTACGTATTTTTAATAGTTAATACTTTGCGTGACAAAAATTTCAGCTTGCAACTCAATTACATATAATGGAAAGGCGAGCCCTTTACTTTAATTATTTTAGAATATTTTATGTGGGTAATAAAATTTCTATTTGTAGTTTATTTAAATTATCTAATACTTAAGTAGTAAATGCTAACAGAGCTATTCAGGACCACTTTTTATTTAATTAATTTTTAATGCCTTTACATTACATATGGCGGTCTTAATGCCAGCATAGCATTCTCTACCAGTCAACCGGAAGGAACGAGAGTCAATAAACGACATTTAACTTTGGTTTAGACCAATTTACCTTTAAAAAAACTACTAGGTATATTTTTTTGGAGTTATTTTAATAAACTTTACTTTTGTTACAGATTTTTGGAGAAATTTAAAATGCCTGCAGCTGTTGGTAGTATAGACTGTACCTTTATCACCATAATAAGACCAAAAGAACCTTTAGTAAAAAACATAAGGCAACGGTGTTGTGTAAACATTAAATGTAGTTAATGTTAATTGAATAAATATATTTTGATTTAAAAAATAGTCACACATATTTTTAACCCTTCACCACAGTAAACTACAAAAGTAATGATTTTATTGAACTATTTCATCATCAGCCTATTCCTGCCCCCCACTGTTGAGGCAGATGGAATAGGGAGACTGGCCGTGACCCACCTAGTAGTAGGACCTAGTGCGGACTGATCAGTGCTAAGGACTGCAGATGCAGCTGGGACCAATAGATTGACGTGTCATCTGAAACACGGAGAAGATCGAGATAATAAGTTTTTGGTCACCCATACAATTACCAAAAGTTGCCTAACTTTCATGATTGCAGGACGAATACTCTAAGCACCTGCGTCCCCGGGCTCATCTTTATTTACATTGAACGTTTTAAATGTTCTACATAAAAACTAACTATTTAAGAATTAGTTTATGTGTAGTTCCTATATTTAATATACATACCTACTTAATTCTGAATGATATATAATATAGACCGGCGAGTTGCGTAAACCCCCATTGCAATGAAAATGAAGATAAATTAATAAAAGGGTGATTATTTATAGTAAAACTTGTGGTTATGGGTTTTGAGTGTAAATAAAAAGTTCTTATACACTTACGATTATTATTTATCACAAACACAAAGTCCAAGAATAATAACAGAAGGAGTTTGTAAACACACAATTCAAAACAGCAACAACAGAAACAGCAAACAGTTCAACAAAAGCACAGAGAAACAGAAAATACACATAAGCGGTAGCGTGAATACACTGCGTAAGCTACGGAGCAGCGATACTTAGGGCATGGATTCCCCGTTCGACGTATAGATCGTGACTGGTGTGGTGCGGGGAGATGCGCGTACGCTGTCCGTGCGCGCTTGCGTTCTAACAAAAGGCTTACCACGACCGGTTTTTGCGTTGCGCGTGTCCACTGCCGTTGCCGTATTGTATCAACGAAATAAACATTCGTGTGAACAGAATAATTTATTTCGTGGATATTTATGTTATGTATGTATGTGTATGTAACTTATGTTTACCTAATGTATATAATTTTATGGAGTGTATTATAAGGTATTTGTTTATGTATATGTAAATATTATTAATATGTTTTCTATAACTGTTTTATTATATTATTTATATATACTGTAATATTATGTATTTATTTATACGTACTTTATTTTAGTATATAAATTTATAAAATATGTGTTTTATTTATATGTGTTGTTAATAAATATGTAGTGGGTTCCCCACATCACTCCCCCCAAGAGGCCGTCACTACGGACGATAAAAGTCTGGGAAACGGACTTGACGTCCTGAACGAGTCATTTTGGTTACGGGAGTACTATTTAAATTGGGAGAACTTGGAAGACTGAGTGGCGTGGTCTTAGTATGGTTGTATACGTTATGATCGTTCAGTATATAGGCTGGTTTCAATCTGTCTATTGATACTGATACGATTTTGCCTTTCACACGTAGCTTATATACCTTCGTGCCTCGTTCGATCACTTCATGAGGACCTGTGTAGGCTGGCTGTAAGGCACCTCTTAGTGCATCTTCACGAAGGAAGACATGTGAACAAGATTTTAGGTCTTTGTACACGAAAATTTTGGATTTCGAATGTTAGTATTATATAAAAAAGTTGGTATTGGCTGAAGATTGTTGGCAAATGATCTGATCCGTGCTGAAAAGTCAGTAATATCAGTCGTACATTTGTCAACATTATGGCCGAAGAATTCGCCTGGAAGCCGCAGTGGTTCGCCATATACTAGTTCGGCTGAAGAGGATTGAAGATCTTTTTTAAAAGAGCTACGTATGCCAAGAAGAACTAGTGGTAAGGCTTCAGACCAGTTGACGTCGCTATGGCACATAATGGCCGCCTTTAACTGCCGATGAAATCTTTCGACAAGGCCGTTACACTGCGGGTGGTATGCTGTGGTTTTCTTGTGTTTGAATCCCATACTTTTTGAAAGCTGTTGGAACGTCGCGCTTTCAAACTGTCTACCTCAGTCAGTAACAACGTTAGTAGGACATCCGAATCGAGCTATCCAACCGAGTAAAAATGCGTTTGCCACGGTTTCTGCGGTAATATCGGTAATAGGGACAGCTTCAGCCCATCGCGTAAAACGATCGACCGCTGTTAAACAATACCGATATTCACGAGAAGGAGGTAATGGTCCGATGAGGTCTAAATGGGCATGTTTAAATCTCGCTGAAGGTAAATCAAGTGTACCAAAGGCTGACTTCACGTGACGATTTACCTTCGTGCGCTGACAGGTTAAACACGCCTTAGCCCACTTGCGACAGTTTTTTCTAATCTGTGGCCAAACGTATCGTTGTGCTACCATTTCGGCACTTGAATTAGCACCAGGGTGACTCAACGAATGCAGGGAATCAAATATGCGTTTGCGTAGTGCATTAGGTACGAATGGTCTGGGAGTCGCTGTACTGACATCGCAGTATAACTGAGAACGACTACCAGGGATATTCACCTTTTTTATACGCAGAGAGGTTTCATTGTCGAGGAGGTTTGGGAGTTCGGAATCCTCAGTTTGTGATTTCGCCAATGCTTCTAAGTCTACAGGTTCAGATAGCTCCTCGACACGGGAAAGTGTGTCGGCTACTACGTTGTCTTTTCCCGATATGTGCTGTATATCAGTGGAAAATTGGGAGATATAATCGAGATGTCTATACTGACGTGGACTACAGTTACTTTTTCTTTCGCGAAATGCGTAAATGAGAGGTTTATGATCAGTATAGATCGTAAAAGGTGTAGCTTCGAACCAGTGTCGAAAGTATTTTATGCTTTCGTATATTGCAAGGAGCTCTCGGTCGTAAGGAGAGTATTTCCTTTGTGCGGGGCTCAACTTGCGAGAGAAAAAGGCGAGCGGCTGCCAATGGCCGTCTTTCAATTGCTGCACAACTCCTCCTATAGCATGGTCAGATGCGTCTGTGGTGAGACCTAACTTAGCTTTGGAGTCGGGGTGTGCCAACAATGCTGCTCAGCAAAGGCTGTTTTTGCAGTCTTCGAAAGCCTTCAGAGCGTTCTCATCCATGACGATTGGGTGCGAAGCTTTGATCGAGCCTGTCAAAAGAGCGTTCAAAGGAGCTTGTATCTGGGCAGCTTGGGGAATGAATCTCCTGTAAAAATTAAGCATTCCCAAGAATCTTCTAAGCTGCTTGGCTGTTTTTGGTGCTGGAAACTCCTTGATGGCTTGGACCTTACTTTCCAGAGGTTTGGTTCCATGCTGTGAGATGTGGTATCCCAGAAATGTGACTTCTGAAGCCCCAAAGACACACTTTGAGGTATTTATGAGCATGCCGTATTCCTTCATCCTGGTGAAGAGTTGGTGAAGGTGTTCCTCGTGCTCCCGGTGTGACCTTGAGAAAATTAGATAATCATCTAAGTAAGGGAAGCAGAAGTCTAGGCCACGAGTCATTTCCTCTACAAATCTCTGGAAAGTCTGCCCAGCATTTCGCAAACCAAACGTCATGAATGGAAATTCAAACAATCCGAAAGGTGTTGTTATGGCAGTCTTCGGAATGTCGTCTTCGTGGACTGGGACCTGGTTATATGCTTTCACCAAGTCTATTGTAGAAAACACTGTGCAACCAGATAAACTGTGGGCAAAATCGTGAATATGTCTAATAGGATACTTATCTGGAATTGTCCTCGCATTCAAAAGCCTGTAGTCTCCGCATGGACGCCAACCTTTGTCCTTTTTGGGAGCTAAGTGTAGCGGGGACGCCCAGGGTGACTGAGACGGACGTGCAGTACCACTTGCCAACATAGCTTCGAATTCTGATTTGGCTATCTTTAGTTTGTCTGGTGCCAACCTACGGGGAGAACATGATACAGGAGGACCCGGTGTTGTTCGGATATGGTGTACGGTACTGTGTTTCGGTGTAGATGGTTTGCCTGAAGGTTTTGTGATCTCCTGGAACTTAGAAAGCAAGTCATGATATTTTGAAGTACCAGTGACGACCTTTACGCTGGGTACAGAAGCGTTATCTAAAGCAATACAAGCAATTGTACACAATTTTGTTGTAGCGTCTAAAATGCGTTTATTACGAACATCTACTAGCAAGTTATAATGCGAAAGAAAATCTACACCAATAATTGCTCTAGTGACATCAGCTACTATGAAATTCCAAATAAAATCTCTACGCAAGCCTAAATTAATATTAAATTGTACATAGCCATACGTATGAATGATGGATCCATTAGCCGCACATAGTTGATAGTTGGTCTTCTCTCGGCGATCTCGGAGCGCAGATCGGGGGAAGACGCACAAATCGCTTCCTGTGTCAACCAAAAATTGTTCCTTCGATCTGCGGTCTGTCACAAAGAGGCGACCGGTGGATACTGGGCAATCATCTGTCGCCATTACTGACTGCCCGGTGCGTTTCCCGATTTGTAGTCGCACGGCCGAACGCATTTCTTTGCCTGGCTGCCGAACTTGAAGTGGTACCAGCACTGTGGGAATTTGCGGTAGTTCGACTGCGATCTGGTGGAAGGTGTTCGTGGTCGTTGATGACTGGATGACTGTCTTCTATGGCGGGAACGAGAACGTCCATGTACTTGCGCGGTCAGTTCCTCGACTCTTTTGGTCAGTTCCGCCATGCTACGAGCCATCGCATCCAAGGCTGATATGGTTCCGGTACTAGTGGCTGCTACCTGAGGTGACGTAGGCGCAATATCGTGCACACGATCTGCTAGCTCTGCTAGTTCTAGTAATGAGAGGCTCATCTGTGAAGCGATAACAGTCTGGAGGTTGTTGGGTAAGCGGCTCGTCCAAATTGTCCTCAGAAAATTTTCTGGAATGTTGGGTCCAGCCAGATGTTGTAAGTGCCGAAGAAACTGGGATGGTTTCCGGTCACCAAGTTCTTCAGACTCCAGAAGCTGCTTCACTTTTCTCTCGCTGGATACGGATAACCTCTTTATGAGTTCGCTTTTGAGCTTATCGTATTTGCCCGTAGTCGGAGGTGAAGTAATGACGTCTTCTACTTCAATGGCGTATTGACGGTCCAAATTTGATAAAAGTCCAGGTCCAGTTCAAAATACAAATAAAGAAAAAAATACGTAACAATAAAGACCTTATTTCTTTGACTCTACGCACTGAAGATGCGCTATTAGCAACACAGCAGGTACGGACCGTGAGGAAAAGAGACAACTATATTACCGATCATGCATTTGAATATCACGTTTTTTTCTATTAAATCAATTTATAGTAAGTATTAGAACATAATTATTTGCTTCAAATGCGTTAATTTTACAAACATTTATTAGATACCTGTAGAAAAGGACACTTTACGTACTATAAGTATTTATTATGCATTTTTTCACGGAGCTTTGCGGCATCTTGATTTTCGACGTAGTGCTTGAGTCGTGTTCAAGCACTTCTTGAATGGGACACATTTTGAGCGCACGTGTTGCATCTAGGGTTTTTAATATCGTTGCATGTCAATTTTGACATTTGTTGCACCTAGAGCGTAGTTTGGAACGCACCCCGGTAAACAAATGCAAATACCCACTTAGGTTTTTACGTGATTTTATCAAAAGCGGTAAGTATTTTTCCATGAAGAAATCTCATCTAATATTCCCAAAAGTTCAATGTGGAAATTACATTTGTTAAGAAAATCGACTTCCAAACGTATTGCGGTCATTGTTTAGTTTGTTTTTGGCTCATTTGAAAAGCTGTAGAAGAGAGGTGAGATGAAGTAAGTTAAATAAAATGTGGTTTTGATTACTGAAGTTTTAATTTATATTAAAATCATTTCTGTTTTTTGCAGTGGTGTCACAATCGTCGCATCCCTCTGTAGAGCAACTTAATGTTTTGATCGAGTTCCTGGCAGCTAATAGAGATTTAGCTAAAGATTTCTCTAAGAACCTCAGTGCCAAATAAAGCTATCATGGCTAGCTCCAACAAATGAGGCATCGACATGCAAAACATTGAGATCGGCATGAACAATCTGTAACAAAATATTTACAAAATTTAATTCCAGTCTTTTAATTTATCTTTCCATAAATTTATATATTTATATGTTCATGAAACATGACAAATTTTAAGAAAGTAACAAATAGATGAAAATCAGTTAAAGGTGTACTTACTACTTGAACATTTCTTGCATGCTTACCTTTACGACAATAATACCCTTCTTCATTTTCTTTGGGTCGTATCATGGTGACAAAGATACCATCTATGCAAACAACAACTCCAGGTATTTGAAATTTCTCAAAAAAACTGTAACAAAGTTAAACAATAAAAGTATTTTTTTATGATTTCATTATCTAAAATACTTTAAGACACGGGCTCATAGATTTTTTAGAATTCTGATATTGTTCCAGGATTGTAAAAGTTATAAGAAACACTGGTTTACTTGATTTATAATATAATATTTAACTTATTGGCTATTCTAGTTAATCAGAGTTTACTTACTGTTCCTTTAACACTTGGTGTTGAGATGCATTTCGCAGAAATGTTATATATTTTTACGATATCTGGATGACTTAAAATTGAGGCAATTTCATTTATACTTCTTGACATTAATATTAAGCACAAGGCAATAGAGTGAGATCTGAAAAAATAGGTAGACATGAGTTTTTGAATTATTAAATAAACAATGAGACCTACTTTTTAATGTACTTACTTTAAAAGATCTTCTATAAACAAAAATCGTAATTTATTAGCAAAGTTTGTTTGATTGATTGCCATAGCTACACACTAAGTCACTTTGACATAACAATTCGAGTGCGGATCCGAAAGTGAGTGTAAAATTCGTTACAGAATGCCATTAAACTTCAAATCCTTGAGCATATTGTCAAGCTATATCCTGCGTTAGTTCATTTCACCGCCACTCTCGCCTAGTAGCGCTAGCGTTGATTCTCACTTGACTACAGAATGCCAATGATAAAATCCGAAACGGATCCGCTCGTGAAAGTGAAATGTGTCTTTACAGAATGCCACTCCAGAACACAAAATTCACTTACATGAGAAAACAAAAGAATAATCCAGTACGTGTGTATTTAGTTGGACATGCACACACTTATATCACAAATCACTATTGAAAAATGTTTATATTTACTATAACTGTTAATAATTTACAAATTGATGACTTAGTTCAAACAATGCATATAAATATTTGTTACGCAAACATCTGTAAAATGTGGGTAGTCCGTTTTCTGTAAGAGAAATCAAGTCTATATTACGTATCGAAATCCGTTTGCTATCAATAGCCGATACAAATTGCCTTCAGAATGATGTTAAGTTTTTATATGACGGCTGAGCTAGCAGTGGAGAGAAAGGACGCCATATTTTATCATTCATTGCATATCACATTCACAAAAATAAGGTGGTACATAATAAATACAGTAACTATGTGACGCCCTGCAAGGGCACAGCAACTTTAGAGGGTTATAATCTATTTAAAATATATTATTATACAATTGCACAATATAATTTATAAACTAAGTTTTAATCATTCTTTACATACATTGGTGTTTGGTGTCAATTCTAGTATGACTCTCCAACCCAAACCTAAATTTGACGACAGTGTATCCTTATCATTCCCAATACATAATGAAAAAGTTTAGAGAATCATGCTAGAATCGAGACCATAAATTCATTAAAATATTGTTATTTATTCTTCATTTAAATACATTCATTATAAATTAAATTCTTAAGAGTCTGAAGCATTCCATTAGCTGGGTGATTTGTCATAGAAAAATTCATTTAAGTCATAATAACACTTGGCAATAAGAAAGGCTTTTAAATGTTTGATAAATTGTGTCGGTGTGTTATAGTTTTTTAAATAGTTAGGGACATGGTTATATATTTTAATCATCATTATATGGGGGCTAGATGCTACTAATTTCATTTTCGATATCGGTAATCTAAATTTATTTAAGTTTCTATTATTCCTTTTATTATTTTTTAGTGGCGAATAAAATTCTGGATGTTTTATAATAAATTTACAAGACTCCAGAATATAGATGGAAGCTAAAGTTAATATATTATACTTTACAAAAAAAGATCTACAGGATTCCATTTGGTCAATGTTAGCCAGTATTCGTATACATTTTTTCTGCAAAACAAACACCTTCCCAACGTTACATGAGTTTCCCCACAATACAATTCCATACGAAAGTATTGAATACGCGTACGCATAATAAGCTACAATAGCGGACTGAAAATCGCTAGCACGTTTTAATTGATGGAGTGCGTATATAAAAGATGATAGCTTATTTGTTATTTTTTGGATGTGCTGTTTCCAATTCAAATGTGTGTCTAATTCAATACCCAATAGAGTAGCGGAGCTTACTACATCCAATTTCGTGTCATTGTAACTGTATGATATTTCTAATCCAGACCTTTGATATGGTTTAAATTGGATGTTTTGGTCTTATTAAGGTTAAGTTGCAGGTTATGGGATTCTAGCCAGTTAGTTATTTTGCCAAGAGTTGAATTCACACTAAGTTTCAATTCTGAAGTATTGGAGCAAGGTATTAAGACGGAAATGTCATCTGCAAAGAGAATGCTTTTACTGTCCAATATTTTTGGCAAATCATTTATATAAATCAGAAACAAGATACATACCAAAACGCTACCTTGCGGGATAGACCCCTTCACGGGGACCACATCAGATCTAGTTGAAGTAATCCGGCCCGTCTCAAAGTTAGGATTTTCAATTTCTACTAGTTGGGAGCGATTGGTGAGGTATGATTTAAACCAACTATAAGCCAATCCCCTGATTCCCGATTGGTATAATTTAGTTAGTAGAGTCGCATGACAAACTCTATCATATGCTTTACTTAAGTCAAGAAGAAGCCCAACTGCATTTTTTTTGTTTTCAATTGTTTCTAATACATTCTTTATAAATTTATAAACAGCCATTGACGTGGAGTGGTTCTTCCTAAAACCACATTGATTTTCACAAAAAATGTTAAATTTTTCATAAAAACCCACGAGACGTTTTATCATAGCGGTTTCAAATATTTTTGATGATGTTGTTAACATAGCTATGGGACGAAAATTATTTATATTAGTAGCGTCACCCTTTTTATGATGAGGCTTTATAACTGATACTTTTAATGCGTCTGGAAAAACCCCTTCGGAGAAAGATTGGTTCACTAAGAAAATATACGGAACCGTTAGCAAATCAGCACATTTTTTACTAGAATAGGAGGGATCTCATCGATACCAAAGGATATTTTATTTTTAAGATTTTTTATTATGTAATTAATTTCAGCATTATCTACGGGGCTAAGAAAGAAAGAATTTTCGATTTTATTAATAGAAATGTTCGTGGGTTTACCCCGGACCAAATATGAATTTCCAAGAGTTGCAAAAAAAGAGTTAAATGTATTCGCTAACAGTTTGGGATCACATATCAGGCGACCGTCCGCAGTTTTTAGTTGTACATTTTTGTTTTTGCGTGTATTTTTGTTCGTCTCATTGTTTATAATACGTCACATACATTTTGTTTTGTTTGCGGAATTATTAAATTTACTTTTGTTAAAAAAATTTTTGGACGTATTTACAGCTTTCCTCAATGTTTTACAATATTGTTTATAATGTGTTTTTATATGAACATTCTTAGTTTTAGAAACCAATAGCTTAAGAAATCTTTTGTTACGACATGATTTTTTTATTCCAGCAGTTAGGTAAGGTTTTTCGGTTTTTTGTAATGTATTATTAAATAAATTATAATTTTCATTAATTTTATTTTTAGGATGCAGTAATGGTATTCCAATTTATAGTAGATAATTCAGATTTAAATTTACTTATATTCGAATCGTTATATATTCGTTTAAACAAAGAAAAAATTTTGTATTTTATTACAGGGTACTGAAAATAAAATCGGTGGTCCGAAAAACCAAACTCACGGACAGTCACATCCAAATCTGCTACCCTGAAGTTGACAAATAGCAAATCCAAACAAGTGGAGCTAGTAGTAGTTATTCTAGTGGGGTCCCTAACCTTTTGATGAAAACCATATGATAACATTAGGTTAGAAAGTCTAATCCTATCATTATCGGTTTTGAGAAAGTCTACATTTAGATCACCACCAATAACTATGTTTTTCGAAACATCTCTCTTTAGCAGAAGTTTCAATAGTTTCTCTAGATGCAAATAGAATACTTCAATTTCTCTTTTACTATTAGGCCAATAAAGATTTATAATTATCATATTGAATATTGGGATTTCTACTGCACAAATTTCAAAGATCATTTCTACAGATAGAGATAACACATCCGATCTCCCATAGTATTCCAGTGTGTTCTTTATAAATATACACACACCACCTCCTTCATGTTGCTCCCGGCAGAAAGATGAGCACATAGTATAACCCTTAATATTTAGTAAATCTCTCCTATACTTATTCAGCCATGTTTCGGATATACAAACAATGTGAAGATTGGGTATCTCGTTTGTAATCAACTCAAAAAGGTGTGCTTTATTGCATATACTTTGCGCATTTTGGAACATGATAGTAATGTTAGTTACGAAAGTTACAGTTCCTTGCTGAAGCATCTTTTCTTGGTCGCACTCCGCCTTTATTTGCAGTATCTCTCGGGCGTCCAGACTGATTGGAGATAACATTCGGAGAGTCTAAAGATTTTTCATAGCGTACCCGTTGCCCAGTCTGTACTGGAATATTACCTTCCAATTGTGTGCTTAAGTTCACCGGCGATACATTTTGTATAGTATCATTTGATAAGTTCGATACATCTCTAACATTGACTATCAGCTTGTTATTTCTCAACACTGCGTGCTGCCCACTATTTCGCGCCAATCGGAAGGCACGAGTTAAGTTTCTTTTTTCTTGCAATTCTTGCGGACTTAAATACTCGGTGACACTAAGACCGGCTTCCTTCAGATATGTTGAGTTTTCTAATACAAAGTTTTTCACCCTTTTACTAATAAACTCAATCTTTACTGGTCTTCTATTGCTATTTCTACCAAAGAAAGTTGCCTCTTCAACGTACCCAGCCAAATCGACATTTAGTAAGTTGTAGAAAATATTTATAATTCTATCAATAAGTTCTGCCTCAGATTCCCAATAATATTCAGCAAGTCCATGTAGAACGAATACTTTATCTCTAGTTGTGCTAGCGGGTAAGGACTCTATTGTTACTGGTTTTTGAGGCAGTAAATTTTCACACTTTTTTTTGTAAATTTGCATAATCCTGTTTGAGCGTGCGGCATTTTTGATCCAATTCTAGTATTTAAGCATTAATTTTCAATATATCCTGTTTTATTGAAGATTGTTCTGCAAAAATTTTTTCGAAGGCATTTTTAAAATCGACTTTGATTTCCGATAAACTATTTTCTATTGAGGTTCGGAAATATGTTTTTATTTCTGATAAAATCTGGATATTGTTCTCCTGCAGTATGTGTTTGAGTTTTTGCATTGAAGGATCATCCTCGTGCCCGAGACTACCCGTTAGAACCTTCATTTTGTGGGATTGTGGAGTCTCAAAGGTTAACGTATTACCAAGTGGGGAGGCCGTACAGTCATCATCATCACTAAATGTCGACGCTTCCTCCGTGAGGAGGCTTCTCCTCCTTCGTTGCGTGACATTTCCATCTTCTGTTGCCTTCGATTGACACAATTGACACTTCCAAGTTTGTTTATGTTCTTTTGTCATGGTGTTATAAAACCGCTGTTCAGACACATTGACACATTCAAGGTCATAATTTTGGTGGCAAATGAAACATTTCAAGAATCTCCTATCAGGAATATGCAATCGACAACCTGAACATTTACCTGCCATCTTGTGGTGAAAGGAAGCAAACTAAAGGTGTATAGTCTAGATGGCGCTTCGTCTATTAAGCAGGTCGACAGTATAGCATGCGGACGAGTGGTACCGCTACTTCCCATAAGATGGCGCTGCTTGTAGTTTAAATGCAATAAATTTTAAAAGTTCCTTCCTTACTAGCCGGCTAAGTAGCGGGAGGTACAAAGTCCAATCTTGAATATTATTGTCAGAGTTTAATTCGTTATGTGGGTTTAAAAAACACGAACTGTTTACAGTTTTTTATCACTTGTATTCCTCGATCAACATATTTAATGCATATTCACTTAGTTCTATACCACTGATATTGAATCTTGACAGCTTATTTAATGTAGATACGTTCTTGATAGCTTTTAAGTTTTACTTTTATATTAAACCGATTTCACTTTCACAAACATTTTCAGGCGACTATCAACACTAATTATTCACTTTCATAATAATTTTTTTTGCGAATTATTAATATTTAATTATATTTGTACACTTTAATTACAGAACCAGTAGTACCGGTACAACGCCCTCTAGCGTTTTTCATATATACATACATCTTATGCACTATTAAATTTATATATGTTTTTAAGTAATTTTTATTAATGATTTGATAATAAGGCATTTGATATTGTTGTTAAAATGATATTGAATTATAATAGAATTACTATCAAAAACTTTCATAAAACTAATCTACCATCATTGAACTACTGAAATATGAATATTTTTTTATAATAAGTTCATTACTAATTACTTTATAAGACTCGAAACATCTCCCGTGAAATGCAATATATACTAGTGCAAATCTACCTACGCGCCGATCAGTACGGCAGTGGCGCAACTTTGTAAAAGTGCCCTTAATATTTTTTTTTTCATCTGACTGGGGACTACCCTATGTGCTCAGATGTTATTTTTACTCATGTACATGTTACCTTATCTTCTAAGCGTCTTTTCATTATATTTGGTTTGTGGCCGTTTTGCATTCAATGAGCGATATATAATTTTAGCTGTGTTTCCCTTTTCTCTTTCCTGTTGAGCTTGTTCTTGTAGCTCTCTTCTCTTCTTCAGTACATATTTTGGATAGTCTTCTTTAATGTAAAAATGTGTATCTTTTAGTGTTTTTTTTTTTGGTTTCTATACTTTTAGTTTTGTACCTAGAGTTGTGTTAGTTATTTTTATATAGTCTTATTAAAATGTATGGCATTGTTATAAAATCAAAAAGAATTTAAGATAATTCAAAACGGTTATTTGAATGTAATTATATTTTACGGTATTTTAGCTAATTTGTTTTGGTTATTTGTTGCTTTATTATTGCTATTTCTTAAATGTCAATATGAAAATAAATTATGATTCGAATCATTATATTTTAGAGAAATTATATACGACTGTAAAATGCTTTTGATTAACTTGCATTATATACCATTTAATAATAAACCTGTCTTTATTGTAAACCAAATCTTCGCAATTTGGTCTCGCTTGATGCAGGATGGCCGAGCTGTTAGCATTTTTATAATATTAGCATTTTTTACAGATCGGTCAATAGTACAGTTATTGTTTTTATCTCAGTTTGTCTATGCTAAATCACGCCACATCACCTTACCTCCCCACCATCTTATCACGTGACGTGAAGGGGGGACGGACTAGCGAGTGGAGCGCTCATAAATACGGTATTCAGTCGAGAGCCTTCGTCGTGAATAGTGGTCCAAAATTTAACGTGGTGTTGCTGCTAAATATTCTTGTTATATTAATTTTAGTTTATATTACAGTGAAGTATAAATTGAATAAAGCAAGTGGAAAATTAACATTGTGTTTTAACTTCTGAAACTAATCTAATATACATTTACGATTTTAAAAGTGATTTCGAAATTCAAAGAACTATTCCAATTTTATCTATAATGATTGTTGATGATGATTTTTGATCCTTAATAATATAATTTCCTTGTTATTAGAAGGTTCTAAGTGCAAATACGGATTTTTATAGAAGAAAACTTGTCTGTTTCGTCATTTTTAAGCAAATAATTATCGGGCAAGTGGGTCAGGAATCAATTTATTCGGTAGTTTACAATGCACTATCAATCAATACCTACAGATCTTGTATTCAACTGCACAGTCTGACAGACCTAGTTAGCTAAGTCAATATACTTATGCAAATCTACGTAACCACATGTATGCCTGCCCTTATTTCACTTGAAGCGTGTCCAGTTAAATCATCTTGGCATGGACACTGGAATGTGAGAGAGTTCTTTTATTAATGCTAAAATTGCACCTAAACACGACATACTTCTTTTGAAACTCTTCAAACTCCATTTTTGCAACAACTGCCGTACAGTTAGGCTTCGGTGTAAAAAGAGGCAGCCGTCCATGCCCTACGCTCTTTCCTAACTTACGAACAGTCTGACTTGTTGCTCAAAATTTATGTTAAAAATGCATTCAATTCGGTAAATAGGGATACCCTGCTGACAGAAATAAAATAACATTTACCGGAAATATACAATTATCTTCTTCTCAGTTACAGTGACCCAACAAAATTGTTATATCGTTCTAATGATCTGTCCTCGGAAGTAGGTTGTCAACAGGGTGATCCCCTCGGGCCTGCAATTTTTAGTTTGGCTATAAATCCGATAATCAACAATTTAAATTCTAAATTCAACGTTTGGTATTTGGACGATGGAACCCTAGTAGAAGGTGATGTAGATCACATAATAAAGGAAAAGTAAATTATACAATTTGTTAAATACATCATTACAATTATTTGAGTAGTATATTCCAGGAGAACTATTGATTAAGCACAAAGAGAATGAACAAAATAATGTTAAAAATCGGCCTCTTTACTTCAATTGTTATTTAAATTTAAGCAACTTTTTAAATATTTCAATCAACAACACTATGTTTATGATGATCTGAACACATATTTCTTATTCGGGAAATAAATGACTGTATTCTTCAACAAACTTGATTAAAGTTAGGCTTTGCGTATTAAACTCTATATTAGCCTTAAATGCTTCATCAAGATATAAGACTCTGAGAGCGACCTTTATTTCAGTTCGTGTACTATTAGGAAAAAACTAAAAAATGATAAACAAAATTTATATAGATTTTATATAGATTTATATAGAAAAGGTTTATTTTCATATCAAATTTTCGTAATGCTGCATGAAAACGTTCGTCTTTCCATTAGCCAGTCATACATGATTTTCTTTTCACCTGCCACAATAACAGGCGTGCCGTTCAATCTGCAGGCGGGTATTCACCGAGAGCAGTTGTGCATTAATACGATACTAATTCCCTGACGGAAAGAATGGAAGTCCCTATTTCCCCGGCCATTCTTGAGGCAGCAAAATTAAATACCTTCTGGGAAACTTTTTGTTTTTTTACACAATGAAATGGCACATTATCTTTTTACCTTTGTATCGTTAACGTTTAACAAAATTAAATAAACATTTTCAAATAAATATTTTCATTCTTGGACAGATCTCCCAATCTATAGATATCTAGGTGCATTATGGTATTTTACCTACACAATAATTAATAAATTACAGTAACAAAAACTATTATTTTGTTTAAATTAAATCAATAGAATCACACACATTCAGGATTATTAACATTCCCCGTTTTAAATCATTCCTTTTTTAAAATATTTTAGAAGCGAATGCTCTCGGTGGAATACCGGCCTGTAATATGTATACCTACGTATATTATAGAAGTTTTTACTGGACTGCCGCATGACGTAGCTAATTGCCTTCAAAGGAATTATTGATGAGCTTTGCCAATACGATTTAATAGCTATCTATGGACATGAAGTTTCGTTTTTTCCGATTCTTTTTTATTGTAAGTGCTATACATAAATACGCCTTTAGGGCAAAAACGGTCTCCTAATTTCTAAAATATTAATTTTAAACTAAATATTTTATAAAGAAAAGTTTACTAGAAAAAAATCCACGCGGACCAGGCAGCGGACGGGACTCGAACCCACAATGCGAAGAGATGGCGCTGCCTTGCAGCTTAAGGCTAGGAAAATTTCGACGCGGCTAATAGGGCCGTGGTAGCATAATGGTCAGTGCATTCGCCCGGATTGCGAAGGGTGCGGGTTCGAGTCCCGTCCGCTGCCTGGTCCGCGTGGATTTATTTCTAGTAAACTTTTCTTCAGATTTAAACATCTAGCAGTTAAATGCTTAAAAAATAAATAAAAACATAACTATAATTGCTATTTCTTCTTTCAAATGTTTAATACTTGAAAAAGTATTCATTTGACATTGTGGGTTACCTACAATGCGAAGAGATGGCGCTGCCATGCAGCTTAAGGCTAGGAAAATTTCGACGCGGCTAATAGGTCCGTGGTAGCATAATGGTCAGTGCATTCGCCCGGATTGCGAAGTGTGCGGGTTTGAGTCCCGTCCGCTGCCTGGTCCGCATGGATTTTTTTCTAGTAAACTTTTCTTTAGATTTAAACATCTAGCAGTTAAATGCTTAAAAAATAAATAAAAACATAACTAAATATTTTATTTTATTTTGAGATTTTTTTCAGAATTTAGCTTTTTGTGGAATCGTTATTTGGGAATAGATGACTACCTGTATGGATAGTTGCCCCACCATTAAAATACTACGATTGTCTCCAAGAAATATGGGTCAAATGAACAACATTTTCCAAATTAGGAGACTGATTATCCTATCCTTATAAGGTTCTAATTACAAACATAAATTATTAAATAACAACATACATTGTCATCAACAGCCAACAGTAATTGTTCTGCAATCCAAGAACTCGAGCTTGCATCTTCCTTTCATGGCATCGTTCTGCTGCAATGCGTTAGTCATAATATAAATTACAAATACCTTAATACATAAAAAAATATAAGACAACAATAAAACATTTTAAGTATATAAATTGACACTATAAAAAAGAGCAATTACTTTCACCTAAATCTACACTTAATAAACCAGTACATTAACGTAATAAAAATTATAACAGAATTTTTAAGTACTTATAAAGTTTTACAACGGCAAATACCAAAACCCTTAAATCTTTGACGTCTTTTTGAAGCTCGCCGCGGAGATGAAAACGCACACGAGCTAAACGAGTCCTCATCAAACCACGGCCCGTGGGCAACGGAGGTGCGGGGTGATTGAGGCTCCTACTTATAGTAATAATTCTTAGTCGTGAGTTTGGGTGGTAGGGTTTTTTGAAAATGAGACACCTATCCCACCGCGGCATTTATCCCGGTTTCACACTAAACTTCGACTTTTTATTAGCTGCAGTAAGTAAAATGACGTTTCAAAATGTCATTCTGTAAAATAATGTTGAGAGCCTAAATTCAATAGGGATGTGCTTGGGTTCACAGAAAATCTAATCGTTCCATAAGTAACTCATAATGATCATACTTAATTCTATTTATTATTCATATAATTAAAAAGCTGTATAAAATCTCAAGTTGGTACTGGTTTTTAATTACGGTGCTACGATGACGCTTGTCCGCCATTCTATTTTATTTGTCATTCGCTCATTCGGCTTCTAACTTCTATTTTGAGTACACGAATAACTTTGCTTTGCCCACTGCGAGTTGTTTTAGTTATCTTTATTGTTAAATTTTTTTAAACGTTGTGTTTGTTTTTCGTTACCTACTTATTTTTGTTAATCATGCCAGCTTTTTTTGTTTGTTACATCGAAGACATGGATGCTCAGTTGAGCACATCATAAGATGGAGATACATTTTTATCTCCTAAGAAAATAAGGCCACGTGTAGCTCTAAGTGCAACCGAGAAACTTTGGGTCAGAAACGTTTAAAAATATGTGTTTGAAGTGAAATCTACAGAATCAAAGATTTAAGTTCCAAAAACAAGTCAATTTGTCAACAAGGTGGCTGAAGTCTTGGGAATATCCGTCCACACTGTTTATTTCGTTTTAAAGGAGCACAAGGAGAATGACTGTGAATCACTAAAAACTCCCGAAAACTCTGGCCCAAAACTTACATTTAAAGAAAAACTTGATGATTTCACATTCACCGCTATTAGACGAATTGTATATCAGTTCTGTCATAGAAATGAAGTACCCACCATCGCAAAGGTTAGTTTACCTGTCATTACTAATCTTATTATTAATCGTTAGGTATAATATGTTTTCTCCCACCCCATGTGAAATTTTAACCAATTAGGTAATAATAAGTTAATAATTTTTAGGTGCTGCAAGTTGTAAATGATGACTCAGAATTGCCCAACTACTCGAAAGAGACATTGAGAAAAATTATGAAGCATCTTAATTTCAAATTCGCTACTCGATCACGCAAGAGCGTACTTATTGATAGACAAGATATCATATCATGGCGCCAGCGCTACCTGCGTATAATTAAACAATATCGTAGGGAGGGAAGATACATATATTATCAAGACGAAACCTGGATCAACACTGGTAAGTGGCAACTCTTAGTTTTCTATGTTTGATCCCCTTTTATTTAGCTGTCGAAACATATGATTACTTTTTGTTCTTTCAGGTCATACTACAAAAAAAAACCTGGAGTGGTGGAAGTATAAAATCTTCTCGGCAGGCATTTTTAGACGGTCTAACTACGGGATTAAAAAATCCCACAGTAAAGGGCAAACGACTCATAATCAATCACATAGGCGGAGAAGAAGGCTTCCTGGACGACGGACTTCTTATGTTTGAAGCAAAGAAAGGTACAGAAGATTACCATGATGAAATGAACGCAGAGTGTTTCGAGGAGTGGTTCGACGGCATTCTATCCAAACACAAGCCGAATGCAGTAGTCGTAATGGACAACGCGCCCTATCATTCTAGGAAGATCGAAACAATCCCAAAGATGTCGTGGACGAAAGCACGAATTCAAGAGTGGCTGACCACTAAAAATATTACATTTGAACCAAATATGGTGAAGGCCACTCTCATAGATATTGTGAAACAACAAAATCATACTGAGAAATATGCCGTGGACAAGATTGCTGAAAAAGGTATCAGACTTTTAAGGCTGCCCCCTTATCACTGTGAATTGAACCCCATCGAGTTGGTTTGGGCTCAGGTAAAGGGGCACGTTGCAAACAATAATAAAACATATAAAATGCAAGAAGTGATGGGAATCATCAAAGTGACACCGACTAAGTGGAGTGACTGTGTGTCTCACACTATAAAAGAGGAAGACAAAATGTGCCACCTTGATCATATTATAGATGAAGTGACAGACATATTTGTCATTAGTGTGACCGAAAGCGAAAGTGATTCCGAAAATGATTGATTAATAAATAACATTGTTATGACAATTTTGTTTAATTTTGGATGTACGTCCTTATACTTCCACTGAAAAAGATCAATCCTTTACTAAAGTAATAATAATAGAATAAAAAAACATTACAACTTTATATTAAATCTCTAAAATAAAACCAAACTGATCACTCATTTATTGAATGATTCACTTACTCACTTAGATGTAGTCCCTATTTATTTTTCTTCAAAAAGCGGTAACCCACAAAACGTCATTTTACTGCAGCTAATAAAAAGTTCTACTTTAAATGCTTTTTTACTCATTTAATAAATGAATTTAATTAATGATCAATCATGATGTAGATTGTTTGATAGCGGGAGTGAAAAGAGCCATTGAAATTTGAGACTGCGAGTTTAGTGACTTTACATCGTTGGTCACACAATTTTATATTTTACCAAAAATGACTGAATGAAAATTTGAGGTATAATTTATTTCTGATAAATGAGGAAACAAGTAATAAATACATTACAGACGAGTTCTGTGAGTGCTTTAACAGGTATCAGCGTCGCTGTAGACTTAGACTTATTATAAAGAAAGATTGTCCTAACATTCATATTATATCTTCCATCCTAACATTCATATTATACACATCTTATAATTTATCTGCACGTTTTTTCAGGAAGATATAGGTACATAACACAACAGCATCTTTGTTTTAAAAATCAATGTGTACCTTCTTATTTTGCCGTTCGCTATTCGGTATAGATATACTAACGTCTCTCTTAACGGTAATGAAACGTCTCTTCTTCTCTTTCTCTTTTTAGGAGAAACTCTACTAAATTTTTGAAAATAATATAATATAGTTATGATTTTATAATATAGTAAATAAATCATAAAGATTTAACAATAACTTATTTTTTGAAGTTTGTATTCTAACCGTCTATACATTCTTCTGGTTGTTGGAGTCCATCTTGATAAGTTCCTGGAAGACGTCGGTGGATCGAAACTTGGCAGTCACTGCCGTCCTGTCTCGTAGTCCATCGCCATCTTTTTTCCTGTCAGTACTGTCATAATGGGGTGTAAGGGGTTCTAAATACACCTGCAAGAACCCAAGCCAACCTCACCTTCACGTCGTGCACCCTGTTGAACAGGAGGAGCTCTACTTGATGAATTCTTTCTTTAAGAAACAGCCCCAAAGGAATTGGACGTGGCAAAGCCCCGATACTATGACTAAAAATGAGATCGAATTCATCATGACGAACAAGAGGTCCATATTCAGAGACGTCTCCGTGATCAACAGGTTTAATACCGATAGCGATCACCGACTCGTCCGGGGCTCACAGTATATCAACTTTAAGGCCGAGCGGGTCCGTTTAATGAAATCCAGACTCCTACCTACTCTGCTCCAATCTATAACAGGATCTGAAGCGTTCCAGTCAATTCTAGAGAATCTTTTTGCTGCCGTGAAAACCTCATCAGACGTTAACCAAAACCTCGAAAATGTGGTTCAGATCCTCAGGGAAGAGGGTACGAGATTATGTGCAACGCAGCGTAAGGGCAGGAAGTCAAAAGCTTTCGGATGAGACTTTAGGGCTAATGAAGGAACGACGTGAAAATCCACCCGTCACTTCGTTGGCAAAGCGTACTCTAAACCAAGAGATCAGTAAGCACATACGATACGACCTCCGGTGCTCCAATACTCTCTCGAGAGAGCGATCGAGCAGAATCGAAGGTACAAAGTGTTCGTACAATCTCTTGGAAGAAGCCATCTGACAAAGTTGACCACAGCAAGTGGGGAAGTTGTTTCTTCAAAGCCGGCCGGCCGTCCTTTCGGAAGTGGAAGACTTCTACAGCCAGTTGTACGCATTACATGCATCTCGACCCGATCCCGGAAATGAGGATTCTAGAGCCACAGTAACACGCCACTTCACCGAAGACCTGCCAAAAGTCAGTATTGGTGAAATCGAGATTGCTCTTGGGCAGCTTAAAAATGGAAAAGCTCCTGGAGAGGATGATGTTACAACAGAACTCTTGAAGGTTGGAGGTAAACCCGTACTGAGAGAGCTCTAAAAGCTTTTCAACACTGTCCTGTTCGAAGGGAGAACTCTGAAGGCGTGGAGTAGCAGTGTGGTCGTCTTGTTCTTTAAAAAGGGGGACAAGACCCTACTTAAGAACTATCGCCCTATATCCCTTCTGAGCCAAGTCTATAAGCTGTTCCCAAGAGTGATCGTGAACCGTCTTGCGCTTAGATTTGATTACTTCCAACCACCGGAACAGGCTGGGTTTCGGAGCGGATACGGCACCATAGACCACATCCACACAGTACGGCAGATTATACAGAAGACTGAAGAGTACAATCAGCCCCTGTGTCTAGCATTTGTGGACTATGAGAAGGCCTTTGACTCGATTGAAATCTGGTCTGTCCTGGAGTCCCTGCAGCGTTGCTAAGTCGACTGGCGATATATCCAAATGATTAGATGTCTCTACGAAGCCGCTACCATGTCTGTCCAAGTACAGAATCAGCAAACAAGTCTTATACCGTTTCATCGTGGAGTTAGACAAGGGGACGTTATTTCCCCGAAATTGTTCACTGATGCAATGGAGGATATGTTCAAGACGCTGAAATGGAAAGGACGTGGCATCAACATAAATGGCGAACGCATCTCTCACTTGCAATTTGCAGACGACATCGTCATCAGGGCAGAGACCCTGCAAGACCTACAAAAATGCTGAATGACGTGGCTGACTCTTCTATCGTGGCTGACGCATCGGCCTATGGATGAACTTGGATAAAGCCAAGGTCATGTTCTATGAACATGTTCTACCGGAACCGATTGCAATACACGGTGCCGTTCTCGAAGTTGTTCAAAAATATATGTACCTCGAGTAGACATTACTTTGAGGACGAAGTGAATAGAAGAATTCAGCTAGGTTGGGCAGCATGGGAAGCTTCGTCAAGTCCTGACATCGTCGATTCCGCAGTGCCTAATGACGAAAGTCTTCAATCAGTGCGTCCTACCTGTGATGACATACGGAGCCGAGACGTGGACACTGACGGTACGGCTGGTCCACAGGTTCAAAGTCGTTCAGCGCGCTATAGAAAGGGCTATGCTCGGCGTTTCTCTGAAAGATCGCATCAGAAATTAGGTAATGAGATAATCCGAAATGAGGTTTGTAAGCCCAACTCGCTATGGTGTATATACTCCATGCTAAGTAGCACAATAAAGACCAAATATTAAGTTGATATAGTAACTTGACGGAATTTCTAAAGCGACTTTTTGGTGGATATATTGTTCGAAAGTCAAAAGTGTCATCAACTGATGTTGAAAAGTTTTTGAAAGAAGCTCTGGATAGTCAGATCTTGGCTACCGTCAAAAGTTCAGTTGAACTATATAAAAGTTACTAATAAAACACGTATGTTTTTTCCTCGTTATTGTGTTGAAAAATGACGTAAGCAACTCGTGTGCGTAACTAACCTGAAGAAATACACAGCCGTAATTACTCTCTACTTCAAAAAAGTCATCAGCACAATTAAAAGACTAGTGGAAGATTCAATTAACGGTGTCACCTTGGCGTCCATCGTTGGACAATTAGTTCCTAATTCCCGCCACTCCAGGAAATGATTGATTGTTAAAGTTAAGTTACAGTTACTCAGCCGACACGACCCGAGACGGTAGTTAGAACTTAAAACCATACCGTCTAAATCAACATTGTTATATTAGTTCCGTTTTTATTAACATTATTATGGAGAAAGGAGTCCCACTGGTCCGACAGTAACAAGTTTAATAATAGCCCGGGATAATCCTAATGGAGTCTGATGGAAATGTGGGAAGGAAACGGATTTACATTTCCTTTTTGCAAAAGAGTTTATTTTACAGGTCAATATTTGAAGTGTGTGCTCGACTTTCAAAGGAGCATTATACTTGTCGAGATGTAGGTGTCTCTGAACTGGTGTTTGTATTAAATTATTCTTTAATTAAAAGTGTTGAGAGCTATGTAAATGAAGCGAAAGACACGGCATTTGCCGCTCGGTTTTCTCGCTCTACCTACTACGGTCGCTTGGAACAAGGCGTTGTTGTTAAAATATTTATTTATTTGCTATATGTATAAAAGTAAACAGATGTTACATATATTCTTAGTTATAGTTAATGACCCTATAAGGGTATTGCAAAGTTGTATATAATAATAAATAAGTATTCATAAGTCCAATATTGAATATAATGCATATTTCATTATTAGTAACATAAATCGTTTTAAAGTTTGTGTTATTTTAATGTATCTCTATCTTATCACATTAATCTATAGGATTCTCGGTCATTGCATTATGGCAATATGTTAAATTAATATGATTAAATAGTGATTGCTTAGATTAAAACAGATTATGAGTATTTGCTACTTTATTGCATTATAAATTCATCTACTGAATAGTAAATTTTTTGTAAACGTATGATTTTAGTAGATTTCAAATTTATCAATCTTCCTTTATGTATCCTGTTATTTTATTATATCAACGATATTAAATACTGGGTATTTAATATCGTTGTATTATTACTAAAATTAATTTACTATATAGTGAATTTTCAAACATTTCTAATAAATAGTCAATAAAAAGAACATATTTTTATATATATTAAACTATTATCTACTTGAAATTTAAGTATTCATTCAAAGAAGCAGTAATCAATTTTTAAGTTTTGTATTAAATGTGGTAATAGTTTCTTCATTTTTTATAGAATGTGGTAATTTATTAAGTATTTTAACTGCCATGTAATAAGAACTGTTGCTTAATATGGTTAGTCTTGATGGGGGATGATTTAATCTATTTTAATGGCGGGTATTAATATTGTGGGGTTGGGTAAATTTATTAAACGCATTAAATTTTTTAAATACAATATGTTTAGAAGAGTAAGTATTTTGTATCTTTTGAAGAAAGATTTGCAGCTCACTGCATTGTATTTTGTGCAAGGATACGAATACACTTCTTCTGCATAACAAAAAGATCATGTGAATTTACACTATTACCCCACAGCATGAAGCCGTCTGCAACCAAGAATAGGCATATGCATAATATGTTGATAGAGCTGTTTCTAAGTAAGAGCTATTTATCTCTTGGGATCCCGAACTTCTCTTCGGGATACATTTTAAGAAATACGTGTAATGACTGTTGGCTCTCAAAACATTGACAATTGTATATTGTTTGTGCGTCAGAACATAAATTTATATACGAGGCGCGATGATGTACATAATTTCAATACCAGAAATAATGATAAACTCAAATTGCCAACGTTGCGACTCCAAAAGGTTCTTGGTTCATTTGTGGGTCAAAGTATATGTTACTATAATAAAATACCAAAAGAAATAATTGATTTACCCTTTAATACGTTTAAAGTGTGTATAAAATATTGTCTCCTTAAGAAAGGTTATTGACAACAACTCATGTTTACAGTGTTTGATGTCATCTTTCAATTGATGATACTATGAAACAAAACAGGGAGAAAGAATAGCCCTTGCTGAGTAGCTGGCCGGTTCTTCTCAGTACAAGATCTCCCGCCGTAGATTTACGAACCGATAGCGTAGCGTTTGACTTTCACATGAGCTTGCAACAGCCTAGACTGAATAAATAAGTTTGAGTTGAGTCGAGTTGTACTCTGTTTAATTTCGAAGAGTGCGCCTATAAATTTGTATAATTTTGTTTAATATTTACTATCTATAGTTATAACGAGAAATTTAAATATATTTACTTATTCGATATTTATATTTACATTTAATGGTGGGTGCTAACGCCATCTATCCTTCGACTTGAGAATCTACAATCGGTCCATCATCATCGTCCGTTCATACATTCATTTCTTACCCATTCGTTACTACATTCACTCATTTTGATTTATATAGATTCACTCTCTCTCTCTTGCAATTCGAATTCAAAAAAGACAACGTGAGCATAGAATTTCAATAAGATCTTTCTGAATTCCGAATATCCACATATTATAGAAGACACTAAGCTATCGAACAGTGGGGTTTTTTACGTTCTGAAATGTATAGCTTTCGTTTTCTTATACTTAATCTCTAAGTTATGGTTCGCAAGCCAAGTTATTACGGTATCTAAAGTTTTTTCTATTAGAGCAATTGGATGAGTTCCTTTCTGAAATTTTAGCAATATTATTATGTCATCCGCAAAGAGAACTGGTAGTGCTTCACCACTATCAAATTTTTTTGATATATCATTTATGTATAACAAAAAAAAACACCCACATACGCTGCCTTGCGGGATAGAGGAAGATATACATTTTTTTTCTGAACGTATAGTCATTATTTCATTGTTGTTGCTATATTGCTCGATTTGGCCCATATGTTTTCTATTTTAAAGATATGATTTGAACTAAGAGTATTCTAGGCCACGGATTCTAATACAACCAGTAGTTAGGTATGCGAAACACCTTAAAATTAAATAAACTTTCAAATTATGTTACATTTTAAATTTTTGGTTAGCGATTATTATTATAAGTAACCTAACATAAATTGGCAACTTTAGGTATTTTTTTGTAACTCCAATTAAAGTAATGAGGCCGTTTGTCAATTCATTGAGATACCACTCAACACGAGGCACCTAAAATAATTTTTAGACACGATGGTCCATCTAATAAAATCTAAACGTAAACAAATAATTTCGCCAACAGTAACTATTTTATTTTAAAGAAAATATAACTAGAAAAAATTCCACGCGGACCAGGCAGCAGACGGGACTCGAACCCGCACCCTTCGCAATCCGGGCGAATGCACTGACCAATTATGTTTAATACTTGTAAAAGTATTCATTTGACATTGTGGGTTTACCTATAATGCGAAGAGATGGCGCTGCCTTGCAGCTTAAGAATAGCTAGAAAGAATTTCGACGCGGTCCGTGAGGGCCGCGGTAGCATAATTGGTCAGTGCATTCGCCCGGATTGCGAAGGGTGCGGGTTCGAGTCCCGTCTGCTGCCTGGTCCGCGTGGAATTTTTTCTAGTTATATTTTCTTTAGATTTAAACATCAAGCAGTTACATGCTTTAAAATAATAAAAATTATAACTATAATTGCTATTTCTTCTTTCAAATGTTTAATACTTGTAAAAGTATTCATTTGACATTGTGGGTTTACCTATAATGCGAAGAGATGGCGCTGCCTTGCAGCTTAAGAATAGCTAGAAAGAATTTCGACGCGGTCCGTGAGGGCCGCGGTAGCATAATTGGTCAGTGCATTCGCCCGGATTGCGAAGGGTGCGGGTTCGAGTCCCGTCTGCTGCCTGCTCCGCGTGGAATTTTTTCTAGTTATATTTTCTTTAGATTTAAACATCAAGCAGTTACATGCTTTAAAATAATAAAAATTATAACTATTTTATTTTATTTATTTTTGGAAAACTTACAGCTATATAAACTTTATTTTTTGCATATATACATTTTTTGAAAGGACAATATATCTTGATGTACAAATTTCAATCATTCTATGGTAAACAACTTTAAAAGAAGTTATTATTTTATATTATTTTTAAATGTGTAAAATCTATGCTACACTTTAAATTGAAAAGCTCCGGCGCTCTGTTAATGAATGTATTGCATTGATAATTTGTTCTTAAATGTTCTTTATGTATATACAGTAATTTGGTATGGCACGTCGCTTTTCTGGGTGTGTTAATATAAGTGACAATGCCAGATTCTGACCCACCATTTACAGATATATTAAAGGATATTGGGTAAAAATGAATGGACGCTGCACCCACGTCCGCCACGGCTTTATTTACATTTGTTTGAAAGGTATTATAGTCATGATCATATGTGACAAAGCGCATGAAATTCCATCCCGGGGGTCTTTAGTTATTTTTGGTTAAATAAGTACAAGTTAATACATAGTACCTATAACGAACGAACATTAATAAAATAAGGGAATTAATTTAGTTAGTTCGACTACATAGAGGGCTCAGGTATTATGGGAGTACTCCACAAGGGTGACCCCTTGTGTCATTCTGCCGCGTTAGAGTAAATCCAAAAATCCCCGCATGGGTTGGGGTTTTTTCAAACAGTCTGTTCGTAATAGTAAATTCTCTTCTATATAAAACGGAGCGACCACCAATCACACAAACTTGTCCACTCTTCGAAGAAAACGTGATTTCAGTTCATCCATACTGATTGACAAAACCGATAATCGTGTTCCGATGTCCAAAGCGTGTTAGATAAAAATCAATCAAGTGACCGGGAGCGCACAATCACAACGAAGTAAGACGAGTCGACAATTGGCAACTGCAAGTCTTTCAACCCCCGTAAACCGTTTTGAGGTGGTTCAGTAAGTTCAAGCGCAGGATGGTCGGCAGGCTTTGTCATCTATATCTGGTTGTATAGTATGATATGGCATATTATTATGGTTACTAATAATATAAAATGAAGGCACTATAAAGTGAATTTATTTAGCTACTTAAATTTTAAGTGAATTCACTTTACATGGGCATATTTAATATGCCCATTTTTTATATCTTTTGACTCCCAGGATATTTTTTTACGGTGTCATAATAAAAAAGGCTAATTTTTCATAGATCTATCGATTCATACTAATTACATTGTTGGCGGAGCTGGGTGCGTTTTGCCCATTGTCCTTTATGAAAAATATATACGATTTTTTTTCTTGTACTGATTTCATACGGATTGCAGATACGAAATGAGTATTAAAATAATGTGTTTCCGTTCCTACAGTTTCCGTTAGGAGAAGAACAAAAACATAGCAAATGCGTTTTGTTGCACGACAAACAATGAAATATCAATCAAATTTTCGAAAAATATCGTTCTCTTTTTTAACATTATTGATCAATGCGTATTATCATTTCGGTTATAAATATAATTAATTTATGTTATATGTCCCGTCCGCTGCCTGGCCCGCGTGGATTTTTTTCTAGTAAACTTTTCTTTAGATTTAAACAAGCAGTTAAATGCTTAAAAAATAAATAAAAACATAATTTATGTTTATAAACAAGTTTAACAATTCTATTTACTTTTATTTTTATACGCATACACATTATTAAGTGGTAGTACTATGTAAAACTAAACGCCATTCTGGATTGATATCCTTTTGTTTGACATTTCCTTTTCTTATGACTGTGGTGCGGTACGACAAAGTGAACAAAACGAAGATGAATCGGGTGTTTTGGAAAATAATTACGACTTTTGCTTTTGAATGCGGACTCGATCACGCCTTTTATACGACCGTGGCTTTGTTTTTAGGATTCCAATTTATTCTTTGTGATTATAATGTATATTTCATATTTGTTATTATTACAATTATTTACACTATGGAGAGAACGATTTGTATGTTTGCGTGTAATGAATAAACTCAGAATCCCTCACAGACTGATAACAATCGAAAACCAGACGAACGGGTACCTAGAAACTACCTATTCATTAGTTATGAAAGCGCTTAGTTAATTTACAGCAATTTCAATTTTTTTCTCAATTGGAGCTCGAGAAGCTTATGATAATTGTACTCTTTGTTAGTATATTATTAAAAAACCGTAACTTCTAGAGAATTCACAGCTTTACTACCCGCCATCTCCTGCCTTTTATCCAATGGTAGAAAATGGAATCGTTGTGTGTAATTCTGAAAATAGCTACGATCTTTTTTCACTGCCTGCCATATTGAGCATTCCAGATCTGAGACCCATATTCCAGATGGGTGACTACGAAAGCAAAATACAACATCTTGATCACTTTAACGTTGGGAAACACAGATGACATACGCACTATAAATTCAAGAGCTTTTCTAGCTTTTGAAATTATTGATTCTGTATGATCATCGAAAAGCAGTTTAGAATCGAATATGATTCCATGATCTTTTAAATGAGAGTCACGCGTTAAAGGTCCTTTATATTGTAATCGTATATGTGAACGTTGGGTTGTCTGCTAAATATAGTGACATGGCAATTGGATATATTTAGATCCAAATTGTTATCGACACAATAGACCTGAAAACGGTTGATATCTTCCTGTAACTAAAGACAGTCACGTGGATCTGTGATTGGGTAGCGAAACTTCAAATCATCAGCCTACAACAGAATCTCGCTGTGGATGAAACAGAATGTTCTGTCATTAATGTAATTATTGAACAATAACGGGCCCAACAGCGAGCGCTGGGGCACGCCCGATGGGATGGAAAGCTCTCTAGAGGTGTAACCGTAAAGCGCTACTGTCTGGCTACGGTTTTCTTCATATGAGCTGAACCATCTGAAGAGATTGCCTCGGATACCAACCATTCTAAGCTTGTGCAATAGGATCTGGTGATTAATTCGATCGAAACATTTAGAAAAACAGTATACGGGGCGTCCCACGGGGTTTGTCACGCAGAGGGAAAGTATATTAAAAATTTAAGATAGGATATTTCACTTAAAGAAGACAGCATTTTATTTTTAATAATAACTAAAACTACATTCGCATTTTTTGTAAATCGCGTCTGGGAGTCAAACTCGTGACAAAAACACATGACACATGTTTTATGATAACTATCGGAGGGGTTAAAAGGAAAATCATGAAATTAAAATTTTGTTTAGGAAAATTTCCGCTTACTTTTCTGTGCTTCAAACAGCTAATGTTATAATTTTAAAGTTTAAACTAACTAGTACCTGCTCACTTAATAATACAGGATATCCTTATTATAAGTACGTGAAATAAAAAATAAGCGATACTTATAGAAACCTAGCACCGTTTGTTTTTATTGTAGTTTGTATTCAATTATTAAAAACAAAGTAAAATTTCGTGTTTTTTTTTCTTTCAATTAAAATTATTTGTTATTAAGGAAAAAATAATCCTCTGGGACGCCCTGTATGTAGTATCTACCGGTGTTTGGGCATGAGACATATGCTGTATGATAAATACACATTATTTGGAAGGTGGTACAATATCTTCGCTTTGATAGGCAATGATGAGTAAACCTGATATAAAAAAAAATGTACATGAACTGTACTTTTTTTTTATATCATCAGCGAACTTTCGTCTTCACATTTAGTTTGGTCGCATTATACATAAACGTTTCAGGGTATTTCTCTCATTTGGTGCAATTCGGAGAGTTTTGGGAGAAAAAAAATAATTCTTTTTTTTTTACTATCATTAGATTCGGTATAAAGAGCATAATTTATTTATTTAATTCACACAAGTTTATACACAGTAATTTAGTAGATATTGATCGGCAAAATTATATCCTTCTGATGGTAATGAAAACTGTAAAATCGGCAATGAAAGTGAAGAATTAGGTAATGAAAATTTATTACTGGTACTGAAATGATGGACAAAGGCGATAAATAAAGGTAGTTTGTAATGAAATAAAATATGGCACTTTCATAATCAGAGCTTATAATGAAAAAATCAACATAAAAATCACCTCTTCAAAGTAAAATAAAACAAGTACTTCGTGTTCTATTCTAAGTTTACGATTTATAACAAAATAAAAGTATGAAATTTTAAAATAAAAAAATTAACAAAAACATTCTTCAAGTTGCGTATACTCGTAGGTATATATAAACTATATTATTCATTAAATAATTATAATATTCAGCCTCCTCGTTTGGTTATTTAATCAGTCGTGTATATTATCTAAGAAAGTACACAAAATAACTGAACAAAATAAAACTAAACTTTCTAAAATTACTGGCATTGTATCAAGATCTTGAACTTCTTTCTCGAAATTTGAATCTTCTAATCAGAACTTATTGAAAAAAGTATTAGTTTTTAATTTCAGTCGTGTTTTAATTTTCCGTATTACAATAAAAACTATCTTTCACAAAATCAATAATAATGTTCATAATGCATACTAATAATATAATAATATATAATTTTAATACAATTTTGAAGATTTTTTTTTAAAGCTTGAAGTTGTCAAGATGTTTTGTTGATTTCTTTAATTTTTATCTATTATTATCTTAAGAGGTAATATTTTAAAAGGCTGATTCTAGAATGTTCCTGATTATAATTTGTTGTTTATTACTTATTATATTGCTACTATGTTGCTACCATAACTGCAAAAATAATGGGCAGTGTCCGTTTTATGTGACATTAAAAAACACAATAAAAATTAAAAATATTTTGATATTGTTTTTATTTACTTCTTTTCTATCCCAATTCCAACCTAAATCCGAAATTTGAGCACAAAATACCCAAGGAATCTAAGGGTGACAATTTAAGGGTTAAAAAATATTTTCATCAGAATCATCAAAAAATGATGTAATGCGTGATTGTTCCTTTAAAATTTTTAAGTCCTTATTTATGTCTTCTCCACTGCTGCTGTCATCCAAGTGCTGAAAGTATTTTTTCTTAATTGTTTGATGTTTTTTCTGTATAGTTTTTATACTATTGCTGTCTGAACTACCGACGGTATTAATTTCTTCTTCTTCTGGGATCGCTCTTACATTGCTAGAAACAAAGTTTTGGAAATCAAGTTGAAAATTGTTATTTTCGTTTCTTTTCATTTTATTTCCAATAAATGAAGTGTTCGTCCAATGTAATTTCACATCAGAGAGTATAGTGATTTTCTTATTTTTGGCACTACTTGATGTGGCTTTCATATTTTGTGGCGCTTCAGTGGTTGACTTATACAGGACCTCATTATTAAAAGTTTGAGGATTTGTTATTTCTTGAAGAATTTCATGTGTTGTATTTTCATTTATGAAATGTTTTAGATGCTCTGCATCGAAATTTTCATAATTACTAGGTAAGTTCATAAATCCGAGGTGGCACTTATGGCTGCATATTTTACCATTTTCGCAGAGGAAACAACTAAGTTTTCGGAATGTTATTTGATGTCTATCGCATGACCACAGAACTTGATGCACAGACATCGTCCCACGGAATCCTGGAACTGAAGAGGGAATTCGTCTCTCTTCAATATCTTGCTCTGAGACAGAAAGAAGTTTGACATTCTTCACCTTGACTTGAATATGCTTCCAAAAATCTTCCATAGTGCCAATATCAGTACCAAACCTTACAACTTGATCTGCAGTTCTTTACAAGGCAGCACCAATTCCATCAGGTGCTCCTTTGCCATGCCCGGCTTCTAGATAGTTCCAAGTTACAAACTTTAAATCTGGGAAATCATTTTTAAGTTGACTAATAACGAAGAAAATGTATCGATTCCTATACTGGCTTGAAGGGCTGTCAGATACAAAATGTATTGTATCAATCATAGGTGATATATCTCTTACGTAAGCAAGAAGTGGTATAAGATGTGCCCATATCGCACTTGCATCATGTCTATTGCATTTACTTATACTGCAAACACTGTATGTCTTCATGATTCCTGTTTCAGGATCAATTAAATACGCAACCGCAGTATGCAACGTTATTTGCAATCGCTGCCGCCGAAATGATAGCTTTGAATCTCCTCATTATATTTTACTGAGTAATTTTCAGAAAAATCTATGTGGATCAAAACCTTTTTGGTAGTCATTGTCGCTTTCATAGATTTAATGATCTTGTATTGGGCAACGATGTTAGAACAATGTTTAAGGTATGAATTCAGTGAAAATTCTAAATTTGTTATAATGTTTTTCGGGTAATCTTGTAATTTAGTTTTTACGGTAGTTATTTTTGTTTTCTCTTCTCCTTTTACATTGTAGTTTTCTTTTTTTGCGCACCACTGGTAAAAGTTAATTTTTTCTTCATTACTAAATTCTTCATATTTAATTACATTATTGCGACATATCTCGCAGGTTCGATTGAAGCATTCTTCATTATTTATATCACAACATAAACTTTCCAATACAGCTGTTCCATTGGTTTCTTTAATAATTCTTATTTTGTTAAGACTTTTGACCAATAAATCAAAATTTACGTGTATTTTACAAGCACATGTATTACGATTAGAGTCTTTTGGATAGAGAACCCAAAATGGTCGATATTTACAGAACGTAGAATATCCAATATTGCTGTTTTGAACTTTTATAAACTTTTTATGAAGATTAGTCAAAGTGTCCGATAAATAACGTTTTTGTTTTCTTATGCTTTTTCGTGTGATAAATTCTTTTTTATCAGGAGAGATTTTAGTATTGCTGTCGTCTTCAAAAAATTCTTCTACGTCTAATTTAATTTTTTTGTCTGAATCCATGAATGATTCATCGTAGTAATCTTTCTTATTTTTATCTCGCACTGTAAATTTAAACGCTTTATTTAACACCTTGTGCTTCTTAAACTGGTCTTTGTCCCTCATAACTTTTTCACTAAACTCTCGTTTTTCTTTCTTGCTTAAAACTTTAAATCCATCTCCCAAATTGTTTGATATGATTCCTCCAAACAATAATTTCTTTTTTACTTCATCTCGTTTATCTATATTAACTGATTTTATTAAGCTATCCACTTTTTTTTCTGTTGATAGCACTTTTTCTCTGTTTTTCTTTATTTGCTTACGCAACTTAAGTATCATTGCATTCCTTTGTTTAAGAGCTTTTTCTTTCTCCTGTTTAAGTTTACTCATATCTCTCCGGTAAATATAGCGAAGTCTTCTTATTAATTTAACCTTAATTTCACATTTTTTGCAATTTATATTAGGCTCCTTTACTAATTGGTGTGATGGTCCTTCTAATGGATCTTGTTCAGCATCTGCAGTTTCTTCTTTATCACTTATTGGAGGTGAATTATCAATGAGCATCTGTTGTATTTCTCTTTCCTTTTTCTTTTTTTCTAAATAACGTTTACTATTTTCATTCCATTTTTTTCTTTGTGCTCTTTTTTCTCGTGGTGTCATTTCAGCAATAAGCTTTATTTTCTTTTGTTCTTTCCGTTTCAGGTATCTCTGTCTGTCTTTTTCCTTTTGTATTGCATATTTTTCAGGATCGTTTTTAATGTCCTCGTACTTTTTCTTTTTATGTAGTCTTGCTTGCGCAGCTTTTTCTTCGCGAGTTTTTTTAGTTTTCGTTTTAGCCATATTTTAATCTGAAAATTATAGTATGCCTTAAAAGGTCTATTATGAATTCTGACATTAAAATAGTGCAATCTGTAATAATATCGCAACTCCGGTGCGACACTGTCACTTATGCAAAAAAATATTTTTTTCAGGAGAAGCGTTTAAAACTTTAACATCCCAAAACATACAATAAAAAAAACATTTTTTTAGATGAATAGCTAAGCTGTATAAGCTTTTCATAACCTAAAAATCTTTAAATATTGTATGTTTTGGGATGTTAAAGTTTTAAACGCTCATCCTGAAAAAAACTTTTTTTTGCATAAGTGACAGTGTCACACCGGAGGTGCGATATAATGATATCAGACAACATCACAATCATTGATCTGACTTCAAGATAAGTAGCTTAAACACTGGTATTATGGATACAAGTCAGCAGTACGTCGACACAAATATATACTTCAATAGATATAATATACCCAGACACAGAATAAACTCACGTGCTCATGACACGAAAATTTGTTCCGCGTAGGAATCGAACCCATCAAAATCTATTTATTGATGCATGTATGTCAATGTAAGTATGCACGTTATTTATGTAAAATAATATAACAGAAATACCTACACTTGAAACTCATTACCTTCCTTTTAGCCTCATTACCTTCAAATTCATAGCTGAAGGTAATCGACGGCAATGAAAGTGAGGGTAATGAATATTTCATTCTGTTTTTTATTCTACTCGGCAATTAATGAATTTTCGTACAGAATATCAATAAATAAGTTGGAAGATACAAAGTAGAAATGCTTCAAGATCCAAAGTATGATAAACCTGCTACGAGTAATGAAATTGAAATTGGTTAAAACACGTAGCCGACGATGTTTTTTGGCTGTCACAAAAAAATCACACACGTCCTGCCTCTTTCACTGCTCGTGGTCAACTGCCTGGCATGTAAGAGAAAATGTTTGAAGTTGTTTTTATCATACTTTGTTTAAATAGTAACAGTATTACAACTTCCGAACCCCATAATTCTATGCCTTATTATATTCTTATTCGCCAATAAGTAAAATTACGCAACACAAACCGCGATAAATAAATAAAATAAAATAAATGACTTAATAAGCTGCATAAATTACACTGAAAGTAATGAAATTTAAGCAACAATTTCTTTTTTTCCAGTAATTTATTCTTTGTAATTATGTTTAATTAAAAAAATATGCAGTCAAATTATACATAAAAAATATTTGTGAGCTTTTGGGATCTTTAGGTTCGCCATAATCTTCACGAACACGTGATTTGCACGAAATGAGAGGAATGACCTTCAATGGTTGCAAATCTCTGCTTCTTTGGGTGTTCCAACAGAGCCATTTTATAATTAGTAATAATATTTTAGTTTTCAAACGACTCTTATTATAATATAAATATTAAATAGTTTTTTATATGTAGGTTTTTCATTAGATGACTGTGCTTGTTCATTTTACGCATTATTTAGACAAAAGCGTAATTTGAAATCTAAAAATGACAAACTTCTTTCTTTCTTCATTTCATTCTCTACAAAGGAAATTTTGTCTCTTTTGATATTTTTAAGCGAGTTATCAGGCAAGTGGGTGAGGAATCGGTTGGTTGGTTCGATCGTACATAACAACAAAGCGCCATGTTCACAGGATATGTCAAAGCCTACGAGACCTAGTCCGAGTGTGTAGTGCGCACGCACGTACCCTCTAAGGAACTGTCGTCTGGTTTGTTTAGTTGAAATAAATTATGATGTCACACCAAGTGTTCCAAAATAGCGTGCGTTTAAAATGATCAAATAGGCTATTTAAAAAGAAATATAAATCTGCAATCCCATATTCTTTTGTAAGCACTAATGTGCACAGTTAAATAAAAATGAATATTTAAATAAACCGTCAAGCCAACTAGTGCTGTGGTCCGAATCTCAGAAACGCCCTCTAGTTGAACCGATGTCCATCAGACTCGAGTGGACTCCTCCGAGGAGAGATGCCCTTTGCCTAGAAAACTACTAGACCCACGCCATTTTCCAACATAGAGTACCCTAAGAATCTCGCATCCCCTACCTCAATGTCGCTGTAAAGTTCATCTAAGGTCAATCGGAGCTATTGTAGCCAGGGGGCAAATGTAGCTATTTCAAAGAACTCGTTACTGTTTCGTTTTTAAAAAAGTTCTTCTTTGGCTCTGTAGAGAACCTTTAATTGACCTACAATAAATGGATTTCACCAACACGAAACAGTAACGAGTTATTTTTAACAGGTACAGTCGCCATCAGATATATCTGAGCATACAAGGTGACCAAATACATCTGAACAGTTAAAATGTCATTAAGTTCTATACGCTACAAGTGACCATAAATATCTGAACATTCATTACTTCAATAATATCTGAGCAGATGCCTGTCAATAATATCTGAACATACAACTTTTCAATAATATCTGAACACGTCAATGATTATGTATCTACGCAGATCATGCACTGGGCTTACATATTTTGTTACTACGTGATTGAAAGGATGAACTAAAAACAAAGGCTAAATATAAGGAATAAATACGATGAGAAGGGAATAAAAATCTATCAGAAAATCATTCGTGTAGGTCACCACGAGTAGTAGAAATGGAAGATGCATAATTTTTTCTCTATTTATTTTTTATAATTAACGAGAAGTTATGTTTTTATTTTATTCTATAGATTAAATTCTCAATATCTCCTTAGAAATTTATTTAACCCGGCGTCAGCACAGTCAAAATATGCATCAACGACAGTAGGGTTGGGTCGAGAGGACCCGTATAAGAAAACGCCATAATTACAAAAGTTAAAATAAATTTGGTATGTGGTTGTACTATCTGTATAAAACGATTATCGTTATAGGTTTTTAGTAGAAAAAAACACAACATGATACGAAACTATCTTTTTAATGTCATTTTCATAAAAGTGTCACAAAATATTAACAAAATGGACAACCTCTGTCTTAAAGTAATAAAATTTTAACAAAACATTTTTTTTTATATAACATAAACTAATTTGTTACATGTTAATCAAATCTTTAGTAAACTAATAATATTATACTATTTGTATCAGTCTCATACGTCAGTCATAGTATCCTTATCATCTGCGCAATCTCGGCAGTACAACATTGCATGGTCACTGCAGATGTATTTGCATATACAGCTCCGAAAATTATTAGTTTTCTATCTTTTTTGGCAGAACAGTCTTGGCATCTCTTTCTTACATAAAGTATCTTCACAGGTGGCTCCTCATCAGGTACCTACTCCTAAAAACTCTCTTATTCTTTTGCGTATAAGTCTTAGCAACTGAATGACATCTTTACGATTGCGCAAATGCTCACGAACCAGTATAAGGCTTAAGTTTCTTTAGAAATTGGCGTTATGTAATATGTACGCATTTATTTCAGACATATTTGCCAAAAATAACAAAATAAACAATATAAAACAACAATAAAACATTTTTTTAAACGGCGCAAAATTACGACACGAATAGTATGGTTGGGTCATATTTACCTTTTTCGTGTTTGGCCGTGTCTATCACTCGCTGCGGCCGCAACACGACTGATTGGCAAATCCCACGTGGAGGGGGGCACCATTAGCTCCAGCTACTGAGAAGTTTGGCAAAGTCGCACAAACATTTTAAGAAACACGCTCATTTGAAAACTGCTCGGGTCAAATAGACCCAACTGTGCGAACGCCGGGTTAAAAATAAGACAACTGCGTTTTTTAACCGCAATAGAAATAAGTAATAATTTGGAGGAAACATTTGTCCCACTATTTCCATTGCAGTGGAAAATGGAATTCTGTACTTGTCATGCTCAAACTGGGCGCCATCCTTACAAAAATTTTATTTACTGTCTGAGTGGATGTGTTTGTTTGGTTTGGGTATGTATTATTTATAAAAGTGAAAATTAATAAAAAACAAATTTAATTCTTATAAATTTTTATTGAGTTAAATAATCAAAAATGTAAACGAATTAACTTGGTACACTACCTCAGTAGATGCTCAAGCTTAAGTATTTATTATTATAATAAAATTATAATCGAGATCGAAATAAAAAAAAGCAACTTCTGATACAATGAGTTTAAAATTAAATAGTAACAAAATGTTTTATTGTTATAATTATACATGAGATCAAATCAAAAAGTTATCAGGCAATTAGTAAGGTTCTTGAAATTAGCGTATTATTATTAGCTTAATAATTTCCCAATATTATCAATGCCCGTTTAGACGGGAATTTCTAACAGACGTAGACGGCCGTAACGTATATTGTCGAATTTTCAACAAAAACGCAGACCAATTAGTTATTTTGCTCACCATTTTTAGGGTTCCGTAGCCAAATGGCAAAAAAACGATATTCATACAAAAATAGAAAAAAAAACGAATGGACGTAGATTTTTTTTTTATCAAATCTTTACGTGTGGGGTATGGATAGGTCTATAAAATTGATAGGTCTATAAATTAAATATGGGACCCATTTCCACTAAATGTTGTTAGAATTCATAATGCAATAAGGTCGAAATTTTAGTTTGATAGTGTTTTGATGACATAATGACATAATGAATCGACCCTTGAAATGATAACCTCTTTATAAAATACTATTTCGTGTCAGTGTCATTGAAAAAACAGTTTAATGTGACATTTTTACAAAGTATAATTCGGAAACGGAACATAACATAACATCGGAAATGATCTTTTGCTGTCGCTTCAGATGACGTAATTGCATGGTTGTCCCTAGTAACGTAAAGTTGTCAATGGTAAACATTATGACATTGACGTTGCATTAAAATATTAGCTTTATACAGCTTGCAGCAGATTGCTACACGATATTCAAAGGTGGGGCCCAGATGAAAGCTCGTGTCTGTACATTACCATGCAAACTTCTAGCAAAAGTTGATTTGAACGAGATCAAGCAATTACCGCAATTTACATTTAATTCAATATAAAAATATTTATTTAGATAATGGTACGGAACCCTTCGTGCGCGAGTCCGATTCGCACTTGACTGGTTTTTAAATATGCATACTATTCAAATATACTGCTTATAGACATGTTTTCTCCTGCTAACCAATCTACAGTACAGACACGAATTATGAAATCTTGCAGATCCATGTTATTGTAAGCTGCCTTTTTATGATTTCATTTTTGACCATCATCATTTGCATGCCCTTTTCCCAATTCTATATGTGGTCGACGCAACATGTCTTCCGCTTCCATTCTCCTCTATCACTCGCAATATCAACACTCACTCCCTTACTGGCCATGTCCTCATTCACACAATCTATCCATCTTTTTTTCTTCGGTTTCCTCTCCCCGGGTAACCCTCCACTCTCATTATACAGGTTGGCTTATTGAAATGGGTCAGGATGGGAAAGTCTGAAACTATAATATATATGAAGATCTGTTCTTGGGAACAAGATTTTAATAAAAATAAAAACTGCATTCATACATTTAAGAAAAACCCTGTGATCAGCATGGGAATCAAATCCGGTCGTTTTGAAAAAAAAAACTTACACTATTTCTATTTAAATATCGATTATGTAGGTCTGAAGCAGTAAATGTTTCTATTAAACGTGATGTCTCAAATGCGTAAAATGCATTTTTGTCACATAATTTAAATTATTTCAGTAGAGGTTCTAAGTGACCACCGTTTTTTTAATACAAAATTTAACACGTATAGGTAACTTATCTTACTAATAAATAGAAATAGGAAATAGTGTTAGTTTTTTTTTTCAAAACGACCGGGTTCGATTCCCCAGCTGACCACAGGGTTTTTCTTAAATGTATGAATGCAGTTTTAATTTTTATTAAAATCGATGACATAGTTCCTAAGAACAGATCTTCGTATATATTATAGTTCAAACTTTCCCATACTGACCCATTTAAATGAGCCATCTTGTATACTCTCATATTAAATTTTTGACCATTATATAATTATTTGCCGAACAAGGATTGCTGCCTGATTTTTTAAATTGCTTACAAAATCTTTTTGTGCCGACCAAATTATTTAAAGGCTGACCAATTATATACTTCTCATGAAACATTAGTATTTTGTGTAACCTCCTTCTGCATTTAATACGTCTTGTAAACGTTTCCTCATGGAACCAACTACCTTCTCACAAAAACCTCGACCTCTGAACGATTCCCAAACATCATTTGCATGTCGCCTTAAGGCTTCTGTTGTTCGACATTGATTCCCATCCCACTCTTGCACCATTTTACCCCAAAGGTTTTCGATGGGATTGAGGTCTGGACTTTTTGGTGGTAGTTTGATTAAAGTTAGTTCTCTCTGTTCATTAATCCATGTCTGTACTGTACGAGCATTATGTACTGAGCTGTTGTCTTGAAGGAATGTCATTTGTTGTTCTGGATAAAAAACTTGAGCTGTAGGAAGAAAAGTATCTTCCAGAAGTTCCTTATAATTCATTGCATTCATTCGTCCACTTATTTCCACAAGCTCACCAGGACCATCTTTGCACATCCATCCCCAAAATCCAATTGAAATACGTCCACTCCGGCGATTAGGCAGCACATTTTGTTCTAAGTAACATGTGTTTTCGGGTCGCCACAAACTTAATCGCCCATTATCTGATGAGCAGAGAACCTTTTCGTCCATGAAAATAACGTTTTGAAAATTAAAATTTAAATAATTAGCTGCAAATTGTAGCCGCTGCATTTTGTGCCTTGGCGTGAGAGTTGGTTTTTTTGCCGGTACTCTATTTTTTAAACCTCCTTCTTCGTCTTCTAATGGTGCTAGTGGATATTTCGAATGTGCTTGAAAATTGTGTAGTGTTTATAAATCTGTCATTTTTGGCTTTATCTATAATAGCTATGTCTTGGTTATTTGTAGTAATACGCGGGCGACCAAATGAAACATGATTATTTAATGTTTCTCCTTGCTGCCATCTTTCTAGCCATAAATATACAGTATTTCTCTGAAATAAATACAATTTTATACTTTGTGAATAAAGTTTCATGTTTTGTGGGCAATTGATTTTTAGCATTTTTCTCCGTGATACTTACGGCTATCCCTAGCTCATCGGCGATATCTTTTACGGATAAACCATCATTTTTTAGTTGTATTATTTTATGTTTCATTTCCGCATCAATACGGTACGAACTCATATTAATTATAGTTAATTTATGGTATGAACTAATACGTAAGCAAGCTGCTTGAATTTATTTGTGCATGACACATGACAGAGGTGATAAGAATAAAAACTGGAAAGTGTTTAACTGCCAGCGTCATCTTATTATAAATAAATAATTAAGAGGTCCTATTAAAATTGTTCAGATATTTTTGAAAAGTTGTATGTTCAGATATTATTGACAGGCATCTGCTCAGATATTATTGAAGTAATGAATGATCAGATATTAATGGTCACTTGTAGTGTATAGAACTTATTGACATTTTAACTGTTCAGATGTATTTGGTCATCTTGTATGCTCAGATATATCTGATGGCGACTGTACATTTGCCACCCTGGCTACAATAGCCCCCATGACCTTATATCTGTGGCCGACGGTATATACTCCAAAGAAACTTTGTGATGTTACTATAATAGAAGGGCGGTTAAAATACGCGCGTTTTTTTACCATAAAAAACGTACTCTGAATGAAACAGCCCAGTGTACATAGTTCCATCCTGTTAACATGAGTATAAATATTGTTTCCTCATTTTACAGTACACAAATGAGCGGGACAGAATGCTCAAAGTATACTTCATCTGCTCGCTCGTAGTTTACGTGGCCGTGGTCATGGTACAACTGCTGGCATTCAACATGTAAGTCGTTATTTAACGTCTAATAATTATTTTTTTGTTATAATCATTTTTTCATCAAGAATTAAGGGGCATTTAATTTGCGGATACTATGTACATCCTTATTTAATACTAGGGGCCCGCCCTCGCTTGTATGTAGAGCTGTAGTGTAGACTAAAATGGCTTTCTTCATATATATAATTAAAAACCTTCCGTGAAAATTAGATATACTTACTTATATTACAAAGCTAGGGAATTTGTTGGTTTTTTCTTGGTTCAACGCGCTCCTAAAATACTGGTCCGAATTGAAAAAAAAATATGCTATAAAATAACATTACGCTAGGACCAGTAGGACCGAAGAATCGATGAAAAATGTTGCAAAAACAGGTAAAAATAGCCCATTTGTGAACTTCCGTAACGTGCGCTGGGCAAGCGGTTAAAGTTACAAATCATGTATCAATAAAAATCATGTATAACGGACACTTCAATAAAAATCACGTAAAATGGAATTGTTTTCCTTTAAAAGTTGTACAAAAAAGTCCGCGAAAGCATGTGTCCATGTTTTAAGTTTTTTCTTACAACCTTTTTTCTCAAATTAACGCAGGTGAAACCAAACAGGACCTCTAGTTGTGGCATAACTGTAATAGCTAGACATATAGTATCGCAGATTTTTTGTAGATATTGATGTTGGCTATAAAAAAAATTAAAATTACTTTGCTCTATTGTCAATGGCTACAATGACTAGCGTACGCGATATAACGTTATTTTTATGTATTTTTTTCATTGGGTTAAATTATTGAAGTTTCCATACGGTCCCTAACTTTTTTGAAAATACTCTATAGCCTATGTTCATCATGGATAATGTAAAAATCTAAATGTGAAAGATTTTTTCCAAACGGTTCAATAATTTTGGAGCCTATTCAATACAAACAACTATCTAACATACAAACAAGCAATCAAATCTTTCTTCTTTATAATATTAGTATAGATAAATAAAGATATTTGATTCGTGGGACTAGTAGTTGCTGATAAGTGAGAGAGATCTTAATCCAATCTTAGTACCTAATCTTTTACGAAGCTGTGTTACTGCAACCCATGTGCAAAATCCATCTGCTCTTCTCTGAATCTGATTTTTATTGATCTTATTAATATTCAATGTACTGTGCGCTTGAATAAAACTATTAAACTTCGATCTGACAAATAATCAAGTGAACTCGACGCTTATCGCTGATTTGTCTCTTTTTTAGTAACGTGATCGGCTTTATTTTCATCGGAGCTTGCGGTCTCGTCGTCCTCTCCGCCACGTACGTCGTTCTCTGCATTGATTTCAAGGTAAGGCTACAACAGAAATCCTCACTATTATAGTCAAATATCACAATGACAGCTATTTTCACAAAACTTCGGTCCTTTGCAGGACCAATGATATTATATATGGCAGACACGATTTTTGTTTTTCATAAATACATTAACACTGTGCAGTTTTTGAATCCATAAAGTCGGACCACGATAAGTCTGCAGTGACTGACAGTAGCAAAAATTTAAACTGCACATGGCAGTACTGATTATAGTTAAATTAACTTTCCCTGATACTTTATTATTAACCGACTTAAAAAGGAGGAGATTCGTAATTATATACCTATATAAATTTTATTGTTGTTCGCACATTTATGGGCGAATTTCGATGATTCACTTTTAGGGTTCCATACTCATAGGTACCCTAAAACGGAACCCTATTGCTGGCAATCTGTCGTCTGTCTCTCTGTCCATATGCCACGGGTCTATAGATCGTAAACGAAATGAGTAACAAAACTGAAACTTTGGCATTTTATGTGGAATGCTTGTCCAAAGCTGAATTTTTGGTTCAAAATTCAATTTCATTATTTTTAATGGGGTGCATATACTTAATACATCATTGTATATGGCTCATTGAGTAGGATATCAACATTGTTACGTATCGGAATGGGGTTCGAAAGTATAATGGCAGCTCACACTTGACAGTTCAAATCAACTGTCCCTGCCCGGAGCCAGGCGGGGCACTATAGGAATCATTTTCAATTCAAAAATCTATAACTCCTGTGTTAATAAAGATATCATCATGATCTTTTTTTTCTGATAATCTTGAATATATTTGCTTTTAAATAATGTATAATTTGTGTATAAAAGTTTATTTATAATACTTACAAAAAATATACGATTTTTTAGACTTACATCTATGTTTTAATAAGTTTATAAAGGTAACTAGTAAATGTAACTGCTTAAAATTAAAAACAAACATCATAGTAGCTCAAATGTCACTTAAGAGCTTCTTTTCTTCATCAAAAAAATCTAAATATTTTTTAGTATAAGGTTTTCTCAAACTTGTAATTTACGGATCAGAGGTATACAATAGTGTGTAGAACATCTTCGTTGGTGGCTGTCCTCGAATATTTTCTTGCATTATGAAGCCTGAACTGTTTGTAGTTTTTGTTCCGTTACTCTTGAGCATCTTCTTAAAGTTGCCCAAGAGGCAATACCGAAAAATGACGTATGACACCATGAATCAAAACCTTGTGCACTGAAGATGGCACATAGTACAATTTATATTTATTAACATACAGTTGTGCTCAATCAAATTCCTTCTCCAATTTCTATTTTGGCTTAAGAACGTTTTTCTATCGGCCTGCTTTAATACAGCGTTGAAGAAACTGAGTTATGAAAGACTTCTGAATACTTGCGATAATTTTAGCAATATTTCAATCTGAAGATTCGGTGAAATTAATTCGTATATAGTTAGAGATGGAAACACCATAATTTGAATCACTTTCAAACAATAAGAGACTTACGGTGCGTCTGGTACACGAGAACTGACTCATTGCGGCAAGATATTTAAAAAATAATTATTTACGACAAAAACTAATGAATAACTGTAATATTTCATACTCAAATGCACTATTTTATACCGAAAAATTATGAAAGACGTGTGCAAAATTAGTAGATGTAAACTATTTTACAATTATGCGGTATTGTGATTTTCCATGATTCTTATGGGAATGGGATCTAAATATTATGATAAATACACGATATTAGTATAGCATAAGATAAAAAAAATATAACAAAAGGGCCAAGAGCCTTTATTTAAATGTCCGTGCTGAGAAACCCGAAATCAGGAAAGTCTTATTAAACGTACCTAAAAATATATGTTTTCACACGCTGATATTCTAAGACATTTGACAATGTTATGCACTGATACAGCAGAAAAAAATTTGTTGCCGTCAAATAATATTATATTATCTAAGAAATAACACAAAAACAGAACTTCGGCAAGCTTCGGCAAATGTCAAAACTCCAACTGAAAGTTTAAGAAACGAAAATAGTCCACATTATGATATAGATTTTTTTAATTGAATAATATTAAAAAAAATCATATATTTTATAGAAAAGAAGACATTCTAAGCTTTCTAAAATGGTATCACACTTACATGACTTCTTTTGTTATGATCCTATAAAATTATACCAAACTAACTGAAATCTAATTGTTATTTTTGTATTTTTTTCATTCCCTGACTTTAGATGTTCTTCTTTATAAAATACGAAGAGTCAGAGACTTAAATTATATTGATTATAATAAAGTAACTCTTTAGCTATAATTTGATGTATAATACATGCCTCGAATCACAGTTACGAAAAAAACATTTATGAGATGGCTTTCTTAGGCGGGTTCCCATAGTGCGCCCTTAGAAAAGGGTAGCCGTGAAAGTTGTCATTATTAAACAATTTTTGCTACGTGGTCTATCTCAAAATCGAAACTAGTTAAGAATGTGAAAGTTTGGTTTGTGCCATATGCACATCACATACCAAAACTTCAATTTCAAAATCTGTATTAAAACAACAAATAATGAAAACGTGATCATAACGTACTTTGTGAGTTGTGATAAAAACAAACAAATGATTTTTCCTTTTGCAGTACCTATATTGCGAACTGCGATGTAGATATCATTAGAGCTCGAAAACGAACTATTTCTTAGTTCAGTGATATTAGGTAGCTTCTATAATAGGATGATATTGATGACATTTTTGAATGACTTTGTCTTAAAAGGGCTGCTAGATGTTTTGCTGGTGTGACCTGATTATTGAATTTTATAATATTAATCGCCGAGGTTTAAACTCAATCTGACAATCTGATTTAACCCTATGCTGAAGTTGTTTAGATACTTGATACTCACACCAATTAGCTTAGGCCTAAAATATCCTAAAGGAGAACGGGCAAAAATGTATGGAAGCCTGCTTAGGAACCAGACTAGAAGAAACACAAAATGCGAAATATCAATGGGTAGATTTTTCATGTACCTACTTTAACTATTGTTATAGAGGGAAGTCCCAAGGTGTTTTCTTTGATAAAAGTATTAACGCAATAAAGACAGACTTCATTCAAAAATATGTGTTTATTTTTATGTTAATCGTCAATAAATTTTGTTTATTTTGTAAAACAAACATAGTGAAGTACCGAAGAAATTAGTTAAGTCTTTCTTCGTAAAATATTTTTTTAACAGCCTTGACTCGGGTACAAATGCTCGTATTCATCATACAAACAATTTCGCCTACTGTGATTCGGATCTAGGACCTCGGAGTAGACGACGCCTTTAAAACGCGGTGTACAGACTACTTCGTAGGTCGTCAACTTTTATCCTTATACGATCATTACAATCATCATCAGCCGATAGACGTCCACTGCAAAACATAGGCTAATTGGTGTGAAAATTACTAGAGGCGGCCTATTTCCAGCATTGGACTTCCATCATTATAATATAGCATTTTAAATATTATCTTTCCAGCACACATCACCTCGCCTGAAGCGATTGGCATCGAGGGTGCATAACAACCGCACGATCGCACAGATTATGTCGTTCATCGTGGTTTCTGCCTTCATACTTCAAGTTCAATTTATCATGGTACGAATGGTTTTGTTTCCAGTCCCAGCATGAATATTTAGCTCGTTTTTATCACGAATTGACTTATTACTATGGAGTTTGACAGTGAACCGCGAAAAAAAACCTGATATAATGCAAATTGTGGTGCTAACGCTACGGGCGCAAGGCCCTGTTTCACCAAGTCGACATGTGTCATTAAGCTGGCAGGCATTTTGTCCCAATTGTCAATTGTCCGTATCTTACTTCAAGATAATTTTATTGTGTTGTGAATCAAGGGTATTTTTTTCAAGTCGATATAATTGACAAATTATCAATGTAAAATTTGTGTTACTGTTGTAGTATTTTCGTTATTAGTTTCAAAATCGCTCTCGGTGGTTGAAAAGATGAGTTCTTACACAGGAGAGTTTATAAATAACCAATAATTTTCTCCTTTGATATCACCGATTTTGCGTTCAAAAAAATTAGATATACCACCACCAGAAATAAAAGTAAGTGAAATAGGGCTAACTGGTGTATATTTATTAATTGAGAATATTACAAATATGTAGGTAGGCAAATGCACATCAAATTTATGCAGGCAAGCAAATGCTACCTCAATACGTTTTTGTGCTTGTATTAAAACTTCAAATAAGACATAAATCTAAACAAAATTTTGCTATATATAATTTCTCTACTTAGATAAAATTATATTATTTAACTACAATTGTTTTTTTTTTTGTATACTTAAGGCTTTTTTTCCCTTGTTTCGCCCCTGTATGTAGAATTATTTGAATTCAGAAAGTCGTCTGACGATACTGAAAGTTTAAGAAACACTCTCATAGAGCATGATGAACCTTTTACCTTTTTTACCTTTTACTTTTGTATTGAGGAGCTCGATGGCGTAAGAGGTTAGCGCATTCGGCTGCGATCGTTGAAGTTAAGGAACTTTCGCAGTGGTCGGTCATTGGATGGGTGACCAAAAATTTACTATCTTGAGTTCCTCCGTGCTTCGGAAGGCACGTTAAGCCGTTGGTCCCGGCTGCATCTGCAGTCGTTAGCACCCGCAAATCCGCACTGGGCCCGCGTGGTGGGTCATGGCCCAATCTCCCTATTCCATTAGTAGGGAAGGCCTGTAACCCAGCAGTGGGGACATTAATAGGCTGATGATGATGACTTTTGTATTGCTTTTATATTTACAGTTACATAGACGTAAAAATGTTGTCATCCCTACTAAAATTAATAAACTAAGTTTCAAACTCGGTCACAAACTCATTACAGTTTTTAACTTTTTATCACCTGACCCGCCAACCATGAACATAGAAACTATGCCTAGAACTGATTAAAGTTGAGTAACTACTTGATGAATGTATTATAATACTTTACTTTTTTCTTTTCCTATATCTTAATATATGTTTAGGTGCTTGGACTATACAGTGGCTCCCGATTGGATCCTAAGACGTCGCTACATGATGCTGCCAGCAGTGCCTTTTGTCCATATGATATGAACGAGGTAAGTACTTTTTCAAACTCTAAAATGAGTGTTTTGATATTCCATGAATAAAAATAAAGAAAAGAAAAAACCTAAGAGTAAAATAATCTGTTATAGAAAATATCTTGAAAATACGTGAACACAAGATGCTAAGATCCAATTTATTTTCAGCACTACCTCCAACTGACACTGATGGTGATGTTCCTGTGCGCTGTACACCAGATTCTTATTACAATCGTGAAGACAATCCTGCTCTTGATAACCTCAGTGGCATACTTGGTCATCACAACTCAAGAGCACATGTACCTTACTAACTACTTCTTCGAATTCCAGTGAGTTTCAGCACGTATAAAACTTAATTATCTACTAGTTTCTAATGTTTTTCACACAAGCGTCTGCGTTTTTGCTTATTAGGCTCATATGCTAAATGTAGTCATTTGAAATATTACAAAGAATTAAGGCAAATATGTGAAAGTAGGTAAAGAGTTGTTGCATTGTTTTATCACTGGTGTTTGTTTGTATTAGACAAATCAGGCACCTAAAAAAATAACCATTTTTCTACTCAAGCGAACGCTACTAATATGAAAGTTTAAAAATAAGTAATAACTTTCCAAATTATATGTCGTAACCGTTTCATTTCCATAAAATAACATATGTTTGATCGCATAAAGCTTACTACAAGTAACTTCCCTTTTATATTTTTCAGCTTCCAAGTTAGCGTTATCGAACAAACGAATAGGAAGAATGCAATTTATCTAAACCCATAGATTTTGTTGTTGTTGTAAAGTTATAAAATTCCATTCAAACGCTTAACCCGGCGCTTTTAATATTACTGCACACTTATATTCTTGACAGACACCACTGCGGCCTGGATTGGAACCAGCAGTGGACGAACATCGTTATCACCCTAGGCGCCACTGTTGCGCTGATGCTGCATTCACAGCAAACAGAGAGTACATACCGATTGGACTTCATCTGGAAACTACAGGCTAATGGTGAATATTTAAATACAAACATAACAAACAATACAAGTAATGTCTTCGATTCTATTCCAATATATTGTGAAAAATCCTGCAGCTTAAAACTGTTTAAGGGATTAATCCTCGATAGTTATTAATAGTACCTATACTTTATAAACAATTTCGGAAACCTAGATGCAAAAGATTTACAACAGAAGTTTCTCTAGTGTTTCGTAATTTATATTTTAAAGTAATCTGCATTTGCTGTGCCAGGGGAAACGCGGTAGGGTACCGGATATAAGAGGACGCCCACGAGGCGCCCTTATCTCTCTTAAAGTATATAAGTTAAACTGACTGTTAGTTGCAGTAGATATACTACAATTTTACTGAGTATTCCGTTATTTTAAATTTATTTACTGATTAATGAGTTGCGAGAGTTCAAAAACAGTTCAAAAAGGTTACATTAGTTATCTTTTTGAACTCTCGCAACATGAATTTTATGTAAATAATGATAAACATTAGTTTTATCTAAAAAGTTGAAATATAAAAGGGGGAAAATTACTACTATTTCTTTTCTGGGGAAAAAACTGTTTAATCAGGTACAAGTACAAATTTATTTAAAATATGTTTACTTCTTAAAACAGACCTGAGGAGAAGTTTAACAGGAGTTTTGAGTGATAACTTGTCATAAAATGATTATTTTTATTTTCTAATGCTCCACTTAAACTAAAAAGAATAATAAAACTTAATATTGACAAAATATGCAAAGATACTACGAAATTATAAAATATTAAATTTACACGATTTCCGATACAACACCTTCAACTTTTTCGATTTCATCAAATAATGCCCAATTTAGTATATCTGTTTTTTTGTATTTTTATAAAAGCTTATGAAGTCGGGTAGTTTTTAAAATTAGTCAGAAGTTATGGAACATTTTTTTTTAATTGAAATTCTATTATGTTTTACTTAATCCATTTTTATTTAGTATCGATAAAAAAAATATATCTTAGGTTAAGGTAGTGAGTAAGTAGGGAGAAGATTATTTTACTGATAAAACTACAAACAATAGGCATTCTGTTAAAAAAAAACGAAGAAAAGTCAACCCAAAAAAAGATTTACTTTTTCCAAGTTGTCTCATCGTGGAATCGTAAAAAATGACAAAAAAAATCTAACTCGCAAACTACGAAAAATCGTAGAACATACATGGGGGTTAAATTGATAGGCATGGTTCAGCTCGCACTGGCTTGACACCCTAGAAGAAACATCCTGTATATAAATAACTAAAAAATATAGTTAAATTTTGATAACTTAATAAAAGATTTCGCCTATAGAAAGACTAGAAAAGTAAACTTTTATTAGTATTTTCATTGTTTATCCGTGTTTTTTTTCGTATGGGTTTGAATTACAGTTAGGGGGCGCCGCAGAAATCTCGCCCAGGGCGCTGGTAGTACTAAAGCCAGCCCTGGCAATCTGGACACTCACAAGCATGCCTTGATCCAAAAAAAGTTTTAAGATTTCTTGCCCTAAAGCTATCGAAGGTTATCTGACAGTTGATTAATTCTAATGTTTTTAATTACGATACAGATGAAAAAGAGGATATGGAACACCTGGAGGCTTACAACCGTAAACTGCTCGCAAACATTCTTCCTGAACATGTCGCACAACATTTCCTTTGCAGCGATAAGAACATCGATGTAAGTATTTAGAAACACTTTGAGATCTCACTTTGACCATATAACAAATCAATCCATGTTTAAAAAATCTGTTTTAATTCAATTGCTCTTTAATGACGCTTTACAATCACTCTGTAATAACAACAATAACCTAAAAAATAACGTGATGACAGAAGTTTAACTTCGAATAGAGAATCAAGAACTTAGTTATAAGGGTCCCTTACACCAACATGCTTCATTCAAATTAAGACTGAATCTTACTCATTAGTTTACGTATCATTCATATACTTTATTGTTCAAAGTCAAATAGAGATGGAATGGGTTTGGTTTAAAAATATTAGGATTTTGGTACAAGTTGTCCTAATAACGTTGTTGCAAGTGAGCTAAACTCTTCGATCAACAATACTATAGATAACGGGAGAGCGCGTAAAATCCTTCTCGTTAAATATACTCACTTGAGGCGTGAGATCTTATTAAATAAAACAAGTTTCAACGGCATAGATGCACTGATTTATTTACTTACGACGTTTCACATCCTGAAAAGGATGCGTCATCAGAATCGTGACGACTTAGCATGAAAAGGATGCGTTGCTGTGCATCTAAACCGGTTTTATTTAATGAGTGGTGTGCGTGAAAACCTAAAAAACAAATGTGAGATCTTATTTTCAATTAGTTTGGGTAATACACAGCCAATGTAAACACGCTTCACACTGACACAGTGTGCATTCAAGAGTTGCAAAAATAAGTACCAAATAAGCAATGTTTCTGTCGGAGTATCTTACTTTCAGTAAGTACATGTATAATACACTAGATTTTTTGCTTTACACTAATAATTAATGTCATATTTCTAATAGAATCACAATATTCAAACCTCCGCTAAGAATATTTGACAACATTGGTCCAATATTTTGCTCAACATTTTTCCAACAACCATTTCGCAAAAACTAAAAGAATCGACGTAAAAACGAAGTAACTCACTGGCCAATGACTGGTAAAAATACTTTATTTTGTGGGCCATAAGGTTGATTTCACATTTTTCTTTTTTCACCTTTATCGTTTTTGTTCCAAGTATCAGATATAATTTATTGTTTTGTTCGTTTTCTAAGATAAAAGGTCGTAAGTACGAAATAACATTTTGTTATTTGTAACATGGTTGTTATTAGGTTCAACTTAAACTGTTTTTTAAACATTTGTCGTTGTTCATTGGCAATGGAATGTCTGCATAAATATATACACACGCGGACAGGTTGTAGCTTTGATTTTGTATGCAACCCGTTATCTATAGAATTCTTTATCGAAGGCAAAACCCACTTATAATTTCAAAAACCCGCCAGCAATACTTACTATGCTTCTGAAGCAGGAGCTGTATCACGAACAATGCGAGTCTGTTTGCGTAATGTTCGCTTCGATCCCGAACTTCTCGGAATTTTACGTGGAGCTGGAGGGCAACAACGAGGGCGTCGAGTGTCTCCGCCTCCTCAACGAGATCATCGCTGACTTCGACGAGATCTTGGCTGAGGACCAGTTCAAGTACATTGAGAAGATAAAGAGCACCGGTGCCACATATATGGCTGCATCAGGTCAGTACATACGTTGTGCTTGCTGTAGTCATTTTGAAAATACCTTTTTATAGTTTTATTTTTATTTTTTAAGCATTTAACTGCAAGATGTTTAATCTAATGAAAATTGACTAGATAAAATTCCACGCGGACCAGGCAGCAGATGGGACTTGAACCCTGTACTTGTAGAGGTATTCATTTGACATGTGTGCTACCTACAATGCGAAGAGATGGCGCTGCCTTGCAGCCTAAGAAATACTAGAGAAAATTTGAAACAGACGATTAGAACCGTGGTAGCATAATGGTCAGTGCATCCACCCGGATAGCGGAGGATGCAGGTTCGAGTCCTGTCTGCTGCTTGGTCCGCGTGGTTTTTTTTCTAGTAGAATTTTCTTTAGATTTATTACCTGACAGCTGAAGTACTTAAAAAACTACCTAAAAAGGCTGTTGTATATCTTGCTGCTCTCTTTAACGGTATTCTTCGTCTATCGTACTTCCCGAAATCATGGAAGGTGTCATATATCGTTATGATACCTAAACCTGGCAAAGACCACTATGAGGTGTCATCCTACCGACCCATTAGCTTGCTGCCCATACTATCTAAATTGTTTGAAAAGGTATTCCTCACTCGCTTAATTACACTGGTACAAGACAAAAAGCTAATACCTGATCACCAATTCGGGTTTCGAGAGCGACATTCTACTGTAGAACAAGTTCACAGAGTGGTCAATCAGATAAGATCGGCCATGGAGCAGCGCCAGTATTGTTCTGCCGCCTTTATAGACGTTCAACAAGCTTTTGATAAAGTTTGGCACGAAGGCCTTCTATACAAAATTAAGAGACACTTTCCTCACAACTTTTTCACTCTCATCAAATCGTACTTAGATGATAGAATGTTCCGAGTAGTTGTTAATGAAGACCTTTCCGGATTCTACGATATAAAAGCAGGTGTTCCGCAGGGATCTGTGCTCGGGCCTATGTTTTATATACTGTTTACCGCAGATTTACCTGAATCACCTGAAATACTATCTGCCACATTTGCAGATGATACAGTGGCACTGAGTTGCAACAAGGATCCGAGAATTGCTTCTCAGAAGCTACAAGCACATCTCACAACCATTGGCCAGTGGATGGAAAAATGGAAGATAAAGGCGAGTGCCTCCAAATCCACTCATGTAACTTTTACGCTGAAGACTGGAATTTGTCCACCAGTTAAGCTTGGAACAGAACAGCTTCCGCAATGTGACGTTGCTAAATACTTGGGGATACATCTTGATAGAAGGCAAACATGGAAGACCCATATTCAAAAGAAAAGGGATGAACTAAATATTCGCTTTCGCTCACTCCTTTGGATAATGGGAAGACACTCGCGTCTCAGTTTGAATAACAAGCTTCTCATTTATAACGCGGTATTAAAACCAATTTGGACTTACGGCATCGAACTTTGGGGTACAGCGAGTAACTCGAACCTAGAAATCCTGCAGCGATTCCAAAACTCAGTGTTTCGCACCATACTGAATGCTCCATGGTTTGTGAAAAGCACAGAAATGCACGACTACTTGCAAAGCAACACTGTCAAGGACGAAATAAACGCTATAGCTAAGCGCTATCAGGGCAGACTTATTCACCATGTTAATAAACTTGCGGTGGCTCTCACTGATGTTAGCAAACACTCCAAAAGACTCAAAAGATGTACTATCGGAGAGCTGGGAAACAGGCATTAACTGAAGATCAGTGTGGAACAATGAGAGAAGAGCTTTTTGTTGAAAAAGCCATCTCGCACGCCCGAAAAGTCATTGAAATGTTCTGCTTATAGTGTAGACTGATCGCAGAAAGCGTTAACACAAAAAAAAAAAAAAGATTTATTACCTTTTTATGGCTTTGATTATACAATATTTTTTGGATAGTTTGCTGTAAACTACTTCAAACTTTCCCAGCAGATAAAAGTTATCAGTCCTCAGTTTCTTTAGCTTCATATACCGGTGATTGTTATTCGACGACCAATAACTCCTACCAGTCACAACAGCTTTCCTTTTCGTATTAATTTTAATCCGTTGATCAATGATTAAGTCAACTTCTTCTTAATCTTAAGTGAACTTTATGACTATTTGTGCACATATTCTAGGCTTGACGGCTGCAACGCGAGACCTTCGAGGGTACCGCCACGTGACAGCCATGGCTGACTATGCGCTCCGTCTTCGTGAGCAACTGCAATACGTCAACGAGCACTCTTTCAACAGCTTCCGAATCCGAATCGGTAAGTGTAGGAAAATCTCCTCTATATCAGGTAAGTATGAAAATATTAAGAATGTGCAATGCGAATTGTATAAAAAAACCACTGGCGCTAGTTGCGAATTTTAGAAGTGTTCATCACAGATGTGTCTGTGGTATGCAATGGTTGCTAAAACAGTCTCTTGTTTTATAAAACTTTTGCCACGTATTTTTGTAAATTTCTGTCAGGCATCAACATCGGACCGGTGGTTGCTGGTGTGATTGGTGCTCGCAAGCCGCAGTACGACATCTGGGGTAATGCCGTCAACGTTGCATCGCGAATGGACTCCACTGGCCTTTTGGATCATATCCAGGTGAATATTTAGAATCTCACGTGATTCGATAATCCAAACACCGTCATGTTATATACCAACTACAGTTAATTCTATTGTAAATTGATTTGTATTTGTTTTATGCTTTGGATTTACTGAATCATTCCCAACATATCGCTTTGCGATTGTGGTACCACAATAACTAATTTAGAATAATTTTGCTAATGCGAAGCCAATGGACTTTTCTAAATATTGTCGATATTAGTATCTGAATGTGTCTGGCTATATCTCTATTGCCAAGCGATTGTGTAGGTGACGCAGGAGGTTTACGATATCCTAGCGGCGCGGGGCTACAGTCTGCGGTGTCGGGGTACGGTTGATGTCAAAGGCAAAGGCAACATGGTGACATTCTTCCTTGAAGGAGTCGGTGATGCTATGAACCCTGGCTGTCGCGATATATACACTGTGAGTCTCTAGCTTTACCTTTTTTTTGTAATCTTGTGCTTTTTAACATTAGAGTTTTAGTTAATACTTAAGGAGATCCTCTTTCTTTGCTATGACAAATCTAATTCAAATCACAATTGAACTAATAATGAACTTTACGTTCATTTGAACTGGTTAATTAATGGCAGAATCCGCAGCCCTCCACGTCGTCGGATGGGGGGCGCGAGGAGCTGAGCGCGCGGCCCGACCACTGTCCTCTCGAGACGCTCTCCGAGGGATGCACGGACGAAGACGGACCCTCACCACGAGCGTCCATACCAAGGGGTATGTATCTCAAACATATCACTGCTAACAAACATAAATAGATTTAAAATTTTGTTCTCCAATTATTTATTCATCTCGTTCTTTTTTCTATATTTTCTTACAAATTTAGTATACACAATCATATCTCAGGTTTGACAAAACTGTCTGAATTCGCTTGTCGATTTTATTCTTAATTTTTGGGTTCAAAGTCTGTGACAGAATTTTGTAGTAACCTGACGTGCGTGTGTAAGTGCATAAAATTGCTTGTGAAATCTGTGTTAACTTTGGTCAATTCCAATTTCAGAAAACCATACTGACACGGTGAGCCCTATCCTCCACAATGGCGGTTCCTCCTCTCGTGAGAGTTTGGCCAGTGCTGTGAGAGCAAGAGTATTGCGCCGGCTTGAGAGGCCACAGTCCCTCGCCGACGAACCAAGTCTACCAGCCATCATCTCGATGATCAACGCACGCGCGCATTCCACAGACTTGGAATATGCTGACGAGAAGAAGAACTATTCCCTTAGAGATGTGACGAAGACCGTTATGGAATCCCGCAGCAGCGGAGAGATCGAGGCTCTCCTCGACGGTAGAGGGCCTCGTAGAGCAGCCAGTTTAGCGGACTTCCTATTCAGGCGGAAACAACCTAAACTCAACCTCACTGCGGTCAATATTATCGCCAACCCAATGAATGTGGTATTCGACTGCGAGACCCGAGGATCACCCGAACCGACATTCACAAGCTAAACTTCTTACTGGATCAGACTGCGAAATACACACTGCACAGAGGCTTTATATGTCGGCCGTCAATGTAAATATAGACACTTAAGTGGAACCTCCCACAGAGTCTACTCTGTGATCTGCTGCTATGCGAATCGTTAGATGAACCGATACGTCTACGATATTCGTTGTATCAGTGAGTGTTTGATCTTTTTCACTTTTATAATGAGACGATAATGAAAAGTAGTATTGTATGCTGATTGGGTGATTGTGTTATAGATATAAGCTGCTGACTAAGAGAGGTTAGAAACTAAATGATACCCGAACAAATCGGGAAAGCGTAATGTAGTTATGCCTGCTGGTGGTTTTCTAAGCACGGTATGTTGTGTATTTGGCTTAAAAGGACTAGAGCCGCTTATGATTCCAAGACTGACAACATTGACACTTATTGGGAAGAAATACGACCGGACATAGAAATATTAATCATGATATACGCTTACGAATTTATTGATATTAAAATTAAGAATAAACGATGGATTTTGACGTAAGGTTGTGATACTGCGGACGGCATCGTGGCGTCCGTGGACGCTGTCAATTGAATCGTTAGTTTCGAGTTTGACGAGGAAAGAATGAATAATTAATTCATTCTTTCCTTATATTATTAAATAAATATATTAATAATTGAAATATATTATATTTAGGTAGATGATGATGATTTATATTTACAACTGGTAACAGTGGACGGTTCACCACAACGACACAGTCAATGAAACGTATTTATAGAAATAACGTCAACTTCTAATTTTTAGTATCCAATATTATTTATTATAAAGAAATACATTCACGCGCTTAGATATGACGAATTAATTGATAAAATAACGACGTCGATCATAATTGTTTCGCCATTAGAACACTTAACAAAGAATTACTAAAAACTCTTTACGAAGATACACTAAAGTTCTTTCGTAGTTAATGTTAAAATAGTTGTATTAATAGTCATCATCATCATAATCAGCCGATGGACGTCCACTGCCGGACATAGGCCTCCTCTAGGGAGCTCCAAACACAATGATCCTCTCTCGCCTCTCGCTGTGCGACTCCGAGCCTTCTTATGAGGCCCATTGTCAACGACCACGTCTCAGCTCCGTATGTTATCACTGGCAACACGCACTGTTCGCAGACCTCTGTCACTGTCTACAAGCACTGAGGTAAGTTACAAGAGGACGAGAAGACATCGCGAAGTTTCCTGAACGCTGTCCAGCCAATTTGAATTCGGCGGTTTACCTCTTTCGAAATCTGTCTCTGTCGAAATTGGACTTACCCAAGCTGACTACTTGTCCTAGATATAAATATTTGTCGACAATTTCGAGTGCAGAGTTCTCAACGATTACCGGGTGGAGCGGAACATGAGCTTTAGATATGATTTTTGTCTTACTCATTTTCATTTTAAGGCCCATCTGTTGAGAGGCTCGGCTGAGGTCATTAAGCATTGTATTGAGATTCTCCTGAGAGTGAAGTGTCTGCCATAACAACTATATCATCGGCAAATCGAAGGTGAGTAATGTACTCACCGTTGATGTTGATGCCAAGTCCGGTCTAATCCAGAAGCTTAAAGATGTCTTTCAGCGCAGCGGTAAATAGCTTTGGAGAGATTACAACTCCCTGTCGCACTCTTCGCAGTAGTTGGATAGGTCTCATAGTCTGGTCTTGTATGCGGACTGTCATGGTGGCGCTTTCGTACAAACTCTTCAGCACCTAGATGTAGCACCGTCAATACGGCACCTCTGCAAAGATCACAGCACAGCCCATGTCTCCACCGAATCAAAGGCTTTCTTATAGTCCATAAACGCTAAGCATAGTGGTAGGTTATATTCCTCGATCTTCTGTATAACCTGCCGCAGAGTGTGGATGTGCTCTATGGTACTGAATCCTTTACGGAATCCGGCTTGTTCAGGAGGCTGGAAGTCGTCTAACCTATTAGCCAGGCGGTTCGTAATGACTCTCGAAAACAACTAGTAGACGTGGCTCAGTAGCGAGATGGGTCTGTAGTGTCTCAATAGGGTGTTCTAGACGCTCCTGTGCCATGCCTCTGGCGTTATGCCTTCGTGGATAGCAGAAGTGAATAATCGCTGAAAGATTTTACGTACTGGTTTTCCACCTGCTTTCAGGAGTTCCGCTGTGATTCCATCATTCTCTGGCTCCTTGTTGGTCTTTAGTTGTTTGAGAGCCATACTAATCTCGTAAAGGCTGTCGTCTGGGATATCTTCGGTATAATGTTGGGTTAATTTGGCTCTGGGATCTTTGGCCAAATCAGCAACAGGTTTCTGTGTTGAGGTGTATAATGTATGTCCATAGAAGTTCTCGACTTACCTCAAAATCGCAGGCTTCGAGGTGATAAGACTACCGTTTCGGGCTTCAGCTGCGTCAGCTGACTTTGTGCGATAGACAGATCTCTCGCAAACACTTTTGTACCTCTGTTGTTCCTAGTGGTATCTTTAATCCTTCCGGTATTTAATAGACTAAGGTCATGTGACTGTGTTTTAAAGATCTGACTGTTAATTAGCCGGTTAGCTGCCGCGTCCGTTGAAGACTGGAGTCTCATATTTTGCCTTCTCTTATGAGTCCTAGAGTATAGTCAGAGAACCTTTTGTGCCCTTTAATCCGACACCACCGTGGGACTGATGCTCGCCCCGCGGCCAAATCGCAGAACATCGATCAGTGGATTTTCCCCAATCAGGCCTAATGCTGATCAGTTATACCGCCATTCTTCGTTCGCCTTTAAACCTTGTTCGTTAGTCAGCAGGGGGCACCACGAGCAGGTGAGGTAGGCAGTTGGGGCGCTAAGATGATAGGTCACCCCGTAACCCCCCCCCCCCCCTTCCCATATTAATAGTGCATACTCTTAATAAATATTATCTGTATATAAAGAATAAACTAGTAAATTAAATTAATTAATTAGAAAGTCTTCTTTAAATAGATACCTTCTAATATAATCTAATTTAAAACTTTGGAATATGAATTAATTAAAAATCAACCTCAAACTTATTTACATACTTGTTTTCAATAAGTGAGAACTTGTTACTAATATAAAAACTCGCGAAAGGAACATTTAGGAACTACCTGGGTAGGTTTGAGCTCAATTTGCTAAATTAATGAAATATTTTCGGAAAAGTATGTCATGTGTAAATATTAAAATAATTATTGTAAATATAGAACTTAATTAATTTATCTTATTGTGGTAAGTTTTGACTCTAAAGGCAAAGCGGTAAAGTGTCAAAATTTTAGTTAGTAAGATGAGTTCAAACTATTCTCCTTCATTATTCTCATTTTAGTAAATATTTTTCTAAAGATAATTTATCAAATTATTTAAGGCCATCAATGTCTTTTAATTTTTACTTACCTATATCGCGTGTCTACCTGAATAATAAAATAGTTTATTTTCTCCTTTAACTGTATATTCCTTAAAAACTGTAAATATTAAATACCAAAACAAAAACTATAAAAACCCAAAAATAAAATATTTATGTATAATTATGTTCACAAAATACTAATTAGAGTACACGCCTGAGTTAGTAAGAAGTACAACTTTGAATTATTTACGTACATTGAGATTATTAAGAGGGCGGTTCTATTTGTTATGGTAAGTTAGATGTTTGTTGTGTTATGTACTTCACAGTGTAAAGAAGGTGTTGCAGTGCCACGTCGGTGTTCAAATAAATCGAATGACGTTTTCGCGAGTTTAATGGAATTGTGAGTTTTTACTGTGACAGTGAAAAATAACTGTTGTGGCATATCTAGGCGCGATCATTCATAAATAAAGTCATGTCTTTTAATAGGTATCAGTATGTTTTTAACTCAACGAACCCAAGCTCATTGGAATGGAAAGAAGTTTTGCAGGTGCTTCATATTTGATAAAGTTTCTTGATCATTTTAATGATACGTAAGTTTTAAAAGTCTTGTAGGTACTAGTCTAGAAACTTTTGGACGATAACCGCTTGAATCAAATGGTAGATAAAGAACAAAATTCTATAAATAATAATGATACAGACAACAAGCAATTAAGGCCGTAGGATATATGTTACACCCACTTTGACTGAGCTAAATAATATTTATAACTTTTGATTTAAAATTATAGTTTTAAGTTAATGGTACGAGTATATAAATAAATAAATAATAATAAACAAATAAATATTTCCAACACTCACACCAATTAGCCTAGCCCCAAAGTAAGCACTGTAAGGCTTGTGTTATGGGATGCTAGGGTAACGGATAGAATACATATACAGTACATATATAAGTATATTTATATAGGAATACATATTAAAACTCCATGACTGGAGTACAAATGCTCGTATTCATCACACAAACATCTACCCCCATCGGGATTTGAACCCAGGACCTCTCGAATCGGCGACACCATGAAACCCGGCGTACAAACCACTAGAATTGGTTGAGTGGACCGCGAACATTGAAGATGGTGTTTTCAAGTATAAAGTGAATTTGATTCAAATGGATCTATAGTAAATAAATAGTTTTTATCAAACCAAAGATGAACAAACTTGGTTTTAATATTTTATTTATAGATATTTGATCCATAAAAACCAGGACCCTATATCAGTAAGTCGACATAATAGTTATAAGCTGACAATTGTCAATTGACAGGTGATTAGTGACAAAACTTTAAACTACTAATATAATTTCTACAACAGTTATGGGGTAATTTTTTTAAGTCGATATATTTGTAAAATTGTCGATAATTCTTGATATGAGATCGGGGCTGAGTAAGATTTGCGTTACAATTGTAGTGTCATCGTTGTAGTTACAAAATAGCTCTCCTCGAAAGCTTGAAAAGATGAGTTCTTATACAGAAGCATTAGTGAAGAACGCATACTTACATTGCTACTTTCATATCATTAATTTTACGTTTAAAGAAAAAATCTGCATAAGCAAATCCAGTATCGAACATTTAATAAATAATGAAAACGTTGCAGTAAAACGATCATACCACAAGAAACCGTCGGTTTATATATTGTAGTGACATATGTCAACTTGGTGAAACAGGGGCCAGAAAGTACCTCTGTCACGGTACTAACTTGTTGTTCGGTGAAAGTTTGAAGATCCATTGACTGTCACTTAAGTACCTAATATTAAAGTGCATGATGTTATTACAATTGACCCCCCCTTTATTCACAAAGCCTTTACATTTTTTTTATTTCATAGGCACTGCAGGGCTGTTCTGTGTAATCAAATCTCACTTCTGCTGAAACATCCATTTATAGGTGCTTTACAAAAATCGAATTAACGAAATTTAATTTTAGATTGCATGTTACAGAACCGACGTGCAGATACTTCGAAATTGTGGATAGGATCCATTTTGGTTGTTTGCGTGTGATATTTATGAGATTTAAAAGAGGTTGAAATTGATTGTGGAGTTAAGTATCGGTTAGGTAAAAAAAGGGTTGCACCATTTGAAGATATTTAAAATGAGGTCATAATTTGACAGTGACAATAACTATCCAAATGAGGCCTGTTAAAGTAATAGAATATAAAATAAACAGTAACTGGCTCTGTGGTGCAACTCATACTTAATGATTGAAAGTGACAATTATCCAAAATAAAATCATCCAATCTCCTCTAATCATCATAATAAATCAATATATCAGCCATTATTTGAGGGAAGTGAATAGAGAGACGTCATAGGTACAAGTACTACAGATTCAAAGTGTTTGTTGTTTGTCATAAAAAAATCACTTTACGGGTATTAAACGAGTAAAACCAACCAAATAACAACCAAATTTCATTCTACTTAGATTTAGTAACTTGTTAGATGAGCTAAGTTGCACAAATAGTAAACGAATTCCAAACCGCCCTTTGGTTAAATAATAATTATTATGATAAAGCATTGCTATTCATTCAGTGTTTTAATGTTTTAACCGAAATAAAATTATTACCTAATAATGCCCCGGGTCCAAATGTTTTTATACACTTGTTTTGCTTTTACAGAAACAGAAATTAATCTGTAGGTGGTAAAATGAATTTGTAGTTTAGTAATAGGTCGTATTTAATTACATGGCACTCTCATTATTAGCAACTTAACTATCTGCCGTAACTGTGATTTTTCTCCTTTTCTCGGTATAACATATTTTTTTTGTAATTATTAAAAGAATTTCAAGTATTGTAACGAGTATTAGGTATGTTATTGTTAAATCAAATTGTAATTCGTGTAAATATTTAAAAAGTTACAGTTTAGATAATTGATATTTAATGTTTTGAACCACGATTCGGAACCCATGAATTGTCTTTGTGAAATTTTTATCCACGTAGGGAAATGCTATGTATTTTTCGATGTTCTTACATTAATAATGATTAAATTTAGATATTGTGCCAACAGTAAAAATATTTTGGAACGACCGTAGCAGTATTATGATACAAAAAAATGATTATTGAGCATATCCTATTCAGTCGCTGCGTATATAGTTATTTGTAACTACGTTAATTATTTAGTACTAAAAGGAACAAAATTTACACATATAAAATAACTGACCTTAGGTTAATATTTTCATGTACTTTGCAGATTTTTCTATCCTCATTATGAGAACATGAGACCTCAGTTCAGAAAAGTTAAATCATGATTTATAATGAGCTTAATACCTATATAAGAGGTCTGATTGGTAGTCAATTTTAAACCTTACCTAGACTTTGGTAAAAGTCAAAAGAATCGATCAATTGGCAATTGTTTGTAAGATTTCTAATGCCGGCACTTCACTTGGCTATTTGTATTTTTCACAGCAGATTTTCCTTTTCACACTCTATAGAGGATGAAAAGGAGAAACTGTTGTTAAGTTTACAAATAACAAACATGAATAGTCAAGTGAAGTGCCGGCATAAGTCCGTGGCATGACCATAATTATATATTTTGGCGCACATTCTATTGCTGCAAAAACGCACTTTGTTGACTTTTGTCAAAGTCTTCACAACCAGACCACCTTAAGTAGATACTTAGTTAATAGTATATTATTATCCAATTTAATTATTATTGTAGGTAAGTAAACGTGTCACCTTATAGAGATTGTATTCGTTGGATATTTGTATATCTATCTACTTTCTGCCATTTATTGTGACGAGTTTCTTTCTTTTATCTACTGGACAGATAAAGTAAAGCGCTTTTTTTTAATGTAAGGTATTCGATGAACAGATTTCAAAAAGAAAAAATGTTATTGGAATCATTCTTTAACTATTACATAGAGAAGTTTCATAAGTCCAATAACACCTACGCTGTTGACATTAATAAGACACAAAAATATAGTAAAAATATTTTAAAATATATACCTATACATATCGTCTTTAGAAATGATAGACCATAAATTCTTATTTGGTTTCACAAACTTTGTGTATTGTTACCTTGTTAAATATTTTTTTGTATTACCATGAAAAAGTTAGCCTTGGTAAAAATTTGTACCAGTGTGCGATAATTGGTGGAAAACCAAGTTGTGGCTGTGCTATTTTAATACTTATAAAGTGCTTAAAGTCGTGATAAAATAACTAAAATGGGAATTTGTCAAAGTTGAGACATGAACAAGATCAATACATCCTCACATTTATTAAATGTGTATTCCAAACATAGAAACGAAGTTTGTGAAACTTTATCCAATTTAAGATTGATTTGAATTTAGACGTTTGGGAAATTAATTTAATAAGTGCAAATGGATCGTTGGAGCTCTCTTAATTCATGCAACAAATAAGTGTTTGGAAAATGCCATTAAAAGTGTCAACTGCACTATTAATTTGTAATAAACAACTGAAAACACTCCGGAATCAAACGTCTAAATTTATGGCCACCAAAGACCTTTGCTTTGTTAATACTGTCCATATCTTTCTTCTTGTTCGTACAAATTTACAACTAATTGTAATGTCGATCAATTCATATCAATATCAACATTACTATTGCTGTTTTTAATATTACAATATTTACGGTAATTTTAACGTCTCGATGTTACCTTATCCGCAGAATGAGATTTTCATTCTTATCGTAGACTGCGTGTTGAAATATACCTATATAAATAGGTATTTATTGTTTTGTTGTTTTATTATTATCTTCCAATCAGAGTGTTATCAAATGAATTTATTTCTTTTAAGGGTAGGTATAGTTTTGATTTCATAAGAACATTTTTGTTTTTATGGACGATGTCTTTATTTTTAAACATCGGTCTTTTTCGACTATGATAATATGTTACACAGCCTTGATACTGAGCCACTGTTCATACCTATTTTTGGGGAAATGAAAAAACGGGACCAGCGCAAGTTGGAAAATTGGATTTTCTTTAAAAAAATTGAATTTTGCAATTAGGTACACGATAAAAAATCACTCAACAATACTTCAAAATATTTATTATAGTAATAGCTTAATTATTTCAAAACAGCATCATTCCACGATAAGAATTAAATCTGCCTACTTTAATGTTTATAAGTACATAAGATAAATAAATATTATAGCCAACAGTATATAGCTCATAATATTATTGATTACCTATGCATATTTCTCTCGACTCGAATAAGTTTCCAATTTCGATCTACTTACCTACATCAAGCGTGGTACTCTTCACCATTAATATACCTATTAAGATTTCAACGCTTTTTGAGTGGTGCTTCAACTATATAAATTACTAGCTGACCCAGCGAACTTCGTACCGCCCTAAAAAAATAGGGGTTGTCCAGCGGACAAAATTGTGAATCTAAACCATTCTCAGATCCCCTTGAACACACACAAAAAATTTCATTAAAATCGGTCCAGTCGTTTAAGAGAAGTTCAGTGACATACACACTCACAGAAGAATTATATATATAAAGATGTATCACACATACTACCTTAGGCCTCAACCCATAGGCGCGTTTTTATCGGTCGATAATATCGGATGCATTATTGCGATAATGCGCCCTACTTAAATTACGCCGTATTATCGCAGTAGTGTGTAACATCGTAGCCGTTCTAATAAATAATGTACTAAAAATAGATATAGCAACAGCTGATAATATTATCGACCAACAATAACGCGCTTATGGGGTGAAGCTCTAAAAAAGTGACATTCAAATCCTCTCATGTCTAGATTTGTGAGACTTCAACAATTATGTAGCTTAGTAAATATGCCTAAATGCTTTAATCGAAAAAAGGGATGTTGTCACTAATCGTAAATTCATGTTCCGTGTTAATTTTATTATAGTTTGTATTATAAATATTCTTATATCATCGTAAATCACATTTTTTTAATTAAATAAATCACATTGCATTAAGTAACATTTATTTTAAAAGCTATAAACAAACATTAATTTTAAATGGAAAAAAATAATATTCCAGAAATTTAGTTGATTTTCTCATCGAAGATGCTTTATGATAATCAAGAGATGGTCTTTAAAAAAAGAGCAATTCCGAAAAATTTAATCCGCATTATCTGTTTGAAACGCGTCTGTGGCCCGTGACAAAATATTGTAAAAGCGATGAACGAAGAGAGCCTTATGCTTTTTTTGTAACAAAAGTCTATTTTTTTAAGGAAATTTCGTGACGCTTTACAACATGTGACAGACATCACTTTCTTTCGTTCACGTAGGACAGCGAGAGTTCCTTGCCAAAATGAATTTTAAAACAACTCCGAAATGAAAGAGATCGAATAACAGTATTTTATAAATTTTACGAGGCAGTATCATGTTTACGTCAGTACTAATAATTGAAGCACAATAATTTTGGAAAAAAAATAAGCATAAATAATTTATTGTTTTATCAATATAAGTAATTATTCCAATCTCAAAAATTTTATTGTATAGAGATCTCATAGTGCACAGATCTAAAAGTGCAAAAGATGTTTATTATACATATTAATACTTACCAACTGGCCAACTGGCTTACGTTTGGATTTTTAGAACAAAGTTTCAATCTAATTTTAACACCAAAAAAATATTATTTTTAAAATGTTGAATAGTTATTATTAAAGATCAAGTACGATTGTTAAAAAAGTTTGGAGGCCAAAGAACCGAATTATGAAATTTTCAAGTGTAAATCGAACATTTAAAATGGGATACGCTATATTATGTTTATGCAATGTATCTGTAGTGAACCCTTATATTTTCAATAGAAGATACTTAAAAATCTCACTGGAGACTTAAACTTTTGAATTGCGACTGATTTAATGAAAATTACGTAATTATAATAAAATACACGAAGATGTATGTTACATAGTTCCTCCTGTGTATTCTGTATACGGTACGGATAAGTATTTTAATTTATAAATTTTATTTATGTCGTTTATGCGTACTGGTGACTAATTTGCTGTACCTATGTGTTCAGATAATATTGTATGATTGTTAATCTTTAATGTTAATGGTATTTAATATACAGCCTGTACCCAATAACAGTTCTCTGGGCGATGCTAACCTGTCGTTAAATACACTTACATGTGAATGTGTATACTCGTATTCGTAATGAATATTATCAGCGATTTGTTTTGGTAAAAGGGAAAGCTTAATTAAATAAACAATTTATGATCGTACACAGAACTGTTATAACAATATTGACTGTATGGGCTCTTAGTTTTTCATCTATATTACGACTGTGAATATAGCCTTGTGATTCAACCTTAGTTTGTAATTAACAAAATCAATACTTATTTCTTGTAATTAGTTATAGAAACTAGTTTTAATTAGATTTGTGTTAATCAAAGTGGTATCGATGTTATATATTTCTCGTAATTCGAATAAAAAAATGATTAATAATTAATATTCTGTTTATTAAAAAATACAACTTGGGAATAAGCGTAAAGGTAACGAAATATTCAATTCGTGATTCGCTTAAGACCAAAAACTTTTAAGTCCGTAATTAATGTATTTATAGTTATTATTGTCAGAAACTCTTCCTAACGGCACTAAATGGTTGGAGTCAACTCCACTTTTTTGTAGTATTATGTTCGAATGTTGATTACTTATTGTGAACATTTTGAGATATTTACTTGCTGATTTTTACTTAAGTATTCATAATTATTCAACAAAATCTATTTTGTTTATGTAAATAATAAGTATTGGGAGGTCTCAGAAGGTGAACTGACTTCAAGGTAAGACGATTAAAAATATTATGTTGCTGATTCTAGTCGCGAAGGTCGTGTCATTGTTATATACGAGTAGTAACAGATCATTAGATTTTTTTCTTAAAACGAATTTCTGGAATTTTTAAGGGCACGCTTAGACTGCGATGCAGTAAAAGCTTGCATGTTTCTTTAAAAAATGCAATGGACTCTGATGTGATCGCCACGACGTATAAGACACAGATTTTTAACGTGCGATGTCGACATTACTAAACCCCTCTAGTAGCGAAGACATTAAAAACTCACTAAATGCGCAAGAATTACTCGTAGCACTTCGCTACAATTTCGTAGCATGCTACGTTTTCAATGTACCTTTTACATTCTTTAATTAGGACAGTAAAAATTTAATTTGTCAGCTGCGTTTTGATCACCTCACCTCAACTTCTGAAGCTACTTAATAAAATTTTGTTTGTTATCACGCTCAATCTTTACATAGTTTAATACAAATTAGCTCCCGCTAGCGAGGGGTAGCGACAAGAGTTTCTAGAAATGGCAAAATCCGAAGTAATAATACAAGTATTCGTTATTGACTTCTATATTGATGGGATTTACTAAATTTCAAGATTTCAAAATACGCCCCTATCTGTACGCTTAGATGTTTCATTTAAGATATGATGATGCAGTGTTCAGCAAAAGATAGCGTGATTCAAGAGAATGTGTTTTATGTATCATGACATGGCCCGTGAACAATAACTATAAAGCAAGGTAAAGCTTGAGGTAAGTTGGTGAAATTGGGCAGTATTAATTACATAATATTATCTCTTTGAATAAAATCCTGATGACGCAGTATTATGTTACCTACATAATATTGCGTCATCAGCTTTTATTTTTTTTTCCTTAATAACATTAATAATTAAATACTTTGAATTTCCCCATGATAGATGCGTTTGCCATTTGAATAAAGTGACAATGACATGAACACAATTCTTATTTCTACTGGTAACATTTTTAATTGTATTTCCGGACAATAATACTAGTAAGTACCTATCAGAATTTGAGAGGAAGTAATGAAAATGTGTCTCTTTTTTTAAGTGTTTCTTTTGTGTTTGTAGATGTAAGTACCACGCCTTCTTTATATGTTAAATAAATAATCTGTCATGATTATATTTAAATAAATGGTATTCAGTGTGAAATGTGTCTTATTATTTAACTAGCAGCCACCCGCCACTTCGTCCGAGTTAAGTTTGGTTTTTGACAATCCCACAGGAACCTTTCCGGGGTAAAAATACCTAACATTTTTCCGAAATAAAAATTGTCCTGTCTCAATCCAGGTCATAAACTATATGCGTACCCAACTTCATCAAAATCCATTCACTACTTTTTTTGGATTGTGTAACAAACATACAAACTCTCATATTTACAATATAAATAAGATTATAATACTTAGCTTCCGCCAGCGAATTAGTCCACCATTAGTGCAGTCATTGAAGCATTATTGCTCCGATTTTTTTTACTGTGAACCGAATTGCATACAATTTTGGAATTAGGTTCATCTTACCCTTAACTTCAAAAGATAAATGATTTGTACTCCGCAACCACCCTGGGGGTGGTTGCCACCCCTTCTCGGAGGTGAATTTTTTTTTTTTCATAATAACCTCAAATATCGATAGAAAGCCTAATTCTAAGCAAAAAATCATTTATAAAGTTTTTCAAAAAATCTAATACTTTTCAAGGTATCGGCAATTGAAAATTCGAAATTTTTTCCCGTTTTTCATCGTTTTTTTGCAAATATCTCCAAAAATATAAGTTTTATTGAAAATTTTATATAAACAAAATTGTTGCAGATAAAACAATGAACAATTTGGTTTTTTATAAAGTATTCTAAGTGCAATATTAAGCTAGATATTAAAGATCAAAGCCGCTTTTTATTTTGTCTGAAATTTAATCGATGTGGTCAATGCCATCTATCGGCGAGCAGATGCATTTTAATGCATTCTAATACAAAAGAGTTTTGTAGTGCTTGAAATAAGCTTTAAAATGATTATATGATGCAAGCTTTATGATGACTATTAAAAGTCTTTTGCACTTAAAATAAGTGAGCTGTATTGCAAATAAGGGGAGCATCTAATGTTTTTTCTTTTAAATCAATGGGTTTCATAAGTGCCATTTCCACCAAAATTAAAATTAATCGTATTCCGCCTAGAATTAACTTTATTATGAAGAGTTTGATAGATAGTATCAGTTTCAGCTGCTTCAGGATACATATTTTTCAAAAACGTCACGATTAAAAGAAAAACCAAAATTTCAAATTTTTAAAAAACCCACTTTTTCATTATATCTCAAAAATGAAGACAGATACGTATAAAAGTGTACGATTTAAAAATTTAGGTATTTTTCTGACAAACAATTTGGTTTTTTTTGTTTTTTCTATCAAAATAAAATTAACGGAGATATGATTGTTTAAAGAGCGCGTGGCAGTGCAATCACAGCCTCTCGTAAGCCCTTTAACCCTTCACCGTTTTAGAAAAAGGTTTTTTGATATGTATTGCAATGAAGGATGTTGTAGCTCTCTTAATTACCTTTACAATGGTTTTACATAAATTGTGATAGCACGAAAATTGAAGGAGTTATGGTCCAAAAACTTATTATATTTTTTTCTACTTAGTAACTGAAAATTTCGGAGTGTGAATATTTGGAGCAATGTGAAAGTACGCAGTATAATAGAGACCCACAACTATTGTAATGTGTATATATATACATAATATGGCTCATATATTATGGAAACGTAGGCATGAATACATACCAACGATCTAATATATATATATAACACATTTCATCATCATCATTCATCCAACGGATTGGGGGTGGGTCATGAATGACGGTTTATTAAATCCACTTAAGTCTGTAGATCCACCCGCACCACAAGAACTGCTGAAAATGATTTTTTGCAACTGCAAAAAAGGATGTGGAGCGTCTTGCGGATGCAGAAAAGTTGGCCTGTTTTGTAATAGTACCCGTGGAACGTGCAGTGGAGATAACTGCCAAAATAGCCCTCCAATTCAGCCAGAAGATGTTGACTGTAACAGCGACTCCGACATTGAGTCATGAATAATAATATTATATTTTAATAATAATAGTACAATTTTATATAATTAGTAAATATTTTATTCAATAAATGGCAATTTTTTACTCTAAATTAAATTATTTTTAAATATGTAATATATTATGGGTTGAAAATGATTTTAATATGAGGTAATTATGTTAGAAAATACTTTACAATTTCATCACTTACTATTAGACATGTTTTCTAGCGATAAAATGGCTCAATGTCAATTTTTCCATTAAGGGGTTGTTTACATCCCTTAAAAATAATAGGCGGAGTTCAGATCATTTTCACTTTTGAAGTTAAGGGTAAGATGAGCCTAATTCCAAAATGTCATGCAAGTCGGTTCACAGTAAAAAAATTTCGGAGGTAAGACCGTATTTTTCGCTTCAATGACTGCACTACATAACTTTTTTGAGAATCCTACAGAAACCTAACAAAAATGTGTGCCAAATGCCATCCAAATCTGTGCAGCCCTTTTTGCGTGATTGAATACAAACAAGTGATATAAACATTCACATTAATATTGTCCTGTAGATTCCGAGCAAATAGACAGACAGACAGACCGAGTGATCCTGTAAGGGTTCCGCTTTTTTTTGGAGGTACGGAATTCTGAGATGACATTTAAATTATTAGTAGGATTAGATAAGGCCTGTAAGACATATATTATCCTTTAATAAGTAGGTTAGTGCGCCGTGTGTGTGCCGGCCTAGAATAGCACCACCCCTCTCGTCCCATGGGTGTCGTAAAAGGCGACTAAGGGAACACAGCCAGCAGAAGACGGGCAGCAGCGTCTTGTTACAATATCTTGGCTGTACTGCGATCGCCAACCCGCCTGCCAAGCGTGGCGATTATGGCAAAACCCCCCCAAGAAATGAGTAGCACAATTAAAGATTGGCCCCCAGTCCCCAGCAGCCCTGCTATTCCTAGCCACGGTAGCAGCTATGGTAACGGCGGGGCAAGGGGTGCTAAGAATCCCCGGGTAAGATCCGGCTACCACCTACGACGACTAGACTTGGCAACCTACAACACGCGCACACTGAGGACCGACGCTAAGCTAATAGAGTTGGAAGAAGCTATTAGTAAGTTACGTTGGGATATTATTGGATTATCTGAAGTCCGAAGAGAGGGAGAGGACTCGGTAATCCTCAATTCCGGTAACTTGCTATACTACCGGGAGGGCGATCAACAGTCCCTAGGCGGTGTCGGGTTTATCGTCCACAAGTCCCTTGTCCACAACGTCATCACCATCGGAAGTGTGTCGACCAGGCTAGCATACCTGATACTCAGAATATCAAAACGATATTCGTTGAATGTCATACAGGTTTATGCTCCGACCTCGACGCACCCAGATGACGAAGTGGAAGCTATGTATGAGGAGATCATTAAAGCCATGCATAGCTACAAAACACACTACACGGTTGTGATGGGGGACTTTAACGCAAGGTTGGGGAAGCGTTGCGGTGATGAGTTGAGAGTGGGGCAATTTGGAGTTGGACAACGGAACGCCAGAGGACAGATGTTAGTAGATTTTATGGAGAAGGAGAACCTCTATATGATGAACTCCTTCTTCAGGAAACCCCAAAATCGAAAATGGACCTGGATGAGTCCGGACGGTAAAGTTCGAAACGAGATCGACTTTATCATGTCGACGAAAAAGCTAATATTCAATGATGTCTCTGTGATTAACGCCGTTAAAACGGGAAGTGATCACCGGTTAGTACGAGGCACATTGAATATCAACATTAAGCTCGAAAGATCTCGAATGATGAAGTCGACGCTCCGACCAATACCTGCACAACTACAGAACCCCGAGAGCTTTCAACTCGAGCTTCAAAACCGCTTCGAATCCCTTGAGAACAGCCTAGATGTGGACGATCTGAACAACACGGTGGTAGATACTGTCCGTACGGTAGGGTCCAAGTATTTTAAAGCCCACCGTACCAAAATTAAGAAACTCTCTGACAAAACTCTCCTACTCATGGAACAGCGGAACGAAATGAGACTACAGAATTCAGGAGATGCAAGTCAGTACCGGCAGCTAAATAGACAGATATCACAGTCCTTGACGAGCGATCTTCGCCGATTTAATACACATTGTATCAAAGAGGCTATCGAGCGCAACAAAGGCTCCAAAGTGTTCGCGAGAGATCTGTTTATTGGGCAAAGCCAATTGACAAAGCTGAAGACTGACAGCGGTAGCATCATTTCGTCTAAGGCTGAAATCCTGAGGGAGATTGAGAGTTTCTATGGACAGCTATATTCCACGCAAGCACCTGTTGAAAGCAAGGCTAGAGACCCCAGAGCCAAGCTTACTCGACACTACACTGAAGATATCCCGGACGTCAGCCTGTATGAGATTAGTATGGCTCTCAAACAACTTAAAAACAACAAGGCGGCGGGCGATGATGGAATCACAGCAGAACTTCTGAGAGCGGGCGGTAAGCCGATACTTAAAGTCCTCCAGAGGCTTTTCAACTCCATCATCCTTGAAGGCAGAATGCCAAAAGCATGGGCCAGAAGTGGGGTTGTCCTGTTCAAGAAAGGTGACAAAGCACTCTTGAAAAACTATCGACCAATCTCGCTTCTTAGCCATGTTTATAAGTTGTTTTCGAGAGTCATTACGAATCGTCTCGCAAGCAGGTTTGACGACTTCCAACCTCCCGAACAAGCCGGTTTCCGCAAAGGCTTCAGTACCATAGACCACATTCATACGCTGCGGCAGGTTATACAGAAGACCGAAGAGTATAATCTGCCATTTTGTTTGGCGTCTGAGGCAGTATTATATAATAATAATAATAACAATAAACTAAAACTTTTGTGCAATATGATTACTTTTGTTAATAAGGAGAAAGTCCAACACAATGAAAATACTATTTTTATTTTTGTTACTGTAATGCAAGATGTAACTTGAGAAGTTTCGTATAAGTTTATTTTATATTTTATTACAATAACTATCATTATATTAAAGATAAATTATTACTCTATCCTCTCTTTTTTCTGGTTTTTAACCCATTGTTCAAAACTGCCCCATGTCGATTTAAATGTGCCTCCCTGGGGAGGCAGATTTGAACAAAGTGTTTAAAAAACACATTATTTCTCTTTAACGTTTTCAGCAAATTCAAACATTTCATCATTTTTATATTAAAAAAGGAGTAAGTAAGCTAAGAAAACTATGTTTTTTCAATTTCTCTTTACAGTTGATTTTTTATGAGTCCAAATAGGAAAAATGTGCTAATGTGCCTCCCTCTCCCCTACTTATTAATTGGCCTTAAAACAATGTATATTTATATTTTATTAAACATTTCACTGCTCGATGTTTAAATGAATAGGAAAAATATGTAGATGACAGTGTCGCAGAAAAAGCTGTGCTCTCTGAGTTTCTTTTTTAAATCCCTCATGTATCTAATTATTTTTCGGGGTAAAAATTGTCCTTTGTTTCAATACATGTAATATACTATATGTGTATCTTAATTTCATCTAAATTCGTTCTATAATTTTTGTCGTTAGAGGCAGTTTTAAGGAACATTGATACATGGTTCGTTTTTATTGTCAAGTATAAATACCGAGGCCAGAGTCAATCCGTAAAATTCATCCTCATCCTCAAACCTCATGGAATCTACGTGCCAAATTTGGTGTCTCTAGACCCAGTGGTTAATTTTCTAAGTTTTAAGCAGATTTTTCTTTTATTTTATTTATTTATACATTTTGTACACACAAATATAGAGAGACAGAAATTACAAAATAAGATAGTAGTAGGTACACGGACATAGCATATTTCAACCTGAAATATATAAAGATATTTTTTATATGTATTTAGATAAAAACATACATAGGGAAGAATTCAAATACACGACCATGGACTTATAAAACATGTACACGACTGTAACTTGTGGTATTGCGCCGGATTTTTAAATAAGTACTTGTTTATTAATAATTATTTTCATTAGAGTGCAAGTGGTGCTAAATTTAGTGGGAACGCGATCTTCTCGACGAGGTGCCGCGATCTACCTATTCATTACGTTAATTCGGATCTTTGTAAATGGAATACGTTGAAAACTTATTTAAGATCAGTCTCTCAATTTCGTTTTATAGAAAGAATGACAAAGATAGACTGTTGTCAAAGGACATGGCTAAGAAACTGCCCTTAACGTGTATAAATCGCACTAGCCCATATTTTTACAATATTTTTTTATGAATTATTACGTGTTTATTATTCTCATACAACTTTTGTGAAATAATCAAATATTTAAAAGTATAAAAATTGACTTTATGTCTGTTTAAAAAGCAAAATATTCCGTTTTACAAAATAAATGAACAATAAATGTATACAAAAAATATTTGTGTAAGTATATCGAAATAAACAATATTTTTTATAAAGCCTTTCAAACTATGACATATTTTAGTATAAGAAATCACTGAAAGCCTAAAATAATAGATTTTATTTTTTTGATCAGGCTTGAGACAAGGCTGTATGATAATTTATCCTTAAATTTTTGCAAATAGACAAAATAAAACTTCACAGATTCATAGTGTAACTTGTGATTGAGAGGGGATGTTAGGAATAGTAGGTAGTATTAAGCTATAAATAAAAAATGTCCGTTTCCTCTCTCTTTCTCTTATTTCTTGACTCCATGTCGACATGATGTGTTTCAATAAGTCGTTAATTAAATAAACAAGCCCAAATTAATTTTCCTATCTTTTTCTTTGTTGTCCTGACTGTTATCAAAATATTGTTCCTTTTTTTAATAGTTCTACAAAAAAGTCCGTGACACCATGGTAGCTTTCCAATTACAGAGCATAATGCGACTGAGTGGCGCACAATGCCGAATTATGCTGATGCTTAATTGGAACGTGAATTAGATTTCAAATGCACCAGCAGAGTGCGCTAAGTTCGGTTTTAAAAAAAAATATTCATAGAGTTAGCAATAACCTCATTAACGTGTAAATAAAGTAGTATACTTAATAAATCTGTTAGTGAAAGCCATTTTATTTAATGTAAGACATTAAATTTTATTTCAATAAGAACTATTTGTACCTGATAATGAAGAATTGTGGAGTTCAGACTTTTCGTTGTTAAACACTTGCTTTTCATGGTTTTCTTTATTTTCATTCTCGTAATTATGAACAAATAAGATTGTGTTGTCTTTTTCATCTTGATAAATAAGTTCATTTCCACGAAAACATTTTGGGGATGTTTAAAAGTATGTATCGATAGATTTAAATCACGTGTTGTGCCTGCGCAAGAGCTGTGTAGTCTTGCTCTAAGGAAACAACGTTAATGGGAGACATAGCATCTGCCACTACATTGTCCTCCCCTTTGATGTGTCTAATATCAGTCGTAAATTGACTGATAAATGACAGCTGGTTCAATTGGGGAGGGGGAAGTTTATCCCGGCGTTGTACAAAGGTGTACAGCAGTAGCTTGTGGTCAGTGTAAATGGTACAGTGTTCGACTTCTAAGATATGCCGGAAATGCTGTACGCTTTCATACACTGCCAAGAGTTCCCTATAATATGCAGGCCATTGCGACTGCCGAGGAGTCCGCTTTTTGCTGAAGAAGGCAAGAGGAGCCCACTCTCCGTCGGTCTTCTGCTGAAGGCAGGATCCAACATGGACACTAGAGGCGTCAGTGAAGAGGCCAAGCTCGGCACCACCTACAGGGTGTTGAAGAAGAGTGGCGTCACTGAGGCTCCTTTTGTATTCTTCAAAGCGTTCCAGTAGCTCGGGTGTCCAAGGGAATGGTTTCACACCTTTACTGTTTGTGGAGACAATGGCGTCGATTAATGGAGCCTGGTATTTAGCGGCGTGCGGAATAAAACGGCGATAAAAATTGATCATGCCGAGAAACCTCCGCATGCCTTGGACTGTTTGGGGAGGGGGGAAATTTAAAAGAACCTGTACACGGCTTGGTGGTGGGCGTACGCCTTCGGCGTTCACGACATACCCAAGAAATTTAACCTCTTTGGCACCAAAAGTAAACTTGGAGTTGTTGATAACCACACCATACTCCTTGAAGTGGCTGAAGAGGATCTTGAGGTGCTCCTTATGGCAGCTGCCATTAGGGGAAAAAACAAGCACATCATCCACATAAGGAAAGCAGAAATCCAGACCCCGCGTGACCTCATCGATGAACCTCTGAAAAGTTTGACCAGCGTTCCTCAAACCCAAGGTCATAAACGGGAATTCGAAGAGGCCAAACGGGGTGGTGATGGCTGTTTTGGCAATATTCTCTTTAGCCACTGGGATTTGATGGTAAGCTTTTACCAGATCCAAGGTGCTGAATATATTTGCCCCACTGAGGCCGTTCGCGAAGTCGTGAATGTGCCTCACCGGATTCCGGTCTGGTATAGTTCTGGCGTTTAGACTGCGATAGTCGCCGCAGGGACGCCAGCTGTTGTCCTTCTTCAATGTCATATGAAGAGGAGAAGACCACGGACTGTCAGAAGGTCTTGCTATACCCAAGCGAACCATGTCTTCGAACTCTTTCTTAGCGGACGCTAGTTTCTGCGGAGCGAGACGGCGGGGACGACAGGAGACCGGAGGACCGTCCGTGGTTTTAATATAATGGAGGGTGTTGTGCTTGACGACTCTCGGAAGACCAGGAGGTTTGGTAATTTCCGGGAAATCTAAAAGCAGAATTTTGAACTCGTCGTCTTCCGAAAGTACAGCCTTAACACTGGGTTGTTCCGAAGTGACAACAGCTGTTACAGCCGATAAGCCGGTAGTGCCATCAACCAAGCGTTTGGATCGGCAATCGGGAAACAGGTGGAAGTGGGACAGGAAGTCCGAACCGATGATGGCTGTGTTGACGTCGGCGACGACAAAAGTCCACACGAAGCTACGGCGGAGACCAAGGTTGAGTGAGAGGCTTACGGTACCGTAGGTCTTGATACCACTCCCGTTCGCGGCGCTGAGCTCGTAGTGGGTGGTTTTCTTCGGTCTAGTGAGCCAGCGGTAGGGGTAGCAGCATAAGTCGGACCCGGTGTCAATTAAAAACTGCCACTTCGGATCTTTGTCCGTGATGAAGAGGCGGCGGCCAGAGCTGGAATCAATCTCGCAATCAGTTGCCGCCGTTACTGATTGCTCTCCGCGTTTTCCGCCTTCCAGTTACAAGGGCTGCTGCACCGGACTGCCTTCGTACCAGACTTCATGTGGTACCAACAGGTCTTGCGTCTCTTCGGAGTAGTGCTGTGCGAAAACCCACTGGTTGAAGAGGGGCGGGCGCGGGGTGGGCGCTGGGATTGGGCTTTCGTTAAAGCAGCTATCGATCTGCTCCATTCATCGAGTCGCTCCATCATCGACTTCACTGTTTGCTCCATGCTGGCAGCGGATGACGTGCTAGTAAAAGCCGTAGAAGGAAAGCTACAGACAGATGGCCTGAAAGTATGTATCGATAGATTTAAATCACGGACAGGAAAACATGTGCTTAGGAGACGGACACAAAACTTTCGAACTAAACAAAAATAAAATTAAAATATTCATTCAAGATTCCTTAAAAAAAACATTGCATTATAAAAGTAATATTTACAATTATTTTGAAAATTAAAACGTAAAACAAAGATAGAAAAATAGTAAAAATACAAACAAAACACTACACGTCACGGCGCTCTCGTCCCAGAATGTATTGACATTTGTGGTGTATTTCCAGCGTGTGCACGAATTGCGAGCGATCGCTGATGCGTTGACTACCGGCCGTAGTAATGATGGGAAAACTCACCCCTGTAGTTGACTTGATAGTATTATGTACATACGAGTAAGATTCCAATAATACGGATGGCCTTTGCCGTGTAACTCCTGTTCGTCTAATTTATTTCTTCACTTATCAGGGTCACCAATTTGGTATCCCCATTTAACCGCTGCTCCCCATTAGCGGAATAGAGAAATTAAACGACGATACTTCAACTTATCAGCACTATATTTGGAAAATATTCACAATTATAAAATACAAATTTACGGACGAAATTTTCTATCTGAACTCTATTTTAAGAATGACAATTAAAAATTCAACAGAAAATATCAAAAAGAACATAATTATAAAACTTAATTTCTTATGTGCCAGTGCCTAGGGAATGTCCATAGACACTGGCTGTATGGCGACATGGACCAACTTTTATGTGGTGCAAAGTCGCCACAACATTGATGATTGCCTGCGTCATTAAATGATTCAATCAAGCCATTACAATGTTTACAAAAGTATATTCCTGTAAAATAAATTTATCTATAGATTCAAATTCTGAAATAAAATAAAATTGTATTCACATTTTAAATGTGGAATATAAAAAAAAGTCAATGTTTGTACCTTCATCCATACTTATTACTAATTTATTTTTTAACACAGTTTGAATTAACTTTAATTATTATTTAACTAACGATAATATATAAATAAAACATTTCGATCAATGCCAACTTAAAGAAAAAACACTTGTTAATTTTCTGTCACTGAGTTGGTACGATTGCACACATCACACGAAAGCATTACTTTTGAGAGTGCTCGATTGTGCGAAGCGTTGCTGTAGTTGAAACTTTTAACGTTAAGCATTATGCCGCATAATGCGCTATAATGCTGTAATTGGAAAACTACCCATATCTCTTCTATCTTTTAAGACACTAATGCTGTCAAATAAGATAAACCCAGTGCCGTAAAACCGAAATAGAAAAAAACAACAAGGAGATTTGGCTGGGTTTTATCGAGTGCGGTTGGCGTTTATTTTTTTGGAATTTAATTTATAGCTATGAAAAAATATATAGTTATATTCTCATTCATAGTGGATATTGTAAAATAAAATTGGTGTGACTTTATGTTACAACCGTTACACAATAGAATTAGTGGAATCTTTAAAATATACGCTATTCCGATCAAGTGGAAGTGAGAACTTTATTGTAGTTTTGACTACGTCACAGAAGCTTGTCGAGAAAACTGACTCAATACATTTCGTGTTAAACACGTCAAGAATATTAGAATACGTCAAACACTCATTCTAATGTACAAAAAAAAACAAAGAAAACGGAAGAGTTTGGCTGTATGGGCATTATTTCCTTTGCCTTCCCTAAAAAGGGACGTTAAAAAAACAGGCGAAAATAATCTGCAGTTGTACCATATTGCCATATTTCGTGCTGTTGCTGTCTGTTTCAGTTTCATACGCAGAATGTTTCCAATTATTTTGTTTTCTTAGTAAAATTGTGATTTGTTTGTTCCTTGAATTAATTTCCAAATAGTCATGAAACATGATTCGCTTAGTGCTAAGAGCTTTATTGTTTTCAGTTCTTACGATTGCTTCAGTGACAGGAAGAATACACAAGTTGTTGCTTTTGGTATGTACATAATTTTGTAAGACATCTCAAAACACTGAATTGAACACTAAAAATATAATGAGAAAAATAAAGTTTTAACAAATTAAGACTCAAAGTTGTTTTTAAATTGTTGCATAATTGCGAAATGTAAACTGCCAATGTCGATTGCTCTAAGACTCGTAAATAATTTACGATATTATTCAAACATTGCATTGCCTTATGCTGAGCGAATGTTTTGAATACCATTTATTGCAGCACACCTGTATGTTTTATGGGAAATATCAAGCATTGTAATATATGTAAAAGTTTATTTATGAAACAATGAAGAATCCACAACACCAGTAAACATAGGTAAATAAAATATACTCTATCTCTAACGTATGACTAATGTGAATACCTACTTGATTGTTTAAACAATGTTTATGGGTAATATTAACAGTTCCAAAAGTATCATATTCTAGTTGAATTCATAGACAACATCCTTTTTATTCCAGAAAATATAGTATTAAATAAAGACTTGTTTTCAATCTATAAAACACTGATTTGAATTTAATCAATTTGTTACTGTTAAATGGTTAATGTAAACTTCTGTGTAATAACATGACTTATGATGACACATTGTTGATAATGTGTGTGTCTTAATAATGTGTTTATTTTAAAATAATTGTCAATCAACCTATATCTTGTCATTAGCACACCTAAAAGAATCTGCAAATGATCTTCATAACCTGTTATAGATAATAGACTCATATTTCACTCTACAATAATTTTATATCAAGTTACTGAACTATAGAGAATTTTAATTTTTTGTTCCTTAAAAGTTTTGCACAGTTTGGGCCTTGAAGCCATTATCAATTCATAAGTTAGGGTTTTGGAAAACAATTTACCTCATCACAAAATTTAAAGCCTCACCAGATATAAATACCTGGCCCCCTTATTATTACTTGGACAAGTTTTATAATGGGACTGATTCAGACATGACTCTCTTAACTTATAACTAACAATATGTAAAAGAACTAGTTTCAATTAATACCTTTTCTCTTTTGATCAGACATTGGCAAAAGCATCATGCAATGAGAAGCAGCCATCTGAATGCAAAAAATGAATTTATATTTGACAGCAGTCACCCATATGCTATGTTTAATAATAAGCTCTTTGTTTTAAGAGGCATCTTACATATTTAAGTAACTGAATAATACTATTGCGCTATTATTACAAACTTTATGCTGTGAAAGCCTAAAAGCAAATAAATTATTTATGTTCTCCAGTTTTGTATGTACAGTCAATTGCTATGATTTGGACCCAAAACTTGAAATGTGGTTTTTAAAATCTTAGCTCTTAGGATTTTGAAATCCTAAATCAAAGAATGCTACTGTAGCTATGCTATGAGTCTGAGCTCAGCTGTACATCTTTATAACCATCTTTATAACCTAACCTTGTACTAGTCATTTTAATTTAAAACATGTTGACTTTAAAGATGTACTTAAAACGTTTCACCAATTAAATAAAAAGAAAACCGTGGATCTGTGGGGCAATTCCGTTGATGTTTCTAAATCGGTAATTGAGACAATAACTCCTATTCTAGCTTGCATATTTAATGATTGTGTTGACTGTGGTGTTTTTCCTGACCTCATGAAATACAGTAAAATAACTCCTTTGCATAAAACGGGAAGTACATCAGACCCCACAAACTTTTTCTGTACTACCCACCTTTACTAAAATTTTGGAAAAAATCATGTTAGATCAAATGCAATCACATTTTAATAAATATTGTAAGGTAAAAAAATTAAAAAAACCGTGTAACTATTTAGTTGTTTCAAAAAGAAAAAGAGAAAGGCTGGAGGTGGTGGCCGGTTAATGGTAGCCGATTTTAGCTTCTCAGCTTCCATTTAAAGTGAGAGTTGTAATGGGCGCCGGGAAGCTGGTGATATCTCCAGGTGTCCGGAATAACTTACGGGAACGTCAGCTTTTAATCTCAAAGGCAGTTTTGACTAGGGTTGAATGCTAAAGGTGTTTTCCTCTTCAATTATTTATTGTGAAAGTGTACATACCAGATTGGATTCCAGGCGTCAAAGTACTTTAAGTATTGGATTTACTTAGACTATTATGGCTGGTCCATGGTCAAAGATATCAAAATGATATTTATAAAGATATCATTAAAATTAAAGATGATAAAGACAAGATAAAGAGCTGAAACAAAAGAGACATTTTTGAGACCAGGCAACATGGCTAGATTTATGTATGACAATTTTAATCTTAATTCTTACCTGCAATCGCAGCTCTTTTAAAGTTTTACTATAGGGCCATTGGCACCTATATTAGTTTGCAAAAATGCGATGAGCGCATTTTTGGAAAAAGAAACCGAACTATAAATTATTATTATATTTCACATTTTTAAAAAGCGACTGTTCGTGTCTGCAAAGAATCGAAAAGTAATGTTGCCAGGTCGCACTTCAAAAAACGCCGCGAGTCTCAGTGTTGGCGCATTAAAATTTAAATTTGGGCATGGACAAACCATAAATTACAAAAGTTTACTTAAATTTAGAATAACAATTATTACGTATTTATTTTAATGTTTTATAAAATTAAGACAATTTGTAAAGATGTGTTTCGTTTATTAAAAAAATAGGGAAAATCCTTAAGTGACGGATGTCAAACCATATATTATTTATTTATGTATGTGACGGCGTAGATACGACGTTACAATTCCCCCCCCCCCCGTTTATAAAAATAACGAATGTTATTTTTATAACATTCAACTACACCTAACAGTAAAGAAAGAAGAAAGAAAAAAAAATGATTACTTTATAATAATCTAATAAAATTTCCATTGACTGGCATGCAACTGGTTAAATATGGTCGGCACACTCGCCCCATATAAAACAGCAAATCAATTTAAATATGAAAACAAAAGTTATATTAAAATTAATTTATTGCAGAAAATATTCCAATATAAGGATTTCTTGTTATGCATTGAAATGCTTCTGGTTTAGAGTAGTCAGCACCATCGCCTTACACTAAACATTCGAATACAAACAATATTCCTAATAAAATAGACTTTATGAAAGTTTCAAATTCTTAACACATAAATGTGTGGAATAGGAAAGAGAAAAAAAATGTTCTACCGATTCAACCGATTTAGAGTAGTCGGCACCCTCGCCTTACACTAAATAATCGAGCAGAAACAAAAATTACCAAACACAATAATAATCGAGTTGGAAAAATAAGTATTGTGTTACCGAATACTACTGATTCAATGCAGTCGGCACCTTCGCCCTACATAGAATGATCAAGTAACTACAAAATTAAATGCAATCTAATACAAAATGAATGCATTTCAAAATACAAAAGGAATGCACTACAAAAGAATGAATGCATCACAAAATTAATGCACTATCGAATACCACTGATTCAATGTAGTCGGCTCCTTCGCCCTACATAGAATAATCGCATAGCTGCATAAAGAAAACAGAACGAGTTATTTATAAAACACCGTCTGGGAAAATGAAAAAAAACAGAACGAGTTATTAATGAAACACCGTCTGGGAAAATGGAAAAAAACAGAATGAGTTATTAATGAAACACCGTCTGGGAAAATAGTATGTCAGTCATAAGACTAACACTACGAATTTTTTCCAGCAAAGTTGTAGGAAAAACACAGAACATTCCAGTGATGCCTAGCAAACCTATAAAATAAATTGTACCAAATCAAGTATGAACTTGATGGAAAAGGGAAAAAGGGGACACCTAAAGGTGTAAAAGTACCTACAGATCGAGGAAAGTCGACTGGGAAAAAGTAAAACGGGAAAGTCCGTCTAAAAGTCGCGTCCGTGTAATAGTTCTTAAGACTACAGACTAAACACAAACACCTAAACAAACTTTACAAAATAGTAAATTAAATAGTAATTCCTAAATTTTAACTATTTATACAAACAAAATAAACATTATTACGTTATTAGTAGACTATTGTGGAAGAACAACAGAAGCTAATAAGGAATAAACGTGGAAACAAGGAACTCTAATCCATTAATCTAGTTAATGAATAAAGACCAGAAATAAAGTATTAAGGATCTCCAAAAGTTTATAAGTCTTTTAATAATAAAACGTATAAGACTTGGAAATTTAAAACAAAAGGTTATCTATATAAAATCCTCAAAAATATGAGATCTTATAAAAATAAGAAGACCCAAAACAAACTAAGATAAGATAAGATCCTATGATGCTAGAAGCAAAATCAAATTCTTCAAAAAAGAGTGAAAACATCTAATTGCCAGATAGAATATTATTAAATTAATTTAATTACCAAAAACATGCCTAATGAAGTGATACCAATTTAATTTTTAAAACTGAGATTCTATTTCTCTGCCTTAGGAATCCTCATACATCACCATTCAATATATCCGCAACCTTTTATTCATCCCTCATTCATCACCTTGCAAGCGGATCGTTTCCAAAATGCAAGTGAAAAGAACCAAAGTGAAATTTAGAAAGGGAAAACCGCAAATGTCAACTATCAAAATGAACAAAATGTCTAATTATCTAAGTTATATTTTCAAAATATCTTTAATGTGGTATCTACCAGAACTATTTTTATCAAAATCTTTTAATAAATAAACATTATTTGAAATTTTGTTAATTATTTTGCATTTAACAAATTTGGGTGCTAACTTTGAAGAAAAGAAATGAATTGCGTTGGATTGTACAAAGTTTCTCCTCCATACAATATCTCCAACGTCATAGGAAATGACTTTTCGATTCGAATTATAAAATTTAGCATTCTTTTTATAAGATTTTGCTAAATTATCAACAACTTTAATAAAAATATCTTTAAGTGAATCGGTATAACCGTCAGGTTTCTCAATATTAATATCAAACAAGTCATCTATAGAAGAATATCTATGCAAGGACCCATTCAACATGACTTCACGACCGAACATAAGAAAGTTTGGAGTAAAACTAGTAACCAAATTAACAGTACTATTAATAGCACTTTGAACATGGGGAATGAACTTAGACCATGTTCTATGATCATTTGCAACATAACATGAAATACAGGTTTCTATTGTCTTATTGTCTGAAGTTCCTGCCATGATTTTATCAGTTTGACACTCCTTATCCGTCATAGTGTAAGATTCTTATAAGACTTAAGTTATTTTCTCTATTTCACAGAAAAATATTAAACTATATTGTAAGTTTAACAAAAACTACCAAGTTGTAATGTTTTCCAATAAATTTAAGTTGTTTTTATAAAACTAACATTAATTTAAGGTTAAATTCCAATAATTTTTACAATTATTCAATAAAAATAAGAATTACCAAGAACTAATTCTTGTAAACAAACACTTTATGCAATAAAAGTTATCTCATATCATTGTATACTAAGATTTGCAATGAAAGATTAAGTGGAAATTTATTGACAAATTGAAAAGTTAAATGCAATGTTTATGGAAACCTACAGTTAAATTAAACAATAACAGTTATTCAGGAATATGAATTAACCAGTATAATATCAGAATTAACCTGATACTATATCAAAACATTTGAACTTCAATGTACAAAACTTAAGTTTGACATGTAATAAAACTTGTTATTATGTATTGTTGTTGTAAAAGCAAAGTTAATTTTGCATTGATAATTGCATAGAAAACTGATTAATAGACACTGTGCATAAGTGATTAACAACAGGATTAAACAATTAAACTATTTTCAGTAAACACTTAGTAATAAACACATGTACTTACTTGAACTTATATTAAGTTTACACAATTCTGTAAATGATAGGTTAACACAAATAAATTATGCATGAAACAATATTTATTTCTTGCTGAAAGCTGAAATGCACATTAAATAACAAACAACAATATTATGCAATGACTATTTGCAAATAATTTGTCAAATCTCAAAATATGGTCAAAGAAAGTTGTGTGAATGGTTATTAGCATCACATTTTCTTCTCAGAATCTATTTATTCTAAAATATATTATGTACTAATTACATAATAGCAAATTAGTTTATAATGAAAGTAAAATATGGCTATAAGCTTGCCAAAACAAAGCTTTAAAGCAAAAATGGAAAAAGTTACTCGATGAATGTTATGTGATAATAACATTCAGTTCAAAAGTGAAAAATTAATGAATTTATGTTAAGCAAAATGTGAAAGTTATAATGGATATAGCAAAATAACTATATTTCACTTACAAAGTTACAAAATATCCTAGTCAAAATCCTGTCCCTATGTGAGAGGCGACATTGTAAGGTAAAAAAATTAAAAAAACCGTGTAACTATTTAGTTATTTCAAAACGAAAAAGAGAAAGGCTGGAGGTGGTGGCCGGTTAATGATAGCCGATTTTAGCTTCTCAGCTTCCATTTAAAGTGAGATTTGTAACGGGCGCCGGGAAGCTGGTGATATCTCCAGGTGTCCGGAATAACTTACGGGAACATCAGCTTTTAATCTCAAAGGCAGTTTTTACTAGGGTTGAATGATAAAGGTGTTTTCCTCTTCAATTATTTATTGTGAAAGTGTACATACCAGATTGGATTCCAGGCGTCAAAGTACATTAAGTATTGGATTTACTTAGACTATTATGGCTGGTCCATGGTCAAAGATATCAAAATGATATTTATAAAGATATCATTAAAATTAAAGATGATAAAGACAAGATAAAGAGCTGAAACAAAAGAGACATTTGTGAGACCAGGCAACATGGCTAGATTTATGTATGACAATTTTAATCTTAATTCTTACCTGCAATCGCAGCTCTTTTAAAGTTTTACTATAGGGCTATTGGCACCTATATTAGTTTGCAAAAATGCGATGAGCGCATTTTTGGAAAAAGAAACCGAACTATAAATTATTATTATATTTCACATTTTTAAAAAGCGACTGTTCGTTTCTGCAAAGAATCGAAAAGTAATGTTGCCAGGTCGCACTTCCAAAAACGCCGCGAGTCTCAGTGTTGGCGCATTAAAATTTAAATTTGGGCATGGACAAACCATAAATTACAAAAGTTTACCTAAATTTAGAATAACAATTATTACGTATTTATTTTAATGTTTTATAAAATTAAGACAATTTGTAAAGATGTGTTTCGTTTATTAAAAAAATAGGGAAAATCCTTAAGTGACGGATGTCAAACCATATATTATTTATTTATGTATGTGACGGCGTAGATACGACGTTACAATATGATATACTTCACTGTAAACAATTTGGTTTTACACGGGGTCGTTCAACAACCGATGCCAGTGTTGAACTTATACAACAAATTTTTGACGCCTGGGAGAACTCGCAGGACGCTCTAGGTGTGTTTTGCGACTTGTCCAAGGCTTTTGATTGCGTTTTTCATGAAACATTCCTTGGGAAACTCCACCACTATGGATTTAGAGATACTGATCTGGATCTTATTGCGTCATACTTGATGGATAGGATTCAGAGGGTTGACATTAATGGCAATAAGTCTGCGGGTTCGCTGGTTAAAATGGGTGTTCCGCAGGGCTCAATCCTTGGTCCTTTCTTATTTTTAATTTATATTAATGACTTGCCTTACTTTGTTAGAGATAAGCATGAGATAGTATTGTTCGCGGATGATACATCACTTTTATTTAAACTCAAACGTAAGGAAACAGTTATTGACGACGTGAACATTTGTATCTCTAAGGTAGTCCACTGGTTTAATGTTAATAATTTATTACTAAATGAAAGAAAAACGAAATGTATGAAATTTGTATTACCTAATGTAAAACAGGTAAAAACCAGTGTGAATGTAAAGGATAGGAATATGGGCCTTGTAGACACCACAGTATTCTTAGGGATTACTTTAGATTGTAAGCTTCAATGGGGCCCACATATTGATAAATTGTAAAATAGACTTAGCTCTCCAGCATATGCCGTAATGAAGATACGCCAGTTAACGGATGTAGATACGGCCAGATTAGTGTACTTTAGTTATTTCCATAGTGTAATGTTGTACATAATTTTATTGTGGGGAAACGCCGCCGACATTCAAACTATTTTTGTGCTGCAGAAGAGAGCTATTCGATCAATTTATAATCTTAAAGTTAAGGATTCCTTAAGAGACAGGTTTAAAACATTTTGGTATAATGACGATCGCGTCACAATACATTTACGAAAATTTATTACTAGTAAGAAAAAATATTAATTTGTTTCTTAAAAACAGTGATGTTCACACACTCAATACAAGAAACAAAAATAAACTAACTTTACCTGCTACTAGGCTTCACAAAATCAATAATTCGTTTAAAGGTCTTTGTGTTCGCTTATACAATAAAGTCCCAAGCAATATCCAAGAGTTAAGCATAAATAAATTCAAAGATAGTATAAAAAAAGCACTTATAAAAAAAGCTTATTACAAAGTGTCTGATTATATTACAGACAAAAATGCTTGGGTTTGAACTGTTCCAATCATTCCAACAGGTTTTCTATATTAAATAAATCATGATTGTATTGACGTTGTAACCACATAATGATTTGTAAATGTTGTTACATTATGCTTTTAATGTTGTGGAGTTTTTTTCGCTCGTTTTTCTCCGCAGCTAAAAAATATGTCTAATAACGAGTGATAAGGAAAAAAAATGTTTTGACGATTCAAAAGTGTTGTACTATATATCCAATTTGAATAAAGATATATTGATTTCTGATTTCTTATTTTACTCAAGAGAATTTAAACTGTGTTGTGCTGTGCTTAAGAGTGAAAAATATAATTTATTTAAAAAAAATGGTGTTTCTTTATATTTACAAAATACCTTCTGATTTCCCTGTTGTAATGAAATACATATCGACAGTGGAAAAACAAAATCGCTTAACCTTCAATCTGCCTGAAAAAGGGTTATATTTATCATTGTGATCAGCTTTTTTCTAAGTTAATCTGTTTATGTTTTGTAAAAAATTGGAGTAATTTTATTTGTCACATATATTCATAATACTGAAGCAATATAAATTTAGAACCACTGTCATTTACCCCCTTCTATTTGGTTGATGTATGATTATGATTTTTACTTGACTAGAAATGCATTTATGGGCTGAGCGATTTCTGCTTAAGCAAAATCTAATTTGTTAATTTCTGATAAGATACATATAATCTTTAAGAGGCAAGTGCTTACTTTGGGCTAGCCTAATTGGTATGTTTTGAATAAAGTAATGTTTATCATTTTCATAGACATTTAGATACTGTTCTAGTTCAAAAACTTATTTATAAACCTTAATCTTGTGCATCCCCCTACAACACTTTTCAAGTTGGGTAGTTTGTAGTTAGTAGTGTATATGTTTCTTCTGTCCAGAGTACAGCATGTTTTAAACATTTCTGTTTGGATAATAGGATAAAAATAAACTTCAGGTCAAAAGTCTGTTTTAATTTTAGGATGATGAGCGTCACTATGTGGAGCTTACAACATTTGGTTTCTTCCAAGGAGGCATTCTTGATGTGAAGATGGTCAACTTCATGCTACCATCATCGGTTCCACATGGAGAGGTAATAATATAGATTTCAATTACCTTCTACAATTTAATGGTCACACTCAGAAACACCAATTAAATGCTTGTCATAACAACATGTTCTTTTATTCTATCACTATTGCATAAAAAGTGACAGTATCACCTTAAGTGAAAGGGCCCTTTCACATTTTTTGCAAAAAAATCGTAATTTTTGAGCGCCTCGTTTACCCTTTTAGAAAAGATTTTGACTATTTCCAATATAAGTAAACAGTAGATTTATTCTTCCTATTGTAAGTTAATGTAGAATATTTGCAACTGTTTTCCTTTTTCTGTACTGATCGTTCTACTGCAGCTATTTTACGGAAAAAACGATAATATGCACAACTTCAAACGCCTAAATCTCTCAATAATGTTCAATAAATTATATCAAATTCATTACTACGACATCAGAAATATGTTTTTGTTGTAACATAATTTTTATTAGAATTTAGATTTTCTATTTCATTAATTATCAAAAAAATAACACTCCGTGAGTTTTCCCAAAAAATAAAGCAGGTTTACCTCGTATTTTGATATTGAATTAAATAGAATTACTATCATCTTTCATAAAACTAATCTACCATCAATGAACTATTGAATTATGTATATATTTTTTTAATTAGGTCATTAATAATTATTTTAAGACTCGAAACATCACCCGTAAAATGCAAAATATATACTAGTGCAAATCTACCTAAGCGCTGATCAGTAAGGCAGCGGTGCAATTTTGTAAAAGGGCTCTTAACTAAAGTAATTGTACTTTTAATAACGACTCGAATTGTAGTCTTACATGAAAGATCACTTATTTTAAGAAATCTTAGACCAGTTGCCCTGAGCCATGTCAAGAGAAGACTTTTAAAGGGCTTTTCCTCTAATAGTATAGATTTATTTAAATCCATGTGACGATACAGGGTGGAGCAAAAGTAATCAATTCCGCTCAGATCAGTCTGATGAAAATCTGTTTGCTTGGAGGATTTTGACGGACGAGAAATATTAATATGTTTAACTGTCATGTTGTGAGGTTAGTTCCTGTTTGAGGCTTGGTTAGAAATTTGTTTAAATATCTTGAATTCGTTAATAGCAATTTGCGCAAATTAATCTGATCACATGACCAAAAATCCGTCGCCTCTGCGATGCAAGTACCAAACATAGCTCATATTGATATTTGTGAACCTGACAAATGCAGAATAAAAACAGACTAGCAGTGGAGCACTATACTTTGCAGGAGCCGGAACATGTGTGGTTTCAACAAGACTGTGTTACCGCACACACAACATGATTTCATTTTGCCTGTTTGGCATGACCAGCAAGTTCACCCGATTTTACCGCCCCAGACGTCTTTCTTTGTGGCGACTTGAAGTCTCGGGTTTATGCTAACAAGTCTCAGACAACCGCAGCCCTTGACGCGTCGTTCTACAGGAATGCGAACTGTAATCACCGGAAATCATGGAATATGCTATAAAACGGGCACAGAGGTGTGTCAACACCGGCGGCTGCCAATTCATGTATATAAGTTTTCTTCTTAGAGGAAAGTAAAATTTAAGGTCCTGATATGGATTTCCGTCACTCAATTTTTTTATTTTATTGAGTAAAAAAGTTATACAACAACAAAATTAGATGATTACTTTTGCGCCACCTTGTATACCATTTGTCAGATCACAGATAACAATACCTTATAAACTCATATTACCATGCCCATTAGAGAGAGAGAGAGCTTTTCATATGTATCTATGTTATAGTGAATCAAATGCCTTATTGTAGTCTACGAAAGCTATGTAATACTTCTTTCCATATTAATTATATTTCTCTATTAGTTGTTTAATTGTGTGAATATGATTAAGCCTACTTGTTCCATTGGTTGATTCTCGTCGAGCATCTTTTTAATATGACACAGTAAGACTTATTTGACATGAGGCTGATGGGTCTATAATTCTGTGTATCCCTTTTGTCACCTTTTTATGTATGAGGATTATTGAAGATGTAGTCCATTGTTTCGGTATTTGCTTTCTTAATATTATTTTATCTAATAGTTCTTTTGATACCTTAATAATAACTTCCGCATATCTTGTCAGCAGCTCTTTAGTTATGTTATCTTTACCTGGTGATTCATCATTCTTCTGTGAGTGGATTGTTTGGTCAACTTCACTTTGTAGGATTAGCGGGATTTCATCTTCCCAATCTTGATCCCTTTGTGCATAGCAATGGTCTGAATATTATCTTCGTATAAATTTTGTAGAATTCCGTTGCAATTTTTAAATACCCTTTCCATCTGTTACATATTTTTTCTTTGTATTGTGTAAGGGTTTCAAGTCTTATTTTATCTGGACGTTTTCTAATACCTGAGTTTATCTGTTTGCTTACAAGTGCTATTTGTTAATTTAATGTGTGTTTTCTTTAGTTCGTCTTCTAATGTATTTTATTTATCTTGAAAAGACTTTATCTGATTAATCTTCTCCAGGGATGTTATTAAATTATTCAGAATTGCATCAGGTAGTGAAGTTCAGATACAGTTCTTATGCTCTTGAATAAGTTTTCTGCTTTTTTTGTACATTGTTTTATTATCGTCCTTCTTACCATTCTGTGGTTGGTATTGAGATTAAGTTGGTTAATTATATCCACATTCTTGAATTCCTTTGGTCACCGGCGGAACCGGTAGCCCTCTATGGTTACCTTTTATTATATAAAAATAATGCCCTTGTCCCTTAACGTGCAGAACTTGAGAACGACTACCGATTTCATCCATCATTTTTTAATACACTTCCGTAGATGGCTCTTAGGAACAATAGTAAGAAACTTGCGCATAAAATTTTTGAAATCTTAAACTACAACTTTACCCGAAGATTGCGCTGCAGTCGGGTTTTGGGATTTATCAAATATTTTAATTTTGCAGGGAATCTGTCGAGTCCACTAGTTTAAAGACAAAACTGTTTTAAATTATACAATAATTTTGGTTTTTATTATCTCCTATAGTATGGATTCACACTGGACCGTACTGTAAACGATGCTATTAACCCCTACCTGGAGTCCCACTCGGACACATGCTTCCTGAAGGATGTGGACAGCATGGGAATTACGCCTCAGCACACTGCCATAGTTTTCCTTAAACTGGACTTTGTCAACTCGAGGTAAGTAAGTTATAAACAGTTATGACCACTTGCAATTAAGTTTTAATAATATTTAAAACATTTATTCCATCTTTAGAAAAGTAGGGCATTGCGGATTTACCACTCGAATTGGAGCGCCCGTCTGGGTAAATAACCTCCACCTTACAGAATACCACAGTATCGGTGATTAGGGTCAGGGTAGGCAACGGCGCGGGTGAAAATTGGTTGTATCGCAAGCGTCTATAGGCTATGGTGGCCACTTACCATCAGACGGGTCATATGCTCGTTTGACTCCTTTTTAACATAAAAAAATCTGTGTCCATTTTAAAATCCAAATATAAATAATATTAAGTATATATAGTAAAAGTTAAATGGCAAAGTTGTAGGTAATAAAAAGATCTACAACTTTTGTATGGACACTTTTTTCACATAACCTTAAAATTTATGTGAAAAATGCGAATAACCGAGTTTTTGGTTTTTGATTTTTATTTTTTGCAAAAAAAAATATTTTTTCACGAAATTTGGTGAAAACTTACCTTTGTATGTCCCAAACATACAGTAATTTTTTTGATTTAAAATATTCATTTTTTCACCTTATTTTGACTTAATATCGAAAAAGCACCCTTATTTTCAATCGAAAATTCTCACGTCAAAATATCTGTTTTTTTAAAAAAGTTGGGGTGTTTTTTGTTTGTTGAAATCTCTACTTTCTGATGGTATAAAAAAAATATACACTACTATGGTAAATGCTCTCAGAAAGTGCAAATTAATAATGAAAAAAACTCCAACCCGAAAAATTTATTTGAATCATTATGTATAATTTTGAACTATTTATTAAAATTTACACTTTAATTACTCGAAAAACGTAAGATTTCATGTTATATTGATAAACAGAAAAATTACAAATCCATAAAACATGCAAAAATAGTTGTTGTAAGTAGGTATTAAAAATAGGATTTTCGGATTCGAGTTTTTTTCATTATTAATTTGCATTTTCTGAGAACATTTATCATAGTAGTGTATATTTTTTTTATACCATCAGAAAGTAGAGATTTCAACAAACAAAAAACACCCCAACTTTTTATAAAAGCAGATATTTTGACGTGAGAATTTTCGATTGAAAATTAGGGTGCTTTTTGGATATTAAGTCAAAATAAGGTGAAAAAATGAATATTTTAAATCAAAAAAATTACTGTATGTTTGGGACATACAAAGGTAAGTTTTCACCAAATTTTGTGAAAAAATATTTTTTTTTGCAAAAAATAAAAATCAAAAACCAAAAACTCGGTTATTCGCATTTTTCACATAAATTTTGAGGTTATGTGAAAAAAGTATCGATACAAAAGTTGTAGATCTTTTTATTACCTACAACTTTGCCATTTAATTTTTTTTCATAGGACTTGCAGTTTTTAGTTAAATCGAGATTAACCATTTTTTACCCTTAAAAACTCACCCCCTCCCCCTTCCCGACCTCAGATCGCCCGTAATTTATTTTTCCTTTCATTTTTATATTCATTATTATATTCTCTACCTTTTCTAATGGGTTTCATCCTACAATAATTTTTTTTCACTTTTCACCATTTTTAAAATTATCGACCCTGGTCTAATATCAAAACAGATCTATTTAGCTTAACTCAGCTAACGCATGAATTGCAAATCATTTTTTTTGCAGACTCAATATCACATGCAACGGCGATGTGTCAGCCCTTCATCTCTATCAAAATAGGTCGATGATACCGATCGACAGGACGAAACGCCAATCCCAGTACATGTTCATAAACAGAAGAAGGAGATCTGGTAATTGTATTAAATGAAAATTATCTTTAACTGTCGTATTATGTTGAAAGATTCTTATTATCAAGATCAAGAATCTTTTTGTTCAATTATCAAGTATGATATATTTTTTAGTTTTACGTTTTATGCAACTATATACAAAACACTTATAGAATTAATTTTTTAGCACCATCTAAATCGACTGATGCAGCGCCACAATGCTCGTATGCAAACTTGCAAATAACTAATATGTCGCGTAATGGATACGACTACTACAATGCTAGCGTAAGTTTGAACCTTAATAAATTATGTTTTAAAAGTGCAGCCAACCAACAATGATACATGAATAACATCTTTATTGACGCCTCAAATGTATTGCTGATATGACTGTCTTAAGTCCTGGATGTAATTTGTGATATTCATAGGCGTAGCTAGGGGGAAGCAATGGTGGGCAATACTCACAATACACAGTGTTTTATAGAACCAAAAATATTTACACCTTAAGGTTTTTGCATAAATCAATTATTTAAACCCTAATAAAGGCAAGAGTTTAATTCCCAGATCACTATTTTAAGTAAAAAAAAAGATATGAAGTAGCAAAGTTTTTGAAATTTGCACATGAAAAAATTAACAATTTAATTTCCTCAAAAGACGGTTCCATATCTGTCCATGAGATATTTGCCAATTGCTAAGGAATTATTGATGGCATAATTTTGTAATTTTATTTTATTTATAAGTGTCCTAGTTTCCAAGAAATATAGTTTTTTTAAATTTCGAATTTTTATTTTTTTCTCCAAAAATCGGCAAAAGTGGAACCTGGATTTAGTACAGAAAGGTTCTATAAGTCAAGTTCTATCACCCATAAAAAAATGAATGTTTCACTTTTGCGGTTTTAAGAAGTTATGACAGAATTTAGATAAAGGTCAACTTTCATGATCTAGGGTTGTCACAAAGGTCAACTATGAGTTAAATGAAAATGTGTTTTTTTTTTGTTATTAATACCGTCAATCAATTGAATAAATTATATTATATTATAATTGAATAAGTGTTGTACTTATAGACGAATACAATATACTTACATATACTACCTACCTAATGTAGATGTGATAATGTAGGAATTAAAGTATTCCTACATTATCACATCTACATTATGTTCTATGTTTTAATTTTGACGACCACATTTTAATTTTGCCTTACACGCTAAATGGCAACGAAAAAATAAACTATGTTGTTTGAAAAAATTTAACACACATCCTATACTATAAACGAGCAATTATTGTATGTACCTATATAAATATATTGGTATGTAATTGGTTTCTCGGAAACGGATCTAACGATTGTGATGAAATTTTGGATTTAGAAATTCATTCACATTTAAAATCAATCTAGGATAGTGTCATCACCTGCCGGCACCTTCTTTATGCAACACCTCTACTTTAACTTTTATACAAATAAATCATCTTCGTTTAATAATTCTAGGTTGCTTTCATTTGCGACGTTCGAAAAATCTTCATCTTCAGCATCTTCCTCTGCTTCGAATAACGGCAATCGATCTGCATCAATTGGTTGTAAGAGCTCGCAAGCAGCTGGAGGCAAGGGAAATCACTTAGAATATTTTCGACGTTGGCTGATATTTGCCATAGAAATAAACGGGTCTGATGATTCTAGGGCACGGTGAAAGAGGTCCGTCATTGTGGTTCTCCTGTTCATTTTTCGGCAATGATGCTCTCTGTCTGAACGCTAGAATTTATTTCGGGACTCAGCTGCTTGTTCAGATAGCATACCGATGGGCAGTGCACTGGACGCAATAATTTCTTCACCGTGCATGAGGATTTTATGACCTGTTACTGTCATCGGGTGCCAACTATAAAAACGGACATATTTTTCAACCCTAGATCATGAAACCTTGACCTTTATCAAAATTCTGTCATAACTTCTTAAAACCGCAAAAGTGAAACTTGATTTTTTTATGGGTGATAGAACTTGGCTTATAGAACCTTTCTGTACTAAATCCAGGTTCCACTTATGCCGATTTTTGGAGAAAAAATTTAAAAATCGAAATTTAAAAAAAACTCTTGGAAACTAGGACACTTATAAATAAAATAAAATTACAAAATTATGCCATCAATAATTCCTTAGCAAGTGGCAAATATCTCATGGACAGATATGGAACCGTCTTTTGAGGAAATTAAATTGTTAATATTTTCATGCGCAAATTTCAAAAACTTTGCTACTTCATATCTTTTTTTTACTTAAAATAGTGATTTGGGAATTGAACTCTTGCCTTTATTAGGGTTTAAATAATTGATTTATGCAAAAACCTTAAGGTGTAAATATTTTTTGTTCTATAAAACACTCGGTGTCAACCCTAGCATAAAAATTGAAAAATTAATATCTTCTAAACGCCGCAAAAGTGAAACGTGGCTTATTTATGTATGATAGACCACATCCGTAGGTTTATTTCTATCTAAGTTCTAGGTTCCACTTTTTCGTTTTTAGGGAGAAAAAACAATAAATACGAAATACAAAAAAAAAATGCTGCTCCGAAACCAATGCATTTTTTTAAGCTAAAGAAACGCGTTTATACGCCTCTGATTATGCCCAATTGACACATATTTATTAAAACAATATATTGTTAATATTCACTTCATAAAAAAATATTCTAGATTTCATAGGTCAAAGGTCACGATAAGTTCATGATTTTTTTTTCTCAAAAAGTATTTGAGTTAGACTTCTGTAAATTGAACTCATGCCTTTTTTAGGTTATAAATAATCTATTTATGTAAGAACCTGGACACGTAAATTTTTTTGGTTCCATAAAACACTGTGCAATAGAAACCTCTTCCCACACTAAAATTGGAGTGTTCAAAAAATACTTTAAAGTTTAAGGAATGAATGTTAGTTTGAATGGACGACTAACCCGGATAGTTTCAAAGCATTTTGTTGTAGTAAGTATTCTACCGCTATTATTTTTGAAAAACTTTATCAACCTTACTTATGAAAAATTATGTAAAGACAGCAGCAAAATTCCTAATAAATAAAAAACGATTCCCTCGCGTTTTTCATTCCACACTTTTAATTTAGAATCGTTGATTTGGCTTTTTGTTCATTATTGTCATGTTATTGTTAACGGTAGGCATACTTGAATTAAACGGCATTTGTGTAAATTAACGCTTGATATAGGTACTTCGTGCATACAATGAAAGTGATAATAAAAGGTTTGATTACCTAAAATATTGCAAATATTTTTTAATGCAATGTGCTAATAAACAAATATGTGTAGTTAAGATACTATTACACGTCATCATGCCACGTCCTATTCCTTTTAAAAGATAATCTAAATGGATTAAATAACCCTAATTCTATATTTAATTTACCGAAATTCGACCAAATTAGTATAAAACATATCTTTCACAGTTCGCTATGCTCGTCGCGTCACAGAAAGAAGAAGGTCTTTACAATTTATACTTCCACAACTGTCCACATCAAGGTAAAACAACCGTTACACCTGTTAATACAGTGGTAAGTCCAATGTAACCTTGGTATACCTTTTCTCAATTATTTACAATATTATTATTTAATCATCAAAAGCGATTCTTGAACAATCATTCACAATGAACAGAACGTTTATTAAAACAGCTGGTCAAAGATTGATTTTCTTGGACCATCTGTTAGATATTGTTGAACTTTATACTTTTCCAATAGTGCTTGTAATAGTCTGTTCAGATTTTATCAGAGTCTGAAGTTGAGTCGTAAACTGTGGCCAACTAACTTTGCTTAGTTGTAGAATCTATAATTTACTTGTATGGATCTGGATTGCCCCGAATATATTTATTTAAAGGCTATTGGACGGGACTCAACGGTGTCTGAGGCGGAGGTGCGACCGGATAAACAAAGCAATCCGTTTACAATCAAAGTAGGCTAAAAAACGTGTCCTTACTCGTCGCTGAAAACGGCTTGCTTTGTTTATCCGGTCAAACCTCCGCCTCAGACGCCGTTGAGTCCCGCCCAATAATTACTCCAGACGGGGGTAGCAATCTAAATAAAAAATTTAGTAGTAGACATTCGTCCCAAGTCTTATTTTAGTAAAACTTGTAAGACTAAAGCGCATATTCCACCTGACTAAATTCAGACGTTCTTAATCATTCAGTAACTAATTCAATTAAGTGAAATAGCATTTAGGAAGTTAGGATCCTAATTAGCTTCCTAAATTTATTTATTTATTTATCTTTAACAAAGTTTCTACAGCGGTTTTTGTGAAATTTAATACAATAAAATATAGATATAATCTTAAAGCCAATTACAGAAACTCATTACGTACACATTAGATATTAACAAATTACAAATTCTTTATTTGATAACGGCGTTATTATATGTCAGTAATTATTACATTTAATTTAATTTAATTTTAATAATTGCATAAAAATCATATAATTCATTAACATAAAAATAAAATAAAATTAAGATTGGACAAAAACATAACAAAAAGACAAAAAAGAAGAAAAACAAACACTGAATATCCATATAAAAAGGTTTTCAAGAGTTTGTCACATGATAACCTTATGAAATGTGAGTGGATGTCTGTGCGCGTATGTATGTGTGTTTGTGTGTGTGTGTGTGTGTGTCCATGCAGCTGCAATGCTATGCCTGGTAACGAGATGGCGGACGCCGCAACCCGGGCACTACATCATTCAAGTAGGTACTTCAGTGTGAGTGCTTGTAATTGTAGGCCTACAAGGCGCTAAGAATAAAATGAAATAAATTAAATTGAAATTGAAACAAAACAAATGTCAGGGAAAATTATTTAAGCCGTAAAATGCAGTGCAGTCATTTTTCATATTATTGAGAATACGAATTGATAATTATAAATAAAAATAAAAATTCAAATAAATTGTATAAATTAATAATAATAAAATAAATAATAACAAAAGCTTATTTGGGTCTTGCGGTTATAATTTCAAATAATGTCGTTTTAAAAGCAGCTCTGGACAAAGAGAACAGGTCGATATCAGAGAAGTACTTGTTGTACGTTTTTGGCAACCTTACCGTCATATCGTTAGCCTCGTAATTTGTACGCACAGATGGTACATGAAAAAGTTGCGTGTGGCGTGTTCTTTTTGTAGGAGCCTTTAAGGAAACTATTCTATTTATCAACTCGGTGCAGTCCAGTACTCCAGAACATACATCGAACAAAGTCATCATGTCCCGCATGCGTCGCCTGTCACCAAGAGTAATGAGACCGTATATGCTACATGACTCCCCATAACCATTGGATTCATTTTTGACTCTAAAGTTTAAATATTTTACGAATTTCATTTGTATTCGTTCAATGGCGTGTTCGTGTGTTATGTACTGTGGATTCCACACGGTGCTACAGTACTCAAGAGTACTTTGAACATAAGCATAATATAATACTTTCATGCAAGCAGCGTCCTTGAAATCCTTCGTAACTCTGAAAATAAATCCTAAATTTTTATAAGCCCTGGTGGTTATATCGTTAAAATGATTGGCGAATGTTATTTTTGAATCCAAAGTTACCCCTAGATCCCTCACAACATTCTCTTGAGTCACTACTTCATTATTAAGTTTGTAATTGCACAGAACAGGATTTTTGCGTCTTGTAAACATAATATGCACGCATTTTGCCGTATTAACTGTTATCCTATTTCTTATGTAATACTCTGAAAGTCGGTCCAGGAGGCCTACTCTATTTCAACGAAAAACGAAATTTCGATCGAAATTTCGCACGTTCCCTACTCTGTTTCCTTTTCATTTCGAAAATTCGTTCGTCCGAAATATTTTAACAATTAAATTCTCCAAGCCTACTCTAATTCACAAAACTTTCGAAGGAAAGGTTGAATTTGACAGATAATTGTTCGAAATTTTGACCTCAAATCGACGAAATGGAAAGTGTTACCTTTTCATTTTCGTTTTGAGATTTTTGTATTAATTAAGCCTAAAATACTTGCAAGAGTATTTTTAATAATAGCTGCTTAGCTCGAGAAACATTTTTAGCATGTAAAATTAACAAATAAACCATGTTTTTATTATTTTTTGTAATTTCGATACTTCAAAGTATTAAACGACAAATTGAGGTTGACATACAGTAGATTGTATCGACTCTACAAATTAGTCAGCTAACACTGTCAAAGAAGGTTCTTTCAATGTCATCAAAAAATTTGCCGTAAACTACCTATATTGTTTCCAAGTAAAAAAACGTTTTCTTAAAAGTAGAGAAAAAAAGAACTCAAAAACATGACTCATTCCATTCGTTCACGAAAACTGTTTATGGTTCCGAAGTTAATGTGCCTGTTCGAAAATGAAATAGAGTAGAGACACTGGCGAAATTTCGTTTGAAATGCGTTCGTTACCGAAATTTCGTTTCGGAGAAAGAGAGTAGAGCTCCAGATCTTCTTGCAATTTCAAACAGTCATCATATGATTCGACTTTCATATAGATTTTTGTATCATCAGCGTAGAGCAAGAACCTAGCATGCTTAAAACATGAAGACATGTCGCTTATATACGCTATATAGAATAGAGGACCGAGTAACGAGCCCTGCGGCACGCCTGACGTTATATTGACATAGTCAGAGCGAATCCCGCCGATCACAACAGCCTGTTTACGATTAGATATGTAAGATTTTATCCACCTGTACAAATCCCCGCGTATTCCCAGTTGATAAAGCTTTTGCAAAAGAATGATGTGATCCACGCGGTCGAAGGCCTTTTCAAAGTCCGTATATATTACATCCACCTGTGAACGATAGCCCATGTTACGATGCAGTTCACTTATACACAAACTTAAATTTGTAGTTGTTGATCTCCCCTTGATGAAGCCGTGCTGTTCGTCGGGTATGCCTTGCTTTAAGATTGGATATGTTTCCCTGTAAACAAATTTCTCCAGAGTCTTTCCGAAAACATTCAAAATGGAGATAGGGCGATAATTCGCAATTTCGCGCTTGGAGCCCTTTTTATGGATTGGAACAATGTGCGCTTCTTTCCACTTAGACGGAAAGACTCCTTCTGAAATAGATTTATTGTAAATTAATAATAAAGGGAAAGAAAGTGCCGCTGCACATTTTTTTGTAAAGAAAGGAGGTATTTGATCGCTACCAGCTCTCTTACAGGGGTCCAAGCCAGCGAGTTGCTTGTAAACCTCATCTTGAGTTACAGAAAAGGAATGAACTGAATCGCGTGAACTAATCGAAGGAAGTCCCTCGTCCGAGTAACTCCCTGCTGGGTGAACAAACATTCGTTCGAAGTAATTGTTGAAGGCCGCGCAGATGGTAGGACCGTTCGTCAACTGCTTATTGTCATACGTCATTGAACCAGGGTATCCCGTATTACGCTTACGCTTCGAATTAATATATGACCACAGTAATTTAGGGTTAGACTTTATGTTACCCTGGCAAAGAGTTATATATCTTTGATAGCAGTGATCTTGCATGACTTTAGCTCTTCTCCTCAGCAAAGAAAAAACGTCATAATCTATCGGGTTATTATACCGTTTCCAACGATGATGGGCACTCTTTTTCTCCCCCAGCAAACAGATGAGAGCACGACTATACCACGCTGGGTATCGATTAGATAAATTAGTATCAACGGTGGGAACGTACCTATCTATAACATCGTTTAAAATTGAGTAAAATCCGTTGACCGCCTCATCGACAGTGCCCGACTTCAGCACACTCCTCCAATCAACACTCTCCAATTCCATGTTAATGGCGTTGTAGTCTGCCTTGCGAAACAGATATTTTTCCCTTGAACATTTTGGCACACAGTTTACAAATATATCGCTCGCATCGATATCGAGAGTGGTGTGCTGAACGTCCTCCTTTACCAGCGTAAAGGCTGAGAGACGAATGCCCACGTCAAAATTACTGAAGAACAGGTCAAGCGTATTTCCCACGTTATTCCTGTACGTGTTACGCTGGTGAAGTCCCAGAAAACACGCTTGATTTACTAAGTGCGCCCCCGCGTTTTGAAGATCGATGCATCCTTTTTTTAAATGTATAGGTCCAGAATAATCCCACGTAATATTAAATAGATTAAAATCGCCAGCCAATATAAAAAAGTCATTATTAAAATTACTAGCGATGTCGGTAATTAAATTTATGCAATTGTAAATTAAAGACGGTAATTTGGGCCCCGGCGCCATGTAAGCCAGCGCTATGTGCAGATCGTGTTCTAAGTTTATTGTGCGACCGTCCAAGGTCACCCAAATGCATTCAACGTCAGCGCGTTGCCACTCAGTGCGGGCTCGAGCGTTCAGTCGTCAATTGCACATAATCATGACACCACCACCGTGAGATCCGCGGTCGCGGCGAAATATCTCGTACCTGCAATTTGATAATTCTGAATCCAAAATGCCGTCATTCAACCAAGTCTCAGTTATAAGAATAATGTCGTGATCCATTCGAAGTAAATTATTGTAAAATTCTAATGTCTTGGTACGAAGACCACGAACATTTTGATATAAAATGTTTAGCTTACGTCCCATATTTTGAGATCTTTACTGTGAACCGTGCTTTTGATCAGTAATGAAAATTTCCAAAGCAAGTGATCTGTTTTTAATAATAAATAAATAGCCGTGACAGCATTTAGGCACAGTGTGTAAGCTGCAAAATAATTTCGCACATTATCACACGATAAATAATTATATACAATAATGGAGGTATTTGTGTTGATGTAAAGTGTAATAAGCTGTTTGTATGTTTTATGAGTATTTGGTAAGTATAAAGTGTTATCATGTGACAAACCGAAAGTCAAGCAATAAGTTAGGGACAGAAATTCATTACAGAATGATATGTTAATACTATTTAAATTCCTTTGATTATTTATTAGGTAATTTTGCTCAAATCCTCCTCGCAAGATATCAGAATGTATGGCGATTTTTCGGCTTTCCTTGTATAAATTCGGCAGTTTTTTGTCCATACAAATTTATTATTGAAATCTTTAGCTTTCGCCTTGCAACTACTTAATAACTGTTTATTTTTTACAGTTAGATGTTCGTTAATATATATATTACTGGATTCGCCATCCATTCCAATATCCTTTGAGGTAATTTTACCACATTTACGTGAAGCTGACAAAACCGTATCCTTTTTATTTCGATTGTGAAAGCGAATAACCAGATTACGTGGCTTTCCCTTGACTTGTCTCTTCATCTGAACACGATGGACGAAATCCAGGTCTTGGTGGTTAATTGGCACGTCTAGATGTTTAGCGATACTATCGATTATGTCAGGCAGGGATTCCTCACTGGTCTGGTACGCCGGCAATCTCAATATTTTGCAGTCTTGACCACTGCTCTTGCTTTAATGACACCTCTTCCATACTACACACATCAAAAGTGTCTAGGGATCAACATATATTTTTGCAATAACTTTTCTCCTGATTGATATTAATTAAAATTTTCTTTAAGGATTCATCAAATAAAGTGTTTTCGTTTGTCACAGTAACGATAAACCAAGTCACCTTTGCATTAATAAAGAAATTTGCCATTTTCCTAATAAAGGGATTTTTGACATTTGAACCACTAACACAAAAGTTCGAAAAAAAGACTGAAATAACAGTTTTCTCTAAAATTTTATTGGGTAACTTAAACAATTAATAATCCGTATTTCTACCGCGAACACTAACAACACAAGAACATCGGTTTGGCATACTCAAAATGAGTTCATCCAAATCACGCTGTGGAATGGCCGCCCATGTTCGTTGCAACAACAAAAAAAGGTCTTCTTGCGACTGGATACCCTCCATATTCGGCAGAGCTCTTCTCTGTAGCATATCCCATGCATGCTCAATCGGGTTCAAGTCTGGCGACTGAGCAGGTCAGGGCAGGACATTGATGTTAGCTGCGGCGAGAGTCTGTCTTACAACTCTTGCGGTGTGCGGTCGTGCATTATCATGCATTAACTGAAATAAGGGACCGATTTGCACTTGTAGAGGAACGATGACGTCTGATACAATCGTCTCAGCATAAATTTGAGCGTTGAGGTTGCCTCTGATCCAAATCAACTCAGTTCTTCCGCCGATCCAAATACCCGCCCATACCATGATGGTTCCACCACTATAAGGATGGACTTCCTGGCAGGATTTTAATCGCTGTTGGCGTCCAGGGGTTCTCCAGTGTCGTATACGTCTTGTATCCGGTCTCATACCAAAACGAGACTCATCAGAAAAGCACACGAAACGCCATTGTTCTTCTGCCCAATTTCTGTGTTCAAGAGCCCATTGATATCGAATCCTACAATTGTGCATTGCTATAGGTGGTACCCGTAGCGGTCTTCGGGAATGAAGGTTCACTTCATGCAAGCGGTTTCTGACTGTTTGGTCGCTAATTAAGTTCCCTGAAGAGTGATGAAGCCTCACGGCTAACATCATGGCGGTTATTGTTGGAGCTCTTCGAGTTAAGATTTGAATGTATCGGTCTTGTCTCCGTGTGGTGCAGCGATACCGTCCTCCATGGCGCTCAGCCACGGTACCAGTGCTTCGGTATCGTGTCCAAAGTCGACTGATAACACTCTGACTTGTATTCAGAGCTAAAGCCACAGTACGTTGCCGGGAACCAGCTTCTATCATTCCCACGGCTCTGAGCATTTCTTCCCTGCTTAAATGACGTCGCCGCTCCATAATAACGTTGGTTTTAATCAGTAGTAGGGAAACAGTAGCACTAATAATGTCTTCAATGCGTTGTATGTTTTTATAGGGAAAATATTTACAGCTGATTTTCATCTTTTACTCGAATTTGATTCACAGTTCCTGATTCAAATTATGAAATGCACCAAAAAGGATCCATATAAATTTATAAAATCATAAATTTATTACAAAGCCACATCTCAATCTCAAGAAATCCGCATAAAAATGCTTGATCCCTAGACACTTTTGATGTGTGTATTTACCTTACTTTGGAGCAATTTTATTTGATTATTGAGGTTATTAGTATCAGCCTGCAACTTCTTTGTAGTAGCTGTGCTTTTATCAACCGTGGTTTTAATAGAATCATACATATCGCTTACAGTTTTGACAGATTTTTCAAGATCAAGGAATTTGTTTTCTAATGCTTTTGATACGGCCTCAGTAACTTTTTCCAAAAAGCTGGGTAACTCACGGCGAAACGCCAGCTCAAATTCAGCTCTTATGGCACCCAAGATATCATTCGACTTTTCATCTGCTGCACAGCTACTGTTGCTGCTTGCTGATGTCCGACGAGTACGAGTTTGAGTATTTACAAAGTCATCATTGCAGCTCATGGTCACTTTTACCGGTGTGTCGGTGTTGTCTCCGTGACGCTTTTGTTTTGCTTTACATTCCGGACACACCCAAGTAGTTAGCAAGGATGGATTATTACTCTTAACAGCAACGCAGGCTCGGTGATACTGGAGCGTGCAAGATGAACTGGTGCACGTTACAGCACTCTCTTTAGCTTTTATAGAAATAGCACAGGCACTGCACTTCACAACCATTGTAAGGGCTATCTAGAAGCTGAACTTTTTTCGGAAGAAGTGTGGCTTCTGGCTGACTAAATCATTTAGTATCCTAATTAGAAAGCGATTTAGGAACGTGTGATAGGGTTGAGATGCTTTAGTCGCACCGCAGGCGTCGCTGCGTGAGGACGTTATTTTGTCTACGATTACGCAAGTGCTCAATGTCGGCGGTTTAAGAAAAATAAGTTATGAGTAACATAATCGAATTGTATAAACACATGCCGTATCTTTGGAAGAAAAACGATAAAAATAACATTAATAATATTAATATTCTTTCACCCACGTTTTTCGTTTTTAACTTTATTTTATTTTTATTGAGCCAACGGCCAGGCCTACGAAAAAACCGATTTTTTGTTGCTTTGACAGGACTGGAGCCATTAGGAAAAAGTCCGACTGAATTCCCCGCGCGCTTGCAACTGACTAATCAGTTACTAATTTAGTCAAGCGTAATCAGAAGCTTGTAATTAGCTTTATTTTTAGGATCCTAACTACGACGTCTGAATTTAGTCAGGTGGAATACGTTCAGGTGGAATAGCTCCTAGCGTAATCTGAACGCACTAATCTTTTGTGTTTGAAGTAGCTTACTTAATCCTTACTTATCGATTGTGACACATGTCCTTAAGCTAAGGCTATACTATAGGTGTCATACTTCGTGACAAGTAGTGATGAGCCGGATCGTCGAAAATGTAGATCCGCGGATACGGATCTGAATACAGATATTTGGTGTCAAGATCCGCAGATACGGATACGGATACGGATCTTAACTTTCTTACACATTCGGTGTCGGTGCGCGCGATCCTGAGTTGAGACATGTTTCGACTTGCATTGCGCGGCGGGTTTTTTTGTTTTGTTTTAGTTTAATGTGAAACTGGGCAGCATAGATAACGCTTCCAACAAGTATTCCAAGTGAGCAATTTTTTAGTGCAGCAGGAATTGTTTATGATCCTCATCGTAACAGACTTTTGGGGGACAAAGCTGCTAAGTTACTCTTTTTGAAGTATAATTTACCATTACTAAATTTCAATTATGACTTATAATTTTTTTAAGTTCCACTAATTGTCATTGTGATTTTTATCTAACATTAAAACTGTATGTGTCACGCAGTACTAGTTTACTTGATTAAAAAAAATCGAATTTAAAATATTACGAAGATCTAAGTTTTGTTTTCTTAATAAAAAGTGATCTTATAACTTTTTATAATATTGATCTCATTAAAAAGCTAGTTGATTTAGTACCTTGTAGTTATATACTATTGGTATGATAATGATAACTAACTACGGCAAAGTTTGCAACATAGAGAAGCCAAATATTTGATTTTAAGAAATAAAAGAATATCTGTATTGAATTTAATAGTTTTTATTGCTGCCTAATCACCTATTTAAGGCAAAGAGTAAGGCGCACTAGCGACGCCAATTGCTTTAAATTGTTAGCTACTAAACCAGATCTATTTCAAATAATTGTGGACCGTCAGAATCTCGGCAATTGGCGTCGCTATTGCGCCTTACCCTTCGCCTTTAAGAATGTTATATATAAATTTTAAATTAATAAGGTAAATAGATCCGTAAAAGATCCCCCAAAAAGTAACGGATACGGACACGGATACGGATCTTTCTTCTGCCTCGGATATCCGCGGATACGAATACGGATACTGATTTCCGGCACATCACTAGTGACAAGCTATGTAATATGGAAGTATTTTTTTATATCCCTAAAGCTGATCTATATTATGCAGTGTACCAAGTGCGATACCAATACTCCTATTCACTAGCAATAAATTGGGCCTTTACTGAGCACCCTTAGCGCCAGTGAGTAAATCTATATTTTTCTTTACAGATTGAAATATACGAAAGTAATAACGGCGACAATTTTCTGTCGGCTGGCGAGATGCCCTTGCCGGCACTCTACAGCATGATGTCTATGATATTCTTCTTGAGCGCTGGTTTCTGGACTTTCATATTACGCACGAGCAAACACCCTGTATACAGGCTAGTATATCACAAGGAAAAATTTACAGCAGTATGCCAGTACCTAGAAAAGAAAGACCAGGGGTGTTATAGTATTGTTCTTAAAATTAATATCTTCAAAATATAAAAGCAGAAACTGTCTTTCACTGTCTGACTGATATATCAACGCACAGCCCAGACCGCTTAGTCTAGAGACTTTAAATTGGTGGATACCATAATGGCACGTAGGTTCCTTATGAGGTCTAGGGGTGCACTAAGAAAGGATTTTTCAAAATTCACCCCCGAAGGGGTTTATATAGAGGATAAAAGTTTGTATCAAAAATCTTATTCCTTGAGATAATAGACTTGGAACTTGCCACGAATACTTATCTATATAAATTATAAAGTTTTTTATTTATAGTTTTCCTAAATTACTCCCTCAAGGGGATTTTTTTTCGTCCTTCCCCTCACCCTTTACCCAGCAGGCGCGGTCTGCCTATAGATGTTTGACATTTGTCAGAAATCGAATAATGAGATTGCATCTCACAGAATACCTATTATGTACCCGTATAAAAGCACATTTATATAGAAATACATATTAAACGTCCATGACTAGAGTACAAATTCAATTCAAGCTCGCATTCATCACACAAACATCTGCCGCCACCGGGATTCGAACCCGGGACCTCTCGAGTCGGCGACACCATGAAACCCAGCGTACAAACCACTCGGCCACGGAGGTCGTCAAGGTGTCGAAGTTTTTATATGGATAAATTTTCACGCGCTTTTCGATTAACTCGAAATGTGGTATTTTTACTAAAGACTACAAATAAAGAATATCGCGTACCGGAGATTTTCAATTCGAGAAAAATAAAGGTCACACGTGACGTTGCATTAGCTGTGGCTTCTTCGGGAATTGCCGCAACACTTGCAAGGCCGGAACGCACAATCCGCCTTAAAGTTGACAAATGTGGAAACTCCATTGTGTAATATTTCAGAACAGCAAATTTGCAGAAGTATTGAATTTGCAGAAATACTAAAATTGTCTGGAATGAAAGTATTATCGCCGATAAAAAAGCGTGTCTTAAAAGATCAGCATTGTGGCCGTCAGTTAAACTTTTAAAAATTAATAAAATATATAACATGAGAATCCATCCTTTAGCTAAAATTATGTAAAGGTGATTACCCAGAAAAATATGGTATGATATATATCTGTCCCTTCCGATCCGTGCTCTTCAGAAAAACCAGATGAAAATCTGATTTCATAAATTATCCAACGTTGCGCTCATCACAGAAAAATAAAAGTGGATATGTGAAAAAGCAATACTAACCCCAAAGATCGACCAAGCAGCGGTCATTAATGACATATTACTTAACTCCTTTGAAGGACACTTCAAAGGAGTGGGTTATACACAATCTATGACAATAGATACTGTGGTAAACACTGACGTCAATTGTATACGAGAGAGAAAGAGAGAGTTTGATTTCGGTGTGAAAGAGACATACACTAACACGTGAAGCACCGAGCGCAGACGAGGAGTGATAATTTTTGTAGCTATTAAAATTTAATTAATTAGCAATACGATAGAAAACGCCATAATAGTGACGCAATCTTGTAAGTTTTAAGGGACACTTACCTGAAATACGACACTCCATGTTTTAAACTGTAGACCTGGTGTCATTTACACAGTTATTACGCCTTGGCCACGTAGGCGGGCTAGGCTAAGCGCGGGTGCGGGTGACTTCTGCGGGTGCGGGTGACATGCCACGTACATTCAGTAGCGGCTACAGCGGCTGACTAAAGTGGACGTATTGAGGCTGGCTCTAACTAAAGTGATGTGTAGTTGCCTTGACAGCAGTTCGTATTTTATGGCGAATACTATACTATATTTGTATCTACTTATTAGTAATTACGTATTATCTAATAAAACTTATTGACCTGATCTTATTTATTTAATTACATAGTCTTTTAATTACTTTTTTATACTTGTGTTATGGATGCTTAGACATCCATATAGATGGTCGGTTTAATATTTGTGTAATAAATGCTTCGGTGTCCATAATAAAATGCTGCCGCTCGTGGATTCGTCCAAAAAATTTTGTTTGACTCGATCCGTCCCACGCTAGCCGTTTTCAACCGCCCGAAAAACCGCTGTGCACCGTGGCCATGCGCAAACTAGCCCATAGCTTTGTTTCCACCCGCCCGGCTGGCCCGCTACCGCTGTCCCGAACCGCCGCCGCCAGCCGCAGCCGCTCTAGCCCACCGCGCGTGAGTCGTGGCATACTTCATACATTTGTTTAACAAGCCAACCGCTGCCGCCACCCGCAACCGCTCCTAGTCCGTCTCCGTGGCCAAGCACTTAACCGGACACTGTTATTGCGTGGCGTTTTAATCAAAGCGGTCGAAAAACGAATGATTCAAAGTTACGCACAATAGACGCGTATGCGCAATTTTGCTTGAGGCGCTTTTTCAGCGCGATTGTTTTCTTGTTTTTATATGCTAATGGAATAAATACTTTAAATACAACAACCATATTGTAAAATTCATATTGTTTCTTCAGGATTCACATTATTATGTGCGTGCTGGTGTACCTCAAGGCGCTGTCATTGGCCTTCCACGGGATCAACTACCACTTCATTCAAACTCGGGGCGAGCACGTGACCGCCTGGGCTATCCTCTATTACATCACGCATCTGTGAGTATTATTACTCATTTACAGTGATCAGATAACACCATAATGTGTGTGCTGGTGTATCTCAAGGCGTTGTTGTCGGCCTTCCACGGTATCAGAAATAATTAATAGAAAAATTCCACGCGATCCAGCATTAAGATCTCTTAGCATAAATGGTTAGTGCGTTCGCCCGGATAGCGGAAAAAACAGGTTCGAATCCTATCTGATACCATGGAGCGAGTGGAATATCTTCTAGTAAAATTTTCTTTACAATAAATTAATGAATAATAATTTAATATCTGATTTCAAGCAATCGGCGTTGGAGCTAGCATTAACGACCAGTTTCAATAATCAACCTTCAGTAAAAGTTAAGGATAATTTGTTTCCGTTTTTTAGAAACAGTTAGTTATATAATCTAAATAATAAAAATATATTGGCAACAAAGCTTTAATAGGCCTATTTCTTACTGGAGTTTGACTATTGATACTGGTGGTTACAGTGATCAGGTTACCTGACGTTAATTTACCTAAACTGCAATGAAGTAACTTTCACATAGTTCATACAACGATCACAAAAAAAGAAAACCGGATTATAATTCGGTTTTAATTAGAACGCAGGGCGTAGAAGGATGAGTTATAACTCATCCTTCTACGCCCTGCGTTCTAGTATTAAGAATAGTGCGATTCAAATTTATTGCGGTTTAACTTCACGTTAGCAACGAGCACAGCGCAGGTTTCAATCAATGAAACCCATAGACATAGAAACCAACCTTAACCAAGTATAAAGTGAAACTCGACAGATAAAGTGTGGGAGAGACGAAGCGATCGGGGACCTATAGTTCGTCTATGCATTGGCTGTTTTTTCTCTCTTTCTAGAGAGTTGTCATGTCCATGCCATGCACGGAACGCTCAGTCCAATCTCTGTATCTATGAATTTCACTGACTGAGTATTCAAATATAAACTTTGTTGTTTAGGCTAAAAGGTGCTGTGTTGTTCGTAACCATTGTCCTGGTGGGCACCGGGTGGAACTTCATCAAACATATCCTTGCAGACAGAGACAAGAAGCTGTTTATGATAGTTATACCGCTTCAGGTGAATACATTGAATGCTATTATATATTTATTTAAAACACTTTTCTACACTATACGATGCGGTATTGATAACAAGTGACCGTGATTTAAATTAAAACAAATTAGGATTTAAAATTTTATTGCAAATTATTTTGGGATTAGGTTTGTTGATATCAACCCATGATTGATATTTTTACAGAAATATTACCAAAAGCTACTTATACCTACAGAATAAAAAAATATACCTGTGTATATTTATTCTTGTAAAAAACACTTTAATTAAAATGTTGTGATACTGCTAATAGTATATTATGATGTTGTCACTCAAGATAACAAAGCTAGTTAATTTTTCATTACACAAATTCGTAATTCATTTATGTCGTCACTACCTTATTTATACCGTTTTATATTCACATACGATGTTCAACGCAATAAAATCCTTTAATGTGCGAGAATTAATCGACATCAGAGCGAGTCACTTCTAATGCCAAAGTTTGCGAAGTTTAAGCGATACACCGAAAAGTCGGAAATAAAATCCGATTCACATAATACAAGCTGAGGTAGTACAAACTAGACATGGGCGTTTTTTGTTATGAACCCAAAAGGATATATATCCGATTTCAGATTTCAAAATCCTGTTTTAGATATCCGATTTCAGATCTGCCTAGCTCTTCTAATTCATTAGTTTGTTTTAATATTTGATTTTATTAGCTATTACAGTTTTTGTAGTAAACAAACATGCATTAAGCTGTAAGCCAACATACATCACCTCACCGCCTAGTCACGCAAATATAGTCTTTAAGTACTGAGTCGTAGGACTATATTGATCGCACATATTCAATGGCAATTGATTTCCGCAAGCAACAAACCAGATTTCGGTTTGTTGTTTGCGGAAATCAATTGCCATTCTTCCGAAATTCGCACTCATCTTTTTTATTCCGCTATGTTACGATTGATTAGAGAGACAAAGTGAATTTTACTGATGCTCGAAGTTGTGAAGAATCCGATTTACGTTTGGATGCGCATACACAATACGTTTGGTGGTATTAGATCGTTAGCGTTTTGGTTCGGTTAGATTTCTGAGATCGGATTTTCTTGTTGAGAAATCTATTCGGAATCGATTTGTGTTTGAAATCGGATTTTGGATTCGTTTTGATATGTCACACAAACAAGAATGTTTGATTTCGATCGTTCAAACGGCCTAAATTTTAACGTCATTTACTAACTGGAAGTCTACATGTTTCATTTCGCACAAACTTCGCATGTGAAAACATGTTGCGCAAACATAATTTGACGACATAATGGACCTTTAAATATCGACGTTAATTGCGCAGGTAGTGGCTAATGTTGCCGAGATAATAATAGCGGAGAGCGAGGAAGGCGCCGCTGAACACAACGCTTGGCGGGAGATCTTCATAATGGTCGACCTCATATGCTGCGGGGCCATTCTGTTCCCGGTCGTTTGGTAAGGTCACTTTAATTCCCTACCAATATCATACATTCTAAATTAACTCTGTCTGTCCTGCTCACTTTGTCTTAGGTAATGAGGGTGTTTATGAAAATTTACCTCACCACTTGGCGCCACTGTGGAGTGAAGTCTTTTGTATGGATTATTGCTTAATTTAATAAAACAACTTTTGAAAGGAAATAAGAAAAACTCACTCTATAGTTACGTTTCGAACACTTTACAGGCTCTGTTGTGGCTATCTTGCAACCTATAAGAATCCGAAACGTCAAGAATAATGTTAAATCTAATTAAAAGCTCTTTTTACCCGTCCAAAAAGTGCTTTATGAAATGATTGCTGTGCGTAAAAACATATATTAATATATGAATGCTTATTCGCAAGAGACTTATTGTTAACGTAACTTGTTAGCAAAACATGTTGACTCGGACAAAAACAACCCAAGAGACCAGCGTGTCGTTCTACTACTTTAAAGTAATATTCGTGTATCAATGGCGTTTCCATTGTTTTCATTTTTAAACCAGTTTGAAACATAAATTCGCATATATATTAATTTGCCTACTCATTGGTCATATAGTTATTGTTATCTATAATATAATTAAACCATTTTTGACACGATTATTACGTTAGCTTGCTAGAATTGGGACACTGATTTTACGCTATCCTACTAATATTAAAAATATGAAAGTTTGTGTATTTATTACTCAATTTCACAAAAAAATACTCAACGGATTTGAAGAGATTTGGTACATATATAGTTTATGACCTGGATTGAGACATAGGATACTTTTAATCCCAAAAAAATTATAGGAGTTCTCAAAAAACTAAATATAACTCGTTCGAAATCGCGGGCTGCAGCTAATAAACACATAAATCATGCATCGTCGTTATTCAGGTCGATACGTCACTTGCAAGACGCGTCGAGCACAGACGGCAAGGCGGCCATCAATCTTCGCAAGCTGAAGCTGTTCAAACACTTCTACATTATGGTCGTGTGCTACATATACTTTACCAGAATCATCATATCACTGCTCAAGGTGAAATAACATTTCAGGTTTTTTCACAATTGAACTTAATCGTAAATCACCACCCCATCTAATATATTTAATTATCTTGTCCAAACCATCCCACTTGCGATGCTCTGAAAGTTATTTCATAAGTATTATTGTGGCGTATCAATTAATTTTGATTTATGTCATGGAAATTGACATTTCTGTATATATTGGGTTATCCGGCTCGAAGGACCAAAATGTGGGAAGCTTTATTAAGCCCTCTTATTAGGCGTCGATCCCTGGACTAAGCTTGAGGACACTGTTCAATAATAGATCAGTAGCTGCTGAGACAATTTTTTAATTATTGTTAATGTGTAAGTATCAGAAAGTTTAAATTTAAAACAGTGCTACAATATTCTGGTACTCTTGTATGAAGGAATGAGTGAGAAAGAGGGGCAGAAGTATAAGGGGGTCCCATTAAAAATAATGAAATTCAATGTTAAACTATAAAATCGAAGCATTCCACAAAAAATGCCAAAATTTCAGCTCTGTAACTCTTTCCGTTTACGATCTATACACCGTGGCATACAGACAGATAGACAGAAATACTGAATGTCAGCAATAGGGCTGTGATGATAATTTCTCCTCCACTGCCCTCTTTTACTCTACCTCAGAGAGCAGGGGAAGCAATGAAAGAAAACCAAAAAATTCAAATAATGCTATAATTATATTTCACCAACTATGGATTCTAAAGAAGATTAATACAGTAGTTCTAAGTTCTAGTTTATATAAATTGCCAAGTTGACATCCGTATTTCTATCTTTATATATATAATTCTTCTGTGAGTGTGTATGTCACTGAACTTCTCTTAAACGACTGGACCGATTTTGATGAAATTTTTTGTGTGTGTTCAAGGGGATCTGAGAATGGTTTAGATTTACAATTTTGTCCGCTGGACAACCCCTATTTTTTTAGGGCGGTACGAAGTTCGCTGGGTCAGCTAGTATATATATATATATATATAGAAAGGGGTAGGTCGGGGTCCAACCTCGCCTGGTGGTACCTGTTCCACGCTCGCCCGGTGTTAGTTATCAAAAATACCTTGTTTAGGATAGGTTCAGCAGTGTATGATCTGTCCGCAGTTACATGAAACCCTAGAGCGGCTTGCAACCTTTATTGTAATGATCTCACGAGTCCCCTCTGGTCCGTGTACAGAGAGGGAATCTCCTTGTTATTCCTCCAGTATTTCTTGAGGAGAGTGTATAAGCTGTTCGAAATATAAAACTATCCGTAAGTATTTTGTTTCCTATCACAAGTTCCGAACCGCCTTGCGAGATTCTGGAACCGTACACCTGTGAAACTATCAACCCGAATTACAGTTCGGCCAGCGTCTCCGCGCTATTTCCGCCAATATCCTTCAGGATATAAACTTTTCGGATCTATTTCACGACTCCGACGACGAGGTAATGGTCCTCCTTATAAGATACTTTGGGCAGAAGACAAAATTCGAATTACTTTTCCGAAAAAAAAATGTGAAATTTTTAAATGTTGTTTTGACAACTGAGCATAGATGATAGACCGCCCACTCCCAAATATGTGTCTATGATTTGTTTCTCTCTCCAACTGAAGGCAAAGGCCACAGTCAAACAGACAGCCGCCGCATTCGAGATGAAACAACGAATCAACTCAAAACTATATAACTATGCTCGCCGTAAGCGGAGGAAAAGAGAGTACCCACCTAAATCAGCGAGGAAGTTCAATTTCGAGTAAAATTCAAATCGATTAAAAAGAACGCCCGATGGAGAACTCAAATCGATATGGGAAAAATTATTCAAAATTCAACAACTGTCGAACTCCATCCATTTTTTTTTTATAAGTGTCAAGTCGAATATTTTATTCGAATAAAAGAAAGCAACTATTCCCTCAATGCTACCAACCCAATCAATGAAGTTTGACAGCTACGCCGACGTCAGCGGTTCGCTATCATAGACAAAACAGCTGTCCTACGTGTGTCAGTTATTTAATTGTCAGTGTCACGCCCTGTTTAAAAACAAACACTACAGGGCTCCGCTTTTACCCTTTGAGTACGGAACCCTAAAACTCATCGAATCGAAATTCATCGAAACGAAAAGTTAATTTAACTATAATCAGTCCTGCAATGAACAAAGTTTTAATTTTTGCTACTGTCAGTCCACTGCAGACTTATCGTGGTCCGACTGTATCATTCTTTCTTTTTACAAAATTATTTATTTATTTTATTTATTTAAGGACAACCAACAAGAATATCCACACAAAGTATAATATAACAAAAGTGTATAAGTGACAATTCAAGTGGTATCTTAATTATAGGCTGCCACGGCATGCATTTGTGACAATAATGACAGAGTGCATTCTTAACAAAATTATAAAAGTATAAAAAGAAGTAATTATGCATGATATTCACAAACATGTTGTTGTTACATTGAACATATCCAATACGACAGAACGATTGTGCAGCAAGAAATCAGGAGATACTACAATATTAATAATACAATGCTTATTATGCTAAGCAGGAGCAAAATTTTTTATGTTTGATTGATGACAGATGGAGCAACATTTTTTACAAATTCACCATAGTCACTAAATAGGTCTAGATTAGAGGCCTTAGACATTTTATTATAATATGATTGCATACGACACAGTGACGAAAAGAGACCTAAATTAGATTTGAATATCTTGGGCATAAATAATTTGTAATTAGATGATCGCGGTAGGTTATGTGGTAAATTATATTTTATATTAGCTAACTATTTAAAAAAAATTAAATCTGCGACTTTTCTACGGTCGTCCAAACTTAATAGCATAAAGTAATCTAAACGTTTTTTATATGAAGTGAGTTCGTTAGTTTTTTGACACTGGAAAGCTAAATGCCAGAGAAACCTTTTATTGAGTGATTCAATTCTCTTTTTGTGTATATCGTAGAACGGTGTCCAAACAGGGCTACAATATTCAACTATCGATCTAACAAGGCAATTGTATAGGCAAATTTTAGTGTGAGCAGATTTTAATTCTTTACTATTGCGTATCACAAATCCTAGTAATTTGAAGCATCGAGTAACAATATTATCAATGTGTATATTGAACCTTAATTTGTTGTCAATAATAACACCCAAATCACGAGCCGTATCAACCTCCCTCAGGTTTTGGCCATTTAATGTATAGGATGAGAAATGTGGTAATTTCTTTCTAGAAAAATGCATGAAGAAACATTTGTCAGGATTCAACTTCAATAGATTTTTATCACACCATACAGCAAACCGATTGATATCTTCTTGCAACAAGTGCACGTCCACTACGTTGGATACATGCTTTACAATTTTAATATCATCTGCATATAAGTAACATTGAGAGTGATGGAAGCAAGAGATGACATCGTTAATAAACAAATTAAAAAATAATGGTCCTAAATTTGAGCCTTGTGGGACCCCCGATGACGTCACATACACTGTGGACTCATATCCTTTTATAACTACTTTTTCGATTATGTTGGATTTCGTATTTTTGCGGGCTTTTAATAATTTCATTATAGGGTAGTTTATGCACTTGCAATTGCCTTAATCCAATCTGTCTCCCATCCTTTTCATACATGTGCACTTTTAGCTATGGCCGTCCTGCTTTTCGACGACACCGCGGAGTGCATAGGACATTATACTTTTTCCGCCTCTCTCTTGTGAACGTTGTAATGGAAGACACTCATGTTGTGATATAGTATCCAAAAATTATTGTGCGATTATTACTATTAGTGAACATTTTACATTGTGCAATTTATATAAATACAGAATCTGTGCCGGCAAACGATTTATTTTCCATATAAGTGCTTGAAGGACGACTTGTGACCAAACGGATGGTGTGCTGAGGTAAGTGCGCATGTTCCTTTCCTTTGTCTCCAGGTCTTCAACCATTTTCTTCGTCCTTAAATAGATAAGGCATTTGCAAGGCGCAGTTTATTTTGTATTTTTAATAATATATGATTGTGTGTTACCGCCCCCCATATACAGTCCACTTTTCCACCTACGCCTAGGGTTAGCCTCACCATATAACTATTGAGCACGCAAAATTATTATTTTCCCGCAACCCAAGTTATGGGGGTTTATGCGCCTCCATACTTTTTTGGTCACTTCGATCCAAATTTTCCCATTATTTATGGTCAGTTCTAACCAGATTTTCCCAAATTAATGTAATTTCGCTACAGTTTTAATCATTGTTTACATGAATATAAGTGTTGTTGTTCAATTTGGCAAATATTTACATAGAAATCATAAATTCATTTTCGTTCAAATACACAATCGCTAAGAATTTACAATTTACTAAAATCCGCTAAGTATAACTTATAGTGGTAGTTGTGCTACGTAAATTAAATAAATTGTCGAATTTCTATTGTTATTATTCCGCATCTACAGTTTATTATTTTTATGTCCGCACCGCATTACGTAGTCCAATACATCATTGAGTTATACACATTCCATTTTTCGCATAAATTATAATAGTGTTCATTTTATTTTTTCATTGTTCGGTTAAGATCGGCTCGCCCCGCTAACGATCGTACACTCGCATCTCAACGTTCGCTACCCGCTAATAGTATTTTTTCTTACCCGCCAATCTCACCCGCTAATATTTTTACTATAATTTACTTTTAAAGCCGTTAAGATTGCCTACTATATACATTCTGTTAAAGATCCAATAGCATTCACATAAAATATTTTACCTTTAATTTATTTACCGCACATATTTTTATTCTTTATTGCCTATCGTAATTTGCTAACTATTTATAACCATGGTTAAGTCGAAGAGGAGGGGCAGTGAAGGTTTTGCAGGGGATAGTTATGATACAAATAAAAATCAGCTGACTATTGATATAGTCAAACGCGATGTTATTTATAAACGTATAGAAAATATTTATGAGCTCGCACAAAAATCGGAAAAAGATCCGCAATATTATAAAGCATTTTGTGCTAGTGCATTAAATATAGACACTTTACGTACAGATTATCAGGAAGTTTTAGATTCCTATAATATATTAATTTACTGTTACACCCAGATTCCGAGGTTGACTATGATTCCTGGTTACCATTTGAAGTTATGTTTTGTTATATAAAACAAATTTTGCTCGATAACACAAATGAATTGTCTAATTCAAAAAGTAATTTAAAATCTAAACCCCGCCTTCCGCCTATCGACTTAATGTCATTTAACGGAGATGTAAAAAATTGGCCTTTATTTTACCAACAATTTAAAAATATGATTCATGATAACGCATCGCTCACTGATAGTGAAAAGGTATTTTACCTAGTTGGCAAATTAACGGGACTGGCGTCTAGCGTCTGCGCAGGGTTGGCTCCCACCGCAGAAAATTATATTGTTATTTGGGAGGCACTCGTGCAGAAGTATGACGATCCTCGCTCACTCGCATGTGCATACCTTAATCAGTTGTTACATTTTAAACCGCTATCAAACACTAGCTCAACCGGGCTCGATTTATTTATAAATAATTTTGATTCTTCTGTAGAAGCGCTTAAGCAACTGAAGCTTAACGACTTAACTGATTTTATTTTCTTGCATTTAGCTCTGCAAAAGTTAGACGCAGACACAATTAAATTGTTTGAAATTACGTATCGCAAAGATAAAATACCTACTTATCATAATTTAATTGAATTTATTAAAGAACAGAGTAAAGTTTTGTCTCGTTCTGCGCACATATTAGTAAACCGGTTGAACACTCGCAACACAAACAACGTAATCATAACCGCGTCCCTATGCCGTCCACAAAATCCTTTGTAAATACGGACACGGGAAGTGGTTCCAATACAAGCGATAAATGTTCTTTGTGTAAAAATAAACAGCACGATCATTTATATTCGTGTTCGTCTTTTATGAAATTAACTCCACGTGAAAAATATAATTTTATAAAAATAAATTCTTTTTGTAACAACTGTTTAAGCTCCAAACATAAAACATTTTTTTGTATTTCTAAAAATACTTGTTTTCATTGTTCTATGCGGCACCATTCTTTATTACATTTTAATAATGCAAATAAATCTAATTGCAACGTCGCCGCAGTGGTGTCCGCCGCTGCTACTGTACCCGCTCACTCCGCTACCGCTATTGACGAGCCCCGTCCTGCGACGGGCAGTCGTTCCGAGTCCGATATGACTCATCACTCCCGCACCGCTAATATTAACCATGCACCTATTGCATTTAAGGTCGAAAATAATTTACCGCGCTTGAATAAAAATGATGCATCGGTTTGCAGTCTCTTGCGATTTAGTAAGTCGTTATCAGACGACTACGTTGTTAGGGACTGCGAAAATTAAAGTAATCGATTGTAATAACCGCTTTCATTATTTGAGATGTCTTGTTGATCCTGGCTCTCAAAGTGATTATATTTCCGCTTCCTGTCGTAAGCTACTTTCGCTTTCTATTAATAATAATTCCCGCTATTCGGAAGTTCAAGGCATAGGAGGAGCTACACAAAAAATATTAGGTATAACCGCACTCACATTTTCGTCGCGCTTTGATAATAAATGTGAATATTCCATACGGCCCATGATAGTTGAGCAGATTACGTCGCACCTGCCCGACTCGCGCGTAGATGCAGCAGCGATTACATTTATTCGTAACTTACCACTTGCCAATGATGAGTTTTCACAACCGGGGGATATACTTTTAGCTGTTAAACTTTTTTGTGAGATTTTACTTTATGATCATATTAAAAGTCAGCGTAACGGTATGCCCTCCGCCTTTGAAACGACCTTAGGTTACCTAATTATGGGTGACGCTCCTATTATTTCTCCGCTATCGAGTGCTTTTACTTCAGATCCGCTACACCAGATTGTCGAAAAATTTTGGGCCATTGAAGAGTTACCTTCGCGCACTTTCTTAAGTCCCGATGATCAACAGTGCGAATATATTTATACTTCAACAACTGTTCGTAACTCTGACGGCAGTTATTCTGTTGATCTTCCCTTTAAAGATGACTCCAATAAATTAGGCAATTCTTATAATACCGCTGAGAAACGATTATTACTTCTCGAAAGTAAGTTTTATAAAAATCCAAAACTTAAAAATGCTTATGACGAAATTATTCGTGAATACCTAAACAAAGGTATTTTATCCCGCACCGCACCTGAGTTATGCAACAGCCCAGGTTTTTATTTACCGCACCACCCTGTAGTTCGCGACGACAAAGTGACTACTAAGATCCGCCCAGTGCTGGACGGCAGTGCCAAAACCGACACAGGGCTATCTTTAAATGACATATTACTCACTGGTTGCAATTTGCAAGCAGATATTTTTCACATTCTTTTGAATGTTCGCATTTTCCGCATAGCATTTTTTGCAGATGTAAAACAAATGTATTTGTGTATTTACACTAATGCATCGCACCGTAAATATCAACGTATATTATATAGATTTTCGAATAATGACCCGCTAGAAGTTTTTGAGTTCACTAGGGTGACATTTGGTCTCCGATCTTCTCCATTTTTGGCACTCCGCACCCTACGTCAGCTCGCTAGGGATGAACGACATAAGTTTCCAAACGCGGCAGACATCATAGAAAGAGATATATATATGGACGACCTGGCTTCGTCTGTTTCTTCGTTTGGAGAAGCAGTCACGACAGCTGCAGAGTTGATCCAGCTGTTCAAGGCCGGTGGTTTTGACTTAGTCAAATGGGAATCCAACTCGCCTGAATTGCTTAACAGTATACCGGAGTCGCACCGACAGTCTGAATTTATTTCTTTCGACGAGGGAAATATATTTAAGATTTTAGGCTTACGTTGGTTACCTACTCTGGATTCGTTTGTTTTCGAAACTTCTAACCCGCCGTCTGTTTGTACAAAACGTACTATTTTGTCCGCGACCGCCCGTCTATACGACGTCCTAGGACTCGTTGGACCTGTTATTCTTTACGCTAAATTAATAATAAAAGAACTCTGAACCTTGATTGGGATGACGTACCTCCCTACCGCATTGTCAATCTTTGGCAAAAATATTTAAGTGAACTTCCGCAGATCTCAAATTTATCATTTCCGCGCCATTTTGGTATTGAAAAATACTCAAAAGTTTCTTTAGTAGCTTTTTCGGACGCTAGTGAATCCGCATACGGTTGTGTAATATATTTACACGTCGTAAATGGAGACCAAAGCCCTATTGTCTCACTAGTATGTTCAAAGTCACGTGTCGCATCCGCAAAACCAAAAATAACTTTAGCCCGTTTAGAACTTAATGGTATACTTTTACTTTCGCGACTTCTTAAATCTGTATATGACACCTTCTGCGAGACACAAAATTGATAATATTTTTGCATTTTCGGACTCCGAAGTAGCTTTATGTTGGTCGGTTTCCTCACCGCATAGATTTAATACTTATGTTGCTAACCGCATTTTACAAATACAAGAAAATATTTCCACTGATAATTTATATCACGTCGCTGGCCTACAAAACCCCGCAGACTGTATGTCTCGTGGGCTCTCACCTTTACAGCTCATTCGGCATGAGCTTTGGTTTAAGGGACCGCCTTGGCTCTCTTTGCCTATCAACGACTGGCCTATGCAAAAGTTTATATCAAATCGGTTATTGTTACCGGAAGAAAAAACCGTTTCTCACGTGACAGCAGTTACTGCAATTAATCATCCTCTTATAGAATTAGCTTCACGGTGTTCCACTTGGCGAAAGCTTATTTCGTCAAGTGTATATGCGCTTAGATTTATAAAATGGCTCCCGCGGAACAACGTCATTACCGCTGAAGATTTAAATATCGCAGAGTTAAAAATTATTCACGCAGTTCAAACACAATATTTTTCTGATGATATAAAATGCATCGCAAAGGGCCAGCCGTGTTCTCCTAAGTTACGAAAATTATTTCCATTTCTAAGTGACGGGCTTTTACGAGTCGGAGGTCGCTTATCGAATTCGACATTAGATTATTCATCTAAACACCCGATTTTATTACCTAAACATGGACGTATTACTGAGTTATTAATTGAATTTTATCACGTAAATAATTGCCATGCTGGGCCGCAGTTATTAATTTCCTTATTAAGATCCAAATATTGGATAATTTCAGCTAGACGTATTGTTCGTCAGCGCATTCACCTATGCAACATTTGTTTCCGGTTGAACCCCAAACCTACATTTCCGCCTATGGCAGATTTGCCTAAGTGTAGATTAGAAAAATGTAATACAGACGGGCGTAGATTACGCTGGTCCGCTTTATATTACGCCGTACCGTAAGCGTGGTGTTCATAGCGTAAAAGCTTATATATGTATATTTATATGTCTAGTTACTAAAGCAGTTCACATAGAACTTGTTTCAAATTAAGCTTCCACTTCATTTATTGATGCGTTTAAACGCTTTATTTCGCGAAGGGGTCCTTGTAATTTTTTATATAGCGACAACGGCACGAATTTTGTCGCTTCGAAAGCTTATTTTAATGAACTTAACGAGTTTCTACTCTCTGATGATTATTATAAAACATTTAGTAGTGAGCTCGCGAAGCACCTCATTACATGGCGAATGAACCCGCCTACGGCTAGTCACTTTGGTGGCATATGGGAAGCGAACGTTAAGAGTACCAAGTCACTTTTATTTCGCGTGATTGGTAAACAAATCCTCACGTTTGAGGAGATGTCTACTGTACTCACTCAAATTGAGGCAGTTCTTAATAGCCGGCCTCTTTATGTTTTAAGTTCCGATCCGTCAGAACCGCTTGCGCTTACGCCTTCACATTTTTTATGTACCGCTCCACTAGAATGTTTACCCGCGGCTGACTTGACCGAGCAGCGATTGCACTTATTGTCTCGTTTCTCTTTAATAGATAAGTTGGTGCAATCGTTTTGGAAACGATTTCAATCTGAATATTTACATAATTTGCAATCGCGTGAAAAATGGAATACTCCTTCAAATCCTATAACGGTAGGCACAATAGTGTTGTTAAATATTGATATCGCTCCACCCTTACAGTGAGTGGCCTTTAGGAATTGTAACCTGTCTATACCCTGGTAGGGATGGAATTATTCGCGTTGCGGAAGTAAAAACAAAATCTGGCGTTTACAAGTCCAGTTGTGCGGCTATGCCCGCTTCCGACTCAATAGAGTCATAGACCATTTCCATTGATTTAGTTTACGTTGTCACTTAGACAAATACATTTAAGTTTAGTTTACTTTTTGTTTTGTTTACTCTCTACTAGCCTTAATATATTTAACCGCTCCGCTATGCTACGATATGTGGATTAATTTTCCCTTTATTGAAGGGTTTCTTCAAGGCCGGGGGGATGTTGGATTTCGTATTTTTGCGGGCTTTTAATAATTTCATTATAGGGTAGTTTATGCACTTGCAATTGCCTTAATCCTATCTGTCTCCCATCCTTTTCATACATGTGCACTTTTAGCTATGGCCGTCCTGCTTTTCGACGACACCGCGGAGTGCATAGGACATTATACTTTTTCCGCCTCTCTCTTGTGAACGTTGTAATGGAAGACACTCATGTTGTGATATAGTATCCAAAAATTATTGTGCGATCATTACTATTACTGAACATTTTACATTGTGCAATTTATATTAATACAGAATCTGTGCCGGCAAACGATTTATTTTCGATATAAGTGCTTGAAGGACGACTTGCGACCAAACGGATGGTGTGCTGAGGTAAGTGCGCATGTTCCTTTCCTTTGTCTCCAGGTCTTCAACCATTTTCTTCGTCCTTAAATAGATAAGGCATTTGCAAGGCGCAGTTTATTTTGTATTTTTAATAATATATGATTGTGTGTTACCGCCCCCCAGATACAGTCCACTTTTCCACCTACGCCTAGGGTTAGCCTCACCATATAACTATTGAACACGCAAAATTATTATTTTCCCACAACCCAAGTTATGGGGGTTTAGGCGCCTCCAGATTAGAAAGATAAGAATCACACCACTGCAACAAAGGGCCAGTTATATCGAACTGTGAAATTTTTTTAATGAGGATTTTTAAATTAACGAGGTCGAAGGCCTTGCTAAAATCAGTGTATATGACGTCAGCGGAAGCCCTAGGGTCCACTGCATCAACCACATTCGTTACAAAGCTGACTAAGTTCGTTGTTGTAGATCGAGCCTTAACGAACCCGTGCTGCTGTGGTACAATCAACTGTTTCACATGCCAGTATATTACATGTTGCACCAGAGACTCCAATATCTTGCCAAATATTGGTAGAATTGATATTGGACGAAAGTTTTCGATGTTTGCACGGTCACCCGCTTTATGGACAGGAACAATACGTGCTTCTTTCCATAAAGCGGGGAAGACTCCAGAAGATAATGACATGTTAAAAATTATGCAAAGAGGCTCAGCAAGAACATCAGCACACTGCAACAAATACTGCTGGCAAATTATCTTACCCAGCTCCCTTTCTTGCGTCAATACGTTTGAGTGCATGTTTGACTTCATCAAGGGTAAAAACAATTATTTGGAGATAATTTGATGTCATTACTGTCTCAACAACATGGCTTGAATCTTCTGTATTATTTGAATTATTTGAAGAGTATATTGACGAAAAGTGCTTAGCAAAGTTATTGCATATATCAGAGCCATTCGTCAAGTAAACATTATTATAATACATCCTAGATGGATATCCGCAGCTGTTTTTGTTTTTTTGTTTTATAAAGGCCCAGAAAATCTTTGGATTATTCTTTATCGTAGACTCAATAGTGGATAAGTACTTTATAAATATAACTTTTATTTATCAACATAATAGACCTTGCTTTTAGCATCTTGAAAGTTATTTTATCACGTGGATTTTTAAATTTAGAATATAATTTCCTGTATTTCTACTTCTCGTTCAAAACATATATGATATCTCTATTGAACCAAGCAGGATAACGACTAGATCGACAAGGAGAAGATAGGGGAATATACATTTTGACCGTTTCACTAATTATATTATATAATTTCTCTACTACAACATCCACCGAAAAACAATCACGAAACTCCTCATCCCATTTTAAAGCACCTAAATGTTTAATAATGCTGTCATAATCTCCCTTGTGAAATTTATGTGTGGTGTGAATTAGTTTGTAGATAACTTGCATTAATATTACATTTCAATTTAATTTCTAAAGGAGGATGGTACGGGTCGACTTTAGTTAAGGGTGATACGCAGCTCTGGACATTAACCATTGGGACATTAGATAAAATTAAATCAAGTATTTTGTTCTTGTTGTTTACTATATGATTGCACTGATCAAAATTATTAAAGGATATAAAATCAAGTAATAGTTGACTATAAAGTCCGTTTTTAGCACAAGAAGCAATCATTGGCGAATCAGCAGTGCCGGTCCGAAATCGCCTAAAATAAGCGAGTGACTATTTTTTTCTAAAACTCCATTGGTGTTACTCAAGAAATGTTCGAGTATGTGCATTTGTAAAGGAGGTGGTAAATATATTCCGCAAATCCATAGTTGCTGAAACTTGTTATTAAATTTAATATCGATACCCACCCAAACATCCTCACATTTACTTTCATAACTATGCAATCTATATGAAGTAAGCCGTTTAGACACCGCAATTAATACTCCACCTCCCGACTTTGCACTGTGGAAACCGCTCATTTCTCGATCTCGTCTGTAGACACAATAACGATTGTCAAATAATTCCATGTCTTTAATACTACTGGTGAGCCAGGTTTCACATAGCACAATAACGTCATATTCGCTTGTTACCAAATTACGAAAAAAATTTAAAGTTTTTGTTCTTAAGCCCCTAACATATAATAAAACACACCACTTTGACAACCATTACATTTGAATCGATGTCTTGCAAAAAAAGTTAAAATTGACTCACTTGTACGTTGCACGGCAAATGTACACAATGCATAATAATTGACTTATGATTTAGATAACGGTGCCGTTCCAATATTCATGGATAGACGAGATGTTCCGTGAGACGGCCACGTTCGTATTCTTCGTAATGACTGGATACAAGTTCCGGCCGGCCGCTGCCAACCCTTACTTCACCGCCAACCACGCGGAGGACGAGGACACTGAAGTGTGCGTATAAACCAATATTGATGGATGAATGAATGGATGATGTGTTCTGACGACCGGATACAAGTTCCGGCCGGCCGCTGCCAACCCTTACTTCACCACCAACCACGCGGAGGACGAGGACACTGAAGTGTGCGTATAAACCAATATTGATGGATGAATGAATGGATGATGTGTTCTGACGACCGGATACAAGTTCCGGCCGGCCGCTGCCAACCCTTACTTCACCGCCAACCACGCGGAGGACGAGGACACTGAAGTGTGCGATAAACCAATATTGATGGATGAATGAATGGATGATGTGTTCTGACGACCGGATACAAGTTCCGGCCGGCCGCTGCCAACCCTTACTTCACCGCCAACCACGGGGAGGACGAGGACACTGAAGTGTGCGTATAAACCAATATTGATGGATGAATGAATGGATGATGTGTTCTGACGACCGGATACAAGTTCCGGCCAGCCGCTGCCAACCCTTACTTCACCGCCAACCACGCGGAGGACGAGGACACTGAAGTGTGCGTATAAACCAATATTGATGGATGAATGAATGGATGATGTGTTCTGACGACCGGATACAAGTTCCGGCCGGCCGCTGCCAACCCTTACTTCACCGCCAACCACGCGGAGGACGACCACACTGAAGTGTGCGTATAAACCAATATTGATGGATGAATGAATGGATGATGTGTTCTGACGACCGGATACAAGTTCCGGCCGGCCGCTGCCAACCCTTACTTCACCGCCAACCACGCGGAGGACGAGGACACTGAAGTGTGCGTATAAACCAATATTGATGGATGAATGAATGGATGATGTGTTCTGACGACCGGATACAAGTTCCGGCCGGCCGCTGCCAACCCTTACTTCACCGCCAACCACGGGGAGGACGAGGACACTGAAGTGTGCGTATAAACCAATATTGATGGACGAATGAATGATGTGTTCTGATGACCGGATTGTATCCGGTAGCGTTGGCAGCGGCCGGCCGGAACACAAGTTCCGGCCGGCCGCTGCCAACCCTTCCTTCACCACCAACCACGCAGAGAATGAGGACACTGAAGTGTGAGTTTAAACCACTGAAGTTTGAGTATAAACTACTATTGATAGAGGAATGAGTGAATGAATGGATGGTGTGTTCTGATGACCGGGTATAAGATCCGCCAACCCTTACTTCAGCGCCAACCACGCGGAGTACGAGAACACTGAAAAGTGAGTATATACCACTATTAATGTATGAATGAATGGATGATGTGTTCTGATGTACCTTTACTACTGCACCTTCAACTTGAGAAATAATATATTCTTATAACGGAACACATAAACAACCATTAAAATAACATTTGTATATTCATCACACTTTTTTACAGGTTGTCAGAAATAGGCGTGCTAGACGGTGTTACCAGAATAGCGAATAGGGGTGAAAAACGTCGAGAGGACATGCAACCTCTGATGCAAGAGACGGGATATACCTCTGACTAGATATAGGGTAATTAATATTGGCTATGAAGCGTGTATTACACCAGTAGAGGCTCGTTCTAACCGGAACTTACTGAAACGCAAGTGAACCACAATCCACTAGATAATGATCTCAAAATTTTTGCAAGGTTTAACCACATAACATAAGTGGTTTAAAACAATTATAATTAAATTTATAAAAAATTATAAAACATTATAAAATTTTTAATCCAATATCCATCTAATCAGTTTTCAGCTTGAATCAAAAACTTTAAACGCCTTATTAATAAACAAGGAATAACATTAGACTAGTTACGCCGTGTTTTGTTCATATCACTCAAATGCCATTTGTCATTCAATTGACAGAGACAAAACATGGAGTATCTAATCCATGTCAAGTCTTCGTTTCTTAATAAGGGGGATAAGTGATTATAAGTTATCCATGATCACGTGGTGGATAGATGCAAATTTTAACCTTTAGGTATGTTGCGGTTAGGACACGGCGTCATTGTCTAATAATCTAAATAAATGCAGTTGCTTGTAAATATTAATCTTTTAGAAATTATCAATAGATAAATTCTAATATTCAGTTATTACTCCTAAGATATGTAACATAATATTAATAATATCATAAATTCAGATTCAGCGCTCTACAAAATTGATTCATCACGTTTTATATATAAATACATACAAATACATATGATTAAAATTTATAATATACCTAGGTTGTATGCATATTTGCAATGTATAGTTTTAGATTATAAGATGGCAGTGGTGTATAGGAGTAGTTCCCACGTGATTTTGTAACTTCACCGTTTTTTGGTACTTGTATTGTAATCTACATGAATCAGCATCGTAGCAGTTGTCACATGAATCAGCATCATCATTTTTGTTGTTCCTAATTATCATTTACTTTCATTATCATTTAATACTAATATGTATACGCACGACGAGCTACGGACTACTACAGAAAGCCACACATCAAGTTACTACATTTTTTCTAAGTAGATTGCGAATCTTATATAGCGTGATGAAACTCTTAATTTGACGTAAAATCGCATTTGAATTTATCTTTTAAATGGCAATAAAAATATACATTCGATAAAAATTCTAACACTCTTGTATTGTGATTGTTTAACTGCTGACAAACGGACGGGCGCACAGATGAGGCTAAGCTATTACTTATAATAGTAGTTTCTCTATTTGGTACTCAGACATTGCACATAATGTTTTCCTTCAAAAAGTCGTTAGCTCATTCAACATACGCCAATCGCTGCATACATTCTTATTGGATTTTCTTGTTTGTAATAGCCCTATTAAACAGTTCGTTAAATCTTCATCATAAAGTTTCTTATTATAAAGTTTTGATTAAAGTTATACCTAGTCTAAATATGATGATGTCTGTCGCCTTTGTTTATCTTCATCACCTTATTACAAAGTTTTGATAAAAGTTATACCTAGTCTACATATGATGATGTCGCCTTTGTTTGCTCAAAAGGAGGCAGAGACAGCATTAGGTTTAAAGTAAGTCTTATTTTAGTCCAAGTTTTGTAATAAGTTGGTCATATGTCGGATATTTAATCTGTGATCTAATGATCACCAACAATGCGGATACTTTCTTGGTGATGGTAAATAGCTGTCAGAAGTCAAAGACGAAATTCCTTTATTCAAATTGGAAGCATGCCTTACCCTGATAATAACGCACCTATGGGATCCGAAGCTTAATACAACTCTCCTGAATCGTCCATAGTTTTGATCTCTTTTGAATCGTCAGTGACTAAGGCTCCTATTACAGAATAACAACTAAGTGTTGATCTAAACTTGAGTACAGTTAGAAAGGGATGCCGCTGTGTATAGCACATAACGCCATCCCTTTCTGACTGTACTCAAGTAAAGATCAACACTTAGTTTTCATTCTGTAATACGAGCAAGCATTCAATAAATTTACGTATCTCAGTATGATGATAAATGCATTTACCTTTAAGTTTCATTCTACGGGTATTTTCGGGTGGTGAAAAAACAACTGATTCCTACTTAAATACAAGTATCAAAAACGAACGTTGAAAGTGATGAGTGTAACAAGTATTTGGTTGTTAATTCATTCTATTAGGGTATAAAATTAAGTGTCTTATATATTCCCATTCCATTGGAGAAAGTGTACTTTATGAAGAGTTCTTTAGTGTTTTTTTATTATTATTTTTGGTCGGTTGTTTTCTTAAGCTTAGATAGTACTGCCATAGACTTAGATAATGGACTAACACTTGCATGTAATCGACAACTGTCCAAAGTGAACAAAAGCGTTGGTGCAGCCGATACCTCTACGAAATGTTGGCCGCATGATCGCTTCGTCTCCTTCACGCTGATCAGCACAGTTGGGTCGGGAATGCATAATCCATTCTGTATATCTATGAGTACTACTCACGTCAATAAAGAACCGAATTGAAAATGGCGACGCAAGCATGCGAGAGAGGGATACAATGTCTTGCGTCGCATATTTAGGCGCGGGTCAGACAGAAAACAAGTAAAACGCAGACGGGATGCGGCCATAATATGTCTCTTTCGCATCCTTTGTATAAAAAAGTAAGATGCATCGCCTTGCAAAACAGAAAAGTCTCAGTGGCAATTACTAATGAATAAACGTCGTCTTCTTCATGTTGCATAGCTAAGTTCGGTATTTGCATCGCAGATGCGACGGATTTTTGGTCAGGTGATCTCAGATTATTCTGAGTAATTTGTTATTAACGAACGGACCGATAAACCGTACATTAACTTCTAACCTCAAACAGAAACTAACCTCACAATCACAGTACATATTTATGATAGTTCACCCGATTAATCTTTCTCGTCGGTCAAAATACTCCGAGAAAACAGATTTACATCGGACTGATCTGAGCGGAATTACCAAACAGTTCAGATTACCTCCCCTACCTCAAGATGTAATAAACAAACAATTCAGACCAAAAAGATTGATCAGACCCAAATAACGAACTCAGCTTTAGCATAGCTCTTTGCTGTGTGTCCCGCGCCTAAGATTCGTTTCTGTAATGGCTCGAGTTTTACCCTTTAACTTTACGCTACATCTTTGTATGTTTGCAGGCTTATTTAAAGATGTTTTTGTACAGGCTATAGCTTATTTATGTTCTTGTATTCTTTAATGTTTATCTTTTGGGTATCTAGATATAGTGCGACAAAGATCTTTATGAATGTGGCGAAAATTGGAACTAACGCCGCCGTCTTATTTGCACCTATTTTTAATATTTCAAATATTAAAAATAGTGCAAATAAAGAAGATTCTTTATTCACCTCAATTATCCATCAATTAAAAGGAATTCTTTTTGTTCGAATTACCTTATTGTCCTTTAAATAAAAAAAGAACTAAAATTTGAATGCTTCTCACGCACGCTCGGTCATACTTCATATTCGTTTTCCCGGTAAAAATATGATAGCATATCAGTACAATATCGCATCGGATTCGTGACGTCACTGGCCAGTATACTGATGTATATTTCGGAATACACCCACGATCATTTACGTAGACAGTGGCGGCCTCTCTAAACTATCACTCACATTCATAAACATCCTTGTGGTGACGTTGATCACAATAGTCAACACGATTTGACAAATATGCAGAGGAAGTTGGAAGGTTCATTTCATGATAATTTAAAAAGAGGATCGACGAAGTAGACAATACAGAGCAATCGTGTTATGGTTGTGGGGCGTAATATTTACTGGTCATAGCCAGTATTTGTGTGCTCATTCGTAGAATAAGCGAGTAATATAGAAAAATTGGTTGTAGATACTGAAATACATACTGTGATCGTATCTTTCTAGACTATTCATTTCATAGTAACGCAAACAAAATAAATGGAGATAAAATAAGACCATCTTATTTTTGCTTTGAAATAAAAGCTTTGTCAATGCAAAATTGTACAATATTTTTCTTTAGAGATTTTATATTGGTTCGCAAATTGTATTCTCAATGCAATAATAATATAAGTCTTTTTTATAATAATTATATTAATTTCTATTATGTATTGCTTTCTTTCATTATTTTTTTTAGGATTATATTCAGTGTGGCGGCGAACATTCAATCGATTGCGATTATGCCGGCACTTCACATAGTTTTTCGTATTTGCTAATTGTAAATTTTACATTGTTTCATTCCCTTTCAAATATGGTAAGATAAACTACTTACAAATTGACAAATAAATAGATAAAATAGCAAAAAATACATTTGCAATTTCAAACAGTTTGGTGGTCGATAATTAAAATATACGGGTTGTTCTACAAACTAAGGACGAAAATGAGTCCGATTCCGGCCCGACGTTTTTTTTTCATTATGGTTACAAAATATAGTTTATCATAAAGATTACATGGTCTTTTAGCCTGTGTTAAGTAGAACGGACAAAATATTCAAAAATATTCGAGTTATGGCAATTTTAAGAAATCAAGCAGCAGGAAACTGAGATTGTAATCAGGAGACTGAGGATTTAAACAAATATCAATCAAAATCAACGTTTATTTAATAATAAATTCACAAATAAAAACTACGCTTCTAACCATTAGTTTGTAATTGTCCAAATATCTTGAACTATCGTGATAATTAAGTCTATTCTTGACTTATACTAATTATCTATCTAAATCAGTCTTGAACAGGAACTTTTATCATTAAACCTACAAAATTAGCTTTAATAAAATAATGATGTTAACAAACATATTATTATTATTTTGACTTCATAGAATATAGCAGAAAAAGTAACATATGATGTTGAACAAAAATTATATTTCAATATAAACACTCAGGATCCTGCATTTTTCTCAGTATCCTGGCTATTTATTTGACAGGATCCTGAGACCAGGTTCCTGAGAATTTCGGAATAATATTTAAAAATAACGTCTATTTATAACATTCAACCAAAATCAAGCAGCATTAAGCCTTCGTGTAAGCAATATATACATCAAAATGCTATTTATTTGACAGGATCCTGAGACCAGGTTCCTGAGAATTTCGGAATAATATTTAAAAATAACGTCTATTTATAACATTCAACCAAAATCAAGCAGCATTAAGCCTTCGTGTAAGCAATATATACATCAAAATGCTACAATTACCATATTACCACATGAATTTCGTAATTAAATATCTTACCAGGATCCTGTGAGCTCGACTGATTATGACGCGACTTCGTCCATCAACTGTGCCGGGCAGACTAAGCAACACACTGGGTGCAAAACAATAGGTGATATTCTTTGTCTCTTTCGTACCGGCAACAAACTCGGCTAAACGTCAAAGTCGCGCGGCTAATAGAATATTAAATATTCGCTTATTTAACATTGGGCAGGATATGAAACTGTTGGGACAACTTCTGGACAAAGTTTTTATAATGTTTTTGTTACAATAAATTAATAATATGTCACCTAGGTAACAATAATAATAGGATATCATTAATATTGGTTAAACTTATGGGCTCAATGTAGTAGAAAATAAATAATATTGCACATTAGATTCAATTTTGCTCGTGGGACACTCCAGGATCCTGGGAATTTGACGCTTTAAGTATTTATTTTCCTAAGATAATATATTAGTATCTAAATTATTTTTAGAGACTAGGTAGATATAGGTATGGTAAACAATATATTATGAAAATAAACTTGGTTGTAACAATTTTTTCATGACATTTTAGCTGAGCCGTCGAAAATTCCTTACTTTGTAGAACTACTCATATATATATATGAGTATTTCTCACAAAAAATGTACGTAACGAAAAAGCTGTAACGAAATATTGTAACGAAATAGTAAAAGCTAAGGTGAGTGTGCACTGAGTGCTTTAATAGAGATGGAGGAAGTGAGGTCATAATAAATATACGTTTCTATTTGTTATAAATTTATTATTTGCCGAAATCAAAATTAAAGGAAAGAAAAAAAATCTTAGAAAAAAGTTATTAAAAATAAACATCGTCTTCTTCATTCATCAGAGAAAGACTGTCTGATTTTTTGAGCAATTGAATTTTTTTAACAATGTTTATCTCAGGGATACAGTCTAGATCTTCAATTTTAGGGACTTTTTTCGGGGAAATGAGTTTTTGGCCAAAACGCGTGATAGAGTACACTTTGCGGCGCTCCTACGCCAAAACTATTGACTTTATCAACAAAAGGTTGATACATAAATTGTAGGTAATTTTCTCCAGTTTAATTTTGTATATGTAACTATTTATATCGTAAAATAAGTCGGAAAGGAGATATTGTCAAAAAACTGCTTTTAGGCGCCATTTTTCCAGTACGGCAGTGCGAGCGGTAAATTTAAGAGATAGCAATGTCGAAATTCTGAAAGTGCGCATCAAAAGCTATAAAATTACCAATTTTCAAAACTCCCGGAAAGCTTTCCAGGTAACCACAATTTTTCTAACCAAATGACTGGACTACTCGTATTTTTTTATTAATTCTAAATAAAACAATATCTTATCTTTTATCACAACGAACAAATACAATACAAATACAAATTAATTTTCAGCTAGCTTCGTTCGCTCGCCGATTAAGCGCGCTATCCTTCCCCATCATGCACACAAATGACAAATCAATAAGTGCAACAAATCAATGTGATTTAAAAAAAATATATTATGTACCTTCACCGGCACCGGCACACAGAAACTCCAAAGTTTCATCGAAATCAGAAGAGCGGCTTCGGAAGGCAAAAAAGACAAACGAAGAAAGCGACATTTTATTTTCATTTAGTATTATAATAAATAAAGTATTTGTATACCCAGCCTTATACAATACTATTTCGTTACGTGATGAAACATAACGAAAAAGTAAGAGGAATATAACCTAAAACATGTTTTATAGGTAGATTTTTGTTCAAAATGAATTTAACGAATGTAATTTAATGAAATGATTATACTAACATATATGTTTAATTACTTAATATACAATTCAGAAGTACTTATTCAGAAAAAGTTAAAATTTTATTTTTGTATCGAAATAGTAAAACAGCCGCCGCAAGCAGAGAATCTAGTTTTTGACACAAAAAAATATGGCGCTGACATTTTACCGTCAGCCAATAAGAACGCTTTTAGTGTTGCCAGTACAAAGTGCTATAGATTCGTTCAGAAATTAAATAAACTGCTAAGAAACGGTGTCACTAAAAAGTTATGTGACTAAAAAGTGAAAAAGTGAGACATTTTGTATTTTGCGCGAATCGAAATATATCTTAAAGAAAGCAGGATACGAACAACTATGAACCTTGATCTATATTATACTAAGGTGCTAAGCAGAGAAACGTAAAACGTTAGACATACGATAAGTAGTAATTTTTGAAGCAGCAAAGTCGTTGGTACCCATAGTGACAAAAAGATTTTGTATGGAAGAGTAAAAGATGATAGTGACAACTTGTCCTTCACATAATTATAATGAAGTGTTTTCGATCTTTGAAGTCTCAAAACCTAATTAAAATATATTGTCTTCATTCCTCCACAATTTTTTTGCGAGAAAGTTAATCATTTTATTTTTGATCTGGCACAAAACTTTTGCGACATGTTTTTTTTTGCAAATGTACATCTTTTTTGAGAAATACTCATATATATATATAAATTGTAAACAATATACCTTCTTTCCTTTTTCATGGAATAACAACTTGATTTTTTTGTAAATGATGTAATTTAATTTAAGTACCTTTTAGGTACCTACGTTTGGCATATGCGCAAGTCGTAGTCAACACGACTATAAAAAAATGTAAAGAAGTACTTTGTGATCGTGTCCTCAAACTGTTTATATTCTCTATAATTTAATTCTTTATAAGAACTTGAGTTTTATTTTTAACTTTCCTCTGTTATTGGTTATAAAATCTTACGAGTACTTAAAGGACCATTAAGTAAAAGAAAATACGCCTTGCGCTACGTGCCAATGCAATATCTTTATAGATTATTGTACATAGTGAGATCTTAAAATTTTCGTATTTAGGTTTAAAAAAACGTGTGGAATATTTAAAAACTAATTTCGTGAAGTTGCAAGTTTAATTCTCAAGGCGACATACTGGGCTGTAGTTTTGTCTACAACTGGCCAATGAAGACTGAAGCATGTCTGTATAAATCGAAATATGATGGAGATAAATAGTCCCTATTTGTAGATTGATAGTGTTAAAAAATATATGCACATTTATCGTTGGCAATGATTACTACTTCAAAAATATACGGACATACGGGTTGGCTTTAGTATCTAGTTTTGGAAGTATTCGAAAAATATAGTTGTATCGTTTTAGGTTTTAAAATTTGGTTGTTAAAGGAGACAGCGCTATAAGGTATTCCTCTTAGAATACTGCTTGTATCTATAGCTTTATACCTTTCAGCGAAATGGTTTGTTTTGAGGGTCCATATATCTGGCCCCTGGTGTAGCTAGATTGAGATGGCTTACATGCATAAAATTACAGCCCAGTATTACAATGTTTGACATAACTTCCGTGAATACGGGTGCAGCTTCGCACTTGTTGATGTGATAATCTGTAATTTGGGGTAGTTTAAAACTTATTACGATGATTTATGGCCAATGCTAATAAAGCAACCGCTGGTAAACGATTATCTTCTTCTGATACCGTTTCTTAGCAACACTGGTTATTTTGAAGTTATTATTAAAAATAATAACGTTTAAGCTCCGAAATTCCTTTCTCTTACTGTAAATGGGTTCTTGAAATCGGCCATTAGTCATTACTACTACTTCTTAACTGGTGTCCTATAAATATTACCGTTATCAACTGCCCCGTAGCATGAGCACCTCGATATGACAGCATAAAGCTTTTTATCGACACACAAATGTCAAACTCCATTGTTTTACAGTCAATGTCGATAAAGCGCTTTGTTATCATCGCGTTTTCGTCGTCATGCCCAGGTCCATGAATCCATTCATTCTAGTAAATAGATATATCTAAAGATTATTGTAAAAAACTGTCAGTTTATTTCTCGTTTATAATAATTATAATGTTATTCTAGCTTGCCTTTTTAAAGTGTCAAGGGTATCGTCAAAACTATAATGAAATTCTTTGTTATTCTTGTTTTTGTGAACTCTATCGCTCTTGAGATGATGCTACCATGCGAGCAAATAGACAGATAGACAAATGCTTAAACACGAATGTGTATATGTATCTTGCTAAATTGATCGAACCTCGCCAATTTACAATCAAGTGTCAAACATCTATACTAATTTAGCATATCGATGTACCGTATTTATTGTAGTGGTTATTAAACATTAACAGGTTCTGACGAACGTGTATATATTTTTTACACTTGACTGTACTACGGATGTAGGTCCATTTGTAAAACGCGTATATTTAACTTGGTTAAATACATGAGAAAAACGAATATTAATAATGTGCTTAGAACATTGTTATATTTTGTATATGAAAAACAAGACAAAATGGATATTGAACTCTGTGCTGTTTATGTATAATTTCATTTATCATCTTTATTTGTGTCAAGCACGAAGTTGATTTAAACTATCGTGTTTTCCACAGAAGAAGTCCCGTGATGACGCTACTTTTGATATTTAGATTCGTATCCAAGGCAGAACTTATAACAAGTTCAGATATTTAATAATACTTCAATCAAAAAAATCTAACCAAATCGAAACTTCCTTTTTTTTAAGTCGGTTAAAAACGGGATAAAATTTCTCTGGCGTTCAAACAACGTCTGCACTCTGGCAACAACAGCAACGGCCAATCTGTCAAACTAGTTCCATTAGTTTCCGTGGTACTTCTTTTGTGTAAAATACTACTTACTTTTGTGTAATAGAAATCTTTTTACGTTGTTTTATGTAATGTGAGAAATAATCAAAAATGTTTGAGCCCGTTTTCCATTTCGAATATATCACTTCGTAAAACTATTTTATTATTATTATACCGACCTGTTATTGAATCCTTGGAAGTTTTTCTAATATGAAAAGTTACTGAAATAGAGGTAAAGTTTGCGAGGTCGCAGGGGGTAATCTCTGGATACTGACAACAACAACGGCCAATCTGTCAAATTAGTTCCATTAGTTTCCGCGGTACTTCTTTTGTGAAAAATACTACTTATTTTCTGTGTAATAGAGATATTTTTACGTTTTTATAAGTAATGTGAGTAATAATCAAAGATGTTTGAGTCCTTTTCCATTTCGAATATATCATTTCGTAAAACTATTTTTTTTTTATTATTATACCGAAATCCTTGGAAGATTTCCTTATATGAAAATTTATCTGAATCTAATATTATAGAAACCTAGTCAGGTCATAAATTCATGTTTAATATAAAATAATTGAAACAAATTTATTCATTATGTAACCATTTATATACCAAAATGAACTTAATAAAACATAGATTCTTATGACAATAAAGTTAATTCAAAATGACCTCCGTGATTTTGAATTCAGGCCTTCAATATGCGCGGCCAGTCTTCTATCATAGCAAGAACGAGGTCCATGTTAATATCGGCGGCTGCCTTAATCAAGGATATCTTGAGTGTCTCCAAATTGGGATGAGGCTTTGAGCACGCCTTTTCCTCCAAGTGTTGCCATATCTCGTAATCTAACGGACTCAAATCTGGACCGGAGGAGGGATAGTCTTCGTGCTGGATGAAGTCGATTTCACGCGCCGAAAGTCAGTCTTGTGTGCTCTTCGCTCTATGAGCTGGCGCCGAATCTTGTTGGAATACCCAGTGCCTGTTATTGAACATGGTATGAGAAACAGGTTCCACGAGGTTCGTCAGGACTGTATTTTGATACACAACTGCGTTCGTTTTTACACCTTTCTCACAAAAATGTACCTCTGTTAAGCCCCAATAAGAAACTCCCAACCATACCATGAGCGAGGATGGAAAATGACCTCGTTGGACACGCGGAATACGGTTGCCCGCTTCTTCACTACTCTGTGCGTACACCTTATCATTTTGTTTGTTGTAGCTGTCTTCTACGGTAAAAAAATTTCATCCGACAAAAGAGTTTCCCGATATTTTTTCCCGCGTACCGCTTCAACAAAGCGCGGCATCTCTTCAGTCTCAGGTCCATTAGACGAGCATTTAAACGATGTCCTGTTTTTCTTCGATATGCCCGATGCCCTAAGTCTTCATTTAACACCCTTTTCACCGTGGTTCTGCTTAACCCCATCTGAAGGGCCAACAGTTTCTGCTTACGTTTGGGATTTCTTTGAATTCGCGCCTTCACAGCTTTATCGCTGCTGGAGTCCTAACAGACCGAGGGCGACCACTTCTTGACCTGTCATATACACTAGAGTCTTCATTGTATCATTTGATGGTACGATAAACGAACCTTTTGGTTATATTCAAATTTTTAAGTATGTCACAAATTTGAATTGGCGTATAACCGCAACGATGCAACGCAATAACTGCTACACGGTCTTCTCTAAGCGTCCACTCCATATTTAAAAATGAGTAAATTTCTAAAAAGTATACACGTTTATTTTCATGAACAATTTTTTGTGGCCAGCATTCTAAAAGAAGTTTTTACTGTGTGACAATACTTATGACCTGACTGTGTATAATAATTGCATGATTATTATAATTTTATATTTATATAGTAAGGATGAGCCTGCCCCTCATAACACAGGGTAAACTCTGTGAAGTTAGCCCCCCACTTTTTGAATTTTATTATTATCTAGGTTGTTCTGGGTTGTTCTATGTTTGTTCTACATTGTTCCAAAGTATTATTTGAAAAAACTAAAATTTGAAGCTGCCAGACAAGAAAAACCGTTTTTCTATGGTAGCCCCCCATGTTTGGAAATTCAATATTTTTTTAGTTGTTCCAAGTTGTTCTAGTTGTTCCGAACATTGATCCAAATTATTATTTGAAAATATTCAAATTTGAAGCTGCCAGACAAAAAAAAACGTTTTTATGGTAGCCCCCCATGTTTGGAAATTCAATATTTTTTTAGTTGTTCCAAGTTGTTCTAGTTGTTCCTAACATTGTTCCAAAGTATTATTTGAAAATATTCAAATTTAAAGCTGCCAGACAAAAAAAACGTATTTATGGTAGCCCCCCATGTTTTGAAATTCAATACTTTTTTAGTTGTTCCAAGTTGTTCTAGTTGTTCCTAACATTGTTCCAAAGTATTATTTGAAAAAACTCAAATTTGAAGCTGTCAGGCAAAAAAAAACCGTTTTTGAGATAGCCCCCCATGTTTGGAAATTCGTTATTTTTAAAGTTGTTCCAAGTTGTTCTAGTTGTTCCTAACATTGTTCCAAAGTATTATTTGAAAAAACTCAAATTTGAAGCTGTCAGACAAAAAAACCGTTTTTCAGATAGCCCGCCAAGTCAAATCGTACTAGAGACAATAAATAAATCAACAATAATTTTAAACAATGACGATTGTATCAGTACAACCGTGGGCTATATCGTTCCAATTTCATTTAATAATTTTGAATAAAATTAATAGTTATAAGACAAGAAAACATTACACTATAGGGTAAACTCCCTAATTGTTGGCACTTTAAGAGTAGGTTCCATATCAGTCAGACATTAAATTACCATAAAATCGCATCTAAAGGAGTTAGTACACAACACATGTCAAGGAAATATAGTTCAATCTTTGTTTTCATAATAGTACAGTCAATGAAGGCAAAAATCAGCTATAACCTCCGATTTCGATGAACCTCCATCGATTTTTTGAAAAATGGTGATGAGGTGGGGGATACCATATGAAACAAATGTGACATAGTGCCAACTTGCACTTTTGCCCTGAGGGTAGATACCACCCCTTCTCGGGGGTGAAAATTATTTTAATAAAAATAACTCCAGGAATCGATAGAAAGACAAACTCTAAGCAAAAGTTGTCATATTAAGTTTTCGAAATAAATCAATACTTTCTGAGTTAATAATGATCAAAGATTGTGATTTTGCGTCAAAAAAAATCATGTTTTAAGCGGTTTTTCATAAATATTTCAAAAGCTATGAGTTTAAAGAAAAATATATTATTACTAGACGCAACAAATATTCGGTTACTATTCGGTATTCGGCCTATTCGGCTGCTTTTATTATTTTCGGCCGAATACCGAATACCTACATATTATTCGTCCGAATACCGAATACTTAAATAATATATTTTGTCATAGAGAAATAATTGGTAAAATGAAAATTAATATCGATTGATTGCGTAGGTATATATTCATATTTTCATTTCTGTTATATATAATCATTAAAGTAGCCATTGGTACATAATCATCTTCTGAATTGGAAAAATGGAGGATTCTATGTATTTGAATTATTGTGGTAATCAAAATTTAAAAGGGTAAGGTTCTCATTTCTTTTATAATCATTTATTAAGTAGTCATTGGTACATAAAACAGAAACATATTTTAATCATTTTCTGTATTAAACAAGTTAAGAATTTTTCTATGCATTTGAATTATTTTCATAATCAAAATTTAGAAGGGGAAGGTTAAGGTTATAGAAAGACTAAATTTTCTGCATTTTTAGGAAGTAGTAGAAATTCTTTTTTTCTCATACACCATCCCAGCTTCAGAGTAAACTCGCTCTGAATAAACACTACTTCCTGGCGCCGACAAATATTTTGCTGCAATCTTAATCAAACACGGAAATTCAATTTTCCTTGCTGCCACCATGTATATGGGTTGTCATGACGTGATATATTACTAATATTTAAGAAAAGATCCATTTCTGTTGAAACTGCGTTTGACTGAATTGCACTGCTAACAAAGGGGCGCGAAACAATCACGTTTGTACAAGTTTTTGGCGCTAAAATCCAGCCGAATACTTTTGCCTAATATTTAGCTATTCGGTCAGGGGCCTCTCCGAATATTCGGTATACTGCCGAATATACTATTCGTTGCAAGTCTAATTATTACTAAAATTGAAGCTAATAAAAAAAACAAACACCTTCTTTGAAAAACCTTCTTATATGAATTCAAAGTGAGCTATAGGTAATTGTATGTATATATTTTTTCGACGAGGACTTAAATCTAAGTTTCCAACCCTAAATAACGGGAAACCGATGCATTTAAGATATAAAAAAGACACACAAACATTGCAAAGTAAAATTGAACAATTACAAGAGTGTCTTATAAATGTTACAAAAAAATATGAACTGTCACAAAAAGAAATAAAGGAACACATGAAGGCACTGAATGAGTTGGTTGAATTATGTAATTACAACAATGACAGATTTAATTCTTTAACTAACAATCACACATGTGATTGTAAACAGTTAACAGCTCAGTCACCTGTCAATTGTGATTCCTCCATATCACAACATGTAACTATTAGTTCCCTTTAGGAATCCATTAGGAATGCTTGACTTCAGTGAAAACAATTCACTCGGACAACTTAGTTTTAGATAATAAATATAAAAAAATCATATTATTTAGTGATGAAATTGGCAAGGGCATGGGCCCTTTTTTATCTAAAATGGGAAATTCAATTATCAATCACTTTATGCCTAATGTTTCTTATAAGGATATCTTAGGAAATGCAATCAAACAGAATTATAGTAAATGCACTACTTTGTTATTTTTTGTGGGAAATAGAGGCAATTTGAACAAAAAATCATTGATTCAATATGTCAATGACCTGAGCTCATTAAATGTTGAAAAAATTATATTGTTTACATTGCCCTATTGTAGAAGTCTGCCAAAGGAGGAAAATATCTTAAGATATAAATTAAATATGCTTATTATTATGTTCACAATGTGTAAAAGTGAAAAATTTCATATTATTGACACCATGGACTTATAAAAAAGGCGGACAGAGTCCCGGTAAACAATAAACTGTGTCGCTCAAAGTCGGCCAGGTCGCTGTACGTACAAGCCGGCACGCACACATTCACACAATAGTCAGCCACTACGCGTGCAAACGTCAAAGCAGTCGACACATTACGTGGAGATAAAAAATAAGCTAAACAAGATATCTTGCTTGTAAAAAGGTGTAAAAACCGTAGTGACCGAAAGAAAAAAAATCCAGGAATCACGTTTCATAGGTAAATGAATAATTGAATCACTTTTTTCTAGTTTTTAGAAATCGAAATCAATTTTAATTCTAAGGACAAAATGATTAGTCTAAAGCCCAGTGTTGCCAATGTTCATGTAACCATATTACCTAAAATATGGGAAATTGGGTTGACATTAACTTCAATCTATTATTTATTATTCTTTTTTATCAGATTTCCTAAAGAAAATGTAGTATGGAGAAATTACTGGAAAATGAAAGGTTTCCAAACAAATATGTAGTAGTGTCATTTTTAGTCTTCATTTTGAAGCTCAAGACTTATATACAACTAAAGGAGGACTCCGGCATGTTATTACGTATGCATTACCTCAAAAGGTTGATTAAAATTTTTAACCGACTTCGAAAAGAAAGAGGTTCGCAATGCGTCATATTTGTTTTATTTATTGTTGTTCGCGCAGATCTCCGAGATTCGTGGGCCGTTTATGATGATTCTTTTTTTGTTTTAATCGGTTTACTAGCGAGATGGCTGCATATTAATTTACTGGAGATCTGATGAGTACTTTCGGAGGAAAACAATGGAACTCCTCAATTACAAACAGTACTCAATGGCTGTTAGTTTATTTTAAGAAACATGAAAGAGAATGCAGGCCAGTATATTTAGTTGATTTACCCAATATTGAGAAAATTCGGTACATTCTAGAATTTCTAATGAGTCCCGACTGTTAAAGTAACTTTGTTGTTTATTAAACAGAATTCTAGACTACTGGACTTGTTTTTTCTTTTTAGTACATTTTTTTTTATTTTTGACATTTTTTAATTACACGAGTTGTATATTTTCTAAATATTCTTTTAAAACCCTTCACTTTGATACCTCGCTTGACGGGTTATAAAAATACTTATACTTTTTTTTGAAAATGTTTCATTTTGGCGCATAAAATCTGTTATTTTGTATTTTGAAATTTTAATATACCGAGTGCCACTCACACAATCACGACAAATCAAATGACACCTCGCATGTCAAAATCCGTCAAGACGTTCAGGCTGTAGGCCGTGCCAAATTATTGGACATACATACATACATGCATACATACGCTCGAAAAACATTATCCTCCTCAGTCAGGCAAAAAGTAAAATTTTGAACAATCAAAATATTTTCATGTTTATACTGTGTTTTATTGGTAAAAAATTGGCTAACCTAGCAACCCTACAATTCACTCACTCATCAATAGCCGCCGCCATTACGGTGCCTCAGTATTGTCTTAGCCGAAACTCTGTCCGCCTTTTTTTATACGTCCATGATTGACACTAACAATTATGTTAGAAATTTATATTTGACCAAAGATAAATATTATCTTTCTAATTATTATAAAAGACAGATAGCTAAGTCGCTATCATATTATTTTTATATAACAGCCAAAAACTTGGCTAAACAAATTGCTTTTATTGAGCAATGTTCCATTGACTTGACAGTCAGTAATTCTTCTACTGATAAATTACAAAATAATAACTATTGTTTAAATTAAATAATGAGACAACAGACAACTCGTCTTGCTTAATAATAAATAATTATTGTAATAACTTGCATAAAAATATTAATTTAATTAAGAAAAATCCCAAACAATTAAAAGAAAATGTAAACTTGATCAACCTGATGCATATAAATATTCAAGGAATGATGGGTAAGGACTTAGAAATTGAATTATTTTTGAATTGTAACAATGGTGTCGATTCTGACATGATTCTCTAAAGCTAAACTTAAATTTGACAACAGTGCATCTTTGTCATTTTCTATACAGAATGAAAGGGAAAGACTGATGTTAAATTTAGTTTTAAGTTTAGAGAATCACGCCAGAATCGACACCAATATAGATATATTTTGTATCACAGAGCATTGGCTTAAAAGTCATCAATTCATCTTTAATTTTAATAATCATCAGGTTGGTAGTTCGTTCAGTCGAGAAGATGCGATTCGCGGTGGCTCTTTAATTTTATTAAATAAGGCACTTAAATTTAAGGAACGTAAAGATATTGTGAGCCTCTCGGTTGAGCGAACAATACAGATTGCCTGTGTGGAACTGGACCAGCTTGTTGTATTGAGTGTATACAGACCTCCTTCAGCATTGTATGATTGTTTTGAAACTATTATGGATGAAGCTTTAGAAAAAATTGTCAACACTGGTAAACGATTAATTGTTTGTGGTGACTTTAATATTAATCTATTAGAAACCTCTAATTTGAGTATTAAATTAAGAAATCTATTTCAATCATATAATCTTGAAAACTTGTTCATGGAGCCTACTAGAATAACTGCCACTTCGGCCACTTGTATTGACAATATTTATACGGATATAATACCACATTCAAAAGTAATTGTTAATCAACTGGATAGTGATCATTGTGGCCAGATGATTACTTTTCCACATCCAAATAAAAATATCACCAAGAAATATATTACTATTGTGCCAAAATCTGTTAACCGTATAGAGCGTTTTAAAATTCAATTAGATAGGAGTTTGAGTTATTTAAAGTATAAAAGTAGTCCAAATGATATGTATAATGATTTTTTTAATAATTTTTGTAAAGAATTTAATGATGTCTTTGTTCCCAAAACCATATGTGTTAGTGATGCAGTAACTTTCAGCGAGTGGGCCACCCCAGGCATACATAAAAGTAGAAGGAAACTTTATGAACTTTACAATGAACGCAGCATTAATACTAGTGAAAGTTTCAAAGAGTACGTACGTAATTATTCAAAGTTATTTAAAAAAGTATGTCGTACAGCAAAATCAAATTATTTAAGTAGTAAGATTAAGAATAGTAATGACAAAATCAAAATGACTTGGAACATTATAAACAATGAAACTGGAAAATCTAAAACTCAAAATACTAGTTTTAGTTTAAACATTGAACATAGAAATGTTACATCAGATGTTGAAGTTGCTACAGCATTTGAGAACTTTTTCACTGATATTCCAGTTTCAACTACAAAATCTTTGAACTCGTCCCCCATTGCTGCTGAATCAATATTAAAAGAACACACAAAACAATATACTAGTCAATTTAAATTTAAGTATGTTAACTGTAAAGATGTAATAAAATATTTCAACCAATTAAATAAAAAGAAAACTGCGGATCTGTGGGGTAACTCCGTGGATGTTTCTGGATCAGTAATTGAGACAATAGCTCCTATTTTGGCTAGCATTTTTAATCAATGTGTTGACTGTGGTGTTTTTCCTGATCTAATGAAACTCAGTAAAATAACTCCATTACATAAATCGGGTAGCACATCTGACCCCACAAACTTTAGACCTATATCCGTGTTACCCACCTTTAGTAAGATTTTTGAAAAAATTATGCTAGATCAAATGCAATCATATTTTTATAGTAATAACATTCTTCATAGTAAACAATTTGGTTTCACAAGGGGTCGCTCAACAACCGATGCCGGTGTTGAGCTTGTACAGCAAATTTTTGATGCCTGGGAGAACTCGCAAGATGCATTAGGTGTATTTTGTGACTTATCAAAGGCTTTTGATTGCGTTTTTCATGAAACATTGATCAGGAAACTTCACCACTACGGATTTAGAGATACCACTCTGGATCTTATTGTATCTTATTTGAGTGATAGGGTTCAGAGGGTTGACATCAATGGAGCAAAATCTCCTGGTTCGTCGGTTAAGATGGGAGTTCCGCAGGGCTCAATCCTTGGTCCTTTCTTATTTTTAATTTATATCAATGACTTGCCCTATTTTATAAAGGATAACCACGAAATAGTATTGTTTGCGGATGACACTTCACTTTTGTTTAAAATTAAACGTAGGGAGTCACAAATTGATGACGTGAACAGGTCTATTTCGAAGGTAGTCCACTGGTTCAATGTTAATAATTTGATGCTAAATGAAGGGAAAACTAAGTGTTTGAAATTTGTATTACCTAATGTGAAACAGGTAAAAACTAATGTAAATATAAAGGATCGATATATGAGCTCTGTAGATACCACAGTGTTCTTAGGAATCACACTAGATTCTAAGCTGCAGTGGGGCCCACATATTGATGGATTGTCGAAGAGACTTAGTTCTGCAGCATATGCTGTAATGAAAATACGGCAGTTAACGGATATAGAAACTGCCAGATTAGTCTACTTTAGTTATTTTCATAGTGTAATGTCTTACGGTATTTTACTGTAGGGAAATGCCGCCGACATTCAAACTATATTTGTGCTGCAGAAGAGGGCTATTCGATCAATTTATAATCTTAAAGTTAAGGATTCATTAAGAGATAAGTTTAAAGAAATAGGTATATTGACAGTTGCATCACAATACATATATGACAACTTAGTATTTGTAAAAAAAAATATTAATTTGTTTACTAAAAATAGTGAAATACATACATATAATACTAGAAATAAAAATAACTTAACTTTACCTGCTACTAGGCTCCACAAAATCAATAATTCGTTTAGAGGACTTAGTGTTCGCTTTTACAATAAAGTTCCAAGCAATATTCAAGAGTTAAGCATGACTAAATTTAAATCGACCATTAAAAAATCACTAGTTAAGAAAGCATATTATAAAGTGTCTGATTATATTACAGACAAAAATGCTTGGGTATGAACTGTTCCAACCATTCCAACGGGTATTTCTATATGATTTAAATTATGAATTATGTGTTGACAATATTATAATTAAACTGAAAGCTGTATATAAAGTTGATAACTTAAGTAAGATTATCAGACTGTTTAAGAATATTTGATTGACAAAACGGCGTGGTCGTGATTTCTCCTTTGCTTTGTTTTGTTGTGTTTGTTGTGTCTTACAGGTAAATGACCTTAATTTAAGTAAATATGTTGTAGTTAGTATGGGTAGTTATGGGTAGTCATGCTCTCATAATAGTCTCTTCGGCGGTGTCGTGTGAGGCGGGTCGTTACGTTCCCTAAAATATGGTTGAGCGAAGCGATGGCTGGTTCATGCGTCATGCTCGTGAACGGGTGCTGCCAGCGGAGATGAGTCTGCCCTAACTTCCATAATATTGAAGTTAATGTTTAGTCACACTGAATATAAATAACACTATTTGTATTTATACTGTGTGACACAGCAATCAAAATGCAGGTAAACAATTAATGTATATTTAATAATTATGTAATGAAAAGTGACTTCATGAATCACCTCTGAAGTCATTTTGACGACTCTGTAAATAATAAAACAGGGAGAAAAAAACAGCCCTTGCTGAGTTTCTTGCCGGTTCTTCTCAGTACAAGGTCTCCCGCCGTAGATTTACGAACCGATGGCGTAGCTTCTAGACATTCATATGTGCTTGTAACAGCCTAAACTGAATAAATGATTTTGATTGATTGATTGATTGATTTTGATGAATGGTTGGAATTATTTTTCGTTTTTCCTAAAAAAAATAAGTGTTATCTTATTTTTATCATAACTTTTTCAATTTTGAAGCTATTAACTTTTTACAGTGCTCATTATAAAGGTATTTCTGAGGAATTTAAAAAGTGCTCGGGAAGTGTATGTCATAAATTTATCGGTTTCCCGTTATTTAGGTTTGAATACTTAGATGAAGTACTTGCCGAAAAAAATATATGTACATACAATTACCTATAGCTCACTTTGAATTGAAATTAGAAGGTTTTTCAAAGTAGGTGTTTGTTTATTTTTATATTAGCTTCAATAGGCTAGTTGACCCTTTTTGGAAAAAGGTTTTAAATGGTTAATTAATGTTCTATTAGACCAAAAAAAAATGTATTGTGTTTTTTTTAAACCTAGAAAGCTACAAATCTTTAATTTTAAAATAGACTTTTCATGGACATACAAAAACGCTGTCGGCCATTTTAGTCTATAGATTATCTATGCTATGACGTGAACTGTCGTAAACAAAAACTCGTAAACACGTAGAAAATTACTTTTAATGTGAGTTTATAATAAACAAAAACATGATTTCTAATAAATACCACGAAAAATAAAGTAATTATCATTACTGTATTGTACGAGAATATAAAAACACATCCTTGAAGACTCCAGGAAAGTTGTCGATTAAAGTGCCGAAAGAAATTAACCTACGCAACTTTATTACACTTATTCATATGTTGTATCAGTTTTATGTTTATTACTACATTGTAATACTAAATGCACTGTACTTACATAGATGCCTTGTCGTTTCTCTGCTCCGCAGAGCAGAAATCGGGGTTTAGTGCAACAAATTCACCAACCATCAATGCGTCAATACTTGGCAGATTTGTGCTTTCTGCTTTCACAAAGCCGGCATCCATAATTAGTTTTGTCAAAAAAAAACTAAGTTTACTGTTTTTTTCTTTCCTAAAGTTAAAAGTGTTTTATGATAAATTTAGTCAGACGCAAGAATCCACCTACAGTAACACGCGAATGACATTTAGTTGTTTACCAGAAGAGACGTCAAAATCATGGCGGATGTGGCGAACAGCGTTTTTAGTGTTTAAAAAATATAGACTAAAAAATATTTTTAAAATTAAATTTCTACAGCAATCTTCTGCTTTTATGAAGTGAAATCGATATATTAAGGTTCCTTAGACTAAATACTTTAAGAAATAAACATTTATTTAATACAATTTGACATGAGTAAACTAGCCTATTTTGGTACTAATGTTTTTTTTTGTAAAGCTCATAGTTTTTGAGTTATTTATGAAAAACCGCTTAAACATGTATTTTTATCACGCAAAATCACAATATTTAATCTTTAATAACTCAGAAAGTATTGATTTATTCCGAAAACTTAATATAACAAATTTTACTTAGAATTTGTCTTTCTATCGATTCCTGGAGTTATTTTTATTAAAATAATTTTCACCCCCGAGAAGGGGTGGTATCTACCCTCAGGGCAAAAGCGCAAGTTGGCACTATGTCACTTTTGTTTCTTATGGTATCCCCCACCTACTTACCAATTTTCATGAAAATCGATGGCGGTTCAACGAAATCGGTGGTTGCAGCTGATTTTTGCCTTCATTGACTATACCATTATGAAAAGAAAACAAAGATTAAACTACTTTCTTTGATACTGTTACATGTGTAACATGTGTTGTGTACTAACTCATTTAGATGTGATTTTATGGTAATTTAATGTCTGACATGCTACCTACTCTTAAAGTGCCAACAATTAGGGAGTTTACCCTATATTCTAATGTTTTCTTTTCTATTAATTTAATTCAAAATGATTCAATGAAATTGGAACGATATAGCCCACGGTTGTACTGTTGTTGTACAATCGTCATTGTTTAAATTGATTTTTGATATATTTATTGTCTCTGGTAGGTACGATTGATTTTATTATTATAAATAAAAGTTTTTTTTTGTCTTACAGCTTCAAATTTTATTGAATTTCCAAACATGGGGGGCTACCATAGAAAAACGGTTTTTCTTGTCTGGCAGCTTCAAATTTTAGTTTTTTCAAATAATACTTTGGAACAATGTAGAACAAACATAGAACAACCCAGAACAACCTAGATAATAATAAAATTCAAAAAGTGGGGGGCTAACTTCACAGAGTTCACAGGGTAACCTTATATGAGAGCAGTTCTAATTTGGTACAAACAACAAATATGTATTTGGAATAAAGAAATTTTTGTTTTTTGTTAACTTAATTTATTACATCAAAGAATTAAAGAATACTTTTAACGTTAGAAAAAAAGCTATAAGAACTGACAATGATGGAGAATTTATTTCAGATAGATTTAAAAATTATTGTAAAAGTAGAGGAATTTAATTTCAATATACTATAGCATATACTACCAGTACCAGAAAACTGTTATTGAGATACATAAAAGATACTAAATACAAAGAATTACTCTTTGAGAAAATACAAGAAAAGGATTTAATTGCTTACTCAGATGCAGATTGGGGGGCAGATAAGATGGAAAAAGTGTACGTAGTGGAATAATATTTTATAACGGAAATCGTGTCCAATGGTTTTCGAAAAGGCAGAAATGGGTTTCGCTTTCGTTAGCGGAATCTGCATATATATCGGCTACTGTAACATCAAGAATTAATTAATTGATAAGGTATTTGTGAAATTTTAATGACAGTGTAAATTCAATCTTTAAGTGGACAATCAAGGTGCAATAATGATAACAAAGTATAATGAGAACTTTAAACGAAGAAAAAACATTAATAATTTCCATTGTATTATTTGACGACCTCCGTGGCCGAGTGGTTTGTACGCCGGATGTCATGGTGTCGCCGACTCCGACTGGTCCCGGGGGGCAGATGTTTGTGTGATGAACACCAGCATTTGTACTCCAGTCATGGATGTCATGGATGTTTAATATGTATTTCTATATAAATAACTTATATATGTACGGTATATGTATTCTATCCGTTACCCTAGTATCTCATAACACAAGCCTTACAGTGCTTACTTTGGGGCTAGGCTAACTGGTGTGTTTGAAAAAATATCATGTGAAGAAAAATAGTATAAAAATTAATTATGTACGACCGCATCTTGTTTATGGGAGGGAGGGTTATTGCCTGTCCACATCTCTACGTCACGACACGCAGTTTTGCACATTATGTCAACGCACCGTTCAACGTTACCGGCACCGTTTGACGTTGACGACGCCGTGACGTGGAGATGTGGGCAGGCCCTGAGCTTGGCGACAGAGGCGGTCGGTGGTGAAATGTATAGGCACAATCAAACTGAACTAGTGACTTGATTGAAATGTTGTAAACTAGTGACATGAACTGAACTTGCGTTCTGACAGCAGTAACTTTCTATCATGTCACTAACTATATCCTCAATCTAGACGTACATAGACACAACAAACTGAACCATTGACATGGTAGAAATGCGATAAAGCGGAACCTGCGTTTACGTAGCAGTAACGGCACGATGTGGGTTTTCACATATTTACGCCACGCACTTATCCAATTTTATTTTCTAACATGTCACAGTGTATGCTCAAACTAGACGTACATAGACACAACAAACTGAACCAGTGACATGGTTGAAATGCGGTAAAGCTGAACCTGCGTTCACGCAGCAATAACGTAGACGTACATTCATGTTTTACCTAAAAGTTTAGACAGTAAGTTTTTTTTCTGTACTTTGCTTACCTATACATTACATTAGGCCACCGCGTGGATAGTTTCATCAAAAATGAGTATCGTTCCAGGTTCACAGGGGTTTCATTATAAAACTTTCCCCAGAAAACATCTGTAAGTAGGTACCTACAGCCATCCTTAGATCCTCAGCAGCGGGGATAATTTTAAAACTTGTTGATACGTATCTACGTATACGATCGCATAAATTGTGCAGACAGATGACACACCTACAACCAACGGATATTATAAATCTACTATGCATATACTTATGGAAAAAACCTACGTGTGAAACTACCTAATCGTTTCAGCTATTACGCGACATGCCTCAAACATTTCAATGTTACGCTGCGTGCCCGTGACATCACCATTCTGCAGAAATACGCGGAAACCGCGTGCGACTCTTAGGCTCGAATTATATGCGTCCGCGCGACCGAGCGGTTCGGCCGCAGATTCCAGCGACCGCGGCCAAGTCGCTTTTTGATTTATATAAAGCGGCCCAAGCGTCTCACACGTCCCACACGTTCTCTAGTGTTTGAGGTGAATAGACGTGACGATAAAATGAAAAAAAATGATACTGATATCATTGCTTATTTTTTAACATTAAAAAGAAGAAAAAACCAACGCCGACGTCGATGGTGGATACATCCTATCAACAGATTGTATCCCAATCAATTTCTCATTAGATACCAAAGAAGAAGAGTATACGCAGATCGATTTTTCTCGTATTATCGAATGTCTGTCAACTCATTTGACGAGTTAGTTTTGGCATTGCGAGAAAATTCCATAAAGTTTCAAACTTACATTTCTTTAGAAGAAAAAATAACAATCACACTAAGGTAAGAATAATATTTATTAACTGATTTAAGCATTTTGCAAAGAAAATCAATCAATTAGTTAAAATAAATGTTTTGTGTGTCTAGTGTATCTTCTATTATAGTGTCTATAGAGTCGATATCTGAGTAACAAGAAAGTGCAGAAGTAGATTGAAGGTTGGAATTGGACATGGCAATAGGTGTTGGCTCGTAGGTTGTCAATGTCGTAGTATTATTCTCATACTGCGATGTGGTTGGTGCATTTGATGTTGGTGTGCTAGTAGTATTGGTCGATGATATAGCAGTGGTATATCCATTTGACGACGTCGTCGGCGTAAATATGTATGAATTTGTGTGAACATCAGGTGATTCAGACATATTATTCGTGATTGAGGTCAAAATCTCAATTTTAGTACGCATTTTTATCAGCGGTGTCATTTTTTTAAGTGTCGGGGCTAAAGACAATAAAAATAAAACATCCTCGTCTTGTAACGTTCTTTCATCTACAGAATTCCTTTTCCTTAGTATATCCAACAGCTCTTGTTCGCATTCGTCATTACTTTTACGTTTGGATTGATTCTTACGCTTTTCACGATCTACGATTCTTTCTGGTTCTGCAGATTGTATTTCAAAATTTTCGGTGTCAGTCGCAGAAACACTAGAATTTTCTTCTGGTGGGATATTGCTTTCTAGAGTATTTTCGTCCAATACAGGCCGTAAGAAATGCAACAAATTAAAATATGTGTATGTTTTCTTTATTTTATTTCCTGCAGATCCCGACTTCACATTTTTAATGTCTTTTAAGGCTTTTCGATATTTGTCCTTAATATTTTTCCATTTTTTTGTAAGCTCTTGCCCTGTGGAAATGTATATGTGTTTAATTGGTTTTTTACTTTCAGATTTTTGGCAACGGGAAAAGATTTTAAAACATTGGCGGAAGATTTTGGTATAGGACATACAACTGTCAGAGCAATAATAATCGAAATATGCAAGAAAATCTGGCTGAAACTGTCAAGTCAGGAAATGCCGGTTCCTACGACTCAAACCTGGCTGCAAAAAGCAGAAGAATTTTATGAAAACTCCCAGTTCCCCTTATGTATTGGGGCAGTGGATGGTAAACACATACGTCTTATGAATCCGAAAAATTGTGGGTCATTATTTTATAACTATAAACATTACTTTTCTATTGTATTATTAGCAGTTTGTGACGCAAACTACTTGTTTACGTCAATTGACGTCGGAGCATATGGCAGAGAAGGAGACAGCCAAATTTTGTGGAGGAGTAACATTGGGAAAAAATTGAAAAATAATTCTTTAAACATTCCGATGGATTCAACCCTTCCCAACGATAACAGCAAGTGTCAATTACCATATATAATTGTTGGTGACGAAGCTTTCGGACTACATAGAAATATTATGAGACCTTATCCCGGAAAGAAATTGAGTTACGCACAAAGAGTATTTAACTACCGCCTTTGTAGAGCTCGGCGATATATAGAATGTTCATTCGGAATACTAGCCAACAAATGGAGAATTTTTCATACACCAATGATGGTTGAGCCGAAATTCGCTACTCTTATTACAAAAACTGCATGCGTGCTTCATAACTACGTTAGAAGACGTGATGGGTATAGGTTTTCAGATACTCTTACTAATGTCATTTCTTCTGCAGACAGGGTGAGTTCAGGTACGACTCAAGTAGCACGAGAGGCACGAGAGGCACGAGATAAATTTGCTAATTACTTTTTGACATCTGAAGGTCGATTACCATGGCAAGATAAATATATTTAGGCACAAATTAAGTAACTACTCGAATAATAAAGTATATATCTTCTCTCTCTTACCTTTAATTTGTTTTTCTTGTTCATTTAATGACGACCAATTCGGTGTCATTGACGAAGCTATTTCGCTCCAGTCATTGGATTTTTTAACTCTATTTTTATAATCAGCACTTCTAACATCCCAAATAGAAGGCTTTTGCTCTATTTTTTGTATAAATATTTCTGCATCAAACATGGTCACTTTACAAAAGAGCGTCCCGTCCGCTTCAATTGCACCGATACAACTGAACACGTTTCAACTCGTACGAGCGGCCGGGCCGCGCGACGGCGCCGCTCGAAGGCGCGACAGCGCCGCTATTTAAATGAATCGTTAGGCTCGAATTATATGCGTCCGCGCGACCGAGCGGCCCGGCCGCTACACCACGACATCACAAGTAATTGTGTGTAACGATTCATTTAAATAGCGGCGCGGTCGCGCCTTCGAGCGGCGCCGTCGCGCGGCCCGGCCGCTCGTACGAGTTGAAACGTGTTCAGTTGTATCGGTGCAATTGAAGCGGACGGGACACTCTTTTGTAAAGTGACCATGTTTGATGCAGAAATATTTATACAAAAAATAGAGCAAAAGCCTTCTATTTGGGATGTTAGAAGTGCTGATTATAAAAATAGAGTTAAAAAATCCAATGACTGGAGCGAAATAGCTTCGTCAATGACACCGAATTGGTCGTCATTAAATGAACAAGAAAAACAAATTAAAGGTAAGAGAGAGAAGATATATACTTTATTATTCGAGTAGTTACTTAATTTGTGCCTAAATATATTTATCTTGCCATGGTAATCGACCTTCAGATGTCAAAAAGTAATTAGCAAATTTATCTCGTGCCTCTCGTGCTACTTGAGTCGTACCTGAACTCACCCTGTCTGCAGAAGGAATGACATTAGTAAGAGTATCTGAAAACCTATACCCATCACGTCTTCTAACGTAGTTATGAAGCACGCATGCAGTTTTTGTAATAAGAGTAGCGAATTTCGGCTCAACCATCATTGGTGTATGAAAAATTCTCCATTTGTTGGCTAGTATTCCGAATGAACATTCTATATATCGCCGAGCTCTACAAAGGCGGTAGTTAAATACTCTTTGTGCGTAACTCAATTTCTTTCCGGGATAAGGTCTCATAATATTTCTATGTAGTCCGAAAGCTTCGTCACCAACAATTATATATGGTAATTGACACTTGCTGTTATCGTTGGGAAGGGTTGAATCCATCGGAATGTTTAAAGAATTATTTTTCAATTTTTTCCCAATGTTACTCCTCCACAAAATTTGGCTGTCTCCTTCTCTGCCATATGCTCCGACGTCAATTGACGTAAACAAGTAGTTTGCGTCACAAACTGCTAATAATACAATAGAAAAGTAATGTTTATAGTTATAAAATAATGACCCACAATTTTTCGGATTCATAAGACGTATGTGTTTACCATCCACTGCCCCAATACATAAGGGGAACTGGGAGTTTTCATAAAATTCTTCTGCTTTTTGCAGCCAGGTTTGAGTCGTAGGAACCGGCATTTCCTGACTTGACAGTTTCAGCCAGATTTTCTTGCATATTTCGATTATTATTGCTCTGACAGTTGTATGTCCTATACCAAAATCTTCCGCCAATGTTTTAAAATCTTTTCCCGTTGCCAAAAATCTGAAAGTAAAAAACCAATTAAACACATATACATTTCCACAGGGCAAGAGCTTACAAAAAAATGGAAAAATATTAAGGACAAATATCGAAAAGCCTTAAAAGACATTAAAAATGTGAAGTCGGGATCTGCAGGAAATAAAATAAAGAAAACATACACATATTTTAATTTGTTGCATTTCTTACGGCCTGTATTGGACGAAAATACTCTAGAAAGCAATATCCCACCAGAAGAAAATTCTAGTGTTTCTGCGACTGACACCGAAAATTTTGAAATACAATCTGCAGAACCAGAAAGAATCGTAGATCGTGAAAAGCGTAAGAATCAATCCAAACGTAAAAGTAATGACGAATGCGAACAAGAGCTGTTGGATATACTAAGGAAAAGGAATTCTGTAGATGAAAGAACGTTACAAGACGAGGATGTTTTATTTTTATTGTCTTTAGCCCCGACACTTAAAAAAATGACACCGCTGATAAAAATGCGTACTAAAATTTAGATTTTGACCTCAATCACGAATAATATGTCTGAATCACCTGATGTTCACACAAATTCATACATATTTACGCCGACGACGTCGTCAAATGGATATACCACTGCTATATCATCGACCAATACTACTAGCACACCAACATCAAATGCACCAACCACATCGCAGTATGAGAATAATACTACGACATTGACAACCTACGAGTCAACACCTATTGCCATGTCCAATTCCAACCTTCAATCTACTTCTGCACTTTCTTGTTACTCAGATATCGACTCTATAGACACTATAATAGATGATACACTAGACACACAAAACATTTATTTTAACTAATTGATTGATTTTCTTTGCAAAATGCTTAAATCAGTTAATAAATATTATTCTTACCTTAGTGTGATTGTTATTTTTTCTTCTAAAGAAATGTAAGTTCGAAACTTTATGGAATTTTCTCGCAATGCCAAAACTAACTCGTCAAATGAGTTGACAGACATTCGATAATACGAGAAAAATCGATCTGCGTATACTCTTCTTCTTTGGTATCTAATGAGAAATTGATTGGGATACAATCTGTTGATAGGATGTATCCACCATCGACGTCGGCGTTGGTTTTTTCTTCTTTTTAATGTTAAAAAATAAGCAATGATATCAGTATCATTTTTTTTCATTTTATCGTCACGTCTATTCACCTCAAACACTAGAGAACGTGTGGGACGTGTGAGACGCTTGGGCCGCTTTATATAAATCAAAAAGCGACTTGGCCGCGGTCGCTGGAATCTGCGGCCGAACCGCTCGGTCGCGCGGACGCATATAATTCGAGCCTTACACACAATTACTTGTGATGTCGTGGTGTAGCGGCCGGGCTGCTCGGTCGCGCGGACGCATATAATTCGAGCCTTAACGAAAAATCTAAAATAATATCGCTTACCCGTTGGATGCTACGGAGACTTTAATTGTGCCGCAGATAAGTGCTGGCCGGACGCCAGGCGGGCGCACCCGCGAAACGCGCTCGTTGCGATACATTCTTGCCAGCCAACCAATTTAGCGGTTAATGGCGTTATTGAGAACACATCGTCACAGTTTATACTGTCTTATCTCAATAAATTCACGAAATTTATTTAACGACCTTTTTAAGGTTAATTGTTGTCGTAGGTATAGTTTTATACAGATTAGGTATAACAACAACCTATAGCATTTAGAAGTTTTAAAAATGTAAAACTTTTAAAGTATGTAATAACAAATTACCAAAATATTTTTTTACATAAAGCATACTATTTATAAAATGTGAAACTATGAATATTGTCTTGTATTAACCACACATTTCACTTTTTCGTTCGCCGTTGTGCAACTCAGGTTCCGTCATCTTCATCCATCCAGCCCCTCTAGCATGACCACCGAAACGGGATATGATAAAGCGATATATCGGCATTAACTGTTAGACTACTAGAGTTTGACAGTAGTCTGACAGTTAATGTCGATATATCGCTTTATCATACCCCTTTTCGGTGGTCATGCTAGAGGGGCACGCTCTCTATTGATTAGATTCTGGATATCATTGATAGCCGGGGTGTCGGCAAGTTGTACCTATTCGCATGCAATGTAAGCGAGTGGTCAAACACGAGCGACCAATAAGAACAGGCCGCGTCTGTCAGTAAGAGCAACGATGTAATATCGTTGAGTAAGACACTTAAATTCCAAAAATTAAACCTAATGCTGTCTCTGTCTTCGTTTTCGCAAACAAAACTGACAGCATCAGTTTTACACGGGTCTGACGTTTAAGGACCAGTTCTCCATTGGTCTTTTTCCAAGTAGTTATCTATGACCTCTTCTGGATTCGACCACCATTTCGGTTTCGGTATGGACCATTTCTGCTTTTGACCACTTCCTTCATTGAGTACCTTTATTACGGTGTGCAAAAATACGCAACTTTCTCGATGTCTTCGTGTAAACGTAGCGTAACTCGACAAAAAGTAAGCTATTAAATAAAAACAACTTATACTCTTAATATGTATAATAATTATCATCACATCGTTACATGACTTCATAGGTTTTTTAACATTTTATTTTTTTTGATGTTAACATTTTTTCTCTCGCTTTCCTGCAATTTGTGGGAGTGATTTCGTGAAATGGGACGGAAGTGTGTAACAGGAAGTCGCGAAAGCGCGCGCTATTTGATTTGATTTTAGAACATAAGGTTCAAATGGCTTATTCCTTTTGTTGTAGGTTTTATTTCTTTTTTTAGTAATTTATGGTGAGGTTTTAAATGTTACACATCATACGCGACTACTGTAAGGCTCTCTTGTTTTTTCCTTTTGCACACTGTACTCAGTGTAATTCTATAATCCTTCACAAAGGTTCCTTTTATAGGTATTATATATTATACCATTGAACATTGAGTAGGACTACGCCGTGGTTAGATGATTTAAAAAAACTGATTGAGAGCGATTCGGATGTGCCTACCGAGCATTGCGTACAACTTTTTGGGTAGGTACTGTTACGCGGATAAACGCGAATGGTTTTTAAAAAAAAAATTGATTACACTTAAACTTTATTCCTTGAACAATATAAATATATAGATTTATAGGTAAAGACGTTAAAACGATCTTTAGGCAACCGCACTGAATGGAGGATGGACACGGACTGAGGGATACTGACTTGGTAGACTAGGGCTTGAGTTCCAGAGTGCTGACCAGACATAATGGTCAGTGGGAGCAGCAATATACCTAACATATGGGTTGTTCTACAAACTAAGAACGAAAATGAGTCCGATTCCGGCCCGACGATTTTTTTTTCATTATGGTTACAAAATATAGTTTATCATAAAGATTACATGGTCTTTTAGCCTATGCTATGTTAAGTGGAACGGACAAAATTTTCAAAAATATTCGAGTTATGGCAATTTTAAGAAATCAAGCAGCAGGAAACTGAGATTGTTATCAGGAGACTGAGGATTTCAACAAATATCAATCAAAATCAACGTTTATTTAATAATAAGTTCACAAATAAAAACTATGCTTCTAACCATTAGTTTGTAATTGTCCAAATATCTTGAACTATCGTGATAATTAAGTCTATTCTTGACTTATACTAATTATCTATCTAAATCAGTCTTGAACAGGAACTTTCATCATTAAATCTACAAAATTAGCTTTAATAAAATAATAATGTTAACAAACATATTATTATTATTTTGACTTCATAGTATATAGCAGAAAAAGTAACATATGATGTTGAACAAAAATTATATTTCAATATAAACACTCAGGATCCTGCATTTTTCTCAGTTATTTGACAGGATCCCGAGACCAGGTTCCTGAGAATTTCGGAATAATATTTAAAAATAACGTCTATTTATAACATTCAACCAAAATCAAGCAGCATTAAGCCTTCGTGTAAGCAATATATACATCAAAATGCTACAATTACCGTATTACCACATGAATTTCGTAATTAAATATCTTACCAGGATCCTGTGAGCTCGACTGATTATGACGCGACTTCCTCTATCAAATGTGCCGGACAGATTAAGCAACACACTGGGTGCAAAACAATAGGTGGTATTCTTTGTCTCGTTCGTACCGGCAACAAACTCGGCTAAACGTCAAGGTTGCGCGGCTAATAGAATATTGAATATTCGTTTATTTAACATTGGGCAGGATCCTGATATGAAACTGTTGGGACAACTTCTGGACAAAGTTTTTATAATGTTTTTGTTACAATAAATTAATAATATGTCACCTAGGTAACAATAATAATAGGATATCATTAATATTGGTTAAACTTATGGGCTCAATGTACTTAGAAAATAAATAATATTGCACATTAGATTCAATTTTGCTCGTGGGATACTCCAGGATCCTGGGAATTTGACGCTTTGAGTATTTTTTTTCCTAAGATAATATATTAGTATCTAAATTATTTTTAGAGACTAGGTAGATATAGGTATGGTAAACAATATGTTATGAAAATAAACTTGGTTGTAACAATTTTTTACAAGTAAGGAATTTTCGACAGCTCAGCTAAAATGTCATATTTTAACTGAGCTGTCGAAAATTCCTTACTTTGTAGAACTACCCATATATCAGATATAACACCTCCCCCTTTAAGAGGAGACTTGGAGTTGACTCTAAGTCTCCGTTAGATTTTAGTCCTGAGTGGGGCAATAGGGCTGGTCATTTCTATTTCAGGATCGTCAGGGTCTTGTCTGTCTGAGTTGTCTGATGCTTTGGGAGCAGATTGAGATAAGGGATTATTTAGATTAAATTTAAATTGAAAAGGACGGTTGCTGCCAGATCTGCAAATCATTTTCTTAACAATAAAATAAGCTATTATAAAAATGATAAGTATAAACAATAATATTATAAGAATGGAATAATGTGTCCCATATTTCACAATATGTGGATTTTAAGGATGTTCAATGGATTTTAAATCGTCTAGAAGAGACTTAATTTTATTTTTGTTTTCAGAATTGAAATCATCCAAGTCTATGTCGTGCAAATGAACAGGAGACACATTATTTACTACATCATTTAACTTATCTAGGTTACAACAAGTGTCGTTTATTAAATTAAAATCTGGTACATGGTTAATGGGTGAAGTGATATTTAGAATATTATATTTAGGGACTAATGTAGTACTTTTACAATATCCAGTACAATCTCTAGGGATACTAATAATACCTGTGCCTAAAATATTTGTTTCATATAATTCAGAATTACGACAATCTATCGAGATTTTGTTGGGTTCTGATTGTATAAAGATCCACTTGTTATTGGACAATGGTTTCCAAATGTCTAACTTTCCAACCATTCCAACTATAATTTTAGATTCGCACTGTAACTGTTTTTCACTGATCACTTTTGCTAAAAGTTCACTTTCACATGTTATTTTTGCACCTGTAGAATACAGGTTTTCGATGTCACAAATAAAGTCTTCTGTGCTTATGCCTTACAGATTTCCAGATTGTCGAAAGTACAATAGTGAGACTTGCATAATTGCAATATATTTATGATTAGGTATAATTAAACTAAACTAGTTTGGTTCTTTAGAGTTGTATGGTATAGGAAGAGCAATGGTATGAAATAATAAATATTCTCTGGTGTTAACTAACGGCACTTGTAAAACAAATATAATCTTATTCTTAAAATAATAACAAACTAACTTAGAAATACTAAAAATGAGATCACTAGATACACAGAATTAATGCCTAATACAACAGGCAACTTAAAGTCGTTAGATAAATGTCTGTAGTTATCGGCAAGCTCGTGGTATAATTGATTTGGTGTTATGATTGCGGGGTGTAAAATATTTTGACTGCTGAACAAGACAGCATTGGTTATGTCTTCCAACTGGAATGACAAGGCCAGTATTGATGTTTCTAAGATATTGAGTATTTCATTTACATCAGCGCGTATTTGCAGTCCATTAGTTATTTCAGAAATATTTTTTATATTTACGGAGAGCTTGTCGATAGCTTTATTAAGGTTGGCTTCATTACTTCTTATTTTATGTAAAGTAAAGAATATGTTACTGCCTTAAGTTATAATATGTTAAAGTAGAACTAATGATCAAAATATTTTCTTTCATAAGCGAAGCTAGTTTCTTTTCGTTATTCTGTAATGATGTTATTGCTTCATCATATTTTAAACCATCATCTTCGTCTAGGAAACCGAAAATCTGTATGACTGTTCCTATACCTCCTATCCATGCACTGCGTTTTGTTCTATTGTCTAACAGGTAAGAGATGGACGCATACTCTCTTCTCATTTCTTGAAATTGAGCTGCTAATGGTTGCAATGAGTTACGGCATTCTGCATCGATCTCTATAATGGGGGTTTGTTTACATAATTGCTTTGTAATTTCAAATACGGCTTCGATATTTTGTATGTGTAGCTTAAAATGTGAGATATCTACTGGTATTACAATCTTTAACTGTCCATTATTTATTCTAAGTTTTCCTAAGTAATCATAGTAGAGGCCTGAACGTGAAGTAATCGGCTGGATAAAATCTTGATGAGATTGACTTCGAGTTGAACTGTAAATAATAATATTTTAAGACTATAAAATAACCTAAAGGTAAGTATTCTATTCTACCTAATACTCTATTTTCTTTTATTTTGCTAGACTATCTTATATTTCTAAGTATGTTCATGTTTTTTTTTTGTATTGTTTTAAGTCGTAGAAGTCTTCGTGTAAACAAGACCCATGTCTAAGGTAAGTATAATATTACTTCTTAAAAATTATTTATACTATTTACTAATTCTATAATATCTATTTACAGGTTCATTTCGACATCCGCCAGCTTCACCTGATCGAAGTGATGGGTGATGTGACGTCGATTAATAAGTAAGGCATAAGTAAGGTACTACTTTGTAGAGTCCTTTCCAAAGAGGTGAAAGGGCCTTACGCATTCTTAAATGGTTTTTAACATAGACATAATCGCCAGTTTTATATTTCCTCTGGCGACTATGAGTGTCGTAATAAGATTTGGAGAATTCTTTGGATTGCCTTATGTAATCTAAAGCTTTCTCCCGAGAATGTTTTAATCTGTTTTGGAGCATTCGAACATAATCAGGGTATGTGGCTCCTGGTGATTCTTCGTAAAAAGAGTTTGGAATTACTGGTTTACTTCCGAACATTAGTTGGTAGGGTGTGAAGTGAGTTGTTGAATGAACTGTCGTATTATAGGTAAGCATTGCTGTATAAACATAACGAGGCCAATTTGTTTGTTCTTCGTTAGTAAAGGATCTAAGGTACTCTTTAAGAGTTCAGTGACTCCGTTCCAGGGCACCTTGGGTTTGTGGGTGATATGGAGAAGCCCAAAGGTTTTTTAGTTTAAGGAATTCGCAAGTCCTTTTAAAAAGATCAGACGTGAAGTTCTTCCCTGATCATTCAGGATCATTTTTGGTATACCAAATATTGATATATAGTGGAGCTCACTCGTTTCTTCAGCAGTGGTGCTGCGAATGGGATATGCAGAAGAAAATTTTGTAAGATCATTCTGTATTGTTAAAATATATTTTAATTTTGCAGGTCCAGCTTCGGGTAACGGCCCAACAATATCTAAGGATATTCGTTGGCAAGGTTCAGTGGATGTGCTGGTGATCTGCATAGGGGCACGATTTATTTGTCTAAGGGCTTTGTTAGTTTGGCATTGTGGGCATTTCTTTACATATGATTCAATGTCACTGCGCATATTTTTCCAGTAAATCAACTCTTGAATTCGTTTAAGCATACGGCTCATTCCAAGATGGCCAGCGATTGGAATGTCATGGTTTTCCTTGAGATTTTTTGGGATTTCTGAAAGTGATGGATATAAATTTTTATCTTTATATATGTGGATGCTAATACTAGTATTGTGAAAAAGGTAAGGAAGCATATTATAGATTTTGACGAAGTGGTGAGTATCAAATGGATTTTTAAAGTCTGTTATTGCAATCTCTGAAGTGTTTTCTATGTCAAGGTTGACAATAAATTCGTTTTTAAAGGACCTAAGGCTCTCATATAAGTCCTTATATGTAGATTTATCAAAATGGTAGACTTTGAAAAAGAGTAGGTAATAGGACCTACTTTCATGTGTAAAGGTGAGGAAGGAATTAACCGTTCTTTCTTTTTCTATAATTTCGGATTCGTTAGGTATTTTATCGAGTACTTCCTGTACGAAGGGATTAGATTCATCAAGATCGATGGAGGTAGGTAAAATTATGATTTTACAGTAAGATTTTGTTATGTTTTCGTTGTGTTCCTGGATTAGAGTATTAAAAGATTTATCTTTGCTGGTCATTGTTCTTAAGAAAGTAGGATAGTCATCGTCAGGCAGATCTAGATGAACGTCTGTGGATGGTGTTGGTGCGACACTAGGTTGAGCATCAGGTGTCGCTGATTTTTCGGCAACGCTTCCAGGAAGGTTTATCAATTCATTTTCTGTTTTGCGTTTTATATGATTTAAATAAGTTTAGAAACCTACATGATTTGTTACCCTGACAAGGAACCCTTATAGTTTCGTCATGTCCGTCTGTCCGCCCCGCTTTTGCTTGGAGACTATTAGCACTAGAGAGCTGTAATTTGTAAATAGTAGAATAATAAAACTAGTTTTTACGGGTTAATGCACGAAACTTTATTTATTTATTGACGTTTCGTCGTAGCCTTTACAGGCTACGTCGTCAGAATCAAACTTTTATTTAATTTGTCGAGCTACCTTCGAAAGACTTTTATTGAGCGTTCGGTTATTTCATTGTTCGATTTCTTAAGTTTTATTGTCTATGTATGAATTTATTATTTAATTTACTTAATAAAGTATTTTATTTAAAATTCTTTTTTGTAATTTTGAGTTTATTTATTTGACCCTAACTACCGTAAACTACCACCGGTTCCAAAATTGGGAGACCTTTCTGAGAAGAACCGGCGAAACCAACTCAAGAGAGGCTTTTTATCTCCTTCTTATGTTAAATTATGCAAACAAAAAGAACTCATAGTATCTGATGGTCTTGCAGTGTGTGCTCGGGGTTGGGATTTTATCTCCTGTATAATAGGTTCCCAAGCTGGTGGTATATACTAACCATCTTCCCTATTGAAATTGGGATATTTTTTAATCTCAATAGCCTCGCGCATCATTCGAGGAACGAACCGCCGCTCAGCTGCAAGGATCCGTGGTTTATCAAATATAATGTAATGGTTTGGTCCCCCTAATGCATGTTCACACACTGCAGACTTATTTTCGCGCCTATGTTTCATATCTGCGATATGTTCTTTTACCCGAGTCCCTATACTCCTCTTTGTTTGCCCGATGTAGGAGAGCCCACAGTCGCATTCAAGTTTGTAGACACCAGCAACTTGAAAGGGTATATTGCACTTGACCGGTCGTAGAAACTGGTTGATCTTCTTTGGCGGCTTGAATGTATTGATATATAAGATAAGATAAGATAAGATAAGATAAAAACTCTTTATTGCACAACACAGTAACAAAACAAGCAGATACAAAACAAGTAGAAAAATACAACATTGCACAAAGGGCGGTCTTATCGCTAATGAGCGATTACCACGTCGCCGTCACAGTCGCGCAAAGTTACTTTCACCACATCTTATTCACTATGGAGTTAGAGGCAGATAGTAAACTAGCTTTTCTAGATATTTTATTAATCAGGAATCCTGACCAAAGTTTAAGCCATACTGTGTATCGTAAAGTGACTCATACTGATAGGTACCTCAATGGTGACTCACACCATCACCCGAAACAATTAACTGCCGTAGGAAACTCTTTGTTTCAGAGAGCACGGGGTGTCTATGACAAACAACACCTGGCAGCTGAACTTCAGCATGTCGAGCAAGTACTGAAGGATAATAACCTGAATGTACCACGTCGCCGTCACAGTCGCGCCAAACCTATCACAGTCGTCGACCGACAACCTGCTATACTACCTTACATGAAAGGAGTCACTGACAAGATTGGGAGGATTCTGAAGCGTGCTTCAATCAATACATACTTCAAGCCGCCAAAGCAAAACGTTCAGCGTGTCAGAATCGTTAGGTTTAGAACTTGTTCCAGGTTGACAAAATATTAAATCATGAGCACTAGGAATCAGTGGATCCACTTCGGGTAAAGGTAGAATTTCTTTATTAAGATCCAGAGGATCTGGTGAGTTTATTTCATCTGGATCGAATGATGGGGGAGATACCAGTAAGTCCATTAGGTCTTTGTCTAGTTCTTGATTGGATTCTTGGATTTGATCGCTTTCGGGTATGTTTTCGGAAATTGGTTGAATAGGATTCACCGGGTAACGTGAGAGGGCGTCGGCATTTGTATTTATTTTGCCCTTCTTGTAGTGAATGTCATATTCGAATTCATCTAATTTTAAGCGCCAATGGATAAATCTCGATCCAGGGTCCTTAGAATTGAATAGCCACTGTAGTGGTTTGTGGTCTGACAGGATTTTGAATTTATTACCATATAAATATGGCCGAAAAACTTTAGTTCCAAAGACGATTGCTAAGCATTCCTTTTCAGTGACGCTATAGTTACACTCTGCTTTATTCAGAGTGCGGGAAGCAAAGGCAATAGGGCGATCACGGCCCACTTGACCTTGGGATAGAATAGCCGAAATAGCGTGATTCGAAGCGTCGCATGTCAAAAGAAAAGGTTGAGTGAAATCTGGATACGCAAGTACTGGAGCGGTAACTAGTTTTTCTTTGAGGGTTTCGAATGCAAGCTGTTGTTCATTTTTCCAGTTATATGGAACGTCTTTCTTTAGAAGAGATGTGAGAGGTTTTGCTAATTTGGAAAAGTTATCAATAAATCGTCTGTAATAGGATACGAGTCCAAGGAATGATTTGATATCCTTGGGATTTTGAGGAATTGGGTACTCAGAAACAGCCTTAATCTTTTCAGGATTTCGTTGTACACCAGTTTCATTGATAATGTGGCCCAGGTAAGCTACTTTCTTACTTAGAAATTCACATTTATCTGGCTGTAGTTTTAGATTAAAGTTTCTGAGCCTTTCAAAGACATTTTTGAGGTTTTCTATATGGGATCTTAGATCGTAGCTATAAATTACTACGTCATCTAAATATACATAGCATCTATTGCCCTGGAGGCCTGAGAGACATGTGTTCATAAGTTTTTGAAACGTAGGACGGAAAAAGCTGTTTAGGGTGCGTCTTCTGGGTTCATTAGAGTTTGATGGAAACCGGAAGTAAGATCGAGGGTACTGAAATATTTACTATTTCCTAGTTGGTCCAGAATTTCCGAAATTTGGGGAATTGGATAAGTCTCTCCGATTGTGATATTGTTTTTTTATTTTCCGGTAGTCAATAACTATTCTCCATTTTCGTTGTCCCTGTGCATCTAGCTTCTTCGGTACTACCCAAATGGGAAAGCTCCATGGAGATGAAGAGGGTTCAATAATGTTCTGATCAAGCATTTTGTTAATTTGGGTTTCTACTTCCTTCTTGTGGCACTGGGAATCGATAGGATTTTGTATAGTTGGGAACATCTATATTAGTTTTAATTTTATGATCAAGCGCTGTAGTATAAGTTATCTGGTCGTTGGGGAGATAGAAAATGTCGAAGTATTGGGAACATAGTTCCGTTAGTGAAAGGTATTCTTCCGTGTTTAAGTGAGACAGCCTGAGGGTGTTGATTACGTCTTTTGTGCGATAAGAAGCATTTTTAAAATTTGAGGATAAATGTACGGCACATGAATTTATAGGTTTAATTTTGAAGTTTTGATTAGCGATGATGCTACCAAGTAGGTAGCTCTGATGTGTTGGCAACTGTAATATTAATTCTCTTATTATCTTTTACTTTGACTAAGCAGTTTGCTACTAGTAAGGATTCCGACAGATGTTGATGTATGATCATACCTTCCTTTAGGTGATCGGGATTTTGGATGGTACATTCGATTACCGTCTCTGGACGGGGTGGAATGATATAGAGAGGTTCGGAAAAGTGGAGTTTTATGTCGAATTTCCCTAACTTTAAAACATCATGTGTATAATCAATTCTGCAACCAAAGGCAGTAAGGAAGTCTGAGCCTATGATGCCGTCATAGGGTAAATCGATGTCTTTGACGACATGGAATTTAAATGATATGGATTTATTCATTGGATTTAGTTTAAGTTGAAGATGACCTTCAGTCTGAGTTGGTTCATGATGGGGATCTATACCTTTGAGTTTAGTTGACTCTTTGACGAGTTTTATTTTATTTTTGATACAGGAATCTTTTAGTAGGCATATAGCGGAGCCTGAATCGACTAGTAAGGATAGTGGGATATCTGATGCTTGCGTATCCATCAGCACATGTGGTATCAATCTTATAGTTGTGTCGATGTTCACTTCGTATACTTTACTAATTTCTTCGGATAAGATTGAGACTTTAGGATTTGATTTAGTCGAGTTATTCGAATATGATTGGATAAAATGGCCGTCTGGTTGTGGCTGGTTACCCTGTCGATTGGTCTGATTTGATTTAGGAGGTAGGGCGCTTATTTGGGTCTGGTTACCCGTGTGGTCCCTGGATTGAGAGAATAGGGCGCTTATTTGGGGCTGGCTACCCGTGTGGTCCATGGATTGAGAGAATAGGGCGCTTATTTGGGGCTGGTTACCCGTGTGGTCCCTGGATTTTGAAGATAGAGCTCTTATTTGGGGCTGGTTACCCGTGTGGTCCCTGGATTTAGGAGATAGGGCGCTTATTTTGGGCTGGTTACCCGTGAGGTCCCTGGATTTAGAGAATAGGGCGCTTATTTGGGGCTGGTTACCCGTGTGGTCCCTGAATTTAGAAGATAGGGCGCTTATTTGGGGCTGGTTACCCATGTGTTCCCTGGATTTAGAAGATAGGGCTCTTATTTGGGGCTGGTTACCCGTATGGTCCCTGGATTTAGAAGATAGGGCACTTATTTGGGGCTGGCTACCCGTGTGGTCCCTGAATTTAGAAGATAGGGCTCTTATTTGGGGCTGTTTACCCGTGTGGTGCCTGGATTTAGAAACGGTGTCATTAGATATATATGATTGAGTCAGGATTACTGGATTGGGCTTCGCGAGACACCTCCGTGAGCCCATTATTCGTTTAAAGGATCGGCCGAGGAATCAACTTCGTCGCGATATCGTGGCCAGGTATCTTGCAATAGCGACATTATACGTTATAAGCCCCTTGGGATGTGGGGTTAGATGGTCTTTGTGAATTAAAATATGAATTAAGATTTGGTTTAGGAGGACCGGCCCTAAATTTGTTAGTGTTGTTATTATTTGGTTTTCGGTCTTGCTGTGGACGTCGATATAGCGTCTGCTGTATACGTTCCTCTGAAATGGCATAATTGATTGCCTCATTTAACGACTTGGGAGACTTGCATCTAATGAAATTAGAGATTCGGGGGTGAAGCCCCATTACGAAATGGTGAAGAGCAAGGTCTTCCATGGCTGCGGTACGGCCAACTAATTCCTTGGCCTTGGTATTCGAAAGTGATATTTCAGTTAATAGTTGCGAGAGGCAGGTCTCAGTGCGCAATGCATTCTGGCTAACACTATCTCGTGGGCCTTGCCAATTTCTTGGAGTTCGGTAAGCAGATGTGAGTAAGTAATGTTTTCTTTCGCTAAATTGTGTTTTCAAGAAGTCCTTGAGCTGTTACCAAGATGTAAACTCTTTTATGGAGCAAGCGATTTCTGTTTTCCCGTGGAGTTGACTGAGGATAAACTTAAATAAAATAGGTTTCTGTGCGTCTGATGCAAGACTGAAAGCATTATCACAATTCACTAGAAATGAGTTGAGAGTTTCCCTGCTGCCATCATAAGATTTGACAAATTTGAATAAAATGTTTAATTCGAGTTCGGCCATTGTGAGAGCTGCAGCGGTTTTTCTCGTGATGCGAGGTGAAAGCTGAGGTGACTTCGCATCGGCGCTACCGGAAAACAGCTCTAGTTCGGGAATCTCGAAAAGCACACTTTGTTCTTCGGGGTTTGAGCCTCTTGGCATAGCTTATTATTAAATCTCAAATTTAAAATAACCAATTGGAACTGTTAAGCATCAAATAATATTCACAATAAACAATTTGTTAATATAGAGTGACAAACTAAATAAATTAATTGAACAATGTTTATAATTTATAGAGCTGAATATTTAATTTAACTTAGTCTAGAATGACCAAAGACTTACAGTACAAAAGCTGCGTGGGCGACGGATAAGAACGCGACGGCGGCCAGGAACATTCCGATGCGATAAGGACGTTGCAGTACGACTCCGTACGGGCTTGAATGTTCTTGAATAATAACTTGAGTTATACTTTGGTTTTCAGGTTCAGGATACCTCGATGAACAGTCACGTAGTGAGATAAAGACCAGGTAAGTATCTCGTGATGTCTTCCTTGCAGGTTGTGGCTCGGGGAACTTCACCGAGCAGGTAAGAGATTGCGGTACAGGATGCAATTAATTCTTCTTTACAGCACGAAATTATCCTTTCAAGAATCTGGATGAATTTTGTAGCACATTACTTCAATAATAGCACGATCAATTTTATTTATGACACTTATGTTTTCTTCACTAACACAAGGTGAGTTTTTTCAGGATAAGAATTATAGATTATTTAGGATAGGAAACCGGGGCGAGTCCGTGACGCGGCGCCTGGGCACTGGGAATTTCCGGATCCCACCGCTGCTACGCGGATAATCGCGAATGGTTTTTAAAAAAAATATTTTAATTACACCTAAACTTTATATCTTGAACAATAGAAATATATAGATTTACTAGCTGACCCAGCGAACTACGTACCGCCCTAAAAAAATAGGGGTTGTCCAGCGGACAAAATTGTGAATCTAAACCATTCTCAGATCCCCTTGAACACACACAAAAAAATTCATCAAAATCGGTCCAGTCGTTTAAGAGAAGTTCAGTGACATACACACTCACAGAAGAATCTTTATATATATAATTCGAGACGGAAGTTCCAAAAATACTACCGATTTTTGGAACTTCCGTCTTTGCAGAAGGGCTAAAAATATGGCATTAAAGTTGTACACCAAGTGGGTGAAGCCTCTGTAGAATTAAGTATCTAGTACCTACCTAAACGCCGTGTATCTGGTACATTATACACATAACATCGAAGAATTGTTTTACTTCTGTCTCTGTAATGCTGCATACAAATAAAATAATCAAACCAGATGTTTTTCGGTCATGGTGGGAGCATACGGCTCGTATTTTGTATAGAATCGTTTATTTATTTTTACACTGGATACTCGTAGGGATAAGAGTTAAAAATAATGTTTTTTTCCGCGTCAGTAAGAAATAATTTTTATGCGATCTCTATTAATAGTCCCAAATGGAAAACTTTTGTGGAAATAATACAATTTATCTACACTTAAAATTTATACAAGTGGTTTTCTAATTGTCTGAAGATCGGAATTGCAGTAAAAAGTGTTCATAGATATGGTCGTTGCCTGTTATTTAAAAGGAACATTCGTAATAGCGCTATGGCTATCTGCTGAATGGGTGACCAAATATTATTTTTATAGATCGTCCATGTTATGCACGGGGCCGAATTACGGGTTTGTTCTCTTATTTGCTTTTATCGACAGTGAAAATATTATGAGGTGAATCAGCAGTGAAGCAAAAAGACTATTATCGATAAATTTTCTAACGAGTAATATACGGATGTCTCAAAAGTCTGTGCACCAACAGTGGGAAAATAATAAAATGTGTGTACTTAGGTGCTCCACAAATCAATAGACCAATTTCCAACACAACACATATATCTTTTCTTCTGTTCTGTGATCTCAGACGAAATAAGATTACCCAAGATTCACGCATGTCAAGTTGCTAAATAGCACCTTGTAGTACATGATTTATAAGTTTTATACAAAGAGTGAGTGAAATAACAGCGCGGCAAATAAATCATAATGAAAGCGAACAGAACAGTATCATTCCAAAACGACAGAAACACGGGTTTTTATGATGATGATGATTAACCATGAAACATCATATATTTTGTAAACTATACAGTATAATGAACATTAACTGTTCCAGGAGATTTTTCACAGGTCGTTTTAGCGTCTAATTAGGCTGGGTAACAAGCAAAGGCAACTAGATGACAATGAGGATCCTGGCCACTCGCCAACAAAAATATATTCAAACTATAAACAAGCCGACAGATCGGTGCGTTGACAACTTTAATCTGACCAGGTGGTGGGTTAAGGAACCTAGTGTTTATATTAAGGTGTGTTGTACAAGCGACAACACGTCATCTGCGACACTGGTGTCCCGACTTGCCATCACCCGGTGACCGTTGGCCTGGCGCCACGGACACGTGGCTCAGGAAGTTGGCGACGTAAACACGCTCTGATCTTGGCCAGATCTTGACCCATTAACACTAGCTGCGCTGTCGCTTTGCGTATTTTTAGCGGTATGCGCGCGGGGGTTGGGCGCTCGCTGTCGACGCCGACGGGCGGTTAGGCGGTTTCTCGTGCCCCGTGGCGATGAACGCGTCGCGATGACCACGCGAGGCATCCGACGCAAGAAATCTTCGCTGTGCGAAGTGAAAGTGGCTGTGATTGGCGCCCCGTCAGTTGGGAAAAGCGGTACGTTATTGGCGCGCTTTTTGGAAAAGTTTTTAATTCTTTTTATAAGTTTCATTCGAACTTTTTTCTTTATTGTTGCGTTTTATGGTTGTGATTGTTTCGGCAAGTGATCACAAGATACGATGTTTCCGAATTTATCATAGCTGGTCAGTGATGTTCAATGTTACGATGTGTGTGTAACTGCGAGTGAATAGTAACTGCGATCGTTTGTATCGTAGCTAAGTACTTCTTACAATTACGTATAATAATCTTATTCTTATAATAATTCTTATTTTGCTTCTGTATGAAATCAGGAAGACTTTAAATACCTTATTTGTTAATTTTTAAAACTTTTACTGTGGAGAAAATTTTAGGCGAGTAACCAAAAGAATTACTGTTCAATTAATTATGTATGTTGTCATAAGAAATCGTCCAATGATGCATAAAAAAATGTCCGAGGTAGCAAATTTAAACTAATATTTTTTATCAATAAACAATATATATAAAAAAAATCCTATAAATATAAAAAAAAAACGTGAGTGTCTTGGAACATTCGGTTGGAACGAAGTTGAAAATAAACATAAGTAATGTACACAACTACACACAATACGCTTCGAAACAGCTGATGGTCGTGACAGAAAATCGTGACGTAAAAATCTTACATTGTTTTTCGCCAAGCCCCATCCGCCAGGGCCGTACCATATGACAAGGAACTTCGTTTCAAAATATCACAAAAAAAATCGCGAATATACTAACGAAAAACTCCGAAGGACTGCACCAAATCAGGTAGTTCTTGTTGTACTTATTCGTTATTGCCCGAGCAAAGTATTGTACGAAAGTTTGTTTTGTGTGCATTCCACTAGAAACCACCGGAAATTTCGGAAACCGCTATGGTGTTTCTTTTCATCTTAGGTAGTAGTGCGAAGTACTTAAAGCGGGTCGTTATCTATATAAATATGAAAAAACAACATATTTACCAAATAAATGTCATTTCTCACACAATCTTAATGTCCGCCCAAAAACTTACCTACGTGCCTACTTAAGTAACGTGACTCGTGATCTGGCATGTAATTTGCCACTAGCAAGCATCAACATTCAAAGTAGATGTATGGGCTGGCGCCCATTTGCGTGACGTTGCCTGACACGACCTGTAGTACTATTCTGTAAAATCATCACCCGTTTCCCATACAGATTCGGGCGGATCCACATCGGATCCGCGCGTAATATTTTACAGAATGGCACTGCTGACGTGCCCCTCAGCGTGCTACTAGTGACGACACAAAAAAGTGACGCGCAACACGAAACTTGCCTGATATGTGACTTGTCAGTTAAAATGAAGGATGATAAAAGGACATTGTAAAATTTTGTACGAGGGACTGCCCTAAATTGCAAGGGTATAAATAATGTACTTGTAGTAATATTTAATGCTGAATGAAAAATAATATTTAATGAAAAATGAAAAGGCTCAGGAACTTTTCATGAAGTTACAATCTAGAAAATTATGAAAACTCCTACTACGTCATTAACTTGCTACATTTGATAAAAGATGTTGCCATTTATTTACAGAGCCACCAATTTCGCATTTTCTAGAATCTTTCTGCCCATTTCTGAGATAAACACTTCACAAAATTTATTTTTAAATGTAAATATAAACACGTAATTGGTTGTCATTGGTCAAAGAGGACATTTTGGTATATTTACCTTTCTCTATGCAGGAAATTATTTTGTTCATTTGCAAAAATCCAAGGATTAATTATCATACAGCCTTGTCTTGTCTGATCAGAAAAATAAAATCTATTATTTTAAGCCTTCACTGATTAGTTATAAAAATAATTAGGGCCAAATATGTCATAGTTTTTAGGAGTTTGGAATTAATAATTTTTAATTCGATATATTTACACATATATTTATTTGTGTAGATATATTGCTTGTTTATTTTTGTAAAACGGAAGATTTTCCTTTTGATGCAGAAATGACATAATTTTTTTTTTAATATTTATTTATTTCATGAAATTTGTACTAGAACAATAAACACGTAATATTTAATAAACAAATATTATAATGTTACGGGCTGACGAAATAATTATACACGATATGGGCAGTTTCTTAACCATATCCTTTATTGAATTGTTGCAGAAGCGTCTTTGTCCGTTTATAATTCGAATATTTATAATTTGTAGAAAAGCAAAAGCATCGTGATCTTCATCAGAGAACGACATTGTCTCGAGTGCTTTTGTACTCTGACATCTCTCTGGCATGTCACCCTGGTGGGTTCTTTGAATGTCATGCCAGACTCATGATACATGCCGGTAGAAAATCACGTATCTGTCACGTCGCTTAGGTGGGCACAGTGCCTTAGAGCCTGTCCAGATGAGGCGTTTTACGCGCGAGTCCACACGCGCGTTGACACTCGCGCGTATCTGAGATACTAGAGCTACATATATCCCGTCCAGATGCCTACGCGCGTATCCTCACTCGCGCGTAAAACGCGTGCAATGAGCGGGACTCTCGACTCGCGCGTTTAACGCGCGAGCGACGCGCGAGTCGAGATACTCGGGTGCCATTGCTGCGTCCAGTACTACGCGCGAGTCCGTTGCGAGTGGACGTATTTGTAACGATGGAGCGTGATAACTTCGATACGGAACTTTTTATTGATGAAATTGAAAAAAGGGCAGCCATATGGAATCATCAGATTATTCCAATAGAACCATAAAACGCAGGAACTGGGAAGAAATCGTCGAGATTTTTTGTGAAGCTGGAGATTCCGAAGAAAAGAAAAAAACTATAGGTAAGTAAAAATAGTTTATTTAATAATATTATTCCAGACTACATACATTGTACGACCTAGTAGCGTAGAGTATACGGGGCTAAAAAGGTATACTGAAGAACGACCATTTTTTTTGGTTTCCATCTTATAGGATTTCCTGATAATTTGTCACTATGTTAATGACATATTTGAATCATAAGTTGTAAAACAAAATATGACTATATCATTTTATCTTGCCAAGGGAGTTTGCCTTCGTTAACAAAATAATCAGCGAATCTGTCTCTTGTGTTCAGCGATCTGGCATTAGGCCTTACTGCCTCAGTATTTATATGAATTAGAGATGTTTCGTAAAGAGTGTGGTCAAACCTATAACCATCCCTTAACCTTACAAAATTATGAAGAACACAGCAAGCTTTAATAATGCTTTCTGCAAACTCTATGTCTACATTCAACGGTCTATGAAATATTCTCCATTTATTTACCAAGATGCCAAAGCAACATTCAATGTAACGCCAGGCCCTGGATAAGCGATAGTTGAAAATTCTTTTCTTAGTTGTTAGAGATTTACCGCAATAAGGGCGCATTATATGTTCAGATAGACTGAACGCCTCATCTCCAACTATCACATGGGGTAAGGGAGTTATATCTGTTTGCGATATTGGCTTTGGGTCTGGAATATCTAAAGTTTTCTCGACAAGTTTTTTATAAAAAACAGAGTCTTGAAAAATTGTGGAGTCATTGCTTTTTCCATATGCGCCGATATTTACTGCAATGAAACAATAATTTGCGTCGCATACAGCCAACAAAACAGTTGAAAAATAACTCTTATAATTATAAAAAAGAGACCCAGAATCATTAGGTTTTATAATACGGATATGCTTGCCATCAATGGCGCCGATGCAATTTGGAAAATTTGTGTATTTTTTAAAATGTTTAGAAATCTCTTCCCATTCAGCCTTCGTAGGTACTTTCATTACGATATTTTTCAGTTTATGCCATATGACGTAACAAGTTTTCTGTACTATTTCGATAACTGTAGACTTTCCCAACCTGTAGGCATAATGCAGATCCGCAAAATAACATCCTGTAGCCAAATATCTGAAAAGAAAAAATGCGTTTAGTTAATTTATATTTTATTTACCACACTAATTAAATTATTATATTACTGGTTACAGGTAATATTTTGCAAAAGAAGTGGAAAGGGTTACGTGATGGATTTGTAAGAGAAATGAAGAAAAAGAAAACCACTCCGTCTGGATCAGGAGCCTCCGGCAAAACCAAATATATCTATTTTGAACGTTTGATGTTCCTCGAACGATCGACATGCAATAAAACAACTGATAGCAACATTAACACCACTCCTGCTGCAGCTGAAGAAGAAGACTTTTCTGGTGATGGGGAAGATGTAATGAGACCTCCAGTGAGTCAAGCAAAAAAGAAGAAAAAACTAAATGCGGCCGACGAAGAATTTCTCGCTATCATAAAAACAAATTTAGCATCTAAAAATCAGCCACATACATCAAACCAAACGGAGTCTGATGATGACAAACTATTTTGTTTATCGTTACACAAAGAGCTTCTTAAAATACCAGAGCAGAACAGACTTCAAACAAAAATTTAACTAATGAAAGTACTTCAAGGTCAACAAGCCCTGTATCATAAACCTTCAACTGCTCGTTCTGTCTATATACCTCCACAATATAATTACCAAACAGGAATGACACAACGTGGACAGAGAGACTATTTTGAAGAAACAGGATATAACACAATAGACCCCTCAATATCTTCAGTTCCTCCTGCAACCTTTTCGTCTTACAATCGAGGTTATTGCACTGTGCAACGCAACACCCCATCAACAACGTCTGCCTACAATAACCCAACAACTCCATCACCGGCTTCTACACAAGATTCACAAGAATCTGAATTGATGGAACTATATGGTGATTAAATGTTAAGTTTGAATGATTCCTAATTTTTGGTGTTTTTGTTCAAATTCTTTATTTTTGTTAAATTGATTCTTAGTTTAAAGATACAAACTTGATGAAAGTACAATTACATTACAATAATAAAAAATATTACCTCAAACTAATCACGAGTTTTTCTTCTGCAGAGACAGTATCCCGTACCACATAATTTTGACATGGAGTCAAATCTTCTTGAATAATTTCTAGTAATTCATCAAACGATGTTACTGACATCCGGAAGTAGATGAAAAACTTTTCACCGTGTTCTCTGAGCTTTGGATATAATGTTATAAACATACTATGCGTCATTCTGTCACGTAGAATTGGGTGCACGTTAAATCGTCGACGTTCTCTTCGTTTACGATTTTTCCATCGACGGTATGCAAGCCACAACACAACCGCTGTTTCCGAGTTCATGTTTGTAACTGGCTGGATCCCTCCCAGCGTAGAAACGCGCGTAAAACGCGGCATCTGGATGCAATAGAATTTGAAACGCGCGTGTGGACTCGCGCGTAAAACGCCTCATCTGGACAGGCTCTTAAGGTTCTATATAGGGACTTTGCCGCCCACATAAGCACCTATCTCGAAGTTAAGTGGTGTATATTAAGAATCCACTCTCTACTGATGTTTTATTCCATCAAAGTAAACCAAGTAAGAGTTCTTGTTATGATAAGATTTAGATCTGGATGTGTGACAAAACTATTAGGACATTACAAGATTTCTGTGTGAACCAACCTTGAGTTTTGGTTCTTGAAATAGTCAAAAGTTTTGTTTTTTTTTACTTTCATTTTATCGACACTAAGTGTAATCAAGTGTTATGTCTAATATATAAGTACCTTCTTTTACCTTTCCAAAGCAACTTTTCTTCTTTTACGTACTTCTTTTTTAACTAAAGCACACACAATTTTAGAAAACATCGAAATACTAAGCAATTCTATAAAAACTATCACAGACTGTAGATCTACATTTGGATTGTCGTTTATAGAATCGATTTAAAGGTCGAACAAACTATCGGGCGATTAAAAAATTCTGCAATCTGCCAAAGCTTTTAGAGTGTTTATTCTGGTCATCCGAGATAATCTAATAGCTCAGGGGAAGTGTCAAATTTGTAAAAGAACGCCATCTGCTTGTTGGTATGACTACGACGTGACGGTTCGGTGTTTTTGTACGCGTGACTCAACATTCATGGATTCTTGCTCTTTAGCTAACGTACTGCCAAAAGCAGATAGTTTTAATAATTTATTATACCTATATAAGATTTTTTACTGGTACATTTTTAAGTTAAAAAATAGGCAATACTAATTTTATATACATTTTCAGAGGAAGTAATAAAAATTCTGTAAATAGTTATCTAGGTACTTCCTCCGCTTTCCATTGAAAAGGAGAAGTTAAAAAAAATCTATTGTAAGTCTTAATTATTTTAAGCTTTTCCATTCCGACTTAATAACTATATTACTCTTATAATACCTACCTAAATAAAATTGAAATTAAATAAAATAAAAAAAAAAACCTCTTGAGATCAAGTTCAGTAAAAATTTTGATTACATAAATAATTATCTTGACTTGATCTTTGTATCTTCAATTATCTTTGAAAAAGCAATCATCTTCATTTTTCCAGAGCCGCACCAATTGAAATCTTACCAGTAACTAGCTCCGTTTGAATATATCAAATGAAACCATCATTTTTCCAATCATCCATTGAATTGTTTTTTTTTGTAGTCAATACTCGTTAATTGTGCTAATAAATTCAACAGTAAAAAGCCATTCCATGCAAGATGAACAGTGAAATTCCGAGCCCTCCAGAAAATGAGACGCCTCTGCCACTAAGAAGTGTGTGGACGACTTGTATATTTGGCGACTAAGCTGTCCCATAGTGCGGTGGAACGTGGGACCAAGATAAACAAAAAATGACCCCTAGATCCACTGGTGAACACTATTTAGAGCAGTGAGGTAAAAAAAAATGTGTGCGTGTACTAGTGTACACACGTAAGAAGTGAAACTTCTTTATGGCCTTATTTTTCGAAAAATGATCTACATGCAACTTTCCAGAAATTGGTTAAATAAAGTTAAATTAGATAAAGTTTATACAAAAGGATTTTATTATCATAGACATGAATACAAATTACTGCCTATGAAACTGTTATGATTACACGGCTCAGTAATCTAAGGTTCCACCTCCGACGATGAACGATAAGCGAGTAGAAACTAGAAACGAATTGGCAGTCCTGAGTTAAAATGCACGCGCACGGTTTTTGACAGCCAAGCCAGCTTAACCGAGAGAGTATAGCTGAGCGAGTATCGCTGAGCTAGTATCGCTGAGCGAGTATCGCTGGGCGAGTATCGCTGAGCGAGAATCGCTGAGCGAGTATCACTGGGCGAGTATCGCTGAGCGAGTATCGCTGAGCGAGTATCGCTGGGCGAGTATCTCTGAGCTAGTATCGCTGAGCGAGTATCGCCGAGCGAGTATCGCTGAGCGAGTATCGCTGAGCGAGTACCGCTGAGCGAGTATCGCTGGGCGAGTATCGCTGAGCGAGTATCGCTGAGCGAGTATCGCTGGGCGAGAATCGCTGAGCGAGAATCGCTGAGCGAGAATCGCTGAGCGAGTATCGCTGGGCGAGTATCGCTGAGTGAGTATCGCTGAGCGAGAATCGCTGAGCGAGTATCGCTGGGCGAGTATCGCTGAGCTAGTATCGCTGAGCGAGTATCGCCGAGCGAGTATCGCTGAGCGAGTACCGCTGAGCGAGTATCGCTGAGCGAGTACCGCTGAGCGCGTATCGCTGAGCGAGTATCGCTAAGCGAGTACCGCTGAGCGAGTATCGCTGAGCGAGTATCGCTGAGCGAGTATCGTTGAGCGAGTATCGCTGAGCGATACTCGCTATATCCTCAAAATTGGACTTAATCACACACCATTAGGGTGTCGATTCTGCTAAGCTGAAGTAAAAGTCGTCTCTCAAGAGTGGGTCAATTGTATCACGTTTTGATACAGTTCTTAAACAAAAACTAACAAATGCATATTGAAAACAAGAGTATGCAAATATATTTGTAATACGAAATCGTATTTTCGTAACTGGTTTCGATGAAGAAATTTATTCTCCTTGTACGTAATTAGTTTCAATGGATTTATACACGGAATTTTATCAAATAATATTATAATAAGTCAAAAAAAAATATAGGAAAAGGTAAGGATTTATTAATAAAATATTAAAATAACAGAATTATTTATATCTTAAATATGATACCTATATATTTATTAACTAAAACATAAATTTTTACTAAACAAAAATGTGAATCGCGACCTGTATAGCCAGATAAACAAATTAATATCGCAAAATGATTGCCTAACGATAACACAAACTAGTCTTACAAAGTAATTAATAAGTTTAAAAATATAATTATGAGCATGCAGGCCTATGTTGTCTAGGCAACGGCCTACAGTCATTTTAGTTTTCTTTTAATTTATTTTGTAGGCTTCTGAACACCTTCGTCTATTTCTATGTAATTATAAGACTTTTAAGTTCCACTTTTATACATGTCTATTACTCGTGTCTCTTTGATCAACGTATGCAACACACGAGCAATGGTGGGATCTCTTTTCCATATTCTAATTTGACTTACATCGCTAGTTTCAATAAAGGAATTAGTATTCCTTGCACGTAACTAGTAAACTTTTATAATATTGCAGAAATTCCTTGTACGTAGCCGTGGTTTCGTACAAAGAAGTATAATTCATCCATCGCAACTACACACATCAAAAGTGTCTAGGGATCAACATATATTTTTGCAATAACTTTTCTCCTGATTGATATTAATTAAAATTTTCTTTAAGGATTCATCAAATAAAGTGTTTTCGTTTGTCACAGTAACGATAAACCAAGTCACCTTTGCATTAATAAAGAAATTTGCCATTTTCCTAATAAAGGGATTTTTGACATTTGAACCACTAACACAAAAGTTCGAAAAAAAGACTGAAATAACAGTTTTCTCTAAAATTTTATTGGGTAACTTAAACAATTAATAATCCGTATTTCTACTGCGAACACTAACAACACAAGAACATCGGTTTGGCATACTCAAAATGAGTTCATCCAAATCACGCTGTGGAATGGCCGCCCATGTTCGTTGCAACAACAAAAAAAGGTCTTCTTGCGACTGGATACCCTCCATATTCGGCAGAGCTCTTCTCTGTAGCATATCCCATGCATGCTCAATCGGGTTCAAGTCTGGCGACTGAGCAGGCCAGGGCAGGACATTGATGTTAGCTGCGGCGAGAGTCTGTCTTACAACTCTTGCGGTGTGCGGTCGTGCATTATCATGCATTAACTGAAATAAGGGACCGATTTGCACTTGTAGAGGAACGATGACGTCTGATACAATCGTCTCAGCATAAATTTGAGCGTTGAGGTTGCCTCTGATCCAAATCAACTCAGTTCTTCCGCCGATCCAAATACCCGCCCATACCATGATGGTTCCACCACTATAAGGATGGACTTCCTGGCAGGATTTTAATCGCTGTTGGCGTCCAGGGGTTCTCCAGTGTCGTATACGTCTTGTATCCGGTCTCATACCAAAACGAGACTCATCAGAAAAGCACACGAAACGCCATTGTTCTTCTGCCCAATTTCTGTGTTCAAGAGCCCATTGATATCGAATCCTACGATTGTGCATTGCTATAGGTGGTACCCGTAGCGGTCTTCGGGAATGAAGGTTCACTTCATGCAAGCGGTTTCTGACTGTTTGGTCGCTAATTAAGTTCCCTGAAGAGTGATGAAGCCTCACGGCTAACATCATGGCGGTTATTGTTGGAGCTCTTCGAGTTAAGATTTGAATGTATCGGTCTTGTCTCCGTGTGGTGCAGCGATACCGTCCTCCATGGCGCTCAGCCACGGTACCAGTGCTTCGGTATCGTGTCCAAAGTCGACTGATAACACTCTGACTTGTATTCAGAGCTAAAGCCACAGTACGTTGCCGGGAACCAGCTTCTATCATTCCCACGGCTCTGAGCATTTCTTCCCTGCTTAAATGACGTCGCCGCTCCATAATAACGTTGGTTTTAATCAGTAGTAGGGAAACAGTAGCACTAATAATGTCTTCAATGCGTTGTATGTTTTTTTAGGGAAAATATTGACAGCTGATTTTCATCTTTTACTCGAATTTGATTCACAGTTCCTGATTCAAATTATGAAATGCACCAAAAAGGATCCATATAAATTTATAAAATCATAAATTTATTACAAAGCCACATCTCAATCTCAAGAAATCCGCATAAAAATGCTTGATCCCTAGACACTTTTGATGTGTGTAGTTACATACAATAAAATATAATTCTTGGCCGAAGGGGTTTCATGTTTATGAAACAATAACTGTGTCAAAAATCAAAACTACTGAAACACCATTGATACACAACAATATTATTATTATTTTAACGTAGCAGAATCGACACCCAGGTGGTTAAAGTAATTTACTGCGTGTTACAAAATAAATGATTTTAAGCATTTTCTCTATACTAAAAATCATCTAAATATATATTGTATGTAACTTTTATATCAAATCGACTAGACGAACATGCAGTTTCTGGGTTAAAACAATAATTATTTTCTCAAGGCCTGAAATATTTCGAGAGTTACACAGTGTTGGCATTGCGTTAGATTTATCGGTTATATTAGGCTATAAAATCGGGAATTCACATCGAATGTTATCGATAAAACTGGGCACCCACTGTTGTGTAACTAGTGTAGTGACTAGTATCAGATCACTAAAATCCGTGCGTAAATCAAAAAACATCAATTTTCCAGGAAAAGAACTGGGCATCATTATAGTGAAATTTTGCAGCCAGCAACAAGCATACGTACCCCGATTTTGTTGTGAACTGTTTACCACATTGAAAGATTCCCCAGGGATAATACATGGCAATAGGCTATAGTGATAGCATACCATCAGCCGGATCATACGCCTACTTGCCATGCTTTTCTTTGTTTTTTTAATAAAAAACGTAATCTAGTTGCCGATACAGAAATAACTACGAAAAAGTTGTTTAAACTTCTATTTTTCCACTTCAATCATTAAAATGATCATATTCTAATTTTTTTCTACCGTCGCCATTGAAATCATCTGAATTACCCGAATTCACATTTTATTAATAAGTTTTCTCGCTTAACTTAGATGATCGGTCTCGCATCTGATTTAAATTTTCATATTATTTTATTTGCATTTTGGTCCAGTCACAACAGTAAAATCGCATTTAGTTGCAATAAATTGGACTGTATTGATTTTTTGGTATGTTGTTAGGATAGTTACCAATAATGTAAAAATTTGCAGCTTCGAAAGACCTACCTAAATGCTACCTGCGCGGTATTTTTTCGGATTCCCGCTGTTAACTTTTGAAAGGTACATCTTATCTATAAAAACATAAGCTGCGTTTAAATAAAAGACCAAATTATCTAGAGCCTGAATGCCATTTCAACTCTGTAGGTCTGATAGATTTTGAAATACAGTACTTCAGAAACTGGCTTTGTCCCCCAAATGTGGGAATTTGTAGGCTTAACCGCATTTCAGCCAGATTAACGATTAAAATACTCAATCTAAAAAAATCTGTAAAATGAACTTGACTTATATTTTATATATATTTTTTATTTGATAAGTGAACTAGCGGTTTCACAAAAAAGAAAACAAAAAAGTTACTAACAACAATTAACCAATTAAAGTTCACACTATTAGAAACTTACTATCAATCAATCAATTTACAATCTTAAGACTAGGGACTATTTTAGAGAAAAAAATAAAGAAATCGATATAATGACTGTTACTTCGCAGTACAGTAATGAAAATTTAATGTATGTTACAAAAAATATTACATTATTTCCTCTAAATAGGTATAAGCACTCGCTTAATACTAGAAATAAAAATAAATTAGCTGTACCAATTACAAGGCTCCACAAAATCAATACATTCATTTAAAGGTCTTTGTGTACGCTTCTACAATAAAGTCCCTAGCAATATCCAAAAATTAAGCGTCAATAAATTTAAACCTACCATTAAAAGAGTTCTTATTAATAAAGCCTATTATAAAGTGTCTAATTATATTTCAGACAAAAATGCTTGGATAAAGATGAAATGATTTTGTATTGACACCGTAACAATATAACTTTTTGTAAATATTGTTACATAATTATTTAACGCTGTGAAGTTTTTTTCACCAGTTTTTCTCCACAGCTAAAAAAATGTCCTTAACTGGCGGTAGGGAAAAAAATATGGACAATTTAAAAGAGTTGTATTTTGCATCCAATTTGAATAAAGTTATTTTGACTTTTACTAACATAACAAATGATTAATTTAATTCGCAGAGTAAGTAACTAAAAAATTTAAAAAAATATTTAAATGCACTAAATATTTTCCTTTAAAACTTTTACTATGAACTTATAAAGTTCATTACACTATTTATATAAAATAAAACTTACGTTAGGGTACTCAGTACTGTACCCTTAGCACGAACCAATATCGAAGTCGTAACATTTGCGCGTACGAAATGTCACTGTCAAATGTGTACTATTTTTAGTTCCCGTTACGTCCGTTGTGGCGCTGCCCTTCAAGTTTCCATACAAAATTTGACAATGACATTTCGTACCCGCAAACTATTCGAATTCGATATTGTTTCGTGCTAGGGGTACTGAAGTATCCACCTCGGAATCTTCATCTTATCTCATTTTTTTTTAGTCTGTTTTCTGTCTGGTCGCAGATAACTTTTACAGCGTCACCGGGTTTGAGGATGGCGAGATCCTTAGGGGACCTCAAGTCGAGAATTGGCGAATGCCTCTAGAGGTATTTCTAGGCGGATGGAGTCTCCTCACTGTCTGCAGCCTCTAGACCACTCAAACCTGAGGGGGTCGGGTCAACTAGATGGTATCACTGAGACTCGGACCTCGGCTCTAGTTAGCCGTTGTCGTGGGGTACGATAGCGCGATACAGACCACAGGGGGCGCCATCTCTTGACGGTTCTTGGAACTATTGTTGATATCGTTTCGCTACGTTGTACGATGTTTGTTTACATTTAAATATGGTGTTACAGGCTCCCCCTCTGGATCCGAAACCGATAGTCGACCCGACGAGGAGTCAGAACAAGACGTGGTAAAAGACTGTTCTTTTTGGGTCGTCCACTTCCACGTTTAGGTTGAACGCTGGGATTCTCTTGGATAGTTTTTTTCTGTCGTCCCGGTGTTCGTCTTCCTTCTCCCTCTGCAACAAAACTGCTCCGAGAGCATAGTTGCTCTGAGTCGTCGTCTTTCGTTCAAACTTCGTAGTTACAAATATTGCTGCCCCATGTTGGGCGCCAATGTAACAACTTCGAACTTCGTCAGGAAGTGGCGAAGAGGAGGTAAGCGTCAGCGCTAAGTAACCAGGCTTGTAGTGCAGGTGAAAATGTCTAAATCTCTTCAATTTTCGGGGGTCGGGTCAACTTAGAAAATAACTTTGATTTAATTCGGCAGGTCTAGCTGATTGTTTTATTGTCATATTTTTTGATTTCCTTTATACAAAAGCATAAGTAACTAATTTTAAATATCAACTATGTATGTAATGTTTTAAAATATTTATTAATTTTGATATCGTCTAGTATATATGGGGTTGTTAATAGTTTATTTCTAAAATAAAATATCGCAAACCCAATTTTTTTACCTTTGACCTCGAGCATTTTTTCCATGTACCGCAACGATGGAGAATCCTAATAAGTTATTTTTAGTTATGCATATATTTTTTTAAGCATTTAACTGCTAGATGTATATATCTAAAGATTTTTTTTCTAGTAAAATTTTCTTTAGATGTTATTTTTAATTATGTTTTGAATAATTGTACTCACTTTCAGCTTAATGGGAATTTGTGTACCTTAACTCTTATTTTTCTGTCTAATTTGACCGGACTATATAGTTACTATTGGAAGAAGGGGTGGCTAATTGGTTTGAAATTACGAACACTCTTGGTGCGAACATTTAATCTTATCAAGGAAAGAAGCTCGGGAGATGCGTTATACCTGAGACGATTTATATAAGAAACATTACATCAGCTATGTTCGACGGTTTTCTAAGTAGGTGATGTCTTTTACAAATCTGAATGTAGGTATCAGAGGAATAGGTTAATCCCGAACGATAAATGTTCTCAAATCTGTCATTTGAAATTATATTTTATTTTATAATTATCTGAACAGCTCGAAAACCTAAGTGATTTATAGAAAACAAATAAATCAAATCATGTGGGTTTTATATATATCACCCTCAATGTTCAAAGTAAACCTTAAGGGAGTAACCTCCAGCATGAATAACGCTTCTAATCAGTAGTTACTTAAATAGGTACTGGTAAAATTTTCACTAATATAATCGTGTAAGTTTTTATGTATTATTTTTATGTCTGTACTTTTTTGCATAGCTAAAAAAACAGCGAATTGCGAACACCTATTGCTTGGCGAAAGTTTCTTTTATATTGTTGTTTACATTCTAATCATGGGAACGGTACCCAAATTAGTTTTAGCGATTTGGCATATATTACGTATACAATTTTGATTCATGAGCGACTAATGAGATTTAAGAGCGGTTTTCATCATCAGCCTGTTAATGTTCCCATTATAGGGGCCTTCCCTATGGATGGAATAGGGAGACTGAGCTGTGACCCACCACTCGGGCCCAGTGCGGATTGGTGGGTACTAACGGCAGCAGATACAGCTGGGATCAACGGCTTAACGTGCTTTTCGAAGCACTTAGGAGCTCGACATCATAAGTTTTTAGTCACCCATCCAATGACCGACCATTGCGAAGTTGTTTAACTTTCACGATCGCAGGCCGAATGCGCGTATTAATAGAAGCGATATTTGTAGTGGTTCATAAGTAATCTGGACCTTAAAGTAGGGCTAGACTGCAATGACAAACATTTCCACCTTAAGCGCAACAAAACATTGATCACTGCGATTGATGATGTTTAGTGTTATTTACGAAGACATTTGATAAGGTCACGGCCGCATTTAGAGGTGTAGGGGTCCTGGGGCAGCGAAAGAGCAGAGGCAACTAAAGCTACCGGGTCACTTAAGATTGCGATATGCGCGTCCCACCTGCCCTGCCTAAAAGCCGACCTGGTTGAGGTACAAATACGTTCAACGGCTACAGTCACCCTTGGAGCTCAATGGCGCAGTGGCTAACATAACACATCGGTCAGCTCAGCTTGCTACCTTGAGCGGAATTCCCCTACACCGTGGAGCTTTTGCGACAACCTGACTAGTCGCATATACTAGAACTACAAGACTAAACAAATTACCCCACTCTATTCTCTGATGTTAAGTCTGAGTGGTGTCCAGTCGCGAAGATAGATGAAGTGGCAAAAAAACTATATTAGAGTTTCCTGAACCTGAAGTTACCTGAATTTCAAAAAACTTGGTTTTTAAGTTCAAAAACAAGGACAAAAGCAGAACGCATCATGACAGAATAACAATCAGGGGCATAATCTAAAATCCTGCTCCCTTATTTGCCTTGCCCCTACACTTCGCTATACCGTCCAAATATTTTACGTTCCTGGATTTAGTATATTATCGCTTTAAAGACCCAGGACTCATCTTAGAAACAATCCAGGTCGTCCCAGGACAGCCTGAACAACAGGACATTTCCTGGAAAAACAGAACGGTTGGCAACCCTTACCTATGTATACCTCTCTTCCCATTCTGGGATTGCCAGTATTAATCCGTCTTAAATCCGCAGTGCTTTACAGCCGTACTCACCGATGGAAAGACAACACGTATAAGGTAGTGTTATTTATTCAGTATCGATTCTTCTTCCAGATTCTCTTCCAATCGAGTACTCCAATTTGAGCGGAAAATCCACTTATACTTATTTCAGTTAATAAGTATTTGAATGTATGCTTCGAATCGTTCGAATAATAAGTTAAACTAGCAAACCAGTGAACCAAATGTTCACCAAAAAAAAATTATTTAATTAATTGAGAACTTCGGAGATTTTGTGTGGTTTCGTTTGAAATAGAAATCACGTGATTTCTCGAAAACCGGAAGTGCTACGTTACTCACATCCGGTTTGTAGTCTTATCAGACTATTCTCAACTTATAACTTAAACATTCTCTTTATCTATCTCTTACGGTTTGGCCGCTGAAACAGCACCACGGACGGACTAGATAAGAGATAACAACAACAACTATTTTAAATATAATAAAAAAAATGCTTGAAGCCATCGCATATTTTTAAGTTTGATGATGATAGTAGAATAAAGCAACATGTCGTAAGGTCAACATTTTTAGCAAGCACTAGATTTAGTTCAAGTCTCGGTAATGGTGACTGCCATCGAACAAAATTACCCACATAGTTGTGTAGCTTTATCCAATTCCCAAGACAACTATGTATCTAGTCAGATATCAATAATAATGCTAATATAAAATCTATTTATTCCGTTACAGCCAGAGGCGGTACACTCCACCTAGTCTAACGAGTTACACGTGGAGGCGACTCCGGTGAAATTCTTTATTTATAAAAGAAATAAATAGAGGAAAATACCAAGTAATGTCGACCGTCTCTCACACCTAATGCAAATTAAAAATAGTTTTCAAAAAAAAATAACACGAAGTTTCCAATAAGTTCACGAGTTTTTCGGGGGTTACAAGTACGTTTTAGTTTTCATTTTGTGTCTTTGTTTGCGAAGCATTTTAATCTAGTTTTTAATTGCTAAACGAACTTTAATGTTGAGCTGTTTTGCAAGACCAATGCTAAGGCTTTATCGTCATACATTCTTTTTTAAATTTCACAACAAAACAAAACAATATGAACTAAGTAGATTTTTCTTTAAATATAAATAATTTGCGGTTACAACTAAAATTAAGAATGACAAAAAATGGAATAAATATATTTGTAAGTGGGTTACCTTAATAATCCGTGAATTGTTAAATTCAAATTGTTTTCTCCAAATGCTTATTCCAAGATAACAACTGTCACACAACTTTGCCAACTTACATTGTTTTGATACCGAAACAGTATAAATAGCAAACAGTGTTACGGAAATCAGAAACACTAACATCCCCAACCGTTTATATAAAAGTATTTTTGTTCCGGAAGGTAATTGAACCTCGGACTTAGCAATGCCCTTAGAATCGACAACGTATTGCATTACTATTTGTACTGATAGCGATTAAAAAAGTAGAACTAGAGCTCTAATGTGAATATCTAGAGTTAAACAAATAAATAATAATAAATATTTCCAACACTCACACCAATTAGCCTAGCCCCAAGCTAAGCACTATAAGGCTTGTGTTATGGGATACTAGGGTAACGGATAGAATACATATACTGTACATACATAGAAATACATATTAAACATCCATGACAGGAGTACAAATGCTCGTATTCATCACACAAACATCTGCCCCCACCGGGATTCGAACCCGGGACTACTCGAGTCGGTGACACCATGAAACCCGGCGTACAAACCACTCGGCCAAGGAGGTCGTCAAATTATGTTACTAGGCCGTATTTTACTCCAATCTCGCACCTCGGCAAATCTTCAAGTACCAAAAAATATCGTAGTTAGCATTAGATTTATAGAATAATGTTTTGTTTTCACTATATTAATATGGAAAATAAGCGATTGGCTTTCGCAGTAAATAAATTAATAGGTTAGTTTAATCAAATTATTTAACTATTCCTAATTGCATTCGGAATATATTCTATGATTGAAGAAAACTTTTTTTATAGAACTGTGATGAAACATTGAAATTCATAAAGCAATAAAAACACATGCCAAAAAAATTATTGCGATCGACATAATACTCATAAGTATATTTCCTTCCTTGCATTTAATTTCAACTACTATTATGAACGAGCTTCTGAATAAACAAGAGGGAATGAAACACTAATGCCAATTTACAGTACCGACAGTAATTGTAGCTATAGTTTCCTGCGACTTACATTGTGTAAATGTAAGAAATTGTAATTCAGCCTAACAATATAAGCTACTGTTTAAATGAAAACATTACTAAGAGTAAGAAAGTCTTGTGAAATATCGTGTAATATTGGTATTTGACAAGCAAACGGATATTTTTTCTGCTGGTGCCCCTTCATATATTTAATCATGTAATTCTATAATTACTAACGTGGACATTAACACTGAATATTGGAAGTTTCACTAATTGTACCCATTTTTAAAACAGGAAATAAACATAATATCAAACACTATAGAGGAATATCAAAACTATCGGTTTTACCAAAGATATTTGAGAAAATTATCTCCATCTTTTGACAAAGTTCTGATTTTAAATCAACTAGTACTTTAAGACTGTTATACAATTCGTTAGTAAGATCAACATTGGAATACGCATCAACAGCTTGGAATTCCTAATATTAGATAGATAATATACAAAACGTTTGAATTTACTGCACAAAAATAATCATACCTTTGAATCTGCTCAAAATCGCGATCAAATTCTTCTTATTAAAATAATAATAATATGACCAACTGAAGTTATTATTAATTAAACCAGTAACTTATTTTTTAAATGTAAATAATCTTCTCTGAGGTCTGCTAAAACATTTGCCCCGCCTTCGCTCCAGATAGCTGGAGCGAAGAATAAAGGACATTGCTTGTTCCCCATACATTGAATGCCCTAGAACGTCCAGCAATGAGAAAATGCTAGTTGTGTTCGGAATCATTCATAAACTCTAAATAAGCATATGTTTAGATACGGACAACTTGAGGAACGTTGGCCTACTACAGAATGTATTAGATTTTGAGGTTATAATTATTATACTTAATCGTAAAAGATGTACACTTTATATATTCTGAATAGATTTAGTGTTTACCTCTATGTAAGCACTTAAACAATATGCATTAAATGAACATAAAATGCAATTAATAATAAAAATAATAAATACTTATATTCATATTGATTTATGAGTGTTGTCAGTTGGCACCTACGATACCTATACCTACCTGTAGTAGGTAATGATAGATTTCTTTTCAAATGAAATGTTCAGTCTTTCCATTTACCTGTTTCTATACTTTACTATCGGTAATTAGGTCTGTACCTGGTTATCATTATGATTTTCATAAAAATAAACAGATATTACATGGAATGGGAGTATAAACTAGCTTTAGATAATTTCAGAAATAATCTTTTTATAAATATGATATAAATACTAGTAATAAGTATTATTAACTAAGGTACCTAGTTCTAATTTTATGTTTATAAATACCTATGGTCGCCTATATTGCATTACTAAGGTAAACAATCTTGGGACAACTTTTTAACAGAATCACCCATTTAATAATAAAATATTAACGAAGCCAATAAACTATTAAAATAAATCGTTATTATAGACTGAAACCTATTGAATCCAGTTATCAGTTGATTTTTAATGCTGTATATTCAATAAAAAGGTGCCAAGTTGGATGAACAGACTGTAGTATCTAGTAACAGAACTTTTATTTTTTTAAACAGATTGTCCGTTTACTATGATTAATTGCTAATAAGTTAAAAAAATAATAGAAAAATAATAGTGAAGGACATTCTTTTGGGCATGCTAGGGCCGATTTCGTCGATGTCCTTTACCATAAGATATTGTAGTGCCTACGATAACAGATATCACCAGTTTGACATTTTTTTCTTGGCTTTGTTAAGTTTAAAAAATCTATTTCAACTTCTTTTAATTGAGTTGTTACTAGAACACATTATTTTAAAACAACGTTTGTCACATTTTTGCAGTTACAAATAACGTCTAGTTTATTTCCCAGACTGACTTATGAGACGAATTTTATTCACACTGCTGGTCCTGCACGCTCGAATTAATATTTTTTTGCAGTTAGGTACAAATAACGTCTAGTTTTATTTCACAGACTGACTTATGAGACGAATTTTATTCACACTGCTGGTCCTGCACGCTCGAATTAATATATTTTTGAATCTATACCTTTGCAAGTAATAGAGGCAGAAAATTTCTCAATAGATTGTGAATTTTATATCAAGCCATAGCGTGATTTTTGTCCTTTATAGTATCAAGTAAAGATTTTAATCGTTTTGCTATCAAGCATAAAAAGCTCAAGGTCAAGCTATAGATTTTTTTTCAGTTTTGAGTAACTTGACATGTATGTCTGTAGAACAACTACTTTGAAGTAAATTAATGACGTTGTCCAATATTTGACGACCTCCGTGGCCGAGTGGTTTATACACCGGGTTTCATGGTGTCGCCGACTCGAGAGGTCCCGGGTTCGAATCCTGGTGGAGGTGGATGATGATGTTTGTGTGATGAATACGAGCATTTGTACTCCTGTCATGGATGTTTAATATGTATTTCTATAAAAATATACTTATATATGTACTGTATATGTATTATATTCGTTACCCTAGTATCCAATAACACAAGCCTTACAGTGTTTACTTTGGGGCTAGGCTAATTGGTGCGAGTGTTGGAAATATTAATTATTATTATTAATTATTTAATGTATATTTGTATTAAAACAATCGCCAATATCGTGATCACGTCAACGGCATAAGGTAAACATACCAAAAATAACTTTCATACTATTAATGTATTATTAGAATACATGCCTCTGCTGATCTGATGCCAAAGAAATTATTAGCAACAACACGAGTGACACCATCGTCACGCGGGTGCCTTGTTAATTGTCACAAAATGTAATGAGGCATAAGAGCTAAAACAGAGTGATATACTAGCTTAGTGGAAAGAGCTAGTGCATTTTTTGTATAACATGAATATGGCCATAGAGTACATTATATACTAGTAATAGAGATATCAGTTAACCTGAGCATACAGCGCCATCTAGCGATTCATGACATAATCACAAGTCATGTACTACTGAACCGGTACCGGTAGCTTTAGATGCGATTATTAATATGAAAAAAGGAAAAAAACATACTGTGTTAAAGCTACATTATTAGATAATTTATCTACTATTCGTTTACACAGTTTTTTTTGATAATTGTCTAAAAATGTAGCTTTAACACAGTCTGTTAGAATAAATAAAGAAGTTTTATAAATCAATTATTTATATTTATATTATTAAATATTTGCATGACATTCTTTTAATATCATCTTTAAAATTTGTACAATTACGCAGCTTTATGGTGCCGTTTAATAATTTATTTACCTCACCACACCAGTTATATATAAAAAATCTATAAGTCGGATCTATCATAAAAGTTTCATTGCTTTCTTTAGCCGTGTTGTGTATTTGAGATTCTTTTCAGTTAGCTTCTTCACCACTTTTTTTAAGTTAGTTACACTTTGATCCATTGCAGATGCTGAAAAAAAGCATGTCAATAAAATTAGTTTCACTGTGAGGTTAAGTCATATTTCTTTTTAAATAATTATTATTAGTATAAGAAAACTAAGTGGAAGGTTCATTTCATTATGTAATGTCTACTTATTAACTAAAACATGACTAAAGCCCATAGAGGTAAGTTTAAGAAAAAAGCTAACAAAAGAATAAAGATGATTAGGGTAGGTGCTCTCTAAAATATAGATAACATATTTCTGATATATTTTTTTTTAAAGTTAAGTTAATAAAATTATCAAATAATTATAATAGACAAAAATACTTATATAAAAATAAAAATTACCGGTAAGCTTATTTTTACTTAGTATCTTCGATTTCTTTACAGCGTTTTGTTGTAATTCTAACTTTTCAGTCAAAACACCACCTGCAAAAAAAAATATATTAAAACAAAACAGAATAAGGGAATGGTTTTACTGATTTGTATATCTGAAATTTGATGCTTCCATTCAAACATTCAAAAATAATGTTGCCCCTACCAGGATTCGAACCCAGAACTTTACAGTAGGTATTGACAACCAGTGCACATTCCACTCTACCAGAATGTCAGTGATATAAAAAATGATTTGTAAATAAATAAGTAAATATTTACTAGTGGATGTAGAAGGCATTGAAAGCTGAGAATGTTCAATTTCTTGGTCAATATTCATTCTGTTGGTGACATCCGTTAAAACACTCCTTGGTGCACCAAATCCTGATAATAAAAAAAAAATTAGCAATTTATATAAAAATCACATTCAACTCAATGATTTTTATTAAGAGACCATTACATACACTCTTTACTCGATGTTTTAAAAGACTTTGAAATCAGCAATTTATCTTGCAAATGTAAAGTTGGGACAGCATGTGGAGAAAGTGTTCTAGTCCAAGTAAGAAACTTGGTCTCAAAATGTTTTTGACAAACTATTCCTTGCTTGAAAAGATAATTATTGTCCATAGCTAATATCTCTCCTCCGAGAGCGGAAGCCAAGTTCGGAATCGATCGGGGTTAACCCCGATTCCTGACATTCATGTCAGGGTTAGGAAACGAATGCATTGGTATTTTATCTGCGCCTGAAACATTTGGTCAAATAGTTAAATCAAGAAAGGATTGTTTATAGAGGTTCAATTATATGTAACTGATTGGTAATACGTACGTGTTACGTTGCAATTAGGTACACAACATCTTCTCTGAGATGCCATTTTCGAGAATAACGAAATCCAAATAGTGAAGCCAATCAATAACCGATATGAAGAGCAAGGGTCAAAACGTAAAAGCAGGAGAATCGGAGTCCGGAAAAATAGCTGAAATCGTCGGAAAAACCACCAAAAATCACAAGAAAACATTAAATTCACGAAGCGTAAACAGAACAGTTTTTTTTGTTACAGTTGTTTTTTTTTATATTCTTTACCCATTCTGGGTAGGCAAAGGGTACTGTGCCCATACAGCCAATTCTTTAGTTTATTATTTCAAAATAAAATCTGTTGTAGATAATATATGCTGATAAGCTGTATTTCTTCTTTCTTGATTTTTGTTACAGTCACTGACAGCCACAGGTATTATTTTGTGTTACTGTTTAAAAATATATGAAGTTGGAGGAATACCTAATAATACGTAAAAAATATCTGAATAACGCCATCTAGTGAAATATTACATATCTAAAATTCGTTCTGTGATGTCCATACAAATAATTGTAGTTCGAAGTGAAAAGCCCCTGAATATGGCCAGTAGATATATCTAAAGACGCTTTCGATAACAGTGTATTTTAATCGAGCTTTGCTTACCCTAACCCTACTCCTTAAGATGTACATTCACTATGGTCTCCTGTAAAATGAAGTTTACTACCCCAGAAAATAGCATTTCCATACTTTTCAATGGATACTGCAACGTTAGTTAATTTCGTTCTTTATTGTGAAATACTGATGAGTTCATTGTGACCGTTTATCTTATCAACTAAAAGATGTCCTGATTGGGACAGGAAAAAAATTTGATGTTTCAAAATTTGTTAAAAGTAAACTTAAAGTATATTTTAATTTCGTATATTGATTTCATTTGGGCCTGTAACTCTCCCCTCGTCCTGCTCCTCTGCTCACAGTTTGTCACTACTGTCACGCCCATAGTTACATCGTCAACGCCAAAGCCTCGAAAGTCCGTAATTTTTTCGGGCCTTCTAGCTACGACTATATCAGCCACCGGGCAGCGCACTATCTTTCTTCACATTATCCCGTCCGGACACCAGGAGCAACCTCGCCCTCGTTTAACATTCTCGGCTATTTATTCGTCTCCATTGCACATTCCTAGTATCTTCACCTACTGGGCCAGTCGCATTGCGGTGCCGCCCCCAATAGGGAAGATGCAATATTTTTATTTTTGTTTTCATTTTAAAGAATTCCATGTAGAATAAACCACAGATATATTAAAAAATTAAAACATTGTGATTTATCGGAAAAAATGCGGTTTTAAATTGACAATTTAAATTTTCGCGCGAAAACGAACCTTTGGTTGCGATGACATCATTCCTGTCTGTCACTGGTCGTAATTGTTCGTTGCTGGCTTTAAATTTTCATACTTTTGCATATTTTTTTTACTTTCAACATCATGTGATCATAACAATACCACTAATATTCCGAAAAAAAGCCGTGTTGACTCATGTTTTGTGCCAATCTACTTCAACAAAGTTCCCAAATAAATTGTTTTTGACTGGAACTTCTGACCCAAAACTGAAAAAAAAGTGGTTTCAAGCTGCGAAGAGAAATGACAATTATTCTTCAAAGACCATTATTCGATGCTGAGAAGATCACTTTGATGTAAGTCGGCGAATATACTTGTTATATGCTTAATTAGGATATACTGTACTTCCAGGGCCCAAAAGTAAAAACTTCACAGTTTTGTTGGTTGTAATTTCGCATTTTTGTTGTTAAAAAGGTTTCTGTTAACCACATTATTAAAAAAATGTCACACTTATGCACTGGTAGTTTTTTAGATAAAAATATTGAAAATTTCTACTTTTCTTATCAAGTGATGATACTTCACACTAGGTTAGGTTAGGTTAGTGTTGTGACCACAACGCGCGAGCCGAGCGAGCAAAGCGAGCGCGCCGCGGCAGCGGCCGGCGAAGCGCCAGAAAAAAAATCTGTTAAAAAGACCTTTTCTACAAAAAAAAACAAGTATCACCTTTTGGGCCCTGGAAGTACAGTTTTACCCTTAATTAATCTGCTTGTACATAAAAACGCATTAGTAACCTACCTAATACTTACAAAACCTGTCTATAACATATTTTTAATTTTACAGTTGGAGAATAACGTCGAAAATTGGATAAAGTTTAAAATGTGTGGCACAATCTTCACATTGGCAGGACTGAACCAAGCTTTGCGTTTCATTTAAAATAACTGTAACACGATAACCTTCTTTACGTACTTTATGCTCCGGAGAACTCGACCTTTTACTGTACATAATTTTCCATCTCTTTTAATTTGGACATAGCCGATTGCATTATCGCCGTAAGATTTGTAGAAGCCGCTGAATAAAATACGAAGTTTAACAACTACGATTTTTACATACCGTAGTAATTTAGTCCCTTTCATTTCTACACTTAAAAACTCTGAACTTTGGACAAAAAAAATTATAACCATGTCAACGCTAACTCTTGGTAAATTCCTGGAGTCTGCTTTGATAAACGCAACTTCCATTTTTATTAAATGTCAAAAAACGCAATAAATATTCCCATAAAATAATATTTACTTTAACAACCATAACCTCAAAGAAGTTGTCATAACAGGAGTGACATCACTAAACGCTGATTGGTGTTTTAAAATACGTTCCGTTTCAAGTATTTTTAATTCGTAATAATTGTTAAAAAACAACATTATGTAAAATAAAAACGTTGCAGTGGCATTTCTTTTATACTTTTTTAACATTTTAATCATAAAATTTTCATAAATATTATATATGCATCTTCCCTATTCCCCAGATTTCCAAAACTGTCGCTACCCTCGCCTTTGTGGTTATATCGTCTAGGCCAGATCCATACATGTCTGCCGTTTTCTTTGACCATCCAGCTATGACTATGTTAACCACCGGCTTTCTACAGCTAGCGCTTAGCAAGCGCATTAGCCTACTCCCCATTATCCCATCCAGACACCAAGAGCAACCTCACCCTCATTTAGCCTTCTCGGCTCTTTCTCTAACGCACATTTCCAGTATCTTCACCTACTACGCCAGCCTCATTGCCGTGCCTCCCTCTATGGCCCCAGATTTCCAAAGTTGTCGCAACATTCTATGGTTATATCGTCCAGGCCAGTTTCTTTGACCTTCCGTCTACGACTGTATCAGCCACCGACCCTCTACTACGAATTACTACTAATTACACTTTCTTGCTAATGTCTTGCCCCGGCACAAGGAACTTCGTTCTAATTTAACCTTCTCGGCTATTTATTCCTGGCTCGATGGACAAAGTACGCCTAAATGGTATAGATAACTTGTTAATGTGTAGAAAGATACACCGAATTCATTAAAAATATAATTGGAAAATTATTCTCCACTTGTACCACATAAAAGTGTCGTACAAACATTAAAATTAATGGCTAAACCTGTGTGGTTTAGCCATAGACATAAAATAGTATCAAATGGACGAAGCCAGAAATTTGACTGGATGACGGATGGATCTGTTTTGCATGCATATTTGTCTAACCTGTACAGTACCCTTAGCACGAACCAAAATCGAATTCGTAACGTTTGCGAGTCCGAAATGTCATTGTCAAATGTGTACTGTACCCCTAGCAAGAACCAATAACGAATTCGTATTCTTTGCGAGTCCGAAATGTCATTGTCAAATGTGTACTGTACCCTAGCACGAACCAATATCGAAGTCGTATATGGTTCGTGCTAGGGGTACTGATTTTTAGTTCTAGTTACGTACTTTGTGCACTGCTGTTCAAGTTTCCATACAAAATTTGACATTGACATTTCGTTTTTCAAATTATTCGAATTCGATAATGGTTCGTGCGAGGGGTACAGTTTACCTATTCAGAATTGTCAAACTTCGTCAACTGCGGGAACTGTTATGAGTGAAAGAGCACTTGCCGCAGTTCACGTAAAGTTGACAATGCTGAATATTGGTGTAAATTATGGCCTACCAGTGTTCTAGTAATATGCTCACAACATTGCGGTGACATGTGGTATTTTCTTAAATTGAAAAGAATTCATAGTGTTAAGCGTGAAAATTATTGAGTCCCGTTTGCTGCCTGGTCAGCGTGGATTTTTTTCTAGTAAAATTTCTATATTATTCTTATAACATCTAGCAGTTAAATGTTTAATGTAATAATAACAATAATGAAATCAGAAATCAGAAATCAATATATCTTTATTCAAATTGGATGTATAGTACAACACTTTTGAATCGTCCAAACATTTTTTTTCCCTACCACTCGTTATTGGACATATTTTTTAGCTGCGGAGAAAAACGAGCGAAAAAAACTCCATAACATTAAAAGCATAATGTAACAACATGAATATAAGCTTCTCATGATTGTAAAATCTTTTGAGCGTCATATCATATGCTAGCAGTCCCAAGATTTAAATCGTTTGATTTTTAATCTTCTTTGATAGGTTGTTGATGAATGGATGCAAGTGGCAAATAGAAGCGATTTAATCCAGTGTCTACAGACAGCCACTTCAGATTCTCGAGCGGAACACAGCAACATTCCCATTTCGAAATAGCACGTTTGCGTAACAATTATTTGGTTTTGGCATTAACATTGTACCTACAATCGAGTGTATTCTTGCTTCTCGGACCTGCTGGCTCAGTATTATTATTAATTTACCGGCCGCGCTCAGAGGAGTAAATTGAATTTTAAGTTTGACTAAAATTGATGTTGATATTTTATTTACGAAGACAATAAATTGAGGCACAGTGACCTAATCAAGCATTAAATTAATTTGACGTTTCTTATGTGACCAATTCTTTTGAATATATTATAGGTAGGTGCGTAGGTTATTTTATTTATTTTGAATTACTGGGAATGTGTGTCTAACGTTTTGTTTGAAAGTTTTGAGCTAACCTATTTTTTTTAATTTATTTCTTGTAAAAGCTCACTTACCCGTGAAATTACTTACTATGTGTACTGTCAATCTGAGCCATAGCTCACTGTGTAATCTATGTATATATGTGTATGTATATAAAATTCTCGCGACGGTGTGCGTAATTGAACTACTCTGAAACGGGTCAACCGATTTTCGTGAAATTTTATATGCATATTCAGTAGATCTGAGGATCGGACAACATCTATTTTTTATCCCTCTAAATGTTAAGGGTGGTCCAAAATTAAATTTTTTTTGGACAAAATTTTATGTTTTATTTTTTTATGATACTTTATGCAAAAATACACACAAACCTAAATTTTCACCTTTCTACCACCAACCCCATATTTTTATCGCGGTACGAAGTTTGCTGGGACAGCTAGTTTCTCTATAAAAATCACGTCTCAATTCGCTTCATTGATTTGGATCGTAAAATATGCATTTAAAGACGGACAATAATAGAACTCACAACCTACGAATTCAGATTGAAAGTTTAAAATAGATGCTCTAAGTAGTAGCAATACCATGACTAACCGAAATCGACAAATGTACGAGTTATGTGAATAGGTACTTTCCATAAAAATTAACGAATGGAAAACAATTTTACAATATATTAGGTACTTACTTACTTATGTACTTTAAGATAATTATTCTTTCCTTTGTTTTCATAATGATATTGAAGATCTCGGTGGCGCAGGTGGTTAGCGCGTTCGGCCTGCGATCGTGGAAGTTAAGCAATTTTTGCAATGGTCGGTTGAATAGGGTCATTGGATGGGTGACCAAAAACTTATAATCTCTGTCGCTCCTCCGTGCTTTGGAAGGCACTTTAAGCCATTGGTCCCGACTGCAGCTGCAGCTGTTAGCACCCACCAATTGCACTGAGCCCGGGTTGTGGGTCACGGCCCAATCTCTCTTTTCCATCCATATTGAGGTCTGTACCCCAGCATTGGGGACATTAATAGGCTGATGATAACATAATAATCTGTATATAAAAAAGGCAACCATTATTTACTATCAACTATCTATTCACGAACAACTTATGCCGCTGAATGGATTACCCTAAAATTTGGCACACATAATTATAGCTATTAATTATTAGTAGGGGAGCCCAAGCGGGGATTTTTGGATTTACTCGAGCGCGGCAGAATAACGTATGGGGAGCAACCTTACGCCTAGTTAAGTACTCCCACCATACCTGAGCCCTCTATGTAGGGCCAAACGTCTAGGGCAGCAAAAACAAAATTTCAACGAACGGTCATGACTTTTGGTCGCGCCCGAATCGTCAGTCTTTTGAATATAAGCTATTAGAGGGTTCATGTAACATCCCTTCTCAATGTCTGACGCGCTTGGTTATTTTTTCCTATATTCTACCCCTTCGTACGACCACCCCCATATCACGCAAACCGCAGCAGAACAATATTTGATTAGGCTTGCGCTTAGAACAGATTTTCCTAAACTCACTCCCTAAACGGTTAAAACGCAGTTTGAAGTATGTATGGAGCATTGGAGCACCAAGATCGGGAGGTTAATCCTATAACTAAATAAGCAATTTAGTAGTTTTTTTACTAAGTTTTACATTCATTCATTCACAAATCTAATGCCAGCGAAGCCGCAAGCCGCTAGTAATGATATAATTCTGATTTCAATGCAAGATAGTTTACGCTGTAAGAACACCGTCTACAGTTTAATTTAATTATTTTAGCCATGATTAACTTTCATACCCCTTTTTAAGGACATTTTGCTCATGGTGAAGCTCTTTTCGTGATAAAAAATTTTCTGGGAAAATAGTTTAGAAAGCTTCTTCCGACGCTCACACATTCACACTATCTAACAATTTTCTCGATAGTCTTCTTTCATCTATCTTTTCTAGACCGCGTTCTTTCATCCATTGTTAAATTTGACTATAGATAATGTCACGTCATGTACACTATGTGTATGTCATATAATCATTCCTGCCCGCCTAGCATGAGCACCGCGATATGATATATTTCTCGTTTTTATCACGCTCTAGTGTCAAATTACTATGAAGTTTGACAGTTGGACGCGATAAAAAACGTGATATAACGTAATATAATAGTAATATAGGCTCATGCTACAGGGACTGATTGCTACTTAGTTACAGAAAATCTATTTTTACTACATTAATTATAATTACGAGATTCTTCTGTTACAAGTAGTTACCTGCTACACGATAACAGTCTTCAAGGATAGTACCTACACTAATTAACTAGTTCTACGAAAAAACAAAAATAACACAGAGTAGGTACTTCAAATGTACCATACAGGGAACACTAAATTGTTAACTTGTCAACTTATTACCAAAAAAGTTATATATGCGTTCAACACAAATTTAAGAAAAAATATAATACAAAATTTGCCTAAAAATGGAATGAAACCGCGTATGACTTGTTTGTAGTAAGACCGTTAATTTTTAAACTGCCATACATTAAGCGTAAATATACGAAAAAGTTTCTTCAATTATAATATTGAATGTGGGTTTAAATAATTAAAATAGTTGGTAATACTGTTGAATTACAGTTTTCTTAAGTAACTAATAATAATGTCTAGTAATAATATAATGTCTGGTCAAATTCAAAATCACTTTTTCTTTTTATACCGATTTTGCCAATGTTGTTTATAAATAAGAAAGGAAGGCCGATATTAAGCATTGATAACCATTTTATAGTAAGGGTATCTTAATAAATGTCTAAGGTTTTTTGTTACTAATTGCCGCCTACGCTTGATAAATAAACTTGCTTAAGACTCGTTAATTCGTCATACCATTGCGACGTACACCTCCCCCAGCTTCGGATACACCGCTGCCTCAGATATGTGTTCCCGGTACAGACGGAACACCCTATTCATGCGACTTGGATACACCATCAGAGCGCAGTGGGAGCAGGAATGTTAGTGTTAGTGGTCGGCCAAAGCGTCGACGTGAAATGGACGACGATTTGAAGGATCTAAGGTCTGAAATGAAGGCATTTTTCTCTTCCCTATCCGGGGTTGTTGAACAACATTTCAACGATATTAAGTTGCAAAACAGTGAAATGAGAGTAAGCTTGCAATTTCTTTCTGACAAATATGATGACATGGCTAAATTATTTCAAGGATTGGAAGAGGAAAGGAAGAAAGACAACAAATATATATCACAACTAGAGGAAATTCTTGAAGTACTAGAGCGGAAATCAAAATCATCCGGTCTTGAGATTCGTAATGTTCCTTCTTTGACCTCAGATCATAAAAAACCAGAAACGAAAGAAGAAATTACTACTATAGTGAAAAGTATGGCTATGGCTCTGGAAGTGGAGTTACAAGACTATGATGTAAAGGACGTATATAGGGTAAATTCAAAGAAAGGTGAAAACAAACCTATCATCGTTGAATTAAATAGCGCAATAAAAAAAGAGAAAATAATACAAGCCATAAAAGAGCTGAGTAGGACGAAGGGAGTTAAATTGAATACGGAACATTTTAAAATACCAGGACCTGTTAACCTTGTGTATGTGACGGAGACGCTTACGATAAAGACCCAAAAAATATACTATATGGCTCGTGAATTCGCTCGACAAAATGGATATTCTTACTGTTGCACGTCAAAGGGGCAAGTGTATCTTCGGAAGGCTGATGCCTCTATCCCGCATCGAGTCAGAGGAGGACTTCGCGAAGCTTAAATCACAGATCTGACTATGTTACCGTATAAATCTTAATTTTATTAAAGTTTTTACTATTTCAAAAGAATTGTTTGCAAACTACTGCATGTTTTATGAAAAATATTATTGTTCTTACACATCTCTTATCACACTCTATCACACACATATTTACAACATATTACTTACTCATACTCACACTGATTTACTGATATCTTCTCTCACATATCTAACAGAAGTAAAGAAAGTAATATTTCGTTTACGTAACCGATGGTCTAGTTCTTACAATGTATCACCCTTTGTATTACATAATGCTGTTTCTTGTCTACACAAACTGCCACCTACTTTTACTTAATAGTACAATATTAACGAGATATTATAAATCCTTCGAACAAAAATGGGTACTATAAGTGATATTACTGATGTGCTTGATAACTTATCAGTATCGAGCTACCATTGGTGCGAAGCGAGCAGTTGAAAAAAATTGTGTGTGTCAGCTCCGACGCACGACTACAGTTTACTCCTTAAGTTCGATAGTCTAACCAGACGCAAAAAGAGTTTATTTAACTTAAAAAAGATTGATACTGTATGAAAGGGTAAATTAACAAATTAATGAAAATATATACATATATGAATATATATTTATTAATAATTAGAAATATTTTACATTAAACTTTTTACAATAGTCAATTTCAGATGTGCATAAATATATCATTAGGAATGTTGATAAATTATGTAATTAATATTATCAGACTATTATTATTTTTTTAAATATTAATTAAATCAACATTGTCTGCATTATTAATTACAGTGACAAGTGGTTTATGGTTATTAATGTCAATCCGTCATCTTTGTTTGTCAAAGTTGCGCGCATAGGATGCGCACCAAAAACGTAACGAGGTCATTCATCGATAGATTTTACTCCTCACATTTTTCTCATACCGGGCCCCTTATATATGCAAATCGCTTCTTAAGGAGTAAACTCCAAAAACTTCTTCCTGATATTTCCGATAGTATTAGAATCCTCACCCAAAATATACGTAGCATTTCTGCAAACATAAGTAGCTTTCAATCTTTACTATGTGGTATCGAAGTGCGCCAGGACATCTTTGTTCTTACAGAATGTTGGCTTTCCTGTAACTCTAACATACCGATGATGGACGGTTATTACCATTATTCAACTCAAAAAAGGATAAAACAGAATGATGGAGTAATTGTATATGTCAGGAAATCCATAAGAGATACAGTAGTTACTGAACCAGCTTTTATGGATGCAAATTGGCTGGTCTTAAAATTGGGCCATGATACATGTATTTTGGCAATATATAGACCTCCATCTTTTAAAGATATCTCAAACTTTCTTTCTTCCTTAGATCGGGTATTATCAGACCATTCACAGTTTTCGAACATCGTTTTAATAGGAGATATTAATATAGATATATCAAATAGTAATGACAGGAGATGTGATGAGTACTTGAATTTGATTGCCAGTCATGGTCTTTTACCGGCTCATACAAAGGCAACTCATGGTAAAACAACTCTAGATCACGTAATATTGAAAAGTAAGCTTAGGGCTACAACTATAGTATTGTATTCTACAGTCACTGACCACAATGCTGTCATTGTTGCTCTAGAAAAAACTAAAATTAACTACGCAATAAAGGAAAGAAGTAAAGTTGATCACATAAAATTGGAAAAGTGCATTAATGAAATCGACTTTTCCTATATTTGCACTTGTAAAGATGCCAGTGATGCACTTAACGACTTTGTAAATTCCCTTACCAAAAGTATACGTAACCGTACCAATTTTTACACTGTGCCTCATCGCTTACAAATCCTTAAACCTTGGATTACCCCGGGTATTCTTCGATGCATTAGAAATAGGGATAGAATGTATAAAAATGTATTACGACATCCCACAAATGAAATACTCAAGACTACATATAATAGATACAGAAACTTTTGCAGTAATATGATTAAAAAACTTTAAAATACAGTATGAATCCCAGAAACTGTATACTGCGCAATCTAATCCAAGAAAAATCTGGAATCTCATTAGACAGGTAACACATACGACAAAACGTAACATTTCTCCTAGAGTGTTGTTGAAACTAAGTACAAATCCCAAAGATTCTGTCAATGAAATTAATACGTTTTTTGTTGGTATTGGAAAAGATCTCGCAAGTAAGGTCCCGAAATTCACTAAGATTAGTAAAGCATCTAAACTACAACATAGTGGCCTTTGTGCTTCTTTTGTACTTTTTGAAGTTATCGAAACAGAAATTAAAAGTATAATAAACTCTTTGCGGACTAATTGTGCTGTTGGTATCGATGGAATTTCATCCAGCATTCTTAAGACATACAAGTCGGTTCTCGTCCCTCCCTTAACTTAAATTGTCAATTTATGCATCAAAAATGGGGAGTTCCCTGCTTTACTCAAAAAAGGACTGAAACATCCAATACACAAATCTGGAGACAGAAACAACGTAAATAATTATCGTCCAATGTCAGTACTACCGGCTCTATCTAAAGTACTCGAAAGAGTGATGAATAGCCGCATTAAAAATATCTTGAGGACAATAAATTGATATCAGACAGACAATTTGAACTAACCAACTTAGTTGTGAATTCATTATACACAGGCAAAAAGTGTGTAGGGATGTTTCTAGATTTGGCTAAAGCCTTCGTTACGGTGTCCATCCCAAATCTTCTTAATAAACTGGAGAAACTGGGAATTAGAGGGAACCAGTATAAGTTGTTCCAAAGTTACCTCACCGACCGCACGCAGTCTGTAAAGATTGACGAGTATATAAGTGATGCGCTTCCGGTGGAATATGGTGTACCTCAGGGAAGCATACTAGGGCCCACCCTCTTTTTAATATATCTAAATGACATGTTTAAACTTGAACTGACAAATGGTAAAGTAATAGCTTTCGCGGACGATACAGCATTAATATTTTCTTCAGATACTTGAGAACACCTATATTGCTGCTTAAAAGGGTTTTGATGGTGTAACAAATTGGCTCTCTGACTACACATTGATAAAACCAAATATCTACAGTTTAACATCAAACGAATTAACCATCTGGACCCAGAACAATTCCATATACGGGCACATAACCACAGGGACACAAAATGCGAGTGTGATTTGACTGTGTAGCACACCAATAATCAAATATTTAGGCGTGAATCTGGATGAAAGACTATCATTTATTCCACATATTGAGGTACTGGCTAAAAGAATCCGCAAACTTATCTTTATGTTTGGGCATTTAAGACATGTTGCTGATCCAAAGTGCTTGAAGACCGTATACTATTCCCTACGCCAGTCCTTACTGGGATATTGCATATTGTCCCTGGGGTGGTGCATGTAAAACCCACCTATTAAGACTTGAACGGGCACAAAGAGCCGTATTAAAAGTGTGTACCTTTAAGCCTTACTGCTTTCCTATGAAGGATCTTTATGAGTATTGTGAAGTTCTGATAGTACGACAATTGTTTATCTTGCAAATCATTCTTAAGCGGCACTATGATGTAAATCTAAACAGCCTTGTTAAAAGCAACAAATCTAGACGAAAAGTTAAAATTCCACTTACTAAAACATTCAGAACTTCTTTTGGTCATAAATATTATTACTTTTTAGGATGCTTCTTATATAATAATATTAATAGTAAATTGAACATACTACACAAAAGTAAACATGAGTGTAAAAAAACGGTTACAGATTGGCTCTTAATACACACATACACATATGTATATATATTGCCTAAATTAATGATTGTCAAAGTTTTTGAGTTAAAATTCAATAATCAAATGATGTGAATTTGGTAAGAGTCTGGTACTTATAGCACAGATATTCTTTTTTAAGTACCAGCAGCTATAATATTATGTCAAAACTGTGTCACATCTATGTGATAATAAGCTATGTAATCATTATCTTTGTGGAAAAAATAAACTATTATTATTATTATTATAAAGAAAAACATTATGGCTTTTAACGAAAAATGTCCCCTAGGGGTGGCCGTATTGGTTGATGTTTAGTTAACCCTACATAGCTAACGTTCCTGAAGATGTTAAGCTAACCATTCGACTTTTTGACGATCATTTTTTTAAAGTCTGTTTTATTAAAGTTTTATTTTATTTTAATTAGGTTTATTTATAGGAAATATGGGATATGAATTAAAAGATAATTATTATAAAAATGAATATTTATTTAACTTTTAATACTAAATCACAAATATAAAATGGCACGTACGTTTCTTTGAGATCAATAAGCTCTAAATCTTACAATGACTAATTAGGAACTATTTTTAAGATAATGATTATATTTTTTTTGGTACTATAAAGAAAAAAACCTTAAAATTAACCGTAATATCAAATGACTTGAATTTTTTTAGCACAAGTTGGGCAAAAGTCAACTGTATGTTCGCCACAAATGGGAACTTTGCAACTATTGCAGTGATTTTTTGTCATACGCCTTTTCTTGTATGAACACAAACTACAGCTTTTCCTTTTTCTTGTCGAGGCATTTTCAGGAATCAGATGACTTCTAGAGTCAGATTGCACAGGAATTTGACCATGACCTTCATCGCGTTGCTCATGGTTCACATATTTCGTCAGTCATAAAGGAGCCAAATAAAATGAGAGGATCTGTTATGTTTCTGACTGAACGGGCTGGCCCTCTAGCCATACGAACGATATTTATCGCAGAAGTTCGGGAAGAAACATGTGCTTTATGAGTTGCCCACACGTATCGATTTTTGCCTCGAATATTAGGTTGAGTCAAGTGGACAATGTAGTTGGAAATAGATGAAGAATTCTCACTGGGAGGAAGAGCAGCGGGAGGTGACCTTCCTTGTTCCTCTTCAATATCTAAAGGTGGACTTACTTGTGTCTCTTCAGTGTCCGAGAGTTCGTCGTGAACGTCACTTTCCACGTCATCTATCAACAAACCGCCCTCATTCTCACTATCAGAAGATACATCATTTGTGTTGATATAATCTTCATCACCTAACGCACGAACTATTTCGTCATCAGTGATGAACTTTGCAGCCATTCTTCACTATCAACGTTATAAATAAAAAAAAACAAAGTAAAAATCAAAACAAAGTACAGGTATAAAAGTTACGCATAAGCTAACCATTCGTCAAAATGACGAGCATGCAGTAGGTATCTCAAAAACAAAAGTACTTACCGGCTAAACGCGACCACCACGTGACGTGTTCTAGCAGTCACTAAATTGGCGCGAAACCGCGAGTATGTAGGTAAAACCGTTAGAAAGGGAGAGAAGGATATTTATTAGATGTTCGTAATTTTGACGAACGTTAGCTATCTAGGGTTAATAACTCAAATACTTTAATTACAATAAATAAATACCATTCAATTTTACTAAAGTCAGAAAAACGCAACTCCTGACACCTAACAACACGGCCAAATTATCTAACTATTGGCCCGCTCGCTTCGCTTCGGTGTAGACCTGTAGTATAGACTAAAATGCCTCTTCATATACTTAATTATAAAAAAAAACTGAATATGGTATATTTGCCCTTTTTCAAATTTCTATTGACGTCACGTCACTCAATTGTTTTGCTTTCCAGGAAACTCTCCACTAATATTTGAAATTTATGGTATATCAAACTGACTTTGAAGTATTAATACAAATCGTTTGTATGGGAGTATAGAAAATTGTTGTTTTTGGACTTTTCAGGCATTTTTTTTAATCTTCCTCTCGTAAGAACCATCCTCGTACTTCAAGGAATATTCTAAAAAAAGACTTATCGAAATCGGTTCAGCTGGTCTCGAGATTGCGCTTAGCAACACATTCAGCGATTCATTTCTATATTATAGATATGTAATTAATTTGCTCAAGCTCGACTTTTGAGATATAATAGAAATATGTCTTGTTTTCAATGAAGCCTACTTCTATTATTAGAAATTCAGCGCCTTGTTTTAATATTTATTTAGCATTCAGCGCATTTAAAGTACTAAATTACTGTAAAGGAAGGGCACCGATCTCAAAAAAATGTTGTTATTTACTTGTAGAGATCATTTTAAAACCTTATACTTTTATTTCTTCATTTTTCGTTATTAATCAAACAAAAACCAATTTAGCAGTCAGTTTAATTCTGTTTAACTTACTGCTGTTGGTTGTTTTGTTTCGCTCTCTTATAAAATACACATCTCGGTGTGAGTTGACCCTAAGATTCTTGTTCGAACGGGCTAAAGTTAAATCGTGCTCCAGGGAGCTTAAGGCCGGGACTCCACCAAAGCAGAGATGTGTGCGGTGTGTTGTGTGCTATGCGAGAAGAGATGTTTTTCAGCTCGGATGCGAGGCGTTGAGTGCTCAGCAGGGCTCTGCGGGTTACTGGGGGGCGAGAGGGGAGAGGGTGACACCGCTCACTGCATGCCGCTTACATCTCTCGTCTCCACTGCGCGTCGTCCGCACACAGCTCACATATCCGCTTCGATCGCGCCATACAAATATTACACATCTCCGCACAGCGATCTCCACTGAAGCTGTGCGAAGAGGAGATGTGTCAATAACACAATTCTATTGGTTGTTTAAAAAACATCTCCTCTCCGCTCGTATCGTCTCCGCTTTGGTGGAGTCCCGGCCTAACGGTGGGTTTTAGGAATAGCTCAATTCTGGATGAAAAATGCTACTGCTAGCTTTGTAATTGCGATCTAAATCCGCCCGTTCGTAGTTGTAGCGAATACTGAAACTAATAGGTGCGAGCGTATTTCTACTATGTTTATCAACTGCATTTGCTAAGCTTGACTGACTGAGCCAATTTACCTACCTATACTCAATACTATATTGTTTTTTTTTAAAAAGACAGAAAACATTATGGTGCACACCACGCTTTAATTTTAAAATAAAGAATTTTAATAATTATAAGTTATGATCTGTTAGATTATTAAATCAATTATTACAATTATTATTTAAAAAAACATACTCATAAAACAAATGTAAATAAGTAAATTTTAAAATTATTATACATTTGAAATAATCGATAAAATACAATATACTTTTTTTAAATTAAAATTAAACCTTGACCATATGATATACCCACGATCCGCCCACGTAAAATTAATTTAACGCGATAGAATATGTCTATGTCACTCAGGAATAATGTAGATTTCTATTGGTAAAAAGTGATATTTTTCTATTCCAGCTCTCACAGTACGATTCCTAACCAAGCGGTACATCGGAGAGTACGATCACCAACAAGGTAGGTAATTAGCTATTTATTTATTTGACGACCTCCGTGGCCCAGTGATTTGTACGCCTGGTTTCAAGTGGTGGCCTACTCGAGAGGTCCTAGGTTCTATATAAATATACCTATATATGTATCAATATTTGTATTCTACGCTTTACCCTAGTATCCTATACTACAAGCATACAGTGCTTACTTTGGGGCTAGGCTAATTGGTGTGTTTGTTACAAATATTTATTTAAAGAAAATTAAAATAAAAAGAATTCCACGCCGATCAGGCAGCGGACGGGGCTCGAACCCGCACCTTTCGCTATCCGGGCGAATGCACTGTCCATTATGCTACCGGGGCCCTGATAGCCGTGTCGAATTTTCTCTAGTGTTTCTTAGGCTGCAAAGCAGCGCCATCTCTTCGCATTCTAGGCAACCCACAATGTCAAATGAATACCTTAGAAAGTATTGAACATTTGAAAGAACAAAAAGCAAAGTTATCTAGCAGTTAAATGCTAAATAAACATAAAAAAATACAATTTATTTATTTGGTTCTTCTTCATTTGCTGATCTTAATCCCATTTTACTATATATCTCACAGCATAATGGGATTTAGATTAGAAAAGAGAAGCGTGACATAAGAGAGCTACCAACCCAAAAATATTTTTAATATGAATTTGAGTTCATGATCAAAGTAATAACTAACATTTTTGATGATCGCATAAGTACCACATAATATGTCACGTGCTTGCTCAGAAAAAATAGAGGATACGAAAAACCCTGATTTGACAATGATTTTAGTTTTTGATTTCTGTTTTCAGATAGCAAATACAAGCATGAGGCCATGTTGGATGGCGAACCTATACTATTCGAAATATTGGACACTTGTCCAAAGGTGAGTCGCCTTTAAGCTTTATAGTAGGGAAGACCAAGCGGGCATTTCGGGTTTTACTCGAGCGCGACAGAATATCAAAAGGGGGCGACATTGCACCACGTGAAGTACTCCCAGCATACCTGAGCCTTTTATATAGAGCCGAACGCTATCTGTAGCAACAAAAAAAATAACTGTTGGCCTTGACCCCTTCCCCCTTCTACTCAAAAGACTGATGATTTGGACGAGACCAATAGTCATGGCCAATTGTTAAAATTTAATAGTCATTACTGAAACTATGATTATGAAACCTAAAGATGTTAGTCACGATCTGATTTCGCTCTGCGATTCTTTACAGTGGTCTGTCATAGAACGGGTGATCAAAAAATGTATTATCTTGATCTCCTCCTTGCTCCGAAAGGCATAGTAATCCATTGGTCCCGGATGCAGTTAGCAGCACTCACCAAACCATGATGAACACACGTGGTAGATTCTGGTCAAGTTATCTTATTCCACTAGTGGGGACCTTAATTAGGCAGCGACGAGAGCTTCCTGCTATTGAAATTATATGTCGACCCAAATTCATCTCAAACAGCTACCACCGAAAAGAGCTCAATTCCCAACTTCTTCGATCTTCTTCTTCATCCTATAACATGAAATGAAATTATACTTTATTCAAATTCACATATTCGAAGCTCTTTTGAATAGTCCAATATTTTTTCCTACCACCAACAGATCAACTAGTACTACTTAGCATTCGTACCTATCAGTTTATTTTAATAATACCGTTTTACAATTAGTATTGTTTAACACATCTTATTCCCAAAGTGGTTGCGTGTAAATCATTCCACAATAAACATAGTGAATACACAAATAAACATTTATTCTAGATGTGCCAAAAGTTGCTCTCTTGATGTAAACAAGGCAGTGGCCTATTACCTAATCATTTCTCTGACGTGAGTTACGGATTGCCAGATTACGAAGAACGCTGACACCGCCGTATTACAATTCATACAGTACATATTGTAATATGACCAGAACGCCGACACTGCAGAAAACGTGGGAATCATACGTATACCGCCGTATTACAATTCACACAGTACATATTGTAATATGACCAGAACGCCGACACTGTAGAAAACGTGGGAATCACTCGTACACCGCCGAGCCGCCCGCACCTATTCGATGCCTCATGCTGCCCGTGGGCTCGTCACTTCGTTTCACACTTCGATCGGGTCAACTAGTTTAAGAATTAGATATGTAATTTTTATAATAAATTAGTATTAGAAATCATTTTGGTTCTTTTTTAACTCTTACGGCTGCTGCATATTTATCTCGTGTGTATACTTACAGCATTCGTAGGAAAGGTGAAGTGATTATTGTTTTCGGGAGCCCCCTGAGGAGCTCGATGGCGCAGTGGCCTGCAGTCGGCTATATCAAGTTCCTCCATGCTTCATCTGGCCTGTTAAGCCGTTAACTCTGGCAGCATCTGCAGTCAATTGCACCCACCTTTGTCCTGCGTGGTGACCCATTCTCCCTACTATATCCATAGGGTACCCCAGCAGTAGGCTGGTGAGGTTGATCAGTACCCTATTGCTATGCCTCCACTGTGCATGTCTGTCCATACGTTAGTTTAGTAGCTTTATGTCATGATCAATAGTTGCACAAAACAGTATGTACTTAATTCTGTAGTCGCTAACCAAATATGTATAAAAATTCAAAGAAACCTTTTACTAGATCAATATCAACTTGACCCGGGTATAATCGCACTATCATAATTATTAATAATAAAATTTTAATACTGAAAGAAATATTAATTTCTACATTACCTCGAAACACTGAAGTCCACAACATGTTCGTTTCCAGAGATCCGTTTTTCCACGCATAGTAAACTTTTGGAATGAGCTCAGTGTTCCCTCAGTGCTATAAGAATGGTCCTCTTCAAACAAGGCTTAAAAAGAGTACTCTACGAATGGTAGCGGCATAGCTGTGTCCTGGTATTGCTGATGTCCATGGCGACATTTACCACTTAACATCAGGTGGGCGGTCTGCTTGTCTGCTTTTGAAGGCTATAAAAAATATTTCTAAAAGATACGTGATTAGTTCGGGGTTTTAATAATCGCTGTATTATTTTATCCATTGAATAGAAAGATTAGAAATAGAAAGATTTGAGGTGTCAACTGTAGTGCACGTATTTGCTGAGACTCCTTTGGATAAATTTAAAAACACCAAAAAAAGTTACAATCTGCTTGTGCAAGTGTAATCATTTGTTTATTTATAACAAAAGTTACAGAAGTGACAATAAATACTAGAAAAGAGTACAGTGGTTCTGATATAAATTAGCAAACAATGTGTGTGCTGTAGGGTATTTAATTAATTTTATCAGAAAATAGTGAAGAACTATAGACTCCTCTTCGATAGCAGAGTGCGTACGCTACGAACAGAATAAAATATTCGCTATTGCTCTGTAGAGTGAAACAGCACAGTGCATTAACTTTTGCCTCTGCGCTAACGTTCGACGCATCGCCGAAGGCCGTCGGTTCAAATCCAGCAATCGTAAAAATATTTTTTTTTTTTTATTATTCGAGACCCCGGCACATTTTTTGAATTTGTAACTATATTTTTTGACTGTATTTGTATATTTTTATTTATATGTATATTTATATATTTTTTTTTTTGTTTGAACTTACAATGGTTAATTGTGGGGCGTGTGGAAATGTTTTGCCGCCGGCAAATGCGGCTGCATGCTGTGCTTGTCTGTTGAAGTACCACAAGGCGTGCCTCGCTATACCGGAGAAGTCACGCGTTAGTAAAGACTGGATCTGCCCAAATTGTAAAAAGAGCACACGAAGGGGACGCACACGCCAGTGAAGGGCATTGGAGAGTCTACATCGGACACCGAAATTGCGGCTGTCAGACGAGGACCTGTCGACCTAGCCGGGGGCTCGGTAAAAAATGAGAAAGTCCAGGATGAGGAGAATGCTGTCGAAAATAATTTCGCAGGCGACATTAAGAGTATGCTAGCCGATTGCATGAGGGAGGTTAGGGAGTTCCGCTTGGAGATGGCGGCTTTCCGCGCTTCTGTTACTGCACGACTCGACTGTTTTGAAGCGCACTATATCTGAGCTGCGTGCTGAGTTAGACTTGGAGATCGGTGGGTTGCCTGAAGAGAAGAGCATCAGCGTGGAGCAGAGTATCGCCATGCTGGCCGTACGGCTCGGGGTAACTCTCGCGGGCGAGACGTGGTGTTTGCGGAGCGTGTGGGTGCGCCGTCTGCTGAGACGCAGGGTCGCCCGCGCCGTGTGCGCCTTGTGCGCCGCCAGCTACGCGACGACCTCCTGGCGGCTGCGCGTGTACGCCGCAAAGTCACCGTTGTGGAGGGCGGAGTCCCGACCACAGCTGCGGGGGACGTCGCCCCGGTCACTGCTGTGAGGGATGGTACTTCGGTCGCTGCAGTGGAAGGAAGCGCTCGTGTATACATCAACGAGCGGCTCACGCGCGCCAATCGCCAGCTCTTCCACCGGACCCGGGAGGAGCGCCGCAGGCTCAATTGGCGATACGTTTGGACTAAACGGGGCCGCATCTTCGTTCGCCAGGGGGAAGGCAAACAAGTCTTCCAGATCCGGAGTGACGAGGATCTGGTGCGTGTGTTCGGGCCTGCGCCGGCAGGCGAACAATGACTCCAGGAGGATCACATATTTTATTGTAATATAAAATACATTTTTATCTACAGTATATCCTTAGCTATATTAAATATTATTAATTTTAGTTCAATTCACTATAAACAATATTGTATACCCAGAGAAATGCCTATTGATTGTATTTGTGATGCAATTTTGGTTGAATATTTTTGTTATAGTGGTTTAAAGATCGCACCTAAAGGTTTATTGGTTTGGAAACATAGAATTTTATTTTTGTTTACAGGCTGTTTCTTTGTTTTTAGAAATATTTTTAAGTGGAGTTCTATTTATGAATTAGTTATTTATTTTATCCCTTTTATAGTTGTACAATATGAAAATCGATATAATCTTAGATCGAGTCATTACAAAAAATATTGTATGAGTGGAAAAATGCTTACCACAGAAAGTACTGCAGATCCCATTTTATCTTTTTATTATTGCCAAACTGGTTTAAGGTTTTATGTATCGTTAATTTATGAGCAAACAGACTTCTTTTTGATGATGTGCCTCTGTTTTTGTGTTTATAAATATAAATTTGAGCTGAGTCCCATTGCAACATTATATACGCATTTTAACTCTTTATTATTTTTTGTATAATACGAAAAAAAGGTACACTATTTTGTAGTTAAATTAAATTTAAGTCTGAATTGAAACCTTTTATACACAACTTACATGTTATAACACGATTTAAATCTTTGGTTATAATATGGAAAGGTACCGCTGCGTTGCCACTGCCTTCGTTTTATGTCTGGCAGCATTTTATATACCTATTTCTATCTTGGTGTGTGTGTTATGTCTTATTTCTATGTACCGCTATGGAACACAATCCGTTCTTACTTGAAGTCAGTGAAATATGTCGAAAGTCACGTCACTAAAAGTACATTTTTATTTTTACCTCGCATGCCTTGGCTATTAAGTTTAAAGAGTTTCTTGAATAGGAGACATCTTACAATAGTAAAACGATATCTGAATAATTCCTTAGTTATATTAATCTCTTATTGTTTCGTGTTTCAGTTCATCAAAAATAAACATTTGACAATTGGTTTCTTGAATCCTGGTTCTCTCGGTACACGGCATGACGAATTTGTAGTTGCTTTGGAGAGTCGGTTGGTGGATGTCATGGCTATAAATGAGACTTGACTGAAAACAGGTGAAGAAAAGCGTGCGCCAGCTCCAGCTGGTTATAGACTGCGTCATATATCACGCCCTCCAACCGTGCGAGAGCGCGGTAGAGGTGTCGGTTTTTACATTCGGAGTGGTATATATGCTCGTGAAATAAAGCCTCCACATACTAGCTTAGTAGAACAAATGTGGATAAGCATCACACTGAACGGTCTCAAGCTCGTCATCGGAACAGCATATCGACCACCGTGGATGAAATTGGACACTTTTATTGATGCGCTTACACAGTCAGTTAGCATGTTTTCTAAATTTGATCACATTGTCTTAGTGGGGGATTTCAATATTAATCTGCTTGTTTCCGATGACCCGAATGCTAAAAAGTTAAAGTCATTTTTTCAGTACTCAAATTTAGAACAATATATTACTCAACCAACCCACTTCACTAGTCATTCTGAGAGTCTTATTGACCTCGTATGTAGCACCACAAAAATTTTTAATGTCTCAGTTGATTATATCCCTGACTTAAGTCATCATGCTTTTATCTCATTCAACTTACGTCTTAACAAACCTAAATCGTCTCCAAAATGGATATGCTATAGACCACTTAAAGATATCGATTTGGATGAGCTTAACACCCTCCTAAATAATGTGCCTTGGGAAAGAATAGTCAGTGGTGATATTGACGAAGTAGTTAAGTCCTTTAATGCTTATATCTTGCATATTTTTGATACCTATGCCCCTGTTAAAAGGTCTTATCGAAACATCAAAGCTACCTTTGGATAACGTCAACTGTAAAGCAATACATACAAGATGAGGCTGAGAGATGAAGCTTACGCTAAATACCGTATTACAAAACAGACAAGATGCGGACATAAAATATTATAAAGATCTAAAATCGATCGTTAATAAAGCTATGTATACTAAAAAAGCCGCATTTTATCGGCAACATATTAATACCCATTACAACAATTCCGGATTGCTGTGGAAAATGTAAAAAAAAACATAGTTGATTTTAAGAATAAAAAAACTCCAATACCTTCTCATATATGTAACCCAGATCTTATCAACAGTCATTTTCTCAATATACCGGGTAATGATGCAGTGAGCATCTCGGACCTTTCATATTTTGAGCATCACCGCTTTAATACTTCGTCTTTTAGTCTTCATACTATTGATGAGTCAGAAATTTTAAAAATTATTACTAATATTTCAACTAACGCAATGGGCGCAGATGGTATAACCCGTGATATGATTTATTTAACTTTGCCTCATACTCTCCAAGCAATAACGACATTGATAAATAAGTCCATTCAAAATAGTATTTTCCCTACTCTTTGGAAAGAGGCTCTCGTTAAACCGATCCCGAAAAAAACCGATCCCAATGATTTTAAGGACCTTAGACCGATCAGCATTCTTCCTTTTCTATCAAAAATTATTGAGAAAGTCGTGTGCCAGCAGTTAACGGTGTATTTGTATGCAAACGGTATTTTACCTAAGAAGCAGTCTGGATTTCGAGCTGGACATACCACAGCTATGGCTTTGCTGGATGTTGTTGATGATATTTTATCAGGACAGGATACGGGACAAGGTTCCATATTGGCTCTTCTGGACTTTTCACGTGCCTTTGACACAATCAATCACAATCTTTTAATGTCTAAATTATCATTTTATGGCGTTAGTAGTAGTGCATTAAGGTGGTTCTCAAGCTATCTCTGTGGGCGTTCACAGCGGGTTCAGGTGGTCGATGAATGCGGAAATAAATATATTTCAAAGATTACTCCTCTCAATCGAGGTGTACCACAGGGCTCAATATTGGGTCCTCTTCTATTTATATTATATAGTGCAGATATGACTACTTGTATCAAAAAGTGCAATTACCATTTGTATGCAGATGACTTGCAAATTTATCTGTCTTTTAACCTAGTGAAACGTTAGTTGCTGTAAATCAAATCAACGAAGATCTTGAGGCTATTGAGAAGTGGGCCCATAAAAATGGCTTGGTTTTAAATCCACTTAAATCTAAATTTCTTGTACTTGGTTCTGATATACAAATAAGTAGTATTAACAGATTTATTCCTGTAGTTAAGATAGGTAATTTGATCATAGAGCAGGTGACTGAAGCGCGAAACTTCGGAATCCTTATGGACAACAGGCTTCGTTTTCACAATCATATCTTGGAAACAGCGAAAAATTGTTATTACAGGCTTAAAGTGTTGTATCAGATTAGAAATTTTTTGGATGCTGACTTAAGAATTATACTTTGTGAAAGTTTAATACTATCAAAACTTAACTATGCTGACACAGTAATAGGCGAATGCATGTTTGGTTACACTAAAAAAAATATCCAACGCATCCAAAATTCATGTGCACGCTATTGTTTTACCGTTCCACGTAGGGCACATATTACACCTTTTCTCAATGGAAGTAATCTCATAAATATGCAGTCTAGACGATCACTTCATTATGCTTGTCTTCTATTTGGTATAATAAGAAGCACAAAACCTTCATATCTGTACCAAAAATTAAAATTTTCCAAGCGTATTAGAACTGCTTCTCTTCTAAGTTGTCCGAGTCATAACACAGCTGCATTTCGTGCGAGTTTTCGCTGCTCCTCTACGAGGTGCTGGAACAATATCCCTCCACCCTTTAAAGATTGTGCCACGATACGTACTTTTAAATATAAATATAAGGATTATTTACTTAAAATGCAAAAGGACACTTATTAAAACCTGTATGTATTCATATTTATTGTTTGATATGTATTTATCACATGTGTAATTATAATAATAATAATATACTTATCTATGGTATTTGTGTAGATATATGCATGTATATGTCCCTGTGCTTCCATTTTATATTGTGTTGCGTTCCATTCATTATAGATTACTATTGCCCATTATATATTATCCACAGTTGTACACTCATAAATAAATTTAATTTTTGCGCGTAGCGGTACCTTTACTTAATATTAGTAGGTATCTGCGGAAGACCAGCGTCATTATGTTGAGTAGATAACTTTTCAGCACCATGTATATTACTTGTGTATGTATTATGTATGTTATCAAAATGGTCATGGTACTGAATAAATATTATTTCTTTCTTTCTTTCTTTGTTACTTTAACGACGCTATCTAAAACGTACAATCACACTTACAGACTTATCCAGAAACGTAATAATTAATTGAACACTTAATTAAGTCACGCTTTGCTTAATTCTATCTTTTGCAAAGAAAGCCACGACTTCAACGTTAGTCAAACTTAAAACTAAATTGACTTATAGTAAGAGAGCCAGTTTAATAACTGACTTAATTTTTAAACGATGTAACTATAAAGTAAGAAAGTGACTACCGCCCCCCTACATCATTCTTTGCATCCAAATTAAAGTCGTTACGCCTTTACGTTTCTTTGTGACTGGTCACATTCAAACATCGTATATTATTACAAAGTAAAAACGTCTCGCCACGCTTTTGGCCGCCCCGTCTGTTTGGTAAAGTCTTTACTTTAATACTATTTTACTACTATGTTTTTTTTTCTTAGCTGAGGAACTGAACTCTCTCTTATATTTTTTACTTACATCTCGGCATTATTATTACAATGCCGAGATGTAAGTAAAAAATATAGCTTATTAGCAGTTTTGAATGCAAACAAATGAAAACAAGCTTTGAATGCATCCGCGTCTAGGATGGAGAGGAGACTCCCCTCCCCCAGGGAAAGGTCATCCACCTGGAATACCACAAGAGGCACGGCATTTTTTGGCTTGAGGTCCCCTGTACATCTGGTCGTCCCCAAAACCGCTGCAAACGTTGTAAATATCATCTGCGACCAAAAGCACACACATTATACTCCAAAAAAAAACAAATCGATCTTACTACGAGTATTAGTTTTAGTCTGAAATATTTACGACATAACTATAAACACAAAATTAACAGCAGAAATCCACAAAATGTTCATTAATCATTGCATTTTATCCAGAACATAGACGACCTACCGGGCAGCGACGTGACGCAGTGGGCCGACTGCCTGTGCCTGGTGTACTCCATTACGGATCGGGAGTCGTTCAACTACGTTCGCCGCGCCAAGCAGAGTCTGCAGCCCGACATACCCCTCACTCTGGTCGGAAACAAAGCCGATATGGTTCACTTGAGACAGGTAACTATTGATTCTTCATCATTGATTTTCCCTCCCTCGCTGGAGCGCTGGCCTTCATGAATGGATGGAACAGGAGATTGGGCCACAACCCATCACGCGGGGCCAGTGCAAACGCCTGCAGATGCAGCCAGGATTAAAGCCTTAATGTGCCTTCCGAAGTACGGAGGATAACAAAGAGGATGATGAAGTCGCCTAGCCTGCGCAGACCAGGGACTTTTGTCCAAGGCGGAGTTCAGTCTGCCGTAATAGATTTGCTTACAACTGCGTCGAGTAACGCGCACGACTGATTAAAAATACCATAAAAGACAAAAAGTCCCTCGAACTACCGCGGACTCCGAGGGACCGCACTGTTAAAAAAATGTAATTTTACATACAAAAAATGGTTGCCTGTAAAGTCGGTTTTACGGGCGAAGATTTTACGTGACAACGTCTTTTTCTCGGTAGAATATTTATTGATATGAATATAATTAAATTGCACAATAGGAACAAGGAATTGAATGAAAATAAGAATTGCACAAATTTTAACTATAGAAATATATTTTGTTTACTAAAACATTGTACATGTAAACTTAAACTTAACACGAGAGACTCATCGTAACGTTACCGAGCGTTACACTTTTTCATAAGTGACTCCCAGCCGCAACCTAATTTAAGACGTTGTCACGTCAAAAAGACAGAATTTTACAGAATTCGCAAAAATGTCTCAAAATTTCGTTAAAGATGCATAATTTTGTTGAGTTTACATATATTTTGGGTACTTTACAATTTTTATTTAAAATTGCTAACGGTAATTTTTTTACAGAAAAAATATGTAACAGTACGTAAGAAATGTATTTTTACATAAATATTTGCACTTACACATAATCAACGGGGTTTTCACATAAAAAATAATTAATTCTACATTAGGCAAGTGTAAATTACAAAAATAAGAATTAATTTTCAATAATTGCGGAGAAAATACATATTTATGTAATTTTACTAAAGTAATATGCAATTTTAAGTTTGAAATTTGTTTAACAGTTTATATATATTTTATATACCAAAAGGTTTTCTAATTTTACATAAATTTTGTAAATATAACATAAACTTTAAAATTACACAGAAAAACCAGAGATAATAACGAAATATAGCGATAACTTTACCCTACTTATGTATGTAAATTTACAATATCAGTGATTTTTACATAACAAAACTATTGATCTAATTAATGCCTAACATCAGTTACATACTTTATGAAATTTTTCGTATCGATTTATGTTGTTTTACAGATAATTGAGTTATTGCTACATAAATATGTAATTTATCAAAAATAACATGTATTTTTACATAAATATTTGCACTTACACATAAAGAACAGGGTGTTTACAAAAAAAGCGTGTGCGTCTCGGGACGCACGACAGAAGTGATAACTTAAGCTAATCTAAGCGGCGCTGCTGGTTAGGGTGAAAGAGGAGCCTGCCTACCACTGACATATGCGTGAGAGGAAGGGAAACCAGACAGACTGGTGCAATAACGCGTAACGCGTTACGTAACGTAACGAAGTGGTTTACTCTCCCATAAGTGCTTGGCCACGGATACGGACTAGGAGCGGTTGCGGGTGGCGGCGGCGGTTGGCTAATTAAACAAATGTATGAGAATGTATGAAGTATGCCAAGACTCGCGCGCGGCGGGCTAGAGCGGCTGCGGCTGGCGGCTGGCGGCTGGCGGCTGGCGGCGGCGGCGGCGGTGGCGGTGGCGGTGGCGGTGGCGGTGGCGGTGGCGGTATCGGCCCGCCTCGCTCCGCCTCTATCCGTATTTTGAGTCCCACCAAAACCAAATGTAAAAAAGGAGAGCCAAGTTCAATACAAAAATTATGCTTGACTGTTGGCTCAAAGTTGCCTAACTCCCACGATCGAAGACCGAACGCACTAACCACTTGATCGCCATAGAGTTCCAACCTATTAATTATTATCTTAAATATTTTAACCTACGTAATTATTTTCTTCTTTGTGCCATTTTATAATAATAACACAGCACTCATACAATGCATTATCAAATTATTCAGGTCAGTCCGGAAGAGGGTGAGATCCTAGCGAAAGACTTCGAGTGCACATTCGCCGAAGTAGCCGCAGCGGAACAAGTCAACCAAGTGGGCGAAGTATTCCACGAACTCTGTCGTGAAGTGTTGTCACTGCGTCGACGCGCCAAGCACAGTCTACTTGACCGCATGCTAGGCTCCAAGACAGCATACCGCGTCTACTCCAGGGGGAAGAGTGATAGCGCCTTACCCAAGGAATAGAAGGAGGGTCAGAGCGCAACTGAGTGTTGTTCCTGGTGGTGCTTCTCTTGTTAAACTGATACTATGTGTTATGCGACAACTTCTTTTTAACGAAGATATTTCCCGTATTATTTAATGGTGCGTTTACACGATGACCTAGACTGGAATAGTCTACATAAGCTCCAGCAATTATATACAAGAAGGTTGTCCAAGCTAACGGAAGTCAACGGGCTTGGTTACACGTTAGAGCTTGTGCAGGCTTGCCAATACTGGACCAAGTTGTAAACTCATCATTAGATATCGAAGAAACCGATCTTTGTGAACACGATGTTGTTGCATTAACAGCAACATCATTTTAGAGTTGCTCCTATCAAACCTCTCTCAATTACGCTCTGACTGCATTTCCAAATATTCCGAAAACGATTGACGATATCTTTGAAGGTAACGATGATGGTCATCGCAAGTATTGATAGATTGCGGATACTGTGAAAGTGACTTTTTGTTCTTAAATTGATAAAGTAACAGTGAGTATCAATCTTTAAGAAAGTTATATACTGTTACAATTTTGAGGTTCTTTAGGGAATTATCTTGATATTATAAGAGACAATGACACTTTGTTATATGTTAGGTATTTGATATACATTTATAATAGCATAGTAATATAAATAAAGTTTAGAAGTCATGTTTATATAATAATCGTATTCACTAATGTAGTGACTAGAGAGTATTTTATTATTTATTGATAATTATTGTAAAAAGGCAAACAATGCATACACATTGCGTTACTCCAATTGCATGTAATTAAAAATTAAGTCATATACGAGTATCACGTAACGTAATACTCATAGTTTACTGAACATTATTGACATACGTTATTGTTTCTAGTTACATATTTTATCTATTTATACTACTAGTAATGTCATGGCTTTACGATAAGTTTACGGATTACGATAGTAAGTATTTTAGGCCCACTTGCAGCAAATTTTCTAAATCTCGATTCAATTAAAACTAACTCTAACTCATAGAAAAGTGCCAAAGCGTCAATGTCAATCTGACATTATTGTATGGGATAAACCTCGTTTTAGTAAAATTGGGATTAAGCAAAATTGCTACAAATGGACCTTATACATTAGTCTAAATTTTAAAGCTTCTATGAGCTTATGCTAACTTGTAAGTTTCTTGTTAAATAAAGCGATTTTATAATACGAAGCGGAACTTTTAGGAAAAACAAAACTTTTTAATAATTATAATCAAAGCCTTCGTTTCTATCAATTTACATTTGACCTTTTTCATAAGTCCAATAGATCAGATACTTCCAATGTTTATCCCTGGTCTACATGTCCCGTCAATTAAGTCTTCCTACATATCTACTCGATGAATCTAAGTAAATTTTTAAATTAAATTATTATTATAGGTAATTCTTTAAATTGAAATAAATTACAAAATATTACGACTTTTTAACGACATTAACAACAGCTTTTTGTATTACATCATATATATTTATGACCGCATTTTAAATCTTTTGCTTCGAAATATAAATATTTTTCATTCTTTATTTTTTATAATTTGTTTCATTTAATTTTATTACAATATAACATTATTTTTTATTTATGTAACCTGCAAATTCTTGGTGCAATTGATATTTTCACTATATTTCTTAATTGTTTTATATCGATGACTCCAGTGTACTGAAAATACGGCATACTCGAGCTCATAATTAAATAAAAGGGCGGTTTTGTTTTAATAATGTAAAAAAAGAAAGCAAAATAATGTACTTAAACAATACATGAACATTTAAATATATATAATATAATGACATTTTTGCATTTCTATGTAACTTTGACTATTATAAATTTTTACAGTTTTTTATCCTAGTCAATATTTGATCGTTATAAAACTTGATCGTAATCAACTGTGATTGATTAATATTAGGAACTATTAACTAAAGCAACTTTAAAATTTTGAAAAAACGCGCATTATATTTAAGCCATAAACGCATTATTAAATTTCGGAGATTTATTACATAAAAGAGTTGTAAATAATGTTATTTAACAATATAATAATACCTACGTATATTTTCATTTCAAAAGACTATAAAGAAAATATGCAATTTTTTTTCTTTTGCTGTAATAATTTAAATAAACATGTATTTTTTTTATTTTGATTCGAATGAATGAATGTTATGTACACATGTTTTGGTATATTTTTATAATTTAGTTATAAGATATTTGCTGATGTTGATACAAAATTGTTAAGGTACCTAGTAGTCGAAGATTCCAGGCTCGCCGAACCTTACTTAATTTCTGAACGACCTAATATCGATAATCAAGTAGTATTAGTATGTACAATGAACTTAACATAAGTTGCTGTTTTTTGCTTTCCACATTTAAAGTGTCTAACAATAAATACTGCTGAATGTGAATGTGCCTGGCAATATTAATTTTTAATTGTTTACAATATTCCCTACGTACGTAAGAATCAGTCCTCAGTCACACTGTAAGAAAAGTGAGTAAAACTTCTACGGACCTGTGTCACCTGAGATAACTAAGGATTTGTTATCTCAGGTGACACAGTAAAAGTTAGCGAGTATGTTTTATATACGTTCATTGTACACACTAAACCTACTTGATTATCCATATTTTGTCCATCAGAAAATAAGTAAAGTCTGGCGGGCTTGGAAATTTACCACATGGGTAAAGATACGTAATATTATCTATAACTTGTTTTCTATTTCTAAAAATAATGTAACTATCCTGTCGTTGCTTTGACTAATGTCAACCAAATGTAAAGGTTATGGTAAAGATTATGAAATTCTTTCTTATTATAAAGAAAGAGATAGCAAGTCAACTTTGGTCAATTACAAATTTTAATTAATGTGGCCTGTATAAATTTTCTCATTCAAGATTTAAAAATATTATATAGTATTAGCAACTGTTTTACACTTAATTTTCAACGAATAAACCAAAGATGTAAATTTTGTAATATTATGACAAGATCAATGCGTATATTGAGCAGGATAATGAGGTATGTTATTATATTGAACTCGTTGGTTGCATTTCATATGTGTTTTAGCTATTATAATTACAATATAGTATAAAATATTTCCAATAAACAAATATTTACTTAACTTTTATTCTTATTTATAAAAAAAAGCTTTCACTGCACTCTTCGATTCTCCCATTAATAATGATAATCAATTCCGCTGAAATCACGCCAAGTATTTAGTCCAAAGCTGGTAATCAGTAGAAGTACTAAGGAACGCAAGTCTTGTGGACCTGATATAAAGATATTTAAGAGGTTTAACAACAATTAGAATAACATTGACCATAGCGACTTTAAAAATATTATCGTATAAACACTTATCTGCATTCATTTATGTAGCTTATTATTGACTTATCCACAGTTCTATATAATGTATTTTGTTAAAGTTTGATAAGTAGTAGCAACCTTTATTTTTTTCCAAAAATCACTCTTCAATATTTTGTGGTACAAACGATTATGAAGAGGTGCCCTGATAACATTTCAAAAGTTCTAAAAATAAGGACCTCCCTTAATCGATTTTACTTACTATATGTAGTTAGTTGGTACTAGTTCTATCAGTACTAGAGACCAGTTGTGGTACCAAGAATGGAATGGAATTTTAGCCTCTTATAAATATATAATAATAATATATTAATTCTCGTCACCCATTCCTCAATGTCTCAAGTCAAAAGTCTTTCGACCAGTGCGTCCTCCCAGTTATGACATACGGCGCCGAGACGTGGACACTCACAGATGGACTGGTCCACCAGTTTAAAGACGCTCAGAGAGCTATGGGAAGGGCTATGCTCGGAGCATCCCTGAAGGACCGCATCAGAAATGATGTAATCCAACAGAGAACCGGAGTCGTCGACATAGCCCACCGAATTAGCAAACTGAAGTGGCAGTGGGCTGGTCACATGAGCCGCAGAACTGACGGACGATGGAGTCGTAAAGTTCTTGAGTGGAGACCGCGACTCGGTAAACGTAGTGTGGGACCCTGAGAGAAGATGGGATGATGTCATTCGTAGGCTGGCTGAAGTGGGCTAGATGAGAGTGGCAGAAAATCGGGGGCAGTTGCGTGCATTAGGGGAGACCTATGTCCAGCAGTGGACGAGCATGGGTCGATGATGAATAATAATATATTAATAGCGATGCTGATGCCAAGAAAAGTTCATCAAAACGTCCTTTAGGCTAAGGCTACACTACTGACAAAGAGCCGTGCTTAGTCTCCTCGTCGCATGGACTTAGCTTAGGATTGTCTATCTCACACGTTTAAACATCATTATTTAGTATTATTAAAAATCCACAATGGCAAGCCCCCCGTTTCAATTCATTATAAACTGCTGATGATTCAATATGATCTCTGAACGATTGCACAAACAATAAAATAATGGGACCCGATTAAAAATGACTAGCAGTCGCAAAGCCGACCCCAAAGTCAAAAATACAAAAGACTATCTGTACAAAGGGCCCTGGCTCATTGCGAGTAGCTCGTCCAATAGCGTTTCAGTATAATCGTGACGACACAGCTTTGATTGATGCGCAGAGACACGAATTCAAAGATGGCATCGCTGTCATGCTAATATCATTGGCGATCACTCCCCCCAAGTTTCGGTTGGATTCCATTATTATTGCGATTTTATAATATTTTATTTCATTTGTAATCCGAGAGCACATACAGCTGTTTTAAAACAAAACAGAAATGAAAATACTACTTATTGCGTCCCAATAAATCGATTATATTATTTCAACAGTTATCCCTCATAGAATTGGACACTATAGGAATAGATAAATACCTATATCAGGGGGCTGGCGAGCAAAACGGTATAATTACGCATATGGTATTGACCATATACTATTTTATTTTTTACAGCTCGGAGGTTTTGGGCCAGCTGAATTTGAATTTCAACTCATGTCAATCAAAACAGCCTAAAATAGTGTTATAACTACTAAATTAAAAAGCTCAATGTAGGTATGTCATTCAGTTTTTTACTGCTCCCGTAAAATTTAATTTGATGTAATTAAACCGTTTTGTTCGCCAGCTCCTAATGTATTACCTACTACTTCATACTTATATTATGGGTAAAAACAATAGTATCGAGGTGGCTCTAGCAGCTGAACTTCTTTTTGAAGAATTTCAATGCTCTTTCGATGTTAAAGAGGACGTTATAATACAATAGAAGTAGTCTCTAACTAAGAATTTAAGGGAGAAGGAAATAAAGAGAAGAACTATCAAAAGATTGGCATATGAGGTATTAAATCTACGTAGACAAGGTAAAATAGACACATTATATATTTTTCTGAGCCTAAAGTAAATCGCCAAAGAACTGGTTATGAATATTATAAGAAACGACTTATGAACCACAGACCTAATTAACTTCTGATACAGATAAGTCGAGATTCATTTTATTCCAGTCTAAATTAAGGGTGTAAGTTTTCTTTTACAAGATACTTTTACAACATCAATGTTCCAATGTTTATTCGTGACCATATTTCTGATAGGCAATTTTTCTTTAAACATCATTAAAAACATATTTTTGTGAAAATATTCACAAAAATATTGAAATTCATAATATAATTTATACCCTTTGCCAAATAGAACTACCTACTGTTGTAAATATTCTTATTTCAGTTATTTACTTAGAAAAATAAAATAGAATAGTACCTAGTTTTCGTGTTTTTATGAATAAATACCTAATTAATATTTTTACAATATATAATAGAACTAGCTGACCCAGCGAACTTCGTACCGCCCTAAAAAAATAGGGGTTGTCCAGCGGACAAAATTGTGAATCTAAACCATTCTCAGATCCCCTTGAACACACACAAAAAATTTCATCAAAATCGGTCCAGTCGTATAAGAGAAGTTCAGTGACATACACACTCACAGAAGAATTATATATATAAAGATAGAATGGAATTTATGTGAACAAAAAAGGGCTAATTATGTCGTGGCATCAAATGTCACCACATATTTCAAAGAGTTTTCTTAAATTTATCTGCCAAAAAAGGGTAAGAACATAAACTAAATTAAAAATAAAAGAACAAGAAGCTATTTGCTTCGCCTCTTGAAAGTCTCTAAAACTCAATAATTAGAACACACATTTTACGGGTTCTAATTCTATTTAAAAAAACAAACGGCCGTACCACATAATTATCCCACATTATCCGTTTTATTTGTTTACAAAACTTACCTACTGTCAGGGAGATGGATGGAAAAAAATATTTGGTTCGCAAATTCATTATTATTGGACAGATCATGCGAACAACGCCCCTCTCGCGTCGCACCCTTGCTACCCCTGGATGCGCCGGCGTCGAAAAGCTCAGTACATTGAACAAAGTGGTCGGGAGTAAGTCTGGATTGACAAAGTGCAGTGCCTTAGTTTCAAACTTTGAAAGAAGAACGATTTTTGACGTCAACCAGTGTTTACAGTGAGTAATAAATTTTGTTGTTACAATTTTGTATTATTACTTTTTAAATGTTCTGTGATCAGCAGAAATGTTGTTAGTTATTTTTATAATTGGCGATTGCGAGATTTATGTAAAATGCACCCATTAACGTTTTTTTGTTAAAGCGAAAATTTAATGATACTAATAACTTTTGTATTTATTTCACACAGTTATTCGTAACTCGATTGCAGAGCTTCTTATGACTGGCTAGCGAGTGTATGTTTGATAACAATATCTGATTTTTTGGAACAATTATTAATGAAACTTAATTATTTGAAATTATTTTAGGTAGTCTATGGGTAAATAATATCCTAATAGGAAGGTCCTATTAAATATCAGTTCATAAAAAGGTCATTGCTTCTCGTAGCCTCCGTAGTCATTCGTCTACGTAGAGTGCTACGAAAGCGCTAATTAATGAGTTTTAAGCAGCTTAACAGTATCTATAGAACATAAATTATATTTTTAATTAATAAACTAAGTAATAATTACTTTCTTTATTACTTCAAATTATAATTTTAAGGTTTCTTAATGTTGTGTTATGCCTATTATAAGTATACGATGTGGCATAATTTTGTTTCCGTTTTAGGCTTTTACAAAAATATTTAATAACATTGATTTTTAGTATACTTTATTTTCTAATGGGATATTTGAAAATGTAGGTAGGTATAAAAACTATACACATTTCTATAAGACAAAATTCTATATGATCAGTAGTACCGCAATCATTGCGTTAGCGATATTATTGTACAATATAAAAAATAACATTTGTTTTACACGCTTGGTTTTATTTGGAAAATGTATCTTTCACTTACATCTCTTTTCATATATTTTTCATTATCTGCAACAACTTTCCAACTAGGCGCTCTTAAGCGCCTGCGACAAGTTATTTGTTACAATAAATTAAGCAACATAGAATAAAACAAAATGTTTGTAGGTGTTAATGTTTGTTCACATAATAAAATTATTATAGATTAAATGTAATGTACAAGTCAAACAAGAGGGTGACTAAGGTTCTAGGGCACCACGGGGTAAGCGATTTAGTGCAGAGCAGTCAAGGTTGAAACGAAAAGTACAGATCTGATGGTGACTAAAGTTCTAAAGCACCACGGGGCAACCGATTGGTTCAGGGCAGTCAAGGTTGGAACAAAACGAACAGATCTGATGGCGACTAAGGATCTAGGGCACATCGGAGTAAGCGATTTGGTTCAGAGAAGTCAAGTTTGAGCTAAATTTACAGATGTGGGAGCCGATTGCCTAAAAGGATTACAATGGCTAGCGCTATCGCTTACGATTTCGTTTTGTTATTTCTGACTACCGAAGGTTTTCAATTACCTCATGCTCATTGTCTTTAATATTGTCAATGCAAAAGAAATAAAACGAGCGCGAGGCTTTTGAAAACCTTCAGCGGTCAGAAATAACAATATGGTTGGATGATGAATAAGGTTCTAGTGCACCACGGAGAAATGATTTGGTTCAGAGCAGTCAAGGTTGCAACGGAAAACTATTCTGTCGCGTTTGCAATCCCCGCAGCACTTAAACTTATCATTATTATTTTATCACTATCTTTATTCATGGTGTAAGAGAGAAAAATACATTAGCGTCGTATTTAAAGATCATGAGACAAGATTTTATATAAACTAAGTACTTCACAAATGAAAGTCTTGATCTTGAAAAACAAAACAAAGCTGTTGTTATTTTAGGTGGAACAGAATTTTAGAAGGGTACAATACATAAACGTTATCCCTTTTTCGGAATTTTGTAATGATTTATAGTGGATTTTTCAAAAAAGTTAACTATTAGGTATACGAACCTTGACCTGACATTAAAAAACTCTACATAAAATTAAATTATACAGTTTGACAGCGTCCATTGTGGCCCTGGGTTCGAATTCCGGTGGAGCTAATGTTTGTAGCATGAATATGAGCATTTGTACCAAAATACATGTTCTACAAAAATATTCTTATCTATTTTCTTACCTTAGTATCCCATAACACAAGCCTTAGAGCGCTTGTTAACAACACGATTTCTACCCTAGTCTAAGCACAGCTTTAAACCGTGTCTACGTCCGTTTGTCAATTAGGTATGAAATACTATGGAGTTTTGTTAACGACACCGGCGCTAGTGACAGTTTAGGGTCGGTATAAAAGTACAAAAGCCGGCACCGGCCCGGGTAGAAACCCGGGTAGAAATCGCCTCTTTAAAAAGCGCCCTTACTTACCCTTACTGCGAGCTAAAAGATATTAGTGACTAGTCGCCAAATTTTATCTTTAGCGTTGACAATTTGTTCTAACAAGTCACGACCTCCTGTTAGACCCTGCGGTAGGTAATCATTGGATAAGAGTACTTAGACGTCAAGTTGCATTAATGCGGGCGGAGTAAAAAACAAAGGAGCATCGAGCTAAATTTGACGGATCACTTGTCGTTCGTACCATGGCCACACAGATAGAGAGGCTGACACTGAGAGCAAAGTAAAGCGTTTGGAATGCTACAATGTGCGCTTACTATGTAATATTTGGTTAAACTGTTGGACCTGATGGTTGCATCCGCAGTCTTTGCGACACACCAATACAAACTGGACCCACGTCACTGCATGATGAGTCGTAGCGCGGTCTCCTATTCCAACCATAGGGAAGGCTTGTGCTCCAGCAATGGGGACATTAGTAGACTGATAATGGTGTATGTAGTTTGAATCTATTCTCACAGAAATGCGAAGGCACCGAAATAGTGAAACCAAACGTTTGAGAAACAGTTGTAGTAGCTAATTTGTATGAATGTCGTTGCTTATCACTATTTATTTTCAATACAAAGTGCCCTGTCGTATCCGTTTAACGGTCCTAGCAGACATGTCAACTCGGGAAGGTATCGTCACCGTATCAATTCGAGCCATTACAGTAGGGAGTTTCATACAAAGAATACTGAATTATTTGTATGAAATCCCTACTGCAACGCACACTAATTGGAATTGTAACGTTATCGTCTCACTTCGGGAAAAGCTCGTCTTTCTTCGTGAGACGGTTCAGTTATGATTGAAAATATTGTGCGTTGCAGTAGTGCGGGAATTTCATACAAAGAATACAGGATGGCTCGAGTTTATACGGTGAGGATCTCTTTTCAAGTTGATATGTCTGCTTCTACTGAATGGATTTTCATGCAATTTTCATCATAATTTAAAAATTATTAAATTTTTCAAGGAAGATTTCTATGCATATTAATACATGCCCGAGAATTGTCTACAACGAACCATAACCAGAGCAGATCACAAGTGGAGAAGAATATAAACAGATATTTGACGTTTTTAATTAAAGAATTTGTATTGTGTAGTTTACTTCACGAGAATCTATGCCTAAATAAACAGATAACTGTGGTAGTTATTTTCAAGCTTTTTGTTTACACGGAGTGTTTTATGTGAGGTCCGCATTGAAGTTTAAGCGCGTCATCAAAAAATAAATAAACTGAGCCGTTTTTACTTAGGAAATTAACAATAAAAGGTTTTGATTTAATAAATTGGCTTGAGGTGATTGATAAATAGTTAAGCAAGTTAGAAAACAATAAAATTCACTATTCTGTCATCTTACAACTTTACATTTAAAAAGTAGGATGAATATTGGCTAAGACGGCGACTCGGGCATAAAATATACTTAAGTTCCATAACCGAGTTTTCTATATTGTGAACAAATGAGAAGTTTACTATTAAAAAAGATTTCCCGTCATTAAATAAAGTTCGTTATTTTGTCACTTTTTATACAACCATTTTCATTTTATACATAGGTACTCAAGTTATGTATCAATATTAGTAAGTAGTTACACGTATTCGAAATTTATTTACTTAGTTTCTATTGACTATTCTTTATCAATAAAAAAAATCCCCATTAAAAAGAAGCAGATTGAAGTGGAATTCATTGAAAAATTTCCATATAAAATTAATCGTTTATTTTAACACGTTATTTCTATCAATAACTTAATCATGTTACGAAGTGTACGTATTAATATCATATTCATATCGAACCGTTAAATAGACTCTGTTGGTTTTAATAAATTTTGCTTCGCTGAAGCAATTACAAGGTGCCAATGAAGCTAGCGTTAAATTAACGTGCACACGAGAAGCAACAAATTAAAATTTCATTTACTTGTTAACTCGTTAAAGTTTCATGTATGAATGTATTTTGGTCACGGTTATTGGGAGTTAATTTTTTTTCTTGTTTAATTTTTCTCACTGCTCTCAACGACGGCGCAGTTGGAAAGTCTTTTTCTGGTAATAAGGTGGGTGTTAAATAAGTTTTTATAAGGAAAACGATAAAGCTTTTTCATTTTCCAATTGTCCCTTAACTATGATAAACTGAAAATTGGAAAAGACCATTGTTTTCACGAACCGGATTATCGAAACTAATAGCTATGATGATACAACTGTTGATGATTTGTTATTTTAACAAAAATAGTAATAAAATTAATTTGTTGAAATCATGTGTTTATCGGAGTTATCTTTTTCTATGAAAAATATTTTTATATCAGTAATATTAGTTCATATTCTATTCATATTATTTAAAAAGTGACGTAGGTGTTTGGTATATGAAAAATATTAACTAAAATTAATTAGGTACCTCAGTTAATTGGAAAAAGTCGACCATGGTATCAAATCTATACTAACTTATATTTCGAGTTTATTTATCAATCCTTAAGAAAGGCCCATGTATTCCCGACCATCACACCAAACATTAAAACCAGTGTTATGGTGGGTATTTTTCTTTCCCGACCATCACACCAAACATTAAAACCAGTGTTATGGTGGGTATTTTTCTTTCCCGACCTTCACACTGTCACAATTTCAAAGTTCAGTGTGCTTCAACTCAACAGTGGGGAAATAATATTAACGAGCTACACCTCAAAGACGCCCATTGTCACTGTCCGAAAAAGTGATATTTAATAACTCCTTCAAAAGTTATCGAAGTTGTCTTGACCATTGACAAGCTTTCACTTTCAGCAAAGGAAAGTTGAAGCTGAGCTGTTTTCTTTTTACACCCAAACTAGAGATATATGTAGTTATGGTAAAAAATTCATAAGGATTGTATATTTCTTCATTACAAATGTTTTTATTTTTTGTTTGTTAAGATATATTTTTAGTTGTCTTTTTTATATGAAAATATAGTGTAACATTTGTTCCTTTTTATTAATAAAGAATAGTAGCTAATATTTACTGGAAACCTACGCGGATTCTTTCCGATGCACACTTTTTTCGATTTAAACTCTAATCGAAATCTAATCACACCACACCCACACAATAACATAAAATTAAATTCCTTACCTACGAAATATACTGCCTCTCTTTTGGTCCCGCGCCATACAGAATGCAATCACAATAGGCAGTCATTTTTTTTTCTCTAGTCTCAATGCAAAAAGCAAGAAGCTACCGACTTCACGATGTTATTATTGAATCCCCTTTTGTCCCGGGATGCACACCCGGTCACCGCTTTGTCCGACAATACTTACACGGATTATCCGTCCATAATTACCTGTTTTGCGAAACTGGTAAATGTAATGACAAAAAATACATGCAATACAAGACATCTGAGTGACCGACGCGGGAACAATGAGCGCTAAAACGCTACTGTATAGTGTCCGACACCACTTGTTCCTGTTGACGCAAACAATGTCTCTTATTTACAATAGTTACGGCAATTTTCTCCGGCGACCCTAATAGCTACTTAGTGATTGCAAAAAAATGCTTTAAAATATATTTGAAAAAAGAATACTTCTAGTACAATCAAAGGTAGGTTAGTGTTTAAAGTTGTAAAATTTCTTTCCCGAACTTCACACTGTTACACATTAAAATTTCTGTGTGAAGGTGGGTAAGCCTGGATTTCCATACCAGTTTTATTGTTGCGAATTTATTTAATATTCAAGTAAATTGCTAAATGGTATGGAAAAGAAAGCTATTGAAGAACTTTGAGAAAAAAATTATCCCCTTGATATTTATGCCTATGCAGTATGGCTTCCTATTCACATTTGTTGTTACTTACAAAAATACGCGATTTTGTTTAAACTCTGTTTCCAAAAATCGTTATTTTTTATCGAAGAACGTCAAAGTGTCGCATATTTTGTAGCCGTAACGTTTTGCTCAGTGCACCAGATTGTTTTATTTTTATTATTTAAAAAATAACGAATGACAAACTCATTTAATGTACCTATCATTGGCTTTGCAACAAATATCTTTCACGCCCGTCCACGAAATCACATGCACTTCTAAAAAGCTCTTTAAAAAGAATTAAAATGTTCACTGCCCCCTATTACAGTGCAAAAGCACTTAACGTAATAGCCGTTTAGTTAAATAACAACTGTAGAACAATGGAAATAATGAACAAAAACGAGGAGCACTCGACATTGTACGTAAAAGATGTCAGCCACCACAGGGCGAACACAATGCCGCGTTCCATTTTCTTAAACATTTGTTGCGATTATTACTAATCGATTCAATTTTATTCTATAATTATTTTTTACTCTCCCAACTTGTTCGTACATACCTCGAGTGCCCTTCAGAAACCACAGCGCGAATGTCTTAAGGTTTTTCGCACGATGCTGTTCTATTGGTGAGAAATTTATTACAGTGTAACTTTTGTGATGAATGGTCACTTCAGATTTTTTGTTTTGTTACAGGAATTATGCTTGTTTAACATCTGAATACTGGGGTAGCCAAAATGGACGTGCCGTCGATGCCAACTTCTTCAAGTAAGTGGGAAAAGCAAATCCTGTAATAAAAATTTTGAATGCTCAAATTAAGAAAAAGTATTGGTTATAAAATAAGCTTTTATGACAGTTAATCTTATCCTCTATCCTACTATAATATTATAAATGTGATATGTTTGTTACTCAATCATGCAAAAGCGGCTGAACGGATTTGAATGAAATTTGGCACAAAATGTAGTTTACTACCTGGATTAAGATATAGGATACTTTGTAATGAAGTAAAATGATTAATTTAGTTGTACTTATGTTGTTTTCACTTGATGCCATTTTGTAACGTCGTTTATAGGGACCTACATCGGCATTAGAATATAATTATCATTATCATATACCACTGCAGCTGCATAGGCCTTCCTGGAATGGAATAGCGGACTGTTGATCTATTTTGATTCCATCGAAATGCTTCATTTTTTAGTCCAGTATTTAGTTTGAATAGACACCATAGACAAAGCACAGATTTCTAAAAGCACGTTTAGAGGTATTGTTTTCAAAATCCATTAATTCGATAACAAGCATAAGCATAAGTTTGTTAGATAGTGCGTTAAGTTTACTCTACCTAATGTGAGGCAGGTAAATACTAGTATAAAAAAAATGACCAGCCTGTAGAGCTAGTGGATTCTACAAAGTTTCTGGGTATTACTTTAGACTCTCGTCTGCAATGGGATCCTCATATTGATGCCTTGTCAAGTAGATTGAGCTCTGCAGCTTTCGCTGTTAAAAAAATAAGACTCTTAACTGATGTGGAAACGGCAAGATTAGTTTACTTTGGTTACTTTCATAGTGTTATGCCATATGGCCTTTTGTTGTGGGGCTCAGCCGTTAATATCGAAAGTATTTTCATACTGCAAAAGAGAGCTGTTCGCGCCATATACAATTTGAAGGCAAGAGAATCCCTTAGAGAAAAATTTAAAGAAATTAATATTTTAACACTGGCGTCGCAAAACATTTATGAAAATTTAATATATGTAAGAAAAAACTATGATGAATTTGCAAAAAAAAAAGTCAAACCCATAACTTTAACACGAGATTTAAGAACAAGCTTGCCGTTCCATGTTTCAGACTCCAAAAATCAAGAGGTTCATTTCTGGGTTGTAGTATTACATTGTTTAATAAAGTTCCCCTAGATCTGATTGAGCTTCCACTGACTAAATTTAAATCTTAGATCAAAAATACTCTTATGAATAAGGGCTATTATAAAGTTGATGATTATCTAAATGATCGTAATGCATGGACATAGTGTTTTTTATAATTTGTTTTTAAATGGGTATTAGTCATTTTTCATAACAGTAATATTGTACCTATCTAATGCCGCTTCCTATATACTAAATATAATGTTAACTATTAAATTAATTGTAACTATATATTTATATTCTAAATGATGCAATGGAAAGTGACTTCAGACGTATTTCTGAAGTCATTTTTCAACTTGACGACACTGTATATAACAATACAGGGAGAAAAAACAGCCCTTGCCGAGTTTCTTGTCGGTTCTTCTCAGTACAAGGTCTCCCGTCGTAGTTTTGCGAACCGATGGCGTAGCTTCTTGACCTTCACAAGTGCTTGTAACAGCCTAGACTGAATAAATGACTTTTCATTTCATAGGTTATGTAACTTTTACAACTCAATCGTTCAATTGCTGAGCATGACTAAATTAATTACCATAGATAGCGAATCCTTCATACATGTTTTATTACAAGGGTTCTGTACAAATGTGTAGGTACGCAACATAAGCGGCCGTATCTTCTTTTTACGCAATAAACTTCGAGTTTTGATTTTGTGAAGGCTTTAACAGATTATAGACCTGAGTAAATTTGTTTAAATTTCCATTCGATCCCTCCACGCATTCCCGAGATAAAGGATCTTGACAGACAAATAGATAAACGGCCGTATCTAGTTAACTTAGAGGTTTGTTTTTTTTCACAACTTCAAGGGACCTCAGATTTTAGTATATGGTTTAAATTTCAACTTGGTACCTTCACGTGTTTTCGAGATAAAGGGTCTTGACAGGCAGATGGACAACAAAGTGATCCTATAAGGGTTCCATCTTTTTCCTTTTGAGCTACGGAATTCTAATTATAGAAAATCAAAGTATTTCCGGAGAAGAGTGCTCGGAAGTAAACTATGCTGCATAATGTAGCTATCTACCTACTTACATCGCAAACTCTGGTCTCGTGTCGTCTAGGCGATTAACACAAACACCTAGTTGCTAGATCACAACATCGATATGCAATTGTTAATTAACTCAGCTGACGTGTCGGGTCATTTCACCGGTGGGTCCGCAGTTCCCACGTTCTCGTGGGCAGATGCGCCGCTCTCCCGCCCAACCCCGTGCGTTCGCGCATCCGATTGTTGGTTATTCCAGTTAATTACTAGATATTGATGATGCTTGTTACTATATCGTGACGTCATAGAGATGCGGCAGTGGCACTCTTCGAGGCGTATCAAAATATTCGAAATTTTCGTGTGACCTTTTAGCACGGTTTAATTTAATTACATTTTGGCATTCCACCATCCCTTTAATTGCGTAGATGGGAAAAATAATATTAAATTTACTTATACTATACTTATTGTTATTTAGCTTTGAAGGAGATGGCGAAAGAGTTGAAGTTCTACTACTATTTGCCTGAAGATAAGTTAATTTAAAATGTCGAATTACTTGTGTTTTATTATGTAAAAAATACTGTGATATGCAAACATGAATATAATGTTTTCTTCATTCCCTAGTTGGATGACAAATCATTAAGGTAATATTAGTCAAGATTTTCCATATCTTCTCTTTTCATTGGTGAACTTTCCCTATTAACCATAGGATAGTGAAAACAACAGGATCTATTATTCTGTATTTTTTTTCCAAACCAGACAATAAGCCATACTTTAATTACAAATGCTAATAGCTGCTACAATGACCCACTACCCACACTGGTTCATGTTGTTTTCAATAAAAATTAAGATTTGGTTTATGTCAACAAGCAGAGTCGCTGTTTTATTATTTCCCCATGCAAATATTATTTCGTCATCGGACTACACCGCAAACAGCAAACAAAAGATCAATTACTGATTCAATCATAGGCACTTACGTTTAAAATAAACAATTCTTATAGCCTATTAATTTATTATCAATTTCGGAATACTTTATAGGTAAGTATGTAGGTGTGGGAAACTGTCGGCATGTCATTGTTGCAACAGGGGGGTTGTTTTGATGACCCTGTGAGTAATAAGCCGAGTTTGAAACGACCCCGCGTAAATGACACGCAAACGATGCGCTCGCGCAACTCATGCACACTCACAGGTGACTGGTCGCACGCTGCGATCGATGGCGGGTGGTACGTTTCAACGACGTAATTAATTGTTTATATTTTTTAGAAGAACTGCTAAATCGATGTACCTAATTTGATGTTAAGTATATGTGAGGATGGTTTCTCGGCCTCTTGGACTTGGCTTGGCTTGGATCAAAAGGAGACTCCAGTGCACCGACTTCTTTAAGTTGGGGCCCTGAAACCTCCTTGCCTTTTTTCTGGGAACACATTAAAAATTGCTATTTGACTACCTTCTGCTACTGTTTCCGAGCAGACACTGCAACCCTGAACACTCGATTAGCAAGAACAATGTGACAAAAAACAAAAGTAATTAGTTTAAAGTAAATAATAGCAAATATCCAAATTAACTAATTTGCGTCTAGGTATTATAAAATCATTTAAGATAGATTCCGTTTCTTTAAAATAAATTAAATTTATTATTCTACGTTATAGGAACATAACATTTTACTTTCTTTCAAAGTTTAACGGGTACATAAATGCCAGAACATTAAAGCCACCATCTAATACAAACGACACTCAAGTAAATCAGCTGCATTACAAAATTATTATCGTGATTTAAAAATCAATTAACACACAAAACCAACGGACGAGTGTCGGTCGAGCCCCTGCAAGAGTGAGATATATTTAATATTATGGAGACCTGTCATTACCGTCCGTTTATTGAGACAAGACTAACCCGGCCCACTTCTTAGCTTTGAATCTATATTGTCGACGGACTGAGAGATGTATTGTGAATCTTTTTTTTTATTCAAACTTCATTCGACACCGCGCTTCCTGCCTTGCAAGTGAATTCAATGCCTTTGTGCCTTTTTGACTACGACCGTGTTTGGGTATTTAATAAAGGCGTATTATCCCATGATGTTAAACGGAGTCGTGGGATTGCAGAATGATGAACTCGAAGCGAAAACTTTTTTTTGTGTGCGTGATCTTTTGATCAGCCCCAAAACCAGTGTTTGTTTTTTGCATTACCTCCGTTTTGATTTTTGCTTTGTGAGACATCATAATAATAATAATATCTATACATTCGGTTAACTTCAATTATACGGTTTGTGATATTGGAGCTTTAAATCTAGGCCGATTTTTGTTAAATAGAGGTGATAAAGAACAAAAATAATGAAATCTGTAAAATCTGATAGATTATATAATTAAGTAAGCGGCCGCCCGCGACTTCGTCCACGTTAACTTTGTTTTTTTGTCCACGCTGATGTTGTTGTTGAACCCAACATTTTTGCGGGATAAATAAAGTAATCTATGTCTCAATCCAGGTCATAAACTATATGCGCACCAAATTTCATCCAAATCCGTTCAATAGTTTTTGAGTGATTGAGTTACAGACATACAAACTTTCACATACATAATATTAGTAGGATGAAATAATTGATAAGATACTAAAAGAACTTTTGCGTTTACTTATGACTTGATTTTTTTGTAGTTTCGGTATACTTATCAAAAAATACTTCAATATTAAAAAGTAAATAAATAAAAAAAAAAATATTTCGAACACTCACACCAATTAGCCTTTTTTTTGTGACGAGGGGAAATGCAGTTACGCACCATACCGTGACGCTGACTAGGCGCACGGCGTGTGTGGGACTCGCCGGCACGGGAAACAGTGCCGACCCTACTCAAGCAGGACCAGTGCGGAAGGCCACACTGATCCTACTCCACTAAAACCCCCCGGTACCCTCCTACGCCCATATGGGGGCGTCTCAGGATCGACGCACCTTAGCGTGTACGCGCGCGTGCGTGCGTGTAGTGGACCGGGCGACGCGCCTCAGGGGGACAGCGCTAGGGTACTAGGCAGTCCCCAGACGTGGTGGCCTATGCCGGAGCGGCACCTAGGACGCGCGGCTGGTCAGGCCGCGCCCAGACCACCTTAGGGCCGTCGAATACCGGCAGTCACCGCTGCCTGCCTCCTTCGGCCCACCCGTCTACGCCGGAGAGGGGGGGCTAGAGCGTCCTCCAGGCTCTCTCGCTACCAAGCATGGCTCTTACCATACTTGGCAGCATGAGGCTGCACACGATCAACGTGTGCTCGGCCGTGTCGTCGGGAGAGGCGCAGTGATGACACCGCGGCGTCTCCTCCCGACGGGCGACTCGGTGCAGGTAGTGACCGAAGCATCCATGTCCGGTCAGTACCTGCACCAGGCGGTAGGTGAGGGTGCCCCGCTGGCGCCCTACCCACTCCTCCAACACCGGACGAATCGCCTCGATCGTCCGGTAGCCAGCGGCTGGGTTGGCGAGTGCCTCCACCCATCGGCGCAGAGCCTCCCTCTGCGCCTCGGTGCGGACCCGTTCAGTCTCCTCTAGAACGGGTCGCTCGCCCCGCTCTCTTGCCGCGACCCAGTGTTGATGCACCTGGGACAGTACCAGGGCATCAACCTCCCACGGGAGCGTGCCTGCTAGGACGCAGGCAGCCCCGTGGCTGACCGTGCGGTAGGCCCGCACGGCCCGGGCCGCGATGACCCTCTGCGGTCTTCGCAGGAGGGCCCTCGTGCGGGACGAGAGGCACTCCGCCCAGACCGGGGCCCCGTACAGGGCCATCGACTTTATCACGGAGTGATAAAGCCGACGGCACTTCGCCCTCGGCCCTCCCACATTGGGGAGGAGCAGTCCGAGTCCGGCTGCTGCGACGCACAGCCGGGGAGCGAGGAGCCTAAAATGCTCCTCGAAGCTCCACCGGGGATCCAGGGTCAGGCCAAGATACTTCATGTACATCTCGACATGAACCTGGATCCCCTCAACCCGGACACGGAGCCCCGGTGGGGTCCTACATCTTGGGGCATGGAACGCCATGGCCCTCGTTTTATCGAGGGCCACCTCCAGCCCCAGGAGGCGGATGCGTCGGACGACCATGGTGGTGCCGACCGACGCAAGGTGGACCGCCTCCTCCCACTCCTTCGCTCTCGCCGCGACAAGGGTGTCGTCCGCAAAGCAGACGACATCCATTCGCGGCAAGAGCGAGCCACGCAGGACCCAGTTGTACCCCAGGTTCCATAATAGAGGGCCTAAAACGGAACCTTGGGGCACACCCGCCGTCACTGTCCACGACTGGACGCGCCCCTCCGCGTCCTCGTAGAGAACTGACCTGTCCCGCAGGTAGTCCTGTACGAGGGCGCGGAGGTAGAGGGGCACTCGGTGGAATTCGAGCGCCGCCTCTATGCACTCGTGGGGGATGGTGTTAAACGCGTTCGCGATGTCCAGGGACACCGCGATCACCATCTCCCCCCGCGCTGTGGCCACCTCAGTCCACCTTTTGAGGTGGCCTATCGCGTCCATCGTGGACCGGCCGGTGCGGAAGCCGCACTGGCCACACCAATTAGCCTAGCCCAAAGTAAGTACTGCAAGGCTTGTGTTATGGGATGCTAGGGTATTGATAAAATACATATACTGTACATATATAAGTATATTCATACATAAATATATATTAAACATCCATGACTGGAGTACAAATGCTCATATTCATCACACAAACATCTGCCCGATTCGAACCCGGGACCTCTCGAGTCGGCGATACCATGAAACCTGGCGTACAAACCACTCCGCCACGGAGGTCGTCGTAGTATTTCACAAGTTATCAGATTTTAATCGAATTTAATTTTATTGGCATTTAATAAATAGGTATTCAAATAACATGACAGTAGAAAGTCCATTTGAAATTCTTTTTCGTTAAAGTATTTTTGGAAATTAATGAGTAGTTTCGGAGAACCTTCTACATTTAACTTACGAATTTTTTCCATTTTATGTACATACAAGTTAGTACTACAAATAAAAAAAATGGCACGTAGGTATCTAATATAACTTTTTGTAGTTCAAACTTTTAAATGAAAAGAGATACCTATGTAAGAAAATTCAACTGATTCCAGCATTAGACAGGGGCCCGAGCACGAATTTTGACAGCTCCGTCATGGTATAATCATGGATAAGATTCTAAATTTAAAAAATACAATTAGAACGTAAAACAATAAAATAATTCAATTGTTTTTCCATATAAAAAGACATGCAATCCAAGCTGACACTCATTCAGAAATCAGACTTAGTCAATTTTATCGAATTTAAAATATTTTTTCATGGAAAGTTGTAATTTAAAAAATGTCACGAGGATTATCAGACGTTTTACCAGCCAGAATTGTAACTTTGCGGGAAAAAGGCTTTTCTACGAGAGAAATAGCACGCAGAGTTGCCATATCCCAATCCTGTGTAGTAACCACGTTGCAGAGGCACCACGGCATGGGTAATTTAGCTGATCGACCCCGCTGCGGTCGCCCAACTGTTTTGACACCTGTTCAGAAGCGCTACATCAGGTTGTTGGTAGCCCGCGACCCAACAATAAACGCCACTAAATTAAAAGCAGAAATACGGGCCGCCTCCGGATTTGAACTTAGCACTCAGACCATTGGGGATTGCTTACACAAGGCTGGATTACGAGCACGGAGATCTTGGCGAGCACCTTTGAATTCATGGGAACGTCAGCGACGGAGATTACAGTGGGCTAGGCTCCGGTAAAACGAAGAAGACGAAGAGGAAAACATTTGGCAAAACTGCCACTTCGTTGACGAATCGCGAACAGGGCCGTAGCTAGGGTCGAATTTGAGGTAGGGCAGCATTAGTTACAGGTAGGGCGGAAGTAAAAAAAATATCATAATTGATCTGCCGTCGAAACACGGGCTCCTAAATCAATCACCATGTATATCACCATCATGTGAATAGTTATTCGTAGACAAATAATTACTGTGACAGTGCATGAGCATGGATCTAAGAACTATTAAATCCTCAATGATGAAGAACAAGTGAATAAGATGGTTGAACTTCCAGATTTGGATGTAGAGATCCACGTCTGAGTGAGAGTGAGGTAATAATTAATTATTGGGTGGGGTGATACGAGTAAATAGAAACGACCAAAAATATCATTAAGATCACATTGTTTTTGCGTACTTATTATAATAATTAACTAACATAATAATAAAAAACATTTAAAACAGCTGAATTCTACGATTCGCCATGTTATTAAAAATGCGAAGAACTTCGTTCAGATCAACTGATTTTGTTCTTTTTTTTTCAAAGGCCAGAAATACCATACCAGCCATTCTCTCGTGACCCATTGACAGCCTTTGAGGCCTATTGATTGCAGTTAAAGTTGAGAACGTAGATTCACACACTGCAGTGCTACATCCTATGGTCGCCACAGACGCAAAAAGTTCATATGTATCTTTGAACGCCTCTCGTTGCCTGTACAAAACTTGCAATGTATTTTCCATTATATCCTCGTTACGACTCAAGTAAGCTTTAACCACACTAGCCTCTTCTCTTGATGGAATTTTCAGACCTGAAAAATTAGTTAAAATTGTAAATTGAACATGACAATTTTTTTGAATTATTTTTTTTTTAAACTTACCCAAATTTTTCAGTGGAACCATTTTATCTACATCCAACTCATCAAGACTTGCAATCGAATTAATTAAATCATCGTTGTCCGAAAACCTTCTTTGTAATTCAGCAATTAAAATGTCCAACGTTTCGAAATACTCAGACTTAAATGGCTCGTCGTTCTCATCTATATTTTGTCTGGCGGAGGAACAGGGGGTGTACGTCAAATAGTCATCCATCCGATTTGGTTTTTTTACTTGCCTCTTCGAGGTCTGTGTCCTATTTTCAGATTCGCCGCAGTCATTGCTTGTTAAGGACTTAGCTTCTTCCAGAATTTGATTATACATTTGATTTGATCTTAATTTAATAATTTCATCTTTGACACACTTTATGATTGTTATGGCATCTTTTAATCCTGCGCTTCGGGCTTGCAAAGCTGCGTCTGCAGGTTGTAGCGTGGATAAGATTTTTTTGGCCACAACCATGGCTATTCGGAATTCCAGATCAAGCATGACTTTTTTAATACCTATACTTCCCTATCCCTTTCAGACTCCTACGTGAAAGGGACATAATTCAGTTGAATCTTCAACTGTTGACAATTGTAAACAATTGAAAAGGTGGCTAAAATGTCATGGGCGTCCGCAAAAAGGGAAAAAAAAATAGCTGATTGAGAGGTTAGTCATCGAAAGTTTAATCTAAAAACTTATAAAAAAAAATAACTTTTTCACTTTTATTCTAATTAATAATGTCAATTCATTTATTCTTCTGTAATTGAAAATATATTTTAGTTAACTTAAGTATTACTATGGAAGTAATTAATAAATTAAGTCATTAATATTTTGAGGCTACAAATGACATTAATAATTAGACAAATGTAAATATATTTAGTAGCTTTTATCATAAATAAAACGTTTAATACGAGATAATATAATTATAAAAAAATTATGCAATTATGAATAATCGAGTAAAAATATTTCTATAGATTTACTTATATAAAAAATATATAGAATCACTTATATAGAAATATATAGAGTTTTATATAAGATGAAAATTGTTAAATCAGTATGTATTAGTTTTGAATGATTTGTATTGTGTATCACTATAACATAGGTACTGACAAAATTATTATAATGGATTATAAAAAAACGGTTATTTTGACTTACTACTTTATTTCTTTTTCTATGTTTTTACAATTAATCGACTTGAATTAATATTTTCGCGTGTAGCGGGCACTTTAGCATGGTTGTTTACAAAAAACAGTACGAAAAAAATGGCTGATGCTAACGTATGCGCACAAAAAAAATTGTGATGAAAAGGCCTATAAACCCTTAGAATAATAACTATAGCCCTATTCTAATTCTTTGTATAAACCCATCGCTTCATGAGATGGCGCTTCGAATGCCATCTATACACAGAACAAAGAATGTAACACTTTTTTTTGCATTCACTGATAAAACACCTGAAATTCAATAAAATATAAACAATATTCATTTGAGGTTGTTTTTGTTTTGACGTTTTGTTTTTATTCAGCAAAATGTCATCATGACATTTGTCATTGGTGCGTTCCGTTTCATCGGCTTTAGTTTGAACCAATACAAGAGTCTTACCATCACATTATAAATTTTGTTGCAAACTTAGATACCTATCGCTACATTTTTTTTCTCAAACTATGAACAAACAATTTAATTATAATAATTTATCTTAGTTTTAGATATTTTTAAGGTAGGGCATTGTGGTTTCAAGGTAGGGCATTGCCCCACAATGCCCCCCCCTAGCTACGGCCATGATCGCGAATCAGTACTCATCCAGATAACCGACGTGTCCGTATTTGGAGAAAACCTGGAGACTCTGAAAGGCAAAGAACGGCCACTGGAACGGTTCAGAAAGGCGGGAAATCAGCGTCCTTTTGGGGTGATATTATGATTGGGGCTAGAACGCCTTTAATCCCTTATCAAGGCTTCATGAAGTCAGACAGATACAAACAGTCGCTATTGATGGAATCGTCAGACCTTTCTGAGTAAACCATGGGCACCAATTTATACTGGTTTACTATAATGCGCCCGCACATCGAACTCAACGAGTCAATGCTGCTCTCCGAGAATACGAAATCACAAGGTTAGACTAGCTTGCCGGCTCTCTTGATTTAAACCCAATAGAGCACGCGTGGGATGGTCTTAAGCGAGCTGTTTGGAACCGGCAGCCACCACCCCAGACGGTACCGCAGCTCAGGGAAGCTACTGTTCAAGAATGGGACAGGTTACCACAAGAAATGCTGGATAACTTGATACTCAGCATCAACGATATTAAATAACCTAGATACACCAACACGAACAAAATCCCGCCCGAAACCTGTCCACAAAGTACATTGGACGATCCACGGAGCCTCGTAAGATTATCGCGTAATTTAAACAATATAAGGTATTATTTAAACATTGAAAATCACCTTTAAAGCATTCTGTATAAGGTCTTTATTAAAACGCACGCGTTAAAGAGTTACGACATTCTGAAATGTAAGGTCGTAAAATTTTTCGACTTATTACTATATGCGGAAGAATATAGACCTTATTTCTTTGCCTCTACGCGCAATTCTGAATGCGCTGTTAGCAATATAGCAGGTACGGTCCGCGAGGAAAAGAGATGGCTATATTACCGACCATGCATTTAAATATTACAAATCTTTTATATTAAATCAGTTTATGGTAAGTATTAATAGAAAATTTACTTCAAATACGTTAAATAAACAAACATTGATTGGATACCTGTCGAAAAAACGACATTTTACTATAAGTATTTTTTTCACGGAGCTCAGCGGCATGTTGACTTTTCAACGGTCCGCGCGTGACTGTGGATCAGGAAGTGCTTGAGTAGTGTTCAAGCACTTCTTGATTGGGACACATTTTGAGCGCACGTGGTGTATCTAGGGTATTTACATTTAATATCGTTGCTATATTTAAACTATATTTTTATTTCAATCAAAGTTCTATTTCAATCGCCTTAGGATTGAATTATTAAATTTTTTATACTAAAAAATAAAATTACTTTTAGTTTTTAATTTCAAAAAGTGTATTTTTAATTAAAAATATATATAACGTAAACATTTTCTCTTGATTAAGTTAAATTTTGAAAATATTCTTTTCAGAAAGCACAATGCTTTGCCTTCTTTCGCCAAACAAAAGGTTGTCCTTTTGGCAGTTGGTAATTATTATAGGGAGGGCCTTGGGGCGTGCCACCCCGCGGGGACACTCGACGCGAGGCCAACACTATAATTTATAACCGCGTCATTGTTGCCTCAACGAGAGTCGACCAATGAGCGACCACCTACTTAATGGAGAAATGATTTATCACCTACCTAAAGACATTTTCGCGATTTATAACGACGTATCTAGAGTAAATAATAGTATAACGTTTACGCAAAGATAAAGAAATTGTTAAAGTTTAGTGATCTTTTTAATGTTTTTAAAAAAAATCTGTATTTATTTAAGCTATTTTGTAAAAAGCTTGTAAAATTTTTAGACTGATCTTTTTCCTTAAAGGGATTGAAGTTGTGGAAAATGCAAAATTCTAAAACTAACGTAAAACAAAGATACGGCCGTTTAGGTGGCGTACCTACTAAATTGTATGAAACCCTAGATCCGACACGCAAGTGTCCATTTTTTTCTATAAAAAGCTGGTAATCGGCGTCTTGGACATACTTGGCTTATCTTAAATTAACTTTCGCGTACAGTTGAAGTTTCCTAGATTTACGACTTATGCACCCTTACTAACTGGCATTGCTCGCCATTCCATCTGAGGAGATAAAAACCGAACCGCATTATGCTCATGACTTGTACTTATTATGTCTAATGTTATCCTGTCCTTAAATTAAACTTCTCTGACATGACTGTAAAAGGGAATCTAATTTCACAAAGACTATCGAATTTGGGTAGTTGTGATGTAACAACTATTTAGCTACAGTACCACAGAATTAGTTCAGAAATATGTGCATACGAGTTTGACATCCAAAAAGATTTTCGTTAAAGTGCTATTCTCCTTTCAGATCGCATCTTGTACGACGTGCCTTGTGCCGTCTGCCGTGACCACTCGTCGGGCAAGCACTACGGCGTCTTCGCCTGCGACGGGTGTGCGGGCTTTTTTAAGAGGTCTGTGCGAAGAGACCGACGGTATGCTTGCAAGGCCAGATCGCCTGGAGCATGCCTGGTCGACAAGGCTCACAGGAATCAATGCCGCGCGTGTCGCCTGGCCAAGTGTCTCGATGCAGGCATGAACAAAGATGGTGAGTTTTGGTGGACGATGGAATATGCTCCCAAAGAAATATACTATTCACACCGTCACACTTTCACAGCTCAATGTGAAGGTGGGTCTGTCGTGTTTGACTCAAACTGTATCATGAATCAGTTATATGAAATGCGTATGTGACAATATGCCGTTTCTGCCATATCTACAATACCTTTTTGTCTATTACAGCGGTTCAACATGAAAGAGGGCCGAGAAATTCAACAATAAGACGACAAATGGCCATGTTTTTCAAAGATACCGGCCCGGCAACCGACTTAGGTAGACCGATTGCTCCAATTTTAGATCTGGCCTTACCCAAGGTAGCATTGCCTCCGGTGCCGCCACCAGTGTCGCTATTCCAAAACCCTTACTCATATGACAGGCTAAAATTTGCCACTCCTACACTTATACCACTCGATATACCAGCATCTCCGCCGATGTCAACCCCATTACTGACTCCATCTGAGCCGGAAGCGATCTGTGAATCAGCAGCCAGGATTTTATTTATGAACGTCAAATGGGCCAAAAATGTACCAGCTTTTGCGACACTATCTCTTCCCGATAGACTGCTACTTTTGGTGGAAACCTGGAGAGACTTGTTCGTTTTGGGAACGGCACAGTTCCTCCATCCAGTGGACTTGAAGATTCTTTATGATTCGGGCAATACAAGAATAGATGCGCGGGATGTTGAGGCTTTTGAATCAGCTTTATCGGAAGTAGCGCATGTGAGGCCGGATACGAACGAGTACGCCTGTCTGAGAGGAATAGTCCTGTTCAAGACCAGCTTTAGTGACAGCAACGAAATCAGTCCGACACATTCTGATTATAAGAGGTTACAAGATCTACCAGCTGTGGCAGCATTACAGGAGCATTCCAAAATCATATTGAACGAGGTAAGTTTCACGTCATTAATTGAGGTTTTTCAAAAAATATTATTTCTCCCATGAAATAATTACGTAATATGTATGATGTGTATGTATTTTAGTAAAAGAAATCTTGGGTATATTTTAAGGTATTTTTGCTGCTCTTTCCAATATATGTATCTTTTTTTAGGGTTCCGTTGTCCTGACAAGGTACTCTTATAGTTTCGTCATGACGTCGTCGTACTTTTAAGAAAAACTATAACGGTTAAGATAGATCTGTTAGTTTAAGAATAATATAGCCGTTAAACTTTCATTAAAGAAAATTTCTTACCTTTTGAAAATTCCTCAGAAGATAACATTAATGGTGACATAGATGAAGTTATTGTAGCGTAAAACCTTACATTGCAACTAATTCTCAAAAAAAAAAACAATTTTAAAAACCACAATATAATATCATTTGTTCCACAACGCTACCGCGATTACCAACGGCAGTGGCTTCCGAGTCGCGCTAACGTTACGTTTTTACAAAAAGTATTGCACTTCAAATTACCTTATAATTACGGTTGTACCCCCACCTGGGAGGAAACAAAAAGGAATCGTCGGTTATCATTCGTATTTAAAAAAAATCGAATTTGTTTTGAGGTTGAGACGCAGTTTGACCTTGATTTAGGTATTTTAGTTGAGAAACATAGATTGATATTAATTGGTTTTTCTAATTTCCGATATACAAAATAAAGACTCCTGCTCATATATATTGTGGAAACTACAGGCAACGACGGAACCCTACATTGCGCGTGGCACGACACGCCAAGTTCGTAATTTTTTTGTTATGATCACCTAATCTAACACTTATTTATTTATTCATTACTTTTAATTACTCTGTTCTGTGCATTAATGTATAATATTTTCATTTCAGTACATAACCCGCACATACCCGCTGGCCGTGACTCGAGCAGGGCGCCTGCTCCATCAACTGAATACCATAAGGAGGGTCCCTAGCAGAGTTATAGTTGAGCTATTTTTTCGATCTACCATAGGAGAAATATCTATAGAGAAAATAATCAGTGACATGTACAGATCTGAGAAAGAGATTCTTTAATATTTGTTATTCCCATGGATTTTATTTAAAAATCCTTAATTTATACAATGCAATATTAGATAACATATAACGACGACATATAAGCTAACTATTGCAAACTAAAAACTGAATTTGATGTCAGAATTGAATTTAACGAAATCATGAATCAAACCAACAGGTTCATGTTTTATAAAACGAAGTATGATATTCTCAAAGCTATTTAATAAATATTTTGAATATGTTTTTAGTCACCATCGCAATAATGTTTATACTTCGTATAAAATTATGTTTTAGGAATATCTAGTCCTTAACAATAAAACAGTAACATAAAAACGTGAATAATTGTACCGCGACGCTTTGAAGACGAAAATGATATATGTACTTACTTACATTTTAATATGACATAAGTGACAAAATTCTATTTTCAAATTAAGTTTACACGTCTTCTCGCCTTACAAACTCATTCCTTTGTAAGAATATTAGTTTATTGTCATAAAAGTTTAAATTTTAAATAAACAGTGGCTTATCTGTTTATTGAAACATGTTAAATAAATCACAGTAATAATGTAAATATATTAGATTGAATAATATATATTTAGAAGTGGCATTTAAGTACATAAACAAAGAAAATTTAAAAATGTAAATAAATAAATGAGTACATTTCATGTCTTTTAATTTTATTATCTTAAAATACAGATTACCTATTGAGAGTGCCTATACTGAAGTGAAGTTAATCCCTGTAGCATAAAAAGAAATAGATAATGTTTCATTCAAAAATAAAGAATTACTTACTTAACTATAAAAAGGTATGACATGATGAAATTCGATGCTCCTTACAAATGTCCAATGCTGCTTACGAACTCCATACAATGAATTTTTTAAGAAGTGCAATTAGACCTAATTCGTTAATGAATGAACATCAAATTAAATGGTCATCAAACACTTTGAGCGGGATAAAGATCAATTTATTGAATTTTTTCTTTATTTCTTTAAATCATCTAATTTATACAAGTTAAACGATTTTGCAATAAAAAGTACTTCATTTAGATTAAATAATTCAACAATCATTCTTTAATTATCTTAATAACAAAAGTCAGGAAAAATAAAAATGTAACGAGAACTTTGAACGCCATTTTCTCGGAAGTATGTAAATAATACTTACTGCTCTTATCGATAGCACGGCAGGAAAAGGATCCGTCTATTCTCAATTATTTGTGTGGGTGAACACAAAATCTATTTCTTACTAAATGTCTTATCTTTTTAAGCACCTATGTATGGTATATCTCGAAAAGAAAAGGATTAGTAAAATATACATGAAATTGAAATGAAGAGGATTGCGAGTACCAAAATACCTTGCCAAACAAAATAAATGAATTGGAAATGCCGGAAATCAACGAGCATATATTATATGCATGAGGTTGAGTTTTATTTAATTTTATGATAGAAAGTATACTAAGGTGAAGCAAAAGAAATTATAAAGATCATGGCAATCAGAAAAAAAGAAAGTGATTATTCGAATGAAAGAAAAGAAATATACAGTGTAGTTTAAGCAGGTTGCCTGCTGCCACTATGGCCACCCTGCTTAAACTACACTGTTTATTTCCCTCGCTTGTTTTCTGAGTCTGAATCTGAATCTTAGTGCACTCTGGCCGTACCCTATTTGACACACTATTTATACATATAGAATTGATAACGAGAAAAGTTAATTTTCTATGAGAACTATTATGGGTACGTCAGGTTGATGCCAGCTAAGAATGTTTACTTCAATATCTTTGGTCCTTTAAGAGTATTGATTATAAAATTTTGTAAAGCCAGGGCACTATTTGCGAACTATTTTCGTGTGTCAATTTCGTTGCTTAAATATATGCCGTTCTTGGGGACGGCCATGGGTACGTTAGACGTCATGCTAGCGTACACAGTAAAAATGGTCTTTATTTCTTAAATTACAGAGACACTATTTTTTTTATTTTTACATTAATTTGGCACTATTTACGCATTATTTAATGGCATAACGAAAAACCGTATATTGATCGTGGGTACACTAGCATCACGGACACAAAACAAGGTAGGTACATGGTAGAAATCCCGTAAATAACATAAATGACTAAAATGTAAACACGTTGATTATTGTTTACACGTGACTGCACAACAGATCAGGAGGGAGAATAGAAACTGGGTGACAATTTGCTGACAAGCACCAGGTAAATTCATCGTAAAATGACTCCGGCGCATCTATCGAGTGACGTCACAATCTGTCGTCGGCAGCGTGTCTGCGCCGGCCGACATGTGCGCTCGTGTATATTGTGTCCAAATCCCCGATTAATCTCCAACTTTTATGAGCTTTTGTTCACTCCCCTTCACGATTTTTTGCTTCACCCCGATTTCACGACAATGCGCTAACACTGAACAATTCAATTTCAAACGTAACGGCAATGCATAAAGTGCACTTTACTTCGAAATTAACTAAAAAAACAAGTCAAATCATTAATGCTTTTAAAGGCAAAGCAACTAAAGTCGCATTTAGCTTGAAAATGGTCATGCTAGAGGTAACTCGTATTATCTTCTAGAGTTTATAGTCTTTTGGTCGCGTCAATTTGTGTATTGTCATTTTGACATAATAGGGATGCCATCCCCACAGTTTATTGGTTGAAACCCGATGACAGTTACTTCGACTTTTTGACGAACAGTCGTCCCTCTTTTTTGACTGTTAGAGTGCGAGATAGGGATAGGATTAAATATACGAATTGAAAGGCCTACTTAGCGAAATATGGCTTAGTTATTGAGTGATGCATTATAATGGGGTGACAGTCTATTATAGCGATGTCATAGTATCCTGAGCCCGATTTCGTGATAATAATTCGTAATGTGACTTTATTAACATAAAAATTTATTTGTTATTCTTTATGCACCTATTTTAATGAAGATTTATGTTACGAAATAATCACTGTACTTATGGTGTACCTATGTATAAAGTCTACATCAGCCTCTTATTCTTATATGTTTCATGCTCAGGAGATCAAGTCATAGCTATTATGTAGATATAGTACTGCGGAGTTCTAGCCAGAGTGGATAGAACCCAGGGACGTAACTACTAATTAAAAGATACTGGACTTTTAAATTTATTTTACTTGATTTCAGGCGAATACATGTTTTTTATCTAAGCTACGCAAGGGTTGGTGCCTGAAGATCGTCTCTTGTATGGAACCTTCTATCAAAAGACAGATGATTCCTTATTTCAAATCTTAAAATCATGACATTAACTTTTTAATATAACTGCCAACCATAGGCATTGCAAGAGCAAAGAGTTTACCTAAACAAGGAGGTTGTAACGTAACGGACGTTACAGTACCTACCAAGGTAAGTCAAGGACTTATCTACATACTATATATACATAAAAAATAATCGGTAAATGTTGGTACAGTACTGGCCCGCGGAACCCCTTACTACTAGCGTTTATAGCGTCTATGTTAATTAGAAATAAAACAACAGTGATTTCGATTCTGGCATGATTCTCTAAAGCTAAACTTAAATTTGACAACAGTGCATTCTTGTCCTTCTCTATATAGAATGAAAAGGTGAGACTGACCTTAAATTTAGTTTTAAGTTTAGAGAATCACGCCAGAATTGACACCAGTGTTAATTAAAATAAATCGTGGCTTTCCTTTTGTTGAACCTACAACCCTAAAACCTTACTCACCGACTGAAACTAGAGCTGTAGCAAACCGTATGTCTTCGGTACTGAGTAACGGGTACGCCATCTAGTACCGAGTAACGAAACGTTACACACAAATAAATTTCGTTACTCGCATTTTTCGTAGTATGATGTAGATGATTTATATGTTTCAGTTTACGCAAGTACAGTTAATGTGTGTATAGAAACATTTGCTGATCTTATGTATTAAGCATATGCGAGCATATTTGGAGAATTTAAAAACGTATGTTGGAGTTTTTGGCGGGATTTCATCGAGTGCGGTTGGCGTCTTATTTTAATTATTCTTAAATTCGTTCATAGTGGATGTTGTGAAATAAAATTGGTGTGATTTTGTGTTACAGCCGTCTGCGTACAGTTTGTTTATAAAGTCGTGACATGATTGTTTGAGGAACTAACATTATTCATGTGTCTGGCAACATCAAACTTATGTACATCAGCTGTCATCGAGTTTCAGTTGTGGAACTGTTTTCCTTTTGTATTTTTTATTGTTTGGATTAAACTGTAATAAATTAAGACGAAACTACGCAGAAAGCTATAAAAATGAGTAAAGTAAATCGGAGTGGCACGCGGGAAGTGATTTTAAAAGTTTTCCAGCAATGTTTCGAAGACTACCAAGCTGGACGAATTTTGTGGGATTTGCATGATGTTTATGGGCGAACAGCATCTATGACGGGTATGTAATCGTGTAACTATTTGTTTGTAATCTGCCTGAAGTTACAAATTTACGCAATTTACGATTTTGAGACCAAAAAAGGCATTGTTTACATTGCACATTTTTAGGTTAGATTGACATTGTAAATAGGTGATATTATAGTACGACCATTTCTTTTGATACGTTATTATGGTTCAACTCGGTCAGGTTTTCTACCAATTTTGAATTAATTGCTTCATGTCAATAAGTTATTGTTTCTATTCCGTTACATATTTTTTTAATTTTTTCAGGAAAATCAGAGAATCGGATAGTCAACGAAGGTTTTAAGAATGATGGAAAGTTTGAAACTCCTGGGACAACAGGCAAGGCCGACCAAAGAAAGAAATGGTCACATAAAGAACCATGGCCAGATGCTTTTAGTGAAGATACCTATCACTAATTTTACTAACTGCACATTTACAAATTGTTAAATTTATTGTTCTCTAAATATTCTCTAAATAAACTTTTTGAAGTTATACTTCTTTAGGCGCGTTATGAAAAAAAGATGAGAGTGAAATTTTAAGATGCGCGCGCATCACTGTAACACAAAATTTTAACAGCATGAAGTTGGTCCAACTTCATGCGTTACTTTTGTGTTTACCGCACATTAAGAAAATCTATCAACAAAATAGAAATAGAATCTCTATTTAGTGGGTGCTAACGACTGCATTGTGAAGGCCTATCAAAAGTATTTATTAATCTGAAACAACGGAACCAAAGCGCGATTCAGGAGACTACAGCGCCATCTCTTGACCATTGGTGTAGTAGAACAAAAACCACATCTTTATTTTTTGTAATAAAGCAACAGTTATAGGTATTCATATTTATAATATTTATCCACATGTTTCTAGTTTGTATATTCGGAATACGTGTTTGAGTTTTATACAAGTGCAAATCACATATGTTCTAATAAATTATATTCAGTAGCGATTTTAATTGAATATTTTGATTATTTATTTATTTTTTCAAATTAAAACTGAACTTTATTGACTGTGTCCTTTTCCAGACTTTTTATTAATTTATTGTAATTAATTATTTGCATGCAATTAAAAACTAATTTTAAACGATGCAAAGAAGGATAACTTCTCACGCGCCTACATAAGTACACGCACCCATTTTTTATATACTATATAATGATTTTTAGTATTATTTTCTTAACAAGTGTGTTAAAAAACGTCGTATGATGATACATGTGTGTATTGATAACCTAACCTAACGGCTCTGGTCTCAATGGCACCTCAGCGGTAATCACCAACATTACACACTTTTACACTATGAAGTACTATTTTATCTATAATAATTTTATTCTGATTCAATTAAATATGCTTGGCTAAACTTTTTATAAGCATAGGTACCTACTGTATATAAAATAGAAACAAAATACGACTGTATAGTGTGTCTTATTAATTACCTATTTTACTTGAATGAACTGCTAGTATCAAAATCATTTTGGTCTGACTGTATTGCACATGCATACTAGTGGCGCCATCATTTAATGCCACGACTTTATAGACAAACTGTAACTGAGGAATTAGTGGAATTATTAAAATATACGCTATTCCAGTCAAATGGACGTGAGAACTTTATTGTCGAGTTGACTACCTCACAGAAGCTTATCGAAAAAGCAAACTTGATAGATTTCATTTAAAATATTTTTATTTTTTTTATAATTTTATTTTGAGAACAAAAGATTTTTGTAGTAGTTCTTTCTTTCGTTATGTTTAATTTCATTCTAAGCAGAACTATTTTTATGTTGATTTATCGTTAGAATGCTATTTAAGTATCATTATCAATACAATAATTTTCGAGACCTATTTGCTTTATCATTATATTTGATGAATAATGGATTGCGATGTTATTGTGATATAACATAAGCTCACGGTTAAAAATTTCTAAATAGTAAAACCGATTTTTTATGAGAAGTAACGAGTAACGTAACGATACTATAGTAACGAGTACTAATTGTTAAAGTAACGAATACATACGGGTACGCTTTTTTTCGTTACTTTTACACCTCTAACTGAAACACTACACCACCGAAAAGTACTTAGTGCTTTTACTATGGTCTTCAGTAAGGTGCAGGTCGCTTCCCCAGACGTCCGCTTCAATTCAAGGGGATAATCCGGTATTCGGTGTTATTCTAGAGGGACAGTAGACATAATATATCATTATCAATTATATAATTGGTATAAAATACAGTTTAACTTACCCCTATGAGGGTTTCCTTTGGTATAAAGTATTAATTTACATAATTTTAATTGTTTTTAAAAGTGAAACTGCTTCTAGATTTCTGTTGGACTGACATTATAAATACTTTTGACTAACTTGACGGAAATTTAATTTCAAATTAGATTAAGAAATAAACAAACAGTTTAAAATTAGTGACGGCCAAAATTGTTTATTGTGGTGGAAACATAGAGCAACACGGCCGACGCGGCCAGAAAATATTTAGGGGAAACGGTTGCGGTTTTGGCATACCAGTAGGTTGGTAGGTATACTTGTAGGTTAGACAGGCACGAAAAATAGGCGTGAAACGAAATAGTAGGGGAGAAGGAGGCACCTTAGCACAGGGGCAGATTTGAACATGTTGATTTCTGAACGTAACTTTATGTTAATTTATGCCATAACTACATTTTAATATTGGCAGCAATGGCTGTGACAAACGTCAAGTAACAAAGCGCGTGCGTTTCGTTTTCAAAAAGATTTATAACATGTCGTCGTATCTCACCAAACAAACCTAGACAAGAAATTTTGGACACAAACACCAGATATTGGCCAAATTCTGAGGGAGCCATCATTGAAGAAATCTATCTATCTATCTATCTGTCGTCGTATTTGTACCGGTGAAGTAAAAAATAAAAATAAATGTTGTAAGGGATTTACTATCACGTGAGTAAAGGTTTCCAACTAATTCTTTCACAAATTTGTGCAGTATTTATTAGTTTTCAATCCACCTTGTAGTTTTTGCTTGCCAGTTATTCCACAAATTTTTTTTGGAATATTTTTTCTTCCAAGTTATCATGGGGCAGATTTGATCAAAATAAACGGGGCAGATTTGTTTCTTAGGTTTTCACGCACATCACTCATTAAATAAAACTAGTTTTTTACGGGTTAATGCACGAAACTTTATTTATTTACTGACGTTTCGCAGCCTTTACATTACAGGCTGCGTCGTCAGAATCAATTTTTTATTTAATTTTGTCGAGCTACCTTCGGAAGACTTTTATTGAGCGTTCGGTTATTTCATTGTTCGATTTTTAAAGTTTTATTGTCTATGTATGAATTTATTACTTAATTTAGTTAATAAAGTACTTTATTTAGAAATCTTTTTGTAATATTGAATTTATTTATTTGACCCTAACTACCGTAAACTACCACCGGTTCCAAAAGTGGGAGACCTTTCTGAGAAGAACCGGCGAAACAAACTCAAGAGAGGCTTTCTATCTCCTTCTTATGTTAAATTATGTAAACAAAAAGAACTAATAGTATCTGTTGGTCTTGCAGTGTGTATTCGGGGTTGGGATTTTATCTCCTGTATAATGGGTTCCCAAGCTGGTGGTATATACTAACCATCTTCCCTATTGAAATTTGGATATTTTTTTAATCTCAATAGCCTCGCGTATCATTCTAGGAATGAATCGTTGTTCAGTTGCAAGGATCTGTGGTTTATCAAATCTAATGTAATGGTGTGGTCCACTTAATGCATGTTCACATACTGCAGACTTGCAGACTTAGTTGGTGTATACCACGGGACGGAACGGGACGTTCAAATGCAAACTACAAATGTATACTAATACATGTATTCTAAATGTAATACTTAATTGTAATTAAATGCATCATTAACTGTAATTCATTATTTAAAGAATGGTTAGAACATACAAAAATAAGCGGGAAAGTACAATTAATGAAGATGATGTCCTAAATGCTGTTATGCGTCATCAACGGAACTATGAAACTTAGAAGAGCTGCAGATGCACATGGACTGACGCCGAGTACACTTTCCTTTCAAGTTAAAAAATATCAAGAAAACAAAGAAGTGAACTATATTTTTTAGAACGACTTTTTTTGTGGTTTAGAAGTTTGATATTAAGTTTATTTTATGTTTAATTTTGCGTCTGAGGCAGTATAATATAATCATAATAACATAAACTAAAACTCTTGTGCAATATGATTACCTTTGCTTACAAGGCGGAAATCTAAGTACTATTTTTATTTTTGTTACTGTAATGCTAAATAAAGACAAATTATTACTCTATCCTCACTTTTTTCTGGTTTTTAACCCATTGTTCAAAACTGCCCCATGTCGATTCAAATATGCCGCCATGGGAAGGCAGATTTGAACAAATTTGTGTTTTAAATAAACACATTATTTCTAGTTATAATTTTTATTATTTTTAAAGCATGTAACTGCTTGATGTTTAAATCTAAAGAAAATATAACTAGAAAAAAATCCACGCGGACCAGGCAGCAGACGGGACTCGAACCCGCACCCTTCGCAATCCGGGCGAATGCACTGACCAATTATGCTACCGCGGCCCTCACGGACCACGTCGAAATTCTTTCTAGCTATTCTTAAGCTGCAAGGCAGCGCCATCTCTTCGCATTATAGGTAAACCCACAATGTCAAATGAATACTTTTACAAGTATTAAACATTTGAAAGAAGAAATAGCAATTATAGTTATATTTTTTATTATTTTTAAAGCATGTAACTGCTTGATGTTTAAATCTAAAGAAAATATAACTAGAAAAAAAAATCCACGCGGACCAGGCAGCAGACGGGACTCGAACCCGCACCCTTCGCAATCCGGGCGAATGCACTGACCAATTATGCTACCGCGGCCCTCACGGACCGCGTCGAAATTCTTTCTAGCTATTCTTCAGCTGCAAGGCAGCGCCATCTCTTCGCATTATAGGTAAACCCACAATGTCAAATGAATACTTTTACAAGTATTAAACATTTGAAAGAAGAAATAGCAATTATAGTTATAATTTTTATTATTTTTAAAGCATGTAACTGCTTGATGTTTAAATCTAAAGAAAATATAACTAGAAAAAAAATCCACGCGGACCAGGCAGCAGACGGGACTCGAACCCGCACCCTTCGCAATCCGGGCGAATGCACTGACCAATTATGCTACCGCGGCCCTCACGGACCGCGTCGAAATTCTTTCTAGCTATTCTTAAGCTGCAAGGCAGCGCCATCTCTTCGCATTATAGGTAAACCCACAATGTCAAATGAATACTTTTACAAGTATTAAACATTTGAAAGAAGAAATAGCAATTATAGTTATAATTTTTATTATTTTTAAAGCATGTAACTGCTTGATGTTTAAATCTAAAGAAAATATAACTAGAAAAAAATCCACGCGGACCAGGCAGCAGACGGGACTCGAACCCGCACCCTTCGCAATCCGGGCGAATGCACTGACCAATTGTGCTACCGCGGCCCTCACGGACCGCGTCGAAATTCTTTCTAGCTATTCTTAAGCTGCAAGGCAGCGCCATCTCTTCGCATTATAGGTAAACCCACAATGTTAAATGAATACTTTTACAAGTATTAAACATTTGAAAGAAGAAATAGCAATTATAGTTATAATTTTTATTATTTTTAAAGCATGTAACTGCTTGATGTTTAAATCTAAAGAAAATATAACTAGAAAAAAATCCACGCGGACCAGGCAGCAGACGGGACTCGAACCCGCACCCTTCGCAATCCGGGCGAATGCACTGACCAATTATGCTACCGCGGCCCTCACGGACCGCGTCGAAATTCTTTCTAGCTATTCTTAAGCTGCAAGGCAGCGCCATCTCTTCGCATTATAGGTAAACCCACAATGTCAAATGAATACTTTTACAAGTATTAAACATTTGAAAGAAGAAATAGCAATTATAGTTATAATTTTTATTATTTTTAAAGCATGTAACTGCTTGATGTTTAAATCTAAAGAAAATATAACTAGAAAAAAATCCACGCGGACCAGGCAGCAGACGGGACTCGAACCCGCACCCTTCGCAATCCGGGCGAATGCACTGACCAATTATGCTACCGCGGCCCTCACGGACCGCGTCGAAATTCTTTCTAGCTATTCTTAAGCTGCAAGGCAGTGCCATCTCTTCGCATTATAGGTAAACCCACAATGTCAAATGAATACTTTTACAAGTATTAAACATTTGAAAGAAGAAATAGCAATTATAGTTATAATTTTTATTATTTTTAAAGCATGTAACTGCTTGATGTTTAAATCTAAAGAAAATATAACTAGAAAAAAATCCACGCGGACCAGGCAGCAGACGGGACTCGAACCCGCACCCTTCGCAATCCGGGCGAATGCACTGACCAATTATGCTACCGCGGCCCTCACGGACCGCGTCGAAATTCTTTCTAGCTATTCTTAAGCTGCAAGGCAGCGCCATCTCTTCGCATTATAGGTAAACCCACAATGTCAAATGAATACTTTTACAAGTATTAAACATTTGAAAGAAGAAATAGCAATTATAGTTATAATTTTTATTATTTTTAAAGCATGAAACTGCTTGATGTTTAAATCTAAAGAAAATATAACTAGAAAAAAATCCACGCGGACCAGGCAGCAGACGGGACTCGAACCCGCACCCTTCGCAATCCGGGCGAATGCACTGACCAATTATGCTACCGCGGCCCTCACGGACCGCGTCGAAATTCTTTCTAGCTATTCTTAAGCTGCAAGGCAGTGCCATCTCTTCGCATTATAGGTAAACCCACAATGTCAAATGAATACTTTTACAAGTATTAAACATTTGAAAGAAGAAATAGCAATTATAGTTATAATTTTTATTATTTTTAAAGCATGTAACTGCTTGATGTTTAAATCTAAAGAAAATATAACTAGAAAAAAATCCACGCGGACCAGGCAGCAGACGGGACTCGAACCCGCACCCTTCGCAATCCGGGCGAATGCACTGACCAATTGTGCTACCGCGGCCCTCACGGACCGCGTCGAAATTCTTTCTAGCTATTCTTAAGCTGCAAGGCAGCGCCATCTCTTCGCATTATAGGTAAACCCACAATGTTAAATGAATACTTTTACAAGTATTAAACATTTGAAAGAAGAAATAGCAATTATAGTTATAATTTTTATTATTTTTAAAGCATGTAACTGCTTGATGTTTAAATCTAAAGAAAATATAACTAGAAAAAAAAATCCACGCGGACCAGGCAGCAGACGGGACTCGAACCCGCACCCTTCGCAATCCGGGCGAATGCACTGACCAATTATGCTACCGCGGCCCTCACGGACCGCGTCGAAATTCTTTCTAGCTATTCTTAAGCTGCAAGGCAGCGCCATCTCTTCGCATTATAGGTAAACCCACAATGTCAAATGAATACTTTTACAAGTATTAAACATTTGAAAGAAGAAATAGCAATTATAGTTATAATTTTTATTATTTTTAAAGCATGTAACTGCTTGATGTTTAAATCTAAAGAAAATATAACTAGAAAAAAAATCCACGCGTACCAGGCAGCAGACGGGACTCGAACCCGCACCCTTCGCAATCCGGGCGAATGCACTGACCAATTATGCTACCGCGGCCCTCACGGACCGCGTCGAAATTTTTTCTAGCTATTCTTAAGCTGCAAGGCAGCGCCATCTCTTCGCATTATAGGTAAACCCACAATGTCAAATGAATACTTTTACAAGTATTAAACATTTGAAAGAAGAAATAGCAATTATAGTTATAATTTTTATTATTTTTAAAGCATGTAACTGCTTGATGTTTAAATCTAAAGAAAATATAACTAGAAAAAAATCCACGCGGACCAGGCAGCAGACGGGACTCGAACCCGCACCCTTCGCAATCCGGGCGAATGCACTGACCAATTATGCTACCGCGGCCCTCACGGACCGCGTCGAAATTCTTTCTAGCTATTCTTAAGCTGCAAGGCAGCGCCATCTCTTCGCATTATAGGTAAACCCACAATGTCAAATGAATACTTTTACAAGTATTAAACATTTGAAAGAAGAAATAGCAATTATAGTTATAATTTTTATTATTTTTAAAGCATGTAACTGCTTGTTGAGCAATATGCTGAGATGCTATGGTATATGGCATCATATCAAGGCAAGTTATTGAAAGCGGCTGAAAGTGAAAGTAGGTCAGAAAAAGGACCTTCGGGAAAACCCCTTTTAGAAAAAAAATAGGCATATGCCATAACTCTCTGCCTCTTTTGATGAGTGATTTAACTTGATTTGTACCCTTTTTGAGATTTATACTTAAATATAATCAGAAAAAAATAAAGACATTTTTGGTCTAACTCACTTTCGTCTATCTCTCTAAATACTGAAACCTATGAAGATGGCATACCTACGAAAAAAACGTGTATACCTAAAATTACTGGGAAACGAAAATGGCGAATAGGAAAGAATGTTAGTTTATGTTTTCAATGCAATTGGGGTATGTGACTAGGATGAGCACCAAGATAAATTACTCGTTTTTATTAGACTTGCAACGAATATTCGCTTACTATTCGGTATTCGGCCTATTCGGCTGCTTTTATTATATTCGGCCGAATACCGAATATCTGCATATTATTCGGCCGAATACCGAATACTTAAATAGTATATTTTGTCATAGAGAAATAATTGGTAAAATGAAAAATTAAAATCGATTGATTACGTATTTATTCATATTTTCATTTCTGTTAAATCATTTAAGTACTTATTGGTACATAACACAGGTACATAATCATCTTCTGAATTGGAAAAATGGAGGATTCTATATATTTGAATTATTGTGGTAATCAAAATTTAGAAGGGTAAGGTCAGTGGCGTAGAATGGGGGGGGGCGGGGGGTGCGGTCCGCACCGGGCGGCACTTTGCCGGGGGCGGCGCTGCGGAGGTGGCAGATAGAGAAAAAAAATTAAAATATAAAAAAAGTTAATTTCTTTCAGTTTTTTTCGTCATTTTTTTGTTGTTGTTGCCAAATTGCTGAAAGGAAGACTAGAAAAGTTAAATTTTAATCTTTCAGTTGAGGAGTTGAGGTTGTAATCAGTAATGATACTCGTGCGCGAAAGAGCGTTCGTGAAGTAGGCGATTTCTCCATTATTGTATTACGTTTTCTCTGTAATTTTTCTAAGTGATATTGTGATAGTCTACCTTCTATCCTATGTCAAAAAATGTTAATTTCACTCTTAGGTTTTTTTTCATTCAATAAAAGTACTCTTTTTACCATGCCTCAATTTTTTTATAATGGATTGCAAAAATAAGAGGGCGGCAAATTTGGAATCCGCACCGGGTGCTAGTGACCTATGCTACGCCACTGGGTAAGGTTCTCATATATTTTATAATCATTTATTAAGTAGTCATTGATATATAAAACAGGTACATAATTTAATCATTTTCTGTATTAATCAAGTTAACAGTTTTTAATTCATTCAGTCATGTGATGAATGGTTACATAATAGCAATAATTTAAAGTTTACGCGCCGTTTTTGGCCATATCTCAAAAGTTGGTTTTGTCATTTAATCGCATTTTAGCTTGAGGACGGCAGATTAGAACAAAACAAAGGAGCGTGAAACAACCACGTCTGTACAAGTTTTTGGCACTAAAATCCAGCCGAATACTTTTGCCTAATATTCGGCTATTCGGTCTGGGGCTTCGCCGAATATTCGGTATTCGGTATACTGCCGAATATACTATTCGTTGTAAGTCTAGTTTTTATCACGCTCAAGTGTCAAATTACTATAGAGTTTGACAGTTAGACGCGATAAAAAACGTGATATAACATAAATTGAGGTGCTCATGCTACGGTGATTGGCACAAAATACTATACATTCAACAGACGTTGACAACAAAGCAGACATCAGTAGGCATCACAGCAGGAAACCAAAATGGCGACCGGCCGCAAATAGGCATTTCAATGAAGACACTTTTTAATGTCGCCGTTATTAGTTCAGGCATATATAATGTTGTCTCTTTTCATGTAGAGTATTGTTGGTTAGTTAAAATGAGATGGCTACAAGTTTATGAGTACAAAGTCGACATCAATCATATTTGTATAAAAGATTGTTCATATAGAAAACTATGCCATCAGGTTTAAGTAGGTACTCAGAGGTAGACTATAGTTTCGATAATAATTTTGTGGAAAGTTTTTTCTTAGTAAAGGCAAATGACAAAAAGCCGATACAATTTAGGTTTCAGGGTAGATTTACTCTTCTTTGCGTGGCTAGGTTTAGCGTAATCGCTAAAAAATGTGTCATTGACTTGAAGTATATAGTAGACGCTAAGATAGCTGATACAGCAGTTCTACCTGCCACACCAGCCATCCTCACCCTGCCGGCCTGCATGTTGCTTCTTCACGCCTCTTTTAAAGGATCCCAGGTTGTAAGAGGAAGGGAACACGTGAGCGGGCAGAACATTCCATTTGCGGATAGTGCGACAAAGAAAGGAGTCACCAAATTTATTTGTACGCGTTGGAATTGTGGCCACGGTTAGACGGTAATAACGTAAACCTGCGCGCGTGGTCCTCTGAAGGAAAGAGGAAGGTGAAATAAAAGAGAATAAGTCCTAAGTATTCCTAGTAAAATTTAGATTGCGTGAGTAATCATGGTAGCGATGCGCGACTGCGAATGATTTTACCTTTCGACTAATTCGTAACCACAGACATATAACTAGAAGCAGACGGAATATTCAGTTTTAATTTTAAACAGCGTGGCAAATACACACACATTGAAACTCTACCAAAGCATGGGCCGCATTTAGTATAGTAGAATAATGGTTTTTATTATTGTTTCATGAAATACCTATCCGAATAGATAGGTCCTAATGTGATGTCCATGCTAATAATATTATAAATTGTGGGTTTACCTATAATGCGAAGAGATGGCGCTGCCTTGCAGCTTAAGAATAGCTAGAAGGAATTTCGACGCAGTCCGTGAGGGCCGCGGTAGCATAATTGGTCAGTGCATTCGCCCGGATTGCGAAGGGTGCGGGTTCGAGTCCCGTCTGCTGCCTGGTCCGCGTGGAATTTTTTCTAGTTATATTTTCTTTAGATTTAAATATTATAAATGTTAAAATCTGTCTGTTTAATATCTTCATGGCGAATTTAGCCAGGCGAAATCGCTGAACCGATAATGATGAAATTGAGCACGGAGATAGAATTAACCCAGGGAAAGGACATAGGTACAATTAGGAAAATTGAAATTAAAAATTAAGGCATAGTTTTTATCTATTTATTTTGAAATAATGCAAGTTTTTTTAGAAAATTTCTCTGAGATACATTTGTTTCTTAACATTGATGTTTACATCTAAGATCAAAATAAAATTTTAACAACTTTAATAAGCAAGTGTAACGTACCTTAATATGGTTTCGACTCATGGTTTCGATTATCATAGGTTCCATTTCGCACATTTTATCATATAACATCATCGATATTCATCAGACATCATCATATATTTTATCATTTATTCCTGGAAACACATAATTTCAAAAATATCACACACTATTCATCACTTTGTAAATACGTATAATAATTTCTTCTGTACTGAAAATCACTATTCCAGAGTGCTGGACACTTACCGGCATTTCTCTTTATTCTGTTATTTACTTGTTTTCACTTATTATGCTTTGATTTTATCTATATTTCATTTATTTATTTTATTGACATTTTATGACAACCTAATGTTTTTTATCCGTTGCCATGGCTACCCATGACACGGATACTCTCTCCAACTACGTCTATGACTATTCAACCTCCACAGACCACTTACTTTGATTCTTTTTGGCTCGATTCGAACCGTGTCTAAATTCAAATGGTTCCGGACCTATAAAAGGCCGAGCCTCCCTGATCATTTATTCAATTCTACGGCAAAAGTTGCCTACTCAACTTTTGAAAGCTCGCTACCGAGCTCTAAATTAATAAAAGGCCTTGTCCCGGGGCCGACTGCCCCGGGACTCAAGAAAGACCTCAAAGCTTTTTAGCACCTATTGGCTCTTTAAACAACTTCCTAACTCCAATACTATACTACTATACACGTTCTCGCAACCTCATCGGTGGGACTGCGCCTGGTCTCCAGCTTCTTCGGCCAGCCTCCAGCTGCTTCAGCCCGCCTTCTACCGACTCCTGCCGTTTCTTCAACGCCCGCCTCTGGCCGATATACGCCGGTCAAACTACCAGCAGCGCCGCCAGCAACCACCAGGGGAGGCCAAGATCTAAGACGGCTGCACAGGAGCGCTTCTGCCTCCAAGGAGCGCCGTCCATCTACCTGTAGCACGACCTACCGTTCAAGCTGCCCCTGAAGATCGCCGACGACCCACGCCCTACCGTTCAAGCCGCCCCTGAAGATCGCCGACGACCCACGCCCACTTCACAACTCACACTACACACATATTCCATATTTTTTTTTTAATAATCTGTAAATACTACTTTATCTTGTAAATATATATTCCTATACTGTTCTTTTGATTTTTTTTTCCTTCCTATCTAGTTTTATTTTGTTGCTACACAACAAAATTGGCGCCCAACTCTTTAGTTTAGTCTTCAGGTCTTCTCTTTAGTTTTTCCCTCTTCCTTACCTTTATCTTCATTTGTCCCTCCAGCCTCCCCTCTAAATTCTAAAACAACACTTCTTCTAGTGTCCCTAACCCATTCATCCCCTTTGGCATCTTATTTGAAAATAAAAAAAAAATCCCCTTTATCATAATATATATATATATATATATATATATATATATATATATTTATATATATATTGTAAATATTCCTAACTTGCTTTATTTATCTAAATACCTTTATACTCTATTTAATTGTAAATATTAGTCATCTTATTCCTTAATTTACTTATAATTTTTATTTAACTTTTCTATTTTTTTTTTCCTCTTCTTGCTAACTCTTAGCTCTCACTGAACTTCATTTTTACTCACTCTAATTTTATTTTTTTTAGAAGGAAACAAGGTATTTAATTTGAACTTTATTAACTTATCTTTATTCTTAACAATGCCTAGATTAATTAAATTTGAACACCTCAACAAAGCTGAACTGATCTATGAGGTAACAATTAGATTAGAGAATCCAGCAAATACAGTCTTAGAGTTGAAAAAACAAATTCAAAGACTCTCTTCGATAACTTCGCCAGAGGATATTCTAACTTCTCCTTTTCCAGTTGATGAGGATCTTGCTCAACTTGATACTACCATCAATTACCTTGAAGGGAAAATTAATAGATTATTACAGGGCGATTCTAAATTTGCTCGCCTTATTGAAACTTACCTTAACCATATTTATTACAGATTTGAACGTATAGACATTGACCTTAACCCTGAACTTTTGACTACTTTTACTTGTCTTAAAACTAAATTTGACGACTTAAATAATAAATTTGAGCCTTTTACCTTTCACCCAGCGGAAAATATAGTCACACCTATAGATTCCCCAACTACTTATATACCTGAAGTTCCTCAACCCTCTTCTCAGCCTCAACCCCTAATCTTTTCTTATGCTCAACCTCCAATTAACACTATTATCTTTAAGGATCTAAAAAAATACACTTTTAATGGTAAATCCTGCCCTAGATCTTTTCTCCAAAAGTTGGATGAATACTGCATTTCACGAAACTTTGATAAAAACCTTCTTATTAATCAGGCTTATGAAATTTTTACTGACAACGCTCTTCATTGGTTCAGATTCCAAATTAGTAGGAATCCTAACTTATCTTGGGTAGAACTTACGCAATTGCTAACAAAGGATTTTGGCCTTTTCGATTACGACTATAAACTCTTAGAGGCAATTAGAAGTCGTACTCAAGGCTTAGAGGAACCGATAGCCATCTACATCTCTATCATGGTAGGAATGTTCTCACGTCTCACAAAGAAGCTTACTGATAATGAACAGCTTGAAATTCTTCTTAGAAACATCAGACCTTGCTACTCAGTCTTTGTGGCACTTAAGGACTGTAACTCTATCGATTCCCTTTTATCTACCTGTCAAAATTATGAAAAATTCCTGGATAGAGACCAAAACTTCAAAGAACCTATCTCAAATTCTTTAACGCCAGAATTCAACTATAAACCTCAAATTCCTTCCCCTACTCTTCTTCCTACTCCTCCTCTTACTATTGCTCAAAAACCTTTCTTTAAAAAACCTTACCAGGTTAACACCCTTCAAAAAGACGTTTTCTGCGTTCGTTGTCGACAACATGGACACGAACTTAAAACTTGCTCTCAACCTCGCTTCATCATTTGCTTCAAGTGCGGGTTGAAAGGTTTTAAAACCGCAGACTGTCCTAAATGTAACCCTAAACCTAATACTAGTTCAAAAAACTAATTATTGACTTGAAAAGCTCTCCTAAATTCGACATTAACGATTGGAATATTTGGCTTTCAACACTTAAAAATTTCTTTTCTTGCTATAAAATCTCTTCTACATTCTACTCTAATGAGAAAGATTCCAAACGCCTTTTCATTAATGTTCGAATTAATAATCTAAACATGTCTGGTCTTCTGGACTCTGGTAGTTCAGTTACCATTTTCGGCAATAATTCCCATCTGGAAATTCTTAAACTTGGCTTCAAACTTTTCAAGTCAGATTGTATTTCTATCTCAACTGCTAGCCAACAAAGAATTAAATCATTGGGCTATTTTGAAGTACCAATGTTCTTCAATGAGCAGACTCATATAATTAAAGCTTATGCTTTTCCTGAACTTTTTCCTTCCCTTATCCTTGGCATTGATTTTTGGAACAAATTTAATTTGCTACCTTCTTTACTATCTTCAGCTGGTCTCTCAACCCTCAAATGCTCATCTATTCAGAACGATGACAAAAAAGTACTTCCTTATGACCATCTTACTAAAGACCAGAAGGAAATAGCCGATAGCATTATCAATCGCTTAAAAGGTATCTCATTTGAGGAAAAAGGAGTACTGGGACGTACTCATCTGATAACTCACAAAATCGACACTGGCGATTCCCTTCCTATCAAACAAAGATGCTATAGATTATCCCCTGAAAAACAAAAAGCATTAGTTAATGAGGTGGATAAAATGCTTGAATGGGACGTAATTGAACCCTGTGAAAGCCCTTGGCTATCCCCAGTGATTATTACTCCCAAGAAAAATGGTGAATGGCGTTTCTGCGTCGACAGCAGGAAACTGAACTCTGTTACTCGTCGTGACGCATATAACCTTCCCCTTATAAGCGAGATCTTAGATAACCTTAGGAATGCCAAATACCTGTCTAGTATTGACATTGCCAAAGCTTTTTGGGAGACTCCTCTTAACCCGGCAGACAAAGACAAGACTGCATTCTACGTTCCAGGCAGAGGAATGTACAGATTTAAAGTAATGCCCTTCGGTTTAACTAATTCCCCTGCTACTCAACAGAGACTTATGGATATGTTATTTACCCCTGATTTTGACAACAAAGTCTTCTGTTATCTCGATGACATTGTCGTAATAAGTGAAACATTCGACGAGCATATCGCTCTACTCTTAAAAGTCTATGAAAAACTTTCATTTGCGAACTTAACTATAAATTTCGAAAAATCTCAATTCTTTAGAAATGAACTTAAATATCTTGGCTTTATCGTAGATGAATTTGGACTACGAGCTGATCCCGACAAAATCCACTCTATTCTGGAATATCCTACACCATCTTCTAAAAAAGAAGTTCGTAGGTTCATCGGCACCTGTAGTTGGTTCCGGAGATTTATTCCGAATTTCAGTACTATTGCTGCTCCTCTTAACAAATTAACTTGCTCAGGAGTTAATGCTCCCAAGTTTTCTTGGAACCCTGAAGCTGAAACTGCGTTTCAGAAACTAAAAGAAGCTCTCGTCACTACTCCTGTGCTCGCTTGCCCAGACTTTAACCTACCATTTTCTGTTCATTGCGATGCATCTAATTATGGTATAGGAGCAATGCTTACTCAACTTCAAAACGACAAAGAAGTCGTTATTGCCTACATGAGCAAATCGCTTAATAAAAACCAACAAAACTACTCAACTACAGAAAGGGAAACCTTGGCCGTTATAACTGCTCTTGAACACTGGCGTTGCTATCTCGACAATGGTAAACAATTTACCATTTATACTGATCACGCAGCCCTTAAGTGGTTCCTAAATTTATCTAATCCCTCAGGAAGACTTGCTCGTTGGACTTTACGTTTATCTTGCTTTAACTTTGTCCTGAAACATAAGAAAGGCAAAGATAATATTGTTCCAGATCTATTATCTAGATCTAAACCTAAAGACTTTGCAGATTCGCCACCTCAAGGTGTACTTCCAATTTCCACAGAAGTTTCATCCCCTAATCGTGATTTGGATCACTACAACAAAATTTTGCTCGGATGTCAAAATAACCCTGACTCCTACCCGAATTATACTATTAAAGACAACAAGCTTTATCGTTGTATTCATTCTCCAAATAGCCTCAATGATGATTTCATTTGGAAAGAAGTTCCTTTACCTCATGAAAGATGTAGGCTCATCGAAACTAACCATGGCTCTGAACTTGAACCTCACCTAGGTATCTTTAAAACTTACAAAAAACTTTCATTACGATATTACTGGTCTGGTATGTTTAAGGACATTGCCAGATTTATCTCTAACTGCGACACATGCCTGGCGTATAAACATCCAAACCGTTCACCCTACGGACCAATGGGCAAACCAAAAATTTGCTCTAGGCCCTTCCAGACTATATCGCTTGATCTTATGGGTCCATTACCCATGACTAGAAATCGTAATCAATACATCTTAGTTACTAACTGCTTTTTTACTAAATATACTTTAATCTTTCCCCTTAAGCGTGCTACCACGCCTAATATAATCTCTTCTCTTGAGAACTCGGTTTTTCTGACACATGGTGTCCCTCAGACCATTATTATGGACAACAGACCCCAATTCCAGTCTCGTGAATTCATTTCCTTCTTAAAAAAATATAAAATTCCTTTTATATTTCATTCTCCATTCTATTGTCCTCAAGTAAACCCTACTGAAAGGTACAACAGAACAATTATTACTGCTTTAGCTGCCCTCGTAGGTGATGACCATAGGACGTGGGATAATCACCTCCCTAAAATCCAACAGGCGTTGAACAGTTGTGTGAACTCCATAACTGGTTATACGCTTAACTTTTTGGTATTTGGTCGTGAAACAATTCCCTGCGGCTCTTTTTATACCTCAGCTCGAAGTATCGAAGAAGTTACCTTTCTACCTCGCGATATTTACTCTGAAAATGCTGGATTCCTCTCATCTATTTTCGACAAAGTTCAAACTACCTTATACCTTGCTCACGCTAAAAACAGTGCACGCTATAACCTACGTCGCTCATTCAAAGAATTTGATGTCGGCGATATGGTTTGGCGAAAGAACTATGTGCAAAGTAATGCAGGTTCTTACTTTAGCGCTAAGCTCGCGCCTAAATTTCTTAAATGTAAAGTTGTTAAGAAAATCTCACCTTTAGTGTATATATTAGAAGATACCAATGGCTCTAAAGCTAAATGGCATATCAAAGACATTAAAATCTAAAACTCATACCTCGTTCACCGCATTAATTCATTCATAACCATTCATTCATTTATCACTCAAATCATAATCTCTAAATTTAATATTTTTTTTATTTACCCTAAAGCTCTTAAGCTCTCTCAACGTCTATAAAAGACGTTAACCTTTAAAATTTACCTCTATTTTTCTATAGAGTACTTTTCTCCAGTGCTCTACCTTACTTAACCTCTTTAAAGGCAACTAAAGCCTTTACTTTAACCTTTACCTAAGACTACCCTAATGGTCTTCTCTACCTTAACCCTACATTCTTAAGTACTAAATGATACTTCTTTCCGAGCGGCTGACTACTCGTTAAAGAAGCCTTAGGTCCGAGCGGCTGACAACTCGTTAAACAAGCCTTAGGTCGGAGCGGTTAATTACTCCTAAAAGAAGCCTAGGTCAATATTTTTTTTTCCACTTATGGAGCGGTTGACAACTCCCTAAATAAGCCTGTCGTTATTAAGGAACACCCTTCTAGAGTGGCAGTCATTGATCGTGAACTCCACCCTTACCTGTATGAAGTTGAGGTATGATAGAAGAGGAATGTGTATTTGTATGAATGGTTGTATGTTTCTGCGAAGTAGTGTTCCTCGGATCTCTTTTGGCCTTTTCTTTAAGCAAAATTTTCTCTAGTCGAAAATTTTCTGGGGTCGTGGGGGAAAATGTAACGTACCTTAATATGGTTTCGACTCATGGTTTCGATTATCATAGGTTCCATTTCGCACATTTTATCATATAACATCATCGATATTCATCAGACATCATCATATATTTTATCATTTATTCCTGGAAACACATAATTTCAAAAATATCACACACTATTCATCACTTTGTAAATACGTATAATAATTTCTTCTGTACTGAAAATCACTATTCCAGAGTGCTGGACACTTACCGGCATTTCTCTTTATTCTGTTATTTACTTGTTTTCACTTATTATGCTTTGATTTTATCTATATTTAATTTATTTATTTTATTGACATTTTATGACAACCTAATGTTTTTTATCCGTTGCCATGGCTACCCATGACACGGATACTCTCTCCAACTACGTCTATGACTATTCAACCTCCACAGACCACTTACTTTGATTCTTTTTGGCTCGATTCGAACCGTGTCTAAATTCAAATGGTTCCGGACCTATAAAAGGCCGAGCCTCCCTGATCATTTATTCAATTCTACGGCAAAAGTTGCCTACTCAACTTTTGAAAGCTCGCTACCGAGCTCTAAATTAATAAAAGGCCTTGTCCCGGGGCCGACTGCCCCGGGACTCAAGAAAGACCTCAAAGCTTTTTAGCACCTATTGGCTCTTTAAACAACTTCCTAACTCCAATACTATACTACTATACACGTTCTCGCAACCTCATCGGTGGGACTGCGCCTGGTCTCCAGCTTCTTCGGCCAGCCTCCAGCTGCTTCAGCCCGCCTTCTACCGACTCCTGCCGTTTCTTCAACGCCCGCCTCTGGCCGATATACGCCGGTCAAACTACCAGCAGCGCCGCCAGCAACCACCAGGGGAGGCCAAGATCTAAGACGGCTGCACAGGAGCGCTTCTGCCTCCAAGGAGCGCCGTCCATCTACCTGTAGCACGACCTACCGTTCAAGCTGCCCCTGAAGATCGCCGACGACCCACGCCCTACCGTTCAAGCCGCCCCTGAAGATCGCCGACGACCCACGCCCACTTCACAACTCACACTACACACATATTCCATATTTTTTTTTTTAATAATCTGTAAATACTACTTTATCTTGTAAATATATATTCCTATACTGTTCTTTTGATTTTTTTTTTCCTTCCTATCTAGTTTTATTTTGTTGCTACACAACACAAGTGGACATGGTTTATATCATGATCTGGATTGTTCGAGTCAAATATTGAATAATCGACATAATCACATATGAATTTAATCAAACTATTAAAATCATTACTTTTGTTTATTTTAAAACAAAAAACACTTAAAACACTATAAGTATTTGGTTGCCAATCCTGACGTTTCATAGATTTTAACCATGCATTCCGAGTACTTTTATCCTTTGGAAACCTAGAACAAAATTGTTTATGTGGTTATTTGGGTTATATACCTACCGATGCCAATGTTCCAAGAAATATGAATAGCTAGTCTGTAATAAGTGCCTATCTATTTACGTTCTTGATTGCATTCACATTCATAATACAATGTAATGCAAACAAAATTAATGCCGAGAAACTTTTTGTCTTTGATACCGAGTCCGTCCTCTGTTATGGCAATAGTACTTCAGTTGTCAGAATTGGAATTTCCTATCATGATATAACCTGATTACTTCTATTTCTTTACTTTTAAGATATTACTTTTCACCGGTAGTATCTTAGATAAATAATCCTACGTAAAAAATGTTACATGTTACGATAATATTTAAATAAGCTTCAAAAAGACTCAAAGACATTTCGGTACACAACAAAGACACATAAAAACTTACTGATGAAACGTTAATCCTGGTGTTCTATTGTAGGTAGCACTTTCACATCGATACGCACTGTACTTGACCATAGTAATTGAATAATCTCGTTTTGTAATATAGTTTCATCAAAGCAATATTCTTAATAAACACCGAAAAGTCGCATGTCCGATAAGTCATGTATAAAATGGCGGCGAGGAATAAAAATGACACGCGTCGACATTTGTTGATGTGTGAGTCAGTATTGCAATAGATGAAAGAATGAGATGCCACTATCAAGTTGTAGCTGAGTACAAAAAGGATAAAAGATCATGTTTTGATTCATAAATATAACTAGGTTTTATGTTCCGTCTGCTATAGTATTATATGTCTGTGTTCGTAACTACTAATTTGGCTATTCGAAAGTCAAATTAGTAGTATACTAATGTCGATTAGCTACTACTAATTAGTGTTAAGATAAAAGAAAAATTCATTATAATAAAAACTAATATTAAACAATCAGTCTTTTATTTTAATCATAAGTCTGTCAAGCTTCTTTCTTTTTCATATCTGACACAAAACCGTGGATACAACAATTTCAACAATTAGTAATACTAATGCCAAATGTGTCTGCTTGCACCGCGCCCCACCCGATACTCTCGAATCCAGTCGAATGATATAAAGCACAGTCGACTTAGTCGAATCATTGGTGGAGCCGAATGATTAGTATTAGTATTATTCGAAGTCGCGCATCGCTAAATCATGGGTGAAATCTTTAGTCCATGATAGTAGTCTTAGGCTTAACGGGCATTGTAATCGTTTGCCTTCAATACACAAAAATATTTTAATAAAATAAACTGAATATTTCTGGTTTGCGCAGTATTGCCACCTTAGCTGTTTTCGGGCTAGATCTATCATTTTTATTGTATGGAAACTCGTTTTTTCATGCTTTAGTCCGAAGAGAGCGATCTACACTCTGATTTTTAATTCGACGAATTTCTGACATTTCAGAAGTGCTATCAATGATAAAACAGTCATATGATCTCTGTTATCTGTCAAACATTTTTAAGCGAAATTAAAAATAATGGTTCTTGAAAAGATTTTAAATTAGAAACTAAGACTAATAACATAAAAGTGGTTCTTGATCAGTAAGCTGACTGGCCGATCTTGTGACGCGTGGCCGAAATCGGAATTATTTTAAAAAAAATGTATTTTTTTTTTCACTTTATTTGTGGCTACAAACAGTCATACATTTTAATATAATTGTTCTGTGGTTACAGTAAAATTAATAAGTGACGACCTACAGTGCCAGCAATGTATCTTATTAGTTACAGAAAAACATTATAGAATAAGTATTATGGTTAAAAAAAATACATAAGAAGACAAAACATATAAACATGCAAAAATCTTTAAATTTAAATGTTGTCTTTTAATTTTATTTCCAGATTTTTTTTTAAATTACTATGTGAAACATTAAATATATCAAAGTTATTGAATTAATTAATAAAATTGCTGGTGAAACGATAAATAAAGGTGTGGCAAATCAAACCTACTTGTTGTCATTTTTATAACTACGATTTATCTATGTTTTTGCTGTCACTCAAAAACTATTAAAATTCTGGTTGTACTTAATGTGCTACAATATATTTTATTAACGTTATTCCTGTTTTTATCCATTATCCTCCTCCTATCCTCAACAAAAGGAATTTCGCGTGTATATTTTAGTGAGTAGTAGAGGAACAAATAGTAATCGCTTGCGAGGGGAGCGCATTGGCATACGTACACAGTTCACGAAAGATATCCTACTTAAAAGCGCAGAAGAATCTATTTGATCGTTGAGTATTTCATACTCAAATATAAATAAAATATCATATCAAACACTATACGACTATTAAAAAGTGATAATAACTTATATTCTTTCAATGAGATGTCATATGATTCATTTGTAAGTTTAAAGCGATAATTAAGGTGTTTTATAAATATTTTTTGAAGTCTTTCAAATCTATTGATATGGATCTGATTAGTGTTGGGTAGGACACGAATTGGAAAAGAGTTTGTAAGAGTAGCCTCTTTTTTGTAATGAGTCAGTACAATGTCTCACTTTAAATGAGGCGAGGCGTACTGAAGTTCAGCAATTGAAGTGACGAGTACAAAAATGACATTTAAAGACAACTCTGCTTTATGACATTAATAATGTTTCGCGTCGCAAAAAACTCGAAATTTTTAAAAAACATTGTTATTATTATCATAAAATTTGAAAAATTGTTTTATGGCAGCAGAAGACACGTTTGGATACAATTTGTATAAAAATATAACGAAATCATTCTTGAAATATATTAAATGTCATTACTAGATAAAAAATATTTATTATGTTAACTTTTTTGTATTTACTATTTTTTATTTTAAATAATCATACCCGTAAATTCATCAATTTTATTTACGGATATTAAAGATATTTAGATAGTGCCGTGCGTATTTGAGTAAAAAATCACATTTAAACGTAATCGAACTTATTTCAAAACGAAACGAGTAAATTACGCGACAATATGAAATGTACTCTCAGCCTGTAGTTTACATACAGGCTGAGAGAGTAGAGAGGGAGAGAGGCAGATAGAGTCGCGACATAAAATATGAAGTAGTACATTTTAAAATTTCGAGCCGCTCTTATATTTTCACGTCATGTCCGGGATGAATGTACCGCTTCTTGTAAGTCCTACACAACACTAGATCTGATAGTATGGACTCCAAACGGTGCTACAGTAGTCTAAAATTGACCTTACAAAGGAAGAGTACAAAATTCTAAGCGTACTAATTTTTTTAAAAGGCTTACTTGTTCAGAGATAAATCCGAGACTGCGGAGTGCACGACTTAAATGTGGTCTGTATGCTGGGTGAAAGACAATTTAGAGTCCACTAGCAAACCAGGCGAACTCCGTTTCGCCATCAGATGGCTTCGTTTTATGTAACATTTCGTTTGGTGATTAAAAGAAGTTTTTTTTTTTTGAAATTTTCCTTAATTTTCTTTGCTATAAACCTCACGGAGCCCGAGACCTTTCCAACGAATGCAAAACCGTGGAAATCGGTTCGTGCGTTCTGGAGTTATAGCATCAGGAAGGAAAACCCGACTTATTTTTATATAATAGATTATTATACCTAAACCCTAATTGTATTTACTCTTTCAATTGTATTATTATTAAGTTTAAATTACATAAATATATACGTATATATATATATATAAATAATAATATTTACATAAATAAGCCTTTAACTATGGAGAAAAATGTAAATAGAGTATGTGTAATGAATCATAAACTTACTATTGTTCAAGTTTTGAATATGGCAATTTTGTAACTGTTACTTTAACGTTAAGAATTGGCTATTTTTTGGGTGGTTGGGTTTTGATACTTTCGTTTATTTGGTAATTCATTTGTTCTACTTTTTTCGTAAACCTGGCTGTTGGTTTCTTTCAGAAAATGTAGATAATGTAGAAATAAAAGAAAGATGAAATGCTAATTAATTGATCTTTCAAAATCTAGTGTATAACAAATGAGACGTGATACACGAGAAGAAATATTTAGAACAGATATCACCAATGGTAGGTATTTTCCTATGAATTATTCCATAAAAATATTTAATATGATTTTAAGGTACATATTATATATTATTTTTATTACTTATATTATTTATTAAAATCCGATTATCATCATCAGTTATCAAAATCCGTCTAAAAATCTCAGAGTTATGAGATAAAAATAAAAATAAATAAAGCGGTATTCAGTACCTCCCACTTTTTTAAAGTTGGTTATAATGGTATCAATTCTGGCATGGTTGTGTCCTGGTAATTCTCTTTAAAGAAAAAAGGGAAAGACTGATGTTAAACCTTAGCACTTGCACTTTAGATACCAAAATTAGCTACAGTCTGGCTAACGAAAGTTTAACCCGGATTTTCCGCAACCCGCATCGGATCCACGCATGAAAATTTTACACAATAGCACGCTTTCGATAGCCAGACTCTAACACCCATATTCTTAGTCACGTCCTCAAACGTTCCTCGACACTAACTCATTCGAGGGCTCCTTATGGACTTCCTCCGAATAACCTCGAAAAAGATATTCTAGTAGGTGCCTTGAACAAACTTGAGAATTCCTCCACTGAGAGTACAAACAAAGGTATAAAGCATAGACATATTATATGTGTATAGTAAAATATCACACAGCAAGCATAGGTAAATACCTACTTGAAATAATCCTGTCACGTAAAACTTCAAAGCTACCAGTAATATTGTATTAAAGGCGATACAGGTGGACTACCTGTTCCGCCTTTAATACAATTTAGTGTAATGTTATTACAATTTAGTGTAATGCTTAGCAGAGGAAATATAACTTGTATGACTGTATCTCTCTAAACCGAAATCTTCTTTGAAACGAATCAGTGGTGCCAATTCTGGCGTGATTCTCTAAACTTAAAACTAAATTTAACTTCATTCTCTCCTTTTCATTCTGTATAGAGAATGACAAGGATATACTGCTGTCAAATTTAAGTTTAGGTTTAGTGAAACATGCTAGAATCGACACTACTGTCGTAAACCTCAAAAGGATTTGCGGCGTCACGTTAATAGCGTCGCGCCGGATTATATGGTTCATCATCGTATACGTAATCCATAAAATCCACCAATTCGTCAATAATCTCAAAATCAGACATAATTCTCGATTAAAACAATTTGAAAACACCTTAAACACCATTCGAAGAAGCCTTAAGGTACGTCGAGAGCTACCTTGAGTTTGACAGTTTATTCTTCGACTTGACCTCCGCTCGAGTGAGGAATATCTCAAGTGAAGGATATTTTTGTTGTCTAAGCATACAAATTTCCTCGAATGAGGTTGAGTCAAGTGGAAAAAATCTCGAGGAAACGACTAAGAATATGGGTGTTCATCTAGCTCTTTCTAGCTTGTCCGACTAACCAATTTCAAAAACCAAGGTGGCAACACTGTGTTAGTGAATTTCGTACTTCATGAATAAATTAAAAAAAAAATCGTACTCTGTGGTAATGCGCAAAAAAAAACAAGAGTTTTTGGCGGGTTTCATCGAGTGCACTTGGCGTCTTATTTTAATTATTCTTAAATTCGTTCATAGTGGATATTGTGAAATAAAATTGGTGTTGTTTTGTGTAACAACCGTCTGCGTAACTGAAGAATTAGTGGAATCGTTAAAATATACGCTATTCCGGTCAAGTGGACGTGAAAATTTTATTGTAGTGTTGACTACCTCACAGAAGCTTATCGAAAAAGCCAACTCAATACATTTCGTGCCAAACACTCCAAGAAACATTAGAATGCGTCACACAGACATTCTAATGTAAAAACAAAAAGAAGATTAATTTTATTAAAGACCAGGCTGAATGGGCATTGTTCCCTTTGCCTTCCCTAAAACGGGAGATCTTCAACAAAAAAACAAAGTAGCTGTCTGCTTTGCTGTCATACAGAAAGTCAAAAATCTTTTAGAATGGGAGAGCAAGTGGCAGTGCATCAGAAATGATTTTCAACACACAATTTTGTTAGTCTAGAGTTATGTATGCCTTTATGCATTCTTATGAAGATAATTTATCTTGTTGTATAACAAGTAGTACTTACGCTAGCGAAAGACACCATGGTGCAGTGTCATCCGCCGCTGGAGTTAGAGGAATTGCCAAAAGAAGACGAAGAAAGACTAGAAAAACTTTTTTCTAAATTAGACAATGATGGGAACGGAAAGATTGATATTCACGATCTCTCCGTGGCGCTGAAGGAGTTGGCTCCACACATCAATCGAAGCTATGCAGAGGTTAGAACATTACTTACTAAACTAGGCACGAACTAACGGTGGTTTCCAGTTAATAAGGACACGTGTAGATTCAGTCACCTGCGAACATGCAACGTTTCTAACGCCGAACCGCTGTTATGTTACAATTTCTCTTGATATAAAACAACTATCATTTTCACTAAGCACCTAATCAATTTATTTTCTTGACATAAAACACTCATTAATCAAATCTCAAGATAGTTTATAATTTCTCAATGTAATGGGCCATAAGTGCTTGCATATATTTTTATTAGACTTATAACACCTTTATTTATATTATGTAACATATTATTTATTTAAAATTTAAATGAATACTTTCATAAATTCGAAACTAACGATTTTGTATAATAACTTCATGTTATTTTGCTTTGACACAATGGACACAATCATCAACATATCATTTTTAACATTCTAAAAAACATAAATTTTAATCAGTAAATTTTATTCTCAGCAATATTGTGTAAATTATTTCTTACCTAAATAACTCTTCAATAAAGTATTCTCATTATAATTATCTATGTGCTTCGCTTAAATTGTCATGCTCCATTCAGGCCGGGTAAAAACTTGGCACTCTTCCAAATCTCTAGTACACTGTCGCACTGCAAGCAATGTGTAAATATAGATTTATATGCAGAAGGTATTGATCTAGTGAGATTGCCAGAACTGCTGTACATTCAATATTGTTATCTAACAACATTAAAAAAAACAAGTAATCACCTTTTTGATATAATGTTAGACATAACATTATATCAAAAAGGTGATTACTTGTTTTTTTTAATAATATAATAGTATAATAATTTATGTGATGAACATTTTTAAATTTTCAAATGTAGGAAATCAATCTCCTGTTAATAATAATAATAACTAGGTGCAGATTATTTAATCCTTAAAACTGGCCTTATCATAGAAAATTGAAGAGTAATTCATTTCTCATTCATGTTTATTTTGATGTAGCAGATGACTCTTCTTTGTGATTGGGTAATAAAATAATTAATATGGTAACTTTTACCCAGATATATAAAAAAGCTGCAATAATAACCTTGGACCAGTTGATTATCACTATCCCTTGAATGAAATATGTCCTTTGAGTGATGTGAACAAAACAAACATATTCTTTGATGACCTCCGTGGCCGAGTAGTTTGTACGCTGGGTTTCATGGTGTCGCTGAATCCTGAGGTCCCGGGTTCAAGTCCCTGTGGAGGCAGATGTTTGTGTGATGAATATGAGCATTTGTACTCCAGTCATAGATGTTTAATATGTATTTATATATAAAATATACTTGTACAGTGTAAACTCCAGGTAACGTCACTTGATTTAATGACAAACTCCCTAAAGCGTCAACATCACTTGTCTTTGGTTGGTTTAGTTTGTTTTCCAATACAATGATACACTCCATATAGCATTACACCCATTCTCAATAACGAACAACAATTAAGTTATAAAAAGTATTTTTTTAGTTGCCAAAATTATTGAATATCGTGCAGGTATCTTTTGTATACTTTATTCCTAGCCCATAATAAACTCGACTGTAGGCATAATGCAAACCAAACTTTCTAAGAAATTTGTTCTTTTGTTTACAAATTGGGCTTGCACTGTTGTTGACCATGACTAAAAAAATATAATACAACAAAATTACTTGTGCAGCAAAAGATGTCAGACAAAAAAAACAGAATATATGCAATAGCATTCAAATAAGTTTTTTTTATGTACACAACTACTAGCTCGACATGATTTTTTTCTTTTCATAATTCTGATTTTTCTTCTTTCCATTTAACAACAACTCTCTATAACGCCATAAAATGTACAGTCCCTATAGTGACATTATATATAGAGTTTACATTGTATATGTATCAGTATATGTATTCTGTCTGTTACCCTGGTATCCCATGACAATTAGCCTAATTGGTGAAAGTGAGAGTGAAAGGAAATATTTATATATTTTTTTTTAATTCTATGTTTATTATAAGGCTATTCACATATATGTGACTCAATTTCTTTCATAGGTATGCATAAAATTTCATATATTTAATTAGTGTTAGTTTGCATTATATATTAGTTATTCCAAGTACCTTATTCTAATTCATATTGATAGAATTCTGGTCTATTTTATTTCGACACCAATTCATTATACATATATTCAGTTAAAGTATGTCCTATTAGTTGTTGAATAATGCCAGAGATGGGCCTGTATGATACTGTTATTGTTGTTGAATGTGTAAAGGTTCTAGGTTATCAATTATCATTTATAAAATGAATTTAAAAATCATGAATTTTAATGCCTGCTACTAATTTTTTTGAGGTATTCAGGAACATTATTATTAGTAATACTTAACTGGCCCATTTCAAAATTAAAAGCTGTTTACCACCACTACTACCACCCACACTCCCGGACACCTGCCACCTTGATTTTTGTGGTTTTGAGTACTGTAACTTATAAAAGATGTATGTAGAAGGAAAATGTTTTGATGCAGTTTTGGAGCTGGTATACTCATCATTCATTTAGAGTGCCACTGTTCTAAATTTGAACTACAGTTTATTAAAAAAGAGTTATGTTGAAACAAGTCCATATTTGCTTTTTTTAAGGAAAAAATTCTAATCGATTTTTAAATAAAGACATGTTTTTCATGAAAATAAATGTTTATTTAGTAACTTGTATTGCCTCCCAGTGCATTTATGACAGCTCTCATACGGTTTGGCATAGAATTAATCAATGTCGTTATGACATGTTGAGGAATGTCCTCCCATTCTTCCAAAATTACATTTTGGAGCTCCTGCATGGTTTGCGGGGCAGGATGATGAGCTCGAACACGCCTCTTCGGCTCATCCCATAGAGGCTCTATAGGATTCATATCAGGACTTCGCGCTGGCCATCTCATAACAGTGATACCAATGTCATTTAAGTACTCCCTGACGATTCCCGCAGTATGGGCCCTTGCATTATCATGCATTAAAACGAAATCTTGGCCAATAAATCCAGCATATGGCATCACGTGGTTCTCTAAACATTTGCGAATGTATCTATTGCCATCTAGGGGCGGCAGTCGTGGTCCCGTCACTACCTCTCAGTTTTGCCTTCCATAGAGATTCCTCCCCAGACCGTCCATGATCCTCCACCATAACTCACTTTTTCGTCAATACAGCATTGCGCGAAACGCTCGTTCTGTCTTCGTTACACCTTACTCCTTCCGTCATTACCGTATAGCATTATCTTGGACTCATCTGTGAAGAGAACCTGGCTCCATTGATGTTGAGTCCAATTTAGATGTTCGCGCGCAAACTCTAGACGGGCTATTCGATGTGCTCGTGTCAATTTGGGTCCATTGGCTGGCTTATGGAGCTTTAAACCACGTTCATTGAGTCGCCTTCTAACGGTCCGAGCACTTACAGCCACTCCGTGAAAGTCCCTGAGCTGTTCTTGTATCTGAACAGAGTTAAGGCGTCGATTTCGTAAGCTAGTAGTGACAATGTATTGATCTTTTCTCGCCGTTATCACTCGGTAACGAGGTCCTCCTGTTCGCCGAACGAAGCCGCCAGTCTACAGGTATCGGTGGTACACTCTTTGAACAGCGGAACGACTTATGTGAAGTTGTGAACTCACATCTCGCTGACTTAGCCCAGATTGAAGAAGTGCTATAGCTTGCGCGGCTAATTCAGGTGAAATATCCATAATTTTATAGCCTAAAACGGTTCAAATTATAAAAAAATAACTAAACTAAACTTTGGTTTATAACAATTGCGAAAATTCAAACCAAATCGACATTAAATTGCTTCAAAAGCAACTTTTAACAGTCATTATTTTTTTCAAATCAGTGACCAAGCTCGGCTTTTGTTCTTTATTTTAAATTCTAAAATTCAAATTTGGAATAATACATACGGGAAAAACGATGAAATATGCCAGCATTAAAAATGCATTAAAACTTTTTTGTTATATTGTATATTTTTTGTGTATTGGGCGTTTAGGCCCGGGAATGTAAGGTGGCTCGATTCAAGAGTCCGGGAGTGTATATTATATTCTTGTTTTTAAACTACATTAAACATTAAATAGCGTATTATCATTATTTTATACTTTTTGTAGTGCTACCACAGATTAGTTAATAATTACCCTTTTTTATATTGTTTTTGAACTAGTGACTAAAAATCAGTATTTTACATAAAATATATTCTGTGAAATTGCAATCTCATTGTTTCATACTTTTTTGAAAAAGATTTACTGAGTAAAACATTACTTTTAATATAAAATTTAATTCATTTTGAAGTACCCTATGTAAATTCATTCCACTAATGTGATGTGTAGTAGAGGCATAATGCAAACTTCACATTCCATTAAGTATTCGATTGACGCTTCCTGTCTGGCGAAACTATAGCGTACAGTAAAGTTTAATATTATGTTCACACTATAGACTGTATATCACTCTTAGTGCTTTCAGAATAGGGCACACAATGTTAATATCTATATCATTTGTGCACATGTCATCACTTATGGTGTATTGATTGTACATTATTGTTGCGACGCAATATATTTATTATGGACGAAATACTATTTCTATAAAATAATAATTTAATATCCCCTTTATTGGGTTACGTACCAAAAGGCTGACAAGACAACCCTTTAAAAAGTTCTACTTTTAGGCTTCCGTTGTTCTTAGATTAAGAGTAAATCTAAGGAAAAGATACAATTGAACCATAATCGATGGACGGATGAAATCTATATTTCTAATTCCAAACTGGCTTTTAGTCAAAAAATATTTGTTTTAACCTAATTATTTGACTTTCGTTTGTTCCGCGTAAGCTACTTATTCAATTGGCTGCTGTTAATTTCAATAAGCGAAACTGTAAACGCGTTTCAATCTATTAATTTAATTAAAGCTTTTTATTGTACACAAGTACAATAACAATAATTGCTCGAGTTATTACTTGTAAGTACATAGAAACGCATGTTTGATTTGATGTTCAATTTAATCAAACTTCAGAAATAATGCGTTGTTTTAAGACCATTTGCGAATAGCAACCGTAGTCTATTTGGTTGACATTTTATTATAGAGTATAATAGATAGAATTTGCCAAGCCAATGTATTACGGATGTGGTAAATTTTGTTTGCTACATGAAGTTGATGGAGATATTAATTTTGCTCTTGTCACACTAATGACTGGAATCTCTAAACAAAACATAAACAGCTCTTTTCTCGCTCTTGGGTGCTAAGCTAATACACGAAGTCTTTGTTAGTTCTAGCGACCTCCGTGGATTTAATGTCATCGGTTTTTTTACCATCTGCTACTCGATGATACGGTGCTAGTTAACAAGCTACAAGGCTTGTAAACTCGCCCTGTGTCATGGAGGCTTAAGAAAAGGAAGAGCATTTACGTCTATGCGTGGTCACCGAGGGTCATATGAACGCTCTCTTAGGCCATAATTTGAATGAGGATCATTACTATGACAGCAAATCAACTCAAAATCAACAGTACAATGATCTAATAAGCTTTTTAATTAATACTCGTGTAGTTAATTAGAAATAAAGGTTCACTGCTTGTTCCCCGTAGGTGATAGCATGATAATATGTAGCCTATATGTTGACCCGACTTCTTAATAATATTTCTGAACTTGAACTTTTGAGTTTATCCCGCACATACATACAGACAAACAGACAAAAATTCTAAAAACTATATTTTTGGTGTCGGTATCGATTGCAGATCACACCCCAAGTTTTCTTTTAAAAGAAAATTCAAAGTACAGTTTTGACTTTCTTACCATTTATTATATGTATAGATACTTTTTAAATCATCGAAATCAGTTCATTCGTTGCGATTAACTAATTTTCACCAATATCAGCCAATATTCACCGGCGGCCAAACATGTGATGTCACAGAGCTCGATCGTGGTTCACTTCGGTCAAACTTCGCTAGCATCTCTACGCACAACACGTACGTCACAACCACCACGCGGCCAGCCGAAATTTCGTTTAGTTATTGGGTCATAACTTCGTCAATATTTGTCGAAGAACAAAAATTTTACCACTGTATTTTATGGAATCGTTATATCTATAAATCTGCATCCTCAACTAGAATCGTTACGGATCCTCATTGACGGCATTGTCTCTGCGCACTCCTCGGATTTATTTTGCATAGGTACCTACTGATCAAAAGGCTGACACAACTATCGGCCAATCGACAGTAGGCATTAAGTAGAGATACTAGATCGCGGTGGATTGTTAGTCTTGCATATCATTAATCTAAGGTTGTTATCGGGACGAAACAGTGACAACATCAATTTTCAAACTAAGCCATTTAATAAAGTTTTCTATGTACGGAAGTACACCTACTTATTCGTAATAGCCCGCCTACACGAGGGACTTTTGTTCGCCGTAATAGATGGCTTACAACTGTACAGTAACGCACACGACGGATTAAAAACACCGGGGACAAAAAGTCCCCCGAATCCACGGTCACCGAGGAACCGGCTAAGACAAAAATACGCGAGAGTCCTCGAAAATGATAGAACATATGTGACAAGAGGCGTCAACGCACACGGCAATCCGCGGTGCACGCTCGATAGTGATGTACACTATAAAGAAGTGGAAACATACAATCACATAAAGAACTTCTTTATGTGATACATCAAAAAAAACCACAACCGAAAGGACAATGGCGAAATATTTAGCATCTATAGATTTCATCATCAGAAATGCAAATAAAATAATCATAACGAATTTATCAAATAATTGAGGGAGGTAATTAGTCTAGAATTAAAAACTTTAAATTAAGGAAACACAATTGAGTGATCATTAAGTAATCACATTTTTGTTATTATGGCTAAACTACTATTTAAAGTGATTTTACTGATTAAATCAACCTCAAGTAAGTTGTTCGCATGTTTTGCATCGCTTTACGCTGAAACTATATTTAATTACCTTTCAGTAGGATCGTCAAACATAGTTTTATTCAATATTATACTGAAAACATAATAAATAATCACAACAATACAAATAAATAATAATCAATTCGATATAAAGGTATGGACCCAGTGTTCTTTTTTAGAACGTCTTCTCTTTTTCTTAAACTTTATGTTAAACGTTATCTCAGAAAATTGCTTCCATAGCGTGCGCCTCACTAAATTTCGGGAGACAAATGACTGCACACTAGAGGTGGCGTTAAAGGTTGAATAAAATTATTTGTTAAAAGTTAATAGTTAAATAAAAATATCGGATAATTTTAATGGTTCAAAATAGCAGTTAATATTTTTATATATAGGGTAAAAAAATCGAATACATGTGTTTACTTTTTTACTAGTTTAATTTAACGGTTGATAAATATATTGAACAACACTATCGCACACCGTGTGCGTTGAACCCGTGACAAGTCCTCGGCGGACATTTTTTCATAATACACGGACAAAAATCCGTTTCAGTTCAGGTCATCAGCGACCAACAGCGTACACATTCCAAAAAAGAGTCACATACGCCGTTCATCATGATATCGGGCGGCCTTCTTATTTCTATATGATTAGATCCAGGTAAACCATAAATAACAAGACAAAAACCTAGCGGTTTTTTTATTATGCACCACGCTTTCGGTTCGCTGTCTATTTACCATGGCTAGGTATAAGTACACAGGCGTTAGTATTTATCAAATTGAGATACTTATTTCGTCCTTTTCAGAAATTCCTGGCCAAGTCTGGCAAGAAGGATGCAGGTGACGTCACTCTTTCCGAGTTCATCCACTATGTCAGAGAGCACGAGAAGAATCTTAGGTTACAGTTCTCGCACCTCGACAAGAATAAAGATGGTAAATATAACCTTTAACCTGTTTTGTATAGCTTCCTTTCGTATCAAATCAATATACAAGGAGCTCTAAAGCGCTGTGTTTAGCGTGTTCGGCCTGTGTTTATGAAAGTCAAGCAACTTACAATGGCCCTTTATCGAATAGATGAACAAAAATTTACCCATGATGACATGAGAAGTAAGTTTTGGCTAAACTAGTGATGGGGTATTATGGTTTGTTTTCTCTTTACATCGTTAATAAAAGAAAACCAAATTCCTAAAAGTGCGTAAGATTTTGACATAAAACCCCGTTAAAAACACTGAAGTCTGAAGATGCATTTCGTTATGCAGCAGTATCATCATTGATAGTCATGATTTGATACTTATACATTAAAGATGTGATGTATGCTCAATGTCGTGACCTCGACAGTCCGAGGCATACGGGGCAATGTTACAATGTCGCTTGCAACCTTTACATATTGTCCATGATCATAAATCCGCCGACATTCAATAACGTACTCAATCTTATTGGCTGATCGTTTCGCAATATGGCTTCCTCTGCTCTAAACCTTAAAACGTTCGTTTGATCTTATTATTCAATGTTAATTAGATTGTAAACCGTGCATTATTACACTTCGTCTTGTCCAGGTCTCAAAGTTTCGACGATCAAAGCCAAAGATTTTTCTGCTGCGATGGTTGGTAATGCCTATTATTTTCCTTGACCCTCTTGTTTTCTTTTCAATATCTACTTATCTTTCAAACACTTTTTTCTTCTCAGCTATTTTCGGGCACAACTAGATATTTTGTCATTAAGCAAATGTACGCAAAATTAATCGCATGATGAGAAAAATACACTGCAGGCCGACTCTTTTAAATGTCCGTTTTGATGTAGATACGTACATATGATTTTTGTTTTCTAAATGTAACTCAAATTGCTGTAAGTTCTCTGACTGAAACAGTTAACCGCTTTATTTAGAACCGCGTGACTAATTAATGGATTCATCGTTACATCATCATTAACACATGACTAATCGAGGAAAGATCTGTTTTAAAACAACTTCATTCTGAAAGTGAAAAACTCGGCTTTGTCCTTTTTGGTTTTCTACCAGTTTCTAGCTCATAATAAGTAGTTATGTGGGTGGATAAGTTTTAAGGTCCATGACACCGTTAACTCATCTCCCACAGATGATGGTAACGTAGTTGTCAGCATATTAGCCTGCGCGTAAAATATATTTGTACTTTCACTAAATTGGTGAGACTAGGCTGAAAGGCTCATCATTATTATGTACACATTTACAGCATTAAGAAAGCAGTTTTGATTCATTCAGATTTCTTGTTCAACATTACTGTTTTTGTTGTTGTAGTTTTTCTTTCGCCTTGCCACATGTCTGCAACATTTTAACTGTTTTGGCAGTAAGTCCGGCTTTTGCTGGTGTCTGGTATTAAATAATAAATGAAAAACACCGTTGAACGAAACCCACATACATACGTTCACGCTATAAATGCCTCTCGGGATTAGCAGAACATACAATTAAAAGATGATAACTATAATTTGTTTGAGGCTTTTTAGAACAAAGGTCATCTCATAACCGCATTTTAATTCTTGAAAACATGTCTTGAAACTTTCCACGGGGTTGGGTATGAAGTTAGCAACGCCCGAGTGATGCTGTGTGGTATCCCAAACGAGTATATAAACTATAGCGGCCGCTTGCCTATGCTATGCTAATATGCTAATTTGCCCAACTTTTTAGATAAAAAAAAGAGAAATTATTAACACTTATCAGTGCATCAGCTACTAAAAGTTATTTGATATTTGGGTTTAGATTTTTTTGTTATGACACTTGATGCGGTTTTTATTTCTTCTACACATTAAGGAAAACTGCCTCGCTATATCTGTGGTTTTAATTCGGTCTTAATCAAACTTGGGATAGGTACCGAAATAATTTTACCAATGGCCTATTAGACTATCGATTTGCGCTTGGCGGTCTTGGAATATCTAAGTCAAGGCCAACACTAGGCGGGCGTGCTCTAATCGTTTTTTTAACCACTTGAATTATACACTTCTGGACACATCTATTGGCCCACCTTGTATTTTCAGTTCCGTTTGGTCCTAGCTAAAATTTTATATTAGATCGAGCAAAAAGTTTTTATGCAGTTTTGAACCTGGCACATTCACAATTTCATTCAATATTCTTTTTTTGAATTTCGAACACAGAATTTAAAGAAACTAAAGACAATTTGGAGCCTGTTTGTTGATATCAAACAATCGAATACTAAGAAAACTTGGTTTTATTGGTTTACTTGGATTTAATTCTTGAAAAAGTGATTGATATCTTTGGTTTGCAACAAACATTACTTATTCTTACCATTAAGGGGAGGTTCTATCAATAATCTATGGATACTTCACCTGAAGTCGCCACCCAAGCTGTGGCACTTATTCAGGCCGGACACAGCCAAAGAAACGTGAGTGCTCAACTTAATTTAAGTCGATCTGCGGTCCGAAATGTTTATCGGAGGTACCTAGAGACTGGCGGCTTTGTTCGTCGCCAAGGAAGGCCACGATCTCGGGTCACAACTGAAAGGCAGGATCGATTCATCGTGACGACCAGCTTGAGAAATCGTCACCTCCATTGAGATACAAAAAAAATTCGCGACTTCCACGGAGTATCTGTGAGCGCTCGAACTGTTCGGAGAAGGTTAAAAGAACGCGATATGGTACCACACAAGCCAGCTAATGGGCCCAAACTAACGCGAGCCCACCGAACAGCGCGCCTTCATTTCGCACGCAGTCATTTAAATTGGACACAGCAAGATTGGAGCCGTGTACTCTTTTCTGATGAGTCTAAAATTGTGTTACATAGCAATGATGGAAGGAAGAAGGTCTACCGACGTAAGGGAGAGCGTTTCGCACAATGCTGCTTTGAAGAGAGGGTTGCTTATGGCGTTGGCTCATGGACTGTCTGGGGCGGTATATCCGCGAGCGGCAAAACTCAACTTGAGGTTATTACAGGACCACGGCTGCCAACATTAAATGCTGAAAGGTACATTCGTGAGTGCTAAGAACCTCACGTGATACCATACTCGGACTATGTGGGCCCGAATTTCCTTTTTATGCATGATAATGCAAGAGCCCATGCGGCCGGCATCATCAGGGAATATCTTCGGGATGTGAACATCACAGTTATGGACTGGCCAGCCAGAAGCCCAGACATGAACCCCATTGAGCACATGTGGCACGAGCTAAAAAGACGTGTTAGGGCTCGTCAGCCAGTTGCCCAGACGATGCAGGAGTTGAAAACTGCCATAGAAGAGGAATGGGAGATGATCCCTCAAAATTTCATAGAGCGGTTGATAAACTCTATGCCTAATCGTATGAGAGCTGTGGTAGATGCCCATGGAGGCAACACGCGTTATTAAATTAAACCTTTATTTGATAAAACATGTTTTTTATTCAAAAATCAATTGCCTTTAACGAGGCGCATATCCGACTTGTTAGGCGTAGCTCCATGTCGTATGGTATTCTGAATTCAAATTTAAAACAATACGATCGAAAAAGATGGTAAAATGTATCAGGTTTAAAACTGCATCAACAGTTTTTGTTCAATCTAGCAATCATATTTCGGTAGGGGCCATCGAAACCTAAACTCTAAGGTGGGCCAATAGATGTGTCCAGAAGTGTATATAGCTAAATGAGAATTATATATATATAACATATTAAGTATTTATGTTGTTCAAAATTCCTTTAAATATTAAATAAAAGTTTAGCGGTACAGATAAACTATATTAAATGGTGTTGAACTTAATTCATTTATAGCTAGTGATTCGGCCTGTCTTTGCAGAGGTGAACTTTATTTTAACGTGATAAAATATTACCTATCTATATAACTCAGGAATAATGGAGCATTCTATAGTGTTGAAAGAATTCTTGAAATCGGTCCAGGAATTTTTGAGTTTATTCGATACAAGTCTATCCCGTTATTTTAATACAGATTTCTATCAAAGTGATTGGCTACCAGCATCTTCAAAAGTAAAGTCGACTTCAATTGTTTAGAATATCATGTTAAACAGCATCAGGATTACTCTTAATGTTGTTCTTAAGACTTAACCTTAGAAAATGCATTAAAGACCTAATATCTTTCTATGGCTATAAAATTCAACTTCATGACTGTATGTATTCATAATATCATGTGTATTTCTCATTATTCTCCAGGAAAGGTGGATCTGGAGGAACTTATATCTGCATTCGCTGATCTTGGCATTGCTGTCGGCGAAAATGAAGCCACCAATCTTCTGAAACGGTAATCTTAATATTTTAAAGTTACTCTTTTAGCTCCTGCGACAGTGTTATTTATGTTAAAAAAAATACTTTTTTGTCGGTATTGACTATTAATATGATAGTGTTATTGATTAAGTTTTCCTTTTTTTTATTTTAATATTTTCAGAATGCATTATTAACACTGGCCATATATGACACAAACTTTGTTTGGGGCAACATCGAACGGTCTGAACATTAACCTATTGAACGCTATCGACCCCTGCATTCATCTGTCAAAAGCGCCGTAAAATAAACTGGGTAATGGGAATTTCCTGTACTGAACCGAAAAGTTGCGCAGTTAAAGGGTCAAAAAATTAGAATCTTGCGAAACTACACGTACTTATTATCACAGTAATATTATAAAGGCGAAAGTTTGTGGTGTGTATGTTTTTTACTTCTTCACGTCTAAACGGCTGGAATTTTTTTAATAAAATTTGGTATGGAGTTAGCTGGCACCCTGGATTAACACATAGGGTACGTTTCACTGCGGGAAAATATCCCTAATAAACCGCGGATAACACCGCGGGGCTCTGCTAGTTTTGTATAAATATAAAAAGTAATTATCTCTTTATTATAGCATACATACGTGCCTCTAAATTTATCAAATGAGGATACCTACCACAACGTGTTGGCCCATTATAATAATAGAGATTGGTATAAATAAAAAAACATGCTGCTTTCTGTTAGTTATTCCAGCAAATTTTAACTAACTTATATTAATATTATAGTTTCAATTTTACTAAATGGCTGTGCGTTTTCACTCAGTGTCTATATTTTGTAATCGAAAATATAAGAAATAAGCAGTTATGTATCTGGAAAGTATATAATTATCAGGGTTAGTAGTTTCGGCTACGATTGTCGCCTATAAATTCGCGAGCGGAATCTAATAATATCATGAATTTGGGGCACGTTGCTTGTTTTGTTTTTCTGACAACGGAAATTTTACGGTTTTCACAGAATTCTATATAACCACTATACATTATAATGTGTGTTTAAAATATGTGTTATGCTAAGCGACCGTTTTATCTTATTATTTTTTAATCTAAATTTCTTATTGCCTGCATTTTATTGGATAAATGAAAAAACGTCATTACAATAATAATGGGATGAAGACTTACTTTTTTTCTTCGTCGATCTGGTTGATTATCAAAAAGTAATGGACACGTATTTCTTATTTTTTCGCGTAATCAATAAGTTACAGAGATATTTTGATTTGATTACAGAGATTATTGAAATGATGAAATGTCGCATGACGACATGTGGTGGTACAATTTATATTCAGAGGTGACGTCACAAGCCCTCACTCCTAAACTTAGATGCGCTTTATCTTGGTAATTTTTTGGTTGATAGATAAAATGAAATAATAAGTGTCCATTATATTTTATACTTAGTTAATCAAACCGACGGACTAAATAGAATTTCGTTTACTTTACCCCCGCTATTATCCCTATTGCATGCGGTAGTAATTATTATTGAATGTGTTGGGAGTAAACCTTTATTTAAAAATAATTTCACATATAAATGAACTCTTTGCGAGGAACTTGATACATATTATTACAAAGAAAAAAAATATATAGACTAGTATTCCTTATGAACTAGTTACCTAAAATAAAAAAACCCTTAATAGCGCACGCACAGAGTTGCAGCATCAAGTGAATTAAATGTTATTTATATTAAATTAAACGAAAAAATACCGATTGCCGCCAAATTAATTAAAATGTATCCCTGGAAAAATTAAATTACTTATTGCCTAAATGTCATGAATAACTCTAAAAACCGTATTTTTTTCTTCCTTTTACTATAACTTTTACTCATAGCAATAAAGTTTCTATAGGTCATTCTTTTATCGCCCACTATGAAATTAAAACTATTAATGTAGACCAGACAGCAAGTCGACGTTTTCAAACTTTTCAAGCACACTTGCGATATTCTCCTTGCAAAGAAAGAGAAAAAAGTAACTATTATTTTCAATTAATTATTAATTAAAAAAGGCGTTTATTACAAAATGTTTCAGAAATGCTGGTTGGCCTATTATATGGTGGTGAGTAAAGAAACCCGCCGAAGTATTAGAGCCAGCCAACGCAACTCGAGCTCGAACCAAGTAGGGTCACACAGTTATGTCCATTCTCACATGTACGTAGCTAACCGTGCAATGTGACCATACCTTTAGTAGCTTCGCAGTAGGTACTTAATATACACAGAGCTGTCACAGTCAAAACTACTTTGACCTTTTCAGGTTAAAAATATAAACCAACTTTGTATATTAGTTTTTGAAGTTCAGTCTTTTATTTTCGGTTCTTTGATTAACGTTCGGGTAAATTTTAATAACAATTACATTGCTTCAAATCCATATGGCGTATTACAGCGGGCCGCGGAGTAGATTTATTAAGGTATTAATAAATCTACTCTGAATTCAGATCTTTCTTACAAGCATCGGTGGTTCAGTGGTAGAATGCTCGCCTGCCACGCGGGCGGCCCGGGTTCGATTCCCGACCGATGCAAGTCTTTTTTTTTACTTTTTACAAGCCAGAGTAACTCAAGTAACTAAAATAGAGATACCTGGCATGTATTATCTTTTCAATATTTCTTAAAATAACCAAACACGAATTGAGTATTGTTTGTACCCGAAGAGTACCATTGTTTTCTCTAAAAGTAACATCAGATTTTTACTAAACCATTAATTTACTTCGAACTTGCATCATGGTTTCATTATACCGAATATTTTTTTTTTGTTTTTTATTTTATATTTCGGAGTGAGAATAGTTTAAGTTAAGCACAGTGACATCTGTCAACTAAAGTAGATAGATATTCATTGCTCATTTTTTTTATTTCTTATTATTTTTCCAAGGTTTCGGTTTTCGGAAAGTTTGTTTAATAAATTAGTTTTGTTTGTTAATTTATTGAGTTATTGTTTTGCGAAGTAGAGATGTTTAAAAAAAAATAACATCAATAGAAGTTCGAGATGGATTACTCAGAAAATTATTGTATGTAATACCGCAATGTAGGTACTTCCACTAACTTAGGTATCTATTTAAAACACTATGTTCTTGTGACCACGAATTTTGAACGAATATGCGAAACGTATTTTTTTTAAATATTTTTTTTTTAACATTAAATTTGCTTAGAAAATGTTTTAATATGTACATGATTGGTATGTTAGGAAATATAGTAACAGATTTGATTATGAAATTTAAATAATTCTATTTTAACTAAACCCATCTGATTGCGGCAAAAATCTATGAATTACTTGAACTACTTTCTTAAAGTCTCTCGAAATATTAAATCGAATAATGAAACCACAAAATTGGATTGAATAAAAATGCTTTACTTTTTTATTTACAAAAATAAATATGCATTGAGTAAATAAAATTGTACCTATATCTTCATAATTGAGAGTAAAGGAGTATCTATTTTAATCAGAAATGGGCATTATCTTTGCTTTATTGTAATTAATTAAAAAGAAAACCGTTAAATAATTTTAAATAGAGTCTCCAACATAGTTGTCAATTGCCATCTGGAAAAATAGTAAGGAATACTTTTAATGATGTATGGATTACTAAGGCCCAAGCACGAACATTGATAGCTATAATAATCGTATCGTCATCGTCAAATTTTGTATGAAAGGAGCCAGTCTTTTCTTACGTCCGGTAGGGGCGCTGCTTCTTCTTCTTGCAACGGGCGTTTCCGCAACTCGACGTCCTTATGGCGCCTGTTTTGCGTGAGGAGGGTGCATAGCCGGAATCACTCCAGCCAGCCCAGCTCCTCCAGGAACGCCCCAGGGCCTTCACTTTGGTGATTGCCTCTTGAAGTTTTCCCGGTGAGCCGAGGAATTTCGCCCGGTATTTGGCCAGTCCGTTGCATTCCAGCAGAACGTGAGTAGCTGTTTCTTCTGCCTCCATGCATTCTCTGCATAGGGGGCTGTCCGTAACACCTAATTTCAAAAGATGTCTGTAATAAAATGAAATGAAATGAATGGAGTGAAATGAAAAATTCTTTAAATTTGTGAAATGAAATGAAACATTCTTCTTTTTGTTAAAATGTCCGGTAATGCGCCTGTTACCATGCGCAATGTAGGTTTGCTTTAGTGTTGCCGAACTATCGATATGAAAACTATCGACAGTTTACATCGAAAATCATGTACCCTATCGATAGGCCTATCGATAGAATCGATACAATCGATAGTATCGAAACTATCGATAGCACAGAACAAGGCAATACTATCGAATGAGTGCAATAGTATCGATACTATCGATACCGTTGATTTTATCTGCAACAATACTATCGATAGTATCGATACTAGCGATTGTTTTAGACTATCGATAGTCTACCAATTTGCAATAGTATTAGGTATGTTTTAACAGTATTGTAGTTGAGGACTATTAGAGGCCGATATATATATTTTTATAAACATTTCTATCGAGCTGTGCTAATTCTAATAGTTGATTGTGATTGACTATAATACCTGAAAATTGTAAACAATACTATTGCAAATTGTTAAACTATCGATAGTATAGTTGCAAATAAAATCGACAGTATCGATACTATCGATAGTTTGTTATTACCGACCTACAATACTATCGATAGTATTTCACTCATCCGATAGTATTGGCTTGTTCTGTGCTATCGATAGTATCGATACTATCGATAAGCCGATCGATTGTCATACGATTGGTCGGCTATCGATAGACTATCAATTAATCCTCGATAGTCGACTATCGATCGGCAACACTAGTTTGCTTAGCTGTAGAAGAGTTTCGGAGACGTCACCAGATCGAGTCAGTGTTGCTGGTGTAGTGCGGCTATTTAGTTTTCATAGAAACTTTGAGGATGCGATATGATTACGGAGCCGTCAAAATTCGTTCTTGGGCCTTAGGTCTATGGCTTTAATACTTGATGCTACTGCTGCTATAAAGGGGTGTCTCGCCTTGGGAGTTTAGCGTTTGGTCGTTGTTAATAATTGAAAAGGAATCATTTCTCGATACAGAGCAAATCGGAACTGGTTTGTTGCTTCATCATCATCATCATCAGCCTCTTAATGTCTCTACTGCTGGGGCACAGGCCTTCTCTATGGATGGAATAGGGAGATTGGGCCATGACCCACCACGCGGGCCCAGTGCGGATTGGCGGGTGCTAGCGACTGCAGATGCAACCGGGACCAACGGCTTAACGTGCCTTCCGAAGCACGGAGGAACTCTAGATAGAAATTTTTTTTTGGTCACCCATCCAATGACCGACCACTGCGAAAGTTGCTTAACTACAACGATCGCAGCCGAACGAGCTAACCACCTGCGCCATCGAGCTCCTCAGTTTGTTGCTTATATATAGCCTTTTAACATTATGCCTGTTTGTCACGTTTCCAATCTAAAGCTAAACACTACAGAAGCAATTTCAAGTTTCGAACTATTAGTAACAAAAGCGAAATTTAGTAACACCTTCTCATCACTCACAACATATTCGCAAAAAAAATGAACTTTTTGTTATAATTAAAAAAGAAGTAGTTTTGACTAGTCGACAAATTTACTGCGAAATTTGATTTAGATTCGAAAGCAACATCGGCACTAACCTGTATATAAAAAACAAATACGGAAACATTATTGTGACCATCTTATATTTTCATTAGATTACGATTGTGTTATTTGTACTTACCATAGACTCATCATCATGAGCGATCTTTGCTTATTACATGTACTGAGTGCGAAGCACCTATGTAGTTTGCGTAAATGTCTGTCCAGATACACGCTCGATTCACACGCGTTTCATAGTTCATCGCGTGGTCATAAACCGAGTGGAAACAATCCATTCAGAACAATGAAAATAAAACGCGATTGAAAACGCGCGTAAAGCGCCTCATCTGGACAAGCTCAAAGTCACGTCACGCGTCTCGTTCACGCACATGGGCTTGTCCACAGGATGGACCAGGACGGCAGCTTGAACATCAGCTACGATGAGTGGCGGGACTATCTCCTGCTGGCGCCTGCTACCGACATCCACGCGCTCATACACTTCTGGCGACATTCCACGGTAAGTGCATTGCTTCAAACTTTGATAAGGAGTTTATCAGACAGTTTCGGCATCTACATATGCCTCCCTAGCATGAGCACTGCGATATGATATATAACACGTGTTTATTACGCTCAATTGTCAAATTACTATGGAGTTTGACAGTTACACGCGATAAAAAACGTGATATAATGTAAATTGTGGTGCTCATACTACGGCGACAGATGCCGAATATCAAGCCATCAAATGTCAAACTTATAGGTTAATCGTTATTCAGCGCCATGTGTTAATAGTCCTATTGTCGTGTATATGTAATTTTAGTGTTCGGTAATTTCTGCCAAATAAATTGAACTCATACACCGAATAACCTAGAGCCTAGTAATCCTACTATGTATAACGATTTTTAAATAGCGCTCAATGAGACCGCGCCCTTATTTTTCTGATACCTAGCTGCATATATCTAGTACATAATAACGTTATCGCAGACGTGAACCATAGCCATAAATCACTTATCTACATTCATGTCTATCTAGCTCACAAAACCGTTTGAACTCGGGGAGCGCCGATAGGATGTGCATGCAGTCGTTTGAGTGAATAATGCTATGGATTAATCCCATATATTGCCTCGTCCCTTACAAAAACGAGAATTTATTTTTTATAAAAGCACCATATATTCATTTTATATAGGTAGTATTCATCTATACTTTTAAAATTAACATAAGTTGTATTGACTTACCAATTATCATATTGGAAATAATCTTAGGGTTGCTCAGGGTACTGCAGTTTGTCGATATTTTTACAATTTTTTTTTTTGTCGTATTCAATTTCTGCCGTTTATGATCAGACTTATAGATTAATAATCTAAATAATTTATGCTATCATAATTTTTTATCTGTCTGTTTGTAAACAAGACAATGCGTCAAACATTAGGAAAGATCAGATGGCCGTATTCTATTATTAAATTAATTTATGTAAAGAAAAAACTGTCGTACGCGTCGTAGAACCTTCTTAGAAAAGGAAATAGCTAATATTTTGTATTATTATGCGTTGGAAATATATAAAATTTATAAAGTAAACATTATACTTCTATCTTACCTTACAATTTGTAATTGCATAAGGATTTCATTGCTTGCAGTAAGAAAGACAATTTATAAAATTAGGTGTAACTAGAAATTTTTTGGATAAGTGATTGAGAGGCATTTGAACAGCGCGCCCAGCTCCCGCTGACTGATTTTAAAGTCTGAATCGAAACCGAGGTTACTGATCATTAGTAGACTTTCCCCGGTCACTTATTTCAATTATCGTTTTTATAGCATAATATGACTTTATTAGATATTTATTAACATAATGATTGACTTCCGGTATCTAAAACGGTGACGTGAACAAATATATTAGTGTAAAAGGAAGACCATTTATCTCACTTTTGGCACGCGAGGTATATTCACTTGCGTTATCAATTTCGATCTGTTTGTGGTTATCCACGACACCGAGATTATGTGATTTCCAATCAAAAGAGACTGTATTGTGTGTGTGTGTTGTGTTATCATTTTTATTTTGTTTTATCGATAGCAATTCAAATGACAATGACATTGTAAGGATATATGATTGATGAGCGTACAGACAGATCTGTTATAAGTATTTATGGCTTCTTTCAAGTTCAGAATCGTTCACTGTCATTGCTGTATCAATATGTAACTACGTCAGTGCGTTTGCTAAGGATTCTTACTCTAATTAAGTCCGTTGCATTAAAAGAAAGCTGTCTATTGCTATTGGTGATTCACAAAGAGCTTTTAATTTTTTACTAGTGACGAGAGAGGCAACAACGTCACTCAGACTGTAGATAGAGAAATGAAAATGCATGTTGTTTTATTGTTCGGTATTAATTTTATAATTTGAAATATCAAAGGTACCTACTTGTTGTATTGGTTGAAGAAATAGTAGAACAGATGGTAATTACCCATTACGGAAACCTACACTGCGCGTGGCATCATTTATATTTTTTTCGGATTTTTAGTACGGTAGTCCAGTGGGCTGTGCCCCTGTCCGAGCAACTGTGGTAAGAAAAATAACAACTCGTCCCGGTTAACTGTATTAGGGTAAGACATTTTTACGATGATCCAGTCCACAAGACTATCTCAACTACTACGGGTAATGAACGCTTACAAACGTGATTGCTGCGTTCGTTTGTCAGTAGTGTTGCCAAGTGTCCCGATTTTCAGGGGTCTGGGGACACGTCCCGATTGGTACCTGATCGGGACGCCAAATGTCCCGATTAATCAAAAAATGAAATTTAGGTAATTAATATATTACTATACTTGGATTAGTAGTTTAAAACGCAATAAATTAAACCCAGACTTAAAAACCCCTTGTTTTTTGCTTGCTGTCCCGAACTGCAACCCTAAATCCTGATTTTTTTACCTTTTGTACCGAATAAACAAATCGGACCTGGCGATACTATTTGTCAGCCATGTTCGGTTTTCGGCCGAAGCGCCGCATCCCATATCTAATAAATTGACAACACTTCTTGCATTATTTTCTGTTCTTTCTAGTTAGCTAGTTTCTTTCTTTAGTTCTTAGAGTGATATACTGTATTGTTTGAGTTGCTGTTATAATCTGATTAGTGTGCCCTGTTGTGTGTGTGTGTCCTGTTGGGAATGTAACACAAAGATTTTTACATAACTGACAATCACTGGTATCACATTGCAATTTGCAATGCAAAGACAAAGAAATACCAATCATAGTTAGTCAAAATGTTTCGTACAAAGTCTGGACTTGAATGACTTGTCGGTAAAACTTTATTTTTATTGAAAAGACCAGACCATGTATTCTTATGAATAAATATATAATAGTACTAATACAGAAGTAAAATACTTATCGCTCGCTCTAAAATAGTTGCATAATGACGACCTCCGTGGTCGAGTGGTTTATACGCCGGGTTTCATGGTGTCGCCGACTCGAGAGGTCCCGGGTTCGAATCCCGGTGGGGGCAGATGTTTGTGTGATTAATACGAGCGTCATGGATGTTATATGATGTAATATTTATTTCCATATCCATATTTCCGTATCCCATAACACAAGCCTTACAGTGCTTACTTTGGGGCTAGGCTAATTGGTGTGAGTGTTGGAAATATTTATTATTTCTTAAAAAAAACTTGTTGATTATGTAAGTACCTACGCAATACAAAGTCGGCAACGTCTTTTATAACTAGGTACATTGTGAAACAAATCATAATCAATACTTGGTGTAAACAAAAAATGGAATATTGCAGTCGTCTGCATCTGCAATCGTTATTTTCCACCCACCAATTCACACTGACTGAGGCCTCATATTGAAGTCATAGCCTACGAATTAAAAATCTAATTCGCTCGTTCTCCTTATTCCATTGATAGGGAAGGCCGATGATGATGGGTAAAAAACAAAAAGCTTCTACACACCAAAAAATTACTTACAGTGAACATATTCTGTAAAACATAATTAATGTATTGTGTATTGAAACGATAAGATAACATGAGTAATAACTTTTTTATCATAAAGTCCTGGTCATTTGTGAAACCTTTATCAAAGTATTCACAAACGTGCCCCCGTAAATGGGCGATGGCTATTGGTACATTCCGCTCTTGATAAAATTTATTATCGGTGGAATTTAACCTATAGATATAATTGAACCGTCAAAACAATACTGAGAACAAAATTGTGTTTTTGAAGGACAACAAAAAATAAAAAAATCAAAATTTCAGATTAAGTACATGGGTTGTTAATATTTAACTCAAACCAGGCAATGCCATGTCATTTTGACTTTCTTAAGGTTCTCTCATGTTAGTTATGTTGTAGTGATATATGATTTCTTTAAATATAAAAAAAAACGGTTAAGTGCGTTTCGTACTCGGGCTACCAAGGGTTCCGTACAAACTACTCGCAAGCGATGGCAATGTTCAAATGTTCTGAAGTAATAATAAATAATTGTTCAGACCAGTTTAACATAATAATAATACTTTTTATCATAATAACTATTGAGACTATAATAGAGAATATGATAGAAACTTATACATAGACTATAAATTATAGTCTACCGGACGAACAGTTGAAGGTTGAATTGAAACACACATATAATATAACCCCATGCATTGTAGCTGATATTCTATAGCGAGAATACTGAACTATATTTCCCTATGCGATAGAATCAGAAATGAGGAAATCCGTAGGAGAACCAAAGTAACCGATATCGCTCGAAGGATTGCTCTGCTGAAGTGGCAGTGGGCAAGTACGTAAGTAGGCACGTAGCAAGAAAAACCGATGGCCGTTGGGGCGGAAAGGTTCTACAAATTCTACCACGCACCGGACGACGCTCAGTGGACAGGCTCCCTACAAGGTGGACCGACGATCTTGCGAATGATGGATGCGAGTGGCGCAGAACCTATCGGTGTGGAGATCCTTGGGGGAGGCCTATGCTCAGCAGTGGGCGCCGTACGACTGACATGATAAAGCGCTATTGTAACTCGTCCGGTCATCTCTACATTTAACACTAATGCCTTGCTAGCATTCTTTTATCTAATTTTGTTTATAAATTAATGATAAAAAGCAAATATAGCTCTTCATCATATCAGCCGTACGACGACGCCCACTGCTGAGCGAGTGATCATATAAGCCTAGGATCTCAGATCTCTCTAAATTCGTAGAATAGAGTATGACAAATAGATGACATATAAAATTGCTACCAGCTTCCGCTCTGTGGGCATTTTTTTAGTTGATAGTGTAGGTAGAGACTACTTACTGGGCCTTCACAAGTGCTTGTAACAGCCTAGACTGAATAAATGACTTTTCATTTTCTTACTTTTAATTTCAAAATGATTCTTACACATTAGACCAGGGTCGATAATTTTTGAGACCAAAAAAAATTATATCGATTTACGGTAAAACTGCAAGTCCTATGAAAAAAAGTTAAATGGCAAAGTTGTAGGTAATAAAAAGATCTACAACTTTTGTTTCGACACTTTTTTCACATAACCTCAAAATTTATGTGAAAAATGCGAATAACCGAGTTTTTGGTTTTTGATTATTATTTTTTGCAAAAAAAAAATATGTTTTCACGAAATTTGGTGAAAACTTACCTTTGCATGTCCCAAACATACAGTAATTATTTTGATTTAAAATATTCATTTTTTCACCTTATTTTGACTTAATATCGGAAAAGCACCCTTATTTTCAATCGAAAATTCTCACGTCAAAATATCTGCTTTTTTAAAAAAGTTGGGGTGTTTTTTGTTTGTTGAAATCTCTACTTTCTGATGGTATAAAAAAAATATACACTACTATGGTAAATGTTCTCAGAAACTGCAAATTAATAATGAAAAAAACTCCAATCCGAAAAATTGATTTGAATCATTATGTATAATTTTGAACTATTTATTAAAATTTACACTTTAATTACTCGAAAAACGTAAGATTTCATGTTATATTGATAAACAGAAAAATTACAAATCCATAAAACATGCAAAAATAGTTGTTGTAAGTAGGTATTAAAAATAGGATTTTCCGATTCGAGTTTTTTTCATTATTAATTTGCATTTTCTGAGAACATTTATCATAGTACTGTATATTTTTTTTATACTATCAGAAAGTAGAGATTTCAACAAACAAAAAACACCCCAACTTTTTTAAAAAAGCAGATATTTGACGTGACAGTTTTCGATTGAAAATTAGGGTGCTTTTTGGATATTAAGTCAAAATAAGGTGAAAAAATGAATATTTTAAATCAAAAAAATTACTGTATGTTTGGGACATACAAAGGAAAGTTTTCACCAAATTTCGTGAAAAAATAAATTTTTTTGCAAAAAATAAAAATCAAAAACCAAAAACTCGGTTATTCGCATTTTTCACATAAATTTTGAGGTTATTCGAAAAAAGTGTCGATACAAAAGTTGTAGATCTTTTTATTACCTACAACTTTGCCATTTAACTTTTTTTCATAGGACTTGCAGTTTTACCGGAAATCGAGATTAACCATTTTTTACCCTTAAAAACTCACCCCCTCCCCCTTCCCGACCTCAGATCGCCCGTAATTTATTTTTCCTTTCATTTTTATTATATTCTCTACCTTTTCTAATGGGTTTCATCCTACTATATTTTTTTTTCACTTTTCACCATTTTTAAAATTATCGACCCTGGTCTACATGTAGGATTTTATTTTCTGTTACTGGCCGCTCGGACGCCTAATTAGAAACATTTTAAAAAAGCTGCCATAGCTCGTTCTTTTTTTTAAATTGGAGAATAACATTTCTTTCTTGGCTTTTTCTATTATATTGGCGGCAAATAAAAAAAATATTTGAATTTTATGTTGTTCAAAATATAAGTTGTGATGCGTCAACTAGGCAAATAATTATTAATGTACATCATAAGTGGGCGTACAGAAGCATAGCTGAGCAGTTAAATTATTTTGTTATGAACGTTTCCTTAGCGAACAGCGTATATCCGTTTTATGTAGACTGGCCAGCAAATAGTCCGGATTTAAATATGATAGAAAATCTCTGGTATATTGTTAATTAAACGTAACGAACTATTTGAAGCATGGAATTCAATCCCCCTAGAAATATGTATGAAATTAATTGAATCAATGCCTATCATTTACACCCCGTCCGAAAAGAAGTTTCACTTCAAAAATTAAATATCATCAAGTAGTAGCAAAGTTTTGTGTAATATTCATTTTGGAATCAATAAAAGACAATTATGCGGTTCCTCTGTTATTTTCTCCGTGGTTCTCCATGCAATAAAAATTATTAATTATTTTTATAAACATTAATGCTGTATTAATATTTCATGTAATCGCACTTTGTTTTTATACGTCAATGATTCGCACACTTGGTAAGCAATATCCCCGTAAAATATACATCCCATGAAGCTTTGTCCATCGGCATAATATGTACACGTCTATATTTTTGATAGTAAATAGTCCTATAACTTTCTTGAATTAGGACAGGGTAATTCAGGTATGCTTGACATCCGCTTAATAGTCCGGGAGGTAGCGTTGCATTTTTGGCAGTGATTTTACGCCGACTGTTTGCCTTCCTTTACTATTTATCGCGAACTACTTATAACTGAACCAAGCGTCAGCTGGCGCACCCGCGGTGGGTGTGGAATTGGGAGGTTGCGGAAGTGGTAAAAAAAAATAAAAAATTAAGTAATAGTACGCCAGCTCAAACTTTTTTCACGAATAGTTGACATCATACTGAGCTGAAAAAAAATCGTCAGCTGCATCGTGAAGGGGGGATTATGCGTCAGCTGGCCGCATGAATTTGTAAAAAAAAAACGTAAAATAAAGTTATAATACGTCGGATGAAATTGAACTACGTGATTCTTTAAATAATCATAAGTACAAAAATAACAATCAGCTGCGTATATAGCGGTGGAAAGACAGTCAGCTGACGCAGTAAAGGTAAAGATTATTCTAGTAATGGACAGAATCTTACTCGATATATTTTCGTTTCGTTTTATTTGTATTTGTTTTGTATGGAATAAAAAGATCGCGAAAGTTATTCATCGTCGACATATATATATATATATATATATATATATATATATATATATATATATATATATTTCATTCTGTATAGAGAATGACAAGGATAAACTGTTGTTATATGATAACTAGTTGACACTTTTTGGAATTATGTTTTCAATTGGTAATAATTGTTCTATTACAACGAAAAAAAAATATATTTTTACCTAGAAGACATACAAAAACGCTATTTAGTCTATAGACTTATCTATGCTATGACGTCAAAACATTTGTAAACAAACACTCGCAAGCACGTAGGAAATAAACTTTCTAAGTTAATATTATAAAACCATGATTTCTAATAGATCACATGAAAAATATAGTAGTTATCATGATACACTTGGTAAAAGACTCCAGAAAAGTTGTGGTTTAAATTGCCAAGAGAAATAAACATACTTACACATGAACATATGCTTAAAACTTGCTAAATCCTGTAACTTTATCGACTCAAAGTCTTTTCTTTTTGCAAAGATCAATTCGATGTGAGTAGGTGCTCATTGATAATATTAAAAGTTTAAAAATACAATTTTTAAGGTTATGAATGTACCTACTAAGTCAAAGAGTTTTGTCGTTTCTGCTTTCACAAATCCTGAGGCCAGCATTAATTTAGTCAACAAAACCAATAGGTAACGGGAACCTTTTCTACAAGATACAAGAGTGTTTAGATACATCTTTATAAGAAATAGAGATACATTTGTATAGTTTTTAAGTAAAGTAACGGAAAATATTCTTCTTTATTCTAGTGAATTAAGTTATTTTACAAATTTGAAAAAAATTAAGAATATACGTAGATTCTGGGACTGAAGTTAGTAGGTTTCCAGAAAAGGCCTAAAATACGTAGATCTACGTAAAAAGACGTAGAGTTGGCAACACTGGGGACAGGCTTAGGTAGCCCGAAGGTCGTGTTATGGGTTCAAGGAAGGCCAGAATGTATCGCAAAATATGTGTTTGAGAGCGAACAGCCTCACAGCAATACTCCAAAATTTTAAATCTTGACTGGGTCAGCTGACGGTCTTTCCACCGCTACACAATCAGCTGATTGTTGTTTTCGTACTTCGTACTCTAAATATTTTGAAGAATCGCGTAGTTAAATTTCATTCGGCGTATTATAACTTTATTTTACGTTTTTTTTACAAATTCATGCAGCCAGCTGACGCATAATCCCCCCTCCACGATGCAGCTGACGATTTTTTTTTCGCTCAGTATGACATCAACTATTTATGGAAAAAGTTTCAGCCAGCGTACTATTACTTTTTTTATTTTATTTTTTTACCTCTTTCGCAGCCTCCTACACCCGCACCCACCGCTACTTGAGCAGCTGACGGTCGGTTCACTTATCAGTCATATAATATCAACTATCGACGTTAATATCAGCCGGCTTACTATGACTTTTGCATTTGCAACGCTACCTCCCGGACTATAACAATTTGCCACTGCTGCGTATTAGACCAAGCGAGTGTTTTCCACCTGCGTAGTGTCCATGGCTGTTGCCACGCATCAGCGTTGTCAAAGATCGTTGACTCACTTAACTAAATGAAAGGAAGTACAGATCGCTCGTCTCGAGTGCTATTTGCTCACCACAGGGGTGTGGCGACGTACGCAAACACTTGATGTAATGTAACGATGTGACGAGATTGATCGCAGCCGTAGCACAACTTGTTGTACCGTTTCTTATTTTGTGCCGAATTCAATTCTATTATCACCTGCGAATAGAGTTGAAAACAAAGTTTGGCGGGTCTAGTGAGGTCTACAACGTAACATTTTTAGGGTTGATTAGATGATGTTATTTTGAAAATCGTAGAAAACGATCAGTATTGTCTTAAATGTGTGTGGTTGCCGTCCTTCCTTTATTGCCATGTGTAAGTGCTATTGCACTAACGACGTCGACATCAGAATATTGTATGTATGTGTTGCTTCCTTGAAAATCAAAACCTTGTTTTGTTTATGGCTGTTTCTTACCAGTCAACGATTTTTAAATTCTATAACGCATACAAAGCATTAGTACTTTCAAAAACACGTACTACAGAATAAAAATATAGACTTTTCCTGAAAAAAATTATGAATTACTTGACAAAAACAAAACAATGATAAATGATTGATTATCTGGAGGTATTAAAAATAAAGTGTACAACATTTATCTTAAATATATGATATTAAAAATATACTGAAATTTGTATCTTAATCTCGAGAAATCAAAATGATTAATTGCATTTTGTTCGCGCTAGAAACGTTATCCATGCACAGACATGAAAAATGTAATTATTGTCTTTTAATCTGCAATTACAATATTTGATTGATATGCATCGTTAAGTTCTAATATACGTTGCATGCATTTAGTAGTATGTTCATAAATATAATATTTTTTTCAATACATAATTATGAATACCTAGATAGATAGATAGATTAACACTTTATTATAACACCAAATACATAATTACATTCACAGACAATAATATATACCTACTCAGTATTCTGACGATGCAGACCTGATAAGGCTGCGAAACGTCAATAAATAAATAAAGTCTCGTGCATTAACCCGTTAAAACTAGTTTTATTTAATGAGTGATGTGCGTGAAATCCTAAGAAACAAATACGTACTCTGTCAGTAGTAGAAGTTTAAGTTTATCCGAGATGGGTGCTTTTTGTAAAAACACAAAACTTATAAGCATCGGCAGAGGTTTTTTACATGAAAGCAAATACAAATACTATGCAAGACAAGATTAATACAAGCAATCGAATATCAAGAAAATTACAACTTATTGTTGTCATCTACTTCAATCGACCGCTATAATAAAGTTGACGGAAGTGGGTAAATCCATTATAATTTAGCTGTCGGGTATAATCGTAACTGCGTCATCGATTTCCCAATGTAAAAGTTATTAGGGTCCTAAGTAATTGGTGTGTATTGTGTGACGTCGGCAAACTATTGTTAGCGATAGCCCTGACGTGTAATTTAGCGGCTTGAGCTTTAAGGACGATTGATTATATTAGACCGAGACGAGTCCGAGCCGTGATGAGCCTGAATCTACACTCTATACCCAAAAGCATAGGTTTTCGTCATTGACTGGGTTGTACAGTTGTCGTTACTCCGGCAGATAGGAAACCCCCTATCTCGTGTGACGCAACTGACCATCCTTGTCTTTTGTCAGCGATTCTGTGTTAAACTGTTAAAGAAAGCTCTCCACTAACTGGCTTCCGTGAACTGAGTATAGTTGAGGTGCATCTAAAATTTTATGTGGTTCTTCATTTTTGTAATGACGATGACACGAGATTTTTACAAAATTTAACTGGCGTGTTGAGGTTACGCGATTTGTTTAAGATGTGACCAGCGAGGGCCTTGCTTAGTTTATCAGAACTCAGATGAGTGTCGGAATCGGATCAAACGCAAGCACTTGTCGGACAAATCATTACAAATGCAATTAGCAACAAAACACACAAAAAAACAGATGCGAAAGTGATAAAACAAACAGACAGCCGAACCTCGCTCTCCCTCTACCTACATCAAGAGATTATCACTCGCACGTTACGTCAAGTGGATAGGCAATTGTTTGCCTACAATTTAAAAGCACATTGTTTTTAATACTCTATGGTATTCTTTTTACCCGACTTCGCACGCAAGAGTTTTGTAGAATTTTAGTATTTATAAACGTAGATAACTATGAGACCCAGGAAAAGGAAATACTAAAAAGTACTCGAAGTAATAATCCTTTACGATGCTGCTGGCAGAAGCTAGGACTAATCATAGAACTTAGGTATTAAACGATGAAAAATAATAATTATCATAATATTTATAATTATTAAAATTAAATGAAAAACTCAGAATTTTACTGCTTTAAAAGTTCATTTTAACGATGTTACTTTATGTTACTAAAGCTTTGCTGAACATAATGAGAGGTAACGTATTATTTGCTTGTAGGTAATACTTAATGGACTCCCTGTCTTTAATAAGTATGTGAAATATAACCAAAAAATGTTGCCATTCATATTGTCCTGCGGTTCTAATTGTATCTAGGGACTACTTTGCACAGCTACAGAGCTTTAGTTGATTTACGTCACATTTTAAGTAAGTTCTTTATAATAATATGATTTAATAAAACCCCTTGTTCAGACCAATGCATGCTACTTAATAATCCCCGCGATATTAACTGCCTCAATGAAATAACAAGACTACTTACTGTTTTTTACTCCTAACTAAAAAGTGTGAAATAAAAATGTTAATAAAAAAATTAAGACTGCTTTAAAAATACTTTAAATAACTACTGAAAAAAGGCAGAAACAAGTTATTTTTAAGCAGTCTGTTGTTTTTAATTAGGGTCTTAGAGAGACTTTACACGGGCCGCTTGCAACAGTCGAGATGGACTGCAACTACAGTCTGCTACGTACATACATGGACCGCTCGAGCAGTTGCGACTGCTTCGACTGTCGACAGCGCTGTGAAATGCTCCAAGCTGTTGACTCTGACTGCAAGGGCGGTCCGTGTATGGTGATCACTGGCTAACTGCTGGAGCAGTCCGTGTATGAATGGATAGAAATATTCTCTTAAATTGTTTATTAATTAAAAATCGTAATGTGAAACAGTGTTCTGTTTTATTTCCAGTAGATGATATTTCCGATTTGGAAATATTAAAAAAGTTCATAATACGACGGTTACAGTTTCGTTTTTTAGTCAAAGTCTAGGACAGACAACACCAACAATGCAGCTCGTTAAATAAACAATCGGATTTTTATGTTTAGCGCACGCTCCGTATGTGCGACATAGATGACGTCTGTCTGGTGACGTCCGCGCAAATATTTACTGACCCACAGTTTACTCAGAGACGTAACACAAATACGTAGATATATTCTAGCCATATGAAACTATTTCTGCTGTTAATCAGTTACTGCGCTTGTGATAATAAATAAATAAAATAAAAATAAATTCCGACAACTTTCATAAATCCCTAGCGAAGAAGAGCATAAAATACTTATTACGATAGAAACAACTATACTTTCTGAATAAATTTCTCATGCCCACACCAAACTAATTTTCAAAATAAGGTTTTGACCTTTGGAGGACACTCCTGATATGTTTATTTTATTCATTTTGATATTCATAGAAATACGATGTGTTTTAAGCTATATTACTTACGGTGTTGCCAGAATATGAACATGCGGTGGTTAAGTGGTTTAGTTCAAGTTTATTGTTAAATATATTAATGTAATTGTATAAAAGTAGGCATATTTTCGACCAATTTAAAGCAGTCAGTGACAATATATTGTCCTAAATATACATACTCGTATAAAGTAACCTTGTTTGATACAACAAGTACCTAATAATACAAAATTAGGAATATCTCGAGCGTATTATCTAGCCAAGTCTCGATGGAGCTGCTTGTTTATCTCTAAAAAGTAATGAAATCTAGACAAAGTCGTGCCAAGTCTAAGATTCCTTACTACGATTTCTTTATTATTATAGTTAATGTTGTGTGACTTGGCCGTTGAAGGGTACTCCAGATCTTCGATTATCCTAGTTTTTACAGTTTTCCCTTTATGTGGCCATTAAACCCTAACTCTGGACCAAATTTCAGCTCTCTGAGTTTATGGGAAGTACTAGTTCTATTATGATGATCATGAGTGAGTTAGTGAGTGTCATAAATTCGAAACTTTGCTTTCGCTTAACTTCGGAACTAAATGACCTACAGACTTGAAATTTTGGATTTTAAGTATGTTATTATGGCTTACTGGATGACGAAAATTTCAGCGTTCTGGTCTTATCCAGAGGTTCTTAAATAGGGGCCTGAAAATGCGGCGAAATGGTTCCAGTAAATGATGGTACGGCAGTGTTGTCCCCCTGATTGACTGTTGTTTTTTGTGTGTTGTTGCGCGTGGATGTAATCTGTTTGTAAAAAATCTAGCATAAAATGCTTTCTCTACTTCACACAGCTTATTAACTAAATATGCTATTATTTATATATGTATATCCTTATAGGTAACTAGCAAACCAGGCGAACTCCGTTTCGCCATCAGATGGCTTCGTTTTATGTAACATTTCGTTTGGTGATTAAAAGAAGAATTTTTTTTTTGAAATTTTTCCTGAATTTTCTTTGCTATAAACCTCACGGTGCCCGAGGCCTTTCCAACGAATGCAAAACCGTGGAAATCGGTTCGTGCGTTCTGGAGTTATAGCGTCAGGAAGGAAAACCCGACTTATTTTTATATAGTAGATGAAAAGGCATCTTTACAAAAAACAAATACGAATAACCATGTTAAGTGCCGACATAAAACGCATTAACGCAATGAAGCCGCGTGACGCGAAGCGATGTGTCTGACTAGACACTTAAACAATTAAAAAAATGCTATTTCATCATCTACAATAATCAAGAATGTTCCCGAGACATTTACTGTTTGCCCGAGTAAGCAGCTTGCTGCTGGCAAGTCAGCATTATAGAGCAATTTCAAGTAAACAAATTTAATGTTCGTAATAAGTGTTTCTGGTTAATTCACTTGTTTACTGTAAAAACTTGGACTCTTGCTTTCGATTTGTTTATCTTGTAACCTTCGCGATTGTACTTTGCACTCTAGACGGAGTGTGGTGGGTGTAGCTCAGTGGAGCGATTGTATTGGTCCACTGCGCGATAAAACACACCACAAGTACTATTATAATGTCATTTGTCTATCAAGGAAATGAAATCAAATTGACGCGTCCACTAACCCCAGACTGTTCGTCTTAAAACCTAGATAGAGAAGTACGAAGGACATAACTTTTGTATCGTAAATAAATATTTATGTACTTTACAAACAACATCCTTGTAGTAAGTATTAGTATTTTTCCAATGATTTACTTTGATAGCTTTTTAGTAGACTTGCAACGAATATTCGGTATTCGGCCTATTCGGCTGCTTTTATTATATTCGGCCGAATACCGAATACTTAAATAATATATTTTGTCATAGAGAAATAAATGGTAAAATGAAAAATTAAAATCGATTGATTACGTATATATTCATATTTTCATTTCTGTTATATACAATCATTTAAATAGTCATTGGTATATAACACAAGTACATAACAGCTTCTGAATTGGAAAAATTTAGGATTCTATGTATTTGAATTATTGTGGTAATCAAAATTTAGAAGGGTAAGGTTCTCATTTCTTTTATAATCATTTATTAAGTAGTCATTGGTACATAAAACAGGTACATAATTTAATAATTTTCTGTATTAAACAAGTTAAGATTTTTTCTATGTATTTGAATTATGTTCATAATCAAAATTTAGAAGGGGAAGGTTATGGTGCAGAAATACTAACTTTTCTGCATTTTTAGGAAGTAGTTTACTTCTTTTTTTCTCGTAGATCATCCCAGCTTCAGAGAAAAGGCGCTCTGAATAAACACTACTTCCTGGCGCCGACAAATATTTTGCTGCAATCTTAATCAAACACGGAAATTCAAATTTCCTTGCTTGCCACCATGTATACGGGTTGTCATGACGTGATATATAACTAATATTTAAGAAAAGATCAGAACAACAGCGGGCGCGCGGGCGATGAGTACATTAGAACAAATCAAAGGAGCGCGAAACAATCACGCCTGTACAAGTTTTTGGCACTAAAATCCAGCCGAATACTTTTGCCTAATATTCGGCTATTCGGTCAGGGGCCTCGCCGAATATTCGGTATACTGCCGAATATACTATTCATTGCAAGTCTACTTTTAGCCATAATAAACTGGAATGATTGATTTGGACACTTTTTCTCAGGATTGCGTGAAGGATCAAATTTATGTTAATATGAAATACTTAGTATGTCATCCCGAAGAGTTGTATAGAAGTCAAACTTCCAAATCAAGAAGACTTACGAGTACATATAGTCATTTACGAGTTACCACATATTTGGACATATTTTGATACTTGTAAGGGAGTTACAATCAATAGGATGCTGTCCATTGACTTAGAATCATAGATATTTGGCAAGAAACAATTTAAATCACCCTTCGGCATTCATGGTTAGACTTGGGGTCCCATATTTAGGTCCAACGGAGGTGTTTTTTTTTGTTAAAACTAGTGAATACCTGTTCCCTCGTATATTAAAACACAGCCCTAACAAAAATTCTGGAACCTCTTATACATAACAATGTTCGGGAACGGGCCATATTCCAGCAGGAGTCTGCGCTGGCTCATAAGGCGAAAAGTACATAAAGGACATTGCTCGTTCCCGATACATTGAATTCCCCAGAACGCACAGCAATGAGAAAATCATTCAGCATCATCATTTATAAACTCTCCTCATGCATTTGTTGAAATACGGACAACTTGATGAACCGTGGACTACAACAGATTGTATTAGATTTTGAGGTTATAATTTTTATACTTAATCGTTAACGATGTACCCTTTATATATTCTGAATAGATTTATTGTTTACCTCTATGTAAGGACTTAAATAATATGAATTGAATGAACATAAAATGCATTTAATAATAAATATTATAAATGCTCATATTCGTATTGATTTATGAGTGTTGACAACTGGCACCTATGATACCATTTACCTGTTTTTATATTTTATTATTGGTAATAAGGTATGTACCTTATTATTATTATCTTAAAAATAAAAAGATATATGGGATGGGAGTATAAAAACTATCTTTACATAATTTCAGAAATTATCTACCTATGGATATAATATAAATACTAGTGATTAAGTATTATTATTATTAGTAGCCCAAGATCGATCAAAGTGGTGTGCATTTGGAGAGGCCTATGTCCAGCAGTGGACTAAGATGGCTGTTGATGATGATTGATGAAGTATTATTTACTAAGGAGGGTAGGTACATAGTTCTATTCATATGTTGAAAAATACATATGGTCGCGTATGTTAGACTTATTAAGGCTATCTATAAAAATGGTTGGAATAGAAGTGAATTAATTAGATTTAAAACACTTTTACTTGAAATTTTTTTTTTATCTCATTGGTAGGAGACGTGCGGGGCTACTGCAATCATGCGCCAATTTCTCTCACTGCTAAACATGCCGCGATTTGTAATGCTATTTTGCCTCGACTGACTGTAATTACCGGTTGTAAAACTGATTAATGGTTATTTAAAAGAAAAAATAATCAAAGACAAAAACTACAATGTAATAAATCCAATACTACGTTGAAAAGACATATGAGAATTATTTCCTTCCCTTTTACTATGACAGTTGGCGTGCTCGAACGTGCGATAAATTGCGCTCTGACTCACGATTTCAAGACAGACTAGATATCTTACGCTTGAAATTGTGTGGTGTAATTGTCACTTTATACACAAACGACACATCTCTTTTAGTCCGGTCAATTTAGACAATTCAAATAACAAAAACTCCGACAGAGCCAAATATTGGTGGCGACCTTTGTTTTACCCTTATGAATATAAATTTAAAAGTCCCTATCAATCCCATGCGAGCTTCAAAAGTTATGCGGGGCCAAATGTCAAAATTGTAGGTTTTTTGACTTTTTCTCAAAAACGGTAAGTTTTATCAAAAAAATACCTTTAACTAAAATTGTAGATCTCAAAATGCTCTACAAAAATGGTTCTCATAATTTTTTCTCTAAGTATCACCGTTCCTGAGATATCGTGATTGTGAGAGTCACGTACTACATAATATGCACACATTTCCTCACCACCTATGAGGTAATGTACTCGGCGCGTTTTTTTAACGTGGTTTCCCCGGTAGGCGTATTCAACTAACCGTTATAATGTTATTTTTAGAGACAATACGAATTTAACTGAAGAAAGATTATTAATATTGATTTTTGTTATTGAATTTAATTGCCGTTCTGATTTTCAAAGTTCTTTCAAAGTTGACCAGCGTTTTTCTTTTTCATCCAAGTTTTTATATAACCGCATAACTTTTGAAGCTCGCATGGGATTGATGGGGACTTTTAAATTTTTATTTATAAGGGTAAAACAAAGGTCTCCACCAATATTTGGCTCTGTCGGGGTTTTTGTTATTTGATCCCTATTTTTATGTCTAAATTGACCGGGCTATTTAAGAAGCTTTTAAATTTAGATGACACAGTCTCTTAAGGCTCTAATAATGACATGACAGCAAATTGTGTAGTAGGTTGTTACAGAACTTTTTTTTTACCACAGAATGTCCGTTTACTTTTATTAACTGCTAATAAAGTAAAAAAATAATAGAATAATAATAGTGAAGGACATTTGTTTGTGCATGCTGGGGCAGATTTCGTCGATGTCCTTTACTCACCTCACCACCCGTGGCATCGACTTTATCAGGCGTGAGGATTGGGCCCTCTCTCAACCCAGTTGAATCCCTCGGTTTACAAGATATGGCAGTACTTAAGGGGGAAGGTCAGCGCTAAACCCCAACGCAACTTGGAGTCACTTAAAGCACCCTTTTTAAAATAGTCGCCGATATTGACATGAAAGTCGTGCGTGCTCCGATTGATAACTGGCCTTACAGATTGAAGGCTTGTATCAAAGCAAGAGGAGAACATTTTGAATAATTTTAATGTGGTTTAAATCTGTATCTTGTACAATTTAATTTGATATATGAATGGTTGTAGTGCGTAACTCATTGTGTCGTTAATTTAACTTTCCTTATGTGACAAAACCTGTGACCTAGCTAGTGTTGCGCTACCCATGCATATCGGTCCATGTTCTACTCGAAGCAACTGATCTATTGCTATAGCAAGAAAGGCGGTAGCATGAAATCTAATCGAACTTAAAAATTAATGATTTCTCTGAATGTGGTTGTTAGTCGTTGAAGGGATCGATCAGAAACTGTTAAAATTATAAATAATCTGATATAATCTAGTCTTTTAAGGAAGGAAGGAAGTTTATCTTTCGCTGCCTGCCCTAAGAAGACAAATATCGTGAACAACAGAAAGAAAGAACGAACCACACAAAGATGATAAAATGATTATAATTTGTCTGAAAATTCTATGAAAAACGAATCGATTGATGTATAAATCATCAAAATCGGTCCACGCGTTTGGTCTCTAGTGTGCCACAAAGAAACAAACATACATATATAGACTGTTAAACACTATACCCTGTCTGCGGTATTGTTTTTGTGTTCTGTCTATATAATTAAATACCTACGTTATTTTAAAAACTTTTCCTTATCTCTGTGAAAAGTTATCTTTCATAGTGTGTGCTACAATCTTACCATTATCATATCTTTGTATTTTTTTATAATCTTGATACTTTATCCTAAACTTGATTGTTCTTAGATAAACCAAAGCATATTTGCAAAAGCGAGATTACAATTCTCAGTTGTAAGTTTGTTGGTACCAAGCTCTAGTCACTGACTTGTCAATAAGTCATAAGGCAATAAGTGTTTCAAATTCCGATAACTGGATATGTCCTGTTTAATATGTATCTAAATAACCAACGTTTATTTAAAAAAATTACATTGATCGTTGTCTGTCTACCTTGGTTAGCTTGATGAATTTTTGTTTATTAGAATTTGGCATTCAAGCGGAATCATCTGCAAGCAAATGAAAGGGAATGACAAATGTTATAACTTTTCCTCATTTATGAATATAGAGACCATGGAATTTTAAAACAATATTTCCACATGTATGTCTATGGTATGTAGGCACAGAACACGTCGGAAAGTTCACGCCACTCGAACATTGATTATGATTGAATGTTAAATGAGTCGCCGATAAACAGGGTCAGACTTATATATTTAGTAATTAGTACATGCAACTACGCATAATATACGACATATTATGATGTACTTATAAAAGTTACTTTTTATGCTATCTTGTTTTGTTGGACATGTGATGATTTACACTAATACAATTCCCTTAATTAAACATGGGATAAATCCCAATAAGGAATAATGTAGCGCATAAGCACGATAAGTGTCGAAACCCGCTCATTAACAAATTGAATACAGTGCCCTATATCACAAATCCGACATAATATGTCACTGACATGTGTAAATTTTTCGATGAACGCAAAATCTTTTTGATATCAAATGAGAAATTTATTCCTTCTTGATAAATTCTCCTATATAATTTTTTCTAGCTTACGTGGAGAGCCATTTTGTAACTAACAACGAAAACACTACAATTGTAATGCAAATCTTACACAACCCTGATTTCATGTCAAGAATTAGGGACAGACAATTTGACAATTATGTCGACTTAAAAATTACCCTTGTTTCACAAGTGTCCTTAAAGTAAGATACGGATAATTGATCATCGAAATAAGACCCTCTCCCAAACGGCCAGCCCCTTAAGGGGCTAGTTAAATTTGACTATATTAATATTTAAATAGTTAAATCCTTATAGTAATATAAGTTATTTACGGGATTGTTACCATGTACCTTGTTTTTAGCGAGTTTCCGATATTTCGTAAAGTAAGTTTAAAACAATATATAGTTAAATCCTATCGAAAAAAATAGCCATTTGTCAAAATCTTACACATTTACTATTAATTTGACGTGATATTAACTATAGTCAAATTAAATAACGATGAAACAACGCGGCCTTAGACAACAATAAGCACTTGTCCCTTTGCGGACTGTGTTAACAAGTGGCAAATGACAAAATTAAAGAACCATCTCAAGCGAATATCTTGCTACCAGTAAATAAATTGACAATACTAAAAACATTAAATTTTAAATTGGAGCAAAACTAGGCATTTAGGACGAATACTTGTGTAAACTTCTAGTACTAGTCTAGTCCGTCTGTCCGTCCCCGGTTTTGCTTAGAAATTTTAGCACAAGAGAGCTGTAATTCAGTTAAAATTTAATAATGAAGCGCCCCACGCTTTTTCAGTTATACACAGTCAGGTCATAAGTATTGTCACACAGTAAAAACTTTTCTTTTAGAATGCTGGCCACAAAAAAGTTTCATGAAAATAAAAATGTATATTTTTTTATAATTTTACTCATTTTTAAATATGGAGTGGACGCTTAAAGCAGTCCGTGTTGCAGTTATTGCGTTGCATCGTTGCGGTTACGCGCCAATAGGGGTGATGACGGGGTACAGTAAACGAAATTCTATTTAGTCCGTCAGTTAGATGATCAAAAAATAATGGACACATATTTTTTCTTTGGGCAATCAACCAAAAAATGACAAAGTTATAGCGCGTCAAAGTTTGGGAGTAGGGGCTCGTGACGTCACTTTTGAGTGAATTAAGTGTATTCAAACGTGAGGTCATGCGACTTTTCAAATCAATATATCTCTGCAATGTTCATATTATGTGAAAAAAGAAAAAAAACGTGTCCAATACTTTTTGATAATCTACCTGATAAACGAAGAAAAAAAAATTAGTGATTATCCCTATTCAAATTTTTGACATACTGAAAAATTTTAATATAACCAAAATATTCGTTTATCGGACCATCATACGATACAATGAAGACTCTAGTGTAGATGACAGCTCAAGAAGAGGTCGCCCTCGGTCTGTTAGGACTCCAGCAGTGATAAAAGCTGTGAAGGCGCGAATTCAAAGAAATCCCAAACGTAAGCAGAAACTGTTGGCCCTTCAGATGGGGTTAAGCAGAACCGGTGAAAAGGGTGTTAAATGAAGACTTAGGGCTTCGGGCATATCGAAGAAAAACAGGACATCGTTTGAATGCTCGTCTAATGGACCTGAGACTGAAGAGATGCCGCGCTTTGTTAAAGCGCTATCCGGGAAAAAAATATCGGGAAGCTCTTTTTTCGGAGGAAAAAATTTTTACCGTAGAAGAGAGCTTACAACAAACAAAATGATAAGGTGTACGCACACAGTTGTGAAGAAGCGAGCAACCATATTCCGCGTGTCCAACGAGGTCATTTTCCATCCTCGCTCATGGTATGGTTGGGAGTTTCTTATTGGGGCTGAACAGAGGTACATTTTTGTGAGAAAGGTGTAAAAACGAATGCAGTTGTGTATCAAAATACAGTCCTGACTAACCTTGTGGAACCTGTTTCTCATACCATGTTCAATAACATGCACTGGGTATTCCAACTAGATTCGACGCCAGCTCATAGAGCGAAGAGCACACAAGACTGGCTGGCGGCGCGTAAAATCGACTTCATCCGGCACGAGACTGGCCCTCCTCCAGTCCAGATTTGAGTCCGTTAGATTACAAGATATGGCAACACTTGGAGAAAAAGGCGTGCTCGAAGCCTCATCCTAATTTGGAGTCACTCAAGACATCCTTGATTAAGGCACCCGCCGATATTGACATGGACCTCGTTCGTGCTGCGATAGACGACTGGCCGCGCAGATTGAAGGCCTGTATTCAAAATCACGGAGTTCATTTTGAATAAACTTTATTGACATAAGAATCTATGTTTTGTTAAGTTCATTTTGGTATATAAATGGTTACATAATGAATAAACTTGTTTCAATTATTTTATATTAAACATGCGACAGAATTTATGACCTGACTAGTTATATATTTATCTTAAAATCAGCTGAAAACATGGCTTACTCTAAAGCCCAAATGTAGTAAACAGAGACTATATTTTATTTATTTTTGACTTTTTAGTGCAGTAAGAAAAGCGTGTTTTTAGTTTTTTAAACTATTCATTTTTCAATAGTTCCTAGGCCATCTTCTGTTATATGACCATTAATGTAGTAACAACGAAAGAGGTACGTCCAATCAAAAGATTTTTAAACGTCTCTAATAATATTTCACTTAGATTTTAAACAATATCGTATGAACGTAAGCAATGTACCTGTCCCATACGCGTTCCATATTGTCGAACAAGTAGAAACAATGTAAAATTTGTTGAGCCGGATCTTTCCGGTTTTCAGCACTGTCTGTTGGCGGAATGCCGCGTGCCGTCACGTGACCATTCAGCTTATGCTTCCTTTACGATATTATGCGCGGCTATGCAAAATTTGCATGCTTTGGACTTTGCTCAGCCTCGATCTTAACGGCAATCAACCAACTCGTTCTCTCGTTCTTAAATAGAAAGTTGTGTTTGGACACTGTTGATGAAATATAGACGGTGGTGTATTACATCTTGTTTCCCAAACAGTAGTACTCATGAAATAGTAATGTTCTTCAAAATATCAAATTAATTGATTTTATGTGTGCGTGTGTCATTTAAGTAGGCAAATACTGTATCTTCTTATTCAGACATGTCTCCTACACACAAATTGTTAAAATTCAATTGCAATATTTTAACTATCCTATTTTCTAAGGACTATAGTTCTTATTGATTATTTAAGTTAGAAATGGACTATTTCATGTTTCCCTTTAGATATAAATACGTAAATATTTAGGTATCAATGTTAATTATGTTATTGTTTATTCTATACAGGTACCTAATTTGTGACTTTATGTTATCTCGACTCTAACTTGAAATCTTAATTAAAATTTAGATTTCTGTTCAGTCACTATCATTACAAACTTTTTTACACAGCATATTGTCAAACAAACCCGTATCTACTCGTTATTAAGTTCTAATTCATAAATTAAATATTTTTTGGTTCTCGCGAATTATTTCGCAAGTAGGTACCTAGAGTATGAGGCAATAAAATATTGTATTTCATACAAAAGAAATTCTTGCTTAAATACCTAACTTATATATAAGTACCTACTGGTATCTTATTATCATTAAATTGTATGACATTTCAACTTTAATCGACCATATATTTCAAAGATAATGTAATTAATTGTCAACACGATTTTCAGTTATAATGTTGTTTTCATTTCACACGCCTTTGTTATCGAATATATTTTAAATTGTGTTATTGATACAATTTGTGATAAGTTTTGTATGCCTTTATTTTAACCTTCAACTCAAAAATCTACAATTTTAGGGTTACGTGGCACCATAACTCATTCTTCTTCTGCTGTTCATCTGGTCTGTCTTTTTAACAAAATATAAGATTACGAAACCGCGTTGCACTTGTTCGGATTTATGTGTAATTTATCCAAGGAGATAACAAAAGTTTTTCGGTTATGGTCACTTTAAACTCTCAATATCCCTATGAAAATAACATTGTCTAATTATGTGGAAAGGGTGGCAAATAAGGTTTTAGGACCTATGGTAATCTGTTGCAACAGTTAAGCTGCTTACGACTCCCAAGTTGTTCCACCTGCACATTATTTACAGACACTGTCCCGTCATGCTTCTTCACGAGCTATAGCATCATAGTTCTTTAAGCACGCAATAAGTTGTGGCAGCTGCGCAATATTTATACCGACAGTTAGTGCTTCTTTACAACTCTGTATAGGCTCTCTATAGGTGCTTACTATAACAAGTTGTGCTACTTGAAAGATATCTACACTGACCCATTGTGCTTCGTCACAACGCTGTAGGCGTTTGAGATATTAGGTTGTGCCAACTGCACAATATTTGCACTGTTTCATCGTGATTCTTCAGAACGCTGTAGCATAGTCCTATAGGTTCTTACTATACCAAGTTGTGCCAGCTGCACGTTGTAGTTAAAAAATCACAACGTGTCAGTGAAAATTTGACTAGTCGTACTTCTTCAGAATACTGTAGCATATAGTTAGTTCTCTTTGGCTACAACCTTCTGCAAGCCGGAGGAGGAGGAGGATGTTATAGATAATTTCTCTTAGGTCGGAATGTCATGTGAAAGAAAACTGCATCTTGGATGTTATGATATATTTAATTTAAACCATGCTGATACTTATTCGATTTGTGTCGGCTGTTCTCTAATGAACATAATATCTCTCAGAATATATAGCAAAAGCATTGTGATACGTTAATGAAGTTCCTGTTTTCTATGCATCAGATCTTTGCAACTGAACTCCACTTGCACTTCACATCAGCCGGCCCATTTGCTAACTTTTTTACCCGGCTGCGCAATGCAAGAGCGCGAAGCGCGACGCGCAGACAGGGTTATGTGTTTAACAGTCTATATATGTATGTTTGTTCCTTTGTGGCACACTAGAGACCAAACGCCTGGACCGATTTTGATGATTTATACATCAATCGATTCGTCTCAATCATGGGAGTGCTACTAAAGATATGATAGTAATCAAAATTCAATACGGGCAAAATGAGGCGCCATATTGTGACGAAGTAAAAAAAGTAAGTTGACAATATATGTCGAGTGGGGTATCACTGTCTAGATAATCAAAAATCATATTTAGGTTCCTAACACCATTTTTCATTTTATATGATTGTTTAGGATCTACAACGCTTTAAAGTTGTATATTAACCACATACTCTTTTAATTTCAATCTTACGTTTGTATGGATCTTTGTTACTTTTTCACCTTAAAAAATACTGAATGGATTTTGATGAAACTTAACAGTAATATAGCTCATATATGATAATTACATATATATAATAATTTATGTAGTTATTGAGTGAATTGGGCAATATATAACAATAAGTGTCACATAAGACGGAATAAAATCTCCCATCTGCGAGTCATTTTGGCCTGCACTGCAAAAACAATAAAAGTTACATGAATGTAATATAGAGTGAAAATGTATCTCTTAAATAGTTCTAAAAAAAAGTCCGTGACACCATATATCTATTTTTAATGTGTAAGTCATTACCGCTAAAATAGTGAATCAAAACTAAAATATTATTTGATATATATTTCCAAAATGCACATTTTGTATTAACAAATCATTTTTTATCAAAACAAATACTTTTATCGCTTTTGATATTTAAAGACGATAAACTTTGCTTTTTACACTATGTCATTTCAACAAATATTTAAAAAGTTACAACGATGACACAGTGATAGCGCGGTGTACTATGTAAAAGAAAAAAAATGGGGTATTTATAACAAGAATACGGTATATACTGTCTTAAAATACTAACTAACTAAAAAGTGTGAAGTAAAAAAGGTAAATTTCAAAAATCAAAAATCCCGACTGCTTAATTATACTTCAAATAAAAACTGAAAAGAAAAAAACAAGTCCAGTAGTCTATAATTCTGTTAATAAGGAACAAAGCTACTTTAACAGTCGGGACCCACTGTTGACAAATATTATGTATTCTTGAATATCTAATGGGTCCCGACTGTTAAAGTAGCTTTGTTCCTTATTAACAGAATTATAGACTACTGGACTTGTTTTTTTCTTTTCAGTTTTTATTTGAAGTATAATTAAGCAGTCGGGATTTTTGATTTTTGAAATTTACCTTTTTTTTGACATTTACAGTGTCTAACTTGCAAAATCATTGATGTCTTTCAGAATAAGGATCTTAGTGACGTTATAATAATGCAGTTGTGGATCTCTAAATAGCTCGGTGATAATCATTTCCATCTGTCAAAATAAGGAATAGATCAGGTCAGGATCAGGGTACAGGTCGAGTAGGTACGGTAATTTTAAGCGCCTCGTACAAAAAAACTCCTGAAATACATCAGTTGAAGACACCCAGAGTTATCGATTCAAGTCGAAAAAAGTCGTTTTAACTCATTCTATGTTACTAATACAATCAACATGAAATACCTACTTATGTATTTTTTACTAATAACTCCACTCGATTTTTTATTAAGTACATTACTATAACCGCAGCAACCACGCACAAGTCCAACTCAATTTTCGTTAAAACGATCTCAATTTTGTGATAGTTTAGTATTAGGTAGCTAATGTACCTATGGTCAATGTTGTCGTTATTCTGATCGTCGGTTAAATATTACGTAGATATGTTTTTATCACAATATCATAACAATTGTGTTACTTACTTAGCAACATTCGCGGAATATACTTTTATCTGGCAGTAAAGAAGTGATAATGAATTTTATTACGTATGAGTCTTAATATAGCATAGTCCAATAATAAAGCTTTTTTTGTTTTTATTTTACTGTTACTGTTTATATAACTGTTAAATCACGTTGGTATAGTAAGTAGTCATAACGACTGATATTAAACAAAGTCAAGTCGTTATTATTTTACATAATTTATCCCGTACATATTTAATTCTGTTTATGATTACGAAATTGAGTCTTCAAGTACACTTCACACGTTTACGATTCTAAATTTTATTCCGATTCCAATATTGCACAAATCAAGGGATAGCGGATTATCCCGCCCTACCTTACAGAAGACAACAATCAAGAAATACCTATGGTGTTTGAGTAAAGTTTACATGGCTCCATGACCGCTACGTTGCGGATGCCCGAAACCGTACCCCAAGCAAGAACTTGAGAGACTCACCATTTATCAAATATTTATTTTTACCCATGTTCCGACGACTGTGTTGTTAACACCCACCAAGAAGCAAGAAACGGGCTCGGCCCATTGTTTGGGTTATTTATTTTTAAACCCTCTTAAACGTGTTATGTAACAATTTGAGAATATTTTGTACATTTACGTAGACGCCAGCGCCGCGCCGATGCAAATTGTTAGTTCTATTTTTCTTTAGGTATCGACCTGAAAAAATATTCGACCGAATGCAACAAGCTGTTCAGATACAATATTAAATTGGAACGACGTTCTTTATGACTAGACGAAAAAAAGTGATTTTCCGTTACCACCGTTGTTTCATAGCGTATTATGTGTAGTTGTACCAGTTGTACTTATACTTGTTTATTTTTAACTTCGTTCCAACCCATTGTCCCACAACACTTACGTTTGCTTATTTAATTGATTTATTCTAATCGTATAACTGCTAGGCTTTTTCTGTCTAAATAAGATTTCTCTTGTATCTTTGAGTCTAAAAATCTACAGCACCTACTGTTGAAATTTACTGAAAAGCAGTACTTATAGCAAAAAGTTCAATGAGACAACTCTAAACAAATACAACAAAAACCTCCCTTTCATTAATTCACCACACCGACTCTTTCGTCGTTAAGCGGAAAAGATAAAAAGAATAATAGTCCTCGGTGGTACCAATCAGTGGGCGGTTTTTATTTAGGTACTGATAAGGCTATGTAAGAAAAAAGATTTAGTTAGACACTTATGGCACTACCTCAAATAATGAAGTAATATTATACAGATGATGAGATAGAGAGCTTGTCGTTCTATCTAATTATATGTATATATCTTTTAACTGTAAATTTCGCAATTACATATACATCGTGATTTTTGAGTAACCTGAGAAATTTAAAAATGGTGTAAATAAAAGTAGTGGGGACAGTTATCAACAATAAACGGAGTACACTCTCATACAAAAATATTAGTTTTTATCGTTTACGGCACAGAACACTTAAAGAGGTTAGAAGGGTTTACATAGTCAGTCAGTAATAGATAAAAGCGAATCAAAGGGCGCGATATCAAACAATCGAACCAATCAGCGCTCACACCCAAAAGCAACGACGCAATCAGAACCAAGTTTTGGTCAAGTTAGGAGCATTTGCTCACACATAACTGTGGCGCGCTTGATACGCCCACAAGGCTCTTCTAGCCTCTCTCTGTGTTACAGAATATCTTAAAGCTGAACAAATTTTTAATTAAAGTACCTATTATGGAATTATTCTCCGTTGTACGTAGATCTTAAAAGTAGATTAAAATTTTACATATTTGAATCCTTTTATGACAATAAAAAATGTATGGCAATAGACTTTATGATGTCGCCTACCATCTATAATAATTGTCTAAGCACACTTGCATCTAGTGAAAATGATAATATAATTGTGGATATTATTACCACAGTGTAATAAAAAAATGATTTATTTTATCGATCTCTACAAAATAGATTTGTTTTTATGTTATATAAACAACTTTGATCAGTCTTTGCCTGAATGTTTCTACACCCATCGCCATTAAAAATGATTCGTATGTTTTCTAAACCGGTAAAATTAAAAGTCCTTTATAAGTAAATATATTATACAAAGGTGTCCGTTGAAATCTAATGACTGTAAATTAAATTATAAATTACGCCAAGAATTACCGTGTATGTCAATATTTTTTGTGCATTTAGACCAATTTGAGCAATCTCCTTTATTACTTCCATAGCAACATTATTTGTTGTGAAATTTTTATTACATTGTATTTATTCAAAGTACATACTTTGTTTCCCTTCAACCCTCATCAGGTCTTCTTTAACCTTAACGTCCTATTAAAATTAACCGAAATCTGTTCTGCTTTTTACAAGGCGTAAAAGCGTAACGAGGAAGTAGACACAGAGTTACTTTCGTATTTATAATATTAGTATAAATAGTATGAATGATAAGTATAATAGGTCCAAGAGTTCACAAAAAAATCTCAAATACTTTGCTCTATGGTAGGTAGGCTTTGCTGAACTTATTAATAGTACCTAGCTTACCTTAATAAAATTTTAGTGCGTCGGCATTACTACTTTGCTATGACAAAAGACTACGTTTGCTGTGATAAATCCGTTTTTTTTCCAACATTTCTATTTTAATACCACGCAAACCAGGTGTACAGTAAACTGCGGCGGGCGTAGCGCGGGCGCATAGAGATAGCATAGCCTTGTTCACGAATCGCCTTTCGTTGCCAAATATTTTTCTCTTCCTGTATGTATTGCGTTATTATAATTTAATGTTTTTTTATAAGATTTTGTAATTGATTCTTGTATGACGCCAGTATATTTATGGGTTCAGAGTCATTTATTTTCAAAGAAATTAATATTGACGGATTGATTGGCAGCCCAAGACATGAAATTTTTACTCTCCGGACTACAAATGTAACCCTGCACGGACGCTCTTCTGACGCCCCCTAAACTATGACAAATCCGGGGAAACCAGGAGGGATGGCAACCCTAATCGGATGGCACGTAGAGAAACACAGCTTACGCGGCCTGGGAGGGAAGTAGCCATAATAACATAATGCTACTGAAATCATTCTGCCGCTTTTTACGGGGGGAGGAATATGCACATAAATGCAGTCCAACATAAAAAATGACAACGCTAGATCGGGCATAGATGAAACTTAATCTTGTTTATTGACAGATCTGAAATTTGTGCTGGCTAATGGATTGTTTTGTCAAACAAGTCCGATGATTGAATTTTAACAAAATAATTGTGTTTTTGCGTTTAAAAGTGGTTAAATAGAAATAATATGTTAATAATTCTATTTATCTGAAATTTAGCACCATCCTTTTGTAAGTTTAATATTCCAGATATGTTCTACAGCAAATTACTTAACATTTTGGCATTTTTGATCTCTAACATACACTCGCGCGACTTGATTTAGTCTATTAAAATATCCGAACGCAACTTAGTTTTGTTTTGAAGCTAGCCTAACAGCGGGCAAAAATCGAGGGGAAAGCTGTGAATACCGACTCCCCCCCTCCTGGCCACTTCGGTCGCGTTGCTCTATGCACGTTACGCCGTTGGTCCCGGCTGTACCGAAGTAATTTCAACCAATCCGCATGATGCCCGCGTGGTGGGCCATGGTCTAATCTTCCTTTTCCATCTGTAAAATAAGGCCTGTCCCTCAGCAGTGAGGTCATTAATGGGCTGATGATGATTAATCAATACATAATGTCTTGACGTTGAGGTAGTAATTGCGGGATGAATAATGTATTTGTGTCGTAATAATCATGTTTGATGATATGACAAGATCTCAGAAATGTTCCGTACCCAATGAAGAGCAGAACCCTTTAACTAAGCTACATAATAATATGTCCATCTGTTATGTATAAATAAATAATAAATAAATAAATATTTCCAACACTCACACCAATTAGCCTAGCCCCAAAGTAAGCACTGTAAGGCTTGTGTTATGGGATACTAGGGTAACGGATAGAATACATATACTGTACATATATAAGTATATTTATATAGGAATACATATTAAACATCCATGACTGGAGTACAAATGCTCGCATTCATCACACAAACGTATGATGAATTATAATTATTATAATTAATTATTATTATTTTATGTATGTATGTATATCGACGTGCTGTTTAAAATTCACCTTAATAGGTAAATAGTGTTTTAGCAGAACTCTATTAACGAGTTTTTGTAGTATGAGGTAAGTTAATGTGATGAATTTTTCTATCTACGAGGTATATGAAATAACAAGTGACGATTACAAAGTACCTTTTTTTTTGTTGACGGTGGAAAATGCATTTACGCACCATACTGCGCGCTTACCAGCCGTGCGACTTGTGTGGGACTCCCCGGCGCGGAACAACGCCGGTCCTACCCACTAAAAACCGAAGGTACCCTCCTCGGCCCTTATGAGGGCGCTCTGGGATCGGCGCACTTACGTAAACAACCAATGATATTACATATTAAACAACACACCATATTGTTTTTTCATAAGCAATTACAGTTAACACCTACTCGTTATAGATTAAGATGACTTTGTATGTTTATTAAGTTATCGGGTCCATCCGTAGGTGCTGGTGGTACGGGCCGCGTATATAGATATGCTAGTTCAGTACGTCCCCGTCGGCTGAGCCGAACTGAGTTAGCATTTCCAAACGAAAAACACGCGTAATTCCTGCTCCAATACGTCTCAGACGGTGATGTACTGCAGTAGGATTTCGAGTTATAAAACGCGCTACAAAGTAGGGGTCATCCTAATTCAGTTTGTCAACGAGAAACTGATACTAAAGGATGGCTAAGAACTAATAATATAGATTTCTGGTGTAAAGATATGTAGCATGACAAAATAAAGTATATTTTGTTGCTCTTTTTTATTATTGTTATTATTATTTATCTATCAGGTGGCTGGCTCAGGTCACAACACTAACCTAACCTAACCCACTTTTCACGAATCTGTCGTCAATAATATGGTATTTTTCTATTACTTCAATATGTACATAATATGGGTTATCTAACGACAACAACTACTAGCATGCACATTATGGCAGACGTAGGTTATTATTATTATCATTTTTTTTCCGTTCATTAAGATTTTGAACGCACTCGTACGTGCCGCACATGTGAAACATTGGGCAAGGTTCTTTTTCGAATTTTTGCGGCCCTGAAAAGGGCCTGATTATTATCGGAGTACGCGAGAAGCGCGAGTGAGTACTGGCTGGCGGCTTAAGCGCGTTCTCCTCTGATCCTGCGCGCCAACTGTATGTCCTTTGGCATCATGCCAGTTGCTTTTCTAAGAATATTTTGTTGATTCAGCTACTAGAAATCCTACCCCAATACGTCACGTAAGCTTGACGAATAAGATGAGGGTTCCCAATACATTTTAATGCGTATTAACTTAGAAATCCTACTGCAGTACATCTCCGTCTGAGACGTATTGGAGCAGGAATTACGCGTGTTTATCGTTTGGAAATGCTAACTCAGTTCGGCTCACCCGACGGGGACGTACTGAACTAGCATATCTATATACGCGTACGGGCCACCTACGTTTCTGCCGACCTGGTTGCTAAACGATGTGTAAATAAACAGAACAGGCGGCAGGCAGCTGACGCGGCGTCACTGACATGTTCTATAATGTCTTATCAGTGTGCTTTGAACAGTACAAACTGTAAACGAAAGGAAAATATGAGAATGACATACCTATATTTTACATATTAAGTATGTAATTTGCTTACCATATACTTACAAACACACCAGAAGTGTCTAGGGAAAAACGGTATGACGCCGCCTTTACCTTTCCTACAATTTACAAAAACTGACGTTTCTTTTACAAATTAATAATAATTATGAATTATGTGTTACAAATTGCAGGTATACGTAGTTAAAAATCCAATCTTAAAAACTAGATTTGGTAAGTATATTAATTGGAGAACTTTTAAATAACAAAAAATTACTTATACCTATTATGACACTTTTGATGTTATCGTTATATTTTAAATATTGTATATTTCATTCATATCCCTTGATAGGTCGGCAAAACAACAAAATTCCGACACTGCTGATCCATGAAGGTTCAAGGTCCATGATTCACTAGAGCCACACGTCACCTCATCAACACCACCTTGACTTCAATACCTACTGGTTGTGGTTGTGAACAAGTGGTCCTAGAGTGGAAACCGCGTGGTCCTCGAGTGGACATAGCGAAGTCGAGTGATTTTCTTCTAGTCGTACGCGTGTTTTTATTTTAGTTATAAATTTCGCCTAAAAACCATGAATTATTTTTTAATGAATTACGTAGAGCTGGAGAAGAACCCTCAAAAAAGGCTACAAAAGTTGAATAGAAAATACTTATTTTTTATTGAAAGAGTAATCATTCTGATCTGTCGCAGTGGCGGTTCTTGGGCTAGTAAAATTGTAGTTCAGAATCATTCTGATTAGCACCCAAACCTCAACCACGATCCACCTGACATTGGTTAGGCCAATCCCCTACAACAGTTTTACGTAACTAGCCCGTTACTTATTATTTGCACAGAAAATCAGAAAAGTCAACAGCTCAAGCAAACTTTGTTTTCCTTTCCTATTCTGGTCGTCATCCAATTCAGATTTACAATATTAGCCTGCAATAAAACATACAATTCAAAATTTTACGCATAAAACAAATCCATACATAGGTCATAATATACTTGGTAATTTTTAAACTCTTTCACGTACAAGAACAATGATACTGATATCACTAATGATATCATCCGACCGCTCAACTGGAACAAGTTTATACCAACAGCGTGTAATCACAACTGCAGCGTTCCAGATATTACGAATTCACGTGATGAGCCAGCTTTCGCCTTCGTCCATATCGTTGGCATAGCAAGCACGTTTTTACTTAGTTAAGCCGGTCATCAACGCGTGACAACCGTAACCGCTGCAATTTACCAACACCGTAATGCGTGAGTGGGTCTCGAGCATAAATACATGCTGACTTGAGATGACAAAAATATTTTAACAGTACTAACTCCAACCGCTTTAGGTTGCAGTAAACATCACGCTGGTAAAGACCCGCCTTACGTTACCACACGGTCACATCGTACGGACGCAACGTATGAGCCGAGCCCCCAGTGAACTTGCTATCCTACCCGATTATACATTTTTATCAACATATCAACCACCGCTACTAAGCTAATCCACTTGAGTTGCAAACGCGTCACTTTTCCCCACTTCTCCAATCTGTCTCCCGACCTATCGATTCCGAAGTTCGAACATAGTACGGGGAGATCAGTCGACGTTGGCCACATTTAACCAGTCCTACGCGGTTTGCCGAACAAGCTATCACGATGACGAAATAGTTCGGCACGGCCAAGTCACTCAATCATTCACAGTCAGTGTGAGAGAGCTACTTGGCGCGACTGGATGTGTTTCAAACGCTCCTCGCTACACGAACACACTCGATTTAGTCCCAAGTATTATTTGATCTGATATATAATTCCAAAGACGTAATTTATCTGTGATCCTACATTTTAATATAGCCATTTTTAATTAAATACTAATTAGGAAAATTATTAAAATGTCTCTGGAATTGGAAGACTTTGCGGGAGTGACCGGCGACGTGTTCGAAGATTTCCTGATTATCTTTCGACGATGTTTGGCAAAGGTAAATGCATTCTAAATTAGTATTAGCTAAGACACAGCTCTAGGTCCTCACAGCCAGTGATAAATAGATTATCAGTGAGCAAATGAAACGTTTAGTAGTGAACTGTTGAACTATTTCTTACGACTAACAATGGACATGGACTCGTACGTTGACGTTTGGGAATGGATTCTAAAGGTAGGTAATTTCTACACATCTCTATAGCTCCACTAAATAACAATTAGGTATCTAAGTTTCACACCTTTGGCAACCTTCAATTACCTAGATCACTTTCGCGTTTTATTGGATCATTTTCAAGATATTGCAAAACTATAGGTAATTTAACTTATCAGCTGCGATGCCGTGCCGTAAAACGTTTCTGTCTCTATTTTTTCACTGAAAACCGTTTATGTTTCTACTATAGTCGGCTCCTTCTTGATTCTGAACTTTCAGACAAAGTTGTTGCTAACTAACTAACTACTATATTTAAGCACGATTTGACAGCAGCTGTCGGCGGACTACGTTATCAACCACGTGGTTTTTCCTGTGACTGCACGCTCTGACTGTGAGGACCGCTTGAATGAACCATTATGAGTCACCAAAAGGATAATTGTACAGTTCTAGAATTCCTTGTTGCTAAGCAGTCCTTGTACGATTACGTAATTAATTATTCGTTTATTAAAATCCAGAAATTACGATACCTACCTCTAGGTACATTTATATCGCTAGGCTTGATTGGTTTATTAAATAAAAATTAAACACAAACAAAGAAATTGAAAATCAATCATCATTTTAGAAATTATTATATTGCAAACGACAGAATAGTCTATTAAAATTCAATTTACATTAGTAATTAATTTATGTAATGAAAATTTAATTAGGAAAATTAACGAGCTTATTCACAACCATTATTAACAAACGCTTGTGTTTATCCTTACAGCAGAAACCGTTACAAGAGTTCGAACTGGAGTTACAAACCCTACTTCATATATTACGTAATCAAATACATATTATATATTTTTTATTATAAAGACTGTAGTATAGTAGGCGAACCTACTGTATTTTGCGTAAAGTAGAACTCCTTCATAATCTTCTTATGGTTCCGTACTTCGTAAGGAAGAAACGGAACCCTTATAGGATCACTTTTTGCCCGTCGGTCCGTCTGTCAAGACCATTTTTCTCAGGAACGCGTGAAGGTATCAATCTGAGTATATCAATGAGTTCAAATAATATAATTCTACTAATATGTCTTATACTTAAAATCCATTTGTATCTCATTTTTTACTATCATAGCTTTTTCTTCTGCGGCTGTGCGAATTGCTATGCGAATGTACAACATAATATGTAAATGATTTGATCAACTTTCATTTGCTTCCACGCATTTCCGACTTTCTCTTTATATATTAGTATGAAGCTCACATAATAGTTAATTATATTCTACTGATACGGACAGCTTTGGCATCCGGATCTCTACAACATTTATGAATTTGCAACAAAAATTTTTGCTAAACTAAAAAAATCAATCACATAACCTTTAAAGCAATTTGTACTGCAGGTGTGACAGCATTTGGATATTTAATCCCGCCAGGGTCTCGCGATCATGCCTGATTAATTAATAAAGAGGGAGGTAAATATCTTGTGATTTTCTCACATCCTGTTTTTGCAGACAGTATATTTTTATTATACACTAGCTGTACCCTGCCACGCTTCGCAGTGGCACATTGTGATGGAATGGTTCAGAAATGAGAAACAAAACAAAGAATACATTTCATATAAGTTTAATTTTGCAATACTTGTGGATATACAATATTTTTTGTTTTTCCACTGTCTGCGTAGATATAAAGACTATCTGGTTTGCCGACTCGGGAACACGATTATTAAAAAAGATTCACTTCAATAATAAATATGTTTTGTTATTGATTAATTATTTAACTAATATTTTACTTATTTATATAATTAATTAATATTAAATAAATAATAATTGCAAAAAAATAATATTTTTACTGTCCATCTTTGATATAAAATATAACCTCTACTTACGATTTGGTGAAAGGCGCAGTTCGATCACAACACTATCACACCAAAAATTCTTGATTTAAGTGAATATTTAATTCAGATTGTATAATAATCAGAATCAGATGCAATTTTTTTTGTAAATAATCAATGTAAATGAGAACGAAATTGTTTCTCATGTGACTGCGTCATTACTATTGCGGTAGTCAGCGAGTGTTTTCCTCGCTTCTGACAGATGGCGCAGTCACTGGTACACAGCTGATCGTTAAAAAAACTGTTTTCTCGCAGTCGCAGATATGTGACTGATGCAAAAAATAGATAAAAACAATCCTTGATGCGGATTTTATATCATGTTAAAATTTCAACTCAATCGGTGCAGCACTTTTTGAGTTTTTGAAGCGTACACAAACCAACATAATTTTTTTATATATATATAGATTTAATATTATTTTCACAATATTTATTCTACTAATGCAAGCACTTTTACTGTCTGCGATCTCGATAAAGATCAGTCCATTGATATCTTTTTCCTTAAACCTGAATGATGGACTCCTCTCTGCTAATGCGAACGTATTTGGAATGCGTAAATATTTTTTTGTTTCAACTTTAGACAAATGGATTTTATTTGAATAAGACACTCTTTTTGATCATGTCACACATCAAAGAACTAAACAACATGCACAAAATATATAAAAAAAAGTTCAAGTTCATTGGATTATTTTGATGAGTTTATTTCTGTAACTGATTTATTTTAAACATATCATCTATAATAATGAAAATATCATCACTAATGTGTAACTATCCATGAGCATCCGGCTCGAAGGACCAGTATTTTGATATGATGGCAAAAAAAATAAAAAATATTGACAATAGGCAATCTTTTTATAATTTACCTGGAATTGATACACAAATAGCTTAAATAATATTTTCATGTTTTATAAATAAACAGCTGGCGTAATTACTATCATTAGAGGTATTAATGATTCACAGAACCACATCGGTAATTCATAAACACATTTCTTAGTCAATAATTTATTACGTCAATTCGATGTAAATGTTTGAGGAAAATATTTACTGGAACTTTTTAATCCTGCCTCAAATAAACTCTCTTCTGTAATCATTCATCCTAAAATCTCCAGTTATATCCGATTTGAGGCATTTGCAATAAAATTTCAATTTCACTTGTGACATTGTATGAAATCCGCTATCAATTTGAGACAAGTAAACGGGTTTGTTGGCGACAAATATTCAGCTCTTATCAAAATGGTATACATTGTAACTTAATAGAGGATGCATTTAACCCAGATAAACCTACAGTCCCATATTTAGGATCGTTAAATTTAAAAAATATAACTATTTATCCGCAAAAGTTTGGCATAGGAAAAATTATAAATAATATAGAAGATACTTTGTGGCATTGTAATAAAAATATAAAATTGGAGTTATTTTTGTAATTCTTCTAAATATTTAATTGTAAAATGTATAATCATTGTCAATTGCAGACACACCTATGAAAATCATTAAAAAAATATATGGTCATTATTTAGATTTTATTTAACAGTATTTTTTTAACGTAAATATCCTCTTGTTTTTGACATATAACTTAGAAGTACAAATTTTGTGATAAATGTATAAATAAGTCCATTAAATTAATGCCGTACTATATTTAGGACAGTGGACTAAAAAGCGGTAAAATGTTTTTACAGCACATAAAATTTTAAAAACTTTTATGATGAATACGAGCATCATAAAGAAAGGATGATATGTACATATATGGAGCGGGGATTCCTTTTTATAAAGAAGAATATAATGTATTCTTCATCATAAAGAATTGTCTCCTGTGATTCTGACTACTAAGAAGTCACTGACGAAAAAGCAGGAAAGGAGGATAGTGACAGTCTGATTACTTTGCAAAGAAACGTATTAGCTCAATTACCACCTTAAAGACTAAATTCACTCCAAAGGATACTGATATAAGGACTGATAAGGATAAGGACTATCTATGATTTGAGGATAAATTTCGTAAAACCGACGCCTGGCAAAAAAAAATCTAAACCTAAGGGATTGGCCTGAAGTTCACAAAGATTTTTAAGAAAAACGTCCGATTGTATGGTTTGCAAATTTGATAAACAAGCGGTACTTTTCTGGTCTTCATAATGTAATAATCATCATCATTCAATCTAACGAGGCTTACTGCTGAGCATAGGTCATCGCCAAAGATCTCCACGTTGATCAGTCCTAAGCTGACTGCATCCAGTGTTGTCCCGCTACCTTCAATAGATCGTCGGTCCACGTTGATTTATTCAAAAGTCGCGTCCCAATAGTTTGCCATTTTGTTTTGTAGCAATTAAAAACTAAATTATTATAAACTACTTTCTTTGGTGGTTTGGTACTTTCTTCTTTGGGTCTTTCATCAGTACCCTTAGCACGAACCAATATCAAATTCGGATCGTTTGCGAGTCCGAAATGTCATTGCACACGGAAACTTATGAAATTACAAGTAGTATGGACCATTATTAAAAAAAAACAATTGTTTTATTTAACACGTCTCTCACAATGTGAAACTCCTCAACGTCGTGTCCCCGGTCACTGTATGGGAATTTGGGGCTCACTGCCTCCCCTCCCTTGCTCCGCAAACCCCGCACGATTGCTCTGTCTAGACGTGTTCGTTGGCCGACTGTGCCAAAGCAAGCATTCATCTTGATGCCTTTATGTATGATTTTTTTTCAACTCCAGCATTGGAAATTCTAGGAACCATCGTCAATGATTGCCTGAATCAATACCATTTTTATGTGTTATGGCCAATTGCTCTCGTTGGAGTAATTGCGGGTCAGTTTGAGTAGTATCTAGAATCGTCTGGAGTTGAACGTGTTCCCGTCCTGTCTTCAATTTAAGTTCCTAAAATTTGTTTTTGGGTGGCCTTCTCTATTGGTAAGTAGGTATATAAAAAAAAACATTGTGCTTATCCTTATACCTTATGATATTGCCATGCTGTGAACTAGCGCTACTCTTTAAAATATAGTTGTATTTGGGATAGAAAAAACATTTATTTTCTGTTCTTGATAGGTTAAAACCAGGTCGATGGTGTTGACGTTAATATTAGTGGATAGTTGTTTTGAGCGGTGGTTAGAAACATTGTTGGTATGGAAGCATTTCTTATTGTAAAGGGAAAAACATAAAGGCAAAATTTAAGCAGTTAAAAACTGTAGGTATCTTAATGTTTGGTGAGGAAGTAAAAAAGGTTAGAATATCCTACTCGTATGGGGTGATACGCGGCCTACATTCAGAACTAGCCTTCCTGCATGTCAGTTTGCAAAATTGCTCTTGTCACGACACAGGATGACGTATGTGGAATACATCCGACCAGCAGACAATTATGACCGATTGGCGCGTGCAATTTAATAAACGAATAGTAAAAATCATAATGACAATACGATAACGCAGTATGGTTTAGCTACATATAAGCATATACAATTCAAGAGAGTCGTGTAAAAGTAGGGATTTTTCGCTTAAGTAAGTGTGCCTGCCTGAAAAATAGTCCCACCTTAATGAGGCCTAACCATAAGCTCATATAACATTGTTTTAATTTAACTTCTATTTCTACATCAAAAATTCAAAGCATATGAACCAATTCTATTTCTACATCAAAAATTTAGAGCATATCAACCAATTCCGAGAGACAAAATAGATTAAATTTTCTGCACTGCTCTGCTTTGACCTGTTTTGTTTAATTTTTACCATTAACAAGTTAACTTGGTTGACACGAGCAAGTCATGCGTCTCTGTCAAATAATGCATAAAATCATATTGAACGGACAACCGGACAACATAAGTTTTTATGACTAAGATACGGAAACTTAGATGCCAACATTTTATTATGTTATAATAATAAAATCGAAAATAATATTTGTCATTAGGAAATCCCTAATAACATATTTCCATGAACGTAACTAAATGATATAATGAATGGACGTAGTCTGTTAAGAATTTGTTAAAATGCCGAAACTTTATAAATTCAGACTTTAATTCTGATTAGATAGAGTTGAAAATTGTCTCTGTAGCCAATTACAAGTCATATTACGAGTCGTGACGTATTGTATATACCGATGCTTGCGCAGTTACACAGAATATTGCGTCATGCATTGTTATCATTCGCGGAACCAAAGTATTTGAGGATGTGAATGATCTCGGTGTTGGAGCTACCATGATCGGCATTTAACGTAAGGTGTATTGTATTGCCTTGACATTATATTTTTAATGAAATGAACCTTTAAAGCAAAATACTTGATGATATATTTATTCCCCAGGGAGAAGCACCCTTGTTACTTTAGTAATCCTCTTGGGATACACATGAATTATATATAGAAACATCCAAGCCTCCACCAGAATGTTAGAATACATTAGATTGGATTAGATAACTCTTTATTATAACACCAAGGAACATACAATATAAACCATTTAAATAGTTTTAGCGTGTTACAACTGGCTGTCTAATCGCTAAAAGCTTGACAGGTACTGAAAATAATTGGTAGTTTTACTTACCTAATATCTACATGCTAAAACAAAATTTATGATACAATTTGTGACTAATGACATAATAAATATTAAAAAAACATACCTACACTATTTCTATTCTAAACACTCTATACTTAGAACCATACATAGACATACAAGAAACAGCAACGTCATGGACATTGTTCGAGATAAAATTGCTTGAGCTGATGTTTGGACATATCCAACGTCCGAGCCTGTCTGATAGCTACAGGCAACGAGTTCCAAAGCCAAACCAGAAACAGATCTTGAAAGGTGGAGCGAGGGGTGGGCATTGAGAGTCAGGTTTTCTAATGACCTAAGAGAGCTCGTCGGTAACGCATTTTGTTGGAACTTAAAAAGTTCCTTGTGATAGTACGGGGAAGAGGGATTGAACAAAATATTGTAGAGGAGTGACAGCATGTGAGTATTCTGGAGAAGTCTGATAGGAAGCCACTTAACCATAGAGCGCAAATTGGAGACATGGTCCTATTTAATCTCATACAGAAATTTTGGAGACTCTCAACTTTGTTTAGCTGAATGTTAGTTTGTCTTTAAAGAAAACATATAAGCACCTTAAACTTGCTGTACGTAGGATTTGTATTATTTTTGCATCACAGTTGCTAAACTAAACATTTCGAAGTTATCCACGCTATCATTCCGTCTATGTACGAGAATAGCTCCTAATCAATATTCACAAAGGATCAATATCCTTATCTTATCAATCGCAAATTGCTACGTCACATCTATACCTATATTAGTTTTATATAAAATTGTAGTAACTGACAGTAAAATTTATAATTAAAAATTTAAACAAAGTATGGATTTCGTGACTGGGAATGACAAGTAAAATATAAAAGCTACATTGTATTAATAAAACCCTTTACTAACTCTTTTATTGTCTTCACATTTCAAAGATAGATTCAAGAAATACTTATCAATTCTAATATTTTTGGGGGTTGGAAGACCATCACTTCTAAAGTGATTAGTTTAATAATGTCTTTAAACAACGCACATTTTAATTTTTTCTTTTTATTAAGCTATTATTTAGAGTAGCCCAAGATCGATCTGAGTGGCGTGCATTTGGAGAGGCCTATGTCCAGCAGTGGACTAAGATAGGCTGTTGATGATGAAGCTATTATTCATTTTTTGAAACAATTTAAGTATAAAATATTTAATTTTGACAAAGAGAGTTACATTTTAACAAAGGTGTTGTCTTCAAGAAGTACCTAGTCATGAAAGACTTTTATGTGTTCACTTTTTTGTAGGTTTTACTTCTATTGCATGAGAACAGCACATGTCCGTTTTTTTTTCTTTAACTAATTTAGAACTCAATGATCGTGGATGATAGTTGAAGTTTTGATCACCTGTTAGAAATAATACAAACTGTACATAGCGAGTCAGCGGGACCCACTGGATGCGGACCGTGTGGTTTGGAAATCCCCAGAGGAGACCTATGTCCAGCAGTGAACGTCCATCGGCTGATTATGATTATGATAATGTACCGCTATGTACATTATGCTTCTCGAATAACTTAATCAAACCTACTCTAGATTTTGAAAACATAAACATACAATCATTATTTAAAGTATTTCATTCCGATCCTTTATAGTTAAAATGAGTTATGTCGACATTGACCGCGTTATCCAAAAACCTTCAAGTCGTAAGTCAATGCTTACTGAAGGTTGGTTAGCGTTAAGGGCCACACTGTTCAGTCTTTTTCTAATCTTTAGCGTGGCCTCCTAACTCACTTCACGCGGAGCACGTGCTTCCGATACAGACAATTACTTAATTAATGGATGTCACAGATAACTGCATTACAGATAAGGTGCGATATTGTTTATCGGGCTATTGACTGACAAACATAAGAATAAAGGACATCATTCAAACTCATTTTAATGTATAGCTACCAACGCAACATAATGTAAAACTCCTTGGGCTAGACCTTGTCGCATACCAACCGAGTCAAATCTACTGATCTGCATTTTTAGACTCGGGGAACCTACACTGAAACTGCGAAAGGCCGTCGTTCAAAATGGAACTCTATCAAATGACTCAATCTCCCTTGATGTTTTACTGTCATAGGCTGGATTTTATTGTTGTCGTCACTATAATCAATGAGAGCCCCCTTCCTCGTGTGATGCAGTTTTTAGCTCGTTTATTATGTGCTATTGTATGATAAAGAAAGCGCTCTACTAACTCGTTTCTTTGAACTCCGAGTAAAGTGAGTACGTTGTGTAGATGCCGCACAACGGTCCGTCGTCCACACCCTGCCAGCCAGAACACAATTCTCTACCCCGTGAGAACTCAAGCTAACATTTTTAGAACCTGTAATCAGGAAAGGCTAAAAGATTAGTGTGTTTAACTGCAGTCTTCTGTAAGGTGGACAAAAAATTCTCAGGCGGACATTTCAATTCAAGCGCTGAATAAATTCCAAAGCAACAATCCTATAGGTCCATTTTATAGTTCTACCCAAGCATTTATAATACAAACTTAAAGTTATAGAAAATTTACAAAAAGTTAGTTCATTTCTGTTTGACTCGTAACAACAACGTGACGAAATGACCTTCAGAGTAGCCCCCTAGATACTGCCTTGTTTCATCAGTGAAAGGATAAACTATGAATCAGTTAATATGCAAGCGACTGTCGCGCGACCTCGGTTGCATCCTGGTAATTCCGTTGAGTGATAGGGTTTCCATCCACACACTTTTAAACATAGCTTTCGTTATTAACATTATACATGACGTAGAATTATTTGGCAAAACTTGGAAATATATTTCGAACTGTGGCAGATAATGAGAAATAAATAAAATAACAGGTTGATGGTGAATAGTTTTCGTTCTGTTTTAGGCCTTCATTATTGGTAAGCTATTGAGGAGCTGGAATTGTTGACTAAAGAGACTATTGTTGAATTGTGAAAACCCCCTGCTTTTAAGAGAGCCCGTTACTGGTGGTGAAGGGATTAAAAAAGAAATTAAATGCATTAGTGAACTTTCAACGAACTAAAGATTTAAAGAACAAAATTTATAATATTTTCTCAATAGTGACACTTTGACCTTATACTTAGAGATGATGAGGGTTTTTATTAAAATTTTGGAAAGCGGTAATAAGTTAACTTATATAGCATGAAAATGTTCTTTTGGCAATGTACATCATAATCTTGTTGTAGAATGTTCCAATTCCAATATTAATTAAATTAAAGAAAATTTTACTCGGTCCAAATTGCAGATGGGATTAACCCTTACTTTGTTCTGTATGTTTAGTATTTTATATTTCTATTTTGCATTCGTATGACTTGCTATCACACAATATGAGTGTGTTACAAATTTTATTACTTACATTTGTTTGCAGTTAAATACCTCGTGACAGTTTCGTCATGGTTTATACATACACGTGCCATTAGCATCATCAGACAGAATAATCGTGTTCACGTAGCGCGCTTAGCAACAGACACATAAAGAGAATGTAATCGAATCATAGAGTAGCAACAGACAAATTAGCGCCGCAATAAAAAGTTTAACTACAATGTCATCGAAACGACGTCTTTGTCAAAAATGACCGACCAACTTTACATACATTTTTATAGCTAAGTGCCGCTTTATTATTTCAATTAAATGATTAAAGCGGCACTGTCCATGTTGAAATTGAAATTACTCGTGCATACAGGCCTTATCAAGACAAATAGGATGTATTGGAAATTCTATGTCGCCTTCGTTACTCTGAGCTTGGATTGGAACAAGATGCTTTGCCATTTTAAGGATTCAGCGGTAATTATAGTATTAAAGATGAGATATAAATTGCATTCCTTAGCAAAATTGTTCAAAGGGACAGTCGAGTAATATTTAAACCTTTGATTATCAAAGATATAAACCTTGCTGCTGTGAAAGTAGACAAACTTTCATAGGTACTTTGTAGGTTAGGTATTTTAACGCGTATCTACTAAAATAGTACTATAATAATAAACAAAATTAAACTTATAACCCGTTTTAATTATCAGGCCGATCATCTTCCCTTCAAAATAAAAATATGGACAGCAAAAATAAAAAGAAAGAAAGCTCTAACCGGAGTCAGAACTTCTGAAGAGGACATCCGTGAACATGTGTAATACCGTAACTTTTATTGAATTTATTCATTATGATCATCTATCTGCTTGATTGTGCTCATTCATTTACTCGAATTTTTCGTTTGGTTTTCTAAGAGTTTATTGATAATAATTTGTATTAGTAGGTACACATAAAGCGTTTTACAAGCTAGATCGAATACACGTACCTACACATTTTTTTTTTCATTAACTAGAAAGCTATTGAAGCATCATTCATATTGTATTTTGGATTGACTGTAGCAGTTGCTGTTTATTCAGTTTTATTTTAATTATTTTAAGTATCGATTCACCCCTAACCTCGCATTTACACCAAGTAGACCAGGGTCGATAATTTTAAAAATGGTGAAAAGTGAAAAAAAATTATAGTAGGATGAGAACCCATTAGAAAAGGTAGAGAATACAACAAAAATGAAAGGAAAAATAAATTACGGGCGATCTGAGGTCGGGAAGGGGGAGGGGGTGAGTTTTTAAGAGTAAAAAATGGTTAATCTCGATTTCCGGTAAAACTGCAAGTCCTATGAAAAAAAGTTAAATGGCAAAGTTGTAGGTAATAAAAAGATCTACAACTTTTGTATCGACACTTTTTTCACATAACCTCAAAATTTATGTGAAAAATGCGAGTAACCGAGTTTTTTGCTTTTGATTTTTATTTTTTGCAAAAAAATATATAATTTCACGAAATTTGGTGAAAACTTACCTTTGTATGTCCCAAACATACAGTAATTATTTTGATTTAAAATATTCATTTTTTCACCTTATTTTGACTTAATATCGGAAATGCACCCTTATTTTCAATCGAAAATTCTCACGTCAAAATATCTGCTTTTTTAAAAAAGTTGGGGTGTTTTTTGTTTGTTGAAATCTCTACTTTCTGATGGTATAAAAAAAATATACACTACTATGATAAATGTTCTCAGAAAATGCAAATTAATAATGAAAAAAACTCGAATCCGAAAATCCTATTTTTAATACCTACTTACAACAACTACTTTTGCATGTTTTATGGATTTGTAATTTTTCTGTTTATCAAAATAACATGAAATCTTACGTTTTTCGAGTAATTAAAGTGTAAATTTTAATAAATAGTTCAAAATTATACATAGTGATTCAAATCAATTTTTTGGATTGGAGTTGTTTTTAATTATTAATTTGCAGTTTCTGAGAACATTTACCATAGTAGTGTATATTATTTTTATAACATCAGAAAGTAGAGATTTCAACAAACAAAAAACACCCCAACTTTTTTAAAAAAGCAGATATTTTGACGTGAGAATTTTCGATTGAAAATAAGGGTGCTTTTCCGATATTAAGTCAAAATAAGGTGAAAAAATGAATATTTTAAATCAAAAAAATTACTGTATGTTTGGGACATACAAAGGTAAGTTTTCACCAAATTTCGTGAATAATTTTTTTTTTTTGCAAAAATAAAAACCAAAAACTCAAAAAAAAAAAAAAAAACTCGGTTATTCGCATTTTTCGCATAAATTTTGAGGTTATGTGAAAAAAGTGTCGATACAAAAGTTGTAGATCTTTTTATTACCTACAACTTTGCCATTTAACTTTTTTTCATAGGACTTGCAGTTTTACCGGAAATCGAGATTAACCATTTTTTACCTTTAAAAACTCATCCCCTCCCCATTCCCGACCTCAGATCGCCCGTAATTTATTTTTCCTTTCATTTTTGTTATATTCTCTACCTTTTCTAATGGGTTTCATCCTACTATAATTTTTTTTGGTCTCAAAAATTATCGACCCTGGTCTAAAGATATAATACATGTTTTTAAAAAAATCATACGTCTTAATTTTTTTGTTCACACATATACATTTATAAAACATGTAGTAAACAATACTTGTATCAAACTAGTTGAATAAACGAAATATGTTAAGTAAATAAGTGATTTATACTTGTCAGATACTAGTTGTCTATGCAGTGTTAACGAAAGAATGTTTAAAATAGCCACAATTATAGTATTCTACAAGTTTTGTTTAAAACTAGTTTACGACTTATTTCTTGGTGGAAACGTTAAGGTTAAACAATGGTTCCGAACAAGAATTGCTCATATTTCATTTCTTGAAAAGTGATGGATTGCGTGAACGCGCGTTTTTGTAGAAGATGGGCTACGAACAAAACTCACTGCTTTTTTAAAGCGGCCACCACCCAATATAACATTGAATTAAATAATATTGCGAAGATACGTAACGCAATCTCACCTTGGTGACTTGAACCCTTTGGCGATCTCACTCCCCATAGGAACACAAGAACTTCATAATAAAGGACACCTGCGTCTAAAATAGAGAGAATAATCTGTTCATGGGCAAGGTTAGTGCATCAAAAGACGGCACATGTAATAGGCTGGTGGTGATGATGAAATGAGGAACTCGATGGTGCAAGTGGTTAGGTTGCGTGCGTTTTCGGTCTGCGATACTACTACTCGTAACTCTACAGTTAAGCAACTCTCGCAATGGCCATCGTCGGATGGGTGACGTAAAATGTATTAACTCGAGCTCCGCCGTGCTTAAGAAGACGTGTTAATCAGTTTGTCCCGGCTAAATCTGCTGTCATTAACCAATCCGCACTGGGTCCGCGAGATGGGTCATCTCTCCGTTCCATCTAAAAAAAAACGAAAATACTTTATTTCTATAACCAATATTATGCTAGTGATATAATATTTGAGAACCCCTAGTAGGCAAGTTTATTTGCCTATGTCAGGGCCTCTCGCTCTTCCATAACTCTTCCAAACTTAATACCATATTGGCTACAAATATATGGTGATTTTTACACGTTGTATGTTTAGTCTCATCTATAGCGAAGACCTGTGCCCCTGCAGTGGGGGGCAATAGGCTGGTTGGTAGGGATGATGCATGTTGTACTCATAAGTTTCTCTCTTTTTCCGCAGTACCTCGACATTGGCGAGGATATGAATGTGCCAGATGACTTCACACAGAGCGAGTTACAAACTGGCAAGTGGTGGCGACATCTGCTGGCGGGAGGCATCGCTGGTGCATTCAGTAGGACGTGCACGGCCCCGCTTGATAGGCTCAAAGTGTTCCTGCAGGTACGACTAAGTAACAAATAGTGAAAAGGCATTTTTTTATAGAGACTATCCCAGTTATAACGTTTTTTGAATCGAATGAATGCTGATAAGTTGTCAATAGTTGATCATTTAACGATTCAAGATAGAAAAAAGGTTAATTTACCTAGCTTGTATTAATCTCAAATCAAGTCTTCGTTTTAAATTTTCTTAATTGCGTCCTCTTACAAAAACTATTGATACTGAAGTTATGAAGATTGCAATAATTCTTGAAAACTCTTTATCTATATTCAACGGGTTATTTCTTAATGCATTGTTTCTATCTATACAAGGAATGTTCTAGACTCCTACCTTCTAGTGCAAAGAGTGACGTTCAGTTAATTATGTGCATATAACTATGCATGCGATTTTTATAAGAATATTTTAATGTTAAACAATTTGATTAGAAAACGTTCATGCATATTTTTCGTTTGATGTAACCATACGATTTGCATTAACTTGAAGAAAGTAAACAACAATACTGAATTCAACATTTGATAGATTGGCCAATTGACACGTAGTGGAATAGTGATGCATGCGTTACCAGGCAGTACATACCTAAATGTAAATATAAAATAAAGTTACGTGAAAATATCCTCTCTTTCCCTCACGTGATTATCTTTTCTTTTCGTGAATTAACTTACACATGAAATTGATTCTTCCAGGTAAATCCAACCAGAGAGAACATGAGCAAATGCTTAGCGAAAATGATTAGCGAAGGCGGTATAACCGGCTTATGGAGGGGGAACGGCATAAACGTGATTAAAATTGCGCCCGAGTCCGCCTTGAAGTTCGCCGCTTACGAGCAAGTGAAGAGGCTGATCAAAGGGGAGAGGAAGAATCAGCCCTTAGAGATACACGAGCGGTTTCTCGCAGGCGCTACCGCCGGCGCAATCAGCCAAACTGTGATCTACCCACTGGAGGTGCTAAAGACAAGATTAGCTTTAAGGAAAACTGGGCAGTACAGCGGTATTATGGATGCAGCAAGGAAGATATACGTGCGCGAAGGTCTCAAATGCTTCTACAAGGGATACATTCCAAACATTTTGGGGATAGTGCCGTACGCGGGAATAGATTTGGCCGTGTACGAGACTTTGAAGAAGAAGTACATTAGCAAATATCAGGCGAATAATGAGCAGCCGGGAATGCTGCTTCTGTTGGCTTGTGGCAGCGCATCCTGCACTCTTGGGCAAGTCTGCTCCTATCCTTTGGCGCTCGTCAGAACGAGGCTGCAAGCGCAAGGTAATTTAATTTTTTGTATCCTATAATTTAACTCTTTCTTTTTAGCTATGGTTCTGATGTCTGTGTTTTGGTGAAAATAGTTTAAAGTGAATGAAAATAGCTTGATCAAGGGCCATACTAAGAATTATTGACAGACTAATTATATAAGGAACATCCGACGCGACGCGATACGCACGCACTAATCATAGAAATAACGCGTGGCGTGACGTCGGGTGGCTTCACATTTCAAAAGTCTGTTTCTGCGATCATTGCTTGTTGTGTGTGATGGTGCTGAACGCTTTCTCGTCTTTGCAGAAAAAGCGGCCAAAGTCGCAGAAGGCACTATGCGCGGCGTATTCCGCGAGATAGTTCAGCGCGAGGGCCTACGTGGCCTATACCGCGGCATCACGCCGAACTTCATCAAGGTGATCCCAGCAGTGTCTATCTCTTACGTAGTCTACGAGTACGCCAGCCGGTCCCTCGGCGTCAATATGACGTGATCCTACCCCCAAATAACCGCACCGGATGTCGGATGCATCACATTCTATCTAATTAAGCATATTAGCATTTGCATTTTGATCGTTGTACATAGCTCTCGTGTTAAGCGCTATTATTTATTCGTGATTCTATTCCAGTTCTCTCCACACACATGACCGCGTGGCCGTGCTGTTAATTTATTATTTTTAATAATTCGTATTACTATTGTGACGTTGTATTCGTTCATTTGTGATGAACGAATGTATGGTGTAAACTCTGTTGGAATTGTGGAAATTCGACTGTACTGAAAGTGTATTATGGAATATTATTATTCGACATGTCTCGCGCGGCGCGGCGATTAGCGGCGGCGCGCGTGGAATAATTCTGTGATTAAAATAAATTATGTAATTTTTTTTACTGCTTTTATTTTCTTTATTTATTATTTTTTGGCGTATTTATCCTTTGGTGTCTCTTATTTTTATTTTGTTTCGAATAAACTTATTGTTTTATGGTTTATTGTGTTTTCGAGAGTTTTAAGGAGCCCTCAGTTGGTAATGTGAATTGTGATATGAGTTTGTATCAAAGTTCGCAAACCCGATTTCATACCTGAAGTCGACTGTTTTAATGTTACATTGTTTCATAGTGAAAATGTTTGCGTAGGTTCTGGAATAACCTTTTAAAATTTATTCCAGAAATATGATCAATTTCATGTGTAAATGATTTATCAAAGCAAATGTTTTTAAATTGAAACATTAAGTAAACATACAAAATGGTTAAAAATAGTTTTTATTTTTTTGGTTATTTTAATTTCTTTATAGATCTTTGAAAGTTTTATTTGACAAATATTTTAAACATTTCTTTTTGACTTTACTAATTTAAAATATTTTTATAAGTACACTGTTTGTTTCTTAGGTTTTCACGCACATCACTCATTTAATAAAACCAGTTTATTACGGGTTAATGAACGAAACTTTATTTATTTATTGACGTTTAATAAATAAAGTTTCGTGCATTCACCCGTAATTAACTGGTTTTATTTAAGTACACTGTGTTTGCTCTTCGTCGCCAACGATAGGTTACAGTTACATTTACAATCGCTATGTGGAAAATAAAACGTTATAATTCCATAAAGAAATAGCTACATTTATCGTTGAATATAGTTGAATTCTACGTTGTGATTAATAATTAATGTTGATTATTCTCTATGAAGATCGTTCATTATATTGGAGACGGTACTCAAAACCGTAGCTAGCGTCAGTGTAGAAGTGATTGGCATCATAATGTCTCAAACAAGACTGACGACTGGTCGTAGACACGGGGTCCTACCTACCGCCTATCGGTAGTGCTATGGTTATAGCTAAAGCTTATGATTTAATTTTGTTATTTCTGGCAGCAGTAGGTTTTCAAATACCTCACGCTCATTTTCTTTAATAATGTTATTACCAGTGCTTTAGAAAAAAAAAAGAAAATGGAATCATAAGCTATAGCCATAGCAATCCGCCTGACGTACCGATAGGCGGTACGCCCACAGGTTTCACGCCGGGCTTAGCGCCAACGAAAAACCATCTCGTGGAAATTGGCCGCTAAGCAGGGTGAAAATGACGCAGCTCCCAAATTGCCTTTAATAGATTGTAATCATAATTAAATTTTTGTCTTATTCAGTTCGAATAGTAAACAAAAGTCCATGGAAGTTGGTCGTGTATTCTATTTACGGTCTTATGCAAAGGAGATAAAGTACAATATTTAATAAGCAATTAAAACATTTCGCTGTTGCATTGAGCCGGGTGACCCCCCCTAGTTAGGTAGGCTTTTAACAAATATTATCTTGCCTTTAATCGATATTTGAAGCGTATATTTAGATAGATTTTGAATCTCTCTTTACGGAATAGGTAGTCTTTTCAAATTGTCTCATCCATAAAATATTATATAGGTTCATGTTGTACCGCAAACCGCTCGTTTTTTATCAACGAAATTGTAATTTACCGTCTTGTTGACATCCAGTAGTGAAAAAAAAACGTACGTAATTTTATATAGTTAATTACATGCTATAACTCTCTTTTTTTAGGTTGAATATATTTTATGTAATTCCAACAATATTATACCTACATTGCGTTAGTTCATTTATTTTTTACAGAAATCACGCTTCTGATAAGTGTCTCAGAGACAGACTCGGCCAGCCGGCCTGTTTGCTTACTTTTTTGACATTTACAGTGTGTAATTGTATATCCATCGATGCTTTCAGAACAAGTATTGAGTGGCATTATAATAAAGCAGTAGTGGATCACTAAATAGCTCTGTGATTCACACTTCCATCTTTCAAAAGCTGTTAGCGAATAGGCCTTCTGGGCCGGGCTGGCGGTCAGTTGTATTTGCTTGCAATGTTAGCCAGTGTTCAAACACGAGCGATCAATAGGGGTTGGACGCATAAGAATAGAGTGGGGAAGACGGCTCTACAAAAGTGGCTGTGTAGTATAAAGAGAAAGAAGATGTGACAGAGATAGCTAGCGGTCTGCTAGCTATCTCTCTCTCTCTTGTGACGCATGCGGAGTCGTCTGTCCAATAGTTGGTCCAAGCATCACATCTAAATAGTAAGATGCTAACGGTTGCCAATGCGCATGCGCGATTAGAGAGAGAAAGCTAGCGGTGTCTCATCTTTCTCCTTCTATTATAGGAACACTTCCACTTGAAGTAGAGTCTATATCTCCCCTACTCTATGCTATACCTCTACGGTTGGACGCGGCCTCTGTCTGTGAGACACTTTATACCTTTTTGTAGTGACGCTTGTGCGTACAATTTCTTTCAATTGTTTAGATCAGCCTGTTATTATCAGAACTAAGATTGTCAGTCAACATCTTCAACTCTATCACTATGGCTATTCGTATTTGTTATTTGTCATTTTGACATCATGTTGTCCTTATCATAAAGGAATGAAAAGGAGAGACTGTTTTCAAGGTTACAAATTGCAACTACGAATAGCCATGTAAAGTGCAGTTATTACATTGGTTTTAAATATAACAACAGTCGGCTGTTTTTTTAGAGGGAACGGGCGGTTTTTAGTCGACTTTATAGTTAGGTATTATTAATTTAGTAACTAATGTAGTGTGGATAATGCTACAGTCTTACATTATTAGTGAGAAGAATGAACGACGTACGAATATTTTGAAAACATTACCTTTAGACGTGTTCATATTGGCCACATAAATGTTAGGGGAATCTGCAATACCAATTTATACACTTCCGGACACATCTATTGGCCCACCTAGCATTAGAAGTTTTGACGGTCCCTTGCTAAAAATAAATGTTACATTGAGAAAAAAGTATGAGTATATTACCTGCGCAGTTTTAACGTTGAATTATATACCTATCTTTTGGTGTAATTTAAAATTATTGCTCAACGATAAACATATATTTTTGCTACAGACCGTTGAAACTTAAAACACTAAAGTGGGCCGATAGGTGTGTCCGGAAGTATAGTTGTGTAAGTATCGAAGTACTTTAACTACTGCGAAATAGAGAGCATTCTTCAACTACAAAGTTATTAAGTGAAATTATGGTGACACTATACAATGGCTATGGCTACACTTACGACAGAAATTTATTAATAACATTCCGCTGCTATGGTCATACGATGCTGTTGTTTAAATGAACATAATATATACAATTATTTTAATAAAGAACCTCTTAAATAAACACAAGAATAGTCAAGGAGCCTGAAGTTAATTGGAAATGTTGAGAATAATGTAAAATCACACTGAATTTCCTGTTAAAAAGTGTTTTATTGAATGATTGATTTGAATGAGGGAAAAGTTCTAGCATAAAGGAATAACTTAGGACCGTACGCAGAGAAGTCGTTTAAGTTAATGTTGTCTCTTTGTTTGCGATAGCAACAGAATAATGTATTATTCTGAACACCTCACTTTTAGAAGCGTTAAATTAAGACATATTTGAGTGCGACCTATAAGGTCATTATATTCAACTGAACAGCAACCCGGTGATAACAAGATTGAAGACTTTACCTAAACTAATTTTACGAGAAATCTTCTGATTAACTGTTAGGTACGACAGAAAATTGATCTTCAAGGTAAACACAGTTCAAAAAACATTCAAAGCTTAGATCACACTACAAGGAGCGTCACTATGTCTAAGATACTCCTTCAGAGGTTATGGGCAAGTCAAGACGCATTAATCGACGGCGTTCGACGGTTCTTAAGTACCTATAAACATACAAATCAGCACGCTAACACGCTTCGCGACCTACTGACCCAAAATAGCGTTTGGCCGTCTTAAGCCGCAGCCCACACCAGAAAAGCGCAGCGAGGTATACAATTTAAGTTAAACCCTCATTGCTGAGGATTAACATTTTAAGAAAAACCCTCTTACCTATAGCATAAGTTTAAATTTTTGATAGCAAACATGGAATAATGTACAAGTGGTGCACAGCACTACTTCGCTCAGTGGCTCTAGGCCCCGTTCAAATTCGCCGCACACCGCTCCGTGGCTCTTAGACGCGCTCTGAGTGGCCACGCGTACTATCTTCGTCGCGCTTCTCCTAGGGATGTCGAAAGTTGAAAAAAATATCGATATATCGATACATCGATATTTTAAAAAATATCAATATCGGCTTCGATATATCGCGAAAAAAACATCGATATATCGGTATATCGGACCAATTTTCCCAAAAATATATTTAGGTCAGCCTAGCACAGTAATAATAGTTCAGTACAAATTATAATTAAAAAAAGAATTATCAAAGTACCAAATTGCCGCTACACTACATGACAGTACAGTATCTCACGAATTATGATACGCGGAATAATAATGGAACGAAAATTATCTCCCTAAAAATAGACCCTATTTTCGGATGATGAAAATGATTGCAGGGCCTCTCAGGTGCCATCTTTCGAAAACAAGACTAGACAGTCACACACTTCCACAGAATATAATGGAAGTCAGCACAACCAATTCACCAGCGAAACAGATTTACAAATAATAGACAATACTAAATACAGCACAGATCATAGATATGTTGAATATCATTAATCTGAGATCCAGTTACGATTTTTCCAGATACGAATTAAGTTAGATCGTGATATGCCGCTAATAATTAAAAAAATATCGTTTTTGATACGAATTTCGATATTGGTTATTTTGTATCGATGTATCGATATATCGAATCAAAATATATCGGTAAAAAATATCGATATATCGAACAAAAAATACATACATCGATATATTTTCAACAAGCCTAGCTTCTCCTGATGTGCGCTGCGCCTATTACTGATCGATTGTATTACTTTAACTACTTATGCCGCAATTACATCTGGTAGTTGTCTGAATTCGGGCGCCCGAAGCAATATTTACACTGGAAGACGGTGTCGGTAAACAAAAGGAAATCTACCCGAATACAGGGGTACTGAAATCCGTTCATTAACAGTTAGTCGTTTTCCGGAATTCCGTTGGCACTCGAACTAACGAGCAAGTGTAATCGTGCCAGTAGGCGGGCCGCACACCAGTCATACAATAGGCTAGTTGACCCTTTTTGGAAAAAGGTTTTAAATGGTTAATAAATGTTCTATTAGACCGAAAAAAAATGTATTGTATTTTTTTGAGACCTAAAAAGCTACAAATCTTTAATTTTAAAATAGATTTTTCATGGACATACAAAAACGCTATCGGCCATTTTAGTCTATAGATTATCTATGCTATGACGTTAAACCCATAGAGAAAGGTAAATAAAAAAATCGTAAGAAACTAACTGACTTTATAATAAACAAAAGATGATTTCTAATAAATACCCCGAAAAATAAAGTAATTATCATTATTGTATTGTACGAGAATATAAAAACACATCCTTGAAGATTCCAGGAAAGTTGTGAATTAAAAGTGCCGAAAGAAATTAACCTACGCAACTTTATTACACTTATTCATATGTTGTATCAGTTTTATGTTTATTACTACATTGTAATACTAAATACACTGTACTTACATAGATGCCTTGTCGTTTCTCTGCTCGGCAGAGCAGAAATCGGGATTTAGTGAAATAAATTCACCAACCATGAATGCGTCAATTCTTGGCAGATTTGTGCTTTCTGTTTTCACAAAGCCGGCATCCATAATTAGTTTTTTCAAAAAAAACAGTAAACGGAAACTTTTCTAAAGTTAAAAGTGTTTTTATGATAAATTTAGTCAGACGAAAGAATCCACCCACAGTAACACGCGAATGGCATTTAGTTGTTTACCATATGAGACGTCACAATCATGGCGGATGTGGCGAACAGCATTTTTAGTGTTTAAAAAATATAGACTAAAAAATATTTTTTAAAATTAAATTTCTACAGCAATCTTCTGCTTTTATGAAGTGAAATTGATATATTTAGGTTCCTTAGACCAAATACTTTATGAAATAAACATTTATTTAATACAATTCGACATGAGTCAACTAGCCTATTGTATTGCGATAATTGTGGCGCCACATTTTAAACGCGACACATTTAACGCCCTCATATATCTGCGTTACGCGCAGATATATGAGGGCGTCGTCACACAAAGGACACATTTGCAGTTGGTGCATTCTCAGAGCAAGGTAAATGTTGTGTGTCCGAATGATTAGGTAAACGGTCGATAGGCATAATGCCCGGTTTGCATTATTCCAGTAACCTTTAAACGAACCAATATCGAATTCGAATAGTTTGCGAGTACGAAATGTCATTCTCAATTTTAAGTTCTCGTTGCGTCCTTTAAGGCGCCGCTGTTCGAGTTTCCATACAAAATTTGACAATGACATTTCGCACTCGCAAACTGTCCGAATATAGTTTGCGCGTGCGAAATGTCATTGTGAAATGTGTACTGATTTTTAGTTCCCGTTATCTCCGTTATGGTGCTGCGGTTCGAGTTTCCATACAAAATTTGACAATTATATTACGGACTCGCAAACTATTCGAATTCGATAATGGTCCTACGAATGTCCTCAATTCTGATTCTATCGCCTAGTGATACCAGTATCGCTCTCTCCATTGTTCGCTGTGTGACCTTGACAATTCTTATGAGACCCGGTGGTAAACGACCACGTTTTGCGTCATCTCTGGCAACACACACTGCTCAAATACTTTTGTCATGAGACATTGAAGTAGATGGGACGTGGAGATTGTACGTATTTTTTTATAGCTAGGTAGGCAAATGAGTCTACCCCACTTGATGTTAAGTGGTGGCAAAGTCCAGACGCGAAGAAAGCTCGTGCAGCAGTTATAAACTCCCACACCAACCATCCCCACCTTGTCGGCCTGCAGAAATGGTCTTCACGCCTCTTAAAGGACCCCAGATTATAGAAACACACGTCTGCGGGCAAATAATTCCACTTGTGAATAGTACGATAAAGAAATGAGTCACTTTAATTTCTCTCTTTTTCGAAGTTAGACCTACCGCAATAGACTTTTTGTCCCAAGTATAATTATGTAGTATCAGTCAACAACTCCGAGTGTTGTGTTCTCAATTTTAACTGGAGTGGACTACATGGGCATTCGGCACGATTTTTGTCTTATCCATGTTCATCTTTATCACCCACTCTTCGGGAAAGACTACTAAAATCTTCAAGAATTGTGTTCCAATTTTACAAGGTCTCAGCCATAAATATCTACTACTTTATCAGCGAAACGAAGATATATAAGGTACTCGCCATTAATGTTCTTGATCTTGTTCTACCACTCCAGAAACTTGAAAATATCCTCCTATGCAGCTGTGAACAGTTTTGGAGATAATACATCTCCCGTTCTCACGCCTCGCTGCAGTTGCATAGAATGATTAGTGGTCTGGCAAACATAGGAGCGCTTTTGTTTTAGGTAATTTAACACTTCGACATACCGTAGTCTATTTGGCACCTTTGAGGAGACTAACAGCGCCCAAGTCTCAATCGAATCGAAGGCTTTCTCATAGTCGACGAACGCCTAGTGGCAGATATTATACTATACTCTTCGGTTTTCTGTATGATCTGCCGCAGCGTATGGATGAGGTCATTTTCGCTCAGCGCCACTGCTCCACATTTTACCCTTTGAGATGGGTGAGCGCGTTCCTTAACTTGCATTGGTTATTTATGGTAGGAGAACGAAGCAAATAAGCTTCTTTAACGTAATAATTTATTTATTCCATTTATTATTGCATTGAAAGTGTCTTATACTTAATAAATAATAAAAATGTATGAAAAATACCCGAAAACTCGCAAGTTTTCAAAATCTAACCCGGGTTTTTTTTGTAAACCTAAAAACCGGGTAGCCCCTGGTTTTTGCAGACTCAGTAAACTTGGGCTCGATGCCCTAGTTATCCTTGCAAATAATTCACCAAAGACGTGTCTATTATAAAAATTACGAATCTTTATCACAACTACATTAATTGTTGTATTAAATACCTAACTAAATAAGACAGTATGCCTTAAATATTACGGTATATGAAAGCAATCATTTATGTATAGTCAATGACACATTTTTTCAATGAAATATTTTTCTCAAAATTTGTTGTACTTACATGGCGATTAAATTAAAGTAAATATTGAACTGTGTGCTGTTGATTGTACATACTTATTTCAAATGTTTAAGTAATTGTAAAAACTTGTTATGTTTAGGTAGATAACCTATCAGTTACTCGTCTGTTGATACGTCAATAAACTTATTTCAACTATCTATTATGTGCTATTATTTATACCCCTTAGGCTAGATCCAATTATGTAGTGAAAATCCAAAAGTCAGAATAATTAAGATTCTTAAAATAATAAAAGTGAATCATACTATGTGTGATTTTTTCATTCAAAATTTACTGATATGGATCAAAGTCCCATGAAGCCAACTTGCCAATGCCCTAGACTAGAAACCAGGGACAAAGATCTAGGTGCCTACGTCAATGTAGTCGTTGAATGCTGGATTTTTCGTAAGGTAATTTTAGGTAAGTAGTTATCTGCCTTTACTACGATTCGAAAGTGAATCCGCTACGACAGTACACATGGGCATAATTTACCCTTCGGCCAAATGGGCCATAGCTCGTAGCGGCAGACTACGAGGAGCGACTGCAGGCTGCTATGAGGGGCGGCGCGGCGGCAGAAGCCATAATAAAGGCATTCGTTACTAACTAAATTTTGATTTGATTTACTAATTCTGGAAGAGGTGCAAAGGTGGAATTGAAATTAGGTACCTCGTCAAAGTGAAGAAACTAGCGATCAAAATTTAATTGTCCCCGTGAGGGTGGAGGACCTAAAAACATCTATATACAACACCTATATGACGAAAGAAGAAAAATCACGAAAAACAATATTTCTGTTATTACGCCTATTACGATGCGTTGCCATGCCACACAAAAATTTATTATTTTCATTTATAAAACATAATTTGTTTGCACGATTGTACTCTGCCTAAAGTTTAAGATAAAAACAAACAACTCCACTTTTAGTTTCAATTAGGGGGCGTCCATAAATTACGTGAGATGTTTAAGGGGGGGAGTGGGGTCGAGTCAATTCTCATCTAATCTTACGTTGGAGAGAGGAGGGGTCTCGGCAAATACCACGCAATTTTTTTTCTTATTGAAACAAAAAAAATACTATTTTGGTCCAGTTCTATCACAAGAGCTGCAGAGCACAGGCGAGAAGCCCATATTGCACTAGCTAAGCAAGCGCGTATGTTCCGCGAAGTGCGACCCTCACGGATTGTCATAAGGCGAGCTAATGAGTTACTGTGCGCAAGCGCCAACGGCTTAGTCACGGGCTTAGTAGTCGAGTCAATGAAGCTTTTTACCTGTAAACCCGGTGGAACAGCTTCGATTTTGATGTTTTTTTTTAATAATTTTGTTTTTTTATATTATTTGAAATCAGAAACCTGGAGGGGGAAATAATTTTTTATATTGTTTAAACAATTTTTATGACATTTTTGGAAAAAATGTTTTTTTATAAAATATCAATTGAAAACTCACAAAAAAATATGTTTATGTTATTGTTTTCATATTGTTATCACAAATAATTTTTATTTACATGTTATTATATCAAAAACTTTTAAAAACAATTAATTATAAGATCTTTCATGTAATATAATGACATGACGCTGATATACATAAAAAAGTTAGGATATATTTCATGAAATATAAGAAATTAATTGTTTCATTATTAACATAAATAAAAAAAAATATATTTTCTTGAAGCGTTGCAGAGGTGCCAAGTTGATTGGCGATATATCGAGGTGCTGAGATGTCTATATAACGCCGCTAATATGTCCGTCGTGCTCCAGAATGGCCAGACCGAGCCTGTCCTGCTGCGCCGTGGTGTGAGACAAGGAGATGTAATATCCCCGAAACTCTTCTCCGCTGCGCTGCAGGACGTGTTCGGAACGCTCAACTGAATAAATATTAATGGCGATCCTGGCTGAAACCCTGCAAGACCTACAGGAGATGGTGAGTAGCTTAGCTGAATCTTCCAAACGCATCGGTCTCCGGATGCACTTGGATAAAACCAAGGTCATGTTCAACGAGCTCGTTGATCCGGGACTGGTTGCTGTTAATGGAGTACCTCTCGAAGTTGTTCAGGAATATGTCTATCTAGGACAAACGCTCCGATTAGGCAAAAACAACTTTGAGAGAGAAGCCAATAGAAGAATTCGGTTGGGCTGGGCAGCATTTCGTAGCCTTCGTCAAGTCTTCTCGTCACCCATCCCTCAATGTCTCAAGTCGAAAGTCTTCGATCAGTGCGTCCTCCCAGTTATGACATACGGCGCCGAGACGTGGACACTCACGGCTGGACTGGTCCACCAGTTTAAAGTCGCTCAGAGAGCTATGGAAAGGGCTATGCTCGGAGTATCCCTGAAGGACCGCATCAGAAATGATGTAATCCGACAGAGAACCAGAGTCACCGACATAGCCCACCGAATTAGCAAACTGACGTGGCAGTGGGCTGGTCACATTAGCCGCAGAACTGACGGCCGATGGAGCCGTAAAGTTCTTGAGTGGAGACCGCGACTCGGTAAACGTAGTGTGGGACGCCCTGAGACAAGATGGGATGATGACATTCGTAGGCTGGCTGGCGTGAGCTGGATGAGAGTGGCAGAAAATCGGGAGCAGTGGCGTGCATTAGGGGAGACCTATGTCCAGCAGTGGACGAGCATGGGTGGATGATGAAAAAAAATATTAATAAAAAAGTAAATATTATATATATATACTAGCTGACCCAGCGAACTTCGTACCGCCCTAAAAAAATAGGGGTTGTCAAGCGGACAAAATTGTGAATCTAAACCATTCTCAGATCCCCTTGAACACACACAAAAAATTTCATCAAAATCGGTCCAGTCGTTTAAGAGAAGTTCAGTGACATGCACACTCACAGAAGAATTATATATATAAAGATTGGGTCAGAGGCCTCGCTCTCAAGGATCCCGAGGTCGATTCACTCAAAGCAGCCTACAATTTTGCTTCCAAGGCCTGTAAGAAGGCTTACATCAGAGCGGATGCCCAGCGCGTTGCACGTATTGGCCAGGAACTTATAACGCATCCTACGCTCCCGTAGCTACTGGCGTTTGGCGAAGGCCGTGCAAAAAACCTTATGCCAGCCCTCGCTGCCACCTCTGAGATGCCCAGACGGAACACTAGCTCATAAGCCGCAGGAGAAAGCCGATTTACTGGTAAAACTCTTTGCGGCTAACTCCCGAATCGATAATTGCAATGCACTACCACCATCATTACCTCACTGTGGCACAACGATGCCTGGTATTCAAAATCAGGCAGTGTGAGGTTCGTGCCGAATTGCAATCACACGACGTCCGGAAAGCTAGTGGACCTGATGGCATCCCAGCAGTAGTACTGAAAAAATGTGCAACGGAGTTGTCTCCCGTGCTCACGCGCTTGTACCAATGCTCGTTTTCTTTGGGGCGTGTGCCGGAGACTTGGAGAGATGCTTACATGCAACCGGTGCCCAAAAAAGGGGATCGCTCAGACCCGGCAAACTACCGGCCAATAGCAGTCATCTACCGGCCAATAACCATCTGACCCGTCATCTTATTTTATATTTATTTCATTTATTTATCATCTTCAGGGCACAACACTACCGCTACAGAGCAACATTTCCATGCTCGGTATGAAAGTTCGCTCAGACCTGAATCCAAAGGACTACATCGAAACTGTGATCAAAACAGCTTCACGCAAACTCGGAGTCCTGAACAAGATGCGGCGTTCTTTCACGCCCGATTTTATTATATTTTATATTTCAACTGTGCTTGTTGTAGAAAACGCAAGTGCAGTGCTGCGTGGAATATTGCTTGCACCTCTGGGATAGCTCCGCCAAGTACTTGCTCGATGCTTTGGATAGGTTACAGCGGCGCGCGATCCGCATCATAGGCGATGAGGAGGTGACTAAACACCTTGAGCCGTGACGTGGCGTCACTAAGCGCGTTCTATCGTCTGTACCACGGCGAGTGTTCTGAGGAGTTATTCTCTCTTATCCCACCTTCCCCTTTCCTTCAGAGGACCACGCGCGCTGGCCTACGTTGCCACCGTCTTACTGTGGCCACAATTCCAACGCGTACAAAGAAATTTGGTGACTCATTTCTTTGTCGCACTATCCGTAAATGGAATGCTCTGCCCGCTCACGTGTTCCCTCCCTCTTACAACCTGGGATCCTTTAAAAGAGGCGTGAAGAAGCAACATGCAGACCGGCAGGGTGAGGATGGCTGGTGTGGCAGGTAGAACTGCTGTATCAGCTATCTTCGCGCCTGGACTTCACCTTCACTTAACATCAGTTGGGGTGGAGTCATTTGTCGGACCTATTTATAATATATATATATGAAGTAACTAAAATATAACGTAAGGCCGTATACAGAAAGAAAGCCGAAAGCCGATCAGCGCCGATCGGCGCTTATCGGCGCCTATTGGCGCCTATTGGGGCTGATCCTTTTTCTATGGACCGGCGCCGATAAGCGCCGACACGCGCTGGTCCGAATAATAAATAATTTGTATTTGAATTATTATCCTTAGATTAAATCAATCTAAGTTATAATCTTTTTATAAATCTAATAACTTTATCTTTTATGAACTAAGCGCTAAAATTATTTGTTTCGTGCTTACCGAATGGTGACAACAAGTCTTTCTTCTGGAAGGATTGGTTGTTTATGCCAATTGCCCCAATTTTTCATCAAACGGTTTTTCACTAAATCCAAAATGTAATAAAATTTTTCTTGAATCATTCTTGTATATGTATAAAATCTTTGTTCATCAAATTTATTTTTTTACAAATAAATGATGGTATTCTTCGAAACGTTTCCTTTCTCTATTTATAGGATGTATAGCTGTTTTTCGCATTTTTAAATAAACATTTTCTAACAAAACCAAATCATCGTCCGATGAGTCCGACATTTTGCTTGATCTGCTTTAATCGGCTTCCTTTACGTAGGAAGGATCGGCGCCGATAGGCGCCGATAAGCGCCGATCGGCTTTCGGATTTCTTTCTGTATACGGCCTAAGGCTCAACGCATTCGTATTATTGACCAATACATCGTATTTTAATGGTTTAAATATTAAATTATTATTAAAAGCCTCATTTTAACAACTATTTTTATACTAACATTAACATAATAATATTTTTGAAGTGAAACTTCTTTATCGGCGTTGGAAAAAAATTTACCGTCACATTTTTTTCGGTTACGCGTCACGTTTTTTGGTTACGCGCCATCTTTTTTTTAAAAGAGCACTATTTACTTCATCCGAACAATTGCTTCTTCTGTCAACTTTAAAAAAATAAAAGTATCGACAGCAAATATTCGTGTTTCACACAAGGTAAGATAAGGTAAGGTAAGGTAAGGTAAGGTAAGGTAAGGTAAGGTAAGGTAAGGTAAGGTGTAGTTATACCCCTTTAGTGGGTGAGTTTTTGAAAAATCTTAGCGCACGCCTATATATATATTTCTGGAAAGTTGCATGTAGATCATTTTTCGAAAAAAATAAGGCCATAAAGAAGTTTCACTTCTTACGTGTGTACACTAGTACACGCACACATTTTTTTCAAAAAAAAAACGTTAAAACTGATTTTTTTATAAAAATGTCATAAATATTGTTTAAACAATAAAAAAAAATATTTCCCCCCTTCCAAAGGTTTCTGATTTTGAATAATATAAAAAAAACAAATTTAAAAAAAATATATCAAAATCGAAGCTGTTCCACCGGGTTTCCAAGTTTTGCCTGTTTTATGTCTTTATTGACTCGACTATAGAGTGGCTAGATCAGAACGAAGTTGAAGGAGCAGATGATTTTACTGACACTCATATAGATATGTTGGTTCCAATAGTCTCTCTTGAGACCGCGCATGATTCTCGATGGATATTATTTTTTTTAATCACAGTAGAACAGTTACGATTTAAGTATTCTATTGTTAATTTTTTATTACATTTATAACTCTCAGCAAATTGATTACTAGTCTTAACTAGTCGTAAATGAAAGCACGAAGCAAATTTTTATTTTATTTTTACAATAACAATCCAACGCGTTTATGTAGGAGACCCACATTTTGAAAAATCTCACGTGAGATTGGGGGATGGGGAGGGGGTTGAATAAAATCTCATGACATCTCACCAGGGGGGGAGGGAGGCACAGAAAAATCAAAAAACACCTCACGTAATTTATGGACGCCCCCTTATTGCCTAAACCAAATCTAACAACTCCTTTTTTTCATTATAAAAAAAATAGATTATTAAGAGGTTTAGATAAATAAAAAGCATATTTCCAACGGGATTTTCGGTTTTCTTTATTGCGTTAAATAAAATTTATTATGGCGTTTTAAGTCTCTTCTGTAAAATTTGCTCCCGAGGAGTTAGTAAGTTTACAAATAAGGGTATCGTTATGTATAATGTTATTTTTTCTGCTGTATTAATTATGAATAAATTATAAAAGAATTAAATCGGAAATTATGCGTGTACAACATTAAAAATGTGTATACCTACGAATTGAGAATTTCCTTCTTTTTGGAATCGGTTAAAAAGCTGTAAGTTTTTCTAGACGAATTTGATTTATAGGTAGGTATTGTATTTTATTTGTCATATACCGATTTTCAGTACAAATTTACTGATTTTTGTGGGCAGCTCTATCGATTTCGGACAATGACGTTCGAGAAAACTTTCCTATTCCATCCACAGAAAAGGGCTGTATTCCAGCCAGTGATGTCATAACTACCAACTTTTTGGTAAATATACCAATATTCAGTTCAGTCTCTCTATCTACCACCCTAGATCTAAAAACTACCTATTTTTTTAAATTATTTTGACATATCACCACTTTGAATTATTTTTATATCGACGAGCGAGCGACGTTGCGATGTGTTGCGTAGGCTATGCGAGCAATACACAGATCACTATATATGTAGCAAGGAGCAATATAACAGTGTACTCTAAGTATGCGACGATGCGTGAAGCATGCATAGTCCATGGGCGTGATCGCCTAACTCGCGTTGCTTTAAAAATGCTAAAGTTTATGACGTCACACTGTCATTTGGAAACGCCTATGAAAGCCATAAAGCTTTCACATCCACTTTGCGGCCGATGACAGCCATTAACAATTTTGAATGACATCGTTCATTTTCTCGCTACTATTTTGACAGGAAATCGAATCTCCTAAAAAAAGTGAAAGCGATTTCAAGATGGCGGGTAAGCGTTAAAGCTGTCAGATAAGCAGACACCTATAGACTCACTGTTTTTATCTCATGCTTTCATACGATATTTATAATTCAAATTATTTTGCTTTCTAAAATTAAAATATTGCTACTTTCGTCTTTTGTTGACCTAAGATTGTGTACTCTTGTAGTTTTTTTTCTGTTTTAGTGAGAAATGGCTCGAATATATCTGTTGGTGGTAGCTGAGGAGAGGCAGAAGACAATGCTGACCTTGCGAAGAAGACAGTTGCGGGAGGACAGCATGCCTATGCTGCTGTCGGAGCGAACGTTTGTCCAAACGTTCCGCCTGAGTAAGGATAATTTCCTTACTCTTTGCGACGACTTGATGCCGTTTTTGCATCCGACGCAAAGAACGACCTAAAGACTTTGAAGAAGCATAATATTTTAACAGGAAAATGTACCACTCCCTGAATTTTGCGGTAAGTAATAATTACATCAAAACCGCTTCCTAAATCTCTTCCAAATGCTTACATGATTACAGAATCACATACTATTTCTATATTTTTGAATAATGTGGTCTATTGAATTATAAAAAAACCTTTTAACAATCAAATACTGTACATTTATTTATAAAACAGTAAATATATGAAGCAACTTATTTTTTAAACAATTTTCTCTTAACAAATTTTGTGTTAAATGCATTATATTAGAATCACTTCATACCAATAAAATTTAGTTTAATAAAATAACACTTTACACAAAGGTAGGTACCATACCAAAAGCATTTACACCATAACTTTTCAAAAATAATAATTTCTTGGAATGTGATACTCATATGAAATTTAAAAAAAAATGATGTGGTGTCGTGGGACACCAGGTAGGAACGAAGTTCCTTCGGCTAATGTAGAATCGACACAAATTGCAAACTCGCTTGTGTATGCGACTGTCGCGCCTGCGCACGTCTCATTTAACGGTTTTATTCCACGCACTTTTTTCCACGGATTTTTTCTTACGGTTTTACTATCACATTTTTTTCAGTTCGGTCAGCTAGTGTTCGTAAAGATTGCTAGGCAGGACTGGCCCACAGTCTATAATAAACTACAATGTCACAATAATCCAGTAATGCAGCCCCGTCGCTCTGCCACCCCCCTGGACTTAACCACAGTTTAGTATAATATACGACAATAATCCAGTGTTGGTATAATGCCACAATAATTTGGGGTTGCACCCCCGTCGCTCTGTCACCCCCTGTTAAGTACTGACCTTGTTATCATGTCTAGCTTATGTTTACAGCAGATGACAGGCGTTCCTGGTCCACAGGTCGGTATAACGTCACAAATATCCAGATTTCGTGTAATGTCACAATATTCCAGTGCTGCACCCTCCTAGCTGTGCCACCCCCTACATACGCACCTTATTATCATGTCCCGCTAGCGTTCGTAAAGGATGCTAGGCAGGACTGGCCCACAGTTTAGAATAAACTACAATGTCACAATAATCCAGTGATGCACCCCCGTCGCTCTGCCACCTTCTGATAAGTACTCACCTTGTAATCATAATCATGTCTCACAGGCGTTACTGGTCCACAGCTTGATATAACTTTACAAATATCCAGTGTTGGTGTAATATCACAATATTTCAGTGATGCACCCTCGTCGCTCTACCACCCCCTATAACTTCACACATATTCAGTGTTGGTGTAATATAACAATATTTCAGTGATGCACCCTCGTCGCTCTACCACCCCCTATAACTTCACACATATTCACTGTTGGTGTAGTATCACAATATTTCAGTTATGCACCCTCGTCGCTCTCTCTCCTGCCGTAAGGAACTTCGTCGCGCCTGCGCACGTCTCATTTAACGGTTTTATTCCACGTACTTTTTTCCACGGTTTTACTATCACATTTTTTTCAGTTCGGTCGCGCAGCAAAATCCCTATCCCCTCCAAGCCTGCCGTAAGGATGCATCATTTGGTGGTGCAAGTCATGACTCTCATGTTTGGAATTGTTACTCTGTGAAAAATGGAATTGAAAGACTCCATGATATTGGACAGCTCTACTGGTTCTTGGGTATGTGTATTAAAAATCATTTGTTATCATTTTATTTGAATATTTTCATACAAAATAAGTGTTTCTGTATGTTAGTATTTTTCAGTGTTAGTTTTACAATATTGGAACGAAGTTCCTTACGGCAGGCTTGGAGGGGATAGGGATTTTGCTGCGCGACCGAACTGAAAAAAATGTGATAGTAAAACCGTAAGAAAAAATCCGTGGAAAAAAGTGCGTGGAATAAAACCGTTAAATGAGGCGTGCGCAGGCGCGACACGAAGTTCCTTACGGCAGGCTTGGAGGGGATAGGGATTTTGCTGCGCGACCGAACTGAAAAAAATGTGATAGTAAAACCGTAAGAAAAAATCCGTGGAAAAAAGTGCGTGGAATAAAACCGTTAAATGAGACGTGCGCAGGCGCGACAGTCGCATACACAAGCGAGTTTGCAATTTGTGTCGATTCTACACTAGCCGCGAACTTCGTTCCTACCTGGTGTCCCACGACACCACATCATTTTTGGAACGAAGTTCCTTACGGCAGGCTTGGAGGGGATAGGGATTTTGCTGCGCGACCGAACTGAAAAAAATTTGATAGTAAAACCGTAAGAAAAAATCCGTGGAAAAAAGTGCGTGGAATAAAACCGTTAAATGAGACGTGCGCAGGCGCGACAGTCGCATACACAAGCGAGTTTGCAATTTGTGTCCATTCTACATTAGCCGAAGGAACTTCGTTCCTACTTGGTGTCCCACGACACCACATCATTTTTTTATTTTACAGATGACTCTGGCTATGCCCAAAGGCCATGGATGATGACGCCAATCCTCCATGCTGACCCAGGGAGACCAGAGGATCACTACACAAATTCACATGTGCGGACTAGGAATGTCATAGAAAGATGCTTTGGCATCTTCAAGACCCAAATCAGAAAGCAGGGAAAATCTTAAATGCATGTGTTGTTTTACACAACCTTATTTGCGACTCATGTATCAAGATTGATGAGGATGTCGTGAGCTATGATCATGACCACCAACCACAGCGTGACCTACTTGCCACAACTGGAGACAGGCCTGTCCGTGGCATCTGTTCTGCAAGACAGGCAGTTACTCTGGAGTAGTCATAACCATAATTGACCATTTAAAACTGTTTACAGAAACTTGTGTGAAGAAGGAAGTGTGAGCAGAGGCACCATACAAGATAAAATAGGTATCATAAGTTTAGTTTACAATTTATTGTATTTTATTTATATTATACTAATTAATTATTAATTAGTTAAATGTCTTAATTTAACCTGTCAATTTTATATTTTCCTGTATGTATTGGTAGCTACATGATTTTATGTAAATGTTAAATGCTGATGACTTTCTTGCGCCCATTCTTCTCACCAGCTAAAAGATGTCCTGAATGGGTAGTAGGAAAAAAATGTAGGATGATTAAAGAGCTCTCAATAAGTTAATTTGAATAAAATATGATTTCATTTCAAAATTGTTTTATTTAAATACAACTTTTGAATATGTACTAACTTTAAATGAGAAACTAGTTATTATTAATACTCTAGTTTAATTTGATTTATATAACAGTAATTTTATAAGTTGTTGTTAAATATTCATAACAATAATATTTATTTCTTATGTTAGTGTTCAAATATTCTAAATTTACTTTCTATTAGCAAGTTACTAATTGGGTACAAATTGAATTTATTCATTTGAGAAAGAAAAGGGAAACCACTTGGACAAGGCTGGCTTGGAGAGCAAAAACTGGAAAAAGTTTAAGGAGGCCTTTGCCAAAAGGCGCACAGAGTTAGGCGCTTTGCAGACGACGGGGCGGGGCGGGCCGGTCAATTTCGCCGCGAATAATAGCACAAAGTGAATCCTATACTTCAAACGCACACAGCGGTCAAAAAGACCGCGCCTTGGGTGCCCGGCGGCACTGGCGGCGCGGCATGTCCACGGCTGCCCGCCGTGGATCATACAAACCAGTTCATATGCAGTAACGCAGACGGCGGCGGTCATGGACTATTCACTAGAACGAACGTCTTAAACTGACCGCCTCTGCCCGTCGTGTGCTTTGTGTACGCGGCGCGGGCAGCCGCAGACATCGACGGGCAGACGCGGTCTTTATTGCTTCGCGGACAAAATTCCCGCCCCGCCCCGTCGTCTTCTCAACGCCAAAAGAGTATTAAAATGAACACAATAATTTATTTTTATATAAACAATGGTGTCGATTCTGGCATGATTCTCTAAACCTAAACGTAAATTTGACAACAGTGATGTCCATTCTGGCATGATTCTCTAAAGCTAAACTTAAATTTGACAACAGTGTATCTTTGTCATTCTCTATACAGAATGAAAAGGACAGACTGATGTTAAATTTAGTTTTAAGTTTAGAGAATCCTGTCAGAATCGACACCAGTGTATCCTTGTCATTCTCCATACAGAATGAAAAGGAGAGACTGATGTTAAATTTAGTTTTAAGTTTAGAGAATCATGCCAGAATCGACACCAATGTTAACTCTGAATAAAGGCTCTAAATAAATAAATAATTTCATTTCAAAACTGTTTCAAACTTTTTAGTAGGTACCTACTAATCAACTTTAAAGAAATAATTTCAACAATAGGGTAGTCACCTATTGTTGAGAAGCATGGTAGACCTTGTAACTGTGGTCACACCGCTATTCAGAAACCAGCAGGCCAATTATGCTCGCTAATTGTGATATTGTTTTGATGTCTATTTCACATTACGTATTATGCTCTCCGAAAAATGCGATATCAAAATGACATCAACTTATGCTATGATGATGATCAACTCTATAAAATAATATCAACTTAAATGCGTATTACGTTCAACTTTTTGACTTAAAATAGTATCGCATAAACGTCAAAAATGTGATACAGTATATGATATTGATATGATCTTGATGTGACATAGGAATGTTTCATAATACCATATAAAAACAATGTCAACTTGGCATCAACATCATATTGACATCACATTAGAATTTTATTACTGAAGCATAATTGACCCACAGCCAGTATGTCTCCAAAGACCTACTATTTTATAAACACCTTTTAGCTATTACACTTAATAGATTTTTATTCTACTTTTTTACTCAATAAACAACAGCTGTGAGACCATGACCTAGGAAATGGTTGCAAGGTAATAAAGTTGAGGGGTGCTTACGGTAATAATATTCAGTAAATAAAACATTCAGTAGAATTGCTGTTATATTTTAGTAAAAAGATTACCATAATCAACTTCAGATACAAATGCACATTATTTATTTCCATGAGTTACAATCTTATAGAACCGACATAATACACGAGTGATATATATCTCAATGCTCGGAGCACGCCCCTCCGCAATTGCTGTTCCTCCAGTCGCCGCTCCTCGAATTTTCCCCATGCAGTTGATCGTCACGGAGCCGGCAGTTTTCCAGCTCAAAAATCCAATGCAGCTGAAACAAATTACCAGGGTTTTTTAAAAAAGGATTGTTTGTATTTTCCAGTTTTGAAACTTAAGTGGTATGTTATTATTCTTTACAAATGAGTCTATGGGTTCTACCATGTTACATGAAATTAATCAGTGGTAAAGATATAGACCTCCAAAGGTTTTTATAGGTATCACTTTATTCTTGGTACTTTCCATAGGATGGATGCTTAATTAAAACAGGTAAGGCAACATAATTGAACTTACAACGTTATTAAGTAGGTGAATGTTGGATATGTTAAATTAGTTTTATAGTCTGTGGGATCATAGCATATTATTACTCTATGTCGAATGTCAAACTTTCCCTCAAAAATGTTATCACGGTAGGATGTGTCTGATTATAATTAATAAGATAATAAACAGTATTCAGTGTAAATCATGTATTTCAATACTACAAAATCAACAGCAGAGCGTAGTTAGTAAGGTCAATAGCGGTGACAAGTTGTTTCTACCGGATAATTAAGTAGTTAAAAGTATTAAGTAATTTGGTTGTTGTGTGACCATAACGGCTGCCTATTCTCACTGAGAAAACGAATTTTTCAAACTGGAAGTTCAGAGTAAAGTTAGTATTAGAAGAAAAAGGTTTACACGAAGTGTTGAGTAAAGACATTGAAAAGACGGAAGAATTTGCAAAGAAACAGTGTTACCAACCCTTACCAAAATTTTACCCTAAGTATTTTTTAAATGCTCCTAAAATCCCCCAAATACAGAAATTTATATGTACCTACTTATCTTATTACCTAAATTCTTTCGCTGCTCATAAATTAAAACGTTATTTAGTTACAGTAAATTATTTTATTGAATAAATACATTTTTCAAATGGAAAATCAAACGAAAATAAGCTGCCAGGCAGTTAAATCTTATTTAGCGGTTTTGTTTGGTGGAAGGCAAAGAACTTTAGTCCATACAGCCTTAGGAAACAACCTGCCACACAGTGAGTTCAGTCGTTTCATATCGTGCTGCGTTCCATTCTACGCACAAAACTGAAAGAAAACACACGCTTTGTTTTTCGATTTAATTGAAAGTTTTGTTAAAAGCCCCTAAAAGACCCCCCAAAAAAATCCAGCCCCTAAAAAAGTCCCTTTTAACACTTCTAGCCCCTAAATCTGGGGGCAAAACCCCTAAGTTGGGAACCCTGCAAAGAAAGATGCGAAAGCGAGAAATGTGGTAGTACAATGCCTATCAGACCAATACTTGAATATTGTAAAAAGTTGTAGTACAGCAGCAAGTATGATTACACAATTGGAATCAATCTTTGAACGAAAAAACCTGATGAGGATATTCAAAAACACTTTTTACAGTTCGAAGAGCTTATTACACAGTTAGAAGTGTCAGGAGGAAAGATGGAGGAAGCTGACAAAGTGTGCCATTTATTGCTTACATTACGAGATGAGTATGACACTGTAGTTACGTCTTTGGAAACCATGAGTGATGAAAAGGAACTGACTATAGAATTCATAAAGTCTAGATTATTGGATGCTGAGATAAAGAGTAAGAGTAAACATCAAGAAGGTAAAAATGCGAGTGCCTTTTTAGTGTGCTACAAATGTGGAAAGAAAGGCCACATAGCAAATGAATGCAAAAGTTTACCGAGAAGAGGAAGAGAAATATTCAGAGGAAACAGGTATAGTCGAGGCAATAGTAGCCGAAATTTACATCTAGCAAGCAACACAGAGGTAATTTCAGAAGACACACAAATGTTCTTAGCATTTTCAACAGAATGTGAAAATGATGGCCTGAGTTTCCTAATAGATTCTGGTGAGACGCATCATTTTATACAAAGTAAGTATGAAAAATATATGACTGACATTATAGAAATACCACATATAAATATAAAAATTGCAAATGGACAGACATTGATAGCAAATAAGATGGGAAAACTAAATGTATTGTATAAAAATAAGAAGGTTATTATTGAGGGGCTAATAGTACATAATCTAAGTCGAAATCTGCTATCTGTGAATAAATTAATGGAAAGGGGAAAGTCTGTATTGTTTTATAGAGGAAAATTAAAGATATATAACATAGGATACACATATGTGTGTGTTTAGTGTGCTACAAATGTGGAAAGAAAGGCCACATAGCAAATGAATGCAAAAGTTTACCGAGAAGAGGAAGAGAAATATTCAGAGGAAACAGGTATAGTCGAGGCAATAGTAGCCGAAATTTACATCTAGCAAGCAACACAGAGGTAATTTCAGAAGACACACAAATGTTCTTAGCATTTTCAACAGAATGTGAAAATGATGGCCTGAGTTTCCTAATAGATTCTGGTGCGACGCATCATATTATACAAAGTAAGTATGAAAAATATATGACTGACATTATAGAAATAGCACATATAATTATAAAAATTGCAAATGGACAGACATTGATAGCAAATAAGATGGGAAAACTAAATGTATTGTATAAAAATAAGAAGGTTATTATTGAGGGGCTAATAGTACATAATCTAAGTCGAAATCTGCTATCTGTGAATAAATTAATGGAAAGGGGAAAGTCTGTATTGTTTTATAGAGGAAAATTAAAGATATAAAACATAGGATACACATATGTGTGTGTTTAGTGTGCTACAAATGTGGAAAGAAAGGCCACATAGCAAATGAATGCAAAAGTTTACCGAGAAGAGGAAGAGAAATATTCAGAGGAAACAGGTATAGTCGAGGCAATAGTAGCCGAAATTTACATCTAGCAAGCAACACAGAGGTAATTTCAGAAGACACACAAATGTTCTTAGCATTTTCAACAGAATGTGAAAATGATGGCCTGAGTTTCCTAATAGATTCTGGTGCGACGCATCATTTTATACAAAGTAAGTATGAAAAATATATGACTGACATTATAGAAATACCACATATAAATATAAAAATTGCAAATGGACAGACATTGATAGCAAATAAGATGGGAAAACTAAATGTATTGTATAAAAATAAGAAGGTTATTATTGAGGGGCTAATAGTACATAATCTAAGTCGAAATCTGCTATCTGTGAATAAATTAATGGAAAGGGGAAAGTCTGTATTGTTTTATAGAGGAAAATTAAAGATATATAACATAGGATACACATATGTTGGATATCAAAATGGAAAATTATATATGATGATGTTTTAATTAGACAGAAAAGAACATTGCAATAACATTATGAAGGATGAAGATATCTGGCATTACCGTTTGGTTCATATTAATAGGAAAGGTTTAAAAATAATGAATTTACCAACATTAGACAAAGTATGTGACATATGTATGAAAAATAAAAGTACTAGACTCCCATTCAGTACCATCCGAAAGCCTCAATCACAACATGTAAGGGAACTAATACACACAGATGTAGTGGGTCCAAATAGAACTATAACTAAAGAAGGTCATAAATATTACTTAACAATAATTTAACTCCCATTTCACTCAAACATATTTAATGAAAAATAAATCTGAAACAGCGGAAATATTGATAAATTATATTAACCAATTAGAAAGAGAGAAAGATATTAAAGTAAAAAGCATAAGATGTGATCTAGGAGGAGAATATACAGGACACAATTTAAAAAAATATTGTAATAAGAAAGGAATACAAATTGAATATACTGTACCATACAGCCCACAAATGAACGGAAAAAGTGAACGAATGAACAGGAGCATTTATGATAAAGCAAAAGCTATTTTAGATCAATCTAATTTACCAAGAGAATTATGGGGACAGGCGATATTAACTGCTACCTATATGATAAACAGATGTCCATCTAAAGCTATAAATTTCAAGATTCCAGCAGAAGTGTTTGGCAGATAGTTGAATTTAAATAAAATGAGAGTTTTTGGAGCCAAATGTTGGATGGTTGTGTTACCAAGAGAGGATAAATTAAATCAAAGAGCCATTCCAGTACATATGGTTGGTATGGTATGGTAAAAGTGACAAGAGATGTACGCTTTGATGAAACAAATATTAGATACGAAGAGAATAAAGAAAATGAATATGAAAATAAAGAAACAAGCATGCAAGAATTTATAGAGATAGAAGACAATGAAAATTATGAAAATAAAAATAATAGTTCGAATAGTAACAAGAAATGTGATGAAAAAAGCAATGATATGATTTGTGATAGAGAAAATGAAATACAAGAGAATAATGAATACATAGATAATAATGATAATGAAATAGAAAGTGAAATGAGAACAAGGTCAGGTAGAAGAGTAAATAAATCTAAATATCTAAATGAGTATGAATTATATCAAGCATATTGTTTAGTAACTGTTGATTCAGACCCATTATATTATAATGATGCTATTAAAAATGGATGGAAAGAAGCTATTGAAAATGAGCTTAGAGCATTAAAGGATATGAATACTTGGACTGAGACAGATCTACCTAAAAATAAACAAGCTATAGATGCGAAGTGGATATTTAAAACTAAAGAAAATGGATTCAAAAAGGCCAGATTAGTTGCCAGAGGATTCCAAATGAAAGAGGAAGATAACTTTGGTAATAACTATGAACCAGTGGCAAGAATCTCAACTATACAATCTCTCTTAGCTCAAGCAGTACACAAAAATTGGTCTGTAGTACAATTGGATGTTCCAACAGCATTTTTACATGGAACACTAGACTCTGAGGTATATTTGAAACCCCCAGAAGGTGTGAAAATACAGAAAAATAAAGTTCTTAAATTGAATAGAGGTCTCTATGGCTTAAGAGAAAGTCCAAAGTGTTGGAATCAGAGATTTGATAAATATATACAAAAGAATGGATTTCAGAGGTCATTACATGATTTTTGTCTATACACAGGAAAAGAAATAAATGTACACATTGTTATATATGTAGACGATATACTTTTGACAGGAATACATGAAAATATAAATAAAGTGATAGGATTATTTAAGGAATTTAGTGTGAAAGTATTTGGAAAACCAGAATTATTCTTGGGAATGGAAATTGAAAAAACAAATAAATAAAATGTTAGAAAAGTTTGGAATGAAGGAAAGTAAGGAAATATCTACCCCAATATTATCTAATTTTCAGGTTGACAAAAATGAAGAAATAATTGAAAATGTACCTTACAGACAATTGATAGGTGGTCTAATGTATGTAGCAACTGTCTCTAGACCCGACATTTGCTATTCAGTATCTTATCTCAGTCAATACCTAGATAAACCAACAAAAAGTCTATGGGTTCAAGCGAAAATAATATTGAGATATTTAAATCAAACTCAGAATGAAGGACTTGTGTATGAAAAACATGATGTTGAAGTAATAGAAACTTATAGTGACTCTGATTGGGCTCAAAATCCAATGGACAGGAAAAGTGTTTCAGGTGGTATTACTCTCTTGAATGGCAATGCTGTGGCATGGTTCTCCAGGAAACAAAATTGTGTTTCACTATCCACTGTAGAAGCAGAGTACATAGCAGCAGCTACAAGTGCATGTGACTTATTGTATTTGAAAGGACTATATAGTGATTTTAATAATAGGGGCATTCCACGCGAAGCGGACAGGTAAAAAAACTCGATGTTTCCGATTTCAGTAATATTTGAGTATGTTCTACTTATACTTATTATTGATACGTGTACCAAATATTTTTGTGATATAATGACTAGTTAAAGAGTAATGGGACTTTGAAGTTTTCGACAACCGGTTGGCATGCAGTACTTCAAAGCCGATTATGGACTCATAAAATTATATATTAAAATAACTAAATCACTGGATTTCCTACTTTATTTACTGGGCTTTTTAACTGTGTTTTTAGAAAAGAAAAAAAAAATTTTTTTTCGTAAAAAAAAACCAATTTAAGTTTTTTTCCTTGATTTTCACCAAGTTAGACCATTTAGTTTTTTTTTATTTTTTTTATATAAATTGCTAATATTGTGTAGAACATTGGTGCCAACTTTTATAATGGGCGTGAAATTGGATTAGGAGCTAGACTGAAAATACTGCCGAAGGGTGGCGTCCAGCGCCGCGCCTGTTGACCGCCGCTTGTGCGCGATTAGTCATCTAAACTTTCAATCAAATAAAATCACTTTTGACGGAATGTTTTGTAGATTTTTAATAAAACCAATACATAGAAAAAAATCCACGCGGACCAGGCAGCAGACGGGTCTCGAACCCGCACCCTTCGCAATCCGGGCGAATGCACTGACCAATTATGCTACTGCGGCCCTCACGGACCGCGTCGAAATTCCTCTAGCCATTCTTAAGCTGCAAGGCAGCGCCATCTCTTCGCATTATAGGTAACCCACAATGTCAAATGAATACTTTTACAAGTATCAAACATTTGACAGAAGAAATAGCAATTATAGTTAATAATTGTTATTTCTTTAAAGCATGTAACTGCTTGATGTTTAAATGTAAAGAAAATATAACTAGAAAAAAATCCACGCGGACCAGGCAGCAGACGGGACTCGAACCCGCACCCTTCGCAATCCGGGCGAATGCACTGACCAATTATGCTACTGCGGCCCTCACGGACCGCGTCGAAATTCCTCTAGCCATTCTTATTAAGAATTAATCTTAAATATTAAAATTAATCATACTTGGGGAGGGGGGGGGGTCTCCGTTTTTGTGACGGAATATTTCAAGAGGGGTCACAGAAAGTGTGACACAGCGTGACAATAGGGGGGGGAGGGGGTCGGAAAAAGCTGATTTTAGCGTGACGTATTTTATGAACGGCCCTAATATAACATTTTGGATTACCTATAATGCGAAGAGATGGCGCTGCCTTGCTGCTTAAGAATGGCTAGAGGAATTTTGACGCGGTCCGTGAGGGCCGCGGTAGCATAATTGGTCAGTGCATTCGCCCGGATTGCGAAGGGTGCGGGTTCGAGTCCCGTCTGCCGCCTGGTCCGCGTGGATTTTTTTCTATGTATTGGTTTATTAAAAATCTACAAAACATTCCGTCAAAAGTGATTTTATTTGATATACAGTTTGATGACTAATCGCGTACAAGCGGCGGTCAACAGGCGCGGCGCTGGACGCCACCCTTCGGCAGTATTTTCAGTCTAGCTCCTAATCCACTTTCACGCCCATTATAAAAGTTGGCACCAATGTTCTACACAATATTAGCAATTTATATAAAAAAAAATAAAAAAAAACTAAATGGTCTAACTTGGTGAAAATCAAGGAAAAAAACATAAATTGATTTTTTTTTACGAAAAAAAATTTTTTTTTTCTTTTCCAAAAACACAGTTAAAAAGCCCAGTAAATAAAGTAGGAAATCCAGTGGTTTAATTATTTTAATATATAATTTTATGAGTCCATAATCGGCTTTGAAGTACTGCATGCCAACCGGTTGTCGAAAACTTCAAAGTCCCATTACTCTTTAACTAGTCATTATATCACAAAAATATTTGGTACGCGTATCAATAATAAGTATAAGTAGAACATACTCAAATATTACTGAAATCGGAAACATCGAGTTTTTTTACCTGTCCGCTTCACGTGGAATGCCCCAATAGTGATGTGAAGTGTGTGTTGTGCATGGACAATATGGGTGCAATACAGTTATCAAAATCTTTTGAGAACAGTAAACGTATGAAACATATAGACATTAAAAACCATTTTCTCAAAGACTTGGTGATAAATAATGTGATACAAATAAATTATGTTTCTACTGATAAAAATGTTAACTAAAGCATTATCTAATGAAAAACTAAGTACGTTTAAAAGAAGTTTGAATATAATTTAAAAATAAGATTTGAACTTTAAATTCTATTGATAATACTTATAATAAATGTGTAGAGATGTCAATTCTGTACATGAAATATATTTTTAAAATAACTATCAGGGGGTGATTAGTGATCGATACTGATGCAAAAAATGCAATCAGTAAAATTTTTGTCTGTCTGTCTGTCTGTCTGTGTGTATGTTCCTTATAGAAACAAAAACTACTCAACGGATTTTAACGAAACTTGGTACAATTATTCTTCATACTCCTGGGCAGGTTATAGTATACTTTTCATCACGCTACAATCAATAGCAGCAGAGTAGTGAAGGGAAATGTTGGGAAAACGGGAGAAGTTACTCCATTTTTTAAGTTTCCGTCGCGGGTGCAGCCTTAATGGTTAAAGTTACATAGAAATCATGTATGACAGAAATATTCTACATAAAATTGTCTAAAAAATATCCCGCAACAGCATATGTCTATCTTTTATGGTTGACTCACAATAACACGTGTAATTATATAAATAAAGTCATACTTTATAGCACAAGCCTGAGAACAAAAAGTATAGTTTACACTACAGCTCTACACCGAGGTGAAGCGAGGGCGGGCCACTAGTATTCTATAAGATTGTGTTCACATAAGAAGTTTATGTAGTTTTGATTTTATTTTGTTTTCTATTATAAACTTGAAAATTAAAGTAAAAATAATAATAATTAAAATAAATAAATATAAATTTACAAAGATGTTAATTTGATTTGTATTGTATAATCGTCTTATGTAACTTGAAGTAAAAATGTATGTTAAAATAAATTGATTAAGTTGAGTACTAATTGTAAGAATGTTTAGGAACTAATTTAACTAGGGGGGGTGTTGGATATGTTAAATTAGCTTAGTCTGTGGGATCATAGCATATTATTACTCTTATGTCGAATGTCAAACTTTTTCTCTCCCTCAAAAATGTTATCACGGTAGGATGTGTCTGATTATAATTAATAAGATAATAAACAGTATTCAGTGTAAATCATGTATTTCAATACTACAAAATCAACAGTAAATAAAATAACATTGATTGATCATAAGCCAGGCTCAGCCAAAAAGAAAAAAATATGGTTAAGCTTTTAACAGCACCTTATGTATGGGGGAGTTACCATTTTCAAATTAGTAATTGAATTCCATGCAACAGTACAAATACAGAACACATAACAAGATGCCTTATAAACTTTATACAAAATAATAGTTTAGGAGGGACGCTAAACTCTTCCATAGGCCCATCGAAGCCTGTTTGGCCTGTGTTTGCGGGGCTCCAATTTGCGTCCCTCTAGCCTGCAATGGGTGCTCCTCCATCCATCTTAGTAAGGCCTCCAACTGTACGTTGGAGTTGTAGTCTTAATGTGATGCCGGTTTCTAAAATGTTAAATACTAAATTAAAATGACGAAAATGCGATTATCTTTGACGATATTAACATGATCTTTGTGCTATAGTAAAGTTATTAAACTTGAATTATTTTTGTTTACTCAAAAAGTACTTACTTACTCAAGTTTCTTCGATGTGATACTTTCTTTCTAAAAGTTATCAGATTTCTAATTTCTATGCGACGTATGCTTTAAAATAGATACATTAACGACTGTAGGTGTAGATACTACGCATAGAGAAAGGTAAATATGAAGTTTTCCGGCACTTCCATTAGTTATTCGAGTTTGTTATATGTATACTTGACATCAGCCTGTTCTTTTCATTCTTTATAAAGCATGATAAGGACAGGCTGCTATCAAATTATCAAACAGCAAACACGAATAGCCAAGTGAAGTGCTGACAGCAGTTATGGCATACGTTCAGAACATATGCTTCAGGTGCAAACAATGTATATTTTGACATACATTTTATGTATTTGTTTCTTAGGTTTGATAAATAAATAAAATCAGTGCATCTAACCCGTTGAAACTTGTTTTATTTAATACATTTTATGTCAAAATTGATATATTAGGGTAAAAAAAATGCACCCAGAGCATAAGTTTAGAACGTAGCCAGATGTAACAGACATAGCGTTTTGTTTGTGCAATTTATGGTACCCAATTAAAATTTTCTTATGTCTTTGATTTAAGAATAATTTTGTAAGACTAATTAATAAATATTAATATTTATGCCACCCTATGATAATATACATTTGTAATTTAAACATTAATGTATTTCAGTCAACTATAAAATGAAAAGAATTTTGTAAAAAAAATACATGAACATAACGCAATTGAATCGTTCACTCACCTAAGCATTTGATAACCATAAGCATTACCACACGTCGTAAATTTAGGCGTATCGATTTTTTTGCAGGCAGAGTTTGCTAAAGTTATGGCTGTCAACCTTCGTAATGCTCTGGCTTTGAGTTAGGCGGTCAGGCCGCAGGCCATAAACCACAAAAAAAACGTCAACTACAGTTCGCCGTTCGCGCTGTTCGCACCATTTCGCGCCCATAGACATTATTATACTGTTCGTTCTGTGGCCCATTTCCGGTTGGTTTGTTGCGGAATCAATGCTCTGCTGTGCGAATTCGTGAGGAAATAACTCTCACTTCCACATAGCAGCGCCAACGTTGAGAGATTGTTTACCACAATTATAATATGAAAACCTAGAGAAATAGAATTTGCACGGAGACTAGAGGGATTGTTGCGTACTAAAAGATTCATAGCAAACAACGGGCAACCTAGCGTAGAAGATTTAATTTTTTTAATAAAAATATGTATAATTTCAAAAAATGAACGTGTAAAAACAGTTCATGCATTTTTAATTTTAAAAAATCTTCTTAAGTGAGTTGGTAGATCTACCATTTTTGCATTTTACTTTATACCAACATTTGGCACATAATCTACTAAAATTCGGGGTGGCAGCTCTGATTCCAGCAACAAAAATTTCTTGAGATATTATCAAAAACGATAATAATAAATTATGACAGGTAAAATATTGGATAGACCTGATAGTGTCCCTTTTCTTATTCATATCCTACTCGTATATTGCAAAAAGTTGGCAACTCTAATCACTTATCTCTTTCATTTCAGCGGAGTCATGTCATTGGGAACAATTTTAGGTATTAAAACATGTCGATGAAAGGACCATGTAAGTCTCAGGATAATTTTGAGGTGAAGGTATTACACATTAAAAGTAGAAACTTTAGAGCATTTTCCCTAGGAGATGCCAATCCGTTCACTCGCCTAACAAAATTTTTCGCCATTTTAGCGGGGGAGAGGTACATAGCACACTAACGGAAATATGCAATACTCACACAAACACAAGCATGTTGTTGCTATGAACGCACACTTCAAAAACACGTCACATAAAGAAAAAAACGCGCACACGCTAACAATTTTTATGTAAATAAGCAATTGTTCGAGCGTACACAAACACAAAAGTAAGGGATGGGATATTCAAAGAACGAATGATATTTGAATGAACATAATGTTTGTTTATAACGAAATCAAAAAGTTTCATTTATAAATATCTATCTGAAAGTTTATTTATATTTTTAATACACCAAATTCTATTAGGAATTAAAATAAAGTTAACTGCGTTTGATTCCTTTTATCGGATAACCCTGCCTACATTTATCATCTAAGGGAGAGACTAAAGTCTAACTTACAACATATACCAATGCAGAAGTATACGCAAAGCTCGACATAGATTGCGCTGCAAACGCTTGATCCAAACAACAGCTGAATATTGCAGCTATCAAATTTTGAATATGTTTTTTTATTGTTAAATATATTAAATAAATGGTGAAAATGTATTCAACATGGTCTGTAATATAGCTGATAACAGAGTTGAAAAGAAGAAGAGCATCTATGCAAGGCAGAAAAGCTGATCTAGTAGAAAGGTACTCTTTCTATTATTATGCTAGAATGCTCATTCTCGGTACATAGATGCATTGTCCATGATTATTTTAATAATTCATGGATCTCAGTAACTTTTAGCGGGCTCATTATTCAAATCTATCTTATTTTTGCATCAGACAGACATCTCATAGAATTAGGTTACCTCGGGCTAAAATGGGAAGGATAACATTGGGTTTTTTTACAGTCTTCAGGCATAAGACCGCAATTTTGATTTTGGTGCATTTTTTTCTGATCAAATTGAAGACATCCAGAAGCAATTACCGGCCCCAGATACATACCATGATGTAAACAGCAGGTCAGTTTTACCCTCCCTTTGAAAGGAACATATAAATTCATATTTTAGTTGGTAAGCATGCAGTTTTCTCATAACAACCAAGAACTGCACAATGCGGCATTTGTAATTTGTTTAATAAAAAGCTAACAATTGAATATAAGCTGATAGGTATGTATTTGATAGAAGTTTTGGGTCAAGCGATTACAGCGGCCCTAGTGACCAAATTTTGCAGATTTCTTGTCCATTGAACCCCTCCGCGAAAGTACGTGGCCATCGGGCCATATATAAAAGTAGTTCACGCACGATCGCTACCATTTTGGATCGTTCTGCAGAGCGAGTCGGAGCTCCCACAAAAATGGAAAACTATGTTGTTTTGCCACATAAAAACTGAACTGCCACTTGAAACCTGCTGAAAATGGTGTTTCCTATCATATACAAGTATTTTTAACTTCTAAAAAGTTAGTATTCTGGTATAAAATTCAATTAAAAGAAAAGGTGTGAAATGACGAATGAATGACAAAAATAATAGGTAGAAATTCATAGTGATGTGACGAAAAGTGAATGAATGGTATTTTAAATACTGGAAAACATTTAACCAGATTTAATTAAGTGCCTATACAAATAGCATGTTGATAAAACAAATATACATCGACGGAATTTATAACAATTATAACGATTTTAAAACAAACATTCAATCTTTCACGATCTATAACATAACCAAACAAACTCTCATCTCTAAACTTAAAACTAAAAACATTAGTCTCTCCTTTTCATTCTGTATAGAAGATGACAAGGATACACTGTTGTCAAATTCAAGTTTAGAGAACGCTAACATATTCGACACCAAAATTTTTCATTCGACGTTCAGTTAAGATAATATGTATAAAAAGTACTTTATATCGTTGCAGGTAAATAGCCACATAAAAATTATAAACAATAGTTAAGTGTCGATTCTGGCATACATAATTCTCTAAACTAAATTTAACATCAGTCACTCCTTTTCATTCTGTATAAAGAAATACAAGGATACATTGTTGTCAAAAATTTAAGCTTTAGAGAATTATGCCAGAATCGACACCACGTACTATTTTTTATTTTGATTGTTATACAGCGTATACATCTATTTAACAACGTATAGGTAGAAGAAAGTAAATAAAATTAAGTAATTACTTATCAGGCTAGCTGACCTGATAACGAAGGTAACATAAAAGACTTTTATATTACCTTTTATTTATTTATTTTTTAATAGCTATCAAATGCCAAATTAAGAGGAAAAGGCCATCACACGAGGGCCTAGACTTTATTTAGTTGCACCGTGATTATTATCGTGTCGCGAAATAAATTACGTTTTCGATATACTCACGAACGTTTGTTCATGGGTGTTGCAATTCGGATTTCTCTAGTCCAGGAGATAAAAGTGAATATTATTAAGATTCAGTATTAAAATAAACTTTAGGTTTTTTACACAAATCAAATAATTGTTTTCGTAACTTATATTATTTTCACTTCTTAGAGTTTTTAAAATATAGTTTATTTTATATGTAGTAGCGTATTTTATTGTAATCCCCAAAAGTGGTACCTAATTACTATTCATCTGGGCCGCATATAATACGACTAGAGGACATTAAATTTCCAGAAGCTTGGAGCTCCTTGGAAGCTGTCTGACTAAAACAGATAAGAACTATGACGTGTCGGCGAGTCACAAAATGGATTTTTTAAGTTGCCGTGATTACAGTGCCATTGCATATTCCCAAATTCTGAAACATTAATAATAATCTCGGACCTCGAAAAAAATGTTATTTTCATAATCAGCTCCACTTAAAACTATAAATTCGATAAATACTCATATTAAACTTTTTTTTTAAAAAAAAAATCCGTCGGTTAAAAAAGTTTCTTTAAATAAAAGCAGAATTAAGGAACACAGGTGCTTTGACAATAGGGACCAATTATTGAGAATGTAATTTATCTTGACTGTTGAAATAGCCTTGTTCCTTACTAAACAGAATTCTAGACCACTAGATTTGATTTATTTTAGTTTAGTTTAGTAGTAATTTAGTTATTTATTCAAAATTATATTATAAGCAGATGAGCTTCCTGATTTATTTAAATTTACTATTTTTTTCGACATTTTAGGTCAAAATGTTTATAAATTTATACATATACAGTGGTGGTCATATAATTAGATACACTACCAACAGTCCTTCACATTATATAACATGCTTTACTGCAATCGTTTTTATTTTAAAATTAAACAATAAATAGATAAACAATATCTTCAACAATTTATCATTTATTAGAAAAACAATATAAAACCCATAACACAAGTGCAGTTTAAATATAACATTACAGACAAATATTTAAATCAGTTCTAAGGTATGAACAATATGGTCAACTTATTAGAAACAACAACAAAAAGTATAATAAAACTGTTTTTATGTTTTTATTTATTTTTTAAGCATTTAACTGCTAGATGTTTAAATCTAAAGAAAAGTTTACTAGAAAAAAATCCACGCGGATCAGGCAGCGGACGGGACTCGAACCCGCATCCTTCGCAATCCGGGCGAATGCACTGACCATTATGCTACCACGGCCCTATTCGCCGCGTCGAAATTTTCCTAGCATTAAGCTGCAAGGCAGCGCCATCTCTTCGCATTGTAGGTAACCCACAATGTCAAATGAATACTTTTTCAAGTATTATACATTTGAAAGAAGAAATAGCAATTATAGTTATGTTTTTATTTATTTTTTAAGCATTTAACTGCTAGATGTTTAAATCTAAAGTAAAGTTTACTAGAAAAAAATCCACGCGGATCAGCGGCCTGACCGCCTAAGTCAAAGCGAGAGCAATACGAAAGTTGACAGCCATAACTTTTTCAAACTCTGTCTGCGATAAAATCGAAACGCCTAAAATTCACGACGTGTCGTAATGCTTATGGTTATCAAATGCTTACGTGAGCAGTGTTGCCAACTCGGATTTTGAAAAAGGCGTAGGCCCGATGAGGAAATTACGTAGATTTAGTAATTTTTGCATATGAAAAGTACGTAGATCTACGTATTTTTTTCTGAGTGAAATGAAGAAGTCCGAATGAAACGAGTATTTTGTTATACAATTTCTTTAAAAACGGGAAATGGAACAAAGAGTTCTTGGAGAAATCGCTGCATTGGAAGCATTTACCATGCTGCGGTAGACCATGACCATGTGGTATTATAAAACCATGATTTCTAATAGATCACATGAAAAATAGAGTTAGCTATCATAATACACTCGGTAAAAGACTCTAGAAAGTTGTGGTTAAAATTGCCAAGAGAAATAATACATACACTTATACATGAACACATGTTAAAAACTTTCTAATTCCTGTAACTTTATCGACTGAAAGTCATTTCTTTTTGCAAACATCAATTCGATGTAAGTACTCATTGAACAATATTTAAAGTTTAAAAATTCAATTTTTAAGGTTAGGAATGTACCTACTAAGTCAAAGAGTTTTGTCGTTTCTCCTTTCACAAATCCTGCGTCCAGCATTAATTTAGTCAATAAAACCAATAACGGGAACCTTTTCTACAAGATACAAGAGTTTTTAGATACATCTGTATAAGAAATAAACATTTTTATAGTTTTTAAGAAAAGTAACGGAAAATATTCTTCTTTATTCTAGTGAATTGTTATTTTACAAATTTGAAAAAATTCAAGAAAATACGTAGATTCTGGGACTAAAGTTAGTAGGTTTGCAGAAAAAGCCCCAAAAATACGTAGATCTACGTAAAAAGACGTAGAGTTGGCAACACTGTACGTGAGTGAACGATTCAATTGCGTTATGTTCATGTATTTTTTTACAAAATTCTTTTCATTTTATAGTTGACTGAAATACATTAATATTTAATTTACAAATGTATATTATCATAGGGTGGCATAAATATTAATATTTAATAATTAGTCTTACAAAATTATTCTTAAATCAAAGACATAAGAAAATTTTAATTGGGTACCATAAATTGCACAAACAAAACGCTATGTCTGTTACATCTGCCTACGTTCTAAACTTATGCTCTGGGTGCATTTTTTTTACCCTGATTTATCAATTTTGACATAAAATGTATTAAATAAAACAAGTTTCAACGGGTTAGATGCACTGATTTTATTTATTTATTAAACCTAAGAAACAAATACATAAAATGTATGTCAAAATATACATTGTTCGTACCTGAAGCATATGTTCTGAACGTATGCCATAACTGCTGTCAGCACTTCACTTGGCTATTCGTGTTTGCTGTTTGTTAATTTGACCGCAGTCTGTCCTTATCATGCTTTATAAAGAATGAAAAGGACAAGCTGATGTCAAGTATACATATAACAAACTCGAAACTATTGAGCATACGTCGCATAGAAATTAGAAATCTGATAACTTTTAGAAAGAAAGTATCACATCGAAGAAACTTGACTAAGTAATTACTTTTTGAGTAAACAAAAATAATTCAAGAAATTTAATAACTTTACTTTATCACGAAGATCATGTTAATTTTGTCAAAGATAATCGCATTTTCGTCATTATAATTTAGTACTTATTTAACATTTTAGAAACCGGCACCATAATAAGTCTACAACTCCAACGTACAGTTGGAGGCCTTACTAATATGGATGGAGGAGCACCCATTCCAGGCTAGAGGGATGCAAATTGCAGCCCCGCACAGGCCAAACAGGCTTCGATGGGCCTATGGAACAGTTTAGCGTCCCTCCTAAACGCAATTAATGATGTTACTAAAACACCAAAGGAGTGGTGATTTAAAGTAAGTGGTACTTTACTATTATTTTGTATAAAGTTTATAAGGCATCTTGTTATGTGTTCTGTATTTGTACTATTGCATGGAATTCAATTACTAATTTGAAAATGGTAACTCCCCATACATAAGGTGCTGTTAAAAGCTTAACTATTTTTTTTTCTATTTGGCTGAGCCTGGCCTATGATCAATCAATGTTATTTTATTCACCTACTTAATAACATTGCAAGTTCAATTATGTTGCCTTATCTGTTTTAATTAAGCATCCATCCTATGGAAAGTACCAAGAGTAAAGTGTTACCTATAAAAACCTTTGGAGGTCTATATCTTTACCATTGATTAATTTCATGTAACATGGTAGGACTCATAGACTCATTTGTAAAGAATAATAACATACCACTTAATAAGTTTCAAAAACTGGAAAATACAAACAATCCCTTTTTAAAAAACGCTGGTAATTTGTTTCAGCTGTATTGGATTTTTGAGCTGGAAAACTGCCGGCTTTGCGACAGTCAACTGCATGGGGAAAATTTGAGGAGCGCCAACTGGAGGAACAGCAATTGCGGAGGGACGTGCTCCGAGCATTGAGAGATATTACTCATGTATTATGTTGGTTCTATAAGACTGTAACTCATGGAAATAAATAATGTGCATTTGTATCTGAAGTTGTTTATGGTAATCTTTTTACAAAAATATAACAGCAATACTACTGAATGTTTCATTTACTGAATATTATTATCGTAAGCTCCCTCCTCAACTTTATCACCTTGCAACCTTTTTCTAGGTCATGGTCTCACAGCTGTTGTTCATTGAGTAAAAAAGTAGAATAAAAATCTATTAAGAGTTAATAGCTAATAGGTGTTATTAAATTAGTAGGTCTTTGGAGACATACTGGCTGGTTTCTGAATAGGGGTGTGACCACAGTTACAAGGTCTACCATGCTTCTCAACAATAGGGTAGTCAGGAAATGAAATTATTTCTTTAAAGTTGATTAGTACCTACTAAAAAGTTTGAAACAGTTTTGAAATGAAATCATTTATTTATTTAGAGTCTATATTCAGAGTTAACATTGTTTATATAAAAATAAATTATTGTGTTCATTTTAATACTCTTTTAACTCTGTGCGCCTTTTGACAAAGGCCTCCTTAAACTTTTTCCAGTTTTTGCTCTCCAAGCCAGCTTTGTCCAAGGGGTTTCCCTTTTATTTCTCAAATGAATAAATTCAATTTGTACCCAATTAGTAACTTGCTAATAGAAAGTAAATTTAGAATATTTGAACACTAACATAAGAAATAAATTTTATTGTTATGAATATTTAACAACAACTTATAAAATTACAGTTATATAAATCAAATTAAACTAGAGTATTAATAATAACTAGTTTCTCATTTAAAGTTAGTACATATTCAAAAGTTGTATTTAAATAAAACAAATTTGAAATGAAATCATATTTTATTCAAATTAAGTTATTGAGAGCTCAAGAGCGCAGAATCATCCTACATTTTTTTCCTACTACCACACAGGACATCTTCTAGCTGGTGAGAAGAATGGGCGCAAGAAACTCATCAGCATTTAACATTTACATCAAATGATGTAGCTACCAATACATACAGGAAGATATAAAAATGACATGTTAAATTTAGACATTAAACTTAGGTGCTAATTAATAATTAATTAGTATAATAAAAATAAAATACAATAAATTGTAAACTAAACTTATAATACCTATTTTATCTTGTATGGTGTCTCTGCTCACAGATCCTTCTTCACACAAGTTTCTGTAAACAGTTTTAAATGGTCAATTATGGTTATGACTACTCCAGAGTAACTGACTGTCTTGCAGGACAGATGCCACGGACAGGCCTGTCTCCACTTGTGGCAAGTATGTCACGCTGTGGTTGGCGGACATGATCACACGCATGACATCCTCATTAATCTTGATACATTAGTCGCAAATAAGGTTGTGTAAAACAACACATGCATTTAAGATTTTCCCTGCTTTCTGATTTGGGTCTTGAAGATGCCAAAGCATCTTTCTATGACATTCCTAGTCCGCACATGTGAATTTGTGTAGTGATCCTCTGGTCTCCCTGGGTCAGCATGGAGGATTGGCGTCATCATCCATGCCCTTCGGGCATAGCCAGAGTCATCTGTAAAATAAATATTGTAAAACTAACACTGAAAAATACTAACATACAAAAACACTTATTTTGTATGAAAATATTCAAATAAAATGATAACAAATGATTTTTAATACACATACCCAAGAACCAGTAGATCTGTCCAATATCATGGAGTCTTTCAATTCCATTTTTCACAGGGCAACAATTCCAAACATGAGAGTCATGACTTGCACCACCAAATGATGCATCCATATGCAAAATATGTAAGTCTGCATCACACATCTGTAACAAGAGTATAATATTAAGGTTTAAACAACTATTTTATTTCATATGAGTATCACATTCCAAGAAATTATTTTTGAAAAGTTATGGTATAAATGCTTTTGGTATAGTACCTACCTTTGTGTAAAGTGTTATTTTATTAAACTAAATTTTGTTGGTATGAAGTGATTCCTAATATAATATAATTCATTTAACACAAAATTTGTTAAGAGACAATTGATTAAAAAATAAGTTGCTTCATATATTTACTGTTTTATAAATAAATGTAGAGTATTTGATTGTTAAAAGGTTTTATTATAATTCAATAGACCACATTTATTCAAAAATATAGAAATAATATGTGATTCTGTAATCATGTAAGCATTTGGAAGAGATTTAGGAAGCGGTTTTAATGTAATTATTACTTACCGCAAGCACATTAAGCACAGGGAGAGGTACATTTTCCTGTTAAAATATGCTTCTTCATAGTCTTTAGGTCGTTCTGTGCGTCGGATGCAAAAACGGCATCAAGTCGTCGCAAAGAGTAAGGAAATTATCCTTACTCAGGCGGAACGTTTGGACAAACGTTCGCTCCGGCAGCAACATAGGCATGCTGTCCTCCCGCAACTGTCTTCTTCGCAAGGTCAGCATTGTCTTCTGGCTCTCCTCCTCAGCTACCACCAACAGAAATAGGTATTCGAGCCATTTCTCACTAAAACAGAAAAAAAACTACAAGAGTACACAATCTTAGGTTAACAAAAGACAAAAGTAGCTATATTTTAATTTTATAAAGCAAAATAAATTGAATTATAAATATCGTATGAAAGCATGAGATGAAAACAGTGAGTCTATAGGTGTCTGCTTATCTGACAGCTTTAACGCTTACCCGCCATCTTGAAATCGCTTTCACTTTTTTTTAGGCGTTTCGATTTCCTGTCAAAATAGTAGCGAGAAATTGAACGATGTCATTCAAAATTGTTAATGGCTGTCATCGGCCGCAAAGTAAATGTGAAAGCGTTATGGCTTTCATAGGCGTTTCCAAATGACAGTGTGACGTCATAAACTTTAGCATTTTTAAAGCAACGCGAGTTAGGCGATCAGGCCCCAGGCAGCGGACGGGACTCGAACCCGCATCCTTCGCAATCCGGGCGAATGCACTGACCATTATGCTACCACGGCCCTATTCGCCGCGTCGAAATTTTCCTAGCCTTAAGCTGCAAGCTAAAAGAAGATTTTTTCTAGTAAACTTTTCTTTAGATTTAAACATCTAGCAGTTAAATGCTTAAAAAATAAATAAAAACATAACTATAATTGCTATTTCTTCTTTGCCTTGCAGCTTAAGGCTACGAAAATTTCGACGCGGCGAATAGGGCCGTGGTAGCATAATGGTCAGTGCATTCGCCCGGATTGCGAAGGATGCGGGTTCGAGTCCCGTCCGCTGCCTGATCCGCGTGGATTTTTTTTTCTAGTAAACTTTTCTTTAAAACTGTATTTTTTTTAAGTATTAGTAATTACTATTGTTATCGACGAAATAGCTACTATCCACAGCCTACCAATAGTTAGTGGCGCATCCCTTATTTCCAATAACAGCACTGCAACGACGTTGAATTGATTCAATCAATTTCATACATTTTCTAGGGGGATTGAATAGGGAAGATGCAATATTTTTATTTTTGTTTTCATTTTAAAGAATTCCATGTAGAATAAACCACAGATATAATAAAAAATTAAAACATTGTGATTTATCGGAAAAAATCCTGTCTGTCACTGGTCGTACTTGTTCGTCGCTGGCTTTAAATTTTCATACTTTTGCATATTTTTTCGACTTTCGAAATATTTTTTTGATAAATTTAAAATGGCATATCCATCAACATCATGTGATCATAACAATACCACTAATATTCCGAAAAAAAGCCGTGTTGACTCATGTTTTGTGCCAATCTACTTCAACAAAGTTTCCAAATAAATTGTTTTTGACTGGAACTTCTGACCCAAAACTGAAAAAAAGTGGTTTCAAGCTGCGAAGAGAAATGACAATTATTCTCCAAAGGGCATTATTCGATGCTGTGAAGATCACTTTGACGTAAGTCGGCGAATATACTTGTTATATGCTTAATTAATCTGCTTGTACGTAAAAACGCATTAGTAACCTACCTAATACTTATAAAACCTGTCTATAACATATTTTTAATTTTACAGTTGGAGAATGAGGTCGTAAATTAGATAAAGTTTAAAATGTGTGGCACAATCTTCACATTGGCAGGACTGAACCAAGCTTTGCGTTTCATTTAAAATAACTGTAACACGATAACCTTCTCTACGTACTTTATGCTTGACCTTTTACTGTACATAATTCTCCATCTCTTTTTATTTGGACATAGCCGATTGCATTATCGCCGTAAGATTTGTAGAAGCCGCTGAATAAAATACGAAGTTTAACAACTACGATTTTTACATACCGTAGTAATTTATATAGTCCCTTTCATTTCTACACTTAAAAACTCTGCACTTCGGACAAAAAAAGTTATAACCATGTCAACACTAACTCTTGGTAAATTCCTGGAGTCTACTTTGATAAACGCAACTTCCATTTTTATTAAATGTAAAAAAACGCAATAAATATTTCCATTTAATAATATTTACTTTAACAACCATAACCTCTAAGAAATTGTCATAACAGAGTGACGTCACTAAACGCTGATTGGTATTTTAAAATACGTTCTGTTTCAAGTATTTTTAATTCGTAATAATTGTTAAAAAACAACATTATGTAAAATAAAAACGTTGCAGTGGCAATTCTTTTATATTTTTTTAACATTTTAATCATAAAATTTTCATAAATATTATATATGCATCTTCCCTATTCCATGCTACAACAAATGCTTCATATAATTCTTTTGACTGGTGTTACGTTTCTTTAAGACTTTATTTTTAACAATATACCAGAGATTGTCTATCGGGTTCAAATCCGGACTATTTGCTGGTCAGTCTAAAATGGATATACGAAAATGTTTCCTTAGTGAACAGATAAGGAAACATTTGACACTATTGCCCGATAGGGTCTATGCCCCTAAGGGTCATTGTCATGCTGAAAGATCCAAGTTACAGGCAAATGATCATCCGAGTAGGGAATCATTGCGTGCTGTAGGATAATTTTGTATTGCCATTGATGCATTGTAACTTCAATCTTCCGAACGGGTCCAACTCCACATCCGGAAAAACACCCCCAAACTTTAATGTTACCGCCACCGTGCTTGACTTTACTCCTTGTGTAGGTATTTATAATTAAAAGTATTGTTTACAGGACGTCAAACATAGCGCTGCCGATCGGAATTTACCATATTTATTTTGGTTTCATCTGAAAAGAACACTTTTTCCATTCTCCGACCGTCCAATAAACATATTTTTTAGCGAATAATAATCGCTTCTCTCGGTGTTGCTTGGTAAGAAGTGGTTCCTTACGAGCAATTCTTCAAAACAATTTAGCTTCCGCTAATCTTCGACGTATCAGCCTTGACGAGATGTTTCTCGGGTCTTCAGGCGAAAAAACTTCATTATTAATATTTTTAGCAACACAAACAAGCTTATCTTCTCTGGGACAGGTTTTTCTTGGCCGAGCCTTTCTTAGAACATTTTCAACAGTTCCATGTGTTTTATAATGATCAATTGCATTAAAACTTTCTTATCATAACAATTTAAATGCTCAGCTATTCTTCTGTACTTTTGATCTATTTATAAATTAACAATTATTTGTCTAGTTGACGCGTCAGAACATTTATCTTTGCCCATTTTGAAAAAATAATATTCAGATTACATTTTGAATTTCCGTCAAAATAATAGAAAAAGCCAAGAAATAAATGTCATTCGTATAGTATTGTTATATTATCCAATTTCAAAAAAAGAACGAGCTGTGCCTGCTTTTTCTAAATGTTTCTAATTGGGCGTCCCCACTGAAGGGGCACAGCACAGGCCTCGACAGGAGCTCGAGATAATAAGTTTCTTTTGTGACCCATCAAATTACCGACTATTGCCAAAGTTGCTTTACCTCCACGATCGCAAGCCGAACGCGCTAGCCGCCTGGACTATCGAGCTCCGTACGTACGTACTCAATACGAATTTCTGAAATATATAGTTTTATATTTTTTTTATCATTTTAGATCAAGCATAATCTAGCGAAGCACTCGTTGAAAGCATGGGATTGATCTTTATATGATGATCAAACCCGTCTTTCCCAGTGGGCACTTTGGGCAAGTGCCCAGGGCCCGCGATCGATAGGGGGCCCTCTCAGATCAAATACAAAGTCCAAGTTCCTGTTAAATCACCAAACGGAAGTCATAAGGGCCCCATTATCCTAATATGCCCACTGCCTCCAATAGGTCAAAGACGGCACTGATGATGTTACTGGGCAGAATATTTTAAGAAAAGATCTAACATTAATGTGATTTGGTACAAAACCATAGCAAGTGAACTTCCTCATATACCTTGGTTCAATAAAGGTAACATAGGTCGTATATTTATCATGATTATGCACCGACTTCGTTCTGGACATATTCCACTAAATAAATTCTTATTTCTTCTAAAAATTACAAGTCCCCTAAATGTCAAACCTGTCAAAAAGTGGAGGATGTGCAACGCATTTTAATTAGTGTCCGACCGAAATTTCGGTTTCGGTTTCGGTTTCGGCCAGTTTCGGCCAAAAAATCAAGTTTCGGCCCGAGTTTCGGTTTCGGCCAAAAACGGCCGAACCTTTCGGCCGCGCCGAAACTTACAACATCGTACCTTCGGGTCGCGCTCGGCTAACGTCGGGCGCGCTCGGCACGGCTGGCAATATGGCGTCGCTCGCCTGACTCCGCCGGTAACTACCTAAATCAGTGCGCTTTGCTCGTGTAGACGTTATATTATTTTTAATTAGATAATTAGTTATAAAAAATAAAAAGTATAAGTATAGATTTGTTACTATAAAAGGTTCGCTAAAATGATTACCAAAGGTGATCAATTTGATTATTTTGATTATCTAAATAGGCATATTTGAATTAGCCATTCGAGGCTAACTGATTGTGATATTTGTGAGTATAATTAAAATGTAAGTAACTGAAAATAAATAAACATATATGAGCATCATATTTTAATAATAAAGGAGATTGTTCAAATTAGCCCAAATGTACAAACAATATTGTTTTACAGTCATTAGATTTTAACGGACACTTTTGTACAATATATTCATTTTAAAAAGGACTTTTAATTTTACCGGTTTGGAAAATATACGAATAATTTTTAATGGCTATGGGTGTAGTAACATTCAGCCAAAGACAGATCGAAGTTGTTTATATAACATCAAAACAAATATATTTTGTAAAGATGGATAAAATATTTTTTTTTTTACACTGTGGTATTAATATCCACAATTATATTATCATTTTCTCTACATGAAAATGTGCTAAGACAATTATTATAGATGGTAGGCGACATCATAAAGTCTATTGCCATACATTTTTGCCAAACACCTCCATAAACACATTATAAGGTGTGATACACCAAAAATCTAAAATATGGTTATAATATAAACATAACAAAAATAATGACGCAACTGAAGATGTAGCTGTAACCTAAATCTCTTAGCTTTCTTTGGTTAACGAGAGTTTAAAAATTCTCTCTAATCTGTGGCTCATTCACAATCATCACACAGTTTCTGTCACAGAGTTATTATAACCGGATATGCATAGATGATACCTGATTTTAAAAGTAACTCTTGTGCATTAACTAAAAACAGGCAACTATCTTTTAATCTACATGCTTTATGTACCTGAATCTAATACATAATTTCTGTACTTGGCTTGATTTTCCTAGCTTACTATATAACTTATTTGTTTTTTATTATTTTAATACTTAAGTACCTATTTGCAAACATAACCTCAAAATCATTCAGTGTATATGGTTTGTAGAAGTTCTTATGGGTGTCCGTCAATAATATTCGTTGCTACAGTAATTTATATATAATTTCGAATCTAGGAAACATTTTTTTATGATTATTGGTCTTTAGGCCAAACAAGTATGGAAGCTGAGCCATCTCCTTTGTTTTATTTTATACCACCATTAAAAAATCGCTAACTTTGTGTTACAAGTAATGTATTTTTTTCACTTTATAGGGTAGTTAAATTTTCAAACAGAACCTTTGTAACTGTGCTGTAATTTCATTGTGATAAATCTTTGAAAGTAGAAACCTGTAATTATAGCTCGGCGAGACATTAATTTTACAAAAAAAACGGGCTTACTAACATTTTTTCGACTTTTTTTTTATAAAAGGTTCGGTTTCGGTTTCGGTTTCGGCCGAAACTACAATGAAACCGAACCTTCGGTTTCGGTTTCGGTTTCGGCAAAATAACATGTTTCGGTCGGTCACTAATTTTAATGGAATGCATCAAAAATGAAGCGGAAAGGAGACATGCATTCTCCATCCTTAAAATTAATAGGTTTGAAACTTGCATATTGCAGGGTATCCTAGCCAACGCTATCGGAGGAGGCTAGTGTGCTTTGCAATATGGTACCAAAAAATTTATAATAAGTAATTTTAAGAACTTTGTGTTACGATACCAGCCCCTGGTATGGATAATTTGGTCCGAAAGTCCCTTTAAAAAAAAATAACTTTGCCGAAAGCTTGAATCGTTGAGATTTTTGAAGTTATACTTCTTTAGCCGCGTTATGAAAAAATTATGAGAGTGAAATTTTAAGATGCGCGCGCATCACTGTAACACAAAAGTAACATAATGAAGTTAGCCGCGGGCGCGTTATGAAAAAATGATGAGAGTGAAATTTTAAGATGCGCGCGCAACACTGTAACAGAAAAGTAACACCATGAAGTCGGCCGCTAAACCGCACATTACTCGTAAGTCTCGAAAAAAAGCTTCCAACAAAATAGTAATAGTATCTCTTAGTCGCACATGTTGGGACGCTCGTCGCCTCTGATCACTGTTTTCATATTTATAATATTTATCCACATGTTTCTAGTTTCTATATTCTTAACACGTGTTATAATGTTATACAAATGCGAAATTTATATGTGCTAATTTTTAATAAACTTTATTAATTGGTTTATACCTGTTAGAGCGACAAATTGCTAGGAGTTTATATTTGTGTGTAATCTCATTGCTGTTATTCGTATGGTTTGTGGTTGTCAGAATTATTTGAATATACTGACTGACATGCACTTCAAGTTTTGGTTGTTACTTGCTTAGATACGTTGTTTGTACTCATGTGTTCTATTTTGTTTGTAAATATATATTAAGTCAATATTAGCTGGCATTCTTTATTTATTATATATGATCGAGGTTATCTAGTCCTCGATCAGGTTATGGGCCCAGCACGCTTCTTGCTTAGATACGTTGTTTGTACTCATGTGTTCTATTTTGTTTGTAAATATATATTAAGTCAATATTAGCTGGCATTCTTTATTTATTATATATGATCGAGGTTATCTAGTCCTCGATCAGGTTATGGGCCGCATATGATAAATATAAGAAGACTTAAAATATGGCTACACAAGGAAATAGTATGAAGGTAAATTCGAGCAGCGATGGATCGGAGAGATCTCAGCCTTCACACGACACAGGTATGAGCATAGAGAAACTCGATGGAAATTCGAATTATAGTACTTGGAAATTTTTGGTAGAATTATATCTAATTCACGATGATTTATGGGAGTACACACAAACAACGCCAGATAAAACTGATGTAGTAGGCTGTAGGAAAGACCAAAAAGCGAGAGCAAAAATATGCTTGATGGTAAAGCCCCACTGTCTGATTCACGTTCGAAACGCTAAGACAGCTAAAGAAGCGTGGGACGCTTTGAGATCGGCTTTTGAAGATAAGGGTCTTAACAACCGTTGCAGACTTTTGACCAAGTTAGTTAGCCTAAAACTTGAACAATTTACATCAGTTAGGAGTTATGTAACAGAAATAATGTTAGTAGCGCAGCAATTACGGGACATCGGTAAAGAAGTTGACGATGAGATGCTAGCTGCTCTCATGTTACAAGGTTTGACCGAAACTTTTCAACCAATGAGGCTTGCGATTGAAAACTCAGGAGTAGAGTTGACCACAGATTACATAAAAACCAAATTACTTCAAATGGAAGATTCGTATAACACTAGTAGTTCAAGCAGTAATGATATAGCATTGCGTGTTGATACACATAACAAGACTAGGAGATTTCCATACAAGAAGTCACAGAAGATAAAATGCTTTATTTGTAATGGACCACATAAAGCGAGAGATTGTCCAGAGAACTCAAAAAATAAGAAGGCTTCGTTAGCATTGGGACTTGCAACTTCAGGAAAACCAGACGAGTGGATTTTAGATTCTGGGGCATCAAGCCATATGACTAACAGCAAAGAGTATTTAATGGACGTTAGAATGTATGACAAAAAAGTGGAAATCGGATGTGCGAATGGTAGTAAAGTATATGGTATTGGAGAAGGTTCTGTGGTATGTAAGGAGAATGTTGCAGGCGTAAGTGAAGTGATGTATGTACCACACTTAGCAACTAACTTGTTGAGCGTGAGTGCTATTGTAAAGAAGAATGTAGTTGTTGTATTTTCAGCGAAAGGCTATGAACTGTTGAAAGCGGATGGATGTAAGGTTACTGGTGATGTCTTATATACAGGTGTGGAGGATAATGGTGTTTATAAACTTAAGCTGTGTTCACAGGAGAAAGCACTAGCCTCGACTGTCAGTACCATAGACATAGAGTTGTGGCATAGACGTATGGGACATCTTGGTGTACGGAACCTTAAGCTGCTGAGAGACAAATTGGCTACAGGGGTAAGTTTTACTAATAATCCAGTTAACTTACAGTGTAGAGCTTGTTTGATGGGAAAGCAGACCAAACAACCGTTTAAAAAGGGTTTAGCAAACAGAGCTGATGATATTTTAGGTTTGGTTCATACTGATGTATGTGGACCAATGAGTAAAGACTCAATGTCGGGCTGTAAATATTTTCTAACGCTTATTGATGATTTTACAAGAAAAACTTTTGTATATTTTATCAAAAACAAAAGTGAAGTCTTTCAAAAATTTTTAGATTTCAAGACATTTGCTGAGAACCAGTCTGGAAAGAAATTAAAAATTCTTCGATCGGATAATGGCAAGGAGTATGTCAATGAGCAGATGAAGAAATTTTTGAAGCAGTGTGGTATACAACAGCAATTAACGGTTGAGTATACACCCGAGCAGAATGGAGTTGCAGAACGTGCAAACCGCACAATAACAGAAAAAGCTAGAAGTATGCTTCAGGAAGCAGAGCTAGATGAAAAGTTCTGGGCAGAGGCGGTGAACTACGCTGTGTATTTAAAGAATAGATCACCGACCATTGCAGTTAAAGGTAAAACGCCAGAGGAAGCGTGGACTGGAAGGAAGCAAGACTTAAGCATGCTACGAATTTTCGGATGCAAAGCGTTTATTCACGTACCAAAAGTAAAACGGACGAAATGGGACGCTAAATCTAAAGAAATGATTCATGTAGGCATCTGTGAAGAATCGAAAGGCTACCGCTTAATAGACCCAATAACTAATCATTTAAGCAAGGCCAGAGATGTTGTGTTTTTCGAGAACGAGAATATAAACTGTAAGCAAACAGTTGAAAGAGTTGAGAAGTCAGCACCGCTTAGTTTTAAGGATAACGTCACAGAATATGAAGATCACATAGAAGTTCAAGATTTTCAAAGAGATCAAATTGAATCGGAAAATGAACCTGTAAATATTGTAAGTAGTAATGATGATGATATTCTGCATGAGAATTTAGAAACAGAAACAAATGAAGAGAGTTCTGTTACAAGAAGATATCCTTTAAGAGATAGAAAGAAGAAAGCGATACCTGACTGCATTACATATCACACAATAGCTGATTGTGATGATCCGCAGAGTGTGGATGAGGCATTGTCTAGAAGAGACAAACACTTATGGAAAGCTGCGATCGACGAGGAGCTTAATGCACTCAAGAAAAATAAAACATGGAAATTGACGTTACCTCCAGAATCTTGCAACGTCGTTGATTCTAAATGGATATTTAAAATCAAAGAAGAGGCAGGGGGAAATAAGAGATACAAAGCACGCCTAGTTGCAAGAGGTTTCAGCCAGAGGCATGGAATAGATTATTTTGAGACATTTTCTCCAGTTATTAGACATAGCTCTTTGAGGACATTGATTGCATTGGCAGCTCATATGAATCTTAATATAGACCACATGGACGTGAAAACCGCATTCTTGAATGGTAACTTGGACGAGGTGGTTTATATGAAGCAACCAGAGGGTTTCGTTGAAAAGGGAAAGGAGAATTATGTGTGCCAGTTGCAAAGATCATTGTACGGACTTAAACAAGCTCCCAGAGCATGGAATAAAAAACTTCATTTGGAATTGCTGAAACTTAAATTCAAGAGGTCTGAGTATGAACCATGCGTTTATATTAGATCTACAGGAGATAAAGTAATTATTCTTGCCATATATGTAGATGACATTTTATTGTTCTGGAATAATGTTGAGGAATTAAGGAAGGTTAAAACCGATCTCACAAACAAATTTGAGATGAAGGACCTTGGCACAGCGAAGTTGATGTTGGGAATACGAATAGCACAAGATAGTGAAGGGATCAAACTGGATCAGAAGGGATACATAGAGAAGGTTATTCGTACATTTGGAATGGAGAACTGTAAACCAGTTGCTACTCCAGCAGTACCAGGACAAAGGCTAGAGAGGCCACAGCTTGATCAAGAACTTGATGAAAAAGTACCGTATCGCGCATTGATTGGTTCACTGATGTACCTTGCTGTTTGTACGCGCCCTGACATAGCACACACAGTAAGTCAACTCAGTCAGTTTAACAACAGCTACGGAGACGAGCATTGGATAGCTGCAAAGAGAGTGCTCCGCTATTTGATGGGAACCAAGGATCTAGCATTATTCTATAGAAGGGGAAACCAAAATGAGTTTGTATTAGGTTATGCTGATGCAGATCACGCCGGAGACTTTGATAGAAGATCAAATTCAGGTTGGGTATTTTTATCTCAAGGAGGAGCTATTTCTTGGGAGAGCAAGAAACAACGTACAGTGGCAATATCGTCTGCAGAAGCTGAGTATGTAGCGTTATCAGAGGCTGCAAAAGAGGCAATTTTCATTCGCAGGTTTATTGCAGAATTAAGAGATGGACCCAATCCCGCAATCTCAATTTTCACTGATAGTCAGTCGGCTATGGCAATTGCTAAGAATCCTGTACATCACCAGCGTACGAAGCATGTGGATGTAAGATATCACTTTGTACGTGAGGCGATTGAGAATGGTGACATTCATTTGAGGTACAAGGAAACTAATAGAATGACAGCTGATGTTTTGACAAAGTGTTTGTTGAGAGGTAAATTTGAATGGTGTGTGAAAAGCATGGGTTTGAGTTGTGTGTGAATAAGATGGCTGTTTATATGGTAGGTACACTAACAGGCATGAGATTAAGGAGGAGTGTTAGAGCGACAAATTGCTAGGAGTTTATATTTGCGTGTAATCTCATTGCTGTTATTCGTATGGTTTGTGGTTGTCAGAATTATTTGAATATACTGACTGACATGCACTTCAAGTTTTGGTTGTTACTTGCTTAGATACGTTGTTTGTACTCATGTGTTCTATTTTGTTTGTAAATATATATTAAGTCAATATTAGCTGGCATTCTTTATTTATTATATATGATCGAGGTTATCTAGTCCTCGATCAATACCAATGCGAAGTCTATGACAAAGCTATACAATATAACCTTGTTACATTTTGTTGTGTTACTTATCGGAACATGTTATAGATGTAAGATATTAAAGACAATATTTTTAATAAACCGTTTTATTATTTATTTATTTTGGTACCTTAAAACTTACTCCCTAGCTTTTACAGTATGCACAATATGCTCTATTGGTCAATAGAGTATTAATTAAAATTATAACATAAATTGTTAAACCTGAAGTTACTCATTTGTTCAGTTCAAGTTCAGTTTTAATTTGAAAAATTTAATAAATAATTTAAATATTCAATTTAAATCACTACTGAATAAAGGAGATGTCCTCTTTTTACAAGGAGCTTGGTTTTTTGTTATAAAAGTAAACTAACGAACACCAAACTACATTTAATTAAAAGCCATAAAAATATGAAGTATAAAACGAATGCACAAATTATTTTAGCCACCCCTAATTATTTTTAAATAAGTAAAACATATTACTTAAATAAATAAAAAAATACTAATGGCAGCACTATAAACATGTTTTTGTACTAATCTGTGGCTACGGCTAGTGGTTTTCACTGTCAAGTACTCTTTGCTGTCAAGCATTTTTCGTTGAGTTGAATTTTCTGCTCTCTCGTGCGTGTGGTTTTTCTTGTTTTTTCGATTGTTTTTAATTACGGGCGTATTGGCTTTCTCAACTGGATTTTCGATTTGGACACCTTTAGCATTTTCAACCCTGACGACTTGGATATATCACAACGGCTATTACATTTTGCACCCGATTAAGATCTCACCAGTGGCTTACGACTATATTTAGATATAAATAACTCATTTTGGAATAAAAAAATCTCAATTTCATTAATTGAGACTGATTTTATTAACAGTGCATTTATTACAGATCTATATTTCAACTATGGCGCGTTGTGTTAACTGCAACATTGCAATACGCATCAATCAACCATATCACTACAGCGCTCTGAGTATGGGACCTGAGATAGTTTCTATAATTGAAGAATGGATTTCGCGGGAGGTAAACTAGTTTATTTTATATATTTGTTAATATTTTAGAGAACTAGCTCAAATGTGTGGAAACAAAGAGCTCCGGGGTCTGTATCAATATAATAATTAATAAAAAAATTGCATTTCAGGTGACTGTTGCAGATAGTATTTGCCAAGAATGCATTAACCTTATAATAGTTAACCTAAGTAACAATAATGAAGACAATTCAGTTGCACAACAAATTGGACATCAATCAGTTTGTGTGTGTTGTGGCCTCTCAATTTCCAGACGTTCTGGTAGACACTTTCGTCCTTTGCTCAATGAACATCCTGAGCGGGCATATATTGCCAATATCATTAATCCCCATCAGGTATTTAAATATTATATCATATATATAAAATACACAGTGTTGAGAAGCTGCTTGAATATGTATTGTGACATTTAAAATGTTTAATTATATAATTGTTCAATTTAAATAATTATAAATCTCAGATGTGTGTGTATATGAATTTATGAATAATAATAACTAGTTACTTGTACACAACCTCTATGTAAATATCGAGTGTATTTTAAATTAACATTATATTTCAGATATCCGCTAATGCTCGAGCATGTAATGCTTGCTGGCAAAGAGCTCATTATCATAGTATTCGGGAGCTGATTGAACCACCACAAATTGTTTCAGTTGAAACATTAGAAAGTGAATCTAGCTCTGTTGTGCTTAAACCTGTAAGTGTATCTAGCTCAGAGTTTGCAGCAGACATTGAAATTGAAACAGAAAGTAGACACATTAATTTAGATGGCTACTGTAGAACCTCAGACACATCAACTCATTGTTTTGTACCAGATTGCATGAATCATGAGCGTTTGAGAGTACCTTTATACATAAAAAAAAAATATTAACTGATCACAAATTATATGTCACACCTAATGCTCGGATATGTGAAGAACATATTAGTATTTACAATTGGGATCTATTGGTTGAATATCAATTTACAACACAGTTTAGTGTGTCACACATTATTGAAATGTTAGACTTGTTAAGAAAACAATCAAATAACACAATTGATTTTGAAAATGTAGAAAATATGGAAAACTCCGTTTGTCATTACTGGACAGGTTTGAGTATAATCAACTTTTTAACCGTTCTGAGCTGTATAAATCAGTTAGCAGCATTATGCCGTAAACCAAAAACAGCTTTAGGACTGTACCTTATGAAAATTAGAACTGGCGAGCCAATAAGACGAATTGCATCATTAATGTGCATTTCAAAATCAGTTGCAAAAATTTATATAAAAAAGGCACGTAATTGTTTGAAAGATTTTTATGTACCTTTACATTTAGGTATTAATCACATATCAAGAGAAAGCCTGTCCAGCAGAAATCTCTTGATACCACAAGGTCTGTATGGAACGCCAGAAAATAATTTAATTATAATTTGTGATGGAACATATATATATCTCCAAAAATCATCAAATTATTTATTTCAAAAAAAAAGTTATAGCTTACATAAGTTTGCAAATCTTGTGAAACCTTTTTTGCTTGTGGCCACTGATGGTTACATTTTAGATATAATTGGTCCATATGGCAGCTACAACATCGGATGCTACCATCATGTTAGAGTTATTTCAAAGTGAAAGATCACCCATAAGGCAGTATTTCAGACAAAATGATGTGTTTATCCTTGACCGTGGTTTTAGGGATTCAATTCCACTACTTAATTCTTTAAATTATAATGTGTACAAACCGGAGACCCTGAGTGAAGGGGAAACTCAATTGTCCACGGATAACGCCAACAAGTCACGTCTTGTCACACTGTGCAGGTGGGTTGTGGAAGTTGTAAATGGTCGGTTTAAACGGGATTTTAAAATATTCAGAAATAAATATTTTAATATAGGGTCAAAAAATCTAATGGATGACTTTAAAATTGCAGGAGCAATTATAAACCAATTCCATCCCGTTTTAACTGACCGTCCCGATGCTCAAAGTATATTAGAAAGAGCAACTCAACAAATGTATGTACAAAATTATTTAGCAGACCATGTGATTATGCATCAGCTTAATAGACACCGAGCCAATTGTGTGCAAATAAATGCTCAATTACCACAGCTGGATATGTTCCCCATAATGGAAATGTCAGATCTGATATTGTTCAGTTTAGGAACTTATCAAATAAAACAAGCCAGATCTTATTATGGGGAACATATCCGAGTAAATGGTACTTTTTCTATACAAGTAAGTGATGATGTGAGAATCACAAATGTTGCAGGCATTTCGTCATCACATGAGACAGTTTTGATTAGAGGAAGAATTAAATCACGGCACCAGAGCAATAAAGTGTACTACACATACATATTGTTAAAAGTACAGGCCACTGATTGGCAAGATAGTATTTGTGGACATTATTGCAGCTGTATAATTGGTAAGAGAACAGTTGGAAGCTGTGCTCATGTGATGACTATGGTCTGGTATCTTAGTTGGGATCGGCATCGAAATGATATATCACCACCTGCACAGTTTCTTGACTATATATTAATAAGAGAAGATGTTGAAAATGAAGATTATGAATAAACAAATCCAAAAAAAAAGTGTTTTTATTTTTATGTGCCTATCTACTTATTATCAAATATATATTCCTATTAGATAATTATCCTAGATATCTCTCCTTTTTTAACGAATAAGCTTTGCATTATGAGTTCAATAAGAACTGTAAAAATAAACACACCTACAGACTTTTCATTCCTTGAAAAATAATTTTAATACCTAATGTAAACAGGTCATTTCCCTAATTAGATATGTATCTAATTGATATGAATGCATTGATGAAAATAAATTATTTATTTAGAAATTATTATGTACCAAGTATGTACGGTATGCACCACGGAGGAAAAACAAAGAGGAGCTGGCCTAAGCAACTGTGCACTGTGATTTTCAACTAGGTCCTGACGTCATCATTGTGGGCGGGGCCTAAGTCAGTATGCTTTCAGCGTTCGTCAGGTGCGCACTTAACGAGACTCACATTATAAGTGTTTTTTTGCGTTTTTAACAAGAAAAGGATGAAGTTTTGTGTTTTACTATGTCAAAGTTACTCAGACAGACGTTCTGATAATATGGATGGCATCACATTTCATTTGTAAGTAATTTTATACGTAATTAAATATATAACTTCTAGAACATTCTCAGCCTCAGCTATCAGCGTTAAAATTCTACTACTTGACATCAGATGGCGACACTTTTAGGAAGAAAATACACGAGTTTACGTATAATTTTGCAGTAGTATATTGTAATAATCATACGTAAATACTGAAAACTGTTATACACTTATTCCTAAATAACTTTTAGTATCTAAAACAGTAATTTTATCAATATATTACTTACTGGCCGCCATCTGTCGTCATATAGAATAACTTTTTAAACGTTACAAATATCCAGGGCCGTAATACGTATTAAATTATTTTACCAAGTTGTAGCAATTAAATTTAATAACGTTAAAACATAGCAATATAATTCTTAAATATTAAGTCGTAGAAATATTATTATTTATTCAGCGCCATCTATCATCATGCATATAAATTATTCAATATCGAAGTCCACTTTGAAAAGCAACGGACAAGTACAATATATGTGTGAACCTAGTAGTTGCATTTGGAATGTAAGTTAGAGGGAGCTAGTGTGCAATTTTTTTTAAATGAGATGCAAAATTGGATGTGACGTCACATTAATGTTCTGGAAACATTGAGAGGCGGAGTCAGCAAAACCGGTCCGTTTGATTCCTCACACCAAATATGGTGATATGAGAGAAATTTGCAATGACGCTGTCACGTGTTGTAGTAGCCTATAAATAGCAGTGCACAACCAAATTCGGTCTCTTTTGGCTGATAGAACCTTGAAGACCATACTTAGAAAATAGCATTAAGACTAGCAGTGGTAGTCAGTGCATTATATACTTAATATTTCTCCCCGGATTAACGGGTAAGTTCAATACATTTGATTCGTTAGGCTGTAGGTCCAGTTAGTTTTTTTATTAAATTATAGAAAAATGTGTAATTGGTTCTAGGTCCATTAATTTGGCTAATTAATAACAGTAATAATCACAATTACTTGATCCTGATTGGAATCTCCTTGGAAATATATATATATATGAGCCTGTGAAGCTTTCTTGAGCAAAAAGTGACGGGTTCACGTGATGACAGCAAGTCCTGCTTCATCCCTGAGGATATTTGAGTCATCCTGATGCTCCCATGATCTTGCCAAGCTAAGTAAAACTTATAACTTCTTGATATTTAACCAGTGCATACTCCGGAGAACAATTTCTGTTTAACGTGATAAAGAATTTGTATTGGTGAACTGTAAAGCCATTATAAGAACATAACAAATTTTTATTGTTAAATTTTCAAAACTTAATATTTTATAACTTGTTTAATAATTTGTTTATATAAGAAACTTAAATTGAGTATTACTGTATTAGCACATGATCTTGAATGTATGAATATCTTTAAATCAAAAGAAAAATCTTTGAGGAAATATAGCTATGTATTTATTAACTTGAATGTGACTAGTATTAAGTTTTAACCATGATGAAATAAGATCTGAATCTTTTTTGACAATATAATATCTTGTTCACTGCGGTTTTAGACATTTTCATTTATCTCCCTCAAATCACAGTATCACGGCGCCCTGATTATAAATTAAATAAGTTTCGAGTCTCATGTAAGCCCTGAAATAGCCGGTGATAACAAAAATTGTTACAAAATGGCGCCCAACGTGGGGCCGAGCAATAAAATACTGTATTTGAGGGAAATACTGGTGTGCTGATATGATGATAAAAAGGTTGGCGGAAAAATAAATGCTTAAATCCCCAATCAGTCTGAACGGCACACTAGAATTTAACATCTAATCAAAAAAAAAAAAAAATTAACTTAAAAATCTTTAATATTCAGAATTTGTACTAGTGTGTCTAAATGATGATAAAAAGGTTGGTGGAAACATAGATGCTTAAATCCCCAACCAGTCTGAAAAACACACTAGCATTAATTAACTTAGCACATTAGAATTAATCAACTTATACTACAATAACACTTTCGTATTGATTGGATGTGTAAAAAAAAAATTGACCTTGAACAGTGAACAAGATAGTCTTTAAGAATTGAAACTTGTAATAATAAAAGTACCCTCCTTCAAAAAAAAAAAAAAAAATTTATAAATTCCTTTGTATTTAACTTTCTTAGATTAAATAACTTGAATAAGTAGCTTGATTTAAAAACTTGATTAAACGTAATTTAATAATTAACTTAATAATTAACTTAGTAACAGAAATAACTGACTTTAACTTGAAAAAATCTGAGAAAATGCTCTCTTTACAAAAATATGTAAACTACTTAAGAAAGGATGAAATCATATATGAATTGGATATTCTTGGCATTTCCACAGCTCCTGACACATCGGTGGATGCACTGAGAAAGCAGCTTCGCCAAATTTTTAAGCTGAAGAGACGTGGCAGCATCAAGTGTGCTCCAGTGATCACACCACTCCCGGCAAGCGAGCTCAAGGCCTGTACGCCGAAAATTGCTGAGCTCGAGGATCTGCTGTCATCAGGTGACCTCGGAAAGGACAGTAATCTTCACTTACGTGTGTCAGTTAGGGCTAATTATCTCATCGATAGACTAGCTCGATTAAAAGTTGAGAAATCTTCTCTAGTGGATTTGCGCCACAGGCTCATTAGAATATTAGCTCAGGTAGACAAAGAGGATGAGAGTAGTTCAGACGAATTAAGTAGTAAAGAGGCAACTCCCGAGTATGAGAGAACGAGCGAGATGAACAAAAGGAGGAAGGTGTACTTAATTAAAGATAGACGCATTAATTTAAACTCATTTAACTTAAAATATGATGGTTCTACTTGCGTTAGAAATTTTATAGAAAGATTGGAAGAAATTAGACACGCCCGCGAGATTCCGCAATCTCGTATGCTAACGGCATTTTCCGATCTGTTAGAGGACTCTGCTTTAATTTGGTACAGAAGTAATAAAGATAATTTTAACTCATATTCTGACCTATTAATTAACTTGAGAGAAGACTTTGATATTCCTGATTTAGAAATAGATTTATAAACCAAATTATGACGATTAGTTCTCTATTAAAGTAAATTTTTTTAATACTTAAATGTTTAAAATATGCAATTCATAAATTAATTATGTCATTGATTATTTAATTTAGTTTAGTGTTCACAAAGTACCTTGACTTTTATTTAAATACATATAATGAGACACTAATAAGTATGTCGTTAATTATTAATTATTATTTTTTTGATAAATACTTAAAAATTAATCTTGATACATAACGTTAATTTCCAATGGAACCTTTTAGTGTTGTGCTTAACCTTAACATTTTTTGATACCTCCAATTACTTTCCCAGGTTACAATATATTTATGTACCTGCTTCCGTGATATTGGTAAGGTACTTGTAATTTTTTTACTTGCAGAAAGTTACAGGAACTTACTGATATTTTCCACAAGGTGAGGAAATTTTAATCGTTTCTCACCAAAGGAATGAAGGATGGTTGGTATATACTTATGTGTAATTTGTTAGAAAAGATATTAACATGTCAATAAGGCAAGCCCATGTCTCAAACCCCTTTGAACTAGTAGTTGAGATTTATTTGAACCTTTTCCACACTCTTGAAATAAGTAGACGTATCTAATCATTACGTAATATTACTTCAGAAATTATGTTGTGTTGCACCCTATACGGTCAGCAACAGGCATAGCTGTAGCTAATTTGACTTCATAATCATTTCCCGAGAGGTGAGGAGACAGTTAATCGCTGCTTACCCAAGGAATGATAAACCTATAATTTAAACTTGACGATTTTTCCGAACAGTGAGGAAATATTTAATTGTTCCCCGCCCAAGGAATAAAAAGTTTAAACTTGAAAATAATTTCTTCCAAAACGTGAGGAGACACTTAATTGCTGCTCACCAGAGGAATCAAAATTATTGAAACTGAATGATATTTTTCCAAAAGATGAGAAAATATTTAATTGTTTCTCACAAAAGGAATAAATATTTATTAAATGTGTGGTAACTACTTAATTGTCACCACCAGTTGATACTTTGTCCAATCTTGATGGCAAATGTTTTAATAATTAACTTCTTAAAGATAGCTTAAACATTTTGATAATATCATTAACAACAAACTTAAAAATTAACAAACCTTTGAATTCCACATAGGATGCTTATTTTAGTCACTTTCAGTATTAAACGATTGGTTAAGAAGAGTTATGGTATAGGAAGAGTGCATATGGAAATCTATGGGCTACGGTTCGAAACCTGCCTGAAAATTAAATTGTTTTTCTCTTTTAACTAAATAAATATTTATTTACAACCTTTTTTTTAACCTATATGGTCACTTTTAAAAAAAAAAAATGCTTAAATGAAATTTCGAGGAATTTTAATATTTTAACACAAAAAAAAATTTTTTGATAAAATTATTTTCGTCAAGTTGTGTTTACTGATATGCATATGAGTATGAGAGTAGTATGAAATGCGTGATGTATGAAAAGTTTTTTTTTTCCAAAATAAGCACGTGCAATTTATTTTAATACTTAATAGAAAAATAAGACTTAATGTAAGAAAGGCATAAGCATAAGGAAGTGGACATATACTTTAGACTTGATAATTAAAGATAGGAAGATTGTTGGAAAATAATCTTAATCTTTTGAGTTTGAAAACATACAAACATCTTTAATCTTGAGTTGTTTTCTTAACTACCTTAAGTTCATAAGATGAACAGAAAAGTCATGTTATACCACTGGATAATAGATCCAAGAAAGGTATTTACATGAAACTAAAAGAAAAATCATTAAACAGCAAATATTTAATTGTTGCTATTGACTTAGAGTTTAGAACATTACGTGGAGTAAATAAATGGATACTCACGTATATAAGTTTAAATTTTTTTATCTTGGCTAATACTTAGTATTGTTGATTTGTCTGTAAGTCAGTTGCAGGTTAATTAATTAAAAAAAAAAAAATTTTTTTTGGGAAAAATTTTTTGAGATAAGGGGGATGTTGTGTAGCAATTAAATTTAATAACGTTAAAACATAGCAATATAATTCTTAAATATTAAGTCGTAGAAATATTATTATTTATTCAGCGCCATCTATCATCATGCATATAAATTATTCAATATCGAAGTCCACTTTGAAAAGCAACGGACAAGTACAATATATGTGTGAACCTAGTAGTTGCATTTGGAATGTAAGTTAGAGGGAGCTAGTGTGCAATTTTTTTTAAATGAGATGCAAAATTGGATGTGACGTCACATTAATGTTCTGGAAACATTGAGAGGCGGAGTCAGCAAAACCGGTCCGTTTGATTCCTCACACCAAATATGGTGATATGAGAGAAATTTGCAATGACGCTGTCACGTGTTGTAGTAGCCTATAAATAGCAGTGCACAACCAAATTCGGTCTCTTTTGGCTGATAGAACCTTGAAGACCATACTTAGAAAATAGCATTAAGACTAGCAGTGGTAGTCAGTGCATTATATACTTAATATTTCTCCCCGGATTAACGGGTAAGTTCAATACATTTGATTCGTTAGGCTGTAGGTCCAGTTAGTTTTTTTATTAAATTATAGAAAAATGTGTAATTGGTTCTAGGTCCATTAATTTGGCTAATTAATAACAGTAATAATCACAATTACTTGATCCTGATTGGAATCTCCTTGGAAATATATATATATATGAGCCTGTGAAGCTTTCTTGAGCAAAAAGTGACGGGTTCACGTGATGACAGCAAGTCCTGCTTCATCCCTGAGGATATTTGAGTCATCCTGATGCTCCCATGATCTTGCCAAGCTAAGTAAAACTTATAACTTCTTGATATTTAACCAGTGCATACTCCGGAGAACAATTTCTGTTTAACGTGATAAAGAATTTGTATTGGTGAACTGTAAAGCCATTATAAGAACATAACAAATTTTTATTGTTAAATTTTCAAAACTTAATATTTTATAACTTGTTTAATAATTTGTTTATATAAGAAACTTAAATTGAGTATTACTGTATTAGCACATGATCTTGAATGTATGAATATCTTTAAATCAAAAGAAAAATCTTTGAGGAAATATAGCTATGTATTTATTAACTTGAATGTGACTAGTATTAAGTTTTAACCATGATGAAATAAGATCTGAATCTTTTTTGACAATATAATATCTTGTTCACTGCGGTTTTAGACATTTTCATTTATCTCCCTCAAATCACAGTATCACGGCGCCCTGATTATAAATTAAATAAGTTTCGAGTCTCATGTAAGCCCTGAAATAGCCGGTGATAACAAAAATTGTTACAAAGTAAATAAATTTTAATTATTTTTATGTTCGTTTTAGATTTCCATCCAACGATAATTTAAAACAGCAATGGATTTCAAAACTTAATAGACCGGATTGGACACCATAGAAGAAGAAGATATTTCCATTTTAAATGAATCTTCTGTGCAAAAAATTAATATTAGTGTCGATTCTGGTATGTTACATGTTTTAAAATAATAAAAATTATACCTTAAAAATTTTAAAATCGGTCAAATTTGTTAACCTTTATTTTATTTATTTACCTACATAATTCATTTTTTTGAAGCTTCAAGTTCTGAATACGTCCCATTATATACAAAACTTTTGAACATCTAGTGTTAGATAGCTGAACTACTACGTAGTAACATAAATATCAACCTAAGCTAGTTTTGCTATTAGCCGATAGATGAAATATTGAGAAGTGGGCGGAGCTGAACACCCCGCATCCCGCAAATTATCACGCGTCGTTTCTTGAGAAAATTTAATCACCACACCTCCTCTTTGTTTTTCCTCCGTGGTATGCACATATCATAAATTCAAAACTATGACGGATGACACTGACAGCCAGTAGGTAAAGACTTGTTTGTCACCTGTCAGTTGACTTTTTTTTTACTGGCTTTAGATCACATGAATTAAGTAACTTGCAGTGCCTAACTCCCTAGACTTCGTTAGTTAAAACTTCTCAAAATAAAAGAATATTAGGTTATTTTATTCAAATATGTGTATTCTTAGATTTTTTATTTGATTTTTGATCATTTTTTGCAAGAAAATGTGTCATTATGCCGTTAAACGTAATTGCATTTTCATGAAACTAAAATACGAATTTATAAAAAACGGTAATCTCGAAAATTAAATGACTTACAGAAATAAGTTACTTTTAGGGCCCTCTAATTAATTACATTTAATATATGCAAGTTAGTTACTATAGCCCAATACAGGACATCTCCTTTGTCATCTGATGGTATGACATACGAAAGTATCGTATAATTTTTTAATCATAAATAGATTTTACCCCAACACTAACAATTATAAGGTGCATTGTTGACAACACAAAATATCACCATTTTGTTTATATTTCCGTTTCCGTACCAAGTCAATTTCTGTTTTAATTTTGTTATATGGGTAATTTGGTTAAGTAATATACAAGAAATTCGAGCACATAAATTACGATTTGAATTTTTGATGAAATATCTCACATTTTTATTGCGAAATATCGTAAAGAGTAATGATTGTGTTTTTTCATTATGCTTGTTGCCAACATACAACTTTGCTCATTTTGGTATGCAAACAAACGTCTAGTGCCACCTATCGGTTGATACCTGTTAACCGATTTTATTTATGCCAACAATTTGATAGCAATTTGTCAATGTAAGTATCAATGTATGAAACTCGAAACTTTCGTTCGTAAGTGCCTTACAACGATATTTGATGCCTTATTATAACACTTGCTCTCAACTCATCAGTGCACAAACAGCTCAGAACCTTCATTTAAACAGTGCCTTATTGTTGAAACTTATTCAACAGGTGCCTTTTAACATTTGCTCTCAATTTATCAATGTACAAACAGCTCAGAACCTTCATTTAAACAGTGCCTTATTGTTGAAACTCATTCAACAGGTGCCTTTTAACATTGGCTTTGCATTTACCTTTTATTTTTTAACATATATTATGATGTGATCAATATGAACAATTCAGTATAGTCAGATCACTTAACAATAATAATTTTAGGATACCCATTCATGATCAATACAGAAAATTTTCATTGAATCTTTATGTAACAAACCTCATTTAGAGAATTGCTGGACAGACATTCGCTCCACCAATCACTCGTCTCCCCCTCAATCACGGATATTCTGCTTAGTTATTGAAAGTCTCTCTGGTTCTAGGATCACTCCATTCTAGAATGATCCCAGCACCTCCACCATGTCGCGACCCTCTTGGGGGCGGGGCTGCCAATGCAGCCCATATCCGTGATACAAACGTATCCACCGTGGATCGCGAGATTTTGACGATAGACACGTGACAAAGGGAGAATCGAGAGACGAATGGTGATTACTTACCACAGATTATATTGTATGTACCTTCAAGCATCAGCGAATGTCCGTCCATGCCTCTCATCTCTTTCTTACTCCATCTGTAAGTATAAATAAAATTATGACACCACTGCGTGGTGCCACTAAGTCCCGGAGTCACACCATCATCACGGTATGATTCCAGGATTCATAGAACACATAAATATTGTCATAAATGAGTATCAAGATCATCTATATGTCAATTACCCATGTTAACTCAACAATCTACTTTAGCTGTCTAAACGATGCGGAGATTTCCTAACATGATTTTATGCCATGTGTCCTGCGCTCCTGCAGAGCGGTGTGAGCATGAGAGCCAAGCCGTCGCCTGCTCCCCATGCAACCCTTGCATGTTTGCGCCCACATGCAAGAGTCGCGTCGCCCACTTCTTATGGCACTACTATGGAACGTCTCCCATCTGGCTCAGCCACTATTCCAGCTCCGTCCAGACATAGCGCTGCGCATGCCATAACACTCTCTCTTGTGGTCTTTCGGTAGGGTACCCTAGGACTTGCCTCCTGCAGAAGCACAAGCCCTCCTCTTTTATATTGTTATAATTATGTCAATGCCACAGGCGGTTCACGCCTTTAACGCCGCCGGTACTTTCACCGCGTGAGAGAGTATCTTTTTACCTCCTTTTATATTGTTATAATTATGTCAATGCCACAGGCGGTTCACGCCTTTAACGCCGCCGGTGTGAGAGAGTATCTTTTTACCGTGCCGGTAAACACAGGTACATAGGCTAATATCAAGAGCGCAGGCAAGCGCTTATTTTTACACTTACAAACTTTTCATGAGATGCAAACAGGCTATTATTTAGGTGAACTATTCTACTACTTAGCTTTCGTTATATTCCGTTGGTTCTCGAGCTCGTAGACAGGCACGCATCAGGTAGGCACATTTTTATGGCACATAACAGTTATTAAATAACAGTACAAGGTAATAATAGTATATTGGTTAAAATAGCAGAACAAACAAGAAGAGAAAAAAGAGCGGCTTACTTGACATTGACATTAGTTATAGCGGCAATTGATATGTGTTGCCACCTCAAACATCGCGACTGGTGTTGCCGTCGCGACAACTGCGTTGACTATCCTTTTCCAATCCTTTTATTATCTTATTGTAATTAATTATCTGCATGCAATTAAAAACTATTTTTTAATAATTCCAAAAAGAAGTATAACTTCTCACGCGCGTACTTAAGTACACGCACCCATATTTTTTTTCTAATTAATCACAATTGACAAAATTATTGACTTCTTAAACCACTGAGGAAAACATTATCAGGATAACAAATAACCTCAATTTACTGAAGTCTATTAATTCGCTATGCTCATTATATTAAACAAAGAATGGATAAGCTTGGGTCAGTCACGCAGTGTTTTGTGAGATAGTACTACGTTTGCTATTATTAAGGGTGTCAAAGCAATTAAATGCAGGCAGAGTATCCGATAAAAGGCAGCAAACTCAGTTAGAAAGATTTTTTGCACAGCAATATTATTTGCAAAAAGAATCTTTGAATTTTGTGTATAAATATCATAAGTACTAAAACTATGAATAAGCTTTCAGATAGATGTTTGTAATATTTTTTTTTAATTTCTGTTCTGTTCATTCAAATATCGTTCATTCTTTTAATGTCCCATACCTATATTTGTGTTGGTGTACGCTCTCGAACAATTGCATAGTTAAACAAAATTTTTTAGCCTGTGTGCGTTTTTTTGTTTGTGTGACGTAATTTTTGAAGTGTTCGTCAATAGCAACAACACGCTCGTGTTAGTGAGAGTATTGCATATTTTCATTAGTGTGCTATACATGTGTACCTCGTCCCGCACCAAAAATTGTAAAAGAATTTGTTCGGCCAGTGAATGGTATGTAATCTCTATTGGTATATGCTCTAAGATGTCGAAAGTTTCAAGTTTAAAGAATCAGACTAGAATCGACACCAATAGCTGAAAGTTTGGCTGTATAGATTATATCCACTTTATCATTACAAAAATGCGAGAAGGTTTAAAACAACAACGATGACATTTTATTTCCAAAGACCAGATTTTCTTCTCTTTTATAGTCTGTGGCAAGGAACTTAGTCTGTGGTCTGCGGACGGATCATAGTTATGTCTATGGCAGAGATAGATAATCATGGATGAAGAATTTTCAAATTATGGTCGTTTTTGATGCTAAATATCTCTTTTGCTTTTTCTTATCACCTTAATATAACTACTAAAACGAATAATATTTATACTAATTTATTGAATTGTAATATGCATGTAATAAAAAATCACATGGACAAAATCCTCGAAAATGACAAAGATTTTTTTGTCTATGGTGAGCTTTCATCTCTTTCGCTCGCTAGTTTTACATGCGCGACTGAATGTCTTTCTTTTTAAAAGCAGCACGTGTAGACGCGGACGACTTGCGTAGCATCGAATAAGATAATTTAGGTAAAAACCAATTAATATATTCCAATGATGTTTCAAAAGTTTTCAATATTAACTAATTTTATAAATATTCGATTAGCGTAGTCATTTCGTTGTTGCGATGATTGTCTTCATAGTAAATGAATTGCATTGCGATGGCTCTCTGTGCATCGATTATTTAGGTTTCGGTGTGGCAATCCATCTCTATAAGTGCAGTGTTATTTTGCTTTTAGCTTAGTTAATCAAAAATGCCGTCAGACGCAAAAAAAAGGGCGCAACAAAAGAAAAAGGAACAGGCGAGCAATAGAAATAAAAAACCTGTGGCCAGAGTAACCAATGAAGAGAATGGATCCGCGACTAACGGAACCAGCAAAGAGGAAAGGGAACTTACAGCCGAAGGTAAATAAATGAAAATGAAATGAAACCTACCAATGGATTTACTTCCATTTTCTTTTCTAACCTATCAAACTTGTTCCATGAGTTCAATAAAGTGTATTAGACCGTATACTGCTGCCTGTTTTTAGGCCATTATAATTTCCGTTGTAAATTGTTGAAATCGTACGACTGTTTCGCTAATATCATCAAACGAAATGTTTTTGTTTGTGCCCATATTTTTGCATAATGGTTACTAAATGGTTAATTTCTTTGTTCTCAAATTAAAAGCATCATGTAGAGTGACGGAACTTATGTTGTACAAGAATGAGAAAATCTGTTTTTTTTTGTAACATTGTTTTGTATATAGCCTGCCAAACATTTTTGTTATTCAGTATGTGAACTATACACAGTTAAGCAATATTATGCAGATCTAATCAATGATGTCACGTAATTATTTAATAGACTTTTTCAAATAATATATTTGTAAAGCAAACATCATTCAGTTTCTTCTTAGTACAAAGCCTTCACCTGTATTGATTTGCAAACTGATTGTGTAAATTTGTTACAGTGTACGCTGTTTAACAGTGCTCAGTAGCAGATTGTATAAATAATACAAAGTAGACAGTCACTTTTGAAATCACCTGTTTTTTTGTTGGGCTATTTATTATTATCTTGCAGAATAGTTATTCATTATCTTAGATATCAAATTATGAAATATGAAAATTTATAGATACAGAGGGGTTATTATATTAATTGTTTTGTATTCTTTATTTTAAAATTCTTGAATGCATGTTATTCATATTCATTTATTGCATCTTGTTGTATACATAGGCGTTACAAGTATGGTTAACTTGCAAACAATTAAAGGTTTATTTTTTAAAATTTGTATAAAAAATTTAAGCATCTCTAAAATAATGTTATGGTGTTTCTTTGTGATAGCAATAGAATAGGGCGTTAGGGATGTTAAATTGCAAGTAAATATCCTTTAAGTAACTAACTGAAAAGCTTCCAGATAAGAATTTGAAAATTTAAACTCGTCATTTGAAATATTTACTCACTTTTAGTATTGTTTTTTTATTTGATTAGGTAAATTTATTTGGTTTTTTCGTTTTCTTAAGTATTTAACTGCTAGATGTTTAAATGTAAAGAAAATTTTACTGGAAAAAAATCCACGCAGATCAGGCAGCAGACAGGACTCGAACCCACACCCTTTGCTATCTGGGCGAATGAACTGACCATTATGCTACCATGGTCCTAATAGCCGTGTCAAATGCCAATTGTTTTAATTAATCTGAATATTGCTACTCGTTCTCGTGTTTTAAATGATTTACGGAAACCAAAGATAACAAAAACAGTCAACAAGACATGTCAATATATACATAACTTGAGAGCTGGCACTGTACTGCAGCTAAAAAACAATATGACTATTTCAGAGTGTTAATATAATTAATTTCCTTCAAAGTAGGGTTGCACTGGATTATTATCAAGATAATTTTGTATTGATAATGTGTTACTATGATAGAAAGCACTCGACCAAACTCAGATGATGAGGATGTTATTCCATTGACTTTTACTAGCCAAAACTTTGAGATATATATGTTACCGGCCAAACCCGATTTCAGGACAAACTAGTTTTGCCTAGGCTAAACTGGTTCTTCCTATGCGCGATAGGATTAACTAGTATAGCCTAGTCCAAACTAATTTGTCCTAAGCCCGATAGGATAAACCAGTTTAGCCTAGGCCAAACTAGTTGATCCTGATAAAAATACGCATACTCTAGGATAAACTAGTATGGCCTAGTGTAAACATTATAGTATATCTAGAAAGTCAAAATAAATAGATAAACTGAATAAAATAATCCGTAATTGGAAAAATAATATTTTTTATTAAAACCATAATGATTCATCGTTACAAGTTATGGATAATTAGTAATACAAAGAAAAGTAAGAAAAGTTTAATTTTTCTAGTAAACTTTTCTTTAGATTTAAACACCTAGCAGTTAAATGCTTAAAAATAAATAAAAACACTAACTATAATTGCTATTTCTTCTTTCAAATGTTTAATACTTGAAAAAGTATTCATTTGACATTGTGGGTTGCGTGGTTGCAACCTACAATGCGAAGAGATGGCGCTGCCTTGCAGCTTAAGGCTAGGAAAATTTCGACGCGGCGAATAGGGCCGTGGTAGCATAATGGTCAGTGCATTCGCCCGGATTGCGAAGGGTGCGGGTTCGAGTCCGGTCCGCTGCCTGGTCTGCGTGGTTTTTTTTTCTAGTAAACTTTTCTTAAAATATTTTGAGTTTACAGTGAGATGAATTGTAAAAGGTTCGAATGATTCGGAATTTCTTAAGCCGGGTAGTTACTCATTGGCGAGCTGTAACCATAACCGTTGCACGCACTGTAACCAAAAAGCATAGTGTGTACGTGGTTCGATAACCTGCTGCGAGAACGGTACGCGTGCGGTTTGAAGCGAGCCAACGTTCACAACTGAGCTACTAGCGTACACACTAGAACTTCGTACTGTATCACGTATGTTACGGTAACAGATCGCTAATGCGTACCCGGCTTTACTGTCTTCCGAACTCCCGGCAACAACAAAAGAGTTAAACAAAAACCAATTACAGAAAAAACACTCCCTCCACTTTCTTCCAGCGTTCTTTTTACATGACGCGCCCTGTACAAGTCCTGACATGTTTGTTCAATTACTTTCCGCTTTGCTAAATTGGTTTAGACTAGGTCGTACTAGTTTATCCTAGAGTGTGCGTATTTATATCAGGATCATCTAGTTTGGCCTAGGCTAAACTGGTTTATCCTGTCGCACTTAGGATAAATTAGTTTGGACTAGGCTATACTAGTTAATCCTATCGCGTATAGGAAGAACCAGTTTAGCCTAGGCAAAACTAGATTGTCCTGAAATCGGGTTTGGCCGGTAACATATACATTAATTCTTAAAGGAAAAATTTAGACAATATGTGTAATAGTATTATTAAGACAAAAAAAAACATAGATTTTCAATACTGATTTTAAATGTGATTTTATAATAAATCAAAAAAATATCTAAAAATACAAAAATAAAACTTTCATTTATATGCATAAATTATTTACCCATGACAGGATAATTGTCTGTGAAAATAATTGTCTAGATAATTTGCAACTCTGCTTCAAAGAGTGTAGGAACAAAAGTCACAAAAAAATTGTCATGTTATCATTAGAAAGTTTCTCTGTGTGATAATAAATAAAAATAAAATAAGCCTTTATTCAGATTGACTTGTTACATATATTATATTTACTTAAATTATTAATCTGATTGCCCTTTGGCAAAGGCCTCCCCCAGAGTTTTACAATGCTGTCTCACCATGGCCTTCCTGCTCCATGCCTCTCTTGCAGCCACTTTTAATTCATCCTCCCATCTCTTCCTTTGTCTTCCTTGCCTCCTTTTTCTTGTGTGATAATACAAATACGTAAATAAATTTTCGCGGCCCTTTCTATACACAATGTGTACAAAACCATACAGTTTAAAACTTCAAATATAAATGGCTTGTTGGCAGAAACATCTATGGTTCTTTTACTTTCTCCAGCATGAAATTGAGGAATTTCTAATACGATGTGTCTAATTATGTATAATTACCCTGATTATAAGCAAATGTATTTTTTACAGAGGCATTATGCCTGAAATTAGAAGCAGAAGCCAAAATGAACTCAGAGGCGCGGTCCTGCACTGGTTCCTTGGCTGTTCATCCTCGTTCCCGAGACATTAAGATAGCAAATTTTTCCATCACCTTCTATGGAAGTGAACTGCTACAGGATACTTTGCTTGAGCTTAACTGCGGCCGAAGATATGGTCTAGTAGGGCTCAATGGATGTGGTATGTACAATTTTTAGTTTGTTTCGCTTCTTCTGTGTGGTCCACATGAATTAAGCTCGTTAGTTTTTGCCTGTTCTTCGATATTATAATTTTTTTCTGTTTGAAATAGTCTCATATATATTTTAGGTTTGATATTTTATACTAAAGTTGCATAAGTGTTCTTAAATATCCTATCCTACTAATATTATAAATGCGATAGTTTGTATGGATGTTTGTTATTTTTCATGCTAAGACAGCTGAACTGATTTGGATGAAATTTGGCATGTATAATGTTCATGACCTAAACTGACACATAAGATAGTTTTTTACCTTGCTACATTTTTGGATCCTGTGGGTTTCTCAAAACTAGTATTTTTATTTACATTTTATTCCCTTGCCCCTATCAATTCCAAAAGATTGAACAACTTTTATTATTCAAGAAATGGCTGAAGATTCATACAAATTTTAATTGCTTATTTCATCCATTAGACAATAAAGAACTGGAAGATGCAGTAATGTGTATTGATTAGCTCATCTACCAATCTTCATATTCCTATGTTTAAATTAATTTAGTTCCATCCTTTATTTTAACTCCTAGATAGGATGATGTGTTTATGTTTTCGTCTTTAAAGGTCGCTTATGACATTTACAAATACAAAATTCCATTCTCCTAGACCTAGCAGTTTTTTGATACAATAACACCGTATTTTCAGATTAGTTTTGGTAAAAAAATACTCTATTATAGTATTAATTAGTAGTAGTAGACGAAGTAGTTTTCTTTTATACAAGTGCACCTGATGAAGTGCGAATGGAGTCCATTATGAAGATAGCTGGTGATGTGGAAAAGTGTCCCATTCCATCCTTCCTCACACTTTTGGCCTCATTTCCTTACCCTTTGGAGTCCCAAAAATTTCGTTCAGCACCAGAAACGTTACACCGCTAAAAGTAGCTTATTTCACTGCTGACACTGACGCTCAATTTAAACGGACCATTTATACGCCGTACCTATAGTGACCCACCCTTGCTTTGCTTCGGTGTGGGAGGTAGATTAGTTTTTGTTTTCACGACGACCTCCGTGGCCGAGTGATTTGTACGCCAGGATTCATGGTGTCGTCGACTCGAGAGGTCCCGTGTTCGGATCCCGGTGGGGGCAGATGTCTGTGTGATGAACTTGAGCATATTTGTACTCCAGTCATGGCTGTTTAATATGTATTTCTATATAAATATACTTATATATGTACTGTATATGTATTCTATCCGTTACCCTAGCATCCCATAACACAAGCCTTACAGTGCTTACTTTGGGGCTAGGCTAATTGATGTGAGTGTTGGAGATATTTATTTATTTATTTTGTTCTAATATATGGCCTATGACACTCGCAAATAACGTGACATTCTACTGGCAAAAGATTTTTCAAAATAAGCTCAGTAAATCTACATACTACTACCATAAAACCTCCTTTTAACATTAGTATAGATGGAGCCTAGTAAATGTCCATACTGCTGTATTTTTTTACGATTTTATGACTAGTAACTTCTGAAATATAAAGTTGGTAGACATTTTTTGTGTGGTCGAATTCCTATCAGACGGTTGACAAAGCAATGCCAAGGTACGGATGACTGACCATGCCGACCTATCGAATCTTTCTTAATAACGAAACTGTTTCTAAACTCCTCTCCAATTCGTAACAGAAGTTACGACATTTCAATAGTTCTTTAATCGTGCTGATAAGTCTTTTATTTGCATATTATGTGTATGTCCAAATTATTTGTGAATAGTATGTTGCCGAAATCATACGTTGACGGAAAGTAAAGGCCTATCAACAGATGATGTAATTTCTGAAGCTTACAGTCAAGGGACTTGCAATTTGTAACTATTGACTTTATACAAATTATTGTACAAGGGCAACGTGGTATGTCCATATGGCGAACTATAAGAGCGTACCATATATGGATGCGATTGCGGCTCGGGCCTAAAAACTTTGTGCTATAGGCAATATGTAGTGTAGTAGTACTATTGATAATTTATTATTATTTTTTATCGTGTTGCGAAGCAACCAAACCAGTTGATTCTACATACGGCCCCTATTAAGCCTTTCTGAAAATGTGCATGTTCTTTTAAGGCTAACGCTAAGCGTAATGATCAACAACGCGCTTTTACCTCTTTCGGATTCGCCTTGCGATTATTTTTTATTTGATGATGGTTAAAGGAATGGAGCAAGGAAAAATTCGCCTGAATGTAAGTTGACGCTCATCATAGCCTGTAGGTAGACGCTTGCAATGCTAGATAAAAGCTCGTTCATTCTTACTGCTCCCTAACCCCAATAGAGCTGTGGAGGGAGATCTTAGTACAGTCTTGTAAAATAAGAAATACTTCTCCAGGACTATGCCGTTCTTGTAAAACTACTCTAAACGCTTCGTGACCTACAGTCGGTTTGTATCAATTATTCGATACGCGTAGAGTTGTTAAATAAAGGGTTTCAAACCAAAATCTGTGGTTTTAAACAGTTGAATTCAATGAGGTTTAAAGCTATGGTTTATAATCACCGATTTTGGTTATAAATTACAGATACGAGTAATGTTGCATCAGCATCACCTTGAATACCACTATAAGGCTGGTGTCATATTGTTAGGGCCTAGTAACTAGTCGATTATATAAAAAGCCGTCCAAGGGTGATGAAGCTGAACACAGAAATGGTACCACTCAATATTTTTGACAATAGAAGAACAAAAAACGCCTTTTATAGGGTTCCGTACCTCAAATGAAAAAACGGAACCGTTATAGGATTACTTTGTTGTCTGTCTGTCTGACAAGGCCCTTTATCACGGAAACGTGTGGAGGTTTTGAGTTTAAATTTAAACCATTAACTCAGGTCTATAGTCACTTGAAGCTATGATAAAAAAAAAATAACATGAGAAAAAGGTACTGCCATTTATGTTAGTCTGTGCGGAAAGAGAATGGGATTTAGATTGGAGGGCGCTGTAGTGGTTTTTTACCGTATTTGTAAGGTTTTACCCCTTTTAGACATGATTAAATACAAAAAACCGCAAGAAATCACAACAACAAACAAATCCGTATCAATACAAACCTTTGACGTTTTACAGATTGCTGTGTTTGATTGCCAAATAAAAATCTTAATGTTAGTTCCGTTTTTCGCCACGCCCATTCGCTTTCCACACAGTCTCTACGTACCTACAAATTTGTACGGAATCCTCGGTGGGCGAGTCCCATTTATTCGGGTCTACAGTCACTTGAAGCTATTATAATAAAAAAGTATAAGTTAACATGAAAAAAAGATACAGCCCTTTATGTTACGTAAGGTCTGAGCCCCACCTATGGAGACATTAATAGGCTGGTGATGATGAATAGGGTACCGAAACCTGTAAGAGAGTGTACTCTAATCTGTAGTTTATAATACTGAACGTGTACTCATTGTCATATAATAAGTCCAATATAAAGTCGGTATAATGTTTATTGCTCTGCACCAACTTTTCACCTGTTTAAATTGGCGCTGCGCTGCGTGCGAATGTTATTTTAAATAGTAGCTTTAATGTTTGTTATAATATATATATATGGACACCGCGAGAGCTATTAAATTTTTAATGCATTTTCTGTGCGAATTTAAATATAAATGAGGGATAAGGATTTTTCGTGTATTAAATCATATTAGCGACTGCCCGCGGCCCGCGACTTAATCGGACCGCCGAATCCACCGGTCCGGTATATTGGGAACCTGCACTTTGTAATAAAAGACTTTAAAAAAAACTTTTATTTCGGTGACTGACAAGCGTTAGTTATACAGGTATTCGCCTGTTTATGGCTTGTTCCTAGGGTTAATACGCCCTCATTCTAATCAATGATTTAACAACATTGTGTCAATAAGTTCTTTTAGACACTGTATACACTACAACTACATACCACCTACTACTGTACTCGATCCTTATATAAGTTTTATCTGCTACAATTTCAACTTAAATTTTGATGGTTATAAAAAATATTATCATCTCGATTATTATCATATTTATCTTCACAGTGAAGCAGGAGTTCACTGTGAAGCTTCGGAGGGTTCTATAAGTCGTTGGTTTCGGCAACATCTACAGCTGACAGCACCTAGTAAACCGCACTGGATGCGCATGGTGGCGCTCTCTATTTCATCCACCGTGAAGCCTGTGCTCCAATAAAAGGAGCATAAAAAATGATAAATTTAAAAAATCAAAAACCCGACTGCTAAAATATTACTTGAAATAAAAACTGAAAATAAAAAAACAAGTCCAGTAGGTAGTCTATAATTCAGTTAAGTAAGGAACAAAGCTACTTTAACAGTCGGGATCCATTAGATCATTGATTTTCAAAGTGGGGGGCGTGCCCCACTAGTTAGGCGCGAAGACATGAACAGGGGGGGCGCGGGCACGGGGGTGGCGGTCTCACTCCGGATGCACGCGCATTTCCGCGCCGTACGCGCCTTGCGAGAACACGTGTGCACTTGATGTAAAAACAAACAAGCGACGTGCTATTATTGTTATTTGTGTGTAAGAGTAGTGACAGTTACCGATTATTTCTTTTATTTCGCCATGAGCTTTGCGAAAAAACGTAAATATAATGATGATTATAATAAATACGGTTTTGTTTCTATGAATAAAAGTGGTATAGACCAGCTGCAGTGTGTTATTTGTTATGAAGTACTGAGCCATGATGCTATGAGACCTTCGCGTTTGGAACGTCATTTGTTAACAAAACACAGCGCTTTAAAAGGCAAGCCGAAGGAGTTATTTGCTTCAAAATCTGCAAGTTTGAAGCGCATGAAATTGGATAGTACTGGAACATTTGCTCAGTCATCTGAGAAAGTGCTCGAAGCTTCATATGAATTGTCGCTACTTATTGCAAAAGCCAAAAAAAGCCATACTATCGGAAAAACACTCGTTAAACCCTGCTTATTGAAAGCAGCTGATATTGTTCTTGGAACAGAAAGTAAACAAAAAATTTCACTAATACCTCTTTCTGACAATACTGTGAAACGTCGTGTTGATGATATGGCTGAAGATATTAAAAATCAAGTTGTGGAGGCCGTGAAAGAATCATGTTTTTTTGCAATACAGTTGGATGAAAGTACGGATGTTGCGCAATGTTGTCAACTGCTAGTTTTCGTTCGGTACATACAAAACGAAACAATCAAAGACGAGTTGCTAATGTCAACAGAGTTAGCGACAACTTCGAAAGCAATTGATATAATGACAGCAATTTCTGGATCCTTTGATAAACATGAACTGTCATGGAAAAAGTTGATAGGTGTTTGCACAGACTGCGCTCCGGCAATGCTTGGATGTCGTTCAGGATTCGTGCAGATGGTCAAAGAAAAAAATCCCAACGTAATTACTATTCACTGTTTTATACACCGTCAAGCCTTGGCAGCTAAAACACTTTCAAACGAACTCTATGACGTCTTAAAATTATGCATTAAAATTGTAAATTATGTTAAAAAGAGTGCATTAAACACGCGGCTATTTACGGCTCTCTGTGAAAATTTGGGCACAGAACACAAGGCTTTGTTATTTCATACATAGGTGCGTTGGCTCTCAAAAGGCAATATGTTGGCCAGATTATTTGAACTGCGAGATGAAGTGATTCAGTTTTTAGAAATTCAAAATCAAAGTAACTTATTTGTTGAATTTAAAAAACCATGGGTCCAAGTAATATTTGCTTATCTATCTATTTATAGATATTTTTGATTCTTTGAACATTTTGAACTTGAAATTACAAGGCGGAGACTCCAACATAATTTATCATCGGGATGCTATCACGGCATACTGTGAGAAGTTGCAACTCTGGAAACGCAAAATATTGGCGTCCAATTATTCCTGCTTTCCTAAACTATTTGCGATCACAGAAGAAGCGTGCTTTAAGGAGATTTTGGATGAAATTGATACCAAGAATAAAATATCAAACCATTTGCAGCAGCTCACGGACGAATTCAAGCGCTACTTTCCCGATTCGTGCGATAATATTATTTATCGATTAGCAACCGATCCTTTTCACGTTAACATAGAAAGGCTGCCAGATACATTACAAGAGCAAGTTTTGGAAATCAAAAATGATTCTGCTGCCCAATATGATTTTGAGAAGATGGATAAGGCACAATTTTGGGTTAAATATCTCAAAGTTTATCCCAGCACAGCAGAGCAAGCATTAAAACTATTTTTACCCTTTTCAAGCACTTACTTATGCGAAAAAGCGTTTTCAGCAGTTGTAGCAATAAAAACAAAGTACAGAAGCAAACTAGATATTGCTAGTGATCTACGTTGTGCACTTTCTTCTATTGAACCCAGAATTGGAAATCTTGTCAAAAACATGCAAGCTCATCCGTCACATTGATTCTTCTTATAATAAGTGTGTAAAAGCAATATTTTTTATAATAGAACATATTGGAAATGTATTCTTGGACTTTATTACCCTAATTATTTAATTTTACAATTGCTTGGCGAGCCCACTTGCTACTACTTGCTGGGCCCTGAACCTAGGGGAGGCGTAGGCACATTCATTTAAGCAGTAGGGAGGCGTGATACTTATAAGTTTGGGAACCTCTGCATTAGATATTCATGTATAGACTAGCAATCCCGGCGAACTCCGTTTCGCCACCAGATGGCTTCGTTTTATGTAACATTTCGTTTGGTGATTAAAAGAAGTTTTATTTTTATTTTTTCCTGAATTTTCTTTGCTATAAACCTCACGGAGCCCGAGACCTTTCCAACAATTGCAAAACCGTGGAAATCTGTTCGTGCGTTCTGGAGTTATAGCGTCAGGAAGGAAAACCCGACTTATTTTTATATTCATGTATAGATAAAAAATTTCAACAATGGGTCCCGACTGTTAAAGTAGCTTTGTTCCTTACTTAACAGGTTGTTACATTATTTATTATTATAATTTCAAGCATTAATGTCAATGTCGTTGATTAATCTGCTCGATTTATAAATATAAAGAAAACTTTTAGTTGAAAAAAATACACTGACAACTTCACCGAGAGGAATTTTTTCTAGTATTTTTTTATAACTACATTTTATCCGAGTAACATAGGCTATATTTTATCCCGTTAAAATTAAATTCGCCCGTGCAATGCCGGGGTGGATCACTAGTAAGTATAATATAATATTATAGATGCGAAACTGAGTTTGTTTTTTACGCTTCCGCGCCCTGATAGCTAATTCGATTATGATTAATTTCCCTATAGAAATAGATGGGCCTTAGTTCTAAGCTACAATATCGCAATACTTATAGGTGATGGTAGGGGTGATTTACCTATAAAACTTTATATTATTTAGGTACTTTGATTTTTGCAGAATTATCTATACTAATATTATAAAGAGGAAAAATTTGTATGTAAGTATGTTTGTAACGAATTGGCTCAAAAAGTATTGGACCGATTTTAAAAAATCTTTCACAATTTGAATGCTGCATTATCACTATATATAGGCTATAGCGTATTTTCATAAAAGTTAGGGTTCCGTATGAAAACTTCGATAATGTAACCCAACGTGTGAAAAAAATACCAAAACATAGCCTTATATCGCGTACGCTGCGGAAGTCATTGACAATAGAGCAAAGTGATGTACTAAAGTTTTATAGAGGATATCAATATCTACAAAAAAGTCCGGGATACCATGTCTCTAACTATTACAGTTATGTCACAACTAGAGGTCAGCTGTGGTTTCACCCGCGTTAATTTGAAGAAAAAGGTTTATAGTGAGTTAAACTTAAAATATGGACATATGATGTCGTGGACTTTTTTACAGAACTTTTAAAGGGAAAGAATTCCATCATACATTTTTTTTATGTAACTAACCGATTACCAAGCGCGCAATGGATTATTTTTACCCGTTTTTGCAACAGTTTTAATCGATGCTCCGCTGCTACTGGTCGTAGCCTGGTAATATATAGCCTATAGCCTTCCTCGATAAATGCACTGTCCAATACAAAAATAATTTCTCAAATTAGAACAGCAGAGCTACGTTGCATCCGGTACAACGCGTCCTAAACTAAGCAACGAAGTGTTTATTTGGAATGGATGGTTTATAATTATTATGAAGAAAATCATTGTGTATAATACAAGCCTTTGAACATAAACTATAATCTATACTACAGCTCTACACCGAAGCAAGGCGAGGGCGGGCCACTAGTCGTTTATAATTACAAAACCAAAATAATCGCGGACTAATTATTAATAAATACAGGGAGTCCATTAAATATGTACCTACTAGCGAAAAATTGGTAATGTCTTATTATGTTAAGTAACTCTTTTTTTTGTAACATGAAGTAATATCGTTAACATAAACTTTAAAAACTTAATGTATGATTATTGTAATTTAATGAAAACTGGAGTTTTTCATTAAATTACAATAATCATACATACACCTATTATGATAATTTATTTTTCATCATTTAATAAGAAGGAACTGTAGAATAGGTTTATTGTAAGTACTTCGTATAGGATAAGATACTGCGAGTAGCCAATTTTTTTCTTTTTCGCCTAGGTTTTATCTACATTTATAAACACCAAAATTAAATTTCTTCTCCCACTATTCCTGGAGTCTAATCTTGCGCAGTACTCCGCGCTATCACTTTTTCATCGTTGTAACTTTTTAAATATTTGTCGAAATGACATAGTGTAAAAGGCAAAGTTTATCGTCCTTAAATATCAAAGTCGATAAAAGTATTTGCTTTGATAAAAAATAATTTGTTAATACAAAATGTGCATTTTGGAAATGGACATAATTTATACTTTATTTTAGACTCACTATTTTAGCGATAATGGCTTGCATATTAAAAATAGATATATGTTGTCGCGGACTTTCTTGTAGAACTATTCAAGAGATACATTTTCACTGTACATTATATTCGTGCAACTTTTATTGGTTTTGAAGTGCAGGCCAAAATGACTCGCCGATGGAAGATTTTTTTCCGTCTTATGTGACACTTATTGTTATATTTTGGCCAATTCACTCAATGACTACATAAGTTGTTATCTGTATGTTATTATCATGTATGAGCTATATTATTGTAAAGTTTCATTAAAATCCATTCAGTATTTTTTAGGTAAAGATCCATACATACGTAAGATTGAAATTCAAAGCGTAAGTGGTTAATATACAAATTTAAATCGTTGTAGATCCTAAACAGTCACATAAAATGAAAAATGGTGTAAGGAACCTAATCATGATTTTTGATAATCTAGACAATGATACCCCACTCGACATATTTCATCAATTTATTATTTTTACTTCGTCACAATATGGCGCCTAATTGTCCCCATATTGAATTTTGATTACTATCATATCTTTAGTAGCACTCCCATGATTAAAACGAATCGATTGATGTATAAATCATCAAAATCGGTCCACGCGTTTGGTCTCTAGTGTGCCACAAAAGAACAAACATACATTATATAGACTGTTAAACACTATACCCTGTCTGCACGTCGCGCTTCGCGCTCTTGCATTGCGCAGTCGGGTAAAAATGCTGATGATTATGTAATAAACATTATTTCCTTGTTATATAGGTACCTTATGTTTCTTTGTTGTAGCTGTCAAGGTCAATGAATATTTTATAATAACTTATATTGATTGATGCAGGCAAATCGTCATTGCTGTCAGTGCTGGGGCGACGCGAAGTGCCGATACCGGAGCACATCGACATCTTTCACCTGACGCGAGAGATGCCGGCCTCCGATAAGACCGCGTTGCAATGCGTCATGGAAGTGGACGAGGAGCGAGTGAAGCTCGAGAAACTGGCCGAAGAGCTCGCCCATTGCGACGACGACGGTGACTAGAATTTTCTTTGATTATTTAAACGCTTAGATAGTGCAATCCAAATAAATAACGCGAAGAAAAGGCTCATGTTTGGCGCAATGTGTGCGTGACTAATGTCAGATTGTACTTAAAAAGTCAGCGAGTGTACGACGAGCATATCTACCATATGTAGTAGGTATTTTTTGTGCCGCTTCCGTGCAATCAATATGGTATCCGGGGTGTATATCAAAGAGTATTTTAGAGTGTACAGTACAGGATACCTTTGGTCCACGTTCTTAACTGTTTCCTAATAGGTATATAAAAGAAGTATTTTATTCGTTTTTTCATAACTACTTATGAAATGGTTTTTGACGCCCTTTTACGTAAAATAATTCCATTCTCTTTGATTGTACCCAATGTGACAACATCCTAAACTGTCTGTTTACGAATGACTGTGTGTGGTGTTTTAAAAAGATAAGATAAAATTTTATTCGCACCAATATGCACACATACAAAAATGAAGACAAATTGAAGACAAAAAAAAAACTTATGCATAGACAACGCAAGTATTTAGAATTGTATGTAAGTTATATTTTGAATGATAGGTAACGGCAACCTAGCTTGATATGCCACTGCTAGGTATTTTTTGTTAAATATCGATCGTCATGCAGTATTGAGCGAGAGAGGGTTTACACTCTCAAAACAGCAGCCGCGGCGAAGGAGTCTCATATCAAAGGAAAAGGCGAACCCACTTATGCACCAGCGATAGCATTTGACAACTTGTGCTGTAGCCTGAGTGATAATAAGGTCTATTTTATTTACTTTTATTCATACTCCATCTACCCACGCGTTAACAAAGGGTACCAAATCATTTTTATTTCGATTAGATCCGCGAATAAAGAAATTTTTACCCGCGAATATAGGAATTAGGTCGCAATATTTTAATCCCCAAATAGTGAAAGTATGAATAAAGGACGAGTGAATAAATAGCCTTTCCTGCATAAAAAAAAAACAATAAAAACTAACACAATTATTTTTTAAATCACATTTAATGTAAAATTATTGGCTATCTAATAATCCATACGAAATTTCTTTTTAAATATCATAATATGAAAAGAAACCTGTCAAGATTTACGGTATATGTAAAAATGCAATCACTTCTTCATTTACAGCAACAAAACGGTGTTACGATGTTATTATGTGTGTTTTTTTTTGTGTGTAGAGATGTTTCATAGTTATTCATAAGAAAATGTCACCCGTGTCAAGAGTTATCCAATTTGGTGCCGTCGTTCGGAAGTACATACTTCGATGATTCATTTGTTTTAAGATAGACTTGTTTGACATTTAATCCAAATTTGTAACACAAGAACACCGAAATTATGTTAAGTTTTCCAACTAGATATTTATAGAAATCTTATGATATCATTGAAACTGTTCATGTTTCAATGATATCATAAGATTTCTGTAAATTCATGTGAAATCTGACATTGTGGTAGCAGTTGCTTCTTCTGGATTAACGGTCATATTGTTGGAATGTAGTAGATAGATAGGTGAAGGTGTTTCAAGAGTGTAATAATTTTACTGTCTAGCTAGAGATTTTTGCGATAGTCATTCCAAATTTGACTACCCAATGAAATAAAGACGCCTCTTATTATTATTCTTTTATTTATTTTTTATAACGAGGTAAGCAAATGACTCTACCCCAACTGATGTTAAGTGGTGATAAAGTCCAAACGCGAAGATAGCTGGTACAGTACACTTTATAAACTGCTACACCAACCATTCTCACATTGCCGGCCTGCAAAATTTTAAGCGGTACGAATTTCGCCGGGTCATCTAGTAAATAATAAATATTTCTAACACACACCGATTTAGCCTAGTCCCAAGTACGCACTGTAAGGCTTGTGTTATGGGATACTAGGGCAACGGATAGAATACTTATTGATACATAATTAAGTATATTTATCTAGAAATATACATCTATGACTTGGGTACAAAGGCTCGTATTTATCATACTAACATTCGCCCCACTGGGATTCCAACCGGTACACCTCTAAGTAGGCGCACTTGAAACCCGGCGTACATACCATTTGGCCATATGGGGTCGTCAAAAATTTGAAGTGACCATCGAAGTGTTTCCGTTTAGATGCGCAAGAGCAACTGATGGATGTGTACGATCGCCTGGACGACCTGAGTGCGGACACGGCGGAGGCGCGCGCCGCCCACATCCTGCACGGTCTGGGATTCTCCAAGGCTATGCAGCAGAAGGCCACCAAGGACTTCTCCGGAGGTGAACTTTACATCAAACATCACATACTACAGAAATTATGATGCCATTCCTCACGCAAAACAGGCACATGGTGTCGAGTTGCTGAAAAAGTGTGGCTGCCGCCTGACATCAAAGACATAGACCACAAAAATTAATTATAACTGAAAAACGGCTTTCAAATCGGTGTATGTAAATTTGTAATTTGATTATGATGTAAATGACTTTAAATAAATTAAAAATAACTTTGACAATACAACTAAATTTTTACATAACATTTGATATATACACATGGATATTTTTCTCTTTTTGAGAAAGCAAAGGCATCTAAGTACACATTACCTATCCTTCAGTATATATCTTTTGCTTTTTGCTTTTCATCAGAATGCAATGCATCCTATGGGCAGTTGTTAATGAGCCGATTTCTACCCGGGCTTAAGCACGGTGTTAAACCGTGTCTCCGTCGGGTCTCAGTTAGATATGGGCCACTATGAAGGTTTGTTAACGATACCGATGCTACCGGTTTGTGATCGGTAGAAACCGTGCTCGTGAATAAGCTTAGCCAGCGACAGCCCGGGTAAAAACAGTCTCGTTAATAAGCGCCTTAATGCTTTTCGAATTATATTATTTGCCATGAAATGTATGGAGACAGCTTTCTTTATTAACATAACCTTTGTTCAAAGTTAATAGTTAAATGGTTCTGGCATTATTCTCTAAGGACCGTATTAATAGATCGCTCTCGACTCGGAGAGCGGTCTTGAGTACGATCTTGAGATGCTGTTGTATATGAAAAGTTCCTCAAGATTGTAGACAGAGTTGAGAGTGATCTTTTAATAACTAAAATTAAATTTGAAAACAGTGTATCATTATCGTTGTTCTCTATAGAGATTGAAAAGGAGAGACTTAAATTTAGTTTTATGTTAAGAGAATCATGTCAGGTATTAATTATGGTTTCATCGTTAAGGTTGGCGCATGCGTATCGCACTCGCGCGCGCGTTGTATGTGAAGCCTCACTTACTGCTGTTGGATGAGCCGACCAACCATCTCGATCTCGACGCCTGCGTGTGGCTCGAAGAAGAATTGAAACAGTAAGTCTATTTTTATCGCTAGCTTTATTTTATATACTCACTATATCCTTTAAGACTAGCCCTTGCATCGTACGAGACTAAATAAAAAGCTGAGGCTAAAAAAATTTTTAAACAAAAAATAAAACCGACTAAGTACTTAATCGAAAATGGAACTAAAAAGTAAAAAGTAATATCTGTGTCATGATTTAGAAGTCGGGCGGGTCAAGATTGAAAGACGTATTTTTTCCGATCAGAAACGAAAATCTATTTGATGTTTCAATCTTGACCCCGCCCGACTTCCAAATCATGAACCAGATATTATTTTTTACTTTTTAGTTACATTTTCGATTTTGAAGTCGGTTTCATTTTTTGTTTATTTTTTTTTATTTCGTCCATTTTAGTGAAAATTACATCGTCCAAGTAAACAATAACACAATTGATGGCCTTCTAAATCTGAAGGTTTCCCTCGATTTCCCCGGATTCCACCATCAGATCCTGATTTGGTTCCAATGGGACCAACTTGGAAGTGCACTCTTTCGAATAAAAAAAGATTTGGAAATCTGTCCACAATTGACGGAGAAATCGGGCCACAATTGACGGAGAAATCGTTTAACATACAAAAAAAAATGTACGGTCGAACACAGAACCTCCTCCCTTTTTTGAAGTCGGTTAAAAAGCGATTTGCAGATTTCTTTAACATTTTGTTTGTTAGCCAACCGCACATTGAGTCACTAGTAGCAGCCACTAAACGCGACAACAAGCTGCTGACGAGTTTTTTTCCATACTTTTGTATAGTACCGGAGCAAACCGAGCGTTCGAGCCGCCGCGTTGGAGCCACAAGCTCCGCATTTGTCGCGTTTTTGTCTGTTGTTGTTTTGGTCGCGTTCAGTTGTCGCAATTTACGGACGCTCTTAATGTCTTTCATACAAACTTCTAGTAATTAAGAACATGTCAGAAAAAGCCTTAGAGAACATAATCGATCTAAAGTGAAGCTCTGTTGTACATGTGGCAAAAAAAACGTATTCTTACATAGATTAATTTTAAAGGGGAATGCACCTTTCCAATAGACCCTTGGCATTGTTGAAATGAAACTTATACGTTATATAAAGGACTATAATAGAAGTTTGAAGAAGGATAAACGAGGTCTCTAAACCATAAACTAGCCGACTTATAATGGGTTAAAGTTATTGCTATTTTTTTTGTTTAGGTGTTTTTTTGTTTGTAAATGAGATAATTTAGGACTTAGAAATGCGTTCGGGAAACCACTGAATGATCATCCGTTGGTAGAATCGATGATTAACAAAATAAACGCTACTCCTGAAAACAATGGTTATAAAGTTGGCACCCACACTTTAAAAAAAAAAGTAAAATGGTGAAAATTTCGAACTAATTAGGGACAGTTTAGGACTGCAATAAAAAAAAATCCGACCACCCCCCAGTTCGAGATAACCGAAATTTTCAATGTGGGTGCTAACTGTGAATTAATAAGCACCCCCACTGCATTCCAGTTTTTAGAAAACAATGTTTATATGAGTCAAAATTTCGAGCTAATTAAGGACTACTGAGAAATGCAAGAAAAAATTTCGGACCACCCCCTAGTTTAAGATATTCGAAATTTTCGATACGAGCGCAGACTGTGAATCAAGTTAGCACCCCCACTGCATTTCAGTGTTTAGAAAAGAATGTTTATAAATGTCGAAATTTCGAGCTAATTAAGGACTACTGAGAAATGCAAGAAAAAATTTCAGACCACCCCCGAGTTTAAGATATTCGAAATTTTCGATACGGGCGCAGACTGTGAATCAAGTTAGCACCCCCACTGCATTTCAGTGTTTGGAAAAGAATGTTTATATATGTCGAAATTTCGAGCTAATTAAGGACTACTGAGAAATGCAAGAAAAAAATTTCAGACCAAACCCCCGTTTAAGATATTCGAAATTTTCGATATGGGGGCTGACTGTGAATCAAGTTAGCACCCCTACTGCATTTCAGTGTTTAGAAAAGAATGTTTATATACGTCAAAATTTTAAGCTAATTAAGGACTAATGAGAAATGCAAGAAAAGAATTTCAGACCACCCCCCAATTTGGGATGTTCGGAATTTTCGATGCGGGTGCTGACTGTGAATTAAATTTTAGGACTGCAAGAAAATAATTTCAGATCACCCGCTAATTCAAGATATTCGAAATGTTCAATGCGGGTGCTGATTGGGAATTAAGTTCGTACCCCCACTGCATTCCAGTTTTTAGAAAAAAAAATTTATATACGTCAAAATTTCAAACTCATTAAGGACTATTTAGGACTGCAAGAAAAAAATTCAGACCACCCCCCGTTTTAAGATAATCGAAATTTTCGATCCGAGTGCTGACTGTGAATTAAGTCAGCACCCCCATTGCATTCCAGCGTTTAGAAAACAACGTTTATATATTTCAAAATTTTAAACTAAGGACAATTTAGGACTGCAAGAAAATAATTTCAGACCACCCCCTAGTTCGACATATTCGAAATTTTCAATGAGGGTGCTAACTGGGAATTAAGTTAGCACCCCCACTGTGTTTTCATGTTTAAAACACATTGTTTATATACATCAAAATTTCGAGCTAATTAAATACAACAAAATTAACAACATCTCAACCCCGATTTTCAACCCCCTACCCCTTTATCGGCAAAAACATGTATAGAAAGGATAAAATGAAATAGTAATGTCGTTGTTAGTAATTTTCACGGATTGACGGATGGGGGTTGAAATAAAGGGTGGGTTTGAGTTGCACATTACTCTGAAACTCAAAAGTAAGTTGCATTATATTTTTTATTGAAAATGGCATTGCTATTTCATTTTTAAAATCCTTTCTTTTCATGTTTTTGCCGATAAAGGGGTAGAGGGTTGAAAATCGGGGTTGGGATGTTGTTAATTTTGTTGTCCTTAATTAGCTCGAAATTTTGATGTATACAAACAATATGTTTTAAACATTAAAACGCAGTGGGGCTGCTAACTGGGAATTAAGTTGAAAATTTCGAATATCTCGAACTAGGGGGTGGTCGGATTTTTTTTTCTTGCAGTCCTAAATTGTCCTTAATTAGTTCGAAATTTTCACCATTTTACTTTTTTTTTTCGCCAACGGTATGCCAACTTTATAACCATCTGAAAACAACAACTTAGGCGAGTATGTAGTTAACCTAAACCAAATAAGAGCCAATTTCGTGTCAATGACTGCCACCGTGCCTTGTCTTGACAACTTCCCCAGAGTTGATATAAATGATTTATAATAATTCACGCGGTGGCAACGTATCAAATAAGCCAGGCCCGAAGTTATTATGGCGAACATGTGAGGGACGATGGTTCGTACGTCATTGAAGTATATAGGGAGGATAGACTGGATATTACGGATTTACAAATGTTCGGCATTGATGTTGTGAACCCGTGGCTGCTCCGTAGTCGCATTCAGTCACGACATAGGCAACAACGTATATACTTTGCGTATATACTAATAGACGGTGTTAATGAAGGCATAATGGCCATAAAAGGGCAATATTGTTTGTGTATTGCAGGAATGAGGACTTTAGGTTGCTGCGCCCACGTCATGTCTGTACTTTATTTCATAGGCTGGGGAAGACATCAAGAAAACTTGACCTCTCCAGCCGAATTTCTGAATTATATAGTCAGACACGACGTGGAAAATGAAGTTGACATTGTAAGCGAGTAGTAGCAATAAGTAACTTAATGTACTGATTAATAAAACAGATTTAACTAAATACTTTTGTCTATTTCTTTGCACTAAAATATTCCTCAAACACCTATTTACTTTTATCCTTACGTGCAGATTTTTATACTACAGTTATAAAAAGTAAAATACAAAAACATTATAAAGACAACCTAGTAAGCACCGGAGTAAGGCCCAAGTTTGCGGTTGTTAGGGTTGCAGAGCGAGGAATCTTCTCGCAATGCGTGCCGTGCCCGAGGACTGCCTTCTGTACTTAACTGACCCTTGATCCAGCCATCTAGCGAGATTATTATTATTTTAAGACATCATCATCATAGCAGCCGCAGAGCGCCCACTGCTGTCATATTATTTATTATTACATTTTACGTTTTTGGTTTAAATGCCTGATAGAAAACTAACAAGAATAAATTTATTATTTTGGCTAGGTCATACCACACGGCTGGACGCTAAGGAGACCAATTCTGCTAACGTCAAATCATAATGTTGTCTCAATAGTACCTACGTACCTATTCACGGTTCTTGTTACTAGGACTTAAAAACATTAGGTACCATGGAAAAACCACTGATACACCATTATGACTTAACATTAGTAGAATTGGCCCCGATGACTCTTGCTTATCAAGTTCCTTACTACTAGAGTTATTTATTAAATTATTTTGATATTATTTATAACATTTCCATGTCTTATTAAATATTAAAAAAGCCTGATAAAAAACTAACAGCAACAATAATCATAAAAGTTATTTCGGCTAGCTTATGGTTTGGAGACCTCCTTACTCCTTCTTTAAACTTCTATAATAGTCCTCTATATAAGGTCTAAGTTTCATTTCTGGCGAATAGAAAAGAATAACAATGCCAAAAGGGTGCATTGGCCTTTCATAACTCTTTTGATAAATGTTTGCGGAATCCATAACACAAGTACTGTGATATACGCTCTGAACTTATTTGATCAACATATATAATTACATTTGTATCTATACATAGTAATAATCGATTTATCAAAAGCTCAATTTGATTCTGCTCAGCTACAAACGGATCTTGGTGCTGATCTCCCACTCCCAAGATTTCCTCAACGGAGTGTGCACTAACATCGTCCACATGAGCAAGCGACGGCTCAAGTACTACACCGGCAACTACGAAGCTTTCGTCAGGACTCGCATGGAGCTGTTGGAGAACCAGATGAAGCAATACAACTGGGAGCAAGACCAGATCGCTCACATGAAGGTACGTCCAATCATCATTTACGCAAACTGCAAGTTTTATCAGTTTGTATTTAATATTATCTTTATGACATCTATAATTTATTCAGTTATTTTAGTTACTAATAAATCGAATCAGTATTATAAATCGGTGAAACAACAGTCCAATAAGGTTCATATTGCCTAGTTGCTTATGTAATAATATAATCAATATCACCTTTTTTCCTTATTCAGAACTACATTGCGCGGTTCGGTCACGGTTCAGCCAAGTTGGCCCGTCAGGCGCAATCGAAGGAGAAGACACTGGCCAAGATGGTCGCTCAAGGCCTCACGGAGAAAGTGATTGACGACAAGACTCTCAACTTCTACTTCCCCTCCTGCGGTAAGGTGCCGCCGCCCGTCATCATGGTGCAGGTAAGAACAAACGTAATATTTCTGAAATTATAATAGGGTATTTAACAAATTTAAACAACAAGTAAAATCGAGTTAGTGGGCTTTCAGAAACCCGGCTTCCATTGTGGAAAATAAGTAAAATCGAAATACTGTAGCAAAGAAATCGTCAAATAATTACTCCGTAATCACATATCGTCCACAGATTACATAAGTGTTAAAATTCTTTACACAAACTTGACGTCACACAGTGGACGTCATCGAACCGAGCGTTTTGACGGTAAATTCAAAACAATTAAAAATAAATTCAATTTTAATTAGTCTAATGGAGAAAAAAAGACATTAATTATTTTTTATTTTTCTGCAAAATCGTTAGTTCCGATCTTTAAATATAAGCAGTTTTCGAAAATTTGGAAAATACCCTATAATAATAATGTGTTTTTTTTTAAATGGGGAAAAAGACCAAAAAACTCGCGGCACCGTAATCGCGATCTTAGCGCTCCTTTGAATGCAAAAGGTCTTGAGATAGTACCTGACATGCAAATAATTTTAAAATAATTTTCTTTGTTTTTTGTTTAGATTAAGCTAAATTTGTTTTATGAGAAAACTTCTTAAGGTACATTGGCCAATTTTTGAGATAAGTTTTTTTTATTTATTTTTGTTTACATTTAGGAACATCTTCAGGCAAAACAGTTAACGTACCTAAAACATGAACTTGTTTTGTAAAAATATGTAGTGTCAAATATTGGAAAAGTAACAGTTTTCGACTTTTTTTTTTTAATCCTACAAGTTTCCTTGTGTGTAGATTTTGCATAGTTACTATGTTAACATAGAGTTTTTCAACTATAAAATGTTCATTTACAACTCGTGGGGCGCTAAAGTACATATCAGACATTATTATATTCGGAATCGACATTCACAGCTTATTTTTAGTTTAGAAAGGAAAAGTTCTAATGGCAATCCCATAGTAAATTTCTACGATCAAAAATACTGGAATTATACCGGGTGTTGTCGAACTTATGGCATACAGACAAACAGACAAAAATTCTAAAAAACTATATTTTTGGCTTCAGTATCGATTGTAGATCAGACCTCAAGTATTCTTTTAATAAATATTCAATGAACAGTCTTGTCTTTCCTACCATTTTATTATACAGGGTGGCCGGGGAGTTGACATTCAAGCGTAAAATTTAGATACTTTATCATGAGGAGTATCCAAATCATCCCCATGTATGTTCTACGATTTTGCGTAGTTTACGAGTCGTAATTTTTTTAATGATTTTTTTTCCTAATTTTCACCTAACATCAGTTTTCGATTTTTCCTGATTCTGTTGGACGTTTTTTGTTCAGTTATTTTGTGATAACTGACTAACATAGTCTAACCTAGCACCCTAAAACTTGTGGTTTATCTAGGCATTGCAGAATTCAGTTAGAATTTGTTCGAAAGTTCAAAATTACGATTTGAGCACAGTACACACAAATTTTCAAAGCATCAAAAAAAATGTAAACGGAGGGATTTGGAGTTCAAAGTGCTTTTAGAAACTTCCTGAGACATTAAAATTTAAAACAAGGCCAAATAAAGATAGGGTTAATGGGGGTTTATTTTCTGTAACCGACCTTCAAAGTAAATTAGGCATTTTCAAAGGAAAAAAAAAATTTCTTTTATTTTATTTAAATCTTTGACTTTCTATGAGTTATTGGGTGTTTATTTTCTGTAACTGACCTTCAAAGTAAATTAGGCATTTTCAAAGGAAAAAAAAAATAATTCTTTTATTTTATTTAAATCTTTGACTTTCTATGAGTTATGATAGATTTGAATAAAACTCAGTTAATTGTTAACAAAATACATTTATTTAAAGCAAATTTTCAAAATTTCGCCGTCCCTCAGAAATACACAATCTACATCTGCGGAAAAAATTTTTGCTCTCAGTTCTTCTTCACTCGAAGCTTCTCTGGCGTACGCAATTTCTTTAAAATAGCCCCAGATAAAAAAATCTGTAGGGTTGAGGTCAGGCGAGCGTGGTGGCCAGGCAATTGGCTCTTGTCGTCCGATCCACCTGTTGGGGTAGGTTTGGTCTAAATAGCGACGCACTTGTATCGCGTAATGACATGGCGCCCCGTCGTTCTGGAACACCATCGTTCTTCTTAATTCAAGATTTACATCTACCAGTAATATGGGTAGATTGTCTTCTAAAAAACTTTGTATGTGTCGCCGTCTAATCTCGATGGCAGTTCAAATAGGCCTATTAATTCGCCATTCAAAACACCAGACTAAAACGATGTTGAAATGATGATGGTCTGGCGGCATGTGGGTTTTCAACGGCCCAAATGTGCAAATTGTGGATATTGAAAACCCCAGTTCGCTCAAATCTTGACTCGTCGGTCCACAAGATTTTATTTAAGTATCCGGGATCTTCTTCCTCTTTCTGCAACATAGTTATACAGAACTCGACTCCCAATTGATAATCTGAAGGCTGCAACGCTTGTACTTTTTGTATGTGGTAGGTGTGAAATGATTCCTCACGCAAAACATCCTGTATTGAAGATCTTGGTATGTCAAGGTTACGAGCTAATGCTCTCGTACTTGTACTACAATTGCGTTGCACTTCTTCCAGTACGATTTCCCTGCGTTTCTGATCAACCCTCTGAATGCCTTCACCGCCACGTTGGCCAGGAATGCGGCCTGCCATTAACGTATTGTGAGTATTAATGAACACACGATAGTCAGGGTAATGATCAGGTTGCGTTCCGCCTCGGCGTTGAAGTTGATCCCTATAGAGTCTTGCTGCTTCACGACCGTTGCTTTGTGCAAAGCCGTAGAAATAATGCATTTTTGCATATTCACTCAGAGTGTAGGGAGGGCATCACAAACACTTCCAAGTAACTACAGTCCAAATCGTTAGGCACAACGGAATCCAGTAACAAGCAGGGGTCAAACAAGTAAGCAGCGGCGCTATCAGTAGGCAAATAGTGGTCGAGAAAAAACGGCAGAACAAGACGAGTAGTAGTAAACACGACTGAGGGACGGACCGCAGGTGTCCTCATTGTTGGCGTCAACGTCTCACTCAAACCTGTTTCTAATGTTAGGCCCACTTGCATGTAAATCTTGAGATAACAAAATAACTTCGAGTTTACTAACTCAAGTTAATATAATATTTTTTTAACTCAGACTTTATCTTGCACGAACAGAAAATAAACCAAGGTTTAATAACTCAACAGTTTTATTTTGCATGATGGCAATTATTTCACTCAAATTCAAATTCATTCCCTCTTCTAACAACCGGCTAAATACAAAAGAGTGAATGATTAATGAAATAAGTATTATTCTCTCTTTCACACAACAGTATCTTGCGTATGTCTCTTTCGTAATGTCAAATTTGAAAAGACGTGGTGTTTTTGGTCGTTTAAGTTGAATGGCGTCCTGTAATTTGTCTGTCAAATAGGTGTTTGCATACCGATTGCATGGTGTTTTTAAAATATCTATCTATCTCGTAAGTTTATATTTTGTGGCAACAATTACGTGCGGTTTTATTTTGTAAAATGGAGAAGAAAACTCGTTTACGTGCCCCGAATTTTACAAGTAGTGACAGTTTACTTCTATGTGATATTTTATGCAAATATAAACATGTTATTGAAAATAAAAAAACTGACGGCGCTACTCTTCTTCAAAAACAAAAAGCTTGGCAGGATATAATGGAAGAATATAATGCTGTTACTACTGGTCATCATCGCACTGTAGAAAGCTTACAGCAAAATTATAAAAATTTAGAAAAAGAAGACGAAAAAAAGTGCTTCGGATGCTAAAATGGATATTCCAGGTATGTAGATTTGTTTTAATCATAGAAAATCATGGGCCAAACTGCTTCCAAGATCATAATTTAATTTATCATCTTTTTTACAGTCGACAGATTTTTTTTTATAAAAAATGTTGAAGAATATGGCACTTCTTCGGAGGGTTGGGAAAAAGTAGCTGAAGGTAAGCAGGTACTTCTAAAGACAATTGCAAAAAACTGTTTAACACACTGACTAAAGAAGCAGAAACCAAAGAAAGTTTTTAAAAAGAACATCATGGGTACAGGTAAATTATGGATCATAACCTATAAGGATCAATGGTAGGTACTTTCTTGAATTTTTTTTGTTTCATTTGTCATCTATAATTATAGGAGGCGGTCCTCCACCAAAATATGATGATGATCCACTGCTGACTAAAGTTAAAGGCTTGGTCGGCCCGACTATTGACCGGCTATACACAATTTATGACGGAGACAGCAGCTTGATGGCTGTATAAAATCTGTTTCCCATTGAAATTAATAATGGTATTATTGATAATGAAACACCATGCACAAGCGTTAGTGTGGAGACAGGTATGATTTGCTCATTATTTACTGTTATATTTTACCTTATTTTTTTTGACTTTCGTATAATTTTAATTTTGATGTAATTATTTTTAGATGAAAAGCAATATATTGTAATGACTCCAAAAAGCCAAGATCAGTCATCCTATTTTACCAATAACCGGGCAAACTTGATAAAAAAGCCACATAATTTATTAAGTCGTAAGTAGCTATATTTTAATTGGATCACTTGCTTTCTAAACAACACAATTCCAAATATTTTATTTGATGTTCCTACATATTATTTAAGGCTAGTATTTAACTGCAAATCAAAAAAAAAATGTTTTTTATAAATGTAGAAATGCTTAATGGGAAACCTGTTGTAAAAATAGTTATTTTGCTATGAAAATCTATGAAAAATAAAAAATGAAAAAGTATATTTGATATGAAAATCATATTTATGTACAATTAAACAAGTTTTTTGTCGAGCACTAGAGGAAAAAATGTACTATAGATTAGATGTACAGTTTTGAATTATTTTTAGCACTAGTTTTGTTCAACAAATGTTTTGTTTGCAGTAAAATAATTATTTTGATGTAAAAAGTATTTAATGATGTAAATAATTTGATGGGTGATAAGTTTTTTGCTGTGCAATATATTTGATATGAAATTCATATTTCTGTACAATTAAACAATAAGGGCTCGACCGCTCAGGTGGTTAGCGCGTTCGGCTGCGATCGTAGAAGTTAAGCAACTTTCGCAGTGGTTGGTCATTAGATGGGTGACCAAAAATTGTCTATCTCATCTTCGGAAGGCACGTTAGCCGGCTGCATCTGCAGTCGTCGCACCCACCAATCCGCACTGGGCCCGTGTGGTGGGTCATGGCCCAGTCTCTGTTCCATCCATAGGGACGGCCTGTGTCCCAGCAGTGGATACATTAATAGGCTGATAATGATGATGATCAAACAAGTTTTTTTGGGAGCACTAGAGGAAAAAATTAACTACAGATTAGATGTACATTTTTGAATTATTTTGAGCACTACTTTTGTTCATCAAATGTTTTGTTTGCAGTAAAATATTTTATTTGATGTAAAAAGTATTTAATTGATGTAAATAATTTGATAGGTGATAAGTTATTTGCTGTGCATTTAAAAATGTCCCCATATTTAATATTGTACAAAATTGTAATATGGATTTAAATTTTTAGGTAAAAGAAAATTAGAAGAAGATTTGCCAGAAAAGCAGTCGGTGTCGGAAAAGTTTAAAGTACTGGCAAGTGAAAAGTTAGAAAATATAAATTTACAAAAAGAAATTTTAAAATTACAGCTTATGGAAGAGCAAGCAAAGTTAGAACACAACAATTTGTTAAGAAGTATGGAGATAGAAGATGCTAAGGCAAAATATGAACACAATGAAAAGTTACGAAAATTAGAATTAGAAAAACATAAACAAGCTTAAAATGTGGTTTTTTATTTTATTTTGTACAATAATAACAACTAATTCAATCTCCCAAAATGTTGCAATATTAGTACTTCACGGGAAGCATATATCCACGTGTATTTCTAATGCTGTTGGTCTGTGAAATGGCTACTTCTTGATCACTGTCTTCAAATATAGGAGGATATTCTGGATCAATGGGAGGATCCTTATCACATCTTAGACGTGCCAAATTATGTAGAACACAAGTAGCAATTATTATACCAGGTATTCTGCTTAACTTCACTTGAATCCCGCTGCTCACAATAGGAAACCTCCTTTTCCAGATACCAAATGTGCGCTCAATTGTATTTCTTGTTCGTATTTGTGATTCATTATACAATGATTCTATTTGTGAATTCACAGTTCCTAGCGGTGTCATCATGAATGGGGTTTGTGCATATCCACTATCTCCCAGTAGGCAATGATTATTGTATGTTCCTTGCAAAAAATGTCTCCGTTGATTACAATTGTCCCAGATGTGTGAATCATGAGCAGATCCATGCCAACGTGCAACAACATCATTAAACATTAAATCTGAGGAACATATTGCTTGCATATTCATGGAAAAGTAGCCTTTCCTGTTTCTATAAATTTCTGCAGTATCCCCACCTAAAATACAATAATGATAGTATATTGTTGTGAATTTAGAAAACCTTTTTTTATATTAAAATATGTCAATTTATTGTGAAAATATGAGACAATATCAGAGGTTTTATTTAATTATGAACATGTTTACCTGGCGATTTCATCCTCACATGAGTGCAGTCTATAGCTCCAATAACGTGAGGAAATCTAGCAATTTGATAAAATTCCGTAGCAGCTTGCCTTTGCTCTTCTTCTGTAGTGGGCATAAATATCAATTCTGGGTACAACCGGGCTATGGCATCAGTGACCCTGTGGACAGTTTTACATGCTGTTACGATTACGACTCGTGTACGCCGATGAAATCACCACATGTCAATAATTGACTCCCAGTTGCATAAAACCTCAATGTACACAGTAGCTGGTTCATTGGCGACAAAGCCTCTCTGTGAACATAACAAAATAGATATTAACAAAGGGACGAAACTAGATATTGATGTAAGGTATAGGTACATTAAAAAAAAAATATATATATATTGATAAATAGATACTCTAGTATTAAAAACAAAATGTAGATAACTTACATGTTGTGTGTAGGCTGTATTAATTTATGCTCAATCTTATTTAATAAATATAGAACGTTTTTTTTCCTTTTCGAGTGTAAATCGTCTATGAAATGCTTTGTCTCTTTGCAAATTAAAATGGTCAATCCGTTCTGCAACTCTCCGATTAAAAAAATCTGTACTTATATAGTCGACAATTTCTTCATCATCATCAGAAAACAAAAAGTCATCCGTCATTCAGAACTAAATAAAATAAAATGTTATCTCTATAAAAACACACACACCTTAAACAATTTTGACGTTTGAAACCTTGTGATGTTAAATTCTCTTCAACAGCCCTCCTTTAGCCCACTCAGAGCACCGGGGGAACAATAAAAGAAAACCAAAAAATTAAGATAATGTTATAAGTATATTTTATCCACTTTAGATACCAAAGCCTAGGACTTCAGTAGATTTAAGTTATTGCTTATATAAATCAACAATTCTAACTATGTTTATTATTTATATAATAACTATGTTTCACTAATTATAAATATCTAAGCTGAATACAGTAGTTCAAAGTTAATGTGTATATAAACCAACAAGTTGTCATGAAAGGTTATAATTATATGAATATCAAACATTCATAACACTTTACCATGTACTTACAATATAATCCTTACTAATATATTTTATCCACAAATACCACATAGACTAGACTGAATAAGCTATTGAGTGGATTTCAGAGGTTCTACGGCTCGTTTGATCGATATTGGTGACAAACTTAGTTAATTCTAGTTCTCAGTGAGATAACCAGTTATATAGCTATATGTTTATATATGGAAATGGGTAAGTCGGGGTCCAACCTCGCCTGTTGTTTCCTTTTCACGTTCACCCGGGGTTAGTAGAGAAATACCTTGATTATGATAGGTTAAGCTGTGTATAATCTGTCTGCTGTTCGGCCGGGTTACATAAAACCGGAGAGCGACTGGCAAATAAACTCCCGCGCCCCTTCTGGTCCGTGCACAGAACAAAAGTCTCCTTGTTAGTCCTCCAGTATTTCTTGAGGGGAACGTACAAGCCGTTCGAAATATGAAACTATCCGTAAGTATTTTGTTTCCTATCACGAGTTACCGCCTTATTGTTGCAATTGCCTTGCGAAGGTTCGTGTTCGTCCACCTACGAAACTCAGTTCGGTTAGCGACTCCGCGCTTTTTCCGCCAATATCCCTCGGGATATAAACTTTTCGGATCTATCTCACGACTTCGACGACAATAATATGCCGTTTATTATACTTTGGGCAGAAGAAAAGATGAAAAGTTAACTGTACCACAAACAGATTGTGAAATTTTAAAAGTTGTTTTGACAATTCCTCATAGATGATAGACGGATCGGCTACTCCCAAACATGTGTCTATGATTTGTTTCCCACTTCAACTGAAGGCAAAGGCCACAGTCAAACAGACAGCCGCCGCATTCGAGACGAACCGAAGAATAAACTCAAAACTATATACCTACGCTCGCCGTAAGCTGAGGAAAAGGGAATACCTACCCGAATCAGCGAGGAAATTCAATTTCGAGTAAAATTCAAAATCGATTAAAAACAGCACCCGATAATGAGGACTCAAATCGATCTGGGAAAGACTATTCAAAATTCAACAACTGTCAAACTCCATCCATTCATCCACGCGCCCCCACAGAGATTCCCGCCTGATTATTATTTTTATTTATTTATTTTTTTTTTTTTTTTTTTTATAAGTCTCAAGGCGAATATTTTAGTCGAATAGGAAAATCGACTCTTCCCTCAAGGCTACCAACCCAATCAATGAAGTTTGACAGCTACGCTGACGTAAGCGGTTCGCTATCATAGACAAAACAGCTGTCCTACGTGTGTCAGTGTCACGCTCTGTTTAAAAACAAACACTACAGTATCCCCCCACTCACGGCAGAATTCACGTAGGGAATTCGTCGAACGCCCTCGTTCGTATATCCCCATGTCTTATGTACTTTAGTTAAGATATGATTAGGTTATGTTGTATAAAATAATAGAATATTATAAACCGCTAAGTTAAGAAAAAATAAACATACAGAACGATAAATCATTGATAAATCTCTAAGTTGTAACAAAAATAGATAATAATAAATGACAATAGTAACACAACGTGTATACCACTCAAGGCCGTACCGCAAGCATCTTTGCTCCGAAAATAGATATAATAAAAAAAAAATTATAATGTTACCAGTTATACCGCGAAAAACATAATGGTAGAAAATTAACCAAAGAGATGTTATTGGTCAAAGGCGATTTGCTCACAAAATTGCATGTTGTGTGTTCGTCCATCGTGTGTCTCATTTACTGTCTCCCGAGAGAAATAAAAAAAATATTATAAATATTCTATGCTCATCATAGGATATTATGATAAAAGTTGTTGTTAATACGTTTTCATTTGTATTAGCAACTTCAATAAAATGCCTTGGTAGGTAAAAAACTAACAAGCACATTAACAAAATCTTCTCCTGGAAAAGTTAAGAGACAATTAAGGGTTTAAGCATTAATTAGGTGGCAAACAAAGAGATCACACTATCGGGGACGAACACACACATGGGTATCTAAGATGCAGTGTGATACCAAGACCCATTGACGATTTCTACGTCACGCCGGGCAGAAGGCGGAATGGGTATTCGTCGGCCGCCACATCCACGGCGATAAGTCCCTACCTAAATATCTATTCGGGGTCAGCGCTTTTGAAATCTTTTATATGCCATTTGCCTACATACTTCCCGTTTTCGTCTTCGAGCTCGTAAACGAGTGGGGAGAGTTTACGGATTATTTTGCAACGTTCATATTTCGGTGCAAGTTTGACTGAAAAGTATTTATGAGCCGCGCTTTGTTTATACGTCCGTTTCCAAATGTAATCGCCTACGTTAAAGGAAATATCCCTACGACGCCTGTTATAATATTTAACGTTCCTATCGTGGGCTTTTCGCAGTGAGTCCTTGACCTCTTTAAAGATTTCACCTAAATGACCCAGATTAGACGCATGAGTATCCCGGGGTACTATCACTAACTCGTCAAGATCGTTGAAACCGGCATAAATACTACCATCGGTAACAGCCTCCCTACCATGAACTAACATAAACGGAGTATATGACGTGGATTCGTTCACAGAGGTGTTCATAGCGAACTGGATCTTATGAATATTCACGTCCCAAGATCTATGGTCATTTTCAACGAACGAGGCCACCGCAGTGATGACAGTACGGTTATAACGTTCGACAGTGTTAACCTGAGGGCAATACACAGGACCCAAATGGACTTGTGATGTTAAATTCTCTTCAACAGCCCTCCTTTAGCCCACTCAGAGCACCGGGGGAACAATAAAAGAAAACCAAAAAATTAAGATAATGTTATAAGTATATTTTATCCACTTTAGATACCAAAGCCTAGGACTTCAGTAGATTTAAGTTATTGCTTATATAAATCAACAATTCTAACTATGTTTATTATTTATATAATAACTATGTTTCACTAATTATAAATATCTAAGCTGAATACAGTAGTTCAAAGTTAATGTGTATATAAACCAACAAGTTGTCATGAAAGGTTATAATTATATGAATATCAAACATTCATAACACTTTACCATGTACTTACAATATAATCCTTACTAATATATTTTATCCACAAATACCACATAGACTAGACTGAATAAGCTATTGAGTGGATTTCAGAGGTTCTACGGCTCGTTTGATCGATATTGGTGACAAACTTAGTTAATTCTAGTTCTCAGTGAGATAACCAGTTATATAGCTATATGTTTATATATGGAAATGGGTAAGTCGGGGTCCAACCTCGCCTGTTGTTTCCTTTTCACGTTCACCCGGGGTTAGTAGAGAAATACCTTGATTATGATAGGTTAAGCTGTGTATAATCTGTCTGCTGTTCGGCCGGGTTACATAAAACCGGAGAGCGACTGGCAAATAAACTCCCGCGCCCCTTCTGGTCCGTGCACAGAACAAAAGTCTCCTTGTTAGTCCTCCAGTATTTCTTGAGGGGAACGTACAAGCCGTTCGAAATATGAAACTATCCGTAAGTATTTTGTTTCCTATCACGAGTTACCGCCTTATTGTTGCAATTGCCTTGCGAAGGTTCGTGTTCGTCCACCTACGAAACTCAGTTCGGTTAGCGACTCCGCGCTTTTTCCGCCAATATCCCTCGGGATATAAACTTTTCGGATCTATCTCACGACTTCGACGACAATAATATGCCGTTTATTATACTTTGGGCAGAAGAAAAGATGAAAAGTTAACTGTACCACAAACAGATTGTGAAATTTTAAAAGTTGTTTTGACAATTCCTCATAGATGATAGACGGATCGGCTACTCCCAAACATGTGTCTATGATTTGTTTCCCACTTCAACTGAAGGCAAAGGCCACAGTCAAACAGACAGCCGCCGCATTCGAGACGAACCGAAGAATAAACTCAAAACTATATACCTACGCTCGCCGTAAGCTGAGGAAAAGGGAATACCTACCCGAATCAGCGAGGAAATTCAATTTCGAGTAAAATTCAAAATCGATTAAAAACAGCACCCGATAATGAGGACTCAAATCGATCTGGGAAAGACTATTCAAAATTCAACAACTGTCAAACTCCATCCATTCATCCACGCGCCCCCACAGAGATTCCCGCCTGATTATTATTTTTTTTTTTTTTTTTTTTTTTTTTTTTTTTATAAGTACCTTTTTTTCATGGTTAAAATCACAACAATAAAATCATACCTGTGTTTCTAATTAAATTTATGCATCTAGAAACTCTAAGAATTAGAATTTAGGTCATTAAGAACTGTGTTTTACTCAAATCTATCATAACTCATAGAAAGGCAAAGTTTTAAATAAAAGAAAATAATAATTATTTTTTTCCCTTGAAAAATGCCATAATTTACTTTGAAGTTCAGTTACAGAAAATAAACTCCCATTAACCCTATCTTTTTTGGCCTTGTTTTAAAGTTCAATGTTGCAGGAAGTTTCTAAAAGCACTTTGAACTCAAAATCCCCCCATTTACATTTTTTTGATACTTCGAAAATTTGTGTGTACTGAGTTCAAATCGTAATTTTGAACTTTCGAACAAATTCTAAGTAAATTCTGCTATGCCTAGATAAACCATAAATTTTAGGGTGCTAGGTTAGACTATGTTAGTCAGTTATCACAAAAAAACTGAACCAGAAACGTCCAACAGAATAAGTAAAAAATCGAAAACTGATGTTAGCTGAAAATTACGCAAAAAATCATTAAAAAAAATATTACTCGAAAACTACGCAAAATCGTAGAACATACATGGGGGTGATTTGGATACTACTCATCATAAAGTATCTAAATTTTAAGCTTGAACGTCAACTCCCCGGCCATCCTGTATGTATAGATATGAACAAAATTTCTTTTTAACTAACATCTCTTCTCTCTTTTGCAGAACGTATCGTTTCGTTACACGGACAACGGACCATGGATCTACAAGAACCTCGAGTTCGGTATAGATCTAGACACGCGGCTCGCCTTAGTGGGCCCCAATGGTGCTGGCAAATCTACACTGCTTAAGCTGCTTTATGGAGACGTGAGTTATACGTACTGATCATAATATTAACTCTAATTATAAGATGAATTCTCTGACTACCAGACTATCGAGTCCTAACAGATTGTTTAAATTTCTTATTAGACTGTAATTTTCCAACACCTAATTCACAGATTATATAACATATGTCATGTCAGGCGTGTGCTACAACGCTAGCAAAAAGAATACATTTGATAAATTCCAATTTTTTACTATACCTCTATTCCCTTTGATGAAGATGATAATTTTTGTATGAGACAAGTCTAAATACCCTATGATGAGGATGATAATTTTTGTATGAGAAAAGTCTAAAATCGAATTCATTAAAGATCAAATATGATTGCCTTTCGTAATCTGTTTGGGGCACACTTCAGTTCGATGATTTCAAATAGCGAAAATAGAAACAATTTTCAATGTTTTATATATTAAAATTAATACTACGTACTTGTCCAGTTGGTGCCGTCCACGGGCATGATTCGGAAGAACTCCCATCTTCGCATCGGGCGCTACCACCAGCACCTGCACGAACTGTTAGATCTGGATCTGTCTCCGCTGGACTACATGATGAAGATGTTCCCCGAAGTCCGCGAACGAGAAGAGATGCGCAAGATCATCGGTCGCTACGGACTCACGGGCCGGCAACAGGTGACAATATCATAGTTTCTTCTTTTATAAATGATTTCTTATTCATTTTTAGGGTTCCGTACCTCAAAAGGAAAAAACGGAACCCTTATAGGATTACTTTGTTGTACGTCCGTCCGTCTGTCAAGACAGATTTTCTCAGGAACGCGTGGAGGTATCAAACTGAAATTCATATCTAATACTCAAGTCTACTGTCCTTTGGAGATGTGAAAAAATCAAACTTCTAAGCCAAAGCAATCAAAAGATACAGCCGTTTATGCCGCAAATTTTCGAAATCGCACGGGAATCAAAACCTACAGGGTACTTCCCGTGAACTTATAGATAAAGGAAAAATTGCGAAATCCGTAAATTTTTAGTTACATCATATATATATATTATATATATTTTAAGTTATTACCTCTTTTCTTATGAACGCATAGAGGTATTAAATTAAGTTTGTACGGAACCCTCGTTGCGCGAGTCCGACTCACACTTAGCCGGTTTTTTGAGATTTCGTTCGCGCTGCACATCGTACTCCCAAAAGGTGGTTTCTCGGCGACTTAAAAGAGCGCTGTGAATGACTGTTGCTGTCCTGCACATTCTCCCAACATTTCACTCTTCTCATTTTTATTAACGAAAGCGATGCGATGATGAAAACTTAATTTACATTTAATATGACTCCAATAGTAGTTACATACTAGTAAATACATGTATCAGTAGCCATCTTTACTGTACTGTATCTGTACATCCTCGACAACGCCTATCGCTAGTCGCAAATAAATTCTGCTTGAAACTGCGCGAGAGTGTCTGTTACGTAACAACAATGTGTGCAGTAAGACGCTTGGTGCTGAGCTGACTACATGAGCGCGGCAGGTACGTACTTTGTAGTGTCGTTTTGGCGTGTATTTTAAAGCGATACGTACGGCAACGGCAGTGAATTATGCAGACAGAATATAAAAAATGTGTGCTGGGACATATAGTAGAAGTATACTTCAGCGGGCAAGCGACTGCCGTCTCTCACCGCTTTTCGTTGCAGGAAAATCCTGATATCAATCCTAATACTACTCGTCTATATTCATTGTTAATGTGCTGATTTTTGAAGTGAAATATCTTTGCGCACGCTTGACTTGAGGGGTAAGCTGGCGAATGCGTTACGCGTTACGAAAAGTGTGTTCGGGCGAGGCGAACGGGAGTTGAGTGGGGGATATAAGCAAGAGAAAGCAGTGCGCGCGCTCTGCTTTCTCTCTTTCTCTTATAGCTAGTAAATAAAATATGTATATGTACATACTTGTATATATTGTACACACATATATATGTAACACAAATGGAGCTAAAAAGTTACACTTGAGTCGTGAGGTCATAAACACACTCGTTTTTTTTTATTTCTTTTTTATTTATGTTTCGAAAAGTGGTCATTCATCAACATTTATACTGTTTGCTGTTTGAAGTAGTGTACCTCTCGCAAGTATGTGCTAATCCCAATTATGTATTAAGGCCCTAGGCTGGGCTATGGGCCTCAAACTACACCCTCGTTGGTAATCGGTCACTTTCTCCCCTCAGTGAACAATATACTATTTAATGTTTAGGTTTGCCCTATGCGCCAGCTGTCGGACGGGCAGCGTTGCCGCGTGGTATTCGCGTGGCTCGCGTGGCAGACGCCGCATCTTCTGTTGTTTGACGAACCCACAAACCATCTCGACATGGAGACCATCGACGCGCTCGCCGACGCCATCAACGACTTCGACGGCGGCATGGTGCTCGTCAGCCACGACTTCAGGCTCATCAACCAGGTACCGTCCCTTTTTTTTTATTGTTTGGAAAATGCGTGACGCTTAACCCGCCCCTAGGTGAGAGACGGGTTATGTGGGACTCCTCCCCTCAGATGAGGGGGGGGGGTACCTACTATAAACCCAATACTGTTTCCTCGCCTGCCGGAGGCAGGGGTTCCTCCTCCAACCAGGTACTGTCCCACATCACCATCCACTTCGACATGGACCATTGTCGCGCTCGCCGACGCCATCAACCACTTCGATGGCGGCATGGTGCTCGTCAGACACGACTTCAGGCTCATCAACCAGGTAATGTCCCACATTACACTCCACAAACAAAACTCAATTCGACATGGAAACTATTGACGCGCTCGCCGACGCCGTCAACGACTTCGATGGCGGCATGATGCTCGTCAGCCACAACTTCAGGCTCATCATGATTGATGGCTCATCTGTTAGACCATTGGTCTCCCTTTTGGTATGTTTTTGTGGTCGTGAAGACGTTTACAAGTCTTCCGAATGCGAAACAAGGACCGGCAAAGTGCAAATGGCTGGTATGGCGAGTAATACTACCGCCAGCTAACTTCGCGTCTGGACTCAATTGTCACTTAACATTAGGGTGGGATAGAGTCATTTGTCTACTATTCATAAAAATACATAGTTTATTTAAATATCACTTAAAATGTATGATGTAAGTACTGTACTTTAAAAAGTCGCTAATTTTAGATGTATGTCTAGTGTTTTTTTTTATAGTTAGGTCCGACCACTGACTCCATCCCACCTGATATTAAGTGACGGTGAAGTGCAGACGTGAAGATAGTTGGTACAGCAGTTCTACCTGCCACTTTCCAAAACTTCTCGTACTGTGTACTACCCTAAACTCCTAATCATATTGGAAATGTGTGTTTGTCTAGCATTTTGTAATACATTCTTTTATTACAGGTCGCTGAGGAGATTTGGATCTGCGAGAATGGCACCGTCACAAAATGGCAAGGCGGCATATTGAAATACAAGGACCACCTGAAATCTAAAATCCTGAAAGAAAACGCTGACAACGCGGCGAAGATACGCAAATAGTTAGACGCTACTCGACCCCTCAGCATAAGCTTCAACGCTGTTGGGCCGACTATCTCTATTGTACCGCACATTGGCACTTACGACGCGGGTATAAGGCTTTATTTCGTTTGCAGACGCCGCTTCGCATCCAAAGGCTACATATGCCAACTAAAGAAAAAAAAATGAAACTCTCAGCTACATGTACCGATTCATAACATCACAATAGTTGCATTTCGATAAACGGTTTCGAGTTCTAAGCAAGGTTTGTATCTACATAGTCGTCGTCTGTGTGAGTAGTTATTGAGTAATAGTGTAGTTATACGAATTCCATCATAATCAATAAGCAACGTATTCCAAGTCTCTTTTACAACGTTATGGAAAGGAATTCCTATGTAGAATAGATGGAAAATTACTAAGAATAAATAATTTATCGATGACTTGTGGAATACAGATTTTGACCAAAAACATAGTAGAAGGAAACAAGTAAGTTCTCTCTAATCAAAGTGGATTTCCCGCTAGGATAAGAGCACCCGTCTGGTGAAGAGAACTGCAACTTACAGAAAAGCACAGTGAAATAACATTACTTTTTGTGGTGTGTTTCTGTCGGTGTGCAAGGTTTCAGGACTCCATGGGGTAGATTGGGTTTAAATCAGAAAGAAGAAATTTGCTGGAGCAGCACATTTTTCTACCATATCTGTGACTTCAATGTGTACTAATCAGATGAACTCCATGCGCCTTGTATAAAAATCGCTTTGTATTTAATATTTTTAAATTAATAAATTGACTGCATGCCAGTCGTCACTCGCTTTTTCATTATGATTCTTTTCGTATTGAGTTGTTTGGCAAGTTGTTTCTAAGAATAACATATTTTTATTTTTACTATTATTTATTTGTATTATTTTTACGAATTGACAAGATCATCTCAAAAGGCATAATTTTATAACTTTACATTTTCGATTTTTTTATTAAGAATCTCTATTTAGGAAATTTTATTTATTTCACTTTCAAATGTTATACTTTGCCCATTATGCAAAATATAAGGGCTTTATTTGTTATTCAAAAATAAAAAAAGCAAGAACCGTTTTATTATTCGTCAACTAAAAGCGACTCTAAAATCACGCAACATGACCACAAATAAATAATAGTGTTATTTGTTTCCTTCCATTATGCTCAAATCCTATATTTGTCAGTAGCAGTAATACATCAAAGTTTTATGAACACTTTCATTGTGTAAATAAATCAGTGTCTAGATTTAAAGTATTTTCTAACTGGCCCTCGTAGAGAATTCGTTCTATTGCTGTAAAATCAGCGTTATACTTCCTTACCCGTCGCCGAAGAAAAAGAAAAGAAGTCGATACCTCCCACTATTGGGATTGGATTCAAGCTATTTTCGCCCTTAAGCGATCGAACGCTCACTTCTTCGTCTGCGGTGTCTAATGTGAATCTCGTAAGGCATCTCGCCTTGCATAAAGGTTAATAAGAAATTTCAATGGTGGAAAGGTGTCAAAAGAGATAGTCGGATTGGACAGTGAGTCGTGGACAATTTATTAATGGAATGTGATACTAATGCCTATCAGAGCATAATGTTGATAGAAATTAACGGCGCTGCGGGCAGTCTCTTTTTTAGAAAATTTGTGATATAAATAAACCCAATGTTCGCCACAAATAAGCAGTTTTTTTATTGTATTTATACCATTACCCACTGCCGTTTGCATCAAACGCAAGTCGCCTTTTTGTGTTATTTGTGAGAGATCTTATAAAAAATGTTGTCTTGAAAAAGCTTGACAAAATCATATAATGTTGAAATCTTAATAAAAACATTGCTATGATAATATCATTTACGTTCATTTCACACAACGGTATCCGGTTCACCATACTGATGTGGTCGATTCATGGACCACTGTTTGTTAAAATTATAATGGTACTTTTACAGATACGCGTTGAAAGATCACTGTATAATATCTTAGTAGTGGCGTTTTTAGATGCCTCAAAATTTCATTTTATTTATATTTTAATAGTTTGTTCAAGCTATAAAAATATAATCATTTTTTTGGAAAATGTGAAATTTATTTGATAATTACCTTTATAAGTTGTTTTCATTGTGTCTTTCTATAAAACCATTAAGATTCATAATATGACGGTAAGTTTCATTTGGACGTTTGAAATAATTTATGTTAGCGGATTGAAGAAAATGGTATCACAGGCTTCGTGACGTGATCGTGATTAGCTCAAGACTGGTATCATTTATATGTGCTATTATTTATATATAAATATCATTTATCATCCACCGTCTATTATTAAAGCCAGGGACTCGATTGTGAAAAGTTTTTTGGTCACATTGACACTAGCTTTTATTTAAGGCGATTGTGAACAGTTAAAATTTGACATTGAGCCCCTACAACTCAACAGTTGTCTTTTATTTACTTTTGTTACTCTCACACTATCTTCCCAGCTTAACTTCACAGTTGGAAAGGGGACGTTCCGTTTATTCACTGTCTATGGACCACAGAACCGAAAGAGCAAATGCTTAAAACTTGACCAAAACTTGGTTCTGATTGCGTCGTTGCTCTCGTTTGTGAGCGCTGATTGGTTCGATTGTTTTATGTCGCGTCGTTAGATTGGAATCTATTATCTATTAGGTGGAAGTGTAGTGAGGGCAAGCCGGCGACATCGGTTCCCGTACAAACAGTCTATGATCACCCTTCTAACCTCTATGTGTTCTGTGCTATGGACCAGCCAGAGAAGATCATTTTATTAGTATTTTAATTTTTTTGAATTATCAATGTAAGATTTCCTTATTTCCTTTTGGACAACTCATACACCTTTTACTATCCAACTTGGCTACCGAGAACGTGAACTGAACAGGCTTTAAATATTTTCATTTTTGGTCAAGCTTTTTTTATATTAATATTGGCGTTATTTTTACTAATTTAGTAGTTTTAAGGGCATTTAAAAGATGACCATATCTTATAACATATATTTGGTATTTTCTTTATGAGGCTGTGTCGCAGGCATCCGCCGTTTTAGCGAATCCCTTTTGTTACTAGTATTATGTATAGCGTACGATATATACTAGTTAATTATTAGTACTAGTGTATTGACTAATACATTTACTTGTTTGATAGCATATTATTTATATTGTGATTGTGAGAATACTTGAACAGCCCTTCATCGTTTGACAATGTTTTATGAATAGCAATCAGTTGGAGTTTGGAATCACATATTTCTTTTAAACAAATGTTGAGTAAAAGAGACACCAGATCATTGACGTATAAAAACTAGTAGACAAACGCACTTTAAAGTGTCGGCAGCAGTATTACGCCCACGTGCCTATTGTGCGTAATTTTTAAACCATAGAGGAATAAGAATAGATTGGGGAAGGCGGCTCTAAAAGTGTCCCGTCTAGTAGAAAGAGAAAGAAGATGAGAGATCGCTAGCTATCTCTCTCTCTCTTGTGACGCATGACATCCAATGGTATCACATCGAAATAGTAAGATGCTTACGGTTGCCAATGCGCATGCGCGATTAGAGAGAGAAAGCAAGCGGTCCCTCATCTTCTTTCTCTTTCTATTAGAGGGACACTTCCACTTGTAGTAAAGTCTATATCTCCCCTACTCTATTCTTATACCGTTATGTTTCAAACAGTCTTGTTACGATCGCGCTTTGTGGACAACACCACGCAATGACAAAATTATTCGGTTAATAACTAGGCAAATGACACCAGATCCACACTTAAAAATATGGAGTCGCATTTCAGGTAAGTGTCCCTTAAAACTATAAAAATAACGCAACTATCTTGGTGTTCTCTATTAATAATATCTCTCTCTGTGTGCGCCCCGCACGTTAGTTACGTGTTCGTTTTTTCGCACTGTTATCAAACTCTCTGTCGTATACAATTGAAATTGAAGCTTAATGCCACGACGTAACATGTTAATTGGAACAAATATGTTAAGCCGGAAACATTAAGTTTCGTAGCTTGTCCTGACGCATCGGTTTCATACATTTGTAATGGGTTACAGGGAAAGAGAGCTTAGAGCGTCGACACGACACGTAAATATGTCTCTAACCATAGTAAATGTATGAAACCGTTGTGCTTCTGGTGTGCCATGACACGGCACGACGAGTTAATATGTTTCTGGCTTTAGTGCTATCTATATAAATCAGAGATGGGCAAAATATATTCGAATAAATAATTCTAATTATTCGTAGAAAAAATATTCGAATGACGAATAAAGGTATTTATTCGTATGTTATTGACATAACAAAAAATGCGTTTATTCTAATTAGTCCTTTGTTGTGCCACTTTTATTCACGAACTTCCAGGTATCAATGTGGATCACTTTGTCTTATCGCATAGAAATGATTCAGTTTTCAATATGAATTTTATTCGTTATTCAAAATAATAATTTATTCGTATTGTGCTATTTATCTGTGATTAATTTATTCGTGAATGAATTATTCGCGAAAAGTTGGTTAGGTATATTACGAATAACTTTTTATTCGAAAAATTAATTATATAGATAAAAAAATATCCGAAAAATGCCCAACTCTATGTATAATACAGCGCCGCTCGAACTCGTTTTTTGGTGCATTTGTTAGGCGGTTGGGAGTCTACTTGTTTTATACGTCAATGCACCAGATCGTAATTTTTGACGTGAAACTTTTTTACGCACGCTTGGCTTTGGGGGTAAGCTAGCGAATGCGTTGTGTGTGTGCGGGCGAAGGGAACAGGAGTTTTAGCAAGAGAAAGCAGCGCGTGCACACATTTTCTTTCTCTCTTTATCTCATAGCTAGTAAATGAAATATGTATATGTACATACATGTATATATTGTACACGCACACATACAGATGGAGCTAAAGAAGTTTCACTTCAGTAAGAAGCTAAAGAAGTTTTACGTAGTAATTGTTACTCTTTCTGCGAACGCAGTTGTTTTGTTTACAACACCTACCAAGACAAAGTAGTCAGTTGTTCCTAACTAACTTTGTCATTGAAATTCCGTGCGCCTAAGTGCTTTTTGTAAAGCGCGTTGATAAAGTGCTAAAATAAACCAATGGGTGATTTTTAGCGTGACAATTATTTTTTTGAGCTTCATTGTAATTGATATAAAGTTTATCTGGGTTTTGGATATAAAGTTGAAAATACAAGTAGAGAGCGGTAATTTTTTCATTTTCACGCACGTTGAACAAGTGCTCGTGGGAACAAGGTTTAGCTGAGCAGAGTTTGGGCCTAATAATTCTGTTATGTTTTTCTAAACTTAAAACTAAACTTGACAGCACAGGCTACTTTCCATTATCTCCTAGAGTAACGAAATTGTTATTTAGAGCAGTTTAATATGCTTGAAATATAAAAATAAAATAAAATCTATTGATTGTGTTAAGGATTGGTTATTGTTGTGGATATACAGTGGTGGTCATACAATTAGAAACTTTTCTTATGAATAAAGAAAGTATAACTTCAACGTACAAATGTTCGTAACAAATATACACACAATCAGGCAATAATATAGCCCCTCAAATAAAAAAACTCATTAAATGCATAAAATATAAAACATATCTTACTTTAAATTAAAAAAATAGTCTTACACATGTAGGAGTTTTTTTAAAAAGCATCTATAGCTCGTTCTTTTTCTTTTAAATTGGAGAATTACATTTCTTTTTTGGCCTTTTCTATTATTTTGGCGGCTATTCAAAATTTTATTTTGTTCAAATCAAAACGGTCAAAAATAAAGTTGTGACGCGTCAACTAGGCAAATAGTTGTTAATTTACACATAGATCATAAGTACAGTGTTAAGAAAGTTTTTAATGCAATTGATCATATTAAAAACATGGAACTGTTGAAAATGTTGTTAGAAAAGCTCGGGCAAGAAAAACCTCTCCCAGAGGAGATACGCTAATCTTTCGTGTTGCTAAAAAAGACCCAAGTAAAGGCTTCAACTAGATTAAAAATTAAGTTTTTCCGCCTGATGACCTGAGAAACAGCTCGTCAAGATTGATACGCCGAAGATTAGTGGAAGCTAAATTGTTTTGAAGAATCGCTCGTCAGGTACCGCTTCTTACCAAGCAGATAACCTATTATTCGCTAAAAACTACGTTAAATGGACGGTCCGAGAATGGAAAAAAGTGTTCTTCTCTGATGAAACAAAAATAAATATCGTAAATTCCGATGAGAAGCGCTATGTAAGACGTCCTGTATACAATGCTTTATATCAATATCCTAGAGCACACAATGATTCCCTACTTGGACGATCAGTAGCCTGGATCTTTCAGCATAACAATGACCCTAAACACGCGGTTAATAGCGTCAAATGTTTTCTTAGCGAACAGCATATATCCGTTTTAGACTGGCCAGCAAATAGTCCGGATTTAAGCCCGATAGAAAATCTCTGGTATATTGTTAAAAATAAAGTCTCAAACAAACGTAATACCAGTCAAAACAAACTATATGAAGCATTTGTTGAAGCATGGAATTCAATCCCCCTAGAAAAATGTATGTAATTGATTGAATCAATGCCACGTCGTTGCAGTGCTGTTGTTGGAAATAAGGGATACGCCTCTAAATATTCATTATAACTATTGGTAGGCTGTGGATAGTAGCTATTTCGTTAATAACAATACTGATTAGTAATACTTAAAAAATGATGATTTTTATACCTTTTTGTTGTAGTTTCTAATTAGTTGACCATTATTGTTCATACCTTAAAACTGATTTAAATGTTTGTCCGTAATGTAATATTGAAACTACACTTGTATAATGGGATTTATATTGTGTTTCTAATTAATGATAAATCGTCGAACATATTGTAGTCCTATTCTTTGTTTAATTTCAAAATAAAAACGATTGCGGTGAAGTATCGTATATTATGTCAAGGACCGTTGGTAGTGTTTCTAATTATACGACCACCACTGTATTACGTTTTTTTATAACGAGAATCTCTAGAAAGACTTCAATATAATTATTCATGTAGTGTGTTTGGCTAAACTAATCCCATCATAATCATGCATATTATCCCCTATTATTTTTCTGTCCATTGTAATGGAGCCAATACCTCACTGAAAACGAGTTACCTACTCTTATCAGTATTATAAGTTAAACATCTCGCTTTAAAAATATGACAATAAATATAATATATAATTGATATTGCATTTATTCACTTGTATAAATCTATAAGTATTTTATATTGGTTAATAAATAAGCACCCCCCTAAAAATAATCCTAACGGTTCATGCGCGATCCAAACATTTTACTGGAGCCAATCGCTTTCCGTGAATAAGAATTTATAATAAGAATTCCGTAATCAAGTTACTCTTGAAATACTTATTGATCACTCCAACTCATAAACGACGTCAATGTCACGCTATATCCTCAACGGCTATACTATAAAAGTCTAAGTCTAACTAAGTCTCTTTTACTTATAATTATATACATCTGGAGTATTCCTACGATGATTTATAATTTATATTATTATATTGTTTTCAACTATATATTTTTACTACAATATGCTTGACATGACGACATTACTTGAATAAATAAAGTTAGATGTATGCTATTACAGTCTTTCCTTGTTAAATCATTCAGTTTAATGCTAGTTTTTCTCTTACGGTCGGTTTTAATTAATCGAGGATACACCTGGTATTGAATTAGAATTTTCTGCGACCTATCTAGTCCAGGAAATGAAGCATTTTGGCTCGCAATTTTTTCGTCCACCATGGATTTACTTGAAATTTTCACAAACGGTAGGGGACAGCTCAAGCATCATTTTCTATATCATGCCTCTGTACGCTAGAGCCTTGGGGGTGGTTGCCACGCCACCCCATCACGAGGGTGGATTTTTTTTATTACATTTTAACTGTAGGAATCGACGGAAAAAGTAATTCTAAGACAAAATTTTTATACACATACCTATACGTTTTTTTCGTAAAACTAAATTTAATATAGTAATATATTTTGAGTTATTCAAAGTTGAAAGTAACAGATTTTTGACGAAAAAAATCGACTTTTTTAAATGTTTTTTTGCGAATAATTCTAAAAATATGCATTTTATCCAAAAAAGTGCAGCTAGTCAAATTGTAGCTTTTAAAAAACCAAAACAATGCTTTTTATGACAAATATGAACTAACATACAGTAAATTAATGCTTAGCTTTTTTCGTCAAATGCATAAATTGGAAGATTTACAGCAAAATAACGAGAAAAAATTGCATTATTCGAAGAAAGCTCATAGAATTGTTGTTAAAGTATTTAATTAGAGCTTGCAAACAAATAAAAAACAATGTCTCTAGCATGAAAATTGACCGACTTATGATCAAAATAATATCGGTACCCGATTTTTTCTACGAAAAAAATCTGTGAAAACAACCTCTAAAGTACCCCCTAATTAAAATTGAGCGCCACCCTTCTGTAATTCAATTTATATATGTACTATTAATACATCCACGAAGTTTGACCAATTTAAAAAAATGAAGGAGCTAAAATTAAATTAAATTTATTATTAAATCTAGCTATGATAAAAAAACCGTTTCTTTTTTCTAGAATAAAATGTCAATTTTTTTTAAGGGTAGTTTAACTAGGGTAGGTTGAAAGATTATGAAATTGTATCCTAAAGCATGAAACAATATTTTTTTTAACTATTTTTACCCATATTTAAGTTTTTAATTTAATTTTATAATTTTTGATAATAAGGTAACTACTTTTCACCCCTAAAAACAAAAAGCGTACAACGGCACAATATAGAAAATGAACTAGAGGGTGAAATAAGCCTAATCCCAAATTTTTGTACAAATCGGTGCTGGACGAAAAAATTGCGAGGTTTTACCATTTTTTAGCTTCATTTCCTGGACTAATCTACCAACCTTGAAATGTGAAAGTATACAGGGGTATCCCACAACTTTGCAACATGGACATAGATTACTTAATAGTTTAATGGAGAGGAAGTAGCACTGTAGGCACCTAGAAAAAATACTTGACACTGGCCGTTAATAAAAAATATAACTTATTCTAAGGTGCAGACGAAAACTATCATGATTTTTGTAATTGTAAATTATGTTTCTATGTCCATTATGGTGAAAAGTAAATAAATATACTTAAAATTTAAGAAGACGCACTGTTTATTTGTATTGAAACGAAAACAATAAAATGTGTACCCTTAGTACGAGTGCGAGCTCACGAAAACTATCATTGTTTTCGTAATCGTAAAACTAGTACTAAGGGTACTGATTATTTAAAATTCTTTGGATGCAAATCGTATTGTTTTTTTATCATCTACATTCATTCTTCTTCAAGTCTTCATTAAGTAAAATTTTCTATCTATAGTGGAGGTAAAACGACACCTGTTTAGTGCAGGTAGTTGAGGTATTAAAACCAGACAAGATACACCAACCCAACTGTTCTATTATTCTCATCCCAACCCAAGCTACGATTCAATATAGGATATGTAGGATTGCGCTACATGTATCAACACGACTGTAATTTAGTTTGCATCTAAAAATGATTTGAACAACTTCGAGAACGGCTCCATGTATTGCATTCGGTTCCGATAGAACATGTTCATCGAACCTGACCTTGGTTTTATCCAAGTTTACCTGCAGAGTTTCTGCCATGATGACGATGTCTGCAAATCGCAAGTGAGAGATGCGTTCGCCATTTATGTCGATATCAAGTCCTTTCCAGTTCAGCGTCTTGAACATATCCTCCATTGCATTAGTGAACAAATTCGGGGAAATAACGTCCCCTTGTCTCACTCCACGATGCAACAGTATGGGACTTGCTTGCTGATTCTGTACTTGTACAGACATGGAGGCGGCTTCGTAGAAACATCTAATCACTTGGATGTATCGCCAGTCGACTTGTCAACGCTGCAGGGATTCCAGGACAGACCAGATTTCAATCGAGTCAAAGGCCTTCTCATAGTCTACAAATGCTAGGCACAAACGTATAATCTGCTGCAATGTGTGGATGTGGTCTATGGTGCCGTGCCGTCAAGTCTTTGCGCAAGACGGTTCGCGATCACTTTTGAGAAAGCTTATAGTCGTGGCTTAGAAGGGATATGGGTCGATAGTTCTTATGGAGTTCTCTTGTCGCTCCCTTCGAACAGGAGAGTATTAAAAAGTTTTTGAAGCTCCCTCGGTACGGGTTTACCTTTAAGAGCTCAGTTGTAACACCATCCTCTTCAGGGGCTTTTCCATTTTTAAGCTGACCAAGAGCAATCTCGATTTCACCAATACTGACTTCTGGCAGGTCTTCGGTGGCGGTGTTAATGTGGCTCTAGAATCCTCATTTCAGGAATCGGGTCGAGATGCATGTGATGCGTACAACTGGCCGTAGAAGTCTTACACTGCCGAAAGGACTGCCAGCTTTGAAGCAACAACTTGTGTTTATTTGCATTTGAAGCTTGGATAGTACGGCGTTCATTTGCATTTGAAGCAATAGAAGTGAATACTAAACCACGAGTGAATAAGGATGAACTTCGCGCAATCGACTGTATTGACAAATCTGCCTATAAAAATGGGCAATGGAAAATTTGTTTACCGTGGAAAAATGATCTTGAGATGCCACATTAGTTTTCACAGCGCCTATAAAAGATATTTAGATGTAGAGAAAAAATAAACTATAATAAAATTATGCTACAAGATATAAAAAAGGATGAGCCACTTTGAACGCGATGTAAGTTGGCGCGGTGACTAAGGGCTTCGAAAATAAGAACGCAGTTATTGTGCGAAGAGCTTTCGGGATACGATATTCGTGCGTGTTTTATATTCATGCGACAGACAGGACAATGTCAGTCGGGTTTGCATACAGACATTGTTTGCTGTTACCTTTGGCAATATACATAGTTTCTATAGTACTTAGGTATATTACCAAAATGTGGACTTAAAGTACTGCACACGAGTACTTAAGCCTACCTAAAGAACGTTTACACCAGTGTTTAGAATCCTAACAACTACTAATATATCTAACGTTCGAGATTTAGCTGTGTCGTTTGCGAGTACGAAATGTCAATGTCGAATTTTATATGGAAACTTGAACAGAAGCGCCACAATGGACGTAATGAGAAATAAAAATCAGTACACATTTGACAATTATATTTCGCATTCGCAAACTATTTGAATTCGATATTAGTTCGTGCTGAGGGTACATATCCATATTACAAAATTGGTTAGGTTGTACTTCTAATCCCAAATCAATTTTGTAATTGCAAGGTAAGTAGTATTTACTACTCATGTATTAGTAGTTGTTAGGATTCTAAACACTGGTGTAAACGTTCTTTAGGTAGGCTTAAGTACTCGTGTTCAGTCAATAAATCCACAATTTGGTAATATACCTAAGTACTATAGGTAATATTCATATGGCCCCAGGTAACAGCAAACCATGTTTGTGAGTAAACTCGACCCATAAATCCACGTACGAAATGCAGGCTTGCGCAGACGAGGGACTTTTCTTCGCTGACTTTTTTGTCCGCCAAAATACATACCTAACACCTGCGTCGAGTAATTAAGAGTACGAGGAATTAACAGTACCGCATACAAAAAGTCCCCCAAACAACCGAGAATACGAAGAAACCGAACAGTACAAAAGTACGAGGGAGTCCCCGAAAGAAATAGAACTCATTTGACTAATGATTAATGATGTAATGGAAGGTGACTTCAGACGTATCTCTGAAGTCTTTTTTCTACTTTACAACTCTGTATATAACAATACAGGGAGAAAAAAACAGCCCTTGCTGAGTTTCTTGCCGGTTCTTCTCAGTTCAAGGTCTCCCGCCGAAGATTTGCGAACCGATGGCGTAGCTTCTTGACCTTCACAAGTGCTTGTAACAGCCTAGACTGAATAAATGACTTTTCATTTCATTTCATTATGCGCAGAAACACACAGAGACAGCCACAGAACACAGAATGCGTGTTCGATCCGATTTAGAGATGGACGAAGTATTCTCATTTAAAAAGTCTTCAATTTTTTTGAACTTCAAGTTCATGACAACACAACGAAATCAGAGGAGAATATTTCATTCCACGCTTCTAAATTTTCGGACAGAAAAATGTTCGCAAATGTGGGCTTTGTGTCTGTGACAAGTCCTTGGCGGTAATTTTTTCATGTGTCAGGAATTTTTGTCTGTCACAAGCAAAAGTCCGTCGTCTCGGCAGGCCATAATTGTTTCAAAAAACGGTACCTACCTATTAAGTTCCAAACACATCTGAGGACGGAGTGTGTTTTAATAAGTAAGAATAAATATTCTTCATACTTATTTAGACCTATTCGCACACGCGATAGTAAGGTTAAACCGAGGCGAATCCAGTTCGGCTTGTGATCCGAAAAAAATATATGTACAAACGATGAGAAAACTAGCAAATACATTTCCACCCGATTTTATTTAAAATCGCCGCGAAAGGCTTTTCCGAATGATTGGACTATTTTCAGCTATGCAATCTCCTTTTCAGAATAGCCTATTCTGATTTTAAATGTTCTAAGCGCATTTCTTTTTAAATGTCTCAAGTCTTTTAAGTGTCATGCAAGATTGAGTGATAAACCCAAATTATTTACTTTAAAAAGAAATTTATATCGTGTAGTTTAAAATTTTTGTAGGATTATTTTTAGCGACATGGACATTGAGTCCAGTTAGCGATCGAGTGAGTACTAATCAAGTATCGTTTTAGGGTACTTGCTTGCTGCGTTGCGCATTTTGGTGTTCTGGTTTCTGTGTCACATTGTTAAGCGAAACTATCGATCATTCAAAGAAAATACAGGTAAATAAAGCTAAAAGAAAAATAAATATTTCTAACACTTACACCAATTAGCCTAGCCCCAAAGTATTGTAGGAGCTTGTGTTATGGAATACCAACTAGGGTAATGGATAGAAATACATAATAATGATACCTAAATAAGTAGTTATATTTTTAATGAAATATATATGAACAGCCATAACTTAGGTACATAGGCCCGTTTTCATCATACAAACATTGCCTAAGCATTTGCCCCACCGATATTCGACCCCTAGAGACTGAGTAGACTAGACATCACATTTACAACCTGTGTCGGTACGCAGGTTGTGTACATGCCACTCGCACCACAGAGATTGTCATACATATTATTAATCACTTTACGTAGGTACCTACCTAATCAAATATGACCTTTACAAATTGTGTCAAACAATGTGATCGTCTATACCCGTGGATCTGTCGCCAATGCTAGTCTTAGGTAATTTGTTAATGTGAATATTTTTTAACTTCTTTCCAGAATTTAGGTAATATTCTATCGCGTCCACTTTTTAAATAAATACGACATGTCTGATAAAGACAAGAAGAAGGGCAAAGAGGAAAAAAAGGAACGTGATCCAACAGCGTTTCTAAAGGACTTCGCGGCCGGCGGAATTTCTGCTGCGGTGTCGAAGACCGCAGTCGCTCCTATAGAACGAGTGAAGCTCATCTTACAGGTGCAACATGTGAATAAACAGATCGCAGAAGATAAACGGTATAAAGGTAAAAAAGTTCGCATGTTTTCACTCACACCAATCATTTTGATAATAGATATTGGACGGATGTAAAGTTTTTCTATTATTTCTGATGTTTTTGATTCAAAAGTCTTGGATGTAAGTCTGAGCTTTTCGAAAAACTCAGATTGGTACGACACAGTTTGTCAAGGAAAAGAAACGAAACTTAATAATTAACAGTAAATAAATAATTTTACCCGTTTATAATGTTTAATGAAAAGGTAAATTTTATTAGAAAGCAATTCCACGTTTCAATAAAATCTGAAGGAATAATTTCCAACGAGATTATTTAATTTATTTCTATGACTTTATTTGTAGAAAATTGATAGGTATTGTCTTAGCCTATTTTAATGATAAAAATATGTTTACCTACTTTTTTTGGTTGCAAAATGTTTATGCTTAAGTTTTTATCATCATTTCTAAGAGTTTTTCCCTTTTGTAGGTATTATGGACGTTCTTATCCGTGTGCCCAAGGAGCAAGGTATAACTTCTCTCTGGAGAGGGAACTTCGCTAACGTGATTAGATACTTTCCAACGCAAGCGTTAAATTTTGCCTTCAAAGATGTTTATAAGGCCATGTTTCTTAAAGACGTGGACAAGAATAAGAACTTTTGGCGGTACTTTGCTGGAAACTTGGCGTCGGGAGGCGCTGCCGGAGCCACCTCGCTCTGCTTCGTGTATCCCTTGGATTTTGCTCGAACGAGGTGCTTTAAATTATTTTATAGACACCACAGATTCAAAAACTATTTTAAAAGAATAGACAGATTAGGCCATGACCCACCTATGTAAGGTAATCGCTGGTAATGTCGACAGTGTCCTTACTTGTACTTGTTTATATTAAAGTAAAAAACTGTTAGTGGCAACTCATTCATGGTTATACAGGGTTACAGGGAAAGTCGTACTGAATATTGAAGGACGTTATTATTCAGGTCATTTCTGATGGATTTGGTCCTATAATATGGTGTCCGAAACTTAACCGTTATGGAGATATTGGATATTAAAGATTTTTTTAAAAAATCCTATATTTTTTGGGTTATTGTCGATTTTTTTGAAATTAGAGCTCCAAAGGTCCGATTTTTTAATGTATCTAGTTAGAAGACATGTCAAGCAATAAAAATAATGAATAAAAACTGAACCTACTTCTAACGGCTTAAAAAACTGCTCGACAACGGTTATAACTAAAGAATTTTCACCAAGTGTTCTTAACTTTGAAGCGCTTTTCTAAAAAAAAAATGTATGGAACTTATTCTGCAAATAATTTTAAAAACTTCTACGTCTCTTTAGCTATTCAAAAAGGTATTTACACTTGCTATTAAATTGGCAAAACATTGACCAAATAACAGTTATGGTAGCAGAGGGTACATTTTTAGTTTGAGGTAAAAATAGCAAAAATACGGTGGTATAAAAATTCGAGAAATATTAATTATAGTTTGTCCATTCTATTATTATCTTTTTGACAGATCGACGCCCATGAAATTTCGTATTGTTTACGTTAAAATGTCATACAAATAATATTGTACTTCATGGACGAGTACCGCCCACTTAGTGATGTGCCACACATAATGATTACTAAGATTATGCCACAGATTACAAATAATCGGTAGAAATAAATGATTACAGAGTGAGTACAGTACATATTCAGAGCTTACGGAAGAACGAACGGTTTGCTCCAATACAAAGTAACAAATCAAAACTATATGACTTGTGAAAATAAATATTTCACGAGAGAAAAATACGTAGGCAAATTTTCCAAACGATTTTTATTGACAGACAGAAAGAAAGAACAAAATTATTTTACAATAAAACTTCACTTTAAACGCGTTATAAAAAAAGTATGAAAAGGAGGTTGATAGTCCCCAAAAGACTACTCAACTTAACGTTTGATAAAATGTTCAAAAAGAAGAATTACGTTGCAACTGTCACAAGATCAGTGAACAAGTGACTTCAAAATGGCGCAATACACCACCACAACATGGTGCTGCCAACACTCAAAAATATTTAAACGTAAAAAGTCGAAAGATATAGTTTATTATCAACCTTTTTTTAATTGAAATTATTAATTATAGTCAATAAATCTTAGGCATTGTCCTAATACAACGCGATAACGCGATCATCGCGCGTTTAAACGATGCGACCATCGCGTGATCGCGAACTGGGTGTCCTAATAGAACGCGAATACGCGATCACGATTTACGCGAATACGCGATCACGATTTACGCGAATACGCGATCACGATTGACACACAGTTTGGTCGGGTTAGCCCTGCCCCTCTACCCGCTTCCTATCGACGCGACGCGATCATCGCGCGAACTTTAGTTAGGACACCTATTCATCATTATTAGGTTTGATTGCGCGATAATTTTTTAAACATTTTAGTCGCGCGAATGCATCGCGCGATCGCCTATTAGGACACCTATTCTAAATCAATATGTTTGATCGTCGACTCGTACGATGATCGCATCGCTCATTCGCGTTATCGCGTTGTATTAGGACAATGCCTTATTGTACAGAGTATTACGATAAACAAACATAAAAAATATACTGTTTTTTTGTTATATATTTAAACATATTTTAAATAAATCACACCCAGACACAGAACAAATACTCGTGCTCATCGCACAAATATTTGTACTAGCTAAAATAATAATACTAATGAGTTTTTGTAATAATTTATTAAACACCAGTATTTTTGATAACTTAAAAAATAAAATACTAATAATCGATTAAACAATGTTCTAGCATAAAATCGAACGAGTTATGTGACACTATTTTTACTTCGATCGATATGTCAAAAAGCCTAGCCATACTTGAACTTGATAATACACACGATACAAGTGTTGAAAGGCTGAAGCAGATGTTGGAGGCAGACATACCATTGTACTGTTTTATTGTTCCATGCAGATTTATATTCCATAGTAGGCATCAGAAAGATATTATAACAGTTATTGTGGTACTTAGCTTTAGCAGCAACTAAGTCGTACTCAATATGTAAAATATGATTTTCTAATTATTAAAACAGCGATATCTCACGAATGGTGTGTCGTGAGAGAAAAAGTTATTGGACCAGTTTTGTAGAGAATTGTATGATCTACAACTTTTGTTAGACCTATTTTCACAATAAAACTTATCGTTTTCAAGAAAAATGGAAAAAACCGTAATTTTGTAAGTTCGACCTTGAATTTTTTTTTGCAGAAGTAGGATCGAAGGGGATTTTAGACATTTTATTTATAATGATATATTTAAAGTCTCTGCCAATTTTTAGCTCTATGCGAATTATCCCTAAGTTATGACTTATTTTTGTCTATTTTGACTGGACTATAGAGAGAATTAACTTGTCCACACAGTCAGTAGAAAGAGCATGTAAAGAGAAACCATCAGAAAACGAAGAGGCTGAAGATGAAGATTTTACAGATTTCAGTACACAAGTCATTGCCTACATAGCAGGCAATGTGGTTCATGTCCTAATTAAAAAAATCAAATGCGATATTTGCCCTAGAGCCCTAATATCAGATTCAAGTAATAATTAACATAAATTTATTTCGTTAAAAGATAAAGGTGGCCTGATATATCCGTCCGTGGTGATGTTATAAAAATATGCAAAAGTGCAGAAACTGTAATACGACAACATGCAGATAATTTGGAAAATGTCAAAAAGAAATTTTAGTCCCAAAAATATAAAAAAAAAATATTGGCACTTCATTATTTGACATTTCATTTCATCAAGTCGGTGTATTCCCATTATCTAACCACGTAACAGATTCAATTAAAGTGGTAATTGAAAAATATATCGATATAGGTTTATATATCTTTTGAAAAATAACTTTAAAAAATAAACAAAGCGTCACCTTTTTAATAATATATATATATATTGTTTCCAGGTCAATAAATAACTATCTGTAGTAATGCGTTTTACATTAAATCATTTTCTTTATCTTTACTGACTTTGACAGGATACAAAAAAATCCATACAATCAAGTCCAACTCGCTCTTGGCATATAAAATATCGATAATATTTCATCGACTCAGTGTCAACCACTGCTTATCACCCTTCTAACCTCTTTCTGTGTTCTGTGGTACATGGTAAAAATCCCGTAAAAATCCATGGTTAATAGCTATAATAATTGATAACATATTAAAGATCTAAGTAAATACGAGTATTCGTACTATGACATGCATGTATTTTAAAATTTACTGCATAATTTAAACTCTCAAGGCACCCCAACTCAAGGAGCAAAAAAGCAAAATGAGGGTACAGAACTCAGGAGACGACAGTCAGTACCGGTGACTACATAGAATGATAATGCTTGATCTGTTAAGATCTCTTCTTCATAGCAAATTTCACGAATTGATAGCGGTTTGAGTATATAAAGAAATTTATAGCAGTAAAGAAGCGGATCCAAAGTGCTTTCTATATCATTTGTATTTAAACCAGTGTGCTTTATGATAAGCGAGCATCGCGGCTGTGATAAAAATTGTACAGGATCGGTTCTGTAACAGGTTCTCTAGAATTTTCATCATATCTCTTTTATAGAAACCAATTCTCTTCATCTTATTATTCTCTTTATATTAATTCTCTTCATACAAAAAAAATAGCAAAACTGAGCTTATTCGACTGATTAATCGTACACGCACGCGAAGAAGTATCTGTAAAATAATGTTCAGTTCCAAAGTGTTACGATGACTTCTTTGTCAACGACAACTGATGGCGTCAACAATTGTGATCAAGACGTGCCCCTGAGTTGGCTCCGGTACTAAAGCGGCTATTCCGGCTCTCCTACTCTTTAGGTGCACCCGATTCCTAAAAAAGGTGACCACTCACTTCCTAGTAATTATAGGCCTATAGCCATCACCTCCTTGTGCTCCATGATAATGGAGTCGCTCAGCTGGTGATCTCCTAGCATACTTGACTCATCGTTGGGCAACGGCAATCGAGGAAAGACACTAATGAAAAACTTATCAGATGATAAATATCGTGAACTTTAAAGATATACACAAAGTTCAAATCCGTCATTAAAAATGACGAACTCGACGAGGTGGGCATTTAAACGGCAATTAGGACAAATGTGGCGGTTACTGGTACAAATGGCTCATTTGGCAATTCATATTTTTTATATTTTTTTTCTTACTTTCCTCGACAGAATAAATCATAAAGTACAATAAATTCTATATAGGTCATGGTGTAATTAAAATTTTCATAAGTTAATTAATGATTGTGTGGCAAAACTGCAAAGTCAGCCAAGATTAGTAACTTACGGTTATTGGTACGTTTACATTAGTTGCGCCAGTGCTAAAAGGTATCCCCAATGCATTATTAGATAACAACTTATTATAAATGGTTATTAGCATTTCGGTCTGCGATCGAGGAAGTTAACCAAATTACGCAATGACCGGTCATAGGATGGGTGACTAAAAATGTGATATTTTAAGCTTCTCTGTACCTCGGAAGGCACGTTAAACTGCTGATCCCTGCTGCATCCAAAATCGTGAGCGGATGTTAAACTAAGTGTATTCACTATATTATCACCTGTTTCATAGGTTAGCCGCCGACATGGGCAAAGGTAAGAACAAGGAGTTCAAAGGTCTCGTGCACTGCTTGATGAAGACGCTGAAGACGGACGGGCCGATCGGGTGGTACCGCGGGTTCCTGGTGTCCGTGCAGGGTATCATCATCTACCGCGCCACATACTTCGGCTTCTTCGACACGGCGCGCGGCATGCTGCCCGACCCTAAGAACACGTCGCTTTTCGTCACCTGGCTTATTGCGCAGGTCAGATTTTACAAAATTTATAGATTGATATATAAAGACATGCTTGTTTGCTGTAACTAATTACATTGTTGAATTAGTGTAGGTACCTAAAGATTTTATATTTACTTTACACTTTCATTACGGTAATTTTTTTTTGGGGCAGCATCAAGAACAAACATTTACATTGACACGTATCAATTGAAAAATTTCGTTAGCGTTAGAAAGGACAATGTTAAAATTGGCCTAAGAACCAACACCAATTTGGCATTTATGATAATTCTTAGTATATTTTTTGCGATAATTATCAGTATTTAGATTGTGACGGACACTTCCAGTTAAGTAAGCTAAATTAAAAAGTTAAAAAATAATCTGAGACAATAAATACCATTTTATGTGTATAATCTATGGCAGCGCTGCAAACAAAACACTCTTTCTTCCTAATGCCGGCACTTCACTTGGTTATTCGTATTTGCTATTTTAAAACATGACATCAGTCTGTCCTTTTCATTCCTTATTAAGCATGACAAGGACAAACTGTTGTCAAGTGAAGGGCCGGCATAAAACTCGTTACTCTGTGGTTGTGGTGCATGCAGTTTGCATTTTTAGTAATCTGTGGCATTCGTGCATTCCAAAGAGTAGTTTAATATACCGGAAAGTTCATTCTCGTTTCGGATTACGTGTTGTGTGTGTTAACTTGCGATTGTTTTTCCTATTTCGTTCCCTTTAACTATTTCGGCTATCTAATATGCCATCGATGTTACCAAAGAGCAGAGCCCTTATTACCAAGTGCTAGTGAATCTGTGCCACAACATCCTGAGAGGATCATACTGCCAAATTATTCAAGAACACCTGATACACATTCACGCTGCATATTTACACAATATACATGTGATACACAAATAAATACAATAAACAATATGATACAATTATGTGAAAAATATTCAATAAATAAGAAGCAAAACTACAGTTTTTATTTTATTCATGATTCCTACCTAACCAAGTTTTTCCTAATAGTTATTCTTTAAAATCGCACCGAATAAAATAAATTAGTTTTAATATTAATTCACTTCATACTGAGTTCATAATAAATTCATAGTTTGACTATGTTTCATTGAATATTAAACATAACCTCAAAAAAATTTTAGTTTTCCTAATAATTTAAGTTCTCAGAAGTGTCCGTCAATAATTTTTGTTTTTACAGTCATTTACTTACGATTTTGAACCTAGAAAATAATATTTCATGATTGTTGGTTCTTAGGCTAACTATGTATGGACGCTGAACAATGTCCTTTGACTTTACTTTTACTTGTATTGTGAAGTCTAGTTTGAATTATAAAACCTTTTAAAATTTTACTGGGGTTAACCATGGACAAAACCTTAATCATACCCATTTTAGCTATCTATCATAGATGGTAGGTAAGGAATTCAGACAAAATGTCCGTGGTGCACCTAGGTGAACGATTCATCAGCGATAAAAAGCAGGACTTGAAGACAGAAATGCATTATTTTTCTGTGCAGACTGTGACGACAGTAGCTGGTATCACTTCCTACCCGCTGGATACAGTGCGACGACGTATGATGATGCAGTCGGGCAAGCCGGTGAACGAGCGCCTATACAAGAACACCATCCACTGCTGGGTCACAATCCTCCGAACAGAAGGTCTGGGCGCCTTCTTTAAAGGCGCCTTCTCCAACGTTCTAAGAGGGACCGGAGGCGCCTTCGTATTAGTCTTATACGACGAGATCAAGAAGCTACTCTAAGCGGGCTTGTGGACGTCTTGTGCTGTCCTGACCTGTGCCCGTCCCGTGATAATGTCTTTGAAATTTTGTATAGTGCCCGACGCCCACACGTTTGAATACTGTAAGGTTTAACCCCCTTGTAAAATTTTATTTTAATATATGAATACTTTCTTAACTACTTGGGATTTTGATATTTTTATATTGCTTTCCTATAAAATTAAAGAAATATCTAGCAAACCAATGAACCAAATGTTCACCAAAAAAAAATGTATTTAATTAATTAAGAACTTAGGAGATTTTGTGTGGTTTCGTTTGAAATAGAAATCACGTGATTTCTCGAAAACCGGAAGTGCTACGTTACTCAAATCCGGTTTGTAGTCTTATCAGACTATTCTTAACTTATAACTTAAACATTCTCTTTATCTATCTCATACGGTTTGGCCGCTGAAACAGCACCACGGACGGACGGACGGATTTGTCTAATAGATAAGAGATTAGGATACTTAAGCAGTGAATATTTAATATCAATCTAACATACAGTGTGACCTTTTCATTAAAGCTAATAGGTACTTGGGTCTTTATCATATTAAATATGTTTGCAATAAAAATATTGCCATCTTATTAAGTAAAGATCCAGAATTGGAAGCACTTATTGACAAAAAGTAAAACAAAAATTTATTGATCGACTCATTGCTTATTTCGACAATTTACATAAAGGCAGGTAACTATCACTGTTCACTTGATATCACAGAGAAGGGCGACGCCCCTTAGTGTCCAATGGCGCGGGTTGCTATCCGTCTCAAAGTCTATGGAACCGACGTACTTCGCGTCCGTCCTCTGCGGCTTCCTGTAGATGGGACACTCGTACAGACGCGGGTCTTTGCCGGCGGTCGTGTTGATGGCGAAGATGTAAATCACCGGCATTTGCTCGTATAGCACCTTTGGCTTGGACTCTATCAGTTTTCCAGTCTTCCTGTCTAGGGAAGCACCTGCGTGACCAAAATTTGGGTTAAAATATTAAATATATTCTTGTCAATGTTAAAGAATCTTTAACTATCAAATTGTGTTGATATTTACAGAAAAAATAGTGACTGTGGCTTGCTCTCAGTGTAAAAATAATACAAATAAAAGCACCCCACCATTACATCAATTCAGGCTTAAAGAAAAAGACGGGAGGTAACCTGTGCGGGTTTTCTCAGGTGTTGAAAGTATTTTAAAGTTTGGTTACCAACTCATACATTTTTGAATCCGCAGAATTTAACTTAAAGTTATATAATCGCTGGAGAAAAAGAATACCTTCTAAGAACAGGCCATAAACGTAAACTCCCTCTGCTGGGCCCTCGTGCACTTCTTCACGATTTAATTTTGTAATGTGGTTTTGTAGAACTACCGAGTCCAACGCCCAACCTTTGTGGCTACGGGTGACTTCCTGAAATAAGACAAACATCTTCGATCGGTTGTTGTTTTGACACCTGGATAATATATAACAACTGGGCATTTAGTCCAGTCAATGAAGGCTAATCTTTGCCATTTTGAGTTGATCACCTGCAACCAACGCGAAAATTTCCGCAAGGGTTCGTAGATTAATATACTAAAATTGCAGGGTGCTGCATTGACGGCAAATGGTGCAAAAAATGCGAAATGGTGCATAAACGAGTTTTTCGTCAATATCTCGCGACTGGCTGGGAAAATAGAAAAAGTTCCTAGTACAAAGTTGTAGAAAATTGAATTTCCTACAAAAAAGGTATCAACATATTTTCTCGTATCTCCCATAGTTTTTGCACAAAATGCAATTAAAGGTGCAAAATAAAAAAAAAGAAAATATATTGTTAATGGTTTTTTTTCCATTTTTAAACGATCCTACGGGTCAAATTCAACAATCACCACTTACTGAAATATTTAAGTAAAAGTTTTCGGCAGTCCACTGAAATGAATATTGTCTACCGAAATGGTAAAAAATTAACACCGAAATGATACAGCCAAGAACATCGCCTTTGTAGTAGAAGGGTTCCCTATTTTTAATATAAATAAATTTCCTTATTCTTTGTAAATATTATTGTTCATTATTTTTTAATAAGAATTATTAATGAAGAATTAATTAATTGTTACTCCTATTAATTATTATGACTAATTATAATTATTAATATGTACATTTTCAAAATAACGAACAAAGCGCGTTTAGAAAGCGAGAAGTTTATTAGTTAGTAAATCGTCCCCTTAGTGCCAAAACCGATTATCTGCACTTTTCCGCTACTAAACTTTTTATGTATGTAATATATTTATTCATAAAAAGTTACACTTTCATTTAAATCGTGCCCCGCAAAACTGCTGACGCAGTTTGACTGCAGGTAACTCGCTTTATATACACATAGCTTATAAATTTTTAAATTAGGTGATATTAATACAATTAATTTACGTAAAAAGCTACAACGTATTTAACAAGTGTTCTTTTAATAAAATTTTAAATTAGATTGCTCAAATTGACCCAAATGCACAAAAAATATTGACTTAAACGGTAATTCTTGGCGTAATTTATACTTTATTTTACAGTCATTAGATTTTAACGGACACCTATGTATAATATATTCATTTTAAAAAGAACTTTTAATTTTACCAGTTTGAAAAACATACGAATCATTTTTAATGGCTATGGGTGTGGTAACATTCAGCCAAAGACTGATCGAAGTTGTTTAGATAACATAATAACAAATCTATTTTGTAAAGGTCGATAAAATAAATCATTTTTTTTATTACAGGTACCACAGGTATTAATATCCACAACTATATTACCATTTGCACTACATGCAAATGTGCTAAGACAATTATTATAGATGGTAGGCGACATCATAAAGTCTATTGCCATACATTTTTCGCCAATCACCGCCATAAACATATTATAAGATGTGATAACCTAAAAATCTAATATATGGTTATAATGTAAACATAACAAAAATAATGAAGCTACTGAAGATATGGCTGTATAACCTAAATCTTAGCTTTCTTTGGTTAACGAGAGTTTAATTTCGGTACTTGGCTTGATTTCCCTAGTTTACTATATAACCTTGTGGGTCTCAGTCTGTAGGGTATCAAAAGCCTTTCTAAAGTCATAAAAACATCTGCAATATTAATAATATCGTCTGTAAAGTTTGATAATAAGGTGTTGGTGCTTTTATTTTTCTGGAAGCCATGTTGACTTTCCGTTAAGATATTATTTTTCTGTAAAAAAGTTGCTGACTGATGTTGACAACACATTTTTCCATAATTTTATCAATACTTGATAGTATAGCTATCGGTCTATAATTTGAAAGGACTTTACGATCTCCTCTCTTATAGACTGGACGAATGATTGCTTCCTTTAGTTTTTGTAGAAATTTTGATATTCTACAGACAGATTTATCAGCTTAGATAAAACAGGACTAATCTTATCAACAATTATTTTTAAATCAGACATGCTTATAAGATCACTGCCCGGTGACTTATTTTTATTCATTTTATCAATTATTAGTTTTATGTCCTTGCCATCAACCGGTTGCCATCTCATACACACATTAGATAATTTAACATAAGTCTTCCTTTCCAGCCATTTTTCATGACAGGAGTGCTTTATTTGATCAATTTCATTTGAGAATGTATCAGCAAATTCATTACAGACTGGCTGCGTGCCGCCTTGTTTAGTTATGTTACTTAAGATTAGATTATCTGCTTATTTTTACCCAATAACTCATTAATTTTATCCCAAACTTTTTTAATATTATTATTACAATTTAAAATTGTTTTTTTTATCATGTTGTACGTTACATATAAAAATTGCTGTTTTAACATTTGTTTCTGTACCTAGATCTTTTTACCATATTCTTTGGATCGCCACGCCAAATTTTGAATAATCTATCTTTTTCAAGAACAATATTTTTTAAGCTGTTGTTTATCCAATACTTTTCATTTCTAAAGTCCCTGTTTCCAGTCATATTTTTTACTTTAAAACATTGGTTGTATATGTCTCTAAATAAAGTTGATAGCTCTTCGTATAATTTAAATGGGCGATCAATATTTAAGAGATGATCGAAGTTGATTTCTAATATTTTTTCTCTGTCTAATCTATTATCAAGCACACGGCGGCGGCGCTGGGCCGCGTTAATGGATATGTATTGCATATTGCAAATATAACGATGTCTAACGATAATAAATTATAGTGGAAGAAAAGAGTTATCACCGATAATCGATTTTAGCTGAAGTAATTTATAAAGCGTTGAATAAAAGTTATTAAGTAAAAACAAATTGAAATTCGGTATTTTATTCAATTGCCTCAAATATTACGCAAATATACTGTATATTTGTTTTTGAAAAAAGCGACTTAGATCTGTTAATTTTTACTTCATCTAGTAAAATATCTGGTAAAATTCAAACAGTCAAAGTCAATTACAGGATACTCACAGGATATTTACTCGAAGTGTCTACATGAAAAATGAGTTTAAATCCGAAACTTGGTTTCAGCGGTAATACATTTACAAACTTAAGTGTTTTGAATGGGTTTATTAGGTTTTAAATCAAGAATTTTGGAAATAATTTGCAGCAGTAGCGGAAAAGTGCAGATAATCGGTTTTGGCACTAAGGGGACGATTTACTAACTAATAAACTTCTCACTTTCTTGTAACACTTTTTTGTTGCAATGAGCTTATTTGAGTTTAAAATCAAATCTTTAGTAAAACAATAACAAATAGGAGGGTTGATAACCTCAAATGTCAACCCCAATGTCACTTTAAATTGCGTACAGAAATCCAAACTTTAAACTTTCCTTCACATAAATAGTCCACGGTCGTATAGGATCGAAACTTACTATGTCCATGATTATTTAATTATAAATAAATTTATGTTTTGAACTTATAATCTTTGTTAAACATTAAATTGATCTTAAATTAATACAGCCAACAAATTATTCAATATAAATAGATAAAATAATAAATTTATCATTTGTTTAGGCTGTATAATACATAGTAGCCGTGGCCTTCACCAGTGCTATATAAAGGAACAATGGTTTTTGTATCTGTGATGTAATAGGGATTGCATGGTTGGTAGGTCGGAATCGGTTAATCGTATTAATTGTTAGCGATAGCTGATCGATTAGTAAATAGTTTAATAGTTTATTTCAGGGAATTCATCCCTAAAAATAAAGTAAATATATTCGTTTCGCTCCTTGTGGAAATATGTTAATTCTACAATTAACATTTCGTTTATAGTGGTATTTTTTCCATTAAGTTGATTGATTCGATTCTGTACATCGATGACCTATGTCTCGATGTATTCGGTATGAGAGTAGGTTTGTCACCGCACGAAAAAGCGTCTTTTATTTCACACTTATGCCTCAATCGGAAAAGATGTGAGGAGATTATCTTCAAAAATTAAGTGTTGTAATTGGTACTTCGCTGTGGCAGAGCAGTAAATAATGCCACCAAACCTCCCATCCATAAAATGGGCATAATTTAGGACCCATGATGGCCACATGTTTTCATCAACCTCAACAACCTGATGTTGCTTCGATCCACGAGGGTCTAGACCCTCGAAGCAACATCAGGAAGCGATCGTTGAGACACGTGGACTCAAGCCAGGGCTGTTGCGTGCACCCGGGAGGTGAAAAGCTGTCCATTGCCTTTTCAATATCATCGTCCAGGGGATGTGACCACGTGTGTCCGGAGCACCCGTTGATGTATGGATACCGCATGGACAGTTTATATGGATAAACCGGGTAATATTAACACATTTTGTAAACCCATTTGATGTAAGAAATTTAACGTATAAAATTTAACTTATTTTAATTTAATATATTTTGGTCGAGTAATTTGTACTAGCATACTTTGATACCAGGAAATAAATGGATTTGAACATTTAATATGTGGACATTTTCATTTCATTCTGAAATCGTTAGCTACTGTATGCATGGCGCCTCTTTATAAGTTTTGTACACTGTTACCTTGCTCAACACCTAGCCGACTGTTGCAAAATTTGCCGTAGCCAACAAAAACCTATTACATTCTAAACGCGCTTTGTTCGGTATTTTGAAAATGTACATATTAATAATTATAATTAGTCATAATAATTAATAGGAGTAACAATCGATTAATTCTTCAATAATTCTTATTAAAAATAATGAACAAAAATATTAACAAAGAATAAGGAAATTTATTTATATTCAAAATAGGGAACCCTTCTACTACAAAGGCGATGTTCTTTGCTGTATCATTTCGGTGGTCATTTTTTTACCATTTCGGTAGACAGTTTTCATTTCAGTGGACTGCCGAAAACTTATCCTTAAATATTTCAGTAAGTGGTGATTGTTGAATTTGACCCGTAGGATCGTTTAAAAATGGAAAAAAAAACCATTAACAATATATTTGATTTTTTTATTTTGCACCTTTACTTGCATTTTGTGCAAAAACTATGGGAGATATTTTCTATTTTCCCAGCCAGTCGCGAGATATTGACGAAAAACTCGTTTTTGCACCATTTCGCATTTTTTTTTCACCCTTTGCCGTCAATGCAGCTCCCTGCAATTTTAGTATTTTAAATTTTCGCGTTGGTTGCAGGTGATCAACTCAAAATGGCAAAGTTAAGCCTTCATTGACTGGACTAATTCTATGAATTGAATGTTTTGATAACTGGACATTATGACAATTTGACTGTTTAACAATTTGTTGTTTTGACGCTTGGATGTTAGGACAACTGGGCATTTTAACGATTGGGCTTTATTTCCTTGTTATTTTGACACACTGAACATTCTGCATCTTGGCCTAACATACTAATTTAGAGGTGTGGAGGCCCTGGGGCAACGAAGGAGTGGAGTCCCCTAAATCTGGGTCGGGTCACTTATCGCCCCCCCTCTTGTGGAGGCCCCTGTGTTACCTGTCCTGCCTTAAATCCAGACATGATCAAATTTTTAACAAAAGGTTATAGCCAGCCGGATGAATTTAATGAGGGACCGAGAAAAAATCAAAATCAATATCGTTTATTCAATCTAGGCTGTTACAAGCATTTGTGAATGTCGAAAAGCTACGCCATCGTTTCGCAAATCCACGGCGGGAAACCTTGTACTAAGAAGAACCGGCAAGAAACTCAGCAAGGGCTACAGCCCTGGACAAAGAACATTTTGTCCCTGTATTATATACAGAGTCATCAAATTGAAAAATGACTTCAATATGAGGTAACTCATGAAGTCACTTTTCATTACAAATATAAATAATATAAAAATTATGACTATTAAGTAAAAAAAAACAATGATGACAATTGTAGACTATACCATATCACAAATTTAATACTGATTTTTTGTAAAACCTGTCTCATAGCGGTAAGAAAGCCTTGTGGGTTAAAGAAGCCAGTCATCCAGAAAGTGGTAGGTCTTCCGTTCTTCAACCACACTCTGTATTGTTGCTCACGTTCTAAAAGCTCAGTATACCAGAAACCAAGTGTTGCTGACTCCCATGAGACCTAGAAAAAAAAATACAGATTCTGACCAACAGTAATCAGTACCTATACTTGTTATATGTCCATGTAATTTCAGATATTAAGAAATTATAATTTATTAACGAAGATCTTGATAGACAATGGTCATTTGAGAAAAGTTTTTGTTTTATAAGGATCAGGTACATATTTTTTTATCAATTTCGTTGCTTTGATAGGCATCTCACCTTCAACCATTTTTGTGGAATACGAGCATCGTACATTGCATCAAGAGATTCTCGCAAACCTTGACTCATAACAATAGTGCCATCAATTGCCAGTTTTAAGTCGCATAAAGTAGAGCTGACGGTTTTAATTACTTTTTGTATCCTGTCTATTTCTTGCCTGTGGATAAGAGTTTATTAAAGAAGCGTTGAAATTCGTTTCCTTATTATTGCTATTTATATTAAAAATTACCGTAAAAAGATATTCATCGGCAAAAAGGCACCCATCTTCTGAAGGGCTTCCTTAACTTCAAAACTAATATACTGTTTAGGTAATTTGTCTAACATGTCTTCTGCCAGACGGTATACAATACTTTCTCTGGTTTCCCCTCCTTGACTTCCACCTTCTTTAGGTTGAACATTTAATATTGTATCTAATATATCTTTTGCACTGTTAATCTGGTATGTTATATCAGCATTACCATGTAGGCCAAACACTTCAGGGGTGTCTGTCAAAGGCAGCTGGTTGATATAATCTACATATCCCTGCAAATTTCTAGTCTGAGGAACTTTGTATCCTTTGTAAAACTCGAATCCTGGCCTGAGTAAAACATCGCAAAACCACACGTTGGTGAATGTTGTCAGCAGACGTTTATCAAAATCGTCTGTTACTCGACCACCATACTGGACTTCTCCAAGCATGTAGCAAACAGTGGGCCACGATATTCCCTTTTTGGGATCAATTTCATCAAGATGATTCTGAATAAATTGTACGCTAGCCGCATAATCCGCTTGGTTGAACTCATAGGGTATGTTCCATCCCAAAGGTCCAAACTTTCTTCGCTCTTGAACTATGGTATGTAAGAATGCAACAGCGTACAACAGCGGTGGCCATTGCGTTAACGAAGAGTAATCTAAAGTATCTTGTGTTATATTCTGGTACGTTCTTTTCATACTGGCTCTGATGCCTTGTGGGGGTTCATTTGTGAATTTAATAGCCATTTGCAAAAGACCAATTGGAAAATCTGAGTGAACCTCAGTCGTCAGCCACAGACGGAAGGATTCCTGTATATGTTCGGTTTCAATAAGAGCATCCATTGCTTCCACACAAAATGGGAGAGAGAGATGAATATTTTGCAGTAGCACCCAACCACCTTCGTTCATGGAATCTGATATCATTTTACGGGCTACTACTTCTTGGCCTTGACCCATGGATACGGCCTTCAAGACTGAAAATAAAATTGTAAAAGTTAACCAATTTTTGAAGAGAAAACTTCTTTAGCGGCGTTGTACATTGTGTTATTGTACGGGTAAAAAATGTTAAACTTGCGTCAGGACACGCGGCCTGATCGCGTCTGGACACATGACCTAATCGAAAATTCGTAAGACGAAAACAATAAAATTGGAAAGGTTGTTGACTTTCAATATATTGGATGAAACATAGTACTATTTTTATTTTATCGTATTATAATAATAAGTCTCTATCTAGGACTTTCAGGTAACAGCTTTATTGCGAAGAAAATGATATTTTTTACAATAGATGTCGCTAGGTGCGCTTAAATGTGATTCATGTAAGTTGATTTTTCTGAGAGATAAACTTTTTAATGTAATATAAATTGTTGTGTTTGTGTACGATAGCGTAATAAATAAACATAATATTCTACCACAGAAATGATAGTTCTTAAATACTGATAATTAAAGCAATTCGTGCAAAATTATTCCCTAACCATTCCAAAATATCAAAAATGCACAACGTTAATATTAAATTCTGCCGGCACTCCCGGAGTGCAACCCGTTGTTTTTTTTTTATATAACCGATTTAATGCTGTAGTGTACTGACCTATTTCCTTTGCTTTTGCTAGAGTTGCAATTTGAGCCGAAGGGTCCGAGCCGATAGATAAAATGCAAATGAGCGGAGTACGTGGCTCTGATTCTTCCCATGTCGTTTCCAAATTTAAAATGCATCCCTCACCGTATTCGGGCCCCAGTGAATCTGTATATTTTTCAAAAGCATAAACGTCAATAATGCTAATAGCAAAGTTTAAGGTAAGGATAAAATACTTTTTGTTGCAATCAACCTACCAACAATATACTTTCTGGCCTGGGAAAGTGTGCGGTCTGGACTCCATGACCGAATAAGCAATAGTTTACGGAACACGTCCAAGCTGTCGTGGTATCCATTTGGAATCGTCTCTTCCTCTGGCTTCGCCTTCTCATACCACACTCGCCACTCCTTTTCGTTACTCGATATCTGGATCATAAGACATGTAACGACGTACGTAAAAATATTATCGAACACAGATGAGCAAGCAGAAATTTATTTTATACTAATAGGTAATTTACATAGTAAAATATTTTATATTAAATATTTTGAAAAAAAACCATGAATGTAATAGATTTCTTCAACAAAAACGTAGAATAAAATTTTCAACTAACTCTTTGAAGAACGTCACTAAAAATTTTTAGTTTACTAATCTCCACTAGATTCAACCATGTGATATCCAAGATCCACCTAAACGGCTTCGGGGTAACAGCATTCAAGTCTAAGGATGCGCCACCCTTTACGAATGCAGTGAATTCATCATGGGATATCAAACCTCTGTGGCAGTCAATCTTCATTGCTAACATAAGTGTAAACAAAGCTTTATGTCGCTCGTATAAACTTCTCAAGGTGAACGCCCACACTTCTCGTGTCAAGTACTTGAGAATTATATTGATTCTCTCTTCAGTTACATTGCTCTTAGTAGATTTTGTAATAGAACTATCGAATATATTGAGAAACTGTTTCAAGGAGTTTTGATACATTATATTTACATTGCTCATTTCGACTATCAAGAAGTACAGTATAGAACCCCGTCCTGCCACAGCTCGGAATTCCTCTCTGGCTTTGATAATTTTCTTTTCTGTAACTTCAGCCACTTTGAGCTTCTCATTTACCTCTTCTGCCGTAGTTTTTGTTACCTGCAGAACTTGAATTAATGCTTCGTCATCTACTAAGGAGCCTTCAGATGATGTGAGTCGACACAGTAAGTTACTTTCTAATTCTTTCATACTTCTCTGATTTTTCATTACCGATTCAAACAGTGCGACGCGTTCTTCTTCTAAATCAGATTTTTCCATTAGAATGACCCGGCCGAGTAATTGATCTTCCAAACCTTGCATTGTCACAGTGAAGTCTATAATGGAAGTTTTTGCACTTATTTCAGGAGAGTAAGCAGGATTAGGTAATTTTGTTGTAATGTAAAGCATAAAACCAGGCATGACATCACATTCTTTGTCACCCACCATTACTTTTTCTATTGAGCCTGATTTGATAAAGTTTTTCTCTAACACATTGTCTATTACAGGATCTAATTCTACACCAACGTCTTCAATTAACAACGGCCTACCTAATGAAAGACTATCCTCTAAATGAGTTCTAAAATATTTGTGATTTAGAGATGTGATTTGTAATTCATTTGTACTTTCTTTGTTTTTAATCCAATTTTTGCCTTGACTTTGTGGGTCAACTAATAACGGATAAGAACTGGATTTTGTAACAATCAGAGCATTTTGAACTGACAAATCGTCATTGGGTAAGCCCTGCAATGTCCATTCTGATATTGTTGCACTTTCAATTAACATATTTGTAATATTCAGATTGTCCGTCACGGGAATTTCCTTCTTTTTTAGTATTCCCATCCAAGTGTCAAGAAGACTGTTTCGGAACTCTTGGTTGTATGGTCCGCAGTATGATAAGAATCCGGTTGCTAAAACGACATCGCCTACTAGTCTGCCTAACTGTTCTTTAAAATCTTTACTTTGTTGTGTCCATCTTATCTTCTCTCCGCCTAAACCGTTTATGAGTGCTGTGGCGGCTGTCATCTTCCTTAGGCAAACGTTGGCAGCGTCTGTCAATTGCTGCTTCTCGGACACAGCAGACTCGTATTGTGCTTTCACTTTGCGTAAGGACATTTCACGTTCTTCTAATTGTCTTTCTGCTGATGCTAAATCTTCCATAGCTACCTGCAAAGGAATTGTATTAGTCGCTTGAAAAAAAGATTTACTTATACTTAAATTAATGTGATAATACCTTTAGCCTGGCTTCCTGCAGTAGTAGATTAGCCTTTAAGGGAAGCACCTCTTTATTAACGCTGTGGAAGAAAGCCATAGCTTTGGTCCATGACAGAAGCCCGGCTACATCACCACAAACGCGCTTAGCTGTGTCCATGTTATAGTCTTCCATTTCAAAGTATGGAAACAAATGCTCCACCATTTCATTGTTAATTATGTCTTTAGGGTAGTTTTGAAGTTGTAAAAGGAAAGTTGTGCTAGCCATCATCTGAAATTGATAGTAACTGTATCATTGAAAGTGAGCTGGAAACAAAATTGAGTTATACATATTATTTTATGACACGAACTTTTAATGATTCTGCCCAGGATGGTTTCGGACAGGGCGCAGCTGTATCAGGAATTAGTGGATGTAATCTTCTCTGGAATAGGATCAATACGCAGTCCATTATCCTCATAATCAGATGTGGCGGTCTCCCCAATTTTCTTACAGTCGCTATATGTGCTGGTTTGATAGTATTTAAAGCAGCTTCGGCTTCTTCTAGCGCTGGCTTTGCAGCTTCTAATTTTATTTCAGCTTTTTCTTTCTCTTCGGCAATATACGCTACTAAAGCTTCAGCTTTTTCTTTTACTATCTGCACTTGATTCTTCACAATCTCCGCTTGCATGGCTCTTTCCGTTACCTCTGTTAATACACGATCAGCTTTTTCAGATGCAAGCGCTAAATCTTGTTCCATTACTGCTAAATCCTTTTTCAGCACCTCTACAGAAATAGAAGCTTCACGAAGTTTTTCAAGCCCAGTATCCATTCGCAATGCTCCATCTCCGAGTTCTTTTTGTTTCATTTGGTAAATTGTTTTGTAACCACCGATGAAATTAAGGTATGATTTAGGAGTTACATGTGACGATCGACGAAATCTTTGAAAGTATTCTGTCGATACTCCAGAAACGACGTCCTGTATTGTACCCAAGACAGTAACCAGTTCTTTTTTGACCTCTTTAGTACATTCGATCTCGAATTCTGATAAAAAGTGGTCGGCAACTTGTACCAATGCTGCTTTGGGCCATGGTTGGAACCAATCTATAGTGCATCCTGATATAAGTGCAGGGAATCTCATCGCACGATTTCTAAAAGCTTCGCTTACCTGAAAAATATATTTTATTAAAAATTCAAAGGAAGAAGTTTATTTTGCAATAACTGTAAAACATAATTATGTAAAGGTAGAGAGGCAACTTACCGGAGAAAAGCATAATACAACATGAAGATTTTGACATGTTCTATTCAGAAAGTACTCCATCACAAGCTCGTTTGTAAGTGTACGTTTCTGATTTTCTCGTTTCATTATCGGAGTTAATTCTGATATAATTTCTTGCTGTTCATCTTTTGTGAATAAATTCGATATAACTCCTGATGATAAGATATTGTTGAGGTACTCTAAGAAACCTTCTTCTTTTATATCCAGATCGGTAAAAATGAAAGTTGTGCCCTTTCCTTGAACTCCGCAAGACCTATAAAGGAGTTTTAAATCTTCGAGGAAATTACCTACATTATAAGATCTAGTTAAGGCTATCTGAAAAGACCTATATCCCGCTATGAATGTTGACAGTTTTGTCAGTGATTGTTTTCCAGAACCACCCACTCCTACAAGCATGACGTTTCCACGTGGATGTCGTATGACTCTTGATATTTTAACCAAGTGTAGCATAGCATCAGGGAAGAACACCAGATCCATGCCGGATCCACGCACCATTTCATTGAATTGTGCCAAAAACATATCTAGTCGCTCTCTTAATTCACTGTAATCATACACGGGTTCGTATACTTTAGGCAATTCCATGTCTGTGTCCTCACCCTCTTCACCAGTTGGCTCCGGAGCATCTCTGTAAAATTAGTACCCACTAAAACCAATCAGTACAGTATTTAAAAAAATATGTTTTAACGTTTTAAGCGTATTATACCTCATAAAATCAACAAAAACGGGTTCCTTTTCCATCATTTTCTTATATTCCACTCCTAATATTTCCTCCGCGATGTCATACAGGGCTTTGTTAAACCAATCTTTATCAGCTTGGTGAGTGAAACGGTCTAAGAATACTCTTGAACATTCATGTTTCCATAACAACATTAGGCATTTCTCTGATTCAATAACTGTAGGGAGAGTTCCCACCATTCCCTGCCAGACTCTAGATAAGTCTCGTAGTGAAAACACATAGTGGAATTTGGCTGGAGTCGGCAGTAAATTCAACCTTGTTCTCATCCAAAGCTCTCTCGTTAGTGGTATTACTTTTTTAATTAATGATCGTACTTCCATAGCAAAGCCACGCCTGGCATTGTAGTGACCTTCGCCTATTACTTTAAAAATCTTATCAATTGCCTCATTGTTAGGCAAAGGGCAGTTAAATATAGCAAATAGCCGTTTTAACCGAGGTGGAATATCATTTCTGCCTCCACCTGCAAAACGTAATATTTTTTTTTTAAATCTGCCAAGTTCTAATAGGACTTGCGCACGAAATTATATGATCATTTCCAACAAAAAACGAGAATAAAAACAACTCTGTTGTATAGAAGCCTCCCTTTAATATTTAATTTTAAATACTTAATGTTAACTTCTAGGTAATATACAAGAAGAGCTACAATCCAAATTTTTTTCAAAAGTTTTATCGGAAATAAGGTGTAAATATGGGAATTTATTTATTTAATTTATTCCGCGTGTCTGGGTCACAAACATACATGTATGTACCAAATGTCAACTTGGTCGGTCCAGTAGATTCCGAGTAAATCGACTGTGACAGACAGACAACCGAGTAATCACATAACGGATCCATTTTTGACGTTTGAAATAATTGAGGTACCTTAAAAAACAACTATTTTTTATCATTTAATATTTTGTATGATTTTACCTGGTTGCCCCATTGCGCCAAGGAATTGTATATCCACTATGGTTGTAAAATCACCAGGCTTCTCTAAACTATAAAACCCACCCATACTCATAGTTTGCCTCACGATTTCGTTAGTTATTTGGTCACCCCATTCATTAATCTCGGGCAAATTGATGTCGTCTATGAACACCAACATCTTTTTCCCACCTGGAGGTCCAAATGTCATGCCACTACGTTTTTCAACATAGCTTTCTATAGTTTTTTGAAATTGGTACGGACTAGTGGCTGAAGAAAAATTAAAGGATCTGCCCATGAACTGTTCAGGATTTACATTTTTCATGTAAGCTTTCATCATTACCGTTTTCGCTGAACCTTGTTCGCCTAAAAGTAATACAGCTTTACCTTGTTTCGCAATACAATGGATTAGATAATTTATTCTTACATTATCCGTGATGGGCACTAAAATACTCGCGTAGTCAGGTGCGGCAGTGTCAGGGTACTGATAGGGAGTAACTAAATCATCCCACAGTTCCCATTTCCCAGGGTGTTTTACGTAGAAGTCGAATAAGATTGAAGGCTTGTTGTTGGGGTGTTTCGGTATGTCTAAAATATCTGCGAATTTATTTTTGATAAATCCGTCAAAACGATTTCTGTCGCTTGTTTCTAAAAGGGAGCCGAAACCCCACACAAGAACAAAAACATATATTTTATGCAGATGTTCAGGAGTAAATTGTATAATCTCTTCAACTTTTTCTTTGTCTTCTTCATCGTCTATATCCCCATTTACGGACTTACTGGCTGAAGGTTCTTCACTCTGTTCGACTGTTTGTTGGGGGACGAGACCTTCAAGTAGACTTAGCATTTGTAATATAATGTTACTTTGCAGCACTCTCATGCAAAAGGTCAAATTTTGCGTACACCAAGTGTATACTACTGGAAACGTTTGTTCAAAAAGTTCAGTGAATACTTCAACCTCTCTGGGAGATCGAGTTTTAAGCCAGCCCCGAAGAACTGAAAACAAGGTGCCGATTTTCTTGAATAAGAAAATAATTTGAAAGTGTTATCTCGTCTAGTCGAGAAGTTGCATTGACTTTGCGAAAAACTCGAAAAAGTTAAATGTGACAAGATTATGTTACGCTATACAAATGTTACATTAAATTTTTGTTTAATAATTATGCTTATCGTTTTAATAATTTGCTATCAATATACCTGGATCCCATTCTAAGCCAGACGAGGACATGTAAACCATTCCGTTTCTAGACACGGTTGCTGGGGATGCATTGTCAATATTCTCAGGTTCAAATATTATCTTAGAGGTCGGAGACATCGTCAAACGATCACCGTTTGCTAAAGTCAACGTCTTATTGTCGTCCAAAACGGAGTTAAGATTCTCTATCCAGATACTGTCGACAGGTCCATCTAAGACTAACCATATATGTTCGTCAGTTTTGATTTTGAGTGTTTTTCTCCATAGAGCTGAAAATATTCCATCCGTCCAGTCGTTGGTTGCGACGTCGAGACGACCAAACATTTGTGCTGCTGTTATGGACTTCGGGTTCATGCGCATTTCCCTGTAAGTTTTACAAAGCTTTTTTGATTTGTAACATCTTTCCTCTCGCTTTCCTGCAATTTGTGGGAGTGATTTCGGGAAATGGGACGGAAGTGTGTAACAGGAAGTCGTGAAAACGCGCGCTATTTGATTTGATTTTAGAACAATGTTCAAATTGCTTATTGCTTTTGTACTAGGTTTTATTTCTTTTTTTACTAATACAGGGTTAGGTTTCAAATGTTACACATCATACGCGACTACTGTAAGGCTCGCTCGTTTTTTTAACAACGTAATAACGAAATTAAAGAGAAAGTTAGGAATTTATTGTCATAACACATTGTGACTATAAGTACATCTCATAATTTTTCTATAGCCAGCTCACCTGTGAGGTGCCTCGGTGTCTGTAAGAGCATTCATCAAAGTATGAATACAAGTAGTCTTTCCTGCACCAGGAGGCCCCAAAGTCATTATACCGTGACGTACTCTTTGAGTTTCATAAAGCTGTAAAATAATCTAAATGAAATGATTTTTTGTAAAGATAGACCTTTTAACTGGAATGTTTATACATTTAACGAGTCAATGGTGTTTTAATATTTCATAATATAGATTCTCATAAAAATAATTAGTCTGTCACGTAGTTTACCTGTATTAACTTCAGCACCCAAGGTGGGTGGTAAATTAGTCCTCCTAACTCTACTTGCTTCTTGATAGCCTCTTCAAGATGATCGTACGTAGTTTTCTCGAGAGCTTGGTTTGGGAAGAGATCCGCCACCAATGATATGAAGAGAGGCTCATCTTCATCTATGAGCTTAGAAAGATTCATATCTCTCAACACACGCATGACGATTGTGCTTTCATTATCTTTGACGTTTACTCTTTTGACAGCACCAAGTGTTCGGAGGACGGAGAGAATATTGCGAAGACCAAAATCGTAGTGTACCTAAACAAACATTTCGGACAAATATTTTAAAATTTCTCAAGATTTTGTATTTCCGTATCTATTTCATATAAAAAGATCCAAAACAAAATTAATATGACCTGTTTCGTAAGTTGTTCTTCGCAGAGTTTGTAAAGGGTGTAGAATTTTCGAGCTAGCGTAATGTTCTCCAGGAAGCCACAAGAAGCGAGTTTCACACGAATAATGATCTGCCTGTCAGGCACCATCATGGCCACCGTTCGGAACTGTATCTTTAAGTTCTCGGGAAGCTCTTTGCGGCCGGCGTACCCAGGATTCTATGTACAATAATATTAGATTTTTATACATTATATTGATTAGGATAGCTACGGTAAATCATAACCAAATCAAGGGGAAAATGATTATCACATTAACCATTACAAATGAAAATCCTAAATATTCCATAATCCTATATATCCTTACATTTAACACAATGCAAATGGGAAAATATTTGATTGATTTGACGTCCATAAGGTATCGGTAGCTTTGCGGTAAGTTAGTACCATCGCTCGAACAGCGAAAGGCTTTGGAAGCACCTTTTACTATTTTCAAAATTTTACTAGAAATATTTCCCTGAAGCAAAATTTTTCAAGTATAATTTCTTCAAATTCGTGTTCTTAAACTATCAAGCAATTTGATTAAAAAAGAAAATTACCATAGTAATAAAGATACCGAACTCGGGACACATCTCTGTCAAATCGCCATCGGTGAAGATGAAGCTTTTCTTCTTCTCCTTCTTGGCGGCCAATACAACTGCGACCTGCTGGGCCGCTACTGACAGCACAGGCAATTCTATCCGGTTGAATTCGTCAAAACAACCCCAGGAGCCAGACTGAGCGAGGCCCTTGTAGATACGCCCCAAACCTCTGGTAGGCAAAAATATTACGGTATAGTGTTGAATAGAAGCATTTAGTTCCTGTCCAGATTTACGCGTGATTCACGTACGATGCGTTATTTATTGCGCGATCTCAAGGTTCATTCAGACAGCGGGCTGAGAGTGACGGCAACGTGACGCTGGCGCGATATAAAAAGGTGTAATGTATCAGTACGTGTGACGTAATCTCCCTGAACCTATTTGAAGAACAGTCCATTATAAACACGGATCTATTTAAGCTGGACAAACTCTCATCGAAGTAGGAATATTTCGTAGACGTCATAGACGCCTGGGCGCTGTGACAATCGTTTTAGGTCTGGGATCGTGGAAGATAAGCAACTTTGGTCAGTTAAGCAAATGGTCAATCAAAGGATGATCGAATATACAATCTATAATCTTTCGAACTTGAGAAAGGCACGTTAAGCTAAAAGTCCTAGATGCATTTTGAGTAAATAAAGAAAAAACACTTCTCCTTCCAAAGAAGGCCTTCATGTAATGTGGTTTGCTTCATATACACCAGCGGCTCGTAGCCGACGACAGCCGTCGCCACCATTCGACGGTTGCCGTCGATCGACCGACACTGATAGCTCGTCGACGGCTGCTGTCAAAAAGTGGCGACAGTTGCAGTTGCCGCTGCCATCAGTTGCGAGCCACTCGTGTATGAACCCTATTAGGAACATTGGAAGGCTGATCATGTAAATGATAAATGACTTTTTAACTGGTACCAGCGGGTTTGCACGGCGCTACGCCTATACTCATAGCGAGAGTTATTAGCATCTATAAAGTTGAAAGGCCGTAACACATACCTGTAATCCATCTGGTCAGAACAGTTTAAGACGATTACGTACTTGGTTAAGGTCTTGCCTATATCCTTGTCCGTTTCCATTTTGCCGGTACCAGCGGGACCGGATGTCGCCCCGCCCATACTCATAGAGCGATATGGAACATCTATGAAGTTGAATAAACTGGCCGTAAGACATACCTGTAATCCATCTGGTCGGAACAGTTGAACACGACCACGTACTTAGCCAAGGTCTTGCCCATATCCTTGACCGTCTCCGTTTTGCCAGTGCCAGCGGGCCCACACGGCGCCCCACCCATACTCATAGCGAGCGCTTGAGCGAGCGTTATGTAGCATCTATGAAGAAGAATATAAGTTGATAGTTCTACCCGAATACTAAAACAGCGAAAAGAACATCGCTGTTTTCCGGAACTTTAAATTTCTAAGACATGGTTTGCCTAATGTGTATTACATAAAATCCTCAAACCCGGGTTTATAGGTTTAGTTTAAAAAAATAAGATTAGCGTCGGTTTTGTTTCATAAAAAGAACTTGTAATTGGTATCTACGGTAAGGAATGGCCATAAATAGTAGGTAAAAAACTAGGTACTCGTTCTTCACCCTGCAAAATCTGTTCTAGGTAAACCATCTACATTTCTACTTTTAAACTTAGTCGTGCAGGTATAATAAGTGGAATTTTTATAATTTAATCTTTTACCTATCTGTGAGCGGAGTGATGACAAGCCTGTCAGTACAGCCTAAATACTCATTTTGATAGGTAAAGGTTACATCGGTTACGGATATCCAAGTCTTATCTGCGTCCTCCTTGAAGTAGAATCTGCACTGCTTCAGCCATTCGAAATCGGTCGGTAACCGTACGTTGAGACGACACTGTAAAGACAATGATTTTGAGATGTCTTGAGATTTCTGATCTATTTGAAGCACCTCAGAGAAAGCGGTCCTCCATCGTACAATGACACTATAATCTAGTGTACTACTACTTAAATCGCCAGATTTCCTTTGTCGAAGCGATACTGCTACTCCTGATTATATACTTTACTGTCATCTATGATATCATTATCATCCTACTTACTACCTATTTGGATGAATTTGGCACAAATAAGCACAGTAATAATTTAGGGTCCTTAGAAAACTTACTATAAATCGGGGGGGGGGGGGGAGCTAGTCATGATTTATGGTAGCCGCATATCATCAGATGGGCCATATGCTTGACGTACTTTTAAAAATATCCCAGAAAATCACATTTCGAAGAACAATGTTTTTATTATTTGAAGCATCAAACGAAAATTCTATCAGAAAACATTCGACTCAGTCAGGTCCATACGTCACGCAGGATTGGAACCTGCGGCTTTCGTTAGTAAGTAGCTTTTCGAAGTATTAAGAACAATATAACATAATGAACATAATGCAAAATGGACTTTAACAGTAATCTTACCAACACATCAAATATGTCTCTCTGATGGACGTGGATTGTGATGAGGGTCTCGAATTTGATTCTCTCCATCTTAGTTAAATCTCTCGTCGTCTGGTCAATGAGGGTGTTCAGAAGCTCCAAGAATTTATTATTGGTCTCCATCATGATCTTTTTGTCTGAGCGAGCTTGTTGCAACGCTAATTCTCCATCTCGAGTCCAAATTAACTGGATACCCAGGAGGCCAATCTAAAAAAATTACAGCCTTTAGAATTCATATGAGCGTTGTATTAACATATAATTTTAATTTCGAGTTACAAAAACACTTGTTTGAATTTTAATTATGATTAAAATTCAAAAGTTTCTTAAGTCAGAAATTGTTATAGCCAGACATTTGAAATATTATTTTCCGTATGATGGAGTGGATGCTGCCAAGGGCGGATCCAGCTTTGGCGCCAGGGGGGGGGGTCATATAGTCAGCTTTGGCGCCAGGGGGGGGGGGGGGTCATACAGCCAGCTTTGGCGCCAGGGGGGTCATATAGCCAGCTTTGGCCCCAGGAGGGGGGATCATATAGCCAGCTTTGGCGCCAGGGGGGGTCAGATAGCCAGCTTTGGCGCCAGGGGGGCCTCATATAGTCGTAGTATATTAAATATTGAAAGTACTTAAATAAAATCCCCCTGGGTTTGGTCCATCTGTACCCAGCCCAGGGGGGGTCATGACCCCCATGACCCCCCCCCCCCCCTGGATCCGCCCTTGGATGCTGCCTTGTGCCGAATGCAATAGTGACGTCAGTCAGGTTTCCGAGACATTAGTAGGCTGATGATATTACCTGGGCCCGCAATTTGTCTAGGAACATCACTAGCATGAAGCCCGGGTCGCTGAGGAGACGGCCACAGCGTTCCGTATGATAGAGTGGATGCTGCCTTGTGCCGACTGCAGCAGTGACGTCAGCCAGGTCTCCGAGACATTAGTAGGCTGATGATGATGATACTACCTGAGCTGGCATTTTGTCCAGGAACAGCAGTAGGTTGAAGCCCGGGTCGTTGAGGACGGCTACAGCGTTCCGTATGATAGAGTGGATGCTGCCTTGTGCCGACTGCAGCAATGACGTCAGCCAGGTCTCCACGGAGCCCTCGGCGCGCACCGGCCGCTCTAACTTGATCTCCTCTCCTTCAGACGACACTATCGCTATCATCTTGTTGTATTCTGCAAGCAATACGATTCGAATATGATCCAAATGATAAAAATCAAAGTGTCTGCTGTGTTTATTTTGCTTCGAATTTTGTTTCGTGTTCCACAATGTACAACGAAAAGCCGAAACCAAATATACGGTTAAGATCAGATTCTGGATTGGGCAGATAATCTCATTTATCGTATTAAACTTACCAATATCGTGAAACTTGACATAGCGCATATTGTCGAAAATTGAGAGAAGATGATTTTGTATCGTATGAGAGTCGGAGGCTTGTCCGAGGATCTCGAGCAAAGCTGGGTCTGATACGAAAAAAAATCTGGGGAACATTGTCCGTTTCTTTTCCAAGTAGCCGCTTAAACTCTTCTGGCAAAGTTCAAGCTGTTCTTGTAGATGGGGTAACAGTTGTCTGAGTAAATCGTCGCCAACGCAGCAAGAAACCACGCCGGGTGTTTCGTGTGCCCTTTGCATGATCTTTTGCCAGGACTTATCGATCTTGGAGAACCTCTTGGCTTCTTTCGGCAGCTGCTTGGCTATGTCACCTCCGACGAACACCGCCTCCAGGTAAACCCACATGTTCTGAACAAGGAGCCAACGTTCCAATATTTCGTTGGTGCTCTGTAGATCGAATAACCATTGCTGTATTTGCTTGCGGAATGGAGCGTTGTAGCTAAAGTAAATAAAAACTTTTTGTTATTATGTAAATCCACATACAAATGTAAAAATTTCAACTTTTCCGAGAGATCTTGTCTGAATTGAGAACATAAACTATAGTCTACACCTCTTTCTGTCAATCCTGTAGATTGGCTATCAATTAAGGAGTTATTAAAAGTGTACCTTATAATTTTTTTATTAATTAGTATACAATAAAAAAAGGTTTTTTTATAGTAAAACTTGTGACCTAGCCTCGGTCGGTGTAGGCCACAGAACACAGAAAGAGGTGTAGACTATAGTTTTTGTTCTTGGATATATACAGGGTGGTCGAATTAGTGACGTCAACAATTTTTTTTAGATTCTTCGCACCTGGGGTTATCCGAAAATAGCATTATGTTCCGCAAACCGAAATTATTATAAAATTCCACATGCTAAAGTTATTTTACCGGAATTTCCATTAAATTTAATTTGAAATCACATTTTTAAGTTTAATTTACCATAAGAATGATAAAAAGTAAAAAAAAAATGTTTAATGCTTTAATCGTGTTTCAATTATTTTTAGCCTATCCGCCTTCGAAGGCCAATTACAACAAAAATAGGCTAATTAAGGACATTTTTTTTATGATTTTTGGTAGTTTAGAAGCATGCGGAGTTTTTAATTTTAGCCAGAAGCTATGGAAACTCCTTTTTGTATTTTTAAATTGAAGTTGAATGTTTGAAAAAGTCCTACTAAAAACTAAAGTTCCAACCTTCAAGCCTTTTTTGTGTAACTTTGAGTAATTTCAGGAAGCTGAGTTATTTTTTTTATTAAAACAACATTCAAGGCAATTATGTCACAAAAAAGACTGCAAAATACCTACTACGCAAAAAGATATGAATTTTTGAAACCTCGCTGGCACAAATCATTAAAAATCTCGGAACATACATGGGGTATTTTCGGATATCCCCAGGTAAGAGGAATCTAAAAAACTTGTTGACGTCACTAATTGGACCATCCTGTATATTAGGAACCATTCCTGAAAAATTTCTAAGAGATGGTGAAAGCCAAATGAAAGTCCATCCAGTAATTTTTAAGATCGCTCACATACAGAGAGGCTGACGCGGCGAGGGAGTTTGTTTTATAATAAGTAGGGATAAGTAGTGATCTCATGAGAACCGGTTAGAGAGCAACGATCCCAGGATCATGAGGCTGTCCTCCAGCTGCCCGATGGTCTCCGCGGTGGTGTCTCCCCTCAGAAGTAGCTCGCCTCTGTTGTTGAAGGTCTGGAACGTCAGCTCGTGCACCGACCACTCGTTGGTGACCTGACGCAGCTTTGCTTCAATGTCCTTCTCTTTCATTGCTGATATACAGATGTCCTGTTATAAAATTAGTAACTAAGCAACTTGTGGTGAGCAACAGGTGAGGTTGGCTGCTGTTGAAGCTAAAAACTGCTGCATCGTGCTGCCTTCGTGTTTGGATTCCACCCAGGGAATATTTACAAATCTGGTGCCAAAAAGTCTAATATATCGAATTGCTTCATTAGATTCACTCATCTAGACAGTAAGAAAAACAAATGGACATTACACATTTTTCTAATTTGAATTTGGAATTATCTTCTTTTTGACGTGACAACGTCTTAAATTAGGTTGCGGCTGGGAGTCACTTATGAAAAAGTGTAACGCTCGGTAACGTTACGATGAGTCTCTCGTGTTAAGTTTAAGTTTACATGTACAATGTTTTAGTAAACAAAATATATTTCTATAGTTAAAATTTGTGCAATTCTTATTTTCATTCAATTCCTTGTTCCTATTGTGCAATTTAATTATATTCATATCAATAAATATTCTACCGAGAAAAAGACGTTGTCACGTAAAATCTTCGCCCGTAAAACCGACTTTACAGGCAACCATTTTTTTTTTTTAATGATACCAAAACCAGCCAGATACAAATGGTATAGCCAAAGAGATTTTATTACAAGTTCACACATACTATAATGCGATAAGATTTGTCCCCAACCTATTATATAAAAATTCCTAGAAAGGAAATTATGTAAGCATGTATAACGAAGGTAAAATGGGTGGGTTGGAAGGTAAAAAATTAAGTCATTATCAATATTATAGAGAGAATATACACAAGCACGTTAAAGTTATAACACCACTGTTTTTCAGTCAGGGGTTAAAAATAAAAATGATTGTTTCTACTTTTTTCTAATCGCTGTATTTCCCAATTTATAAAAGTTTGTACGACGATACGCAAGCCGTTTGCAAGTTTACTAGACCAGTTTTAATTTTAATGTTACTGTCACCTTTATTCATATTATAATAATACCTTTTAGCCCAAGCAATAAAGTCAAATAACAATATTTTACCGCACTCTAGCTTTTTTACACGTTAGGGTAGGTCGTAAAAAGTTTAAGTTTATAAATCGGGGAATGTAGTGTGGTCACAACTGGCCGCCATACTGGAAAACGAGTTTATCGCTATATCTCCGAAATTACTGATTCTACGAAAAAAATTGTAGAGCGCTTTTTTGTTTGATCAAGTTTAACCGCGATCTCTGTTTCTTGGGCTATTTGTAACATGATAAAACGCGTTGATTTAAAAGACGTATTTTCAGATAACGTGTTATGATTTGTGAAAGTAATAATGTAATTGTTACGATGTTTCCAATGGTCAACTGTGTCCTCCCCGAGAGGGCTTTGGCCTCGGCAAACAATGAACAACAATGAAATACAGGTTATATTTTCACAACATCCACAACATGATATACAAAATATCATAATAATAATATGAACTGATGGGCGATATTGAACCAAGTAACAAATCCGACACCTATTATGATTTTGTTGAGAGAGACGAAAACAATAGTTTGTGGCTCTTTATTGCCTGGTATTGAAAATTAATATCTATTTAGGTATAAGTAGTTATAGTATTTTCCACAAAACACCTACTATGAGATATAGTCGTAGATACGTCCTAGGAGAGCTGGCAACGTCTCGTGAAACCGAGATGTGCGCCATTTGATACTTATGTATCAATATTTCATAGATATTATTATCTATGAAATATTGATTAAAAAGGATAGATATTCAACTTTTTTTTGGAAAAAAATATTGTTTTTTATGCCATTTTGTTAATCTGCGAAAAAAATCCAGTTAATGAATTTCCTTTGAAATAATTAAACCCTTTCATAATTGAACACTAGGTCTTTTCAACTGCAGCAACAATGACACAATGCGCATGTGCACTGTGTACACTTAGCCTTGAAGTGGCCGTAAGATGATTATTGTTAATGTTGTGTGCATTTTGTTGTATGCCTCCAATTGCCTTCTGCGCTCTTGGTACGTCCAATCTCATTGTCAGCCCCCACACTGAATTTTATATGGGTGAAGACTTTTAGAGCGTCATGTCAATTTTTTTAACGCTCATCTTTACGATACTTTCGGGTGTCGTGTTGACTTTGTAAGATAAATCTTGCAATTGTGAGAAGAAAACATATCGCAAATAAGAAAGACATTAAAAGATAAAAAAAATTGATAGTCACATATCCAGTGTCGGAAAAGATACTAGGTATTCATTTAACGCAGTAGTAAAAAAATTCTTGAGCAACCATAAATTAGAAGATTATGAAGAAATTGTTTCCAATTTGTTGAAGAATTACCATAAGATGGGGGTGAATATGTCGTTAAAAATTCATTTTCTACATTCGCACCGCGTTTTTTTCCTGAGAACCTGGGAAGCGTAAGCGATGAACATGGTGAACGTTTTCATCAAGATTTGAAGATTTATGAAGAGAGGTACCAAGGTTTTTGGGATACAAATATGTTAGGTGATTACTGCTGGTCTATATTAAGAGAAACAGATGTTAATCAGTATAAAAGAAGAAGTTATCTGTGTCATTTTTGATTTTTTTGTATATAAAAAATTGTTAAAAACAAATATAGTAAATATTTGAAAAACTTGACGTCCTATTCTTTTCCCACTTCAATAACTAACATAGGGATTATACTACTGATTCACATTTATTTTAGATATGGGTAAAAAACCTTGTAAAATAGTGTTCTTCGTGTTATTATTTCTGTTAAGATTTCAAATAAAATAAAGCTATTCTATAAAAATAAAATAAAAGCCATTTTATCGGTATTTAAGTACACTCGAAAGCAATGAATCCGGGTCACTTAAAGAGTGCTAGCTTAATTAAATAAATTCTATTAATAGACAATTAAATACTCCTTAAATGAAGATATTAAAACTTCTTAGTTATTGTAAAGTAATATCATAAAAAATGAAATTTGAAAAAGAGAGACTTTCGAAGATGGAACTACGAAATTACTGCATTTGTTTTTGTTTCTAATCTGTCATTTATCGTTCATATAAGTTCAATATAAATTATTCAAGTTGTAATCATATCGCTAACACCTGAAGAGTGCATCAGAATTCTGACAATGGTGGAAACCGGCCGGAGTCAGCGCGATACAGCCAGGACTGTCGGTGTGTCGCTGTCAACAGTACAAAGGGTTCTCCAACGTTACGAGGAAACTGACTCAAACCTGAACGCAGACCAGGAACAGGCAGAACCAGGTGTACCACAGCACGAGAAGATCGATACTTGGTGAACACCATGTTTCGAAATCGCTTTTTCACAGGAACTGAAATTATAAATCAATTTCGACGCCTCGGAGGAAGTAACCCAAGAGCATGGACAGTAAGACGATGACTTGCTGAAGCTAGCTTGAAACCACTTAGACCTGCAAACGGTCCTAAACTGGAGCGTGGGCATCATATTTCAAGACCCAGAACCACTGGACTATTGATGTTATGTTCTTTGACGAATCAAAATTTATGCTCTACAAGCACGATGGAAGACACAGAGTATATAGAAGACCTGGGGAAAGATTCAAGCAAGCATGCATCAAAGAAAAAGAGCCTACGGTGGTGGGCCTGTACTTGTGTGGCCCGGAATTTCTTCTGAGAGTCGCACAGAACTGGTGTTCATAGAAAACGGCTCTTTAACTAGCGATAGATATGTGGAAGAAATTTTGAATGAACACGTTGGTCCATTTATGGTCAATTTGGGTGATGATGCTATTTTAATGCATGACAATGCCCAACCCCATACAGGTTGGATTGTGAATGACTACCTTAAAGAGATGGACATTACTCGTATGGAGTGGCCAGCACGCAGCCTGGATATCAACCCGATCGAGCATGCTTGGGACGAGCTTGGGAGATGCGTAAAAGAACGAAACCCTCCCCCAATTACGCTTCGTGTTGCAATATTGCCCAAAATCGTGTAAGAAACTTGGTGTACAGCATGCCAAACCGGGTAAACGCAGTAATAAGAGCACGAGGAGGCAATTCGAAGTATAGAAATTCAAGACAATCGTAATGTAATGTAATGTTGTTCAATCTAGTACAAAGTAAATATACGATTTTGACGCCTAATAAAACGATATTTTTTTTACACATAATTGTATTATATATATAATATGTTGATAGGGGATGACGTCTTCAATTCATAAGTGCCAAGAAATTATTTCTATTCAAAGAAGATTCTTTTTTGAAGTTGTTTCGAATAATTATTCATATTTTATCGAAACTATTTTCTTATTTAATGAAATATATTTCTGATTTTGAAAACGGTTTCCAAAAAAGAATTATAATTCTTTTTTCTAAACTGGTTTCGGAAACGGCAGAAGGGACAACGATTCTTGTCGGTCGCGCCGAGAAGATAGACACATGGTTTGCGTCTTGTATAGACCCCCTTGATATTATGCTGTTACAATTTGTATTTATTTTTCTTGTGCCAATAGGATTACACCTTCAAATACGTCATGGTGTGGCTGACTCGAGAGGTCCCGGGTTCGAATCACGGTGGAAGCAGATGTTTGTGTGATGAATATGAGCATTCGTACTCCAGTCATGAATGTATTTCTATATAAATACTAGCTGACCCAGCGAACTTCGTACCGCCCTAAAAAAATAGGGGTTGTCCAGCGGACAAAATTGTGAATCTAAACCATTCTCAGATCCCCTTGAACACACACAAAAAATTTCATCAAAATCGGTCCAGTCGTTTAAGAGAAGTTCAGTGACATACACACTCGCAGAAGAATTATATATATAAAGATACTTATATATGTACAGTCTATTTTTATGTATTCTATCCGATTACCTTAGCTACCCATAACACAAGCCTTACAGTGCTTCTTTTGGGCTAGGCTAATTGGTGAGTTAAAAAAAAATTGTCACTGAAACCCAGAAACCCCAAAAAAGCATTTCTTTCAAAACAACGATAATTTAGGTTTTCTATGTCCATATAATTAGGACAGTACAGATGGTAGGGTTTGCTTGATTAGGAAAAACCCGAGAAGGAATATCTTTGATTCCCTGAAGGGTGAAATTGTGTTTTTCCTTATATCAGTAATAGAGAAAGGTGGAAAATCTAATAAATCAGAAATCTTTATTACATCATCATCAATTTAGAAAACAGTATCAACCTTACTAATCCAACAGATTCTAATAGGTCTTTTTGTTTGCATAATTGAACCTAAGAAGGAGATAGAAAGCCTCTCTGAGTTTGTTTCGCCGGTTCTTCTCAGAAAGGTCCCCCAATTTTGGAACCAGTGGTATTTTACGGTAGTTAGGGTCAAAAAAAATAAACTCAAAATTACAAAAAAGAATTTTAAATAAAGTACTTTATTAACTATATTAACTAATAAATTCATACTTCTACAATAAAGTTTCAAAAATATTCCAATGAAATATCCGAACGCTCAATAAAATTCTTTCAAAGGTAGGTTGACAAAGTAAATAAAAAAAAACTGACGATGCCGACCTGAAAAGGCTACGAAACCTCAATAAATAAATAAAGTTCGTGCATTAACCCGTTAAAACTAGTTTTATTTTAATGAGTGATGTGCGTGAAAACCTAAGAAACAAATATTGTGTTTTAGTACTTTTTCCCCTTATAGCCTTAATTGCCGTAAGCAATGCTTTATAGAAGAGACACCAAAACGTCTAAAGACCTATACCGCCTTATCCTTAAACGCAGTCTAAAGTTAGTCTTAGTTTAAACATGGTTTAACTCTATTGCTGTTTCCGTCTTCTTTTTAGCAAACAAAAGTGTCAGCATCAATTTTACATCAGGTTTAACTTTAGTCAACGTTTTGTAATAAGGCGGATTATGTTTTTACGGAAGTTCCAGTATTTTATATTACGTCCCTAGTATATTTCAGTGTTTTAGAAAAATAGGCCAAGTGCAAGTCGGACTCGCTTATAAAGAGTTCTGTTCCATCGTACAAGGTTAATAACATTTGTAACATAGAAGAGATTGAGATAGACAACACGTGACTTAATTATGCACTACATTAGTTTGATATTTCACTGTCTTAACTTGTCTACTACAATTTTTATATGAGTCAAATTTTTTATATTGAAATATTTTGTTTGGTCTACCTAAAATCCTTGTACCCCACACAATAATAAAAAAGATAATTATTGTAACCAAATAAATTTAAAGTTTAAATAAAGATGAAAGCTTTCAGCTAAATTGGATTGCAAATCCTAAATCTCATGAAGGTGGTACAGGACCAGCTTTGCCAGACGTCCCGATTTTTAAATCAAAATTCAATGTCCCGCGCGGGACAGACTCAATCCCGCTTTTCGGTAATAACTCGATTTATTTATTGTCACGTAAACGTAATTTGAACTCAAATAAAATGATACATATATATTCAAAAACTTTTGATTATATACGTTTTTTTACTATGTCCCGCTTTCGACGAAAGAATCCTGCTTGGTTACTCAAAAAGTTCCTAAATCCCAACCAAAAAAAACTGGCAACGCTGTACAGGACTTTTAAGTTTTTTTTTAATTAATTAAAAGTATTTTTTATCTAAAATTAACATTTCATAAAAAACTAATAAAAAAGAGACCATTAAAAAATTAGGACTAAGGCTCCAGAAATCCAGAGAGGTCGCTGTAATTACTGTATTGTGCTTAAAACGAGCCGTTTTCCGATTTTAAATCGCTATATCGTTGGAAGTCGAGCTTTGGCCAAATAGCCGCTTACTGACTGAGCGAGCAGCCTCGCGAGGCAAACTCGCGAGGCAAATACACGCGCGGGGTCGAAGAAATAATACAAAGGCAGTGGTGGCGATAGCTCTCCAGCATCAACGACCTCATGACGATCCTGACCAAAACTGGTTATAAGCAGCGTTACACCCGCGCAGTCTCTCGATGCTGGCTCAGCCTCACCGTGGCTCGGCCGAAACGCGCACGACATTCGCAAGCAAATAAATACATTACTAAAGCGGGCAGCAAAAGAGGCATTGATGTAATCCATCCATCCATCCATCAGCCTTTTTCCGTCCACTGCTGGACATAGGCCTCCCCCATAGAACGCCACAATGCGCGGTCCTGCGCTATCCGCATCCAGCGGCTCCCAGCACATTTGACGATGTCGTCAGTCCACCGTGTTGGGGGCCGCCCCACGCTGCGTCGTCCGGTACGTGGTCGCCACTCGAGGACCTTTCTTACCCAACGGTTGTCAGGTCCTCGAGCGATGTGGCCTGCCCATTGCCACTTCAGCGTGCTAACTCTTCGGGCTATGTCGTACACACCGGTCCTTCTACGGATCTCCGTATTCCGGATCTTATCACGTAGGGAAACACCGAGCATAGCCCTCTCCATAGCACGCTGCGCGACTTTGAGTTTTGTCATGAGGCCGACATTCAGAGACCACGTCTCAGTCCCATAAGTTATCACTGGTAACACACACTGGTCATAGACCTTTCTTTTCAGGCACTGGGGAATTTTGGCCGTGAGGATATGCCTAAGCTTCCCGAACGCTGCCCATCCGAGTTGGATTCGTCGGTTGACCTCTTTCTCGAAGTTGGATTTGCCCAACTGGACTGTTTGTCCTAGGTAGAGGTAATGATCGACAACTTCGAGAATCGCATTCCCAACAGATACTGGTGCTGGAGTGACATGGACATTGAACATGACCTTGGTTTTATCCATGTTCATCCTTAAACCAACCCGTTGGGAAACTCTGCTGAGGTCATTGAGCATTGTGCCAAGGTCCTCCAGGGATTCTGCCATAACCACGATATCGTCTGCAAATCGAAGGTGAGTGATGTATTCGCCGTTGATGTTGATGCCGAGTTCGGTCCAATCCAGAAGCTTGAAGACGTCTTCCAATGCAGCGGTGAACAGTTTCGGTGAAATTACGTCACCCTGTCTGACACCCTTCTGCAATGGAATCGGCCTCGTACTTCTCTCCTGGATTCGGACTGACATAGTGGCGTTTCTATACAAACACTTCAACACTTCGATATATCGATAGTCAATTTGGCACCGCTGGAGGGACTGCAGCACCGCCCAAGTCTCGACCGAATCGAAGGCCTTCTCATAGTCCACATACGCTAGACACAGAGGCCGATTATACTCCTCGGTCTTCTGTATGATCTGGCGCAGCGTATGTATGTGGTCCATGGTACTAAAGCCCTTTCGGAAACCGGCTTGTTCGGGAGGCTGGAAGTCGTCGAACCTGCGCGAAAGTCGATTTGTAATGACTCTCGAAAACAACTTATAGACGTGGCTCAAGAGCGAGATAGGTCGATAGTTCTTCAAGCGGGTTTTATCGCCTTTCTTGAAGAACAATACCACCATGCTCCTGGTCCACGCCTCTGGAACAATGCCCCCGAGGATGACAGAGTCGAATAGCTTCTGAAGGGCCACGAGGACCGGCTTACCGCCCGCCTTCAGAAGCTCCGTAGTGATTCCTTCATCGCCCGGTGTTTTACTGTTTTTAAGCTGCTTGAGAGCCATTCTGATCTCGTACAGGCTGACATCCGGGATGTCCTCGGTATAGTGTCGGGTTAGCTTGGATCGTGGATCTTGGACCAAGCCGACAACAGGAGTTTGGGATGTTTTATACAACTGTCCATAGAACAGCTCGACCTCGCTCAAGATCTCATCTTTGGAAGAAATGACAGTGCCGTTGTCGGTCTTCAGTCTGGTCAACTGAGTCTGCCTAGCAGACAGGTCTTTTGCGAACACTTTGGAGCCTTGGTTCCGCTCTATCGCCTCTTTAATACGCTTGGTATTGTAGAGTCGAATATCGCGTCGCACAGACTTCGAGATCTGTCTATTTAGCTGCCTCATCTTAGACCAGGAGGCTGGAGACTGCACCGTCATTTCCCTCCTCCACTCCATGAGCTCAAGAGTGTGGTCAGAGAGTTTTCCGGTTCTAGGAGCACGGCGGGTCCTGAAAAATTTTGACCCAACCGTGTGTACAGTTTCCACAAACTTGTTGCTCATATCGTTCGCCGTTTCGCACTCGTCTAGGCATTGGAAGCGATTTTGGAGTTCGAGTCGAAAGCTCTCGGGATTTTCGTACTCGGCAGGTGTGGGACGTAGAGTAGACTTCATCAGTCGGGACCGCTCGGCTTTGACACGAATATTCAATGTGCCTCGTAACATTCGGTGATCGCTCCCGGTTTTCACCCTGTTGATCACTGAGACATCATTGAATATTTGCCGTTTGTCTGACAAGATAAAGTCTATCTCGTTCCGTGTCGAACCATTAGGGCTTATCCAGGTCCATTTCCTTTGTTGCGACTTTTTGAAGAAGGAATTCATCATATAGAGATTTTCTCTCTCCAAAAAATCAGCCAACTTCTGCCCTCTCTGGTTTCTCTGGCCGAATCCGAATTGCCCTACTCTCAACTCACCGCTTTTCCTTTTTCCTAGTTTCGCGTTAAAGTCTCCCATAACCACAGTGAAGTGAGTTTTGAATAAGCGGATGGCTTTCGAGATATCCTCGTAGAGAGTCTCCACCTCATCGTCGGGGTGCGTCGAGGTCGGCGCGTAGACCTGGATGACCTTCAGCGAATACCGTTTGGTTATTCTGAGTATCAGGCACGCTACCCGACTCGATACACTCTCAATCCTCTCCACTTTGGCTGCGAGAGACTTACGAACGATAAACCCGACACCGCCCTGCGACAAGTCGTCGCCTTCCCGGTGATAGAGCAAGTTTCCAGACCGGAGGGTTATCGTGTCCTCCCCCTGTCTTCGGACTTCTGACAACCCTACAATGTCCCACCGAATCTTGCTCAATTCCTCTTCCAGCTCGGCAATCCTCTCGTCAGTCCTGAGCGTGCGAATGTTGTGTGTTACCAGGGCCAGAGTCTGTTTTATTTGGTGGCCGGATCTCGACCGGAGATTCTTCGCACCCCGTACCCCGCCGTTACCAGGCCCGCCACCGTGAGCCGGAATAGCGGGGTCGCCGTGACTCGGGGCCGTTGTGTTTATGCCTTTTTCCATTTGGGGGGTTATTGCCATAATCACCACGCTTGGCAGGCGGGTTGGCGATCGCAGTAGATGTAATGTTTACTCAGGAGAACGCTGCTGCCCGTTCTCCTGGCGATCCCTTAGTCGCCTTTTACGACACCCACGGGAAGAGATGGGGAGGTGCAATATTCTATGCCGGCACCCCACGGCAGATTGATGTAAACGTACGTATAAATAAGAGCCGTGGCATATATACGTAAGTCTCAATGACTAGTGACCAAGGTTTGTATAGTAGGTATAGCAACGACATTAAATACCCTAGATACACCACGTGCGCTCAAAATGTGTCCCAATCAAGAAGTGCTTGAACGCCACTCAAGCACTTCTTGGTTCACAGGCACGCGCGGACGGTTGTAAAGTCAAGTTGCCGCAGAGCTTCGTGAAAAAATGCGAAAAAATAATTATAGTATGTAAAGTGTCGTTTTTATGATAGGTATCTAATCGGTGTTAGTTTATTTACCATTATACACCGTGTTCCTGAGGATATACATTAACTTTGAATAATACTTCTACGTACAAAGAAAGTAGTAGTTTAAATAGCAAAGTTTTTAAGTTATTGGTAATTTAAGTTTGACCAACTTAATTGTGTTGTGCAGTGAGAAAGAGTCTTTATCTGTGAGATGTTGCCACTTTGTGCAACTAAAACTATCAAACTATCAACTCTTTGTCAATGGTCATTAAGTCATAGTTTCAAAAGTCAAAATTTTAAAAAAACATTGGAGACGTCAAGAAAAGTTTCAAAAAGTTTATGTGGACATGTGAACCAAAGTTTCAAATACGACGTTGCCAGATCAGGTAAAGAGTAATTCATATCAGATAAATTACATCTAAGCATTTAGTTTGTATGAAAATAAAAAATGTTAAAGAAATTGGAATTCATAAAAGTGTCCATAGTAAAAAATGATCAATTTAATAGTTTGAATAACATGCCAAAGTTAGTGTATAACCTCAGGAACACGGTGTATATAACCCATTTGAAGCAAATTTTGTTCTAATACTTACTAAAAACTGATTTAATAGAAAATATTTGTGATATTCATATGCGTGATCGGTTATACAGCCTGCTTTTCCTCGCAGTCCGTACCTGCTATTTTGCAAACAGCGCATTCAGAATTGCGCGTAGAGTCGAAGAAATAAGATTTAAACTGTTCCAATAAGTCGTAAAATTTAACGAACTTGCATTTCGACCTATAACAACTATTTGACGTTTTAATGAAGACCTTATAATATAATAGACATTAAAGGTAACTTTCAATGTTTGAATAATGCCTTATATTGTTTTTGACAACGCGATCATCTTATGGAGCTCCGTGGATCATCCAATGTGCCTTTTGGACAGGTTTTGGGCACGATTTTGTTCGTGTTGGTGTATCTAGGGTATTTAATATCGTTGAGGTATAGGCTTAAATAATGCGCGGAAATTAAATGTAACACTTTACATTTGATTGTCTTCACTTGAACTCATTTTGTCAAATACAATTCCTTTTCACAAAATCAATGACGAACAACGAAAAACAATATTTTTTCCCGCGTTAGTGTTCATTTGTTATTTTTTAATAAATAGCTTTCTATATGCAAGCCTGTTCGAAATTTAAATAAAACCTTTGATAAGTTACCTTGCTTGGCATGTTTCGGAGATCATTCCACTTTTAAATCACGCAATAGATATGAGTTTACTATGTAACTTATTTGGCCGCTAATAGTACAGTCAATCTGTCGAAAAAAATATCGTTTCAGTGAAAAAAAAAACCTAAAGGGTAAGTCTTGTTTTTTCTGTTGCCAAATGACGTCAGTAAGCCACCTTGGCGATGGGCATGTTCAACTCGTAGGCGTTTTTTGAAAAACTCAAAAAAACTGTCAAAAATTTTTTGAAACGCTTTTTTCTTGTTTTGTATGCATTTTAGAAACTTTTTTTTCGACCATAATTGTAGAGTGCGTTGAGTGCTACAATTTATGTCATTGTTGCAATCTCGTACAACAAAAAATGCGCATTGTAGGTGGCGCTAAAGTCTCAAAAAAAGTGTTTTTTCACTTTTTCACCCTGAAAATATCATTTTAATAGAAAACTTTAAATGGCAAAGTTGTTTCGTACATAATTACCAACAACTTTTGTATAAACAATTTTTTTGTATTACTTACCGTTTTCAAGTTATAAATTGCGCAGAGGTATGAAAAATCCAATAGAGCGGTTTTGGGCAGTTCAAGTACACATTTGCAGTGCACATTTCAATGTACGTTTTACTATTTTTTATATTTTTTCGTGATTGAAAAAGAAAAAAAAAGAAAAAAAAATAGTTTTATTTTTTTTCATGATTGAAAAAAAAATGGTAAAAACGTACATTGAAATGTGCACTGCAAATGTGTACTTGAACTGCCCAAAACCGCTCTATTGGATTTTTCATACCTCTGCGCAATTTATAACTTGAAAACGGTAAGTAATACAAAAAAAAATGTTTATACAAAAGTTGTTGGTAATTATGTACGAAACAACTTAGTCTTAGTCTTAGTCTTAGTAGTACGGCGGGCTGTTTCCGCAACTCGACACCTAGTGCCTATTTTGCGTGGGGGATTGGCATCAGTCCTGCCATCCCAGCTCCTCCAGAAAGCTCAGCAGTCCCCGAATGTTGCTGCAGGCCTCTGCTATTGTCTTCGGGCTTCCCATTAGAGAAGTCCTTTGTCTTGCAACGCCCCTGCACTCCAGTAGGACATGGGCGCTCGTCTCATCCGCCTCCAGGCAGGCTCTGCACAGAGGGCTGTCAGAAATACCTATATTACAAAGGTGTTTGTTAAAGTAGCCGTGACCCGTGAGTATACCCACGATTTGTTTCAGGGCTTGTCTAGGTAGTCTGATTAACTTACGTGTTAGTTGCAGGTTTACCTTAGGAACGGCTTCCCTGGCTTGCCTGCAGTCCGTGAGTTTTGACCAGTAATCGTCGTGTTGTCGTTGAGAGCGCTCCCTTATCCAGGTTCGCAGCTGCCGATAGGGTATGGGTATAATTGGCTCCGGACCAATGGCCGTCCTGCTAGACCCCTCCCTGGCTAAGCAGTCCGCCGCATCATTACCCCTTGAGCCGCTGTGTCCTTTAATCCACTGTAGGGTCAATCTATTGTCGTTCGCAATATTAGTCAACTTACTGTGGCATTCGTAAATTAAGCCTGATGTCATCATATTGTTGTCCAGTGCCTGTAGGACAGAAGCGCTGTCAGAGAGGATACGAAACAACTTTGCCATTTAAAGTTTTCTATTAAAATGATATTTTCAGGGTGAAAAAGTGAAAAAACACTTTTTTTGAGACTTTAGCGCCACCTACAATGCGCATTTTTTGTTGTACGAGATTGCAACAATGACATAAATTGTAGCACTCAACGCCCTCTACAATTATGGTAGAAAAAAATATTTCTAAAATGCATACAAAACAAGAAAAAAGCGTTTCAAAAAATTTTTGACAGTTTTTTTGAGTTTTTCAAAAAACGCCTACGAGTTGAACATGCCCATCGCCAAGGTGGCTTACTGACGTCATTTGGCAACAGAAAAAACAAGACTTACCCTTTAGGTTTTTTTTTCACCACTCAACCTACAGATTGACTGTACTATAAACCACGACAGATATAGATTTTCATACGAATTTTGCTTTCCGCTGCTCACATGTATTTGACCAGTACAGCAATTTTGATTTATCTCGAAGAAGGTTGTCAAAATAATGCTAGAATTTCAAGCATGTTTAAGAAAAGTATATAAACCGTGGCAGCCTTGCATGGCAAACGTCCGAGACTGCCTCGCGAGGCTGCTCGCTCAGTCAGTACCGGGCTGACAATAAAGCACTCCTTGCTACTTTATGTTAACCTAGTACTGTTCGAGCGAAAACAACCTGACTAGATGCCACCAGAATTTGCTGCTCATGCGCTTTAGGGCTGTGGCCACGTGTTAGTCTAGTGATATCGGGTGAGATACTTGTTCTCATTATATAGCAATAACAAACCGGGAAATTGCGAGTCTGACTCGCGTCCGAGGGTTATGTAAAAACTTAAAGATAAATCATCATCATTATCATCAGCCTTCCTAGGAGTCTTTACCTCTAGCGCGCCTTAGCGCACACGCCCTTCACCTGATTTGCGCCGGCCACCTTCATGGGGCCCCGCGCGGGTTGGGAACGATTGCATTGTTTTGCCGATTTCTCTGTTATTTTGTAAGAATACCCTACGCAAACTATATATATTTGCATTCTCCATAAAATTTCCTATAAGATAGTGTCCACACAATGCTTCATGTCTATAATCTATTTTAATTACGTTACGGTAAACTCGGGAAAGATAAAAAAAGGCGTTTAGATGGGTAAAATGGAGTATATTTTCAAAATTTTATTTCCAGATTTTTTGGTTATTTGCACATTCTATTATAACTTACCAAATAAACACATAAAATACTATACTCGCACAATTTAATTATACCTACAGCTCGTCACATTGCGCGCGCGCGCCGTTAATGTAAACAAACCGCGAAGTATAAACAGATCAAATTTCAAGTGGGTCGATAAGGATTTGGCCGGGCGTTTGAATGGGTGTAATTTATTACTCCATTAGCTCCGAGTGTTAAGATAACATTAGAACCAAGATTGTTTTGAATAACGTTTGTATATTTTTTAGGTTTAAGAACTTACAACGAGGCATTTAAAAATCGCCTACAAATCAGTCATCTCAGTATTATGTCTATAAAACGAAAAGTATTTTCAATTTTGATAAACAGTTTTTTTTATCAAAATGTACGCGAAATTTGCTTTAGAATAAACAAAAACTAATTACTAGTTCACATACAAGAAAATAATATAAAAAAATATTTCGTTCGTGTATTTGAATTTCGAACGACCGTTCCACCGCGCGGATTTTGTTTTTTTTTTATTTCTTCAAAAATACGAACTCAAGGGATTCTTTGTATTCGAAGTATTAATCATGAATAATTTATTCAATAATTAAAAATTAAAACATTACAATTATTATCGAAATTATCAAATGAAAACATAGGGTAAGTACCCCTAAGTTTTCGCTGATTTTTTTTGCGACCGCGTCTGCAAAAAAATTCTAAAAAAAAAAATTCACGGAGACCCGCAAACGAAACATCCAAATTGAGTAACTAAATGTATTTAACTTAACCAGGCATGGTGTTTTTTTCTTTAAAACCACTCAAAAGCACTTAAAATAGTCTGAATACACGGCATATTTTTTTTCAGACAAAAAACGGCGAACGACGAACTTTGACAGATAACAGTATAAATATTTCATATGGCACTTGTTTTTATGAATGGCTAGATAGCTAGCCCGTTTTTTCCTCTAAAAATTGATATAAGAATGAAGGTGCTAGCAAAACAAAATGGTTGTAATATTTGCTACAGATTAGGTGGGTACGCGCGAAACCGAAAGTCGGTCGCGCAGCGCAAATGTGAAAAATGACAGAAACCGAAAGTCGGTTTCGCGGCGCACGAGAGGTATAATAATAATACGCTTCCGACCTCGATTCGAATTATATTGATAAATCCTACTAATATTAAAATGTGTAAATTTGTATGTTTGTTATTCAAGCATGAAAAAACGGCTGAACGGATTTGGATTTCTCAAAAAACTGTTAACGCTAAAGAAGTCGCGGACGGCCGCTATTAGTTGGTTGGTAATAAGGCTTCTTCCTAGACTGTAAAATCGTTGTAGTAAATTTTGAATATTTCCCTGAGGGTTTAAAACGATAAATTCATATACTATAAAGTGTACAACAAAAATTACCATTGGTCCGTTTTGCAAATATCCAACAGAATAGGTTTACGTTTCTAATAACTCCAAACATCGAATGTGAATTTCGTAAATTATATTTTCATTGAGCATTGGCGATTAAATTCATCAATTCATACATTCGTTTTATTCTATCTTAATTCACGGTACCACTTTAGCAAATATTGATGTACGATAACAGTGGTCCATTAATTAAAAGATCGCTTAGATTGCGGTCTGTCTTTTTTTTATGTTATAGGGGGCATACGAGCAGACGGCTCACCTGATGGTAAGTGATCACCGTTGCCCATGGACACTTGCAACACCAGGAGCATCACAAATGCGATGCCGGCCTTTAAGGAAGGAGTACGCTCTTTTTTTGAAGGCTTTTGGGTCGTATCCGGTCCGGAAACACTGCTGGCGACAACATATTCCACAGTTTTGACGTACGTGGTAAAAAAATTTGTTGTTCTGTCTCCCGGTGTGGTTTTTATTGTCAGTGCTTATTATAAATTTTACAGATTAATGCTATGGAACGGTATGAAGCGGTCACGAGACAGCCGTTTGGCAACGTTGCCTTCACGTCAACGTGCACCGAGAGTCACGTCAAAGGTACCAGGTTAGCATAACCCACGTAGACGTAATCACTGTAAGAACACACAAGCGTTAGTCAATCTCACAACATTCTATCTCCTTTTGGCAACTTATAAACAGGTTGAGTGCAAATTGTTTTTTATTACTGTTTACAGAATATTAAATTAAATTTGGTAAATTTTACTTTGATAAAGTCAGTTTTTCATTACATTGAGAAGTCAAAACTATCTAAAATTACTTTGTAGAAGATCATCCAAGGCATTCTTGAAATTTTATTTGAAAATTTATTTATTTCCGAAAGTTACCTATGTATGTGTGTTTATGTCATGAGTGAGATGTTTTGATTGTGCAGTTGAATGTATTGCCGACCTACAAAATTTATCGGTCCCTTTCTTTATAAAGAAAACTTGGTGTTTAAAAAAGGATGAATATAAGCTCCGTCTGTTATTTATTGAAAGTCTTAACACTTACTTATTGTTTCATAACAATAGGAAGAGGACAGAGATATTATTAATGAAATAATTAACAGTGTATGCCATAGGCGTTAATATATAAGCGTAATATAATTAATAAACGTATAGCCAGAAGCATGCAAGAACTGCGATTTTGCCATTTTTCCCCAAAAATAATGTATCAAATAACAAATATAAAAGTTTTCATATTGGTATAGGTTTGACCTTAAGGCGCTTTAATCTCCTTGAATGGAAACTGTATATTCACCTACCTAAGCATTTCTGCATACCTCAATATCTTCTTTGTTCGGCAACAATGGAGCTTCTAAGATGTTTTTCAAGCAAAAGTCTTCATTATCCAGTTCGAAGTTGTATTTCGTGACTTCCATAATGCGTTGCCAGTGACGCGATTTCATAGCCTTGTTGGCCATCAGCTCCAAAAGAGGGCACATGTCGTTGAAATCGTCTATGGTCTTCTTTAACGCGAAGAATGCTGGCCATTCTTTTAAACTGAAATAGGAGAAGATAAAATAGTTGTTTCAAAGTAAATACAGATAAAATTTTACTAAGTTTTATGTTTTTGCACATAATATTACTGATATCATAAGAGAGAATGTAGATAACAAAGTATCACGGAAATGTGATGATAGGTCATATTTAGGTATTTGATTGAAACAGCTTACTTCTATGTATTAAGTTGTTCATCATATCAGCATATTTATGTCCCCGGGCCCAGACCCTCAACACTAGCTCGTTGCGAATTGATGTGTCATATCAAGCACGGATAATCTTGAGATAATAATTTATGGTTACATATCCTATCACAAAACACAGAAACCTCTTTCTGGGTTCTATGCATCTTATGATCGGGCATTGCGAATATTGCTTAACTTCTTCATTCGCAGACCGAACGCGATAACTACTGCGATATCGATCTCCTCATCAGAATATTCAATAGACTTTAGAGGTGGGTCGTCGACGTATTTTTCGTCGACGAAACGAAACCGTCCACTACCGTCCATCGACTAGTTGATCAACTAGTTGAATTCTTCGACTAGTTGACGTGATAACGGCAGGCTTTAAAGGGTTTATATCAACTACGCGGTGACTGGTCTGCGGTCGCGACGCAACGACGACGACGGGGTATTTATTTAGTATTCGCTTTACATTATAGTCATTTAAATGTTTAAAAAATAAATTACAAATTAAACTCATAACATAAACATTCAATTTAAACGAACTTTGCACTAAATTCGCATTCACGTGTCCCTTGACCTTGACCTCGCAACACACTTATTTCAAATTTCAATAAACAAAACTGCAACTACTTGAGGAAAACCATTATTATAAACCCGTTCATCCTGCACTGCATCGTTTAGCCAGATCCATCGACGTACTCTTTCACGCAATATAAAAATACTCTTACCTTTTCACTTTAACAACTCTAGTTTAAAAAATGAACAAATATCGACTCCCATAATAATATATAAACTGTGTAATAATTAAATCTCTTTGGGGCCTTCCAATTAAAATACTGATATATACAATTTACGCAAACAGCTTGTACATACTTTTCTGTCATTCTAAAAAGTCACATCGACGCTGGAGGGCTCTGTTGGTCAGCGTTTGTTGGGCTAACCCCTTTTCTTGTTTGACGCAGTGTGTAGAGTATATACTGAACTGTAAGAACCTAAAAAAACGTAAACAAGCTGAATAGTTGGTGTAAGTAAAGTAAATTCTCACATACCCCTTTGGTAGTTTGCGGCATCTGTTCTGGAATTCCATAAGTTCATTGTTGATCTCTTCTATATTCACCTCGCCCCAGGGTATGTCGTAGTAGCTGCTGACGCGGTCGATGACGTCATTGTACAGTTTATACAATTTCTGCAGTAAATTGAGCTCTTTCCTGATCTGCGCAAGTTCAGGATACTCGGTATGTGGTCTTCCGAATAACTCCTCACCGCTTTGGTACGTTTGAAGTTTACGCCACATGCCATCGAAGCGATTCTGGAGGTTTCAAGGGAAAAAAGAAAGAACAATCATTTTAAAGTAAGTAGTAAGTAATAGCTAGAAATTGAAATGTTTTTGATATTATTTACTTTGTAAAATTCAGTTTCAATCTTATATGTTGATGTGGTGAATAAAATCTTAACTTTTGGCTTTTAAGTTCACGTGTCTGTCTGTAGCTATTGTTATAATAAAAATCTTTCACACACCTGAAATAAGATTAGCCTGTCAGAGGCTTCTCTTGGACTCAGCCCTGCCTGCATTGGCCCGGCGTATCTGTATTCGTGGACGTATTCAGAGTTGTCTTCGCGGAACCTATTTAGCAATAAATTCAATTAAGTCGCATGTAAAAATAAATTTACTTGGCCTTTATGGGCTGGTGTGGTTATATATTTCTTCGCAATATGCTAGTTGGAACCTAAATAGATCGATTTCACTTCATAAAAGCAGAAGATTGCTGTAGATATTTAATTTAAAAAAATATTTTTAGTCTATATTTTTTAAACACTAAAAACGCTGCTCGCCACATCCGCCATGATTGTTACGTCTCTTGTTGTAGTAAACAACTAAATATCATTCGCGTGTTACTGTGGGTGGATTCTTTCGTCTGACTAAATTTATCTTAAAACACTTTTAATTATGGATGCTGGCTTTGTGAAAGCAGAAAGCACAAATCTGCCAAGAATAGACTCATTGATGGTTGGTGATTTTTTTGCACTAAACGCTGATTTCTGCTCTGCGGAGCAAAGAAACGACAAGGCATCTATGTAAGTACAGTGCATTTAGTATTACAATGGTGCCAATTCTGGCGTGATTCTCTAAATTTATAACTAAATTTAAGGTCAGTCTCAACATTTCATTCTGTATAGAGAAGGACAAGGATGCACTGTTGTCAAATTTAAGTTTAGCTTTAGAGAATTATGCCAGAATCGACATCAATGTAGTATTAAACATAAAACTGATACAACATATGAATAAGTGTAATAAAGTTGCGATTTCTTTCGGCACTTTAATCCACAACTTTCCTGGAGTCTTCAAGGATGTGTTTTTATGTTCTCGTACAATACAATAATGATAATTACTTTATTTTTCGTGGTATTTATTAGAAATCATGTTTTTTTAGTATAAACTCAGATAAGTTATTTTCTACGTGCTTACGAGTTTTTGTTTACTACAAGTTGACGTCACAGCATAGATAATCTATAGACTAAAATGGCCGACAGCATTTTTGTATGTCCATGAAAAGTCTATTTTAAAATAAAAGATTTGTAGCTTTCTAGGTCTCAAAAAAATACAATACATTCTTTGCCGGTCTAATAGAACATTTATTACCCATTTAAAACCATATTCCAAAAAGGTCAACTAGCCTATTGGATTTTACTTTCATTTAAAGAGAGCTACGACATAACGAATTTCCAGCTCGAATAAGAGCGCGTCATCTTGGGAAGTAACCTCTACCTTACAGAAGACCTTACATAGTGTAATAACATTGACTCTTTTTTTGTTTCAGCGATGAGTAAAGTTTTAGGTCTCCACGGGGATGTAGATGGGTAAGGGTAGGCCACGCGCAAATTATACGGTACCTACAGTATGTATAACTCAAATTTTTACAGGCTTTGGCGGCCGCTTACCATCAGGGGGCCGGGTTTAGTCGTTTACTACCCTCTTTATAAAAGAAAGACTGACGACAACCTGAAGTGGAAAATGGTAACTGGAAAAGTAAGCGGAAAATACCACTTGGAAGAAGCTCGACACGTTGGTTTAATCAGATCGGTACAGTTCACGGTGCTCTACACTCGGCGGCAGATCGAGATAGATGGCGTCAAGTAATTCGCAACAAATTCTTGCTGCAAGGAGGTTGTCACGACCCTCAGCATTGAGAAATGATTAAGATGGACTGGAGTTGTTCCATTCCTTTCTGGGGGCCTTTTTTTGTAAGCCTCTTCGAACTGCGGCTGCATCCTCAGCAGCTGCACTTGAGAAGCCAACGCGCGCGCCTGTAGCTGCTGCCAGGTGTATCGCAAACTTTTATAGGCAGCTTTTGGCTTACCATCAGGGGGACATATGTTCATTTACCTTTCTCTTTACATATAACCTATTTAAAATAAGTTGAACTGGAATTATCCTCTTGGCCTTCTATTGTTAAATTACCTGTCTAGATTGTTAAAAAGATCCTCTTCGAATTGCGGCTGCATCCTCAGCAGCTGCACGTGGGAAGCCAGAGCGCGTGCCTGCAGCTGTTGCCAGGTGTAGCGCAGGTTGTCGACTTGCTCCAAGTCTTCTTTACTCACCGTAAGCTCGTATCTAGTGATCACGTTGAATGCTTCCTGATCAGTCAAAAGAGACTAAGGTATTCAAAATTTGATAAAAGAAAAAAAATTGCTTACGAAATTTGGATTAGCATATTTGAGCGATGAAAATAGGATATTAGTGTAATTTATTTCTTCTTAACTATCGTTGCCTTATATTTTTAAATGAATTCTTTGGAATTTCTGGTCTAGTTAGAACTTTTTGTAGTTTGATTAGGATTTTAAATGGTAACTTGATCTCCTGCAAATTTTGAGAATTTACGCCTAAAATATTAGCTCTATTTACTACCAACACAAAATTACATTTAATTTTATATATAAAATGTGCATTATTTTTAAAATGTTATCTAAGGTTATTGTGTTGTGTGTTTTATCATTCTTTTTATTTATTTTTTCATTAAAGAAGATGACATTTATGAATTTAGGTTAATAGCTTTACTATCCATCTTCATTTACCTCAACTGGATCTATTTTCAGTTCCATATCAACCTCTTGTTCTCGAATCTTCTTAAGTGTCTCCATGATCATTCGGACGTCATCCAAGTCACGGATAGGACGCTCCAGTTTGCGTTCAAGATCATTCATTATAGCGTAAACATAGTCCATTTCGCGTTTGTACTTTTTTCGCATTGCTTGACTTAATCTGTGCATGCCATCTAACAACAAAAAGTAAGTTCTTCATATTTTTTTCAATTGAAAATACTGATAGTTTGCAGTAAAAATATGACGATTGTGATGTTTCCATCGACTTACAGCATACTGCAAATAGTTCAACTTTGTATTTGCAGCATAGGTTGCAAGAGCGACACGGAGCAAGACTAACATCAAGTAGATCAAAGAATTTTCCAAAACATAGCTACAGAACTAGAAAAATGCCATGTGATCTAAAATATGGACATACTTTTCAATTCTGTCGTCAATCCCAGTTTTAGTTTTTCAGTGGACACTGCCAGACAGTTGCCAATCACAAGAACATCAGGTTCGGTCCCTAATTTGGCCTCTAATTCGCTGTGTTTCTTTAGGGAAAGTTCGAAGTCATTTAAATTCCACGCTAACAATTGCCGTAATGTTTTCTCGCATTTCCAAAGGTAGTGGTACGGACGCCAACGTTTCACAAGATTGTTTAGTTCCTGTAATTACAATGGAATTATAAATACATACGCATTTATAAATCTAAAGAGTTTATTTTAGTGAAAATTCCTTTAGGTTTATAAACGTGGCATTAATGGTTAAAATTATAAATATCATAAACATACGCCTTTTCTTGTGTAATAACTACAAGGTGCCCTGAACGAGAGGATAGCCTTAATACCTGTAAATCTAATACAATGTTACGCTACATTGGAATACCTGTGTAAGATTTTGGCTACAAACCAGAAAGCATACAAGTACCAGGTTAATCTTTAGAATTTTTACTGATCTACTGCAAGTGTGCTTCAAAAATTTAAGCAGATAAATATGTACCTTAATTTTTATCAATGTTCTATCACTGTATTGGCGACTACCTGATGTTTCATCTTTCTATAAAAAATGTGTTCCTATACTTTTAAATAAGAAAACGATTTCCTAGTAATGATATACCTACTCACCGTTTTAATGTTCTGCGTACACGACGACAACAAGGATAAAGTCTTCACCACTTCTTTATTCTCCATGACGTGCGTGTAGAAGTTCTTTTGTTGGAAAGGGAACGAGGGTTTCTCCTCCGATTCGAGGCGATAGTGCTTCTTGCGCTTGATCTTGGCTGCTTCCATCACCTTCCCTTTCTGACCTCCGTGCTGTGTCGTTGATTGAACCTGTTCGTCAAGCTTCGTAACTACTTTGAGGAGCTGGTTCGGTTGGTTGTTCGCAATCTTCTTCCAGTTCACCTAGTATGGGAAACCGGGACGAATGGCCAGCGAGGAAATACACAAAGCACATCGAGTGCAAGCGTTTCGGGAGTGTGTGCGGACGATAACACGACAATTACACAGTGGTGATGACAAGCACAATACAATTGACGTCACGACAAAAATGGAAGAGGTGAAAAGAAAAGAAGAATGATTATTTTAATAATTTACTTATGAACATTAGAGCATTGTCAAAATAAGTCAATAATTTATTTACGCTTTAAAATATCGATTAAAAGTAAGTAAGTACCTATTGGTATAAAAGTATTGAAAAGTGAAAAAAAAATAATTTTTAATTGTAGTAAATAAGCTCATTAGTATTGACATCATGACTGTGGGTTGTAATTTTACGATTTATTCGTTAATACGACTAATACGATTACAATTACTTTCAATAACACCAATGATGCTAATTCTTTATTTATTGGATAATGTTAGGCTTACTTAATAATGAAGAGAAATATTGATAAATTTTAAACATAGTGAAACTTCGGAAATACCTGTTACTTAATAGTGAAGATCATGTTTAATGGAATTGTATTACACGTTCTTAGCACAAACTTATTGTATGTTATTATTTATTATGGCAAAAGTACAAGCAAATGTAACTGAGATGCCTAAATTTAAAACTATGAGAGAAGGTGAAATGATATGCAATAGACTGTACGTTTAAGTTTTGCGTTTGCGTTTAAGACTCAGTTTGATGAACCGAGGTACATGTGTAAGTCTAAGTCTAAGGCTAAAGTTATATTATAAAAAGCCTTTATTAATATTATTACTCGCATAGTTATTAATCATATTGAACAGACCTTAGGTAGACGAATTATGTAACATACTTAGTACGTAGGTACATAGCTATATACTTGGATATAATATGTACACAGCGATTTACTTGAACAGACCTAGTTTATAATATAAAGCTGAGGCCTTAGTACGAGTTTTTGACAGCTCCATAACGTATTGACGACATCGTATTTTTTTTTTATTTTGGAAACAAGCAGTCATATATTTTACAAAAGTAGCTTATGTTAAACACTTTTTATGAAATAGACCTAACATTACAGTAAAAAATTATATGATGAAATATTTATATCATATGTATATATATATACATATGGTATAAATATTTCATCATACAATTTTGTTTTTGCGTACTTGATCTTAATTTTTAATTTCAAGCCTCTCCTGAAAATTTTACAGTAAGTTTCCTTTAAATGTAGCAAGAGACATATTAATGAGATCCAATTCAGACAATTCCTCGTTGTACGTGTTGGAAATTTTCTATGGAAAAAGCTAGTTTGTTCTTACGTCCCATAGAGGTACTGCTTGATTTTCATAGAAACTTTGACGTTACGATAAGTAACGGAGCTGTCAAAAATTCGTGGTTGGGCCTCTGAACATGGCATCTATTGCGTGACCTTAGCCATGAACAATAATGTACCTTATAGCATAAAAACGGTTAAGCAATTCTACCTGTAACTGTCTATGATTCATGATCATGAGTTAATTAATATTTTTTATATACCCTGCTTATTTTTCCGCCTGTCCATTGCGCCACACCTTTTGATAATCCGGAGATATGCTTCCCCGCTACTATAAGCACCTCTTGGATTTCCTCGAGTGTAGGCTTCACCGAAACATTTGGAATCATCAACGTCGCTTGTAGTAGGAATATGGGTTTCTTTGAAGAATCTGGTTTTATAAAAGGTCCACGTTATTGCAAAATGCATGTAGCTAACAAAATAGATGGAAGAGAAGAAAGGTCACAAAAAATGGAGAGAATCTTTTTTTCCTTGACGATATTAAGCCGGTGGGCTCCTACGAAATTAGATGTGAATAAAGAGAACGAAGTGTGTACGAATCGTGCCTTATAGCACTCTACCCAATGCATGTCAGCGTGGAGATAGGTAACTGCCATGTAACTACTTAAATAGACTTTCTCTACGGCACTGTGGAATACTATTATAATTTATCAAATATCTAGAATTTAAATAAGATTTATATAGGTAATTAATTGTATTTTCTTCGGAATTTTTGGAACAACACCAAGTTTTTAATGGCAGTTCATTTAAAATTCACTGCGGTTTGGTGAGACGGCGGACCACGATGCATGCGCGTGGGTGCGCAAAATGCGGGAATCTCTTCTTTAAATGGAAAATAATGTAAACTTCTTTGAATTATTACTGGGAAGGACAGATATATCACATTTTTCATATTTATGATATTATAACAAAAAATATTTATACATATTAGTTTCAAAAATTCAATTTTATGAGGTTGAATATAACCGTGAAAATATTACAAAATAAAAACGTGTTCACACCGTACCGTAAATTAGTGTACGAAACTCTTCCTACTGAAATAACTTTTACGTACTTGTGTTCGACTTCCCAGTCCATATTTTGGTAGGGCAGTAAGCTTTTAGTGCCAAAGATTTTAAAGCAGAAAATTAATTAATGTCTGTTATGAGTGTACATACCATATAGCTATGTAAAATGTATATATATATATAAACTAGGTATAGTTTTGGATTGTGATTCATGTCTTTCAATATATGGGCACTTCACTTTTGCTAATGGCGCATTAATTCCTCCATGTTGACTTTCTTTTGTCAAAAAATCTAACCAGTATCACTATAGTGTTGATGTGAGGATTCAGAACAGAAAGATACTGACATTGAAATCTTTTCACCCATTTAGAAGTTAAGATGGATTAAAGAAACATACTTACAAACATACATGAATACTCTGTACATTTAACTCTTTTTTTGGCAGTTTTTAAAAACTATTTTGAGATGGAAACGTGGGATTTCACATTTCACCGAATACGTACTTCTGATTTCATTACATCAAAACATGTAACTGAGATTAATTACGATTCATTAAGTTTGTTTAATAAAATTACCTACTCCAGTATATATATATATCTGCGAACTGCAAGTATAATTTAAATTATTATGAAGATAATGTTTAACTAAATAATTAAATAATTCAGTCATCTTTTGTGTTATTTATATTTAATCGAATAACTTCATATTGACGTACCTACGTTGAAAAGAAATATTAAGACGTCGTGAAATGCATATCTATTTTAATCATTTAAAATTTGGGGTCACGGTTCAAATAAGTAGGTACGATACGCACCAGGTATGCGATTTGCCGGCACATACCGCATCTGTACCAGGAGACAAGAATACACAAGAAAGTCGTAGCTCGATAAAGTATACGTAATGCGCATGTCTCGCGCGAGATTACTATTACGCATGCGCGTCAGGCATGTCAATAAAATATCAGTTTTGGATGACGTCAAAATTTGAGCCATTAAGGTAGCAAGTAGGGTAGTTAACACCTGCTTTAAGTATGCTTTTATGTAATGTTAAGGCACACTACAAAATTCATATTAGTACACACACATATTAATTTTAACGATGAAAGTTCTCTTGGTAACCGGACAGGGTCGGACAATGTTGTTGAACGGGCGAGTACACAGATCCGTCCGCCCGAGTACCAGGCTCACATAAAGGAGAAGTAGTGTGTACTGAAATTGTACTTGCGCAAACTCAACCTTAACACCGTCCGATAAAGTCTTATTATATATTTACCGTTTTTATCGTGCTAAATCGGCTTTTGCACGAATAACGAAGGGATGGCACAGTTTGTACAGGGAATTTAATAATGATGATCTATAATTTTAACATAAATATTTATTGTTGTGATTTGGAAATCTATGATGATGATAACCATTGACGCTTATTTTCTCTTATCCGTGCGTTTGGCATGGTGAATATGAAATTATACTTACTGAATTTTAGTGAGACGGACTAAAGCCAAATTTGGATTTTCCTAGGTTCAGTATGTTCAAAAAAAAGGGGTCCTATGGCATATATTCCACAGTTTCTGAAGTTGCCATGTCAACAGATTCAGCAGAAATTATCGAAAAAGGGGGTTATTTTCCATGCGAGTACTGCATGGAATACGACCCCCTCATTATAGAAGACAGTGATATAACACTACCTTTCGGTGATGTTGTATTCTGTTAGTAAACAAGGTTCCAAAACTCTACGGAGCTGAGGATAAGGTCAGGGTAAGCAATACGTTAGTGTAAGCAAACAAAATCAGAAATGGCTGCTTACCATTATGTGGATTAAATGTTTGTTCACCTTCTTTTCACATAAAAAAAGTATGATATCATCAACACAATATGATATACAACGTGTAACAAAAATAACGCACAGTCTGAAAGTAGTTTGTTACTCAATTTCAGTAATTTTCATTTTTATATAATCAGTAGAAGCAGTGTTATCTCAATTTAGTTGCATTTTAAAGTACCTCTTATTACTAAGTATTATGTATCGTATTCTTTTAGTTATCTTATATATAAAATTCTCGTGTCACAATGTTAGTTACCATACTCCTCCGAAACGGCTTGACCCTTTTTTATGAAATTTTATATGCATAGTCAGTAGTTCTGAGAATCGGCTACTATCTATTTTTCATACCCCTAAGTGATAAGGGTTGTCATTTTTTTATAATGTGGCATTAAAAATATACAGCCCTAAATTTTCACCCTTATTCCACCAGCCCCTATTTTTATGGCGGTACGAAGTTCGCTGGGTCAGCTAGTAATTATTATAAAAATGTCAATATTTTATTCGGATTACATTTTAAATACTTTTCTTTATTGAAATGGATTCAGGAGCCAATTAAAACCAATTACTTTCAAGACGTACGTTATTTCTGTTACACGTTGTATATACAGTGTTGCCAGGTCTCCAGATTTTACAGGAGATCTCCTGTTTTTCTGAAATTTCTCCTGTTCTACTGTTTTTCTACATGAATCTCCTGTTTTTTTAGAATACGATTTTCTTTCTTAAATTGCATGTTGAGTTGCATTTTTCGTCATTAATAATGTAGATAACCTTAATAATTATAAAATAAATGTAATTGTCTAAAGCAAAAATAGCTTTGAGGGGCGGCAGAAGCCACAGAAACACATTCGTTACTGGTCTTTATCTTGATTTGATTTACCAATTCTGGGGGGGTGGGGGGGTGCAAACCGGAAAAAGTACACCTCTGCATCTACTGTTTTTCTTGTAGCTGTTTCCATACATCTACTGTTTTTTTCTATAACGCCTCCCGATCTTTAAAAATCGGACCTGGCAACACTGTGTATATACAATAATAATAATAGTGCACGCAAATGTATAATTAACATTAATTGTTTTTTTGTTTACTGTATGATATCATTCACGCGAGTTAATTTTGTTATTCCATAATAAATTAATACCGTCATCAATGATTTCAGGATCCGTATTGAACCGCTTGATTATGAGGTCAAGAGTCCTCCTGGTGACCCTGATCAGGACGTCCACCACCTTCCTACTATAGTACCGTCTCATTTCATATACCGCATTTTTCACCATTTCCTGAAAAAATAATAGGTTTGTGGTGGTATCGAAGTGCAGCTTGGGACTGATTGCATTAATACATTGTTAACTAAGGGAGCAAAGAACCATTTTAAAGGCTAGAGCGTTTTCTTAATCCTGAGCTCAGCGAGTGATTCGAATTACGTCACTTGAGATTTAAAATAGTGTTGCTCCCGAGGTGGACACTCTACTTTTTATGAGAAAATAAGTATAAGTAAAATAAAATTACGAATATGTAAGAAAAGAACGTTTATTTATTTATATAGGAGAACAACAAGACAATCTTGGAAATAGGTCTAAAAACACATTTTCTAAAAAGATTTCAGCTTTCTTGCATTTTTTCGAAGAATGAAATTTTCATCATATTATGCTTTTGTATATTATTACTGTTCGCGGGATTTTGTAGGTAAAATACTTTGTATCACATTTTAAGCATACTTTCATTTTCATTACTTGAGGAAGATACACTTTTTTATAAATCCAAATAAATACGAATTTTATTTATCAAATAATGGACGAAGGCGGAATGTATTTCGTTCGTTTGTTTTTTATCACAGCTTTCTTTTTTATTCGGCAAATTGCGATTTACACTTGAGCTAGTTCATAAAATTTTCGTGATTGATCTCTTTGGGGTTTTTTTAGCGTGATAAGGATATTGTGAATTAAAAGTGGCGTAAGTACAAAACTAACAACAAAGACAACCGTCTGCGCAACTGAAGAATTAATGGAATCTTTTTAAATTTACGCTATCCTGGTCAAGCGGACGTGAAAAATTTATTGTAGTGTTGATTACCTGACAGAACACATTCACATTACACATTCTTATTTAGGATAAAGGAAGATTTATAAAATAGGAAGACGATGGCTGCATGATAAATTCTTCACACGTCACCTTGCCTTTGCCTTCCGAAAAAGGGAATTTATACATAAAAAAAATCTTTGGTGATTGGAGTTTTTACTATCAATATCTACATTCCTAATTCAAATCACTTTTAGTCCCTAAGGATTAAAACGCTATTTTTGTCCCTGTAAACAGAGAACAAACGACTTCTTTTCGAATAGATGTGAAAAAAAAAACAACTTGGGTTCTGCTAAGTTTTTTTGTTCCTACTGCTGATGAGTTTTTCGCGCCCATTCTTCCCATCAGCTTAAAGATGTCATGAAAAAATATTAGTCGATTCAAAAGAGCTCTCAATATTTGAATTTATATTAATTTAACGTTTATGAGTAGGTACGGCTGCAATTGACTTAGCATTAGATTACCTGCATGCTTTTGGACAGTCCGCCCGCTGGCGTGGACAGCAGTTTATGTGGATTTTCGAAGCATTCCCATACGGCCGACCAGTCCTGTTGGCCGCTCGACGTGGAGTCCGCGGGTGTAGACGCGGGACCGCTGCCTTCTTGAGGATCATCTAGAAAATTCATAAAATCAAGGAATTATTTATGGCGGAAATTATTTATACGGAATTATTATTGAAAAAAGCGGAAGCGACACACGCTGGACTACCTGATAAAAATATTAAAACCTTAAAACTGACTGCAGCGCCAAGAGACGGATAGAGTCACATACCTAGATTGAAGTAGACGCCGCATGTAATTCTAATTGTATAGAAACCGAGCGTGTTAGATTTTGAGTAAACACGAGAACAAATAGGTGGGGAAAAAGCTTGGACCCCGGTCACCTATTTGAATTATAATTTTTTTTCGAGATAAATCAAAATTGCTGTACTCGTCTCATACATGCGAGCAGCGGTCGGGCAAAGTTGTATGAAAATCCATATCTGCCGAGTTTAGGCAACCAAAAAAATTACATAGTAAACTCATATCTGTCGTGTACATATAGCAACGACGCCTGACGCGGCCAGGAGTAACCATAGTGACACAATGCTACTGAAATCATTCTGCCACTTTTTTGCGGAGGGAGAAATATGCACACAAATGCAGTCCAACATACTTCCGCAAAAAACCTAAATATGAATGTAATTACGGCACGTACACATAAAAACACACAAAATTTTGCATAAATGAAACTTAAGATTTTTTATTAACAGATCTGAAATTTGTACTGGCAAGTCGATTGTTATGTGGAAAAAAGTCCGAGGTTTAAATTTCTATTAAATAATATTGATTTTCCGTTTAAAAGTGATTACATAGAAATAACCCCATTTACATAGAAGAATGATGATATTAAATGAAGCAAGGATAGGAGCGCAGTTTATGAGGAATAAGTAAATATATATTGTATTTTAAGCTAAGTAGAAATAAGATGCGTGGAGCATAAACAGAATAATAAGTAAAATGTAAGTAAAAATTATATATGTATAAATAAGGACCAAGAAAATGTAAGTAGTGTAAATAGAACAAAAGTAAAATGTATAAATAAAGACAAAGAAAAAGTAAATAAAATAAATAAGGACTAAGAAAATTACGAGGATAAAATAAATAGAGACATATGGGAAATAAATACCTATGTACATAAATAGGATAAAAATAATCTGTGAACAAACAAGAGAACTAGGAATTAGTAATTTAAGTAAAGAATGGATCTCAAAATGAATGTAAGAAAAGAAAGCAACTAATTTGTATAAAATAGAAAAATATATATAATAATTTTACCGACCGACGTTTTGTCACCCACGAATCCCCTTCATCTATCAATACCCACTATCACCCACCAATTCCCCATATCAACCATCAATCCCCACTATCACCCACCAATACTTTATTATCTACCATCAATCCCCACTATCACCCTCCAATCCCTTATTATCACCCACTTATCCTCTTATCAGCCTCAAATCCAATTTCACCCTCCAATCCCTTTTTCACCTACCAATCTCCTGTGCTCATTTAGTTTAACAACTTTCTGATGTTGTTACTCCTCCTTTCTCACTCTAACCCACAGCGCCGATTAGATTAGTGTGATTCTACCAAAATTAAAAAAAAAAATGTAAAGAATACGCACGGCGCCATGTATGGCAGCGTGCGGTAATCTTACGTCTATGCATTAACCTCCGTTAATGCATTTTTTGTGCCAGAGTGTTGAAAAATATATTACCTACTTACCGTCGTTAATGAGAAATTCGAAATCAGGATTAACTTCTGTGGGTCTTATTTGTTGCGCAGCTTTCTTGACTAGATCTAACACTTCTTCGACAGCTTCTTCAACCATAAGACTCTTGCGGTTCAGTTCCACACAAGCATTTCTTTCGAAACAGTAAAATAAATTAGATTAGTATGTATTTGTATGTCAATCGACGAAAAGGGACAATAAGTGGCACATTTTTACTTTAGGTTTTAATTTTCTTAAATTGTAAACATTATTTTAGATTTATTATAGCTTAGATATACTGTATTAATTTATTTAAGATTAACAATTAAGTAAGTATGTTTACAAGTATTTACCTACAGCCACTTTCCACATTCTCCATGAATTCATCTACTCTCCAAGGCGTTTCTTCTGAAAAGTCAATATGAAATTACATTTTTTTTAATTGTCACTTAATTTAATCGAAATAATTAAGTTACTAACACAAATAATAAAAATGGCAATTTATTTAAAAGAACTCTAATGTCGAAGTTCTACAATTATCCAAAGTCACTGTTAACTAGCAGCAAATTTTAATGACAGAACTTAAATTAACGACTTCTTTTTCAATTCTCAATTAATTTTACAAGGAACGGAAGACTAATTTAAATTCCACCTTTGACATTTGTACAAGAGAAGTAAAACTTGCCTGGTAACATAATCAAGGTAACATGCTGCATGCCGGAGAGAACGTAGATGATCCTGTTGTTGTAAATGTCATGAACTCTCGTCACCAACACGTCAAAGCATTTGATGGCGTCGTTCGCCCTGTCAATGAACTCCTTCCAGTCACCACTGGTCCAAGTAACGTGGCGAAGGCCAGAAAGATGGGAAGAGAGGCGGTGTTACTTATACATTAAGTATTTGCACAAGAGTAGAGAAATACCTGGCAACGCAATCAAGGTAACATCCTGCATGCCGGAGAGTACGTAGATGATCCTGTTGGTGTAAATGTCGTGGACTCTCGTCACCAACACGTCGAAACATTTGATGGCGTCGTTTGCCCGGTCAATGAACGCTTGCCAGTCACCACTGGTCCAAGTAACGTGGCGGAGACCAGGAAGTAATAGGGAAGAGAGACGGACCACTTGAGGCAGAAAAAGAGGACGAACTTCGAGCTTGACGCGGCGCACGGTGCAGAGGTAGTCCCGTAGAAGGAACTAACAAAATAGCAAATAAAATACATGTAAGAAATTTATTCCGATTACGTAAAACAGCGTGGGGATTTTCATCAAAATCAGTTAATATTGTTTTTAAAAACTACTGTATTTAGATAACAAACAATATAAGTGTATAGTATAATGAATCTAAAAAAAAGATTATCCATCATGCATTTCTTCTTTAATTGCCTTCTTTACATTTGAACTACGGTTTCCTTTCAAGTTTGGCGCGTTATACATTCTCGGCGAGAGATCACGGTGTAATGTTTTATCGAGATCGAGCGTTGACGAAAGGTATATAATATAGACAAATAATTCCTCCTTCCTCGCGTAGTTTTGTCGATTATATCGAGCCGGCCTTTCTGCACGATCGAGATGAAAATTGTAATTGAGGAGCTTGCAAACAAAACGGTATAATTACATAGAATTAAATTTTACAGGAGGTGTATAAAACTGAATGAAATACCTACAGTGTGGATTTCGCATGTTTTTTAATTTATAAATTAAAAAACATGCGAAATCCACACTGTAGGTATTTCATTCACTGTTTTAGGTAGTTATAATTTGAAAATTATTTGAAATTCAAATTCAACAGCCCCGAAACCACCGGACTGTAAAAAAATAGACCAGATGAGTAGTTACCATTTTGTTCGCCAGCTCCTCAATTAACATATGAGTCCATGAAGACCCAATCGTACCTGTAAAGAGTCGTTGATTAGCGTGAAGTAGTTCTTCTTTGCGTACAGTGAATTGTAGATGATCGGCAGTTCCAGCCCCATCTTGACGAGGCAGTCTAATTCGATTTACAGCAGTCGGATAGTGTGGTAGAGGTTCATGGTGATGCGACCGCCATCGTATATCTTCAGCATCATGTTGTTCAGGCTGTCGCTGTCGTTCTCGGGCTAGTTCAAGTCAAGGTTCTACAAGATCAGGCCCATTAGTACCTGTAAAGAGTCGTTAATCAGCGTGAAGTAGTTCTTCTTCGCGTACAGCGAGTGGCAGACGATCGGTAGTTCTAGTCCCATCTTGATGAGGCAATCAGACTCGCGTAGCAGCAGTCGAATAGTATGGTCCAGATTCACGGTGATGCGACCGCCCTCGTCTATCTTCAGCAACGTGTTGTTTAGGCTATCGTCCACATCCCATAGCTGTAGAACAAAATCCAAAGCTTAGATAATATCAAGATGGCCGTAGTCACAGAAGATCAAAATAGATAACGCAAAAATAGGCAGTTCACGTACTAAAAATATGTCATATAATGTATTTGTTCTTTACAAACTTAAGTAAGTAGGTATTTTTGGAGCGACTTTAACAGGAATGATGTCGGGGTAATGTAAACGAAATTATTGCTTTAATCCGTCAGTTAGTTAAACATAAAATAATAGACACTTCTTATTTCTTTTGTGATTCACCAAAAAATTTACAAAGATAAAGCACATCAAAGTTTGGTAGCGGGGCCTTGTGACGTCACGTCTAAGCAAAAATTGTACCAAGACAATGCAATATTTCAAATCAATATGTATCTCTGTAATGTTTTAATTATATAAAAAAAGAAAACAACGCGTCCATTTTTGACAATCTACCTGAAAGACGAAAAAATCAAGTCAGTCACATCCCTATTAGGGTGAAGATTCTCAATTTGACTATGATTCGACTATATAATTACCACTTTCACATTTTCTCGATGGCCGCACAATAAGTAACGTTTTCTCCCTTTTTAAAGAGCTATCAATTTCATGGAGGTATTGCTTAGTCTATTCCTCTTTGTATATATACGAGTAATGTTAGTATTACGTTCTGGTTTATCCAGATCCTTTTTAGGAGACGACCTGGGAGCGGGTGTTGGTATACTTGCACGTGACGTCACAGTACCGGGTACTCTCAGTCCATTTTCTATGTGTAAAATATAAAACTAACTTTCTTGACGGCCCACATGGGATCCTCGTAGGAGACTACTAGAGAGCGGGTGTGGAATTATTTGCGTGTTACGTCACCGGCTGCCGGCAAAGAGCGCAGCATCGGGTTCTCTCAGTCCATTTTCTATGTGTATAATATAATACTAACTTTCTGGTTCATCCAGACGGCCCACATGGTTTCCTCGTAGGAGACTACCAGGAAGAGGGTATTTGCGCTTAACGTCGCCGCCTGCCGGCAACGAGCGCAACATCGGGTTCTCTCAGTCAACTCTCTATGTGTATAGATAAACTCTAACGTTCCAGGTCATCCAGACGGCCCGCATGGTCTCCTCGTACGAGACAACCAGGAAGCGGATGTTGCAGTACTTACGCGTGACTTCACCCGCCGCCGGCACCTAGCGCAGCACCGGGTGATGATGATTCCTAAGGCTTTTCACTATGGGTATAGATAATACTAACGTTCTGGTTCATCCTGATGGCATGCATGGTCTCTTCGTACGAGACGACCAGGGAGCGGGTGCTGGAGTAGTTGCGCACGCGATGACGATGATTGCTAAGTCTTTTCTCTATTTGTATAGATAATACTAACATTCTGGTTCATCCAGACGGCCCGCATGGTGTCCTCGTATGAGACGACCAGGGAGCGGGTGTTGGAGTACTTTCGCGTGACGTCACCGGCCGCCGGCAAAGAGCGCAGTACCGGGTGCGCGCACACGTTCTCTACGGTCTCAGTCATATTGTGCATCAGACATCGCGACCATTTTATACGCCCTGATGAAGAGTGAAGATAATAAGTAATCATTTGAATGATAAAATTAATTCAGGCCAAGTCACAATACTTTAAAAAAGTTTAACAGTCCATTCAATATAAAATAGGTATGTTACTACGTATGCAATACTGATGAGAAATAAATATCGTTAAAAATATTGTTGGTACCCACTTAATCTGCCCCAGATTCTCACGAGTACAAATGAAATTCGTCAAGCTTTTTTAAATTTTTTCAGTAATATATAAGTCAATGTACCTAGACTTATTTACATGGTCCCTCGGGATGTGAAAGATGACTTTATGTTTTAACAAAGTTTTGTTAATAGAATTTTAATTAACGTTGACGATTTGTATTAGCTACCGAGTCAATAACTCGTCATAATGTTATATCAGAAAAAAGTGCAAACAAACGTAGCACGAAGACTCCTAGCCTATTTTATTATTATACTTGCAGCAGATAATGCGAATGCGCAATTAGTGAGTTAACGTGGAGACACTGTTTTCTATCAGAACCTTTGCGTGAATTTGTGACAAAATTAAATGCTGATTGCATCATTTGTATTCCAAATCATACTACGAAATTAATATAACAGGTCCAATTCATCATTGTTTTTGGTTATCATACAAATTTTTCCAATTCTGGATTCGACTAGTTCATTAATTGTATTGATAAAATTCTCACCAGCAACTGGCGAATAGTTCTTCAATAGTGGTGGATCTTCCCTCTGCCTCTTGAACATCTTCGTTATCTTGTCCACTTCCTTCTCACAGTACTTTAGGACACGATCGTATTTCTCACTTAGTTTGGTTATTTGGATTTTTTGGCTCACCTGAAACAATCGCGAAAGCTTTAATTACTTACTTATATAAGAAAGCACCCAGTTACAACTGTGTAACTTTCATATTTTTAACTAGTTTGTGCCAATAAAAACCTTTCATGCCCTATTAAAGAATTCTTTATTTTTGCAACGAAAAATAGCCGAATACTTCCTACAAGGTCTGCCCCAACTTTATATCGAAATTCATCAATATTGGTTAAGCAGCTTAGGCGTGAAAACGTAAAAACAGTCAGACAGACAGATTTTTAATTGGCAGTTCTTTCGCTTTTCGCTTATGATGTTAGTGTGGATAATATGTATGAGTATGCAAGTTAAATAAGTACCTTTGCTATATTACCTACTTTGTTATTGTTTGAGAAGACGAATTTATTTTTAGGTTCTACGAAGGAAGTGTTTCCGGTGAGGAACAATGAAATTGCTCTAGATAAATAAATTTGGGGACAGTAAATAAATAATAGCATATAACATTTCTTAGAAAGTTTGGTATCAGGTCAAAAGGGTCGGATTAATGCTCTTGCCATATAGACAGCGAACTAAAAGCAATGCTCTTTTTTCTGTGAGTCCGTATGAGACCAAACGAATTAAGTCTGATGTGCAGTAGTTAATTCGTTAGGTCTGCGAGCATGAAAGTTAAGCACTTTTGCAAGGGCCGGTTAGGCTGCCAAAATTTTATTATCTCGAGCTTCTTTGTGCTCGGAAGACACGTCAAGCCGTTGGCACCGACTGCATCTGCAGTCGTTAGCATTCATCAATCTACTGATTGTGGCCGATGATCTACTATCATAGGTCATTTCTTCTATTCAATCCATAGGGAAGACACGTTCTGCGGCATTGTAATATATCTGGAAGGTTGCAATTATGATGATAATGAACATAGAAATGTGAAGTCGGAAGGATGTGTCTTCCGACTTCACATACCTTATCGAACAAGACTTTAAAATGCATTAATGAGACAAAATATTAGGAGGCTTTTTCCAGGAAAACTAAAGAAAAAGTACCTAATGTTTGTTTTTGCTATGGGTGCCTACTGTGACGCCTTCACCTCGGTTTAGTTTTTGCTCAACATTTTGTTTCACAGACTGATTGGGCATAACAGATTGATACCGAGAATAATAATAAAATTATGTGTATTTTTTATAAAACCAACAAGAAAGAGACGACAGCGATTTAAATAGGATTAAGCCGTAATTTAAATAATATATATGATACAGGTGGCCGGCCCATAATGTACGCAGTACCTTTTCAAATCTGGTGAGGAACTTGATGCCCTGTGGCGTTTCCCACACGCTGGAGAAGTTCATCTCTATGGTGTTCCCTATGGACTCCCTGAGGGCGTCGGTCTTTCCTTCGAAGGTCTCGTAGTCTTTGTCGAACTCGCCATTTCTGTAGTCGAGGAAGTCGTATTGCGCACTGATCACCGCTTTTTTGGCTTCCTCGAAAGTTTGCATAGCCTCTTCCAAATCTGACCACCGAACAAAAGCATAATCGAGGTCATTGTGATGTCCACAACCTCAATTTTAGAATTAAGTTAATACTGACTAAAGTTTACTGGAAAGTATTTATACAGAAACTTAAATACGCTCTTTTCTTTAATATCTAGTCAATGACTTGCATCGAACGAAACTTTCATTACTGTTTTTTTTTATTTAACAGACAATATCAATGTATCTGCCTGCCTACACAATACGTTTTCAACTGCATTTTTCTTTTATTTATGCGAGAAACAAGAAATAAGCGACAGTGTCGCGCGGCAAACGTTTACTGTCGCAGAGCTTATTACACGATGTAGGGTTGTGTTTGTGTACTACATGTTTTAGAACTTATTATTCTGTTTTTAATGTTAAAAGAATGGAAAACTAGCGTTAATGTCGCCTGATGGAAAGCGGCCAATATAACCAATAGACTTGCGATACAACACTATTTTTGCATGTGGCCTACCCTGACCTCCTGAAACGTATACACGGAAAACCCTTCCCGACTCGTGGAATAAATAGGTTGTACGCTTCTGGTATGTGGAGACTACTTCATCAAACAGTAGCAATAACTCAAGCCAAACACCTATATCAATGTAATTTACAACAATTAATTTTGCCAAATTAGAGTGCCTGATCATTATGCCAAATATAATATAATCCTATATACTATTCATTTAAGTCCAGGTCGCAAATATAAAAAAAACTCATATCGTTCCTCCCAATCCCAAAGATAAGCCTTGGGTTTGGGGCAATAAAATTGACAATGTGATAAGCTAAGTAAAGTAACTTTTCCAAGTATGAAATGAAAGAGAAAGCAGGGCTGTGTGACACCATCGTATCCGACAATAGGACTATTTAAAATAATCTAAAAAAATGTAGGTGGTACACGAGCTTCAGAAAAAGAAATACATAAGTAAGTAAGTATTTTAAATTAAGTTTAAATTCTATATTTGAAAATTAAGATAAATGCTGTTTTTATAAGTCTTACCTTCCCCGAGTAATAGACCCTCCATGCGTTTCTCGAAGAGGTGACTGTAGTCGTCCATGATGTCGAACATAGCGATTATCTTAGTCAGCCTCCTACAGAACGTGTCAAACTTGCCGAACACGTAGTTCTCGGAGAAACTGAACTGCTCCGTGTTGGGAAGGAATTGCTGGTTTTTAACGAATAAATAGGTTTCCCTGAAAAAAGAAGTCGGAGTTGTTCCCAAGAAACCGATCGAAAAGCTTAGCTGTTTGTTATTGCTAAGTTATATGATTGTTAATGACGAATTTTAAAGCGATGTTGTTGGTAGTACTATTTTTAGGTCGCAAGATTGATATGTTCTTAAAGTATTTTTTTGCTTTAATCCGTGCTGATTAAAAAGTAATTAAGGTAAACTGACTATAGTCACCCAGGTACGCACGAGTGCAATAGACTGATGAAAAATTATCGAGAATTTAATCAAAGAACACATTTTACGACATCCTAATAAGAAATAATAATTACTTGGGTACTTATGCTAAATGTTCAATATTGTTGAATAGTTAACCTACATTAAAGTTGTTAGAATTAATAACCAACTTACCCCATTACGAAGATATAAGCAGGGGGTATTAATTATTAATTGGAAAAAACGTAGACAATTTATTAGGAAATTAATAATCATATATATCAAAATCAGTGCAACCTCTGCCATTCCAAGATGACAGCTGAAGTTGACCCATGTCCTCAAGTTGACCAGTACCCTTAGAACGAACCAATATCGAATTCGAATAGTTTGCGAGTACGAATTGTCATTGTCACACACATGCTACATAAAACACTAACGTCAATAGGGATGATGACTAATTTTTTTTTCGTTTATCGGGTAGATCATCAAAAAGTATTGGACACGTATTTTTTCTTTTTTCACATATTATAAACATTGCAGAGATATATTGATTTGAAAAGACGCATGACGTCACGTTTGAGTACACTTTTAAGCGAAAATTCACTAAAGAGTGACGTCACGAGCCACTACTCCCAAACTTTGACGCGCTATAACTTTGTCATTTTTTGGTTGATTGCCCAAAGAAAACACGTATTTTTTCTTCATCCATTATTTTTTGATCATCTAACTGACGGACTTAATAGAATTTCGTTTACTGTACCCCGTCATCGCCCCTATTGTTCTCAACTTTATTTTATGTGATCCTTTGATACCTGTAAGTTTTATTCAAATTGATGCAGTGTATTAAACGTTCTCTGACGAGTGACCGCTCCTGTGACCAGATGGTTTCCTTGAAACGGCACGTAATGTACTGCTTGCATGTTTCTATCATTTGGTTCGTGATCTGCATAGAGTAATGGTTAATGGTGACGTAATAATGGTAAATGGTTACGTGTAGTAACATAATCTAAACTATTCTTGTCTTTTGTATCATCGTCAGGCCTAAAACATCTTCTCTGATGGGACTCTTGTGTCCAATTCAATATATACAGAATCACTAGCTGACCCAGCGAACTTCGTACCGCCCTAAAAAATAGGGGTTGTCCAGCGGACAAAATTGTGAATCTAAACCATTCTCAGATCCCCTTGAACACACACAAAAAATTTCATCAAAATCGGTCCAGTCGTTTAAGAGAAGTTCAGTGACATACACACTCACTGAAGAATTATATATATAAAGATATAGTCAGAACAGGTTTTAATCCACTAATAAAGCATAGAGCTGGTAGATATGTGTTGATTTAAGACTGTAAATGTAGCGGGCACTTACTGCTAAAATGCCTTCTGGAGCACGCATGAGCTAAAATAAACATAGGAAATTGACTAAGCATTTCCTGTCCATAAAGAAAAACCGGGTAGTGAGTGCGAGAGTGAGCAAGCTACCGTGATGCCTATATATTTTATAAATATTTGCTGAACCACCGCTTTCTCTGTTTTCTAGAGACTAGCCAATTTCATGCGATTGTCTCTCGTCCATTCTCTATGTCTTTGGTTATAACACTTTTTAGATCACCATCGATGACTAGTCAAGGCGCCAAACGGCCTCAACTCATAATAGTCTTTTTGCCTGTTTTAATTTTATTAACGGCGAAGATAAATTACAAAACGCAGGAGAAGAAATTAAGTTATAATTTTCATTATTTTAAAGCATGTAACTGCTTGATGTTTAAATCTAAAGAAAATATAACTCTTCATATTCTATTCATTTGACATTGTGGGTTATCTATAATGCGAAGATATAGCGCTGCCTTGCAGCTTAAGAATGGCTAGAAGAATTTCGACGCGGTCTGTGAGGGCCGCGGTAGCATAATTGGTCAGTGCATTCGCCCGGATTGCGAAGGGTGCGGGTTCGAGTCCCGTCTGCTGCCTGGTCCGCGTGGAATTTTTTCTAGTTATATTTTCTTTAGAAATTAAGTTGTATACAAGGCTTGCTACTAACTTTCTATTAAATAAAATGAACCTCACCTTTACCATTAAAGAAGAGATTCTTTCAGAGGTGTTGTAGAACTGAGAGATGCTGTGTATTAACCTCACTGTTTGCAGAAGGCTCAATATGGAATCCTTTATCTTCACTGGGTCGTCCAAGTACAGGGAGTGGCAGCACTTCTCCATCGCTTGGATGAACTTCGCGTTATCTTTGGCTTCATTGTAGCAGAACGTTATCTTATGGTCAGTATCCCGCCAAAGCTTGATGACTTTCGAATTGGCTAGCTGGAGAACCGTCAGTGTCATCTGTACTTCGTTGTCCTGGTAAAAGTTTCAATTTATTTTTACTATTTCAAACTTTTTGATTTTGACTGTGAGTACTCTATCCGAACGATGTTGTGGTGTGATGGATGAGAATAACTGGATCACAATTGTTTCATAGCATTCAGCTATGGAATTTAGAATTCATTTGTTCGTACTTGGTCGAATTCGCAAAAGGGCGGATTCTCATTTCGCCGGAACTGTCGTTGATGTAAATATTGAGGACTGAATGGATAATTATTTAAAAAGAAAAAGAATACTTAATACAAGGATTACAGTGAATTTGATAAAAACGACTTGTAAATTCTCCTGCGACTATATGCCACGATGTCTGATGTCGAGATTTGATCCGAATCAATGTGGACAAAACTAAATTTTCTTGATTTGATTTGAGATTGATTTGGGATCAAAATAAAACGTCCCACAAAGTTAATATTTGTATTTGTAACAACTTGGGAAAATCTAACAAGCAAAAATTTTGCAAAAGATGAATGGCAAGACCCGTGTAAATTTTGCGATGACACAAAGAAAATACTTCCCTGATCGTAAATGAAATTGGCGAAAGATAAATTTCCAAAAGTCTATAAACAAATCTTCCGATTATAAGTCTATAGATAGATTGTGGAGTAAATATCTACCTGTAAGTATGATACCAATTGCGAGAATTGAGCACCTCTCTTCTTCCAATACTCTAATTCATCCTGTGGGCCGCTAGAGTCTACTTCGCGTCGCAATTGTTCACTTTCACTTAAGATCTAAAGACAAGAAATAAATAATACACAGTAGAAAGATTACTCATTGTTCAGTATTCATTGTTTCTTTATTATACCATGAACTTTGTTAATTAAATAAATCTAAGCCGATTAGCATTCACATCAGGCAGGAGATTCCTATGCCAATTTAAAAATAGATTTTCGACTGCTTTTAGTAATAGGTTCCCTACTTTTCTAGGACCCCTAATCTTAATAAAATAAATAAAACACGAAACATATACTCTAAGTATTTATAAATGTAAAATGACAATAACGTCATGGTAAAAACACTTGCGTATGATGAAACTGAAAAAATATTGCAGGACATTAAATAATTTAGCTAATAGGTAACAATACATAATAATATACATAATGTAGTACAGTCCATACCATTCATATCATCTTATTATACGCAAAACTCACTAGCACACACCCACACACACACAAGCACGCACATACACACACACTGTTCACACTTTTCTGAATATATATGTCAGTTTCTTGGCTTTTCCATTTAATTTTGAATGAAATGGATTTATGATGCCATATGTGCTAAGGAGATTGGCGTTGTATGCCGTAATACAGTCATTTTGCCTAGCTCGGCAGCAGATAAATATGCAGTTATGTTAGAGATATTAGTACTGTTTTAGCCTTATAAGTTAAATTGTAAATCACCTCTTATTGGAAATAAATTATTATTATTATATTATCTTTGTGGCCTGTATAATGTAGTTAATACATTATACACGATAGATAAACACACTTTGAAAAGTTGATTAGATAAGATTAGTTATTCCACTTCTATATTAGCAAAACAGCAGGGTAAAAACTAAATATGAAAGATTCAAGTTCCACAAGAAAAGAAACCCGTATTACATATTTTAGAACATCATTCCTATTAAAACAAAAATAATTGGAAAGAAAATTATCTCTAAACAAAATTTAAGTTAAGTTTTCCTGTAAACGACGTCGAACGTAAATTAAGGAAATTAATAAGTTCATAAGTCTCTTCAGATACTAATGTTACCTTGTCTTACCTCCATAACTTTCTTTATCCATTCGCCCACACGATCTTCCAACATCGTTATAGTATTAATATTCTTTGTCATATCCTTCAGTTCACAGTGATCCTGCACCTTTTCCATCACGTGCAAGCCGTCATCGAATAGGTTTATTTGGTTGCACACTTCTTCACAAACTAAATGGGGTAAAAAGTTTGTTAGTATGTTTTCCCAGGGTATAAAATATTAATTAAGTTTAATATCATGAATGTCTTTTTATGTAAATAGATATAGAAAACAGAAACACAACACCAGCAAAAAGTGGTCATTGTGATCTAACCTAAGGCGGAAGTTACTTCAGCAAACGACTGTTAGTTAGATATTTCGCTCTAATTGGAGTGAAATCTCTGCTTTTATGCCCTACCTCTTTTGTAATCAAATCTTATTAAAGTAATGTTAACCAGCAACTTGTTTTTCTATAGAAAAAAACTCTCATGAGAACAAATATTTTGTAAGATTTAATGAAATGTTCATAATCGTGTGTTACCTTTTAAAGCGCTGCAAAAGGACCTCAGTCCTGGCAGCAGCTGATTTTTCACGATTGGAAACCTCGTTTCGTCTTCGTCACCATCGCTGCTCGGGTGCGCAAGTGCGCTCATGTACACATATTCCATCACCCTCTCAATAGCTGTCACCAAACCCACCTTCTCTGCGTTGAGGATACCGCAAAATCTGGTAGTTTAACAAAATGTTAGCACATTTCTTCTTAGAAATGCAATAGAATCGCATGATTACAATAAGTTATCAAACTAAATTAATGCTTTGGAAAGCTAAGTTAGTTTTAATAAAATGATTGTGATAACTTTTAAAGTTCAAGTGTTTCAATGAGATAAAGGCCAGATTTATTATGTCTCAATCTGTTTTAACCGCCTATAGATCGGTGTATCTCATAGACATGTTTATATATATTTATATAAATATATGTCATATAGTACCGTTCATCGCCGCCTTAATTCAAGCCGTTCAGTTTCCTTTGTATTTAATTCCAAGTATTCAATGCTGTAACATTACCCAGACATAACTTACAAATCAGCACCGTATCGTATCGCCTTGGAATCGAGTGTCCAATCTAACTCGCGGTGCACCCTCTAACGTCTCTATTACGTTCGGTTGACGGTTGCAGGCAGTGGAGATGACAGACGATACGGTGCCTGCACAAATCCTTTTAAAAGAAAAAAAAAACTTCTTACAAATCTTTATGGAATCCTTCTTCTGGTAACTGCTTGCTGACATTAATCCGGAACATATAAATGCATATGCCGGTGAATTTGACATCCCAGCCATCTGATAAGAACAGTTTCTTCTTAAGGGTGACCTGTGGCGGTGCCGGTTTTTGTCCCGAAGGCCTGGGCTTCGATGCTTCTGCTTGAGGCTTCTGCTCCACTTCCTCGACGTCTTGGTAGTACCAGAGCAGTTTGTTTCGCATGTGAGGCAGGAAAAGCTGATTGATGTCATCTAACTGTAAAAATCAAGTAAACGGAAAAACGTTTATAAGACCTAAGTGACAAAGTTCACAAGGCGGCAGACAATTTCAATCATAAACAACATAACAACGTAGTTTACTCCTTAAGAATCGATTTGCATATGTAAGGGGCCCGGTATGAGAAAATATGAGGAGTAAAATCTATCGATGAATGACATTATTGACCTCGTTACGTTTTTGTGCGCAACCTCATCTGCGCACCTTTCACTTTTAGCCATGGCAACGGATAAAAAACATTAAGTTGTCACAAATGTCAATAAAATAAATAAATTAAAAATAGATAAAATCGGAGCAAAATTAATGAAAACAAATAAATAACAGAATATAGAGAAATGCTAGTAAGTGTCCAGCACTCTGGAATAGTGATTTTCAGTACAGATGGAATTATAATACTTACATATTTACAAAATGATGACTAGTGTGTGATATTTTTGAAATTGTGTGTTTCCAGAAATACATAATAAAATATATGATGAATATCGCTGATGTTAGATGATAAAATGTGTGACATGGAACCTATGATAGTCGAAACCATGGGACTATTCCTGAGGTATCTCTACTTGTAACAGACTTCTTCAAAATTGATTTTGTTTTGTGTCTGTTCAAAGACAATCGTTTTTAGAGTGTAAACTCCGGTCGTGCGTCGGAGCTGACACACACAATTTTTTTTCTTCTATATTTTTAAGAGATAAACCCACCTAAATTAAATTCTGCCTTTATAAAGTATAAGTATGTGTGATGAGAGTGTAATTTACGCGCTTGCTGGCTGATTTATATATCACAGAGAAGAAAACCAGCTTTTTATGATCACTTTGTAATACACAATATACAGGAGGTATAGGTACGGCAAACTTAATGAGCAAATCCACTGATAAATAAACTTGCGCAGTAGACGTTTTGCTATGTAAAATTGCTACTGTGCAGGCATCCTCGTCTATAGTCGTTGCTCAGCAAGTTTGCCGGGAGGTATACCATGTTTCCTTCGAAGACGTGGTCCATAATGGCATGCCTCGGGAGCCCTGTGCCGTCGATGAGCAGCTGGAAGGTGAACTCCAGCCGGGGGTCCATCTCCCCGCGTCTCGCCTTGCGCTCGCATTCTTCCCGCCTTTTCTGAATACCGGATTAAAAAGCCCCACAAGTAGTATGTTGTTTTTCTATTTTTAAATTAACACCAAAATAATTAGCATCACCCCAAAGTGTGCTCTGTAAGGCTTGCTTGTATCAAAGGATACTAAGGTAACGGATAATTAATATATTATTTAAGAAATAGGTATATTATAAGCAACTACGACAAATACTCGTAGTATTTATGATACAAACATTTGCATTTGCCCCATCGGGATTCGAACCAAGGACCACTGACACCATGAAACTCGACGTACATACATACCACTCACACCACAGAAGTCATCAAAAAAAGATGTATGATACACTCATCGAAAATTACCTATAGTAACATAGTGATAGTACCTAACTCGTTTATCATAAATTATATTTAACATATTTTTGTACATTGTGGATATGCAATAAAGGAATTGAATTGAAAAATGCCTACAACAAGTACGCAACGCACGTAAGTAATATCGCCGTGCGTTAACTTGGGTAGTATTTGTTTCAATTTTACAAAAACTGCAAGCATTTTAAAGTTGTTGACTTAAACATATCGCACATATGTTTGGAAAAGTCGTAAATTAAAAAAAAAATAAGAAAATTAAAAGTAAAAAGCCAATTTGAAATCCTGGATTTGATAAATCTGTTTACTGGTTAATTTCTTCGAGAGAATTTCGGAACAACTGATTTTCCATACCTCACATTGTATTTTACATGAATTCTCCGTAAGTTGGAGTGCATCCTTGGAGAAGAAGCTTTGGTTGATCTTAGAGAACACTGCAGCCGTTAATTATCATTGTTTCGTCCAATATAAAAAAAATATGTTCAATATCAGTCTACTTTTTTGTAATATTGGAAAGAAAACGACAAGTAGTCTTATTTGTTTAGCTTCAGATGACATTATGCTTCTTATAAAATCTAAATTTTAATTTATAAAAAGCTTGATGTTACAGCCAAAGTAACAACATTTATTACTATTCAACTTTCAAAGATTTTTGGAAATTCTAATCAAATCCCATTTAAATTATGTGCTACACTTATTTGGAGACAATATTTTAAAAAATACTTAAATCATCTAAAGTGAATTTTACTAGAAAAATGCCATGCGGTCTTGGCAGCAGACGGGACTCAAACCCGCACCCTCGTCTATCCGGGCGGATAGTGGAGGGTGTTGGTTGCTGCTGGACCGCGTGGGCTTTTTCTAGTATTTTTTTTAGATATAGTATAGTTAAATGTAGCAGTTAAATACTTAAAATAAATAGTAAAGTATATTATTAGACTATATTATAATTGTTTATATTTACGAATTTAGCAAGTTTATCTTCATCCATCTTGTAACGGTACGTTTTATCGGAATCGTGTTATTACTACTAGATCTGGGCCACATTTGAGTCAATAGAGGGTAATGGAATTAATTGGTTACGACGAGTCTTGGAGTCGTACAGGTACCTAGAGTTATAATAAATAAGTAACATTACGAGATCTGCAGTCGTCATGCAATTAGAGTTCGGCGGTTGGTTTTCGATACCTGGAGGATATCCATGATATCTTCTTCTTCTTCCTCGCTAGATCCAGGTTTGAGTCCAGATACGAACATTGTGGAGGCAGTAAGAACTTCTCACTTTTTTTTTTGTTTTGCAGTCTTTTGCGCAGTTTGTATTAAATACTATTTTTCAGTTTCAAAACACACAGACGTGGATTCTTTTGTATAAAATGAATATATTGTTTTTTTTCTTTATTAATAAACTTACAATAGGCATTGACCGGAATTAGTTCGAAATTATAATATCTTTTTAATAAACGCATGAATTTTTAAAAATTCGCTACTTATAAAAAGAGTCTAGCAATAACTATAAAAACTATTTACTGTTTTTTTGAACTTTTTGCTTTGATAGCTTAAATTCTGTTTAATTTCTACAAACTTCGAAAAATCTATAAATACACGAAATAGTATCACTATTTCTTAAAATCACTATATTTCCATTATCCTTGTTCTATTATGCCTATTTATTGTTGGTTTTTTTTTAGAACTACTCACAATAAAACATTCACGTTATTACACGTTAAAAAAAATATATCAAGACACCTGTTAAATTGGACAAATTATTGAGTAATGCACTCTGTTAGCTATAGTTATTACTATTCTAAAAAAATGACTTTTTACGAGTAACAGAAAAAAGTATTTAATGTGCGTTATTTTCGATCACTCTCATTTGTCATTCGGATTTTAAATTTGTTCAAACGTGAAGAGTTGGCTCCATCGAAGTTGGCCTCCAACTACGTCCCGAAAGGCGACAAAGCTTATGTAAGTAAGAGGCAAAACTATTGTTGTAATAGAATATGCAAATTAGATCGGACCCTGAGGGTGTAATTTAAGGGAACGGGGTGGTACGGAGTCGCACTTGCTCATACCTCGTTCCGTTCGCGGCACGCAATGTTTCTTTGATTGATCGTGACTTTTAATGAAGCTAAGAATTTAAGTGATGGGATTTATTTAAAAAACATATTAGGTATTTGTTATTTTATTATAAACATAATTGGGTTATCAAAAAGTGCAAACAATTTCAAATCCATTCTAGATTTTTAAGAACTGGATAAAGTGATACTCGGATTAGGTTTGTTTGGCTGGATTAGTCCTAGAACAGTTTTCTTAACAGATTATCTGGTTAATAGCTTTTAAAAATAATGCATATCATATTAATTTAATACAAATATAAATTAGTCTCGGAGATGTAAAAATCCATCCTAGTTTAAGAATATCATTATAAGTAAGAATAGAATAAAAACTTGTAAAACCGATATTTGTGTTATCTAATATTCTTGTAAGATACAAACATAATTTTCTTTTTTATCAATACACTAGCTACGTCCACTTTAACTTTAGTTTTTTTTCCAGAATCCCACTGGAACCTAAAAGGTTTCTGTTTTTTTGGAAGTAATAAACTTTATATATGTGCCAAAGGACATGGCTAAGAAACTGCCCTTAATGTGTATAATTATTTTGTACTAGCCCGTAACTTTATAATATTTTTTTATTTATTACGTGTTTATAATTCTCATATAACTTTCGTAAAATAATCAAAAATATAAAAGTATTAAAATTGACTTCATGTCTGATTCAAAAGGAAAATGTTCCGTTTTACAAAAATAAATGAACTATAAATGTGTACTAAAAATATTTCTGTCAGTATATCGAAATAAACAATATTAATTTAAAACTCCCAAGAACTATGACATATTTGGCACTTGTTTTTTTTATTATAACAATTCACGGAAGGCCTAAAATAATAGATTTTATTTTTCTGATCAGGATTGAGAGAAGGCTGTATGATAATTAATGCTTTGATTTTTGCAAATGAAGAAAATAAAACTTCACAGATTTCATGTCAGGCCGACGACAACAAATGGGATTCCGTTCTCGCGAGTGTTGGTTAATACACGTATTTATGGGATTTTGACATTTTCGGCAGTTTAGTGGTGCTTTCTCCACAGTATAAGCCGTTTTATCTTACGTAGTGGTGGTAGTAAGTGTATCCTTGTGTTGTTTTTATTGGTAAGTAACACAATAACATCTTTTTTCCTACCCTTTCCATCGCTTGCGTCGTGAGCGATGGATAGGGTACCTCCAGACCCACCAGACCCACCAGATCCGCCGGATGAGGAGCGATCTCCGACTCCGATGGATCAGTCTCCCCCATTGTTCACGCAAACAGGCACTAAAAGACGTCTCGACCCAGAAGCAGAGGCCGAGCCTATTAGAAAAACTCTCATTACCGAATCACAACAATCACAAGAAGCCAATCATTCTCTGTATACCCACCCCTCTCTTAATGATGCACCTAAATTGTACTCGAATTTGGATAAAGGACCTTTTATTGTAAATGTATCAATTAATGAGGTCTCCCCCTCTGCTGGTTCTTCTATCCGACCTCTTATATTTGGCAGATTTTTGACAAAAAACAAAATTAAAAATATATAGTCCAGGCAACGAAAAGGTATAGAGGGAAATGCTTAGAACACATTTTTTGACTTCGTAACTTTGTTAGGACTAGTTAGGAGATAAACACATCAAAAGTCCCCGCCCGTAGCCCTTAAGCCGGGGGGAAGGGGGGGATTGAAGGTCCCATTTTTAGGTTTTTCGCATATATCTCGGAAACTATGCATCTTAGCGACATGAGACCTTGACAATAAAAATAAATAAATAAATACATGTGAAACGATAAAAAATTACAAAGATAAAGCGCGGCAACGTCTGGGAGCGAGGGTTCGTGACGTCACTTCTAAGTAAAAATTTAACCAAAATTTCAAAAAAAACGTAATGCGGCTTCTCAAATCAATATACGTATCTCTGTAATATTTTAATGAATTGAATAAATAAAAAATACGTGTCCAATACTATTTTGATAATCTATCTAATAGAAAACTTTTTTACCAAAATATAAAAACCGACTTCATAAAACAAAACCGTGCGGTGAAAGAATTCTCTCTGGCGGGGGCCAGAGAGTCTACGTGTGCCTCTACAGATCCCACACCGGCGATGTTGAGACAACTCGACTTTTTGAACACCTTAGTCGGGCAGGAGATGACGCGCAGGAGCGATTTCCCAATGCAGAATTGGTGTTTTTGGGGGACTTTAATGCTCACCACAATTTGTGGTTAAGTTCTTCCAAAACTGACCATGCAGGGATCTCTGCTCACACATTCGCTCTCACGCATGACTTGAAGCAACTGGTTGATCAGCCCACCAGGATCCCAGATATTCCAAGTCAAGCGCCTTCTTTACTGGACCTTCTGCTCACGACCCATCCACAGGGCTATCAGGTTGTGGTAAGAGCCCCCCTGGGCTCGTCCGACCACTGCCTGATATCTGCCAAAGCACCACAGGCCAAGCCTCCGCGTCCAGCAGTGGTCAAGCGCCGTATCTGGCATTATGGGTCGGCAGATTGGGACGGTATGCGTGATTACTTTGCGTCCGTCCCTTGGAAGCAGCGCTGCTTCAGTGACAGGGACCTATCGGGCAGTGCCGTTGCCATTACTGAGGAGATACAAAAAATTAGGGAAGCATTATTGACATGCCACCTAAAAGGAACAAACGTAGCCCTAGCCTGGATCCCTGGGCATAATGGTATTCCTGGCAACGAAACTGCGGATACTTGTGCTAAACACGCCATTTCTTCTGGCCTCCCGAAGTACTCCAGAGTCTCCTACCAGCACTTACATTCCGTAAAGCGCGAGCTTTTATTTAAATCATGGGAAACTCACTGGCTACAGACTAAGAATCGTGTTGGTAAATACTACTTCGATATACAGCAAAATATTCCATCCAAACCATGGTTTTCAAGGTGAAAAATCTTAATAAAAAAGTGGTCTCTACAATTTGTAGATTATGGAAAGGTCATGCCACTACCCCTGATCACTTGGCTAGGTTAAAAATACGTGACAGCCCCACATGTGATTGTGGAACCGAGGATGGTACAGTGGATCATCTTTTCTTTAACGGCCCCTAATTAAACATCTCTCTCTATGACATTTTACCTCCCACTATTCCTCGTCCTATAAGCATGAAAGTCCTACTATGTTTATGTGATTACTCAACCCTCAAGCTCTTGGCCAAATTTATTTCCCATAACAAACTAATATTATAACAAAAATCCTCGCGTTACTTGTTTTATGTTAGTGTTGTCCTGATTGTGACGTTTTTTTTTACAGGTAAAAGTGCTTACAAAATAGCTAACCAAAATTCTGATTTTTAACTGTCATTCCCTTACGTGTAATGGCTAATAGGGCTAGGGCTTTAAAAAACTCTCTAGGGGTAGGGCAGACCAAGACCACGGCGTGTCGGGGTTGACCAAGTCGGTTCTGAATTAAAGATTGTTGTAATTTTTACCGACGAAAACAGACTCCCTGGCGGATCTCAAAACAAACACAAAATTGCGATATATCTGCCATTTTAACAATAGTACCAACTTAACAAACATATTTTTACCATATACAACGAGAAACATGTTATTTTTGCATGAAAAAATGGCAGCACTGATCAAAATAGCTGTCAAAATTGACTTTAACCTACAAAAATATTATTTTTCAATATTTTTTTTCTCGAATTCTATTCGTTTCTGCGTAAAAAGCTGTCGTGCACGTGTTTCTAATATTAATACTTTACGTGACAAAAATTTCAGCTCGCAGCTCAACCACAGCTAATGGAAAGCTGAGCCTCAAAACGTGCCAGAGTTTTCGAATCTTTTTCAAACATGCGTTTATGTAATTAATAATAATAAATGATTACTTTAAGGACTACTGATACTTAATATCGTATCAGTAGTCCTTAAAATTATTAAGGAAACACTTATTTAATTTCCGTAATTGAATCTAATATAATTATAAAATTCTCGTGTCACGGTGTGCGTAATTAAACTACTCCGAAACGGCTTGACCGATTTTCGTGAAATTTTATATGCATTTTCAGTAGGTCTGAGAATCGCACAACATCTATTTTTCATCCCCCTAAATGTTAAGAATGGTCCACCCTTAACATTTTTTATTTGGACAATTTTTTTTATTTTTATTCTTGTATGAAACATCATACAAAAATACATACAACCCTAAACTTTCACACTTCTACCACCAACCCCTATTTTTATGGCGGTATGAAGTTTTATATAAATATTTCCCATCTCTACTTGTCTAGCAAATGTTAGGATTCCGACAGGTATCTTTTATTCAATCAGTGAATAATGGAATTATTGTTGTACAGTAGAAATTCTGAAGCTCACAAAGTAACAGGTAAATATTAGTTTTTGAGCTTAAGCGTTGCATATAAGTAGATACTTATAATGGGTAAATTATTACATTACCCATAACTCTTCTGATTCTAGTCGTGGTTTGGCAGTGCATTAATTAATGGGCAAGTAATATAATTATAAGATAATTACGTTCTTTCAACAATGTTTTGCCGTGTTTACTATTCAATATATAATCAGCTTAATTATCTCTACACAAAATCTATCCCTATTTGTCTTGGTCACGCCATAACTTAACAACTTTACCGATTTCTTATTGTTATTAATTTTCTTTTTAAGAAACTTCTTACGTAAATAAATATTAAGGATTTTTTGAATTGAAGAAAACTTATTTTACAAAGGTTATAATTTATTAAGCATACCACCTTTTAGATAAATAATTGGTCACCCTGCAGTCCACGAAGGAAGACCAATCATTAATGTAAAGAGGATAATACTTAGTTTTATATAGATAAACGAGTCTCGTTGTATTTATTAATTGTTCTATTATTTCCACATTCCATATTACTGTTTTTAAGAGTTTAAGGAGATTCAAGAGAAGTCAAACTATTACCTTTTCTTCTTTTTCATTTATTTCATTCTGAGGAAACTTCTCCTTTCATATTCTGTGAACTATGGAGGTTCTCTCTCAATACGTAAGCGTTCACATTTTGAATTCTATACTAACTCAGTGGTCGTAAACATCTCTATTTTATCACTGCATCATAATTAAGTTTTATTTATTTTTTTCAATTGCCCCTTATTAGATTTACTATGGTGTCAAATTGAATTTTATCATTTATTTTAAGAATAATTAACCTCTGATATTAGATGCTCAATTAACTAAAGAATTATACAATTTTGTTAACTTTCAACTCACGCTTGACCAGCTTCATGTTCACGGTCGTTTGTTTGTCTTTAAAAGTTACACTTTATTAATGTTTCAGTAACCAGACTTCAGCGGTTGTCGATTAATTCGACCGTTAATAATGTTCTTAATGTTCTTAAAACTTTCAGTCTTGCAAAACGGTACGAACAGCACAGTTCACAGTTATAAAAACAAGTTACACATGAATATTATGGAGAAAAAATACTATATTAGACAGAATCTGTGAATGTGAATTTGATATCAGATAAATGTTTTTTTTTTCACACTATGACAATGAGCGATTGTGTATGGTAGTTTAAAATAGTCTTTTGGTATTTTGCTCAAGGTCCATAAAAGATTTTTCGTTTTGCTGTTATATACTAATTAGAGGAATTAATAATTCTATATTTGTGTATGTGTGTGTGTGTGGTGTATGTTGGTGAGTGTACTGTATGTGATATGTGATTAATCTAGTATGTTTGTTCAGACGAGTGGCAGAGTAACATAACTAAATTTTCGACAGACGCGATATATGAATTGTAGCAAGCTAAGGATTCCTTGTCACATCTTTTGCTCTAAAGTTTGTAAGTAATTTCGTCTAATGGGTTTTTATATGTCTTAAATCGAGATCGCACTTTTTTTTTCTTTTAGTAGCTTAACCAATCCTGTTCAATAAGGAAGCTGTTAATCTTAGTGTAGTTAACCTTACGAAAATTAGATCGTGCGGCATTACACGCTTCTGTAGTCTTTTTTTGGAATTGAGTTGAAGAGAAATATTTAAGGGTGGATGGAAAAGACCTACTTGAACAAAAGGCAGCTTCAGAGACATGACATGGAAGACCATTGGACAAAACGAGATCAAGGGTTTTACCCTGATGATTGTAAACAAAATTACACTGTTTGTTATCAGCTACATTTGCAAAATCTATTAATATTTCCTCCGTTTTTGAAACATTTCTACTAATCATGATATCATTTACTTCTTTCCATTTGATACGTCGTAACTTAAAGTCCCCCAATATAAACATAGGATGATCGCAACTGTCAATAATATTGTTACAACTTGATATGAACTCATCCAGCGTAGCCCTCCCCACCGGTGGCGGAATATATACAGTACAAAGCAGTATTTTTTGACTAGCAATTACTTTGCCAGTGATCCATTCTTCGGGAACTCAACGTTTTAGAAACTGCAATTGCAACGCCACCTCCCTCCCTCCTGTAGCGAAAGCCCGTGGTTTCCCTGTCTCTACGCTACACTTCATATCTACTATCAAACAATTGGCTATTAAAAACATTTTGATTCCACCATGTTTCCGTGAGTACTATGACGTCAAAATCATTACAACAAACATTGAATTAGAATTTAAAACCTTAAAAGCATGACAGTAATGATAATACAAATAGAAAACTTATTCTTATCTATTTAAATATGCTAAAACCTTTTAACAAGTAGTATACACAATACACGGCCATTACGAACCCATACAAATTTATACCCCAGAACCCAGGTTCAGAAACTGACGGTTATTGATACATTTACCTTATTTATAGGATAATCTCTGTATATAAAATCTATATCTAATATATAAAATTCTCGTGTCGCGGTGTTTGTGGTTAAACTCCTCCGAAACGGCTCGACCGATTTTCGTCTAATATATAAAATTCTCGTGTCGCGGTGTTTGTGGTTAAACTCCTCCGAAACAGCTCTACCGATTTTCGTGAAATTTTGTGTGCATATTGGGTAGGTCTGAGAATCGGATGTAATCTATTTTTCATCCCCCTAAATGTTAAGGGTAATCCACACCTAATTTATTTTTTTCAATTTTAGATATTTTTTTTTTATTTTTTTATGATACATCATACAAAAATACATACATCCCTAAATTTTCAACTTTCTACCACCAACCCCTATTTTTTATGGCGGTACGAAGTTCGCTGGATCAGCTAGTAAGTAATATATATAAATATGTATTATATATGTAATATAAAACTTGAACGAAGATGAACTTATGGAAATTTAATTATATCTGTAGGTCGTGGTACCTACAGAATTACGAAACAGTTTTTAAATTTCAGTTGATAGCTTTTTGGGATTTTGTATGTATTAGGCGGTGAAGATTACGATTCATAGATTATAAAAAATATAGATAGGAATAACTTAAGTGAAATTTCGTTGCTAACCTGATCAAAATAAATAAAATATCTTCAAAATAGAATACCATAGAAAATATCCGTGAGTAGTGATCCTCCTACTCAGTCCAATCTTTGTTACAAAATAAAGTTATTCTTTTGGGGACTCAAAGGATATTTATTTGAAAAGGCTTTAAGCTTTAATAAAACCTCTCTTCAGACAAAATGACAACAACTTTTATATTTTTGAGATATATTAAAATACTGCTATTGTGGTCTGAAACGCGATATACGAGTATATGTGATATTTATTGGTGACCTTTATATAGAGCACAACGATATGTTGAAATGATTTTTTGAAAAAACAAAGATTAAAATATAGTGAGAATGACAAGTTTCGTGAGAACGTCCTAATATTTTATTATATTAGAGTTTGGCAAAGAACCTTTACCTATGGTATGTCTAAGAACTAAAGTTTAAAGACTGTATTTAGTATGGTAAAAAATAATTTTAAAGTAGCAAAATTTTCTATTTTCTTATAAATAAATATGAGGCTGCATGCCTATTAGACCAGGAGCTGGTGACAGGTGACGTTCCGCGATTTTGTCGTGCATGCCTTTTTAAGGCTTGATAACTAACCCTAAAATATCAATGATAGCCGGGTTTTAGCCCCCCCGCGCGTCCTCTTCATAAGGAAAAGCGCTTTTCTTTGTGTAGGGGATTTTCGTGTTTTTGTTTATTTAAACAATTTTCATGAGGCTACATGCATGACATTTCGCATTTCAGCTTACAATAGTATCAACTAACAAAATACAAATTGGCATGTAGGAAGAAGTCACGGCATTTTTTAGATTTTTTGTTCAATTGAGAAATTGATGTTTATTAAATTTTTGCACAATTTTTGTGTGTTGGACTGTAGCTACATGCATGCCATTTACATTCATGAAATTAAATAATGTAAATTCAAATTCAAACTCATTTATTCAGTCTAGGCTGTAACAAGCTCTTGTGAAAGACAAACGCTACGCTATCGGTTCGTAAATCTACGGCGGGAGACCGTGTACTGAGAAGAACCGGCAAGAAACTCAGCAAGGGCTATTTTTTTCTCCCTGTTTTATTTCATACAGTGTCGTCAATTGAAAGATGACATCAAAAATTTTATACATGTTGACGTCAACTTCCATCACATTAATATTATTAATTAACAAAAGTTAAGTATATCTAGGTACTATTTTTAAATTTAAAAGTGGCAATTACACAATTTTCAACCAAATTAGCAAAGTAAAACGACAGTCTATTATATTAAGCCCAAGGTGACTTATCATTTATGAAATCTTTAACAGCATAGTAACCTTTCTTAAGGAGACATGTTTTTATACACGCTTTAAACTTATCAAAAGGTAAATTAATTATTTCTTTTGGTATTTTATTATAGTAACATATACCTTGACCCACAAATGAACGAAGAACCTTTTGGAGTCTCAATGGTGGCAATTTGAGTTTATCTTTATTTCTGGTATTGAAATTATGTACATCATCGCGCCTCGTATATAAATTTATGTTCTGACGCACAAACAATATACAATTGTAAATGTATTGAGAGGCAACAGTCATTATGCCTATTTCTTTAAATTTATCCCTAAGAGAAGTTCGAGATCCCAAGCGATAAATGGCTCTTATAGCTCGGTTTTGAAGATAAAAACTGTTTCAATGTCAGCGGCCGTGCCCCATAATAGAATGCCATACGACATAATGCTGTGAAAGTAACTGAGGTATATTGTCCTAGCAGTGTCGACATCTGTAAACCGTCTTATTTTGTAAATTGCATAAGCAGCAGAACTTAGTTTACCGGCTAGTGTTGTAATGTGAAGGTTCCATTGAAGTTTGTGGTCTAGTGTTACGCCTAAGAAAACGATTGTATCGACTAAAATTAGTTTTTCACCATTTAGAATTATATCCCCCATTTCAGCATGCTTTACATTTAGCAAAGTAAATTTCACACATTTAGTTTTGTTCGCATTCAGTTTAAGATTATTAGAAGAGAACTAGTGAAGTACCTTGGAAAGTGCATTGTTTACATCGTCATAATTTGTTTTACACCTGTCAACGTTAAAAATTAGCGAGGTATCATCTGCAAAAAACAATTTCACAATTTTTTTCTACAAAGAAAGGTAAATCATTAATGTAAATTAAAAAAAGAAATGGGCCTAAAATTGAACCCTGAGGAACGCCTATTTTCACATGAGATCCGGCTGATTTTGTACCGTTAATATCAACTATTTGTGTCCTTTCTGTTAAATATAATTGCACTAATTTTTGTGCGGAATCTTTTATGCCGTAATGATTTAATTTCCGTAACAAAGTTTGATGATTAACGCAATCAAAGGCTTTAGATAAATCGCAGAAAACCCCAAGAGCATTCTGCGACTTTTCCCAAACATCAAATATATATTTTAGCATAGTGGCCCCAGCATCAGTCGTGGAACGGTTTTTAGTGAAACCGTACTGCGCTCTGTGTAAAAGTTTATTAATGTTAAAATGAGTCGACAATTGTTCTAACATTATTTTTTCAAAGATTTTACTCAATGCTGGTAATATAGATATTGTCCTATAGTTGCTAGTATCTTTACAATTCCAGACTTAAATAATGGTATGATTTTACTGAATTTCATAAGATCAGGGAATACTCCCTGATCTATACATGAATTAAAAATATCAGCTAGGTAAGGGGCTATAGATTGTATAATATTATTTATGACTTTGACAGATATACCCCATAAATCAGATGCATTTTTCATTTTTAATGAATGGAAAACTTTAATTATTTTAAAAGAACTAACGTGCTTGAAATTAAATAATAAACCACACGGAGGTACATATTTTTGTAACAGAGCTGTAGCAGTATCAGACGATGAGTCCAAGTTGGAAGTAGTTTCTAATGGTATATTCATAAAGAATTTATCGAAAATATCTGCGACTTCATGTTTCGATTTTATTAGATTATTATTGATTTTAAGAACCATGCTATTTTCACGAGGCTTACTTATCCCAAGTGGTCTTTATTTTATTATTAGATTTTTTAATTTTATCCCTAATAAAATTTGTCTCTGCAGTATTACATATGCTTTTAAACAATTTGGAATATTTCCTAACATAGTTAATAAACTCAGGGTCCTGGTTATATTTAAAAAATTAAAGGTTGTAAATTCACGAAATACAAAACGGCATGCAAAAACAAGTCACCTAAATTTGCACAGTGTTTTTTGCAACTTTTATTATTATTTATAATACGATGGGCTTATTCAACACCCATGCCATTTGAATTAGATAATTATTTTGTTATAAAATTAATATTATTTTTATTAGGAGTAATTTGGAATCACGGAAAATCTGTGTTCAAATTTAACAGAGTTATCCAGAAATTTACCATCTTTGGTCATACGAGGGGTGCATGCCAATTTTTCCAGAGTGTGTTTATTACAAAACCTTCTATTCTTTATATCGGCATGCAATTTCAAAACACGGAATTGCCCTTTAATTTTGTTGAGGTTTTCAGAATCCTTAGATCATCTTGGGCCGCTGCGGAGTGCATGCCATCAATTATTACAGCTTTAATTTGTTTAAACTTCCGTATATTACAATGGCATGCAATATCCTATTACGGTAAAACACGAAAATGAGCTTACAAAACACACAAAGAAAAGCGCTTTTCCTTATAAAGAGGATGACGCTGGGGGGGGGGGGCTAAAACCCCGACTATCATTGATATTATAGGGTTAGTTATCATGCCTTAGCTCCCGGTCTATATATATTTCAAGATAAAAAAAACATAAATTTTTTGACACTTTTTGAGAAAAATATTAAAAAAGGCTATTGCTGTATTATCAAACGTCTAGTATTGAAATATTTATTAAAAAAATAGGTTTTTATTATTTAGCGGCAAAAAGGCCACGAAGAAGTTTTACAATTTTTATACTGTCATTGCCAATATTTATTATTATTATGTACCTATGCCGTAAAGATTATTCATCCTTATTACTTATTAAAGACTTGAGCCAATAAGCAGAGACATTGAGTGCGGGCCGTTAATTTAATGTCATTTAAAGTTGCGTTATATTCACTAAAATAACTTGCTGTTTCTTCAACCGTAGATATCCTACATTTCTCACTCGGGATGTTTGAAAATATAATTTAATTCTACACAAAATTGCTTCTGAGACACTTACAAAATTGCTGATGACCCTTCCCAACACCGTCAAATCCATTTTTTTAATCTTCTTTATATTTTATGCTTGCTCATAAGTCCGTTTACCACATTAGTTTATTATAAAATAAATAAATATCGTATTACCTAATTAAATGTTGAAAAAAATTAATAAACACATTATTATCAGGATATATGTACATGGAAAATATTTGTCTTAATCTATGTTTTTATAGACCAATTCTGTTTCGTTTATGTCAGATTTTATAAGAAAGCAGTACTTTTCACCGGCGGCTCAGTTCAAGCACGCTTGGGTATGTAATAAAAAAGCTTGATACTATTGGTGATACCAACAACTCAAAAAATAACGCAGGAAAAATCCGTGGAATGCGTGGAAAAGAAGCCGCGAAACTAAAAGAGAGTAAGACGCGCTCGTTGAGTTATATTATTCGACTGTTCCCCTTTATGTTCACATGTCGAACAGTAAGAATTGCCGTGTAGTATAATAACATAGTGGCATTTAGCACGAAACTCTAGCCATATAAATATCTGAGCTAGACGCAAGCCCTGTGTGTCTCCGACAGTGATTTATATATGTGTTGTAACATACCGGGTTGCGAGGCCGATGTTTCGCGGTAACAATTAGAATTTTAATTAATCTATGTCGGGAGTAAAGTATAGAGTCAAGTCAACAGGGGAAGAAAAAAATTGATGATTAGGTTAGATAAAACTTAGGAAAGTAAACTTAATAGAGATGCCGTATAAATAGCTGTATAGGTATTAGGTATGCCTACAGATATACATACATGTACCCGATATCACACTAATATTATAAAGGCGAAAGTTTGTGAGTGTGTTTGTTTGTTACTTCTTCACGTCTAAATTGCTGGAACGATTTTAATAAAAATTGGTATAGAGTTATCTGACACCCTCGATTAACACATAGGCTACATTTTACTGCGGGAAAACAAACAATAACACCGCGGGGCACAGCTACTTAGGAAATAATTTCTAACACCAATGTTGCTCTGTAGAGATATTATAACCTAAAATGACAGAAAATTCGAAAACCGAAACCAGATTAATGAATATATTTTAACTTTACTTCCATTGTCCAACATCCTAATCCATTTAGGACGCATTAACTTTTAGATCCCAGTGGCGCTAGGAATTATAAAAAAACACAACTGCTCCTATGCCGCTGTTAGGCCTCCATGACTTTTTGAACTTGTTTGGACTTTGTTTTTGGCAGCCCAGACCTGTTTCGAACATACTTCTTCAGCTACCTCTTCCGGTCTTTACAGTCCGCAATATCACGGACTAAGTAGAATTAAAATTTTACAGAATCATATTAAATTATTATCGTACTAATTATGGAAGGATACTATATAATATGGTTCCATAAACTTTTTATTTCATGTTTAAAGCTATTAAATACATAATTTTTAAAATACGCAACCGCTATTAGACGGAATCTTTAAAAGATTTAGTAAAATTAATTGACTTTATAATTCACATTAATAACTAATTGTCCTTATTATTTGAATATACAGTGTCGTTATTGACTACATAACTCACCTCGACATTTGTTTTTTTTTCGAAATTAAGTAGAGTGTAAAAATTCTAAAGTCAATACGATCATTGCATATATGTAGGATCGTTAATATTTACATTTTTGTTTTAATCAATCTCTTTTAATGGCTAATACTTGCATTTTTTTTAAATGTGTAAAAAGTCAAAAGTTAATAAAAAATATCACAAAATGAGACAATGTCATATTTATCGATGAGACTTGGCTGAATTCGAAACATACCGTGCCGCATTCATGGATGGACGATACCAAAGCATCTAGCTCAAAATTGCCAATGGGAAAGCGTAGACGCCTAATAATCAGCCACGCCGGATCAGTCGGAGGAGGTTTCGTGTATGATGGTCTACTCGCATTCGAGTCTAGAAGTACTAAAGAATATCACGAATAAATGGACGCAAATAAATTCAAAAAGTGGTATACTAACTTGCGAACAAACCTCCCCGAACCAAAATTTTCTAATCTGAATTTACATGTAATGCACTTTAAAATACATTATGAAATTAATCAAATACTCATACAAGCTTGAATCGATTTATCGTTAGTTCCGTATACCGAGTCGTATGGTAACATCACTAGTTACAAATGTCAAAACGGCCCTATTTTTTGTGATGACTTTAAGTTACGTGAAAATAAACAAAACAGAAATAGTTTAATATTAAAAAGAAAAAAAAACCTGCGCAACTGTGGAATTCATTGAGGCAGTTTTGTTTGCACTTAAGTGGCAGGTTACATGATACAGACACGCACTTCGGAAATATATTGTCCATTGCCATTAATAAAACACACAACTTTCAAATAACGTAGTAAGCAATAAAAAGGTACTGAGTTTCGCACATTTCCGCATCACTCAGGACCATGTCGTTGTGCCAACAAACTTTTTTTGACTGACTACATTCATGTCATGTCATATAAACATGTCGATGCGAGCCTCATGATAATGAAGACGGATTGTAATTTTATTCATGATTACAGGTTGCGTGATGTGTAATGATTTCTTCTATCAGAGTGGAAATGGGTTTGACGGATAATCAAATTGAACCCAAGTTTCTTGTGATTGTGTAGACTAGCTTTGCTGACATTTTATCTACTAACAGAAATAGATATAGTTTCAGAATAAAATATTATTTATTTTTGACTAGCATTTACATTGTTATCCTAGGTAAATTTAAATGGGGATAATTATTCCAATGCCAACCACATGTAGTAGTTAGTTTTTGCTGTGAATACTTCCTGTAGATCATTTGTGATAAACACTCATATATAATTATAGACATATAATTTCTCCAAATAAAAGACCTAGTTCAAGATGTATACATAAAACGACAAAACGAAAAAAAAATATGACATTTTGCCTAAAAATCGGAGCCTTTATGTTCCACGAACAAAACTGGTTTGAAGACCATGTGATCGAAGTACCAAATTATAAAAATTATGCTTGAAGCAAAAAGAATACAAAAAGATTTCGATATAGTCGTTATAATTTATTTAATTTACATCATCTATATTTTGCAATTTTATTTGTGCTACGTTTTAGGTACTGTAACTGCACACAATTATAATTTTACAAACAAACCACCTAAAATTTTACTTTACTTAATTTCAGAATCTGAATTCAGCCTTTAATAAAGCTTACTAATACTGTATTCATCACTTCATGTAATCCTGCAATGTAACAAGCACTGGTACTTTACCTCTGGATTCTCGTCGTCTTCATCTCCATTTTCATACTTAACGAAAGCGTACATGAGTTGATTTTCGAAATTCTGTCTCGCCTCCGCCTTCTCTTTCGCACTCAATCGCTCCATTTTCACTTAAATAATACTTCAACTCTTCAAATTAAGAATTGCGATTATTCTGTTCTATACGTGTTTCGTAACCACGAAGTTAAAAAAAAACTTTTTTTTCTGTCTGAACGTAGAGGTGCGTTGGAATTACGTTTTTCACTAAATTTGATGACGGATCTTGTTCTCGACCAAGTGGCAACTACAGGTGTTAAAAGTTATCGACTAAACAAGAGGTGTTTATAAGCTGGGGCGCGATTGGTACGTGCATACGTAATTTGGTCTGAGGGTTGTCGAACGTGGGTGGTGGATGTGTGCTGAATCGCGTTTACGAATATGTATTCAGCTTCAGAGGTTAACCAAACCACTAGTAGTGCAATAATATTAAGGCACACGTTTGGCACACGATTTAAAATTTGCATACATATTTCTTACATATATGGTAAAGGCCAAGGAAAAGCGTGAAAGTTAAAAGAAATCTGCGATACTCTTGGTGCATACTCTGTAGGTATGTCTATAAAGATATATAGATTGAAATTTCATTATAATAAATTAGGCCATTAACAAAATAAAAACAGTTAAATAAAATATATCAATAACCATAACTGTGAGTTGATCAAATTTTTAATATTTTTTAAAAGATGTCAAAGCGCAATATTTATAAATGAACAGCTTTCAGTTGTTACGCTTCTCACGTCTTATTACAGTATTATATTACCGATTTGATCATTCTAAGTTCTGCGAGATATATGTATTAAGGTATTATTATTATTCTCTTTTTACGTAAGTTTAAGTTACAACTGAAGCATCATTAATTTTACGTAATATAATGTGATTTTATCTATAAGTCTTTGTATCAATATTCTACCTGTCTCACGACAAAAGTAATGTATATAAATTTCCACTACAGCATTGATTTAATTTTTTCGTACTATTCTTTCTATATAGGTATAGATTCTTTATTTAGATATTATATAGATTATCAGCAAATAGTGACTGAGTTCGATTTTTATCTTCGAAAGTATAAAGGTGATTGCGTCTCAGTTTACAACGTAAAATTTATTTATCCTTTAAAAACTGTCACTATCATTCTCTTCTTTACCCCTTTCAACTTATATTATCTTTTTACGCCAAAAATGTAGCTAACGTCTATCTTTAACATTTCCTTCATTTCCATACCCAGATATGTCAAAACTGGTTTGGCGTGTTTTAAAATGTAACTAATAAAGTGAGATATTTTTGCATAATTATATATTACATACACTAGTAAACAGTAAAAGATCCCTAGTTGACTGTTACATTTGCCGCTCCACCTGACGAAAGATCATGTGAATGTGAGAAGTGTCAATCTACTATATAAAAATAAGTCGGGTTTTCCTTCCTGACGCTATAACTCCAGAATGCACGAACCGATTTCCACGGTTTTGCATTCGTTGGAAAGGTCTCGGGCTCCGTGAGGTTTATAGCAAAGAAAATTCAGGAAAAATTAAAAAAAAAATCTTCTTTTAATCACCAAACGAAATGTTACATAAAACGAAGCCATCTGATGGCGAAACGGAGTTCGCCTGGTTTGCTAGTATCAATATAAATGTAAGTAACGAGCCTGTTCTTTTAGTAGATTCTACAAGGTTTCTGGGCATCACTTTAGATTTCCGATTGCCATGGGATCCCCATATTGATGCCTTATCAAGTAGACTAAGTTCGGCAGCTTTTGCGGTAAAGAAAATCAGACTTTTGACTGATGTAGAAACGGCAAGATTGGTTTACTGTTGCTATTGGTTTAGCTGCTAATATTGAAAATATTTAATAATAACAAAAGATAGCTATCCGCGCTTTATACAAATTAGTTCCACGAGAATCGCTTAGAGAGAGGTGCGTTGGAATTACGTTTTTCACTAAATTTGATGACGGATCTTGTTCTCGACCAAGTGGCAACTACAGGTGTTAAAAGTTATCGACTAAACAAGAGGTGTTTATAAGCTGGGGCGCGATTGGTACGTGCATACGTAATTTGGTCTGAGGGTTGTCGAACGTGGGTGGTGGATGTGTGCTGAATCGCGTTTACGAATATGTATTCAGCTTCAGAGGTTAACCAAACCACTAGTAGTGCAATAATATTAAGGCACACGTTTGGCACACGATTTAAAATTTGCATACATATTTCTTACATATATGGTAAAGGCCAAGGAAAAGCGTGAAAGTTAAAAGAAATCTGCGATACTCTTGGTGCATACTCTGTAGGTATGTCTATAAAGATATATAGATTGAAATTTCATTATAATAAATTAGGCCATTAACAAAATAAAAACAGTTAAATAAAATATATCAATAACCATAACTGTGAGTTGATCAAATTTTTAATATTTTTTAAAAGATGTCAAAGCGCAATATTTATAAATGAACAGCTTTCAGTTGTTACGCTTCTCACGTCTTATTACAGTATTATATTACCGATTTGATCATTCTAAGTTCTGCGAGATATATGTATTAAGGTATTATTATTATTCTCTTTTTACGTAAGTTTAAGTTACAACTGAAGCATCATTAATTTTACGTAATATAATGTGATTTTATCTATAAGTCTTTGTATCAATATTCTACCTGTCTCACGACAAAAGTAATGTATATAAATTTCCACTACAGCATTGATTTAATTTTTTCGTACTATTCTTTCTATATAGGTATAGATTCTTTATTTAGATATTATATAGATTATCAGCAAATAGTGACTGAGTTCGATTTTTATCTTCGAAAGTATAAAGGTGATTGCGTCTCAGTTTACAACGTAAAATTTATTTATCCTTTAAAAACTGTCACTATCATTCTCTTCTTTACCCCTTTCAACTTATATTATCTTTTTACGCCAAAAATGTAGCTAACGTCTATCTTTAACATTTCCTTCATTTCCATACCCAGATATGTCAAAACTGGTTTGGCGTGTTTTAAAATGTAACTAATAAAGTGAGATATTTTTGCATAATTATATATTACATACACTAGTAAACAGTAAAAGATCCCTAGTTGACTGTTACATTTGCCGCTCCACCTGACGAAAGATCATGTGAATGTGAGAAGTGTCAATCTACTATATAAAAATAAGTCGGGTTTTCCTTCCTGACGCTATAACTCCAGAATGCACGAACCGATTTCCACGGTTTTGCATTCGTTGGAAAGGTCTCGGGCTCCGTGAGGTTTATAGCAAAGAAAATTCAGGAAAAATTAAAAAAAAAATCTTCTTTTAATCACCAAACGAAATGTTACATAAAACTAAGCCATCTGATGGCGAAACGGAGTTCGCCTGGTTTGCTAGTATCAATATAAATGTAAGTAACGAGCCTGTTCTTTTAGTAGATTCTACAAGGTTTCTGGGCATCACTTTAGATTTCCGATTGCAATGGGATCCCCATATTGATGCCTTATCAAGTAGACTAAGTTCGGCAGCTTTTGCGGTAAAGAAAATCAGACTTTTGACTGATGTAGAAACGGCAAGATTGGTTTACTGTTGCTATTGGTTTAGCTGCTAATATTGAAAATATTTAATAATAACAAAAGATAGCTATCCGCGCTTTATACAAATTAGTTCCACGAGAATCGCTTAGAGAAATATTTAAAGAAATTAATATCTTAATGCTCGCATCACAAATCTATGAAAATATCATGTTCGCAAACATAAAAATTATTGCACTTTTGCAAAAAGAATTACCGTTCAAGATTTAAATACAAGAAATAAGGACAAATTTGCCGTTCCATGCCTCATGATTAAAAATCGAAGAGTTCATTTCTAGCTGATAGTGTTGCACTATTCAACAAAATTCGACAAGATTTAATTGGACTTTCTCACTAAATTGAAATCACATGTTAATTGAACCCTAATGAAAAAGGTTATTACAAAGTAGAAGACTATTTAAAGGATCGTAATGCATGGAAAAATAGCCTTTGTTTTAATTTGTTTACAATGCATTGTGAATGATTATTATTCTCTTTTATTAAATACAAAAACTGTAAGCTGTCTCTTCTACAATATTTTTTGTTTTGTTATTTTATTAGTACATATATGTAGTATGAGTAGTCATGCTCTCTTTTAAGTCTATGCGGTGGTGTCGTGTGAGACAGTCTCCTGTATTAGATAACTTTACGTTTGTAATTGATTGCATTGTCCAACAGATAAATGACTTTAATTTTAATTATATATATTATGTTGCAGTTTAGTATAGATGGTCATGAGTAGTCATCTCTCTTAATAATCTCTTCATGCGTCATGCTCGTGAACAGGTGCTGCTAGCGGGGATGAGTCTGCTCTATACTGCGCTACTCTTCAGATGTTATCTATTATACATATATATATATTCTATCTATTAATATGAACACTGTTTATATTTATACTGTATGACACAGCAATCAAAATGAGAGTGGACGTCGTATTGCGACATGTTTTTTTTGTAAATGTTGCTATTTCTGATAAATGCTGATGAGTTTCTTACGCCCATTCTTCTCATCAGTTAAAAGATGTCCTGAATGGGTGGTAGAAAAAAATATTGCACGATTAAAATAGAGCTTTCAATGTGTCAATTTGAATAAACTATAATTCAATTTAATTAATTAAAATACTTAAAACTAATCAACAGTGTTGAGACTTTCTGTTCTAACCAGACCCGGAATTATGAAAATATTATGAAAATTTTGGATGTTATTTGAAGTAGGTAACCGGGTTTTGAGGAAGAGGTTATTAACTCCTTATACAAACAGTTATCACCCGGCCCTAAATTGTTTCGTAAGCACCGAGTTGCTCGACTCCAGTTTACCTGAAATTGTGCATCCTGGAATCTGGAGCCTTTGCTACAAGTACAATACAAGATTTTATAGTTTGATTTTAAGATTAGTCGGTCCTTAGCTAATACAGTAAAACCCGTTTAAGACGATTTCACAGGGACTCTACCAAAACCGCGTCTTAAGCGGGAAAGCGTATTAAGCGGGATTGCGGGATAGGGAAATTTCGAATGTAGGTATTGAGGCATTCAATATAGGATCAATATTTAAGAATTATGTACGTTATAAAAAAGAAAGTGTATTACATTTGTATTAAATACATTAAAAAATAATCACTTATTTTAGTTTGACAAAAAGCTTTTGAGGCATTAGCAATTACAAAATTTTACATAAATTAACTTTTGCTTTGCTTCTTCGCTTTGATTCAAAGAATGGTAAAGAAAAAAATGGTCCCTGTTTTCTTGGCGACAAAAAAAATGACAATCTCCCCCTAATTACCCCAATTGAAAATGATCGTTACCACTTTATAATTTACTTAATTTATGTATTTTTTATATGCCTTCTAAATTTGACAAGCTAAAGGAGCTTAGTTTTGAATAAAAAATGGTTTAAGTGAAGTGAGCTTTTTTGCAAGTTTGCAAACAATTACCTTTCTTTTGAAGAGTCAATTTTTCTTTTTAAACATTTTGGTTTCATTTTGCATAATATGTTCGCAAATTGTAACGATTTAAGCTCCTTCAGCTCAAAACTTATGAAAAATAAGATCTTAAAAATAAATTACCATGCAGCTATTAGCACATAGCTTTTAAAAATCTACAAAATAGTTGTATGTTGCACTTGCTAGTTCGAAAACTAAGGGAGTTGTGGTAAATATACCCATTTTTTTTTAATGTATCATTTTTTATAATCTCCGTCTGCTCCCCAATAGCGACGCCTTTGATGTAAGTCTCAGCTCAGCACCGCGCCCGCCAGCCGACACCTTGGTCCTTGCACCCTAGGTTCAAGCCTTATTAGCCTGTGGGTAAATCAAGCCCTGTTCCCAGAATCTTATTCTTATGGCGAGTCTCCGTTATGGTTTGAGCAGCAATAATTACGAAACATAGGTACTTCAGTAGTTTTCTTCGGTAAGTACTTAATGAGACTCCTCGAAAGGCGAGAAACTACCGGGGCTCCATCTTTTAGATTGGTCAGCTGTTAGTCTCGATCTTAATCCAATTAAGCATGCCTGGGGCGTCTCAACGACAGTGTGATCAGTGCAACTTGCTCCACAAAGCATCCCCGACCTTAATAAAGTCATTGTAGAATATTGGAAACGTATTCCACAAGACATTACTGACGTGGAAAGCTCGGGAGGATGCAAGCTGTGAATTTGCAAGAAGAAAGTATATCAAAAACTTATCTTCGTCACTGATAACTTCTTATCGTATGGACTTGTATGTATTTACAAGAATTATGTTCATTTAATAGTTTTTTTATAGTTTTCTGTAATAGGGTGATAATTTTCATATAACTAATTTGGTGACTATTTATTTCAAATACAAAACTTATAAATTGCGAACATTTATAAAAAAAATAACATCACCGGCTAACTATTAATTTTTCACCAATTCGGCCCTAAAGAAGTAGACAAACAGGCAAGAAATGTTAATTTCTTAGCAATATTTTTTCTTTCTTTCATTGCCTTCAGCCGATTCTAATTAAAGTAAAAACTTTTATCAAAAATGTCGTGACGTTTTAGTATTCTACCGTTAGGTTGAAATTGTTCTACCTACCTATCACTCAATGAAGCTTTTTATTGACCGACTAAATATACTGCTGAACTTTTAAAGGGGAAACTTCTAATGCACTTACCTAACAGCGTATCGTATTCGTTACATCGAGTGCTTTGTTCCAAGACAGAAAATGCTGATAAGCGAACAATAGGTACCTACATCATGGGACTACCGAACTGCCGTTATTCGCACGAAAACCCTGCCCTCGCATCGAATGTTAGTATCATAAATATACACGCCAACGCAAATCGAGAAAATAAAACACACATGCATGTCAGCAGATAGGCACCAATAGCATATACCGGCCAAGCGGTCGCATACATCTACTTACCTTGCTAATTTCCTCCTCAGAAAACTGTACGGCCGCCATATTGAAAAAGAAAAACAACAAAACGTTTTGCTTAATTACTCAGCAATTAAGATATTATAAAGATAACGACATCCAGAGATGGGAGATAGCCGATAGTTAGGTACGAGAAAAAAGTCAGCCGATGTCAGGCAGAGGTAAAAAACAACTGGTACACATTACCGTGGGCGTTTTTCCTGTGGTTTATTAAAAGAAGCAGAAATTGAAGTCAAATTAGAGCAATATGGTTTATTAATGTTACAGTAATTTGGTTCGGATGCGAGTGGTGGCGTGTTGTCACGAGTCGGGGCGACGTCGCGCCGCGGCACGGGCGAACATCGATCTCGACAGGGCGGCTGGGTGGTCTACATTCCTTGGCGAAACTTACCTACGCTTACCTTTGCCTAAACAAATAGTTGAAATTGTAATAGTAGGTATAATGAAAATTTGACAAACGAATCTTTAACGCTTAGGTAGGCTTTAAAAAGTATAAGAGCAGAGGATTTCCCCCTCGAATTGGAGTAGGTACTCGTCTGGAGAGTAAGCTCCACCTTACAGAAAATAACACTATCTTTTGATGATATTATCTCTGCTGGTAAGGTTTCAGGTCCTTATTCGCTTTATGGCATTGGTTCGACGGGGAAGGGGATTGTCGTCAGACCAGGAGTGTGGTCACATTTTTTCCCTTATCAGTTATCTTTGCGATCGTACTTCTCTTACACTTAATATCAGGTCAGTCTGCTTGATGCCTTGATTATTCTATTTAGAATTGGAACTTTACAAAAACACACTCCCAGTACAACAGTCAGGCAATGATGTTATGAGAGTAAAAGGAAGATAGATAAGTTCCGGTAACGGTTGTGTGTCTTTTAAAGGATCTGTCTCTTAAGACCCCACCTGCTTTCCAGAGTGAGAAGGGAAATAAAACCTCAACCGTTAGTCTTAATCATTATGAATCAATATCAGCGTATAAATGCATAATATACACAGTCAGGTCATAAGTATTTTCACATAGTAAAAACTTTTCTTTTAGAATGCTGGCCACAAAAAAGTTTATTGCATTCGAACTTCGAATTGTTCATGAAAATAAAAATGTATACTTATTAGAATTTTACTCATTTTTAAATATGGAGTGGACGCTTAAAGAAGACCGTGTTGCAGTTATTGCGTTACATCGTTGCGGTTACGCGCCAATTCAAACTTATGACATACTGAAAATTTTGAATATAACCAAAAGATTCGTTTATCGTACCATCAAACGATACAATGAAGACTCTAGCGTAGATGACAGGTCAAGAAGTGGTCGCCCTCGGTCTGTTACGACTCCAGCAGTGATAAAAGCTGTGAAGGCGCGAATTCAAAGAAATCCCAAACGTAAGCAGAAACTGTTGGCCCTTCAGATGGGGTTAAGGAGAACCACGGTGAAAAGGGTGTTACATGAAGAATTAGGGCTTCGGGCATATCGAAGAAAAACAGGATATTTATTTATTTATTATATGGTTTACCAGTGTTTGTTTACACATTTCTTAAAACTATTTACAAGATTAACTATGCACTCTAGTGAAACAATCTATTAAGGTAAACACCGCATGCATTAAAGTAGACGCCAAATATAGGCATTATGTTCATTATAATAATATTATTATTTATTTTCTTATTTATGACGACGATTAAATAAAAATCAGCGATGAGCGGTAATACGTTACTCTGGCATGCAAACAAAAAAGAATAATCGAAAAATTTTATCATGAAGACGGTAACGATTTTATTTATCGTGAAAAGGAGGGAAATGAAAGATTAAAAAGGAAATTTTGCACAATAAAAATATCTTAACGAATTATTGGAAAAAGGAATGAAAATTTATTCATGTATCCAAATTCATTATCATTTGCGCGATATAAGTAGCTGTTTACAAATCAGGATCGCAGAATATTAATTTAATAAATTGTATTTGATAAATTTTATTCGTCGATGTTAGATTTATAAAATTTTTCGCTGTTTACAACCGGAAGGGCGATTTTGGAAGGTTTGCGAATTTTCTTTGTAACACAATTTGTGCACGCTTACACTTTTTAATTTCTTCAATAAAACTCCCGTGTTCCTTCTGCTCTCTTTTTATGCTTGATTGTATCAGTCTTTGCACACCTTTTTCTTTCACCACTTGTACGTCTTTATCACTTATCAATTTCTCACATATAAAACACGTACTCATTTTAACGGCGTTCCGACTTAAATTACTTACCTTCTGTAAAACAATACTTTACGCGCAGACATCGAATTTACTTATACTTTTTGTATGCATGCGAGAGTAATGTATTGCCACTTACCGCTCATTTTCATGATCTTTTATTGCGCTAGAACTCAGCAACTAAACATTTTGCTAGAAAAAGTTTTATACAAAATTTGTAGAAAATTTCATGCTCTCCAACTTTAATTCAAACATTTTTTCGTATCTCCAAAAATTATTTAGTTACTTTACAAAAACAAAAAATTTGGTTTTTTTACTTCAATATATCGGAAAATATCAACAATAGGGGGAAAAGTTTGGTATAAAAAAGATGGGAAATTTTGTTCTCTACAAAAAAGATCTCTTCGGTTTTTAACGTAAAACTTACCGTTTCCGAGATATATGCAAAAAAACGGTTTCCAAGATGGCGGCTAACGCTCGCAGTTTCGGGCGACAGAAACTCGGTTTTATACTTGGGGGGCACCCTCCGACATAATCCAGTCGAAAAATAACGTAGAAGGATTTTATGCAGAGCGGACATCTAAAAATCTTGGAATTGAACTTTAGATTCCTTGACTATTTATCGTGCACATATTTCCAAAAATGGAGAAATCATAATTGAATGATTTTACTTGAAAAACATTACTATTATGATGAAAATTTTATTTAGTTCACGACAAGCAATGGATTGCACCAATGGATTCGGAGAAATCTCCAGCAGTAAAAAATTATGATATTCTTCAGAAAATTTTGGAATGATTTATAAATTATTTTGATAAATTATATAAATTATATCAAAATACTCAGTAGCTAAATCAACGTCAGGAGTATTTAAATCACTATTCTCAATAATTGGATTGTCAACTTCGACGATTGGAGTATCATTATCGACAGTAGTCTCAGGTACATGCATAGAAGAATTTGACTGTGATAAGCTAGTACAAGATGTACTAGGAACATCAGTAATCGATGAAAAGTTAGATACACATTCATTACGATATTTAGACATCAATGATGTAAAAGTACTATAACAATGTTTATGGTATCCAACAGTAGCATTCACATTGTCCGGTAACTTCACATTTTTATATTTTAGGTTGAACTTAATACGAGCATTTAAAATTTCTGCACACTTTTTCAATTTAACTTCGTTAAATATTATTATTTTACCACTTTGATCTGAGCAAAAAACACATGTTTCTTTTTCGTTAGCCATGACGAAAAAATTAAATTTTTATTAAAAAACACGAGACAACAAAATACAAGCGTTTACACTCGTCTAGGCGACGCCATGTTGAAAATAGCAGCTGTGGCTATACTTCTCTCCCTCTACCGCTCTCTGTCGCAGCTATCTCTCTCACACAACCGACGAATTAGTTTCCGCACTCTTCTAACTCACCTGTTCTCCCCGAAACTTAAATTAATTTAAATTCTCATTAAGCAACAGAATTTCTGTCTGGTAAATTTTTATCATATTTCTTTATTGCTGAACTACATTATATCAAAATTACAGACATACTAAAATTGTTTAAAAATAATTATTTTTTAATTATTGAAATTGTGTCTGGGGCAATGTTAGCAACGACAAAAGTGTCTGGCAATTATGGTTTTATATTGCTAACGAGACATGAAATTTATAAAAAAAAAAATGTCTTAAAATTATTTCAAAATGTACAATTTTTACCTGTACAGGTGGGATGCGCACAACTGAACGCAACCGCTTCCAGGTGCCAGACGTACCGCATCCCAACCTACTGTCAATAAGAATGGGAATTATACAAAAATTAGCCGACCTAAAATTCATTCTCGAAAACGTTGCCAGCTCTTATACTAAAACATGTGACAGAATTTATGACCTGACTAGGTAAATGGTGAATGAAATTGGGGGTGAAAGGATGTTAAAGACTGCAGATGATGCACCCGAGACCAAGGGTTTAATGTTACCGAAGCAGGGTTATAGCCAGGTAGGGCTTAAGCAAGGGCGCATTGCTGAAAATTTTGAGTAAACGCGTTCACTCAAATTTCTAATACGTGTCTGGATCTGATTGTAGTTTTCAAAGATTGATTCTTTCATGCATTTAGATACACGATACTCGTAATTTCGCAAAAAATAACTATATCAACGCTATTTATAAAGGAACGTTATACAATACTCGTACTAGAGGTGTTCACCAGCGTTAATTTATGGAAAAAGATTAGTGTATCAATTTTGAAAGTTAGGCATAATGCTGTCATGGACTTTTTTAGAATAGAAATTATGGCACATGAGTTTTGTTTAACTTAACCGTTTACGCAGCGCACGCAACGAAAGCTATCAAGTGGAATATTTTTCGTTTTTGCAAACCTTTTCCATTGATGCTCCGCTCCCGATGACCAATCGTGTAATTGTTATTATGATATACAAGTGTTCACGTCCTTTTTTTTAATTCGTTGTCAGTCCAGCTATGTATAAAAATATACTTAGACCGTGAATATGGTTGTGCAGGGTGCATATAGCACCGAAGAAATAGGGAAGTATAATTAGAAGAACAAAATAATATACCTACTCAAATTATACAATCTGGATTTTATTCATAAATGATATACTTTATCACAATACATTATAACGCAACTAAATAAACTATGCATTTTAAACATTGTTCCTAATTAACTATATCTATAAGCTAAGTATAACTTCAATATTTTTAATCATACAAACTACGATAAAATATTGTATAGATTTTATCACAATAAAATGCTAGGTATTTCACGTGGGATCCGAACCTGTCGTCGAGAGGCAAGACATGTTATTGTGAGTCTGCATTATACTTAACTGATAAAGCTTAAAACAAACGATATTATGTACGAGTATAGTCAACAACACATAAACCACTGTCAAATTTGCCCAATTTGAACCATAATTATAGTTTTATTAAGGACAGTTTCCAGGATTTTTCACCCGAGTGAATTGTTGACTACACTAAAAATGATTTTTTTATAATATCTTTTTTCTAGTAGGGCGATTTTTTTTCTTTACGTTATTACAAAGAAAAGAATGTTGCTTTAAAAGAGTTTCGCCATTTGCAAATTTATATGGGTTTCGAATCCATTTTATTACATTTTCTTACAATCACAAAACAAATTTATAATACAAGCTTTTTTTTTATGTTACAATTCAATGTTAGCTTACGTAAATAAATGGATGACAATAACACTGGTGTCGATTCTGGCATGATTCTCTAAACTTAAAACTAAATTTAACATCAGTCTCTCCTTTTCATTATGTACAAAGAATGACAAGGATGCACTGTTGTCAAATTTCATTTGAGATTAGGCCCGTAATATAGAATGTGACTCAAGCAGCATTTAAACTCGAATCACTCAAAGCTAGTTTTAAGTGTAGATCACTACTTAATTGCTTAGCATATTAAAGGTCGCGTTTTAAGAGCAAATGAGCTGAAACCAGAATCAAAAATTGTTTAGAACTCCGATCAAAAATGTCTATGGGCTAAGTATGTTTTTAATTACACTTAGAAAAAAAAACAACATAGCGATATGTCAAACTTCATAAACTCGCGTTACAATAATAATTGATAATGTTGTGATCAATCGCATCTTAAAACCACAGAGGTTTGAATTTATGCGATGATGTACGCCTGCACGACAATATTTAAATTGTTAACGGAGTTACTTTATTACATTAAAAAAAAATAAAAAAAAGAATGAAATAAATTATATATTGTATTCTCTTCTTAAGAATGGAGTCGACCATACATAAAACAAATCTTCGCTTGAGCGTAGATTTTGACGTAAATGTCCTTCTGAAATAAGTGTTATTCAGCTGAGTCGTTCTGTGAGTAAAATTCGTTCGTTTTGAAACTACTTTTAAAACTAGATTCCTTACTGAGAAATGTTCTATAATACGGGCCATCAGAGAATCATGCTAGAATCGACACCACTATAAAACTAATTATAAATGATCTCTAAAAGTAACATAATCATTTATTATATTATAAGGTAAATAATTATAGCAAAACATTACAACAGATCGATGATTAATTTCCATACCATAACTATTATTTGTACACTTTGGTAATGTTTAAACTGTGAGGGAGGGCACATCGCCCAACGTGGTTACTATGGCTATCCCTATCGCTTACGTTTTCATTTTGTTATTTCTGACCGCCGTACGTTTTCAAACGCCCTGTGCTCCTTTTTTTCTTTTGTATTGGTAACAACAATATCAAAGAAAATGAGCGTGAGCTATATAAAAACCTTCGGCGGTTAGAAATAACAAAATAAAATCGTAAGCTATAGCGATAGAAAAAGCAATTCCGTAGGAAATTGACCCCCAGCGCTGCGAATCTCGAATGAATGAAACTGCACGCGAAGCGGACGTCCGCTCCGTGCTCCCGCTTAACGCAGCGCAGACCATTTATCACAAAATGTTGCATACCTACATACGTATTCACTAATGGCCCCTCTACAAGACTGGTCATAACTCAGCCACAACAATGCTACAATCTACAAACCCTTTGACCTGCGTTGAAAAACCTAAACCCCAAAATGCAGGCCATCACTCCAAAACTCACATGCAATTGTTATTGGTCATCGTTGGCTCAATAAGCCACAAGAGACCACTACGACATCAAGCTACCCAGCATTAATTCAAACATAATTACATAGAGGACGGTCAAGACATGTGTCAGCTCAATTCAACGAGAGCTGTATATAAGGGCCGCCATTTTCAATCTATTTTATGATTTAATCATGTTACACTTAGCTAACGCCTGCTTGTTACACCACTTCGTACGAGCACTTTCTTCACCGTTTTAAATTCCCGTCTTAGCCTTATTACAACCCTTCCCATTATTATTTTCAACTTTAAATCTAAAACCAAGCATTTAAAATGGAATGTCGAACTATAAAAACAGATAAATGAATTCACAATACTACTTGAAGCGTTAAAAATAATGCTCGTGCGATAACTAAAAGCAGATAAGTACCAAAGCTACGATGCTAGATAGAACACTCCTGTGTTACAAATTATTAAAATTATCAAATAATATTTATAAACAATGTTTTTTTTTAGATTCACGAAAATCTTTCCCCGTTTCGATTTTCTGATTCACGCAAATCTTTTGAAGACTTTCGAGAATAAATCAAAAAAATGAATAAACAGAAACATTTAATAAAGTCTATTCAAAAATGTAATAGTTATTTACGTAATGATTATTATTTTAATATGCTAAATAGAAAATATAATATGCATGTAAGTAATGACTCTTACCTATTTCTTAATTTGCAAAGAAAATATTCGTTAGCACACATACATGAGCGAAATCAATAATTAATACTATATTTTAAAACTAAATGGTAAACATGAGAATGGCTTACAAATATTATGTATTTGCTACTATTAGATCGGAAGATTATATATTCCTTTATTTAAGGTACATTACTTAGTAATTATGATACACTATAATCATATTCTCAATCGGAATAATAAATTATATATGTATTTGCTTATATATGTAATTAGGTTTATACTTTATTTATAATGCAAAATGCTAGCACAATTTTTTGCACTTTTGATAAAAATGTAAATTTCCTGTGAACTATATTTATTTTAGACTCAATCTTCCTTTCTCTTTCAGTCGTATATGTATGTGAAAAATAAAGGTAATGTAATGTGTAATTACTTTCATTAAGAATATACATAAACCAGTTTTGCAATAATGTATGGCAGTTGTCCGAGCGCCGGCGAAGAAGCGACTAAATATCGGCAACTTTCTCGCTCAAGAAACGTACAATAGATATACTTTCCGTGTAACAAAAGAGATGCATGGTGGCGTGATTTTTCACCAGCAGTGTGAACAATCAGCGTACAACTATAAATACCTACATGAAAAAGTAGAATCCAGGCGAAAAATTATTGCATGGCTTCTGAATTTAAATTATGATGAAGCCAAGAGCATACTAATTTAGAATGTACTCGTAATCCAATTTTTCTTAAACATAGCACTTACCACGAGCTTGTTTTTCATATTATTAATAATTATTTAATTTAAACTTAAGCAGTTTTGCTATATGGATTACTAAACATTTTAATCATTTTGCAGGGATATGGTCTGGGGGCCTGGTGTTCTATTGTACAGGCAGTTTAGACACCAGTCTCTCGACAATATATTACTGAAATATATCTATTCTTTGTATTTACAAACAATATATCTGTACCAAAATATTTGTATTGTGGCGAGACTAAATAAACATTATTATTATATTATTATTATTATGCATCTCTTTTGTTTACAGGGAATGTATATACACTCTACATTTTTTGAGCGAGAAAATAGTCGATAGTTAATCGCTTCCTCACCAGCTATGGGAAAGGTCTATACATCCGACTGCTAAATCAAAAATTAAAACATGACCAAGTGTGAGCGAGTCAGGAATGTTTTGTTTCAAAAATATTTTAAAATTAAGAACAACCTTTTCATAGGGTTGTCGTATCTGGAGAGTTGGGGCACAGACATTTCATACAGATTCTCAGACCAAATAAAAAGTATAGACGGAGTCTGCCGAACAAAAAAGTGAAGCCGATAAAACTACGCCTCGCCGTGTACATACACAGTTACACGCACACACATGCAACGAAACTACGCCTTGGCTTCCTAGTCGAGCTATCCCGGCGCGCGGAGTGTGACGTAATAATAAAAAACAATATTTATTAGAGAAAATGCCGAATTGTGTAGTGAAAACGTGTAGAAACCAATCTTCCAAGAATAAAAAACAGGATGGAATCACATTTCATACGTAAGAAAAATTATAAACTAATATTTTCAATTAATCAAAATCAAATTTGAGGTTGTCGCCTTGTAAACAAAACCGAATGAAATGCTGCCATGATTATACGTTACAGTTTTACCCTTTTGTTGGGTAGCGTGAAATATAACGTAACGTTATTTTATTAAATACATTTTGTAGCATACTTTTATATTATTCGAATATTGTAATGCATAGATAAACAATTACACGAAACATCTTTATTATCTTTTTTCTTTATGTATTCGTATAAATTTTTGGGATGTAATACACATTATATATTATACGTTTTTTTTACGATTTCCTAATCGAGATCAAAATCTAAAAGAGAAGTGGATTGCAGTCAAGAGTAGAAATGAACCAGTGTGGCAACCAGCTTCCCGCAGCGTGGTTTGTTCGTCTCATTTTCAGAGCGACGATTTGTACTACACAACAAAAGGGTTACGTCGTGTAAAATAAAATGCATATCCAAGGGTATTTTTTTTTACTGAACTTAATATAGTTACTTAGGTTAATTTATATTTTAAGATTTCAATAATTCTTCAGTCGTGCAGACGGTTGAAACACAAAATTACACCAATTTTATTTCACAATATCCGCTATGAACGAATTAAAGAATAATTAAAATATGACGCTAACCGCACTCCATGAAATCCCACCAAAAACTCCGAAGGTTAAGCTTTGTTTTTATTATATATTTTTTAACTAAACTTTTATTAGTGTAACAGTTATTAAACTTATAAATCACAGGAATCCCAGATCTCCAAGCGCAGGACCTTTGGCTCACGAGAGGTTGGATCTAGGGCTAGTGTAAAACTAATCTGGACTAGTTTAGAGAATAAGCCTACGATAGTTTTTTCTAATATTGGGGTATTATAAATGACTATTGTAACACTGGCTAATGCACTACATACATACAAAACCGGCTTCACTTTTTTGTTCGGCAGACTCCGTCTTTACTTTTTATTTGGTCTGAGTATAGATCATATAGGAAAACTGGGACGTGGGAACAGTATGGTCGATGCCAAAATTTTGCATTATTTAATGATTTGATTTCTTTTCTTTAGAAAAGGTTATTTGTTTAAAGGTATATTATTATTATGCGATTAAATGAGTCCAACTCAGATATTTATATATTAGTGGATTAGAGTTCATTTGGTATCATGGACTAATAAAAATAAGATTTCTTTTTGCCAACATCATCTGTACATTTAAAATACCTACAAGTATTTAAAATTACCTACGCATACAAAAACATGACATTACGTATTTGTTTAATCTCAATTTGTGCAAGTACTTATATTGCATATGATATTTCCAAAGTTTAAGAGACATTGTGGATGATTTAAAACATACCTAAACATTTTCTTTTTTTATTCTTTTAATGAAGCTAAAGTTAACTCATTTAAAAAAAACTTGTACCTACTGTAAATTATAAATGCACAAACTTAACTCGTCAAGTTTTGTTATCAAAAATTTACATTTGATGATGGTTTGTTAGGCGATAGTAAAGCTACCAGCGGGCATTTTTGAAGCTAGCAAAAATAACTATTTTAGGCCAATGTTAAAGTACGGTTGTGAAAGCAGAAAGCGACCATTGGTCATTTTTAGAATCAAACTGTGCGGGCATTTTTGAAGCAAGCGAAAGTACGATCTACATGTTGTAGATAAATGCCCGCAGGTTGCTTTCTGCTTGCATTACTTAGCTCTTATTGTTATGAATAAAGGTTGAGTTAATAACTTTTGGTAACCAAGGAATAGATTAAAAAAATTGGGGTGGTATTGTGTCAAAAAAATTATAGCGTTCAATTTGCAGAGAACAAATCAGAGCGACATGATAAAAGAAGACAAATTTATTTCCTTGTCTGTTCAAAGTAAACTTGGAGCAAGACGGTTCAAAAAAATAATGGTCGATTCATTTACACGAAACTTTTAATCTATCCCGTGGTATTTAAACAAGAAGTCTTGACTGCGCATAACACTAAATGTTATCAACAACAAGTTTTCATGTTTACGCTATAGCTGAAAAGGTTTTTGACAATGGGCATCATTTCATGGCGAAGGGCCGGCAGATTCGAGTATCCTCTATGAACCTAACAACGTGTGACTACACCTTCTGATTAACCATTATTGTATAGATAGCATTGTTGCTTTCAATTAAAAACAGTTGCAAATATAAATAAAGGTAATATTAATTTCGACTTTTTTTTATCTACCTATACATAAATTTATCTTAACTTATTTTTTACAATTCTTTGATTATTTATGTCTTAGATAGAGAGTGGCAGCGTAGATGTGCGTTGAAAAAAATATCTCCGACCTGGTGGGGTTCAAGGGCGGATCCAGGGGGAGGGGAGTAGGGGTCATTACCCCCCCCCCCCCTTGGGCTGGGTCCATCTGTACCCACTGTGACTTGACCACGACTATATGACCCCCCCCCACCCCCCTCCTGGCGCCAAAGCTGGATCCGCCCTTGGTGGGGTTTAATTCGTTTTCCTTCACTTAGTGTTCAATGCAACGCCTAACGATACGCACGTCAATTACAGAGTTTCGTGTTGAAATTATTGCTGGAAAATGCCGAATTGCACGATAAAAATTTGCCGAAATTATAAAGGACGCATAAAAACAAACAACCAACAAAGTCACTTAACATCGATAAGTAACTTACAACATATTAGTTAAAAAAAATACGATCATCTTGATCACCATCTTGACATTGTCAAAGTGATGTCAGTGTCTCATTACAAAATTCCCCAAAAAAAATAAGTATGGCATAATCAAAAGTAAGTATGGAGTTGCAAAAATCGAGAGAGCTTCGATTAAAAAGATACTGATGACGGAACAAGTGAAGGCTTATCAAAATGACTTCTTTTTTTGCGAATGTATAAATAAGTTATTTGAAAGATCTAAAATGTATAAGGCAGCAGGGAAAATATTTTGAAAAGGATAAATAATTTCATGTTTAATTTGTGCCATCTCCCCCTTCAGCTCCAGTGCGACAGTAAAAACATACCGTTCTATCCTAGTTCGTATATTACTGATAACGATATCTAGGGTGGGAGGTAAGTACAGTTGAACTCCACACGGGCTACATTGTGAACACTGTAGGCTAACATAGTCACTCAGTCTTATAAAACTTTTTGAAATAAAAGGTTGAAAATGTAACCAAACCATATCGATAGTTAAATTCTTAAAATTAGTTTCATTAGTTTACGGTTTGTTTCAATTTTTTAATAATCTTACGCACCGAGACGCAAAGAATGACATTTCGCGAGTGTAAAACACAAGTATATAAAACCTGGCTTTCTTTTATCGCAGCATTTACAAGGTGACGCTCTATCTAGAGAGTAAATAATCAAAGGTCTAATTTTATCATAATAGTAAGTAAATAAATAAAAACTTTAATTTGAAAGTAAGATATCTTTAAATCCAAAAGATGTATATCCCATAGATGCATAACAATATAACAATTTCATTTGATTGATTTAAATGCAGAAATACAATAATACTTATAAGAAAAATGTATCCTTTCCTATGATATTTTCGTTTATATCCTAAAACTACTTACATTGTTATATCATGATACCTACAATTCAATAACTTAAATCATATGTAAAACTATTTTAGCGTAGCACCCAATCAGACTTGTATACTTTGACGTATTTATTAATTTAATAGTTCTACGTGTAACGAATAAATGTTACGTGATTTAATTGTCGTTTGTGTGTATATATGTATAAAAGGCAAGATTGTAGCAAAACTGTTAATAGAAATATAATTTTGTGACATTTCATAGTCTGTACGGAGCTTTCTATAAACGCCGCTGTCGTTATTGAGTAATAAAAATGTCAAGTGTGTAAGGCACTAAATACTTTACAAAACGAGGTACTAAAAACCCTTGTTTTTAATTTTAATTAAAGTTGATTTTGGTACTTACGTTGGGACAGCAATAGAACAACAGCACTTGGATAAGTATTTTTAATTGACGTCTGTGAGTGTGGTCGTTACCCTCTTTTTTAATGGAAGAATAGTGTGATGCATGATTTATGGAAGCAGGTACATAACCAGAGTTGAAGGGCAGCGGTAATTACAGATAGGGCATGAGCAGGGGCGTGTCGGCCTTCGCAGCCTGCCGCCTCGTTACGGTCATCATCAACCTATTAATACTCCCACTGCAGGGGCACAGGCCTTCCCTATGAATGGAATAGGGAGATTGGGCCATGACTCACCACGCGGGCCCAGTGCGGATTGGTGGGTGCTAACGACTGCAGTTACAGCCGGGACCCATCCAATGACCGACCACTGCGAAAGTTGCTTCATTTCAATGATCGCAACCGAACGCGCTAACAACTTGCGCCATCGAGCTCCTCAAAAGGTACGGTACTGCCCCACAATGCCCACCCCTAGCTACGGCCCTGTATGGAAGTTGTGAAGTTGGCAACGACCGCGACTATGCACAAGTTTCGATTCAGTGACTTCCCGTGTGCACCATAGGAGTAAAGAAAGGAATGAGCGGTCCCTTTCCAACTGTAAATGAAACTGGACAGATGTGTGAAACAGACGACGCAATCTTTGTGGCCAATAGTTAGTAATATTCCCTGCACCATCGCTTTCTTTTTCCTGGAAAAATGACTCATGCGAATGACGGTCAGTTCATACTCTTATTTAATTTACCTACTGTGCCGCGACTTGTACTAATTTAACAACCGCTATTAAGTCGCTTTTTACGGAGTGTGTATATTCATAACACTCTAATGGGTTGTAGCTTAATGGGGAAGAAAACGCAAAGCTCATTACAGATGGCGCTTCGGCCGTTTGACCCATAACATGCAACCTATCACTTCCAAGGCTGCGTTCTAAACCTTCGCTCTGAGTGCAACTTTTCATCCTGACGTTTCAATTATGACATAAAATGTATTCAAAACTTATGTCAAAATTGACATTTGTTGCACCTGGAGTGTAGGCCCAACTCTATCGGAATTTGTCACTTTTTCTTGTGACTTTGACCGCTATCTCGATTTGTTGTTATGGGATATTCGACACCTGCGCCTCTGGCGGGATTAAGAGGCAGTTTTCTTCCCCATTACAATGACAGACAAAATATCAGCATCATAATAACATCACACCGTGTTCGGGTCTTTTAAGAACTAAAAAATGTCTTTATACATTGCAAAAAAAGTATCATATCATAATAACAATAATTAAATATTTTATAATATACAGTAATAGTTTGTTATTACGTTGTCTTTAATTTTGACTTTTACCGATTGCAATGAGCATTTTTATGATTTTGTATAGTTATTAATTCATTTAAAATTATGGTTAGGTGCAATTCCGCTAGTAAAAAACTTATGTCAAAATTGACATTTGTTGCACCTGGAGTGTAGGCCCAACTCTATCGGAATTTGTCACTTTTTCTTGTGACTTTGACCGCTATCTCGATTTGTTGTTATGGGATATTCGACACCTGCGCCTCTGGCGAGATTAATATGCAGTTTTCTTCCCCATTACAATGACAGACAAAACATCAGCATCATAATAACATCACACCGTGTTCGGGTCTTTTAAGAACTAAAAAATGTCTTTATACATTGCAAAAAAAGTATCATATCATAATAACAATAATTAAATATTTTATAAAATACAGTAATAGTTTGTTATTACGTTGTCTTTAATTTTGAGTTTTACCGATTGCAATGAGCATTTTTATGATTTTGTATAGTTATTAATTCATTTAAAATTATGGTTAGGTAATTCCGCTAGTAAAACAATGTACATTATCAGAGCAAGTACACACTATCAATGCAAATTGAATATTGCATCTTGGATACAGAGTTTAATGTGATATGTAATTTTAGCCTGGAAGTTTATAGCAAACATACATACTTACTTAAAACATACTAGTTTACATATAAAACAGGTACAGGCAGGCACAAACAAAGAAACCATAAACTGCCCAATTCCCTCAATAGAGTGCGAATCTTATGACAAGCAAAAAAATAGAAATAATTTGGAGAAATTCGCCAGTTTTGGGTAACTTGATATGTAGCTAGCTGTGTACAATCATTCCAATCAGTAAAAAAGCTATAACGGCAAAAAATAGTTAAACATATAGGGTAAACATACAAATTTACCGAATGGGGAAACCACCCAATCATTGGCACTCTTCCGAGGTTAGTATGGTTTAAAATTTGAAAATTGCGATAATCTATTGTTAATCGTTTCCTTGTTTTTTCGGCTTATCTCAAAACTGCCAAAAATCGGAAAAGAGTGCCATGGATTGGTTGATTTTAAGTTGTTAAAAAAGGCACGACACAAAACTTTATTAAGGATGTTTTAATTGTTATTGTTCAAGTGATCACGAGTCTAGGCGTTGGTAGCACGTTGGCATGCTCACCGAAAACTAGCGCCGTCGTCCATTTCAACTGATCCTCTGAAACGGACCCAGCTATGGTGCTCCCAAACCAAGGCCGATCTCTGCTCCTGAAAAATAAGGCAATACTCAACGATATTAAATACCCTAGATACACCACGAGCGCTCAAAATGTGTCCCTATCAAGAAGTGCTTCAACACGACTCAAGCACTTCTTGGTTCACAGTCACGTGCGGACCGTTGAAAAAAAAACATGCCACTGAGCTCCGTGAAAAAAATGCGAAATAAATACTTATAGTATGTAAAATGAATTTTCGACAGGTATCTAATCAATGTTTGTTAATTTAACGTATTTGAAGCAAATATTGTTTTAATACTTACTATAAACTGATTTAATAGAAATTATTTGTGATATTCAAATGCATGGTCAGTAATATAGCTGTCTCTTTTTCTCGCGCTCCGTACCTGCTATATTGCTAACAGCGCATTCAGAAATGCGCGTAGAGTCAAAGAAATAAGGTCTATATTCTTCCGCATATAGCAATAAGTCGTAAAAGTTTACGAGCTTACATTTCAGACTGTTGTAACTCTTTGACGCCTGCGTTTTAATTAAGACCTTATACAGTGTGCTTTAAAGGTGATTTGCAATGGTTGAATAATGCTTTATATTGTTTAGACTACGCGATCATTTTACGGAACTCCGTGGATCGTCCGATGTACCTTTTGGACAAGTTTCGGGCATGATTTTGTTCGTGTTGGTGTATCTAGGGTATTTAATATCGTTGGCAATACTCGAAAACAATTTAAATACAAGCAATAATAAAAAAAAAGGTTGACTGGGAGAGAATGCTTTTAGCATTAAGTCCGCCTTTCGTACCATTGTTTATATTTTGGTCAATAAAGTTTAAATAAATAAATATAATATCGGGGGGCCAGTTGCCTAGAAAGGTTGCTATGGCTATCACTATCGCTTAGGATTTCATTTTATTATTTCTGACCTCCTAAGGTTTTCGAATACCTCACGCTCATTAGTATTGTTATTACTAAAGCAAAAGAAAAAAAAAGAACGCGAGGCATTTGAAAGCTTTCGGCGGTCAGAAATGACAATAGGAAATCGTAAGTGATAGCGATAGCCATTCCCGTTAGGCGATTGACCCCTGGGCCGGATTTAGAGGTGTGGAGGCTCTGGGGCAACTAAGGAGTGGAGTCCCTTATTTTTAAATCTGGCACCCGTGACTCGTCGAAATTTATTTATCGGGGCCTCAGCCCTGGGCCACATCCCCGCATGCCCTGCCTTAAATCCGACCATGAATAATGTAATAGTAACGTAAATCAATGCTAATTCAAATTGATTTCTTTAGCCAGGTGTGTTTACGCGTGGACATGTTAAAAAAATACAGTCGCTTAAAAACACAAAATAACTATTTTAATAAGTGAATAGAGTTGGTTTAGGTCCATTTCTCTATTCCCATTTCATTTTGATTCATTACAAAATCGGAGTTTTTTGAAGTTATACTTCTTTAGCCGCGTTATGAAAAAATTATGAGAGTGAAATTTTAAGATGCGCGCGCATCACTGTAACACAAAAGTAACATAATGAAGTTAGCCGCGGGTCCGTTATGAAAAAATGATGAGAGTGAAATTTTAAGATTCGCGCGCAACACTGTAACAGAAAAGTAACACCATGAAGTCGGCCGCACATTACTAGTAAGTCTCGAAAAAAAGCTTCCAACAAAATAGTAATAGGATCTCTTAGTCGCACATGTTGGGACGCTCGTCGCCTCTGATTTCTGTAAAAACTGTAAGAATGTGCGGGAGGGTGGGAGTGTGAGAAGACTGACGTCAAATAAAGATAGGCGTAGGTAGAAAATACTTACATTGTGATTACTATTCAATATTTGAGAAATGGTATTACTGTATCCCACAACGGTGGAAGTACATGTATACTATTATCAAGACACTAAGACGTCCCACGTGGTGGAAGCGTATAGCGTGCAAGACAATAGGCCCTACCTACGAAGCGATGACTTGGTCAATTTCCCAAGAACACCTTATACAAGTGGTGTCAGTATAGTATAGCACGATTCACATGCGTACAGCGCCATCTAGTAGCGGTCGGCGTGATGATATTTGATCCTATGATGTGCCATACAATCGGTGTCGGTATAGGATAGCGCGATTTACATGCGTACAGCGCCATCTAGTAACGGGCGGCGTGATGATATTTAATACTATGGTGTTACAAAACTTATTTACTTAGATTAAATGATAAAAACCATCAGTATATTGTTTTAAACTTTCATGGTCACTAACCATCATCAATCATCAAATCAAACCATCAGATTTTTTAATAAAAACTTACTAAGATTAAGTGAGGAAAAACAATCAATTTTTATACATTTATGAAGTATGTGTTTTGTAATTATTAATTATTTGCATGCAATTAAAAAATATTTTTAATGATGCTAAAGAAGTATAACTTCTCACGCGCGTACATAAGTTACACGCATCCATTTTTTTTATATAGCCAGGTGGGCAAATGCCTCTACCCCACCCTATGTTATGTGGTGTAAAATAAAGTCCAAACGCGAAGATACCTGGTACAGCAGTTATAAACTGCCACAACAACCATCCTCACCTTGCCGGCCTGCAAAAAGGCTTCTTCACGCCTCTCTTAAAGGACCCCAGATTGTAGAAAGGAGGGAACAAATGCGCGGGCAAAGAATTCCACTTACGAATAGTACGACAAAGAAATGAGTCACTTTTGTTTTCTTAATCATTTATAAATAAATTTATATTTCCAACACTCACACCAATTAGCCTAGCCCCAAAGTAAGCACTATAAGGCTTGTGTTAAGGGTTGCTAGGTCTGGCTGATCCATGACTGGAGTACAAATGATCGTATTCATCACACAAACCCTGAAATAATTTTCTTAAAACTTTCAAATACCCGTTTGCATGATAGCCAATTTTCATGCTGACACTTCACATAGCTATTCGTATTTGTAAATTGGACATTCGACAGCAGTATATCCTTTTCATTATGTTAAGACTATGTATATTGCTGTGAAATGCACTAGTGCGAAGTGTATTTGAAAAATATCAGAACAATCGCCATTGGTAAATATTGAAATCTTGGAAGCAATTTATAATTTTTTCATCATTCACTGTGGCAGATAAAGGTAAAAAGGAAATATTCGCCTTTTGATTCGCTGAGCAGTACCCTTAGCACGAACCAGTATCCAATTCGCACAGTTTGCGAGTGCGAAATGTCATTGTCATATTTTGTAAGGAAACTTGAACAGCAGCGCCATAACGGACGTAACGAGAACTAAAAATCATTACACATTTGACAATGACATTTTGCATTTGCAAACTATTCGAATTCGATATTGATTCGTGATAACGGTACAGTATACTTATGTTAAACATATTTTTTTAAGATCGCATCGATACTAAAGCACTATTATATAATAATTATTATGAATATCGCTCCTATGGCTACGTAATAATGACGCTGTTAATATCAATTTCTATCCAATAACGTAGATTCGCAAACAAAACAAAAGCATTTTAACAGTTGTTTGCCTGAAAATATCCTAAAACTATATAATGAGTTATTCAGAAGATGATTAAAGGAATGCATCAAAATGGTAGGAAATTATTTTTAATGAAAGCCTTACAAATGGGAAACCTAGTTAAACGGTTTTCGACGATTATGGCTCACCTTTTCAGTTTCTTGTTCCGTGGTATGATTGTGATAGCCCACCTCGTTTGAGGATTGCGTTTCGGCTCGTGGCCTATATACCATAGGATTTCCTTTACATTCCACTCTTCTAGCTTATGCGAACCCTGAAATAATTGACATTATATATTTTCATTGTTAACTAGGTGTTTTAAATCGAAACAAAAATTGTTTCTCGATTAATATACTTGAGGAGCTGGCGAACAAAACGGTATAATCACATAAAGTGAAATTTTACAGGAGCTGTATAAAACTGAATGACATACCTACAGTGAGGTTTTGGCATGGTTTTTAAGTTATAAATTTAGTAATTTTAGGTGGTTCTTATTGAAAATTTATTTGAGATTCAAATTCAACGGGCCCGTAATCTCCGGACGTAACTATAACGTTTTGTTCGCCAGGTCCTCACTTATACTTTTTTTCACATGACGTTACAAAACATTTTCCATAAATATTGCGATATTAAAGTGAAAGGAGAATACACGAATTCCATAGTATCCCGCATAAAACTGTTACTCAAGTGTCTTATCTTAACCATATTTTAAACTATCGTGTTTTAATTTTTAATTTAGTTTGGGCCACTTAGTTTACTATATCTAAGCTTTATTACCTTTTAAAAGTATTCACGCTCTTTCATAAGTGGCCAAATGAAATTAAGACGAATTCAAAAAATAAATTTGACAATAAGGAAGAAATGCAAGTGGTCGCATTATAAGTTAATTCGTTTTGTTACATACTTTGTGTCTATAATAATAATATTTATTTATTTGCCGAAATTGTGTACATAATTGAGATGTTATTTTTAAAAACAAGTTTTGCATCAATTTCTGCCAGCAATGGCTTGCAAATATCAAAATAGAAATGTCAACAAAAATACTTTGCTTACAGAAACGAGTTGGTGGAGAGCATTCTTTATTACACTATTGCTTACAGAAAAAAAACAATGATGGAAAATTGCAAACTTCGTCACGCGTGCAAGGGGGCTATCATTGACCGTAGCCACGACAATAATACAATCCAATGACAGAAAAGCTTAGCTTTCGTTGATACTAGCTAGAGAAAGTCGGACGAATTCGATGGTGCGGGTAGTATGAGCATTCGGTCTGCGATCTTGAAAGTTAAACAACATTCGCAATGGTCGGCCCTTGCATGGGTGACCAAAAACTTATTATCTCGAGCTCCTCCGTGCTTCGGAAAGCACGTTAAGCCGTTGGTGGCCGACTCCATCTACAATCATTAGCACCCACCATTCACAGTCTCCCTTTTTCATCCATAGCGAAGGCGTGTACTCCTGCAGTGGGGACTTTAATAGGTTGATGGTGATGAAGCTAGGGGAATAATAACGCCAAAGCATAGAAGTTACAATTTCAATTTTACAAAAGTTTCTATAACAAAAAATAACTAGCCTGTTTATCTTTGAAACAGCACAGCACGCCGTTGTGACATTCGAACATGTGCGACTTGAAAGCCTTCGACGATTCCGTGGCCAACTTCAGCTCCCCGCATACCATCGAAACGGAGTTCCTCAGGGACTCAATCTCGGTCAACATATTATTATCGGTGACAACCAAATAGTTGTCTTTCCTGTCCTCCTCGTCCCAATATCCCCATCTGAGAACCACGTCGAGTACTATTTCGTCGATGTGCACTATTCGACGCATGGAGTCGTTGCAAATAACCTCTTCTAACATCAAGAGGTGAGATTCTGTTTTCGCTTTTTCGCACAATTCTATGCATATGTCGGAGCTAGTTTTGTTTGGCGTTAACTGAAATAGTAAAAGGGATTTTTGCACTTAGTTAATAGAATTGAGGACCTTAGTAGAACGGGGTGACAAAAAAAGCCCTTGCTGAGTTTTTTGTTGTTTTTTTTCAATAAAATGTCTACAGAAGTAATGAATAAAATATATTTTGAAGTATTTAAACTTTCAGCTTGTTTTTTGGCAGACTAGAATGTATAAATATTTTGTTAGTTCTATCTATCTATATAGTAAAAATAATATAAACGGATAACAAATTAAGAAATGAAAAAATCTTTGATTATTTACTCTCTAGATAGAGCGTGGCAGCGCAAATGTGTTGAAAAAAAAAATATCTTTATCAAATGACATGTCGCGAGTGTCAGATACAAGATTCGCCTGTTTTAGTTTGCGTGTTACGCACACAAGTTTACAAAAACTTGTCCTGTTTTTTGTTGCAGTGTTTATAAGGTGACGCCCTATCTAGAGTGTAAATAATCAAATGAAAAAGCCTCTAGGCCTCAAACAATGACAGATTAGATATGTATAAGACAGAAACGACATAACTTTTCGTTAATGTAGCTACTTATGTGAAATGCTGATGAGTTTCCTGCTCCCGTTCTTTTTATCAGCTGTAAATGTCCTGAATGGGTGGTAGGAAAACTTTTGGACCCTCCAACAGAACTTTCTAATAAGTAAAATTGAATTCTGTGTATTTTAATTTCATACGAACTTGATGGCTAAGTGTTCCCGTCTTTGACATAAATCCACGCTTTCAGATCGCCCGCTGCTTTCTTCGGCACTGACATAGCATTGCCCAACACCGTCGTCAGTATGGACCAGCTGATATTCTAGTCTTCAAACAAAGACATAACGACAAGATACGAACCGTGACTTGATGGCAATTATTCCTGTCTTTGACATAAATCCACGCTTTCAGATCGCCCGCTGCTTTCTTTGGCGTAGTGACAGCATTCCCTAACACCGTCATCAATACTCGTCTCACCGCCGCCTCACGTCGCTTCTCAGAATCAGTGGGTTCCCAAACCGCTTCAAAGTTGGATATCAGATCGCGTACAACGAAAACCTCTTTGGCAGACCATGCAGTCTGTAAGGTGTTGCTAGTCTAGAAAAAACAAGAAATATACCTTCTTAACTTTAACAAAATATTTAAATGCACACATTTAATGAAAGCAGTTGAAAAGAGGTGTTATTATATGATTTATATACAGGGTGTAAAAAATCCTTTAACGAAGTCGAAGGCCAAGTATTTTCCACATCATGACGATATTTTTTTTCTTCTCGACCATACCTGGGATATTTATGGTTATGGAGATATTAAAGGTTAAAGTCACATTTTTTTTTCATGATTTATATATTAATATATTCAAAACGTTATTTAGATACGATTCTTTTTATCGACGCACTTACACACACGCACGTACATACACACAGGCACATTCTTTGCGTAGCGCCACAGTAGCGCGCCGCGCTATACATTGCGTACTGGAAAAAAAAATTTTTTTAACTTATAAATACAAATGATTCCCACGTATTATATTTTGTAATATTACTTGTTAACAGAATGCGTAGTTTTAGTCTTTGTCATAAGTTTTTTTACAACCTGTATAATTTTATAGATTGTTAATTTATCTATCACTGTTGCTTGGGGACACGGATTTAGGTTCAATAAAAGTTGTGGCACCATTACCCATTAAAATTGTCTGTAAATACTTCCTAATAAAATACTTATATAAAAAAAATGGATGCGTGTAACTTATGTACGCGCGTGAGAAGTTATACTTCTTTAGCATCATTAAAAATATTTTTTAATTGCATGCAAATAATTAATAATTACAATAAAATAATAAAAGGACTGGAAAAGGATAGTTAACACAGTCAATTAAGTTCAGTTTTAATTTGAAAAATTAAATAAATATTCAAAATATTCAATTAAAAAATCACTACTGAATTTAAGTTATTAGTCCATATGTAATTAGCACTTGTAAGTAACTAAAACACGTTGTGACTATATAGAAACTAGAAACATGTGGATAAATATTATAAATATGAAAACAGTGATCAGAGGCGACGAGCGTGCCAACATTGTTTTTGACAACGCGATCATCTTATGGAGCTCCGTGGATCGTTCAAAGTACCCTTCGAACAGATGTGTAATGAACAGATGTGTAATGTAATGGTGGATTATTAACCACTAAGTGGTTAATAATCCACCATTATTAGACACTAACATTCATAACGCGCCCGCGGCCAACTTCATGGTGTTACTATTGTGTTACAGTGATGCGCGCGCATCTTAAAATTTCACTCTCATCATTTTGTCATAACGCGCCCGCGGCTAACTTCATTATGTTACTTTTGTGTTACAGTGATGCGCGCGCATCTTAAAATTTCACTCTCATATTTTTTTCATAACGCGGCTAAAGAAGTATAACTTCAAAAAGGTTATAAGATCGAATGTATTATTATAACTTATTTGTAAAGTAACTATGGAACCTGAAAAGCTTTAAAATTTAAGAATTCCTTATAATAGTAAAAATATGCGCACTTTAGGACGCGTTCAAGTGTTTTAAACAATGTTTGGTGTATGCGCAAGTATATAAAAACAATCGTGTATTGTTTGATAAAAGTCTACCAATGGCTTGTGGCCTCGCTCACACTACACTTATATGGTCTTAATTTATGGCAATAACATTAGAATAAAACAACGCGTGACTATTTTACTCTTCTTCTCTGAGGAGGTCCGTAAAACTTTAACTATATATTTATAAATCCAGCAAATTCAGTAATAGTAACATTTAAAAAGGCCTTACCAATGCAGCGGGCATAATCGTCGGCGCCCACACGGAAGCCAAGTTTTCTGCGCTCATTTTGTTCGCGTGCGACATCGTAGTCAAGAAGTGGAGGTGCGCGAACAGTTTGCGCGCTGTGTTCCGCGCCACTAGTGGTAAAGACGAAATAATACGCCGGTATTCAGCGTGACGCGCATAAGACTCTTTGATTTCTGAAATTAAGGTTGTACTAAGTCAACTTTATCATAGTCATATAATTGATTTATTATTACTTCGGTATCAGCAAATCAAAGATTATGATCAGATCTGAAGAGAGCACCAGAAGAACTAAAAGAGACAAATTTAGACAAATTTTGTCTTTTGTCTGCCGCTAGGCGACCAATATTACAGTCAAAAGGAGACGATTTATTATAAATAATTGATTCTATTGATGAATATAGCCGGGAAAGTTTTATTTTAGGCAAGTAATCTGAACTCTTCTGAATTTAGTGTTACCAATAAAATTTACTTGTATAAAATACTAAAAAATCTGCACTAAAACATTATCTTGGTCTAATTGCGACTAGGTTCGACTCACCCAAAGCAGTGGTAAGGGCGTTATGCTTTTCCTGCGGTACCAGAGATTCGGGTAAATCTCTGAAGAACCTCTTGAGCACTCCGGCCACGTCGTGCTCCGAATGCTGGCTGGGGCTGAGCTGGACCGACCACGCGTCGCGACGGAATCTGGCTAGTAACTCCGATAGTACGGAGCTACTGCCCGCTCGTCTGTATATGCCTTCAGATAAACTACCTGATAGATGAAAAGTAAACTGTTAGATCGTGGTTCATATAAGTAACGATGTGGATAACAAGAACACCCATATCTCCTTAAGAAGGTAACCAGTTATGCAAAAGTAGTGCAGGTCATAAAGAGGTAGGGTATAAATAGTAAATTACCTTGCATACGAAAACCAAATAATATACCTCAGTTTACGATCCTCATTTCCTTAATGTCCTTATTGTCACAAGACCCAGGCATCTTCTGCAGTTTTCTTCCTACATGTGGCCGTACTATGAACTCTTTAATAATAGGAAAAAACAGCGCTCAAAACGGGATGCCGCTATACCAGATGTATGTACGTGATGCCTCGCTCTAACAAAGGAATTTGCCTGTCGTCAAGAGTCCATAATATGGCCTTTAGATTGCTAAGTAATTTCAAACGAATACTTGCCGTGAGCGTATATGAAGCTGATGCATTTGTCCACAACAGTGGGCACGTCCTCTTTTGTCAGCTGCTGGTGGTGTATCTGCGCACCATTGTTGTAGGCGGCAAGCTTTATCATATACCGCCAACCCTAGAAACGTCATAATCGAATTGTTTCATCAGTACAGAGGCCAGTTAAGTTTTTTTGTGTCTACATACTATCCATCTCATTTTAATCATATTGGGATTCGATAAAAAAAATAGAATTAACTGGTAAATATATTAAAAATACTTAATATAAGACTCAAATCAACAGATGTTGCTGTTTGCTTAAAAATTCCTAACAGCGTCATCTGTTGCACTGAAGTCTAAGAATTTGCTAAAGTTAGTCTCTTTGCATAGATGTCGTTACCACAGAACATAAATAATGTTGAAAAAGTAAATGTGCAGGCAAAGTTGATAAACCTTCTGCCGAAAACTTACGAGTAACAAAAAATGTCAAACGACCAACCTTTAATTCCCTTTCATGTGGAAAACGTAGATACAAAGTAGCGTGAGGGCAGTCCAGCAGTAAGCTCCCGCTGCCGTCGTTGGGGCAGATCTGTTTCGTCTCGTCGTCTGCATCTTGTGAGACTGTGGGCAAACACCACATAAAAAATAACACATACATACGCATCCACAAAACCATGTTCTATTCCCTTAGAACAAGACTCAGTTCGGCTTAATTAACAAATGAAGATGATTATAAAACCGACTATATAAGTGTATTCTCATATCAAGCAAAAACCGGCAAATAAAACACGTCTGTTGTGTAGGAGCCGCCCTTAAATATTTATTTTAACTTAATTATTAATTTTTGAAGTTAATACATAATTAAATATTATGTGTTCATTTAGTTATTTCAAGCGACTACCTTTTCGGTTATTAATATCGAGCAAAATAAAAATCACTAAATATTTTATTTATTCTGTTTTTAGTTACCTGTTCATGAATTTACAGCCTGGTGACAACCAACCAACCCACTATAACCTTTTTCTCCGGGCATGTATAAAAGACAGTGGAGCCTTAGTAATAAGGTTTTTATGGTTGCAATAAATTATTTGAGTTTTAGTTTATATGACGTTAGGGTTCGAATATAAAAAAATAATAATAATGCTTTATTTCTTCTCCACATAATGCCATACACAAAAAAATATACAAACTTAATGTTTTATTTTTTTAAGGCAAGATTGGTAATGGTGCTCACTCGCCACTCGGCGTACTCACCAAAACAAGCTCAACCTTTCAACTGCAATCTGATATTTCTCGGGATTGGCTACGTTCGGTGCTTTTCTGAGAATATTATAATTATATTCACCCATTATTATTGGATTATTTGCCACGGAATCATTTAAATTTCATAGTGAAATTTAAAAAGTATTTGTTACGAATTGGCCCTGACCTAATTCATAAATAAGCGAATATAATTCTGAATATGTTGTTTTCTTTTTTACGCTGAAATATTTGCAGGTGCTGAGTTCCTCTACATTGATTTGAAACCATTTTAATTTCTTCTTTAGTACTGTAACGCCGAACTGTAAAGTACCATCCTATTCGCGTCCTTGGGACAACATCCTTCTTAAGCACAAAGCACTCCCAGAGCAGTGCTGGTATGCTTAAGTACTTAAGTAAGTACTTGACGTCTGTCTCTCAGAATTATAGCCAATAAGGCGAATTAAGCGAGGTTCATATTATAGCTGAGCACATGATGCAAGGTATTGGATAATGATCGAAATATTTGTTTACATAATCCCTATGTTCGTCTATTCATTTAATATATTTATTATCCCATCACTAAATGCATCGTTATTCGTTGACGAGGGTAATCAGACAGGTGATACAGCAAAAGCTGCCCATTACAAGTGCTTCCACTTTCACCTTGATAACGGAGACATGAATGGAAAACTATCTCAACTATCTGTAACTATGTATACAACTTTTTAGTTTTCCTTTGCTGTGTTTAATGTAATTAACTTAATTATTAGAAACCGACTTCCTGTATGTACTCGATATAAAATTACAAAAGTAAAATAAACGAGATATTAACCACGCTGAAACGTAAAAAAACAATTCAGCATAATGGCAACCCTGACGCCGTGTTAATAGTCAACCAATGACGCCCGTTCAATCGCATTTCATGATTTCACGACGTGGTTGTGGTGCGGCTTGTTGGTCGCTATTCCAACATGACAAATGAAACGGACCGCATGGCTGCGTGTGCAGCCACTTTGGTTTGATTCGGTGGTCACATTGATGTATACGTCAATAAGTGGCCAAAATAAATTAAAAAATAATTGTAAATGAACTGCATTCAAGATAAGAAGATAAATTATGTTCAAAAATTTTCTAAAAGTAATATTAATAGTAATATTAGAGTCCGTAAATTCCTCTTTTTACCCGGCTGCGCAATGCAAGAGCGCGAAGCGCGACGCGCAGACAGGGTTATGTGTTTAACAGTCTATATATGTATGTTTGTTCCTTTGTGGCACACTAGAGAGCAAACGCCTGGACCGATTTTGATGATTCAAACATCAATCGATTCGTCTCAATCATGGGAGTGCTACTAAAGATATGATAGTAATCAAAATTCAATATGGGCAAAATTAGGCGCCATATTGTGACGAAGTAAAAAAAATAAGTTGACAAAATATGTCGAGTGGGGTATCACTGTCTAGATAATCAAAAATCATATTTAGGTTCCTAACACCATTTTTCATTTTATATGATTGTTTAGGATCTAAAACGCTTTAAAGTTGTATATTAAGCACTTACGCTTTTAATTTCAATCTTACGTTTGTACGGATCTTTGTTACTTTTTCACATAAAAAATACTGAATGGATTTTAATGAAACTTAACAGTAATATAGCTCATATATGATAATTACATATATATAATAATTTATGTAGTTATTGAGTGAATTGGCCAATATATAACAATAAGTGTCACATAAGACGGAAAAAAATCTCCCATCTGCGAGCCATTTTGGCCTGCACTGCAAAAACAATAAAAGTTACATGAATGTAATGTAGAGTGAAAATGTATCTCTTAAATAGTTCTAAAAAAAGTCCGTGACACCATATATCTATTTTTAATGTGTAAGTCATTACCGCTAAAATAGTGAAACAAAACTAAAATATTATTTGATATTTATTTTCAAAATGCACATTTTGTATTAACAAATCATTTTTTATCAAAACAAATACTTTTATCGCTTTTGATATTTAAAGACGATAAACTTTGCTTTTTACATTTCGACAAATATTTAAAAAGTTACAATGATGACAAAGTGATAGCGCGGTGTACAATGTAAAAGAAAAAAAAAATGCGGTATTTGCAGTATCTGATCCTATACGAAGTATGTACTAACAATAAAACTGTGATACAGTTCCTTCTTATTAAATGATGAAAAATATATTATCATAATAGGTATTTATGATTATTGAATTTTAATGAAAAACTCAGAATTTTACTGTTTTTCATTTTTTTAACGATATTACTTAATGTTACAAAAAAGGTTCACTTAATATAATGACAAATAACCCATTTTTTGCTAGTAAGTACATACTTATTGGAATCCCTGTATTTATTAATCAGCTCGCGATAATATTAGTTTTGTAATAATTCTGAATAATTCAAAGTAAATCATGTAGATTTTTATAGGTAAATCACCGCTTTCATCACCCTACGCCTATAAGTATTGCGATGTTGTAGCTAAGAACCAAGTTCCCATCTACTTCTATATGGATTCATTATATTCGATTTAACTATTAGGGCACGGAAGCGCAACAAACAAACTCACTTTCGCATCTATAATATTATATTATACTTACTAGTGATCCACCCGGGCAGTGTACGGGCGAAATTTATTTATCGGGATAAAATATAGCCTATGTCACTCGGATAAAATGTATTTAAATAAAGAAAAATGTTATAATAAATATGTAGCTACCTTATGATGAATTAATATTTGAAACCGATTCAGTAGTTTGACAGATTATTTGTTAGAAACATACAAATCTTGCCTCTTTATAATATTAGTATAGATAGTTAGGATAAGACAAGTACATATTTAATTGATGAAAAAGATTTAAAAATAAAGTAAGTAATAGGTTTATTTGATTATATTTGTAAAAGTTACTTAGCATTTGTGCTTAACAGTGATACGTTATTCGGTATTTTTTTAAACAAAAAAAAAATTGGGAAATAATTGTCATGATTGCACAACTGGGAGTACTCTTCATTCGAGCTTTACACTACCAATAAAAAAGGGTCGAACACAAAGTTTGACCTGTTAAATGTGAACGCTTTAAAAGAAAACTACAAAGAGAACTATAAATTGATAATAAATGAGATTGCTATGGTGCTCTACCTAACGTTATGAAATTTTTATTATGCGCCTTTAGTTTAATCAAATATTATAAACTTTGCTTTGGTGATTGCATAATTATTTAATTTAGTGATCTAAGGCAGTTGCCACCATTGTTCAAAACAACAGCCTTTCTTCAACCTGCGACATAAACGTCATTGATTGGTATTGTATATAGGGTGATTAAAAACATTTGAAGTTAACTTCTGGCATCTACATATTGGGTTTCTGTGAATTATGTAGGTATATCAAATTATGAGACTAGGGACTGACACTGAATTTGTGTATATCACAATCTTAGACGACCGGCATTGACATGACAATGCAGCCACTGCCAATTTTAAATAGTCGACGAATAAAAGTAAATGACTTTTATATTTACTACTAAACTATTAAAAAAAACTTAAACAAAAGATGACTTTTTGAGTAAGTGCTACTTTACTATAAAATTTACATATATTAGAGATATTTATGTAACGACTTAATTTAACTTCACACATTTTTGCCAAAAATTGAGGCCTATCTGTAGCCTTGACCCCGCTGGTAAAGTCTTTATATGTCTTAATAAATCAATCTTTTAGACCGACGCAAGGTACTTAATAATTCCCGCGATATTAATTCCCTTACTGAAGTAACAAGACTACGGTATATACCGTCTTAAAATACTAACTAACTAAAAAGTGTGAAATAAAAAAGGTAAATTTAAAAAATCAAAAAACCCGACTGCTTAAATATACTTCAAATAAAAACTGAAAAGAAAAAAACAAGTCCAGTAGTCTATAATTCTGTTAATAAGGAACAAAGCTACTTTAACAGTCGGGACCCATTAGATATTCAAGAATACAAACTGTTAAAGTAGCTTTGTTCCTTATTAACAGAATTATAGACTACTGGACTTGTTTTTTTCTTTTCAGTTTTTATTTGAAGTATATTTAAGCAGTCGGGTTTTTTGATTTTTTAAATTTACCTTTTTTTAGTTGTTGGTCTTTTTAGGGTTCCGTACCCAAAGGGTAAAAACGGGACCCTAAAAAGACCAACAACTAAAAAGAGGAATTTACGGACTCGCCCGCGTCAACACGGCCCGTTTGAATCCTCTTTAACGACTGCGACCTCTTATATTAGGGGGAGTGAGAGTGAGGGACACAGGGGGAGTAAGGTAAATGAGCAGTAACTTCATCGCATCGCATTACACTGTCAGGATTTGCGAATGTCAGTTTGGTTTAACAGTGACGCTTAAAGGCAGCGTAGGCTATAAGAGAACTCGTAATGCTGATGACTTGCTTGAAACAATAAGGCAAGTTAGTGGGGCTGGCTTGTTTAACGCGAGACGGTGAAATTAAAACAAGTGCCTTAACTAAAAAAAATATGAGTTGTGATTCACTAGCATTTGGCTACAAGCTAGGCAAACCCGACGCTGTTTTTATATTTGCTGAATATCAAAATACAATGATTGATGCAAATGTGTGCAACTTTGTTTTAATGAATGACACGATTGAATGAATTATTAATAATGAAATAACGCACAAAAATATTTGATTTCGTTCTGCCCAGCTATTTTGCGCTCTTTTCCTTTTCTTAGAGGAAGGATGGCAAAAATAATTTTAGTGACACGAATAGTCCAACAACTCTTAAAGTCCTTTAGCGCAGGATGTTACACTATAAGACTGATGACCTCATTCTAAAAGAAAGCGAATACATAAAATCACACACAGTCGCGCATTTTGATTGTACTAAACATGTTGTTGTAGAATAGGTATTATTCGTGTGATGTTATGTTACCGCATCAATAGTATACTAGTATTGTGATAATATAATAAAGACACTTATCTTGCATAAAAATGATTTATTTTGATGCTGCATAAAGAACGAATTGAAAATAAAACTATCAATAGATGAAAGGCAATGCTTACACAAAAAAATATTCCAATTATGAATCGTCATAAAAGTATTTTTGTTCTTTTCTATTGCCTCCATGATTTCGACATTTTGATAAAGGGCATTACAATCTACCGAAAAAAAAATACATGCATATAATATCTACACTTAATATAATTACCTTGCGCGGTTGGCAGTACATCTTATACGTGCAGCTTAAGATTAAAAAGATTTAGAAAGAATTAGAAACATCATTCTCAAAAATCGTAATCAATAAGGTCTGAATGACGCTATGAAACTGTAGTCGAAAATTGCTGGCTTCCCGCGTACAATAGCTTCATATACTTAATATAACATTCTTTTACTATCTGCCTGACAAAAAAACTGAAGAGAAAAAAACAAGTCCAGTAGTCTATAATTCTGTTAATAAGGAACAAAGCTACTTTAACAGTCAGGACCCATTATTGAAAAATATTATGTATTCTTGAATATCTAATGGGTCCCGACTGTTAAAGTAGCTTTATTCCTTATTAACAGAATTATAGACTACTGGACTTGTTTTTTTCTTTTCAGTTTTTATTTGAAGTATAATTAAGCAGTCGGGATTTTTGAATTTTTAATTTACCTTTTTTATTTCACACTTTTTAGTTAGTTAGTATTTTAAGACGGTATATAGCGTAGTCTTGTTACTTCAGTAAGGGAATTAATATCGCGGGAAATATTTAGTAACTTGCGGTGTCTAAAAGATTGATTTATCTTAATAAATGATAAATGTCTTAACATATAGAGACTTTACCAGCGGCGTCAAGGCCTCAAGGATGGGCCTCATTTTTCGCAAAAATGTGTGAAGTTAAATCAAGTCGTTACATGAATATCTCTAATGTATGTAAATATAGTAAACTAGCACTTATTCAAATAGTCATCTTTTGTTCTTTTTAGTAATTTGGCAGTAAATATAAAATTCTATTACTTTTATTCGTCAACTATTTAAAATTGGCAGTGGCTGCATTGTCATGTCAATGCCGGACGTCTAAGATTGTGATATACACAAATGCAGTGTCATATCCTAGTCTCACAATTTGATATACCTACATAATTCACAGAAACCCAATATGTAGATGCCAGAAATTGACTTCAAATGTTGTTTACACACTTTAAACAATAGCAATCAATGACGTTTATGTCGCAGGTTGAAGAAAGCAGTAATTCCCGTCTGTTGTTTTGGACAATGGTGGCAACTGCCTTAGATCGCTAAATTAAATAATTAATATTTTTCAATTATTATATTAATATTATTATACTAATTAAAATTTTACTATATTAATATATTATATATTTTAATACTTTATTATATTAATATTTCCAAAGCAAAGTTTATAATATTTGATTAAACTAAAGGCGCATCATAAAATTTTCATAACGTTAGGTAGAGCACCACAGCAATCTCATTTATTATCAATTTATAATTCTCTTTGTAGTTTTCTTTTAAAGCGTTCACATTTAATAGGTCTCTTTGACCTTTGTGATCGACCCTTTTTTACCCGACTGCGCAATGCAAGAGCGCGAAGCGCGACGCGCAGACAGGGTATAGTGTTTAACAGTCTATACATGTATGTTCGTTCCTTTGTGGCACACTAGAGACCAAACGCCTCAACCGATTTTGATGATTCATACATCAATCGATTCGTCTCAATCATGGGAGATATGATAGTAATTAAAATTCAATATGAGCAAAATTAGGCGCCATATTGTGTCGAAGTAAGAAAAATAAGTTGACAAAATATGTCGAGTGGGGTATCACTGTCTAGATAATCGAAAATCATGTTTAGGTTCCTAACACCATTTTTCATTTTACATGATTGTTTAGGATCTACAACGCTTTAAAGTTGTATATTAAAGACTTGCGCTTTTAATTACAATCTTACGATTATGAATCTTTGTTTCTCTTTCACATAAAAAATACTGAGTAGATTTTAATGAAACTTAACAGTAATATAGCTCAAATATGATAATAACATATATATAATAATTAATGTAGTTATTGACTGAATTGGCCAAAATATAACAATAAGTGTCACATAAGGCGGAAAAAAATCTCCTATCTGCGAGCCATTTTGGCCTGCACTGCAAAAACAATAAAAATTACATGAATGTAATGCAGAGAGTGAAAATGTATCTCTTAAATAGTTCTAAAAATAAGTCTGTGACACCATATATCTTTTTTTAATGTGTAAGCCATTACCGCTAAAATAGTGAATCAAAACTATTAACTATATTTGATATCTATTTCCATAATGCACATTTTGTATTAACAAATTATTTTTTATCATAACAAATTCTTTTATCGCTTTTAATATTTAAAGACGATAAACTTTGCCTTTTACACTATGTCATTTCGACAAATATTTAAAAAGTTAGAACGATGACAAAGTGATAGCGCGGTGTACTATTTAGGAGTAGACTGCGGGAATACTAAGAGAAGTTTAATTTAGGTGTTTATAAACGTGGATAAAAATTAGGCGAAAAAGAAAAAAATGGGCTACTCGCAGTATCTGATCCTATAAGAAGAGAAAAAATGAAAAAAAAAAAAGAAATTCTAATGAAAAACTCAGAATTATACTGTTTTTTTAACGATATTACTTAATGTTACAAAATAGGGTTTACTTAATATTATGACAAATAACCCATTTTTCGCTAGTAGGTACATACTTATTGGAATCCCTGTATTTATTAATCAGCTCGTGATATATTGGTTTTGTAATTATTAACGATAATTCTGTAAAATTTGAAACATAATTTTATAAGTTATTTTATACTAATATTATTAATTAAAGCGCCATCTATCATCATACGCATAAATCCTCAAATATTGTAATCTGCTTAAACAAGCACGGAATAAAGTCTAATTGAGAGAATTTGATAGTTGCACTTGAAAAGTACGACAGATGGAGCTAGTATGTAACAGTGTGAAATAAAATACACGTTTAGGAAGCGTGATTGTATTAATGTTCTGGAAAAAGTTTCTTTTTGATGGGCGGAGTCTGCTTAACCGGTTCTGTCGTTTCCTCGCACCAAATAAGGAGATTTGAGAGAAATTTGCTAGCAGACACACGTGACCCTATACCCCTATAAATTTACCCCGCAGACGATTTCGTTCCCTTTTGTCTGCTGATTGAACTCTGGAACATCTAGTTAATTGCACAGTGACTGGCAGTTATAGTCAGTGCATTATTAATAAATATACTTTCCCCGGATTAACGGGTAAGTCCAATATATCTAACTAGTTAGGTTGTAGGTCAATTTAGGTTTTTTATTGAACTATAGGAAATGTGTGTAATTATTTCTAGGTCCTTTGAGGAGGCTAATAAAATCAGTATACGAAAATTCAAACCGATTAAACCTGCTTGGAATTTCTTTGGATATATATATATATATATATAAAGAAGTACGCTATATAAAAATGAGCCTGTAAATTCAATCCTGAAAGAAAACGTGTTCATGTGATGACAGCATGTCCTGGTCCAATTCATGTGGATACCTGAATCACTTGATGGTACCAAGATCTTGAGAAAAGCTAAGTAAAATCTGAACATATTTAATCCTTATCCAGTGCATTCTCCGAATAACAAAATTTGTGTATTTCTAGAACATATCAGAGTAATAAGTAACTTGTATTTCACAGCACATTGTTTATCAATTTGTAAAACCACAACTTAATAGAATTGTTAACTTAAAAGAAATAACAACATCTTGGAATGTTATTAAATATGTGATCAACCTTTAATACTTAATTTTTAACTTTGTGAAAGCTAAATATATATATAGATATACAAAGATATTAATAAATAATGTTAGGAGTGTTAATATATGTTGAAAAACTTATCTGAACATTAACAGTTGTTCACTGCGGTTATTGATTTTTTATTTTATCTCCCTCAAATATCAGTATTACGGCGCCCTGAATATAGAATATTTAATCTTGAGTCTCACGCAAAGCCCGGATCTACCTGGTGGTAACAAAAATTGTTACAAATTCAAAATAAATAATACAGATTTTTATAGGTAAATCACCCCTTTCATCAACCTACGCCTATAAGTATTGCGATGTTGTAGCTAACAACCAAGTTCCCATCTACTTCTACAGGGGAATTCATTATAATCGATTTAGCTATTAGGGCACGGAAGCGCAACAAACAAACTCACTTTCGTATCTATAATATTATATTATACTTACTAGTGATCCATCCGGGCATTGTACGGGCGAAATTTATTTTATCGGGATAAAATATAGCCTATGTCACTCGGACAAAATGTATTTAAATAAAGAAAAATGTAATAATAAATAATGTAGCTACCTTATGATGAATTAATATTTGAAACCGGTTCAGTAGTTTGACAGATTATTTGTCACAAACATATAAATCTTGTCTCTTTATAATATTAGTATAGATAGTTAAGATAATAGTATTTAATTGATGAAAAAGATTTAAAAATAAAGTAAGTAATGGGTTTATTTTGATTATATTTGTAGAAGTTACTTAGCATTTGTGCTTAACAGTGATAAGTTAGTCGGTATTTTTTTATACAAAAAAATATATATTTGGAAAATAATTGCCTTGATTGCACTATTTGCAATACCTACTAGGTTGGTAGCAGCACGCTTGATAGGTAAAAGTACTCTTCATTCGAGCACACTACCACTACACTACCAATAAAAAAGGGTCGATCACAAAGTCTTTGCCCTGTTATATGTGAACGCTTTAAAAGAAAATTACAAAGAGAACTATAAATTGATAATAAATGAGATTGCTATGGTGCTGTACCTAACGTTATGAAAATTTTATTATGCGCCTTTAGTTTAATCAAATATTATAAACTTTGCTTTGGTGATTGCATAATTATTTAATTTAGCGATCTAAGGCAGTTGCCGCCATTATCCAAAACAACAGACCGGAATTACTGCTTTCTTCAACCTGCGACATAAACGTCATTGACTGGTATTGTATATAGGGTGATTAACAACATTTGAAGTTAACTTCTGGCATCTACATATTGGGTTTCTGTAAATTATGTAGGTATATCAAATTATGAGACTAGGATATGACACTATCATAATATCCTAGTAGTAACATTTGTGTATATCAGAATCTTAGACGTCCGGCGTTGACATGACTATGCAGAAACTACTAAAAAGAACATAAACAAAAGATGACTTTTTGAATTAGTGCTAGTTTACTATAAAATTTACATACATTAGAGATATTTATGTAACGACTTGATTTAACTTCACACATTTTTGCGAAAATTGAGGTCCATCTGTAGCCTTGACCCCGCTGGTAAAGTCTCTATATGTCTTAATAAATCAATCTTTTAGACCACCGCAAGGTACTTAACAATGCCCGCGATATTAATTCCCTTACTTAAGTAACAAGACTACGGTATATACCGTCTTAAAATACTAACTAAAAAGTGTGAAATAAAAAAGGTAAATTTAAAAAATCAAAAAACCCGACTGCTTAATTATACTTCAAATAAAACCTGAAAAGAAAAAAACAAGCCCAGTAGTCTATAATTCTGTTAATAAGGAACAAAGATACTTTAACAGTCGGGACCAAATATTATGTATTCTTGAATATCTAATGGGTCCCGACTGTTAAAGTAGCTTCGTTCCTTATTAACAGAATTATAGACTACTGGGCTGTTTTTTTTCTTTCCAGTTTTTATTTGAAGTATAATTAAGCTGTCGGGTTTTTGATTTTTTAAATTTACCTTTTTTATTGGTAGTGTAAAGCTCGAATGAAGAGTACTTCCACCTATCAAACGTGCTGCTACCAGCCTAGTAGGTATTGCAAATAGTGCAATCATGGCAATTATTTTCCAAGTATTTATTTTTGTCTAAAAAAATACCGAATAACGTATCATTGTTAAGCACAAAAATGCCCGGGTGGATCACTAGTAAGTATAATATAATATTATAGATGCGAAAGTGAGTTTGTTTGTTGCGCCTCCGTGCCCTAATAGCTAAATCGATTATAATGAATTCCCCTATAGAAGTAGATGGGAACTTGGTTCTTAGCTACATCACAATACTTATAGGCGTAGGGTGATGAAAGGGGTGATTCACCTATAAAAATCTATATTATTTACTTTAAATTTTGCAGAATTATCGTTTATAATTACAAAACCAATATTATCGCGAGCTGATTAATAAATACAGGAATTCCAATAAGTATGTACCTACTAGCGAAAATGGGTTAATTGTCATTATATTAAGTATACCCTCTTTGTAACATTAAATAATATCTAGTTTAAACGGGATGATGCACGAAACTTCTTCGTCGTCATTCTGACGACGAAGCCTGGAAAGGCTACGAAACGTCAATAAATAAATAAAGTTTCGTGCATTATCCCGTTTAAACTAGTTTTATTTAATGAGTGATGTGCGTGAAAACCTAAGAAACAAATATTAAATAATATCTCAAAAAAAAAACAGTATAATTCTGAGTTTTTCATTAAAATTCAATAATTATAAATACCTATCATGATAATTTATTTTTCATCATTTAATAAGAAGGAACTCTATCACAGTTTTATTGTAAGTACTTCGTGTAGGATCAGTTTCTGCGAGTAGCCCATTTTTTTCTTTTTCGCGTAGGTTTTATCTACGTTTATAAACACCTAAATTAAATTTCTTCTCTTAGTATTCCCGCAGTCTACTCCTACATAGTACACCGCGCTATCAGTTTGTCATCGTTGTAACTTATAAATATTTGTCGAAATGACAGTGTAAAAGGCAAAGTTTATCGTCTTTTAATATCAAAAGCGATAAAAGTATTTGTTTTGATAAAAAATAATTTGTTAATACAAAATGTGCATTTTGGAAATAGATATCAAATAATATTTTAGTTTTGATTCAGTATTTTAGCGGTAATGGCTTACACATTAAAAATAGATATATGGTGTCACGGACTTTTTTTTTAGAACTATTTAAGAGATACATTTTTACTCTACATTACATCCATGTAACTTTTATTGTTTTTGCAGTGCAGGCCAAAATGGCTCGCAGATGGGAGATTTTTTCCGTCTTATGTGACACTTATTGTTATATTTTGGCCAATTCACTCAATACCTACATAAATTATTATATATATGTTATTATTATATATGAGCTATATTACTGTTAAGTTTCATTAAAATCCATTCAGTATTTTATAAGGTGAAAGAGTAAAAAAGATCCATACAAACGTAAGATTGAAATTAAAAGCGCAAGTGGTTAATATACAAACTTACAGCGTTGTAGATCCTAAACAATCATATAAAATGAAAAATGGTGTTAGGAACCTAAACATGATTTTCGATTATCTAGACAGTGATACCCCACTCGACATATTTTGTCAACTTACGTTTTTTTACTTCGTCACAATATGGCGCCTAATTGACCCCATATTGAATTTTAATTACTGTCATATCATTAGTAGCACTCCCATGATTGAGACGAATCGATTGATGTATGAATCATCAAAATCGGTCCAGGCGTTTGGTCTCTAGTGTGCCACAAAGGAACAAGCATACATATATAGACTGTTAAACACTTTACCCTGTCTGCGCGTCGCGCTTCGCGCTCTTGCATTGCGCAGTCGGGTAAAAAGAAAAGTTGCCGCTGGTGCTTCTCTATTTTTATTTTGGTCCCAATCCAGCATGAAAGAAAACAAATGCAAACATTAGTGACAGGGCTTATACCTAGATATTTTCAACAGGTTGGATGTATTTAAATAGGCGCGATATATGTTTTCATTTATCATCTTAAACAAACGCATGTATGTACCTACTACATCCATTTCACTCGTTCGGTTCAACGGAGCATCAAAGACGTATTAGTTCAAAGCATAACATAGTTCTGTGATACATATTATCAGAATATTACATGCACTGATGTTAGCATTTCTCCTACAACTACGCCTCAAATATAGTAAACGCATTTTCCAAATGGAGTTCGGAGCCGTCAAAACATTCCATTGCCTATTATGCTTCTCAAAGCCAATCAAATACCTCTATTATACAATGACTACATTTACACAACACAACAAACGCTAAAAGCCTGAGCACGAGTGCACTTTGGGTAGGGTTGCCAGATGTCCGGTATTGAAGCGTACAGTCCGGTATTTTCGAGGCCTGTCTGGTATAAAATAAATGTTCATACCGGACAGAACAATTTCCGGTATTTTGAGGAAACTCGATACTAATGGTCACAAGCGCCTACAAAAGTAGGCCCTCAAACGCAAAACTCGCGCGCGCTCCCCTAATTATTTTGACTTATGTGATGTTGATTAATAAATAAAAAATATTAGTATTTATAGTATAAAAAAAACATATTTTTGCGACCATGGATGTTTAATACATATTAAACATCCATGACTGGAGTACAAATGCTCGTATTCATCACACAAACATTTGCCTCCACCGGGATTCGAACCCGGAACCTCTCGAGTCGACGACCGACACCATAAAACCCGGCGTAAAAACCACTAGGCCACGGAGGTCGTCGTGTATAATAATAAAGGAACACGAGCAAAATTTTGGTGGAATAATGCTTATTCATAGCACTTTGTATTACAGTCGGAAACCGGAACTCTGTGAAATCTTCCCGGCTACTGGGAAAAAGTCCTTATCAACTATTGGAATACCATACTTTAAATTTTACCTGGAAATTGAAACGCAGTTAAATTTACCTAGAAATTGAAACGCAGTAAAATTATAAACAAGTAGAAACACTCTTTGTTTGATAGTACAACAAGCGATTTTATACTGTTTCTACATGAACAGTTTTGCTTGTAATAGCATTGCTGACGACTCGCTCAAAATATTATATTCGGAGAATTCGGATACAGTGTCTGTGGTTTTTGTTTTAATCCATATGATTTTTGGTGTATGACTTAGGGTGGGTTCGACCAAACTTAAATTTATACACGAGTAACTATACCAGGAATAAACTATTCCATGATTTTAATCTTGAGTAAATCCATAGTCGTTTCTCCACGTAATCGATAGTATACTTGCGCTAGGAATAACAATACGCGAATAGCAGAGTGAATGGTGAACGTAAATAAAACCCGGCAAATAAATCGAGCCGTTACCGCCAAATTATCGTAAGCGACACTTTTGTCGAAATGCGTTTTTTGTGGAATCTAATATTTTAAACCGTAACGGACCCATCTCTGTTGATATTTCCCTCCAACCTTCCTTCCGTTATAATATAACGGTGTTCTTTTGGATAATCAGGCGGTAACGGCTCGATTTATTTGCCGGGTTTTATTTACGTTCACCATTCACTCTGCTATTCGCGTATTGTTATTCCTACCCATCTCTGTTGATATTTCCCTCCAACCTTCCTTCCGTTATATTATAACGGTGTTCTTTTGGAGGGAAATATCAACAGAGATGGGTCCGTTACGGTTTAAAATATTAGTTTCCACAAAAAACGCATCTCGACAAAAGTGTAGCTTACGATAATTTGGCGGTAACGGCTCGAAATGTTGTTCTACAACGGGAAAGTGTAAGAGCATACTTAATGTCAACTCGATTTTGCCGTATTATAGTGTGAAAAAGTAGCTGTAGAGTAAGCTAGCTAGCTGTCAAACGTGATAATTTTATTTATAATTTGTTTGGGATTTTATAGTGGTAGCCTACCTACGTAGGCAGGCAGGCAGGCGCAAAAAAACTGCACAGGTATAAAGAATGTACACTTACCGGTCAGAAATATATTCTAAATTACGTTCAATTTTCGATAGCAGAAACAAAGTGGCTTCTTTGCTCAAACGAAACCTCATCGCAAAATCATGGTCATCATTATATTCAAATAAGTCTTTTCTTTCTTTTAACCATCTTGGATGTCTAGGTATAATTTCCTCATCACTATCACTATCATCAATCAAATTGTTTAAACGTTGCATTATACAATGCGAGACTATTAGTTTAGTGCGTTGAGTTGATTTGAAAACACAGATTATATATTTGTGAAATGACAGAAATCAGATGATTGGACTGACTGACGCCATTACATTATTAAAGGAGCTATTCCTATAGCTCCTTTATACCGTGCGAAGCGGCGGTATAGTACCAATTCCCGAATAGGGCCACTATTCTTAGAATTGTAGATGGTAAAACGTAAAATTAATTTACTCTCGATTAACTGACGATTTATTCTAAGATTAAGATTGACTCTTGTAGGGTCGAATCCACCCTTAGTCGAGTAAAGCTTGTTCTGATTGTGCGTCTGTTACGTTTTCACGTTTGACCGCTGAATTGATTAAAAAACATATTTTGGTTTTTTTTGTTGCGATTATTAAACTTGACGAAGGTGAAGGTTATAATATACATTTTTATGGGCAACTGATTATTCTACGCTGAAGAAGTCAAGGGTACTGAAAGAAATGAACGAATTCTGTGTCACTTGCTTAGCATAAAGATTCCAGTAACGTTCTGAATGCACTTAAGATTTTGGAAAACGTTTCCAGCGCAATGATTCATGAAGCATTTATAATTAATTACAATTGGCCGAATACGAGTGATAATGGAATTCAGGTAAACGAATGAACGAACACGTAAATGAACGGATTCGAGTGCGCCCGTACTTGGGTATATTTCTTTTTGTTTACCCGACACTGCCTTTCGTGCACCCGAATACGCGCTGACGACCAAATGTAATTGCGCCATAAGGAATCCAACACGCACATATTATAATACTACTCTTCTTGCAACTGCTGCCAATTGCAAGCATTACAAGGTACTCTGTATTTCATAAAGCCTTCGTTAGCTGCCTTAAGAGAAATTTGGTACGGCACGATCAGCTTCGCTAGAATAGAGATAGCGTCTTTAAGCATATAGAAGCCTGCAAATCACAATGATTAATATTTAGTCGTTTTGTCTTTTCTTCTTCTTTTGTGACTATAAGAGAATGCTAGACGTTAGCTCAGCAATAAAATCTGCTGGCTGCTGCCTTGCGCCAAGAAAAAAAATTGGATCTCAGGGTTGAGTTTTACTGGATACTAGTATGTAGGTACTTTGTGGCTGCAATGAAATAATGTGTTCGTGAGGTTGCATCACTTGTTTTCGTTAGTTTCCATTACCTGCCTAGTTTCAATATATAAATTTAAAGCTTTATCATTGGATTTATTAGAACCTTACTTAACTAAGAGCTGACTAGACGATAACCATAATGTGATTAAAAGCTTACCCTATTCCACTCACGTATACTGAAATGAAGTCTGGGAATATATAGAATAATCAGGTTTTGACTATTGTTTCACTTTCCGGTTTCGGATTGAGCCGACATTTTGTATGAATGTATAAATCGGATGACAATTAAAATGTAATAATATAATGGAGCTGATCTGATGTTGGGAGACAGGAGGTGACTATGAAAACGAGGTAATCTCACCGAGTTCGGGCTCATTTGTATCGTCTTGACAAGGTATGTGGTTCTCCACAATTTCCGTTGCCTGATAATACGTAGGACGCTTGAATACATGGTTTATAAATTAATTTTAAATCTACATTATTTAAACTTGTTTTTATGAGCAACTGGAGTACTTTACAGTGCTACTCATTAAATTTTGAGTTCTTCTTATTTCATTATCGAAAGCTTTGCAAGGCCACAAAATACTCTTCAGAACACGAACGCTTATCACTTTTGTTTTCTGCACATTAATTTACTTTTTAAGTTTACAACGGTCGGATCGGAGTTTGGTTAATCCGTTGCGAAAACTGTTACTGCGATCCATCGGGGTCAACTTGTCGAAAGTCCAAAACTAGACAGTATTTATTATATTTTTATTTTTTAATAATTTAGCTGCTAGGCGTAAAATCTAAAAGGACAATGGGCAAAACGCACCCAGCTCCGCCAACAATGTAATTAGTATGAATCGATAGATCAATGAAAAACTAGCCTTTTTTATTATAACACCGAAAATAAATATCCTGGGAGTCAAAAGATATGACACTGTAAAAAATATCCTGGTACTCAATAGATACATGGGCATATTTAAGTAGCTGAATAACTTCATTTTATCTATTAGTAATCATAATAATATGATATATCGTACTATATAACCAGAAATACGACAAAGCCTGCCGACCATCCTGCACTTGCTCTTACTGAGACATTTCAAAACGGTTTACGGATGATGAAGGACTTGCAGTTGCAAATAGTCGACTCGTCTTACTTCGTTGTGATTGTGCGCTCCCTGCTACTTGATTGATTTTTATCTAACACGCTTTGGATATTGGAACACGATTATCGGTTTTGTCAATTAGTATGGATGAACTGGAACCATGTGTTCTCCGAAGCGTGGATAAGTTTGTTTAATCTGTGGTCGCTCCGTTTTACATAGAAAACAATTTACTACAACGAACATAAATGTTTAAAAAAAACCCAACCCATGCGGGGATGTTTTGATTTACTCTAGCGCGGCAGAATAACATAAGAGGGCATTCTCGCACCTTGTGAAGTACTCCCATAATTCCTTAGCACCCTATGTAGAGTCGAACTAACTAACTAAATTAATTCCCTTGTTTCATTAATGTTCGTTCGTTATAGTACTTGTACACATTTAACTTAAAATAACTAAAGACCCCCGGGATGGAATATGATGCGCTTTGGCACAGATGATCTTGACTATAATACCTTTCAAACAAATGTAGTTTAAGCCGTGGCGGACGTGGGTGCAGCGTCCATACATTTTTGCCCAATGTCCTTTTCTTAAAGGACAATGGGCAAAACGCACCCAGCTCCGCCAACAATGTAATTAGTATGAATCGATAGATCTATGAAAAACTAGCCTTTTTTATTATGACACCGTAAAAAAATATCCTGGGAGTCAAAAGATATACATATGGGCATGTTCTATATTAGGGGTTAAGGTTTCCGCACATAGACCTTAAAGAAAACCATCAGTCGTGTGTAAGTCATGGCGGCCGGTTGCACACATGGGCATTATTAAATAGCTAAATAAATTCATTCAAAATCAATAGTACTTTCGTTATATAATATTAGCCATAATAATGTGAGTCATATCTTACTATACAACCAGATACAAAATACTATACAACAAAGCCTACCGAATATCCTGCTTGCTTGCTGCTTGCACTTACTGAGACGCCTCAAAACGTTTAACAGGGTAAGGGTATGGGGGTTGAAGGATGTGATATTTGCAGTTGCCGTTCCAACTAGTCTACTCATATGCAGTTATATGTCTTACTTTTTGTGCGCTCCCTGTTACTTCATTGATATTTAACTAACACGCTTTGGAAATAGGAACACGATTATCATCACGTACGTCATTATAATCGTACTAGCCAATAAAAAATCTACGGATCTATTTAAATGCATTTCTGCATATATGCATTCATTCAGCCAATGTCAAGTAAAAGAAGGATCTTTTACTTGACATTGGCTGAATGAAATAACCGTGCTTGCGGTGCTTGTCAAAAAAATCTGTGGCTTTTGCGAGCAAAAATAGATTCGAGGCATACGAGGTCTAAGCTCTATTACTCCTATATATTGATAAATGAAGACGAGTATGGAATAAATGTATTAAAACATTATTACTTATTTTATTCATTATGCTCATGCTAAACGGGAAACTGCACTTTAGGCTGCTGTGCTCATGTTATGGTGGTCATATGGTTTTTATGTCTGGCAAGACATGACGAGGATATTCACAGAACGGCTCTCTTCTTAGACACTGGATGAAGATTATTAAAAATATTTGAAATGAAATAATGTTTCATAATTAATTCCTTTTTTTACACTCACCGATTAGCCTTGCCCCAAAGTAAGCACTGTAAGGCTTGTGTTATGGGATGCTAGGGTAACGAATAGAATACATATGCAGTACATATATAAGAATATTGATATAGAAATACATATTAAACATCCATGACTGGAGTACAAATGCTCGTACTCATCACACAAACATCTGCCCTCACCAGGATTTGAATCCGGCACCTCTCGAGTCGGCGACACCATGATACCATTACATGATGCCGGCGTACATACCATTCCACCACGGAGGTCATCAAATAATAGATCCATCCTATATAATCGTCCTTGTATCATTAATATATATTATGTTAGTTATAGTTACGTTGACCTATGAACTTGCACCTATTTAACTTAAAATAACTAAAGACCCCCATAGAATTTGATGCGCTTTGGCACAGATGATTATGACTATAATACCTTTCAAACAAATGTAGTTTAAACCGTGGCGGACGTGGGTGCAGCGTCCATACAATTTTGCCCATTGTCCTTTAAACATATTACCCTGTTTTGAGTTGTGTACATGGGGATATTTATTTTAATTTCAAGTGTCATTGAGTTAGTTTAGTCGTACTTATTCGTCTACCTATATCTGAAACTGATTCAAATACACGCCACCATTACTATTAAAATTCTTGTCCATTTATCCTGAAAGGCTATATATATTTATAAGGCTTTATAATATTGGGCGTAGTCAATAGGAGGAGCAAAAAAATGTTAAAAATATTCTGTTTGAGAGCTTACGTTGCGAGCGCATGTAAACAGTTGAGGTGAAGCTTAACGAGCGGAAATGTTTTGAGTAGTGAGTCGTGTAATTTCAGCTGCATTCAGTTTCATAGAAAGGTTTTCTCATTATGCGTCACGATATGAATCAAACAGGACTTTTTCGATTTGACACTTCGCATATGCTGTTTGTTTTAATATTAATCAGTAGACATTTTGCTATTCGATACAGAAAACCAATTCATGTTATGGTTTAAAATCGTGTGGATAAATTATAACTATTTTGACTGGAATATGTATTTTTAATTATGAACGCATTGCAAATTACTTGTTGCCACCTGATGTTAAAGTGTGAGTAAAGTCTATTATCTCCGCACCCAATTTACTCAACATTGCGAAAACCTTTCAGACCGCTCCACACGCGGTATAAATCAGGGACAAAGAATCGGCTTCTGGATCATCCCCCTTCTCAGGGGATGTTCGCATCAGAAGGCCCTTATGGCCATAGGTAATTTCCCCCACGGGTGTGTTCTAGTCAGTGAGAGTCTGACATAACCGTGCCGGCTGTAGGGTTTCCGCGCCTGGAAGGAAACAAAAAAAGCGCCCTTATATATTTAATAATCAGAAACAAAATATCACTCACCGACGCATCTGGTCTTTCTCAAGTCCACCGTGCAGACGTCAGGGTCTCTTGTGGTGTAGTACACCAGCACTCTTCTGATCAGCATCACCCACGCCCCTTTCCACTCTCCTGTCACGCCCTCCTGTCAATTAAAATAAACAAATATTAAACATCCACACAAAAGGAGAGGGTAGGTGTTTATTACCAGCTTATATTGGAGTACCCGACTTATTTATATAATAATACCTAATATTTCATCTTAAAACATATATAGGTATATTATATAGGTATAGGTAGGTATATATGTCGCAGGAAAATTAAAAAACCAGGGATTTTATTCGTATGAATAACGATCGATTTTCCCTTTGTCGTTCTGGCAGAAACAATCGTGTAATAGTCCGGGAGGTAGCGTTGCAAATGCAAAAGTCATAGTAAGCCGGCTGATATTAACGTCGATAGTTGATATTATATGACTAATAAGTGAACCGACCGTCAGCTGCTCAAGTAGCGGTGGGTGCGGGTGTAGGAGGCTGCGAAAGAGGTAAAAAAAAAAAAAAAAGTAATAGTACGCTGGCTGAAACTTTATCCATAAATAGTTGATGTCATACTGAGCAAAAAAAAAATCGTCAGCTGCATCGTGGAGGGGGGATTATGCGTCAGCTGGCTGCATGAATTTGTAAAAAAAAACGTAAAATAAAGTTATAATACGCCGAATGAAATTTAACTACGCGATTCTTCAAAAAATTTAGAGTACGAAAACAACAATCAGCTGATTGTGTAGCGGTGGAAAGACCGTCAGCTGACCCAGTCAAGATTTAAAATTTTGGAGTATTGCTGTGAGGCTGTTCGCTTTCAAACACATATTTTGCGATACATTCTGGCCTTCCTTGAACCCATAACACGACCTTCGGGCTACCTAAGCCTCTCCCCAGTGTTGCCAACTCTACGTCTTTTTACGTAGATCTACGTATTTTAGGCTTTTTCTGGAAACCTACTAACTTCAGTCCCAGAATCTACGTATATTCTTAATTTTTTTCAAATTTGTAAAATAACTTAATTCACTAGAATAAAGAAGAATATTTTCCGTTACTTTACTTAAAAACTATACAAATGTTTATTTCTTATAAAGATGTATCTAAACACTCTTGTATCTTGTAGAAAAGGTTCCCGTTACCTATTGGTTTTGTTGACTAAATTAATGCTGGCCTCAGGATTTGTGAAAGCAGAAACGACAAAACTCTTTGACTTAGTAGGTACATTCATAACCTTAAAAATTGTATTTTTAAACTTTTAATATTATCAATGAGCACCTACTCACATCAAATTGATCTTTGCAAAAAGAAAAGACTTTCAGTCGACAAAGTTACAGGATTTAGCAAGTTTTAAGCATATGTTCATGTGTAAGTATGTTTATTTCTCTTGGCAATTTAAACCACAACTTTTCTGGAGTCTTTTACCAAGTGTATCATGATAACTACTATATTTTTCATGTGATCTATTAGAAGTCATGGTTTTATAATATTAACTTAGAAAGTTTATTTCCTACGTGCTTGCGAGTGTTTGTTTACAAATGTTTTGACGTCATAGCATAGATAAGTCTATATGAAAATTTGGGAACCGATTTGTGCTCTGCGTTGCCAGGTTTACATGCCCTCACAGGCTGTGATTTCAATCCTGCATTTTACAGGAAAGGAAAAAAAAAGCCTTTACAATTGTTGCGAAAATCACAGGCATATATGCGAGCGTTGGGGAATATCGCAAATATTCCGAGTCGTGAATTAGACGAGGTCTTCACAACGATTGAAGAATTTGTTTGTCGCTTGTACGGATTTAAAGCGATAAACGATGTCAACGCTACACGAGTTGCTACGTTCGCGAAAAATTATCAAATCAATGATAAAACCGATGTGCTCAGGTGGAAAAACCGTATCGACGGAGCGATCTTCCCACCATGTAAATCCGAGCTACGCCAGCATTTACTGCGCACGTCATACATAGCGCACCTTTGGAGCCATGCTCACCTTCAAGACCCTTCTCAATTATCTCCCACGGACTGGGGATGGGAAGAAAACGACGACAAATATGTCTTTAAATAGTTCGAAGGAGATCAAGTACCCCTATCAGTCACCAGTATAACGGATAGCATCGAAAATATTGGCGGTATGGAATTTTTGTCGGTGACACTTTCTTTCAGCTTTCTAGTAGCCTAATTTTGATCATTCACATGCTCATTTACAGATGACGGTGAAGAACATCGAGGTCGAGAACTTGATGAAGACGAAGAAAACGATTTCCGGCAGGACAGTTCGGCCGATGATTCGTCAGAGAACGACGACGATAGCGATACCATCGACGATGAGTTATTCATCGCGCGATCTTTTTATTCCTATATTTCGATTTTGTTCATATTAACTTTTAATATATTTTGGGTTCTTTTCATTTTGTCCTCGATTTTCTTTTATTTAGTTACAAATAAAACGAAACGAAAATATATCGAGAAAGATTCTGTCCATTGCTAGAATAATCTTTACCTTTACTGCGTCAGCTGACGGTCTTTCCACCGCTATATACGCAGCTGATTGTTATTTTCGTATTTATGATTATTTAAAGAATCACGTAGTTCAATTTCATCCGACGTATTATAACTTTATTTTACGTTTTTTTTTACAAATTCATGCGGCCAGCTGACGCGTAATCCCCCCTTCACGATGCAGCTGACGATTTTTTTTCAGCTCAGTATGATGTCAACTATTCGTGAAAAAAGTTTGAGCTGGCGTACTATTACTTAATTTTTTATTTTTTTTTACCACTTCCGCAACCTCCCAATTCCACACCCACCGCGGGTGCGCCAGCTGACGCTTGGTTCAGTTATAAGTAGTTCGCGATAAATAGTAAAGGAAGGCAAACAGTCGGCGTAAAATCACTGCCAAAAATGCAACGCTACCTCCCGGACTATAATGTCCGATTCATTGCAATTCGTGCATACATTAATATGTGTACTTAAGTTTACCCTTTCAGATTCTGATGGCAGTAAACAAAATAAACACGGCTTAGTTTGTTATTCAAAGTTGTAAACATTATTTACGGGTATTAAATAACGTTTTGTGGCTAGACTAGACAGCCATGCTGGTGGAATCGATGTTGTTTTCAACATTGTTTAGATACTTTTCAGGGAAATCAAACACCTGTTATTATGATACAAAATAACAGGAATAAAACAAACATTAAATTTGGAGGAGGGCGGTATACCTCGTCACGGTAATAATATCTATTAACCTAGTGACCTAAGTGACCTAGTGCTTCAATCAGATTATTTTCGAAAAATTATAGCTTTATGGACATTTTAAAAAACATAAAAACCTATTTGTACTTGTGGAGTGAGGTGTGCATTAATATATTGATTTTTACCGATTTATTTTATTGACAAAGATTCACCAACAACATAATTTTACATTACAATTTGAAATATATATATATATACCATACTTAAAGATATGCTTTTTAATAGGTGAATACAACATTCACATAAATACAAATAAACTACAATGACAGATTAAACAAACAAAAAATATATCCACCATCATGAAAAACAGGTATACTGAATTATAATATTATTTAGTCTGTGTTACGGGCTAATTTTATTTTTTCCACAAACAAGCTCTTATATACGCGCTCAGTATTGTGGAAAACGTCGACACTGCAGTCTTGTAAATCATTGTAGGTACGCATACACCGGTATAAAGCACACTCACCAAGTCTAGTATTGTTACGAGGGAGATCAAAGCTTTTTGACATCGGATGTCTAGGTATTCGATAAGGGACTTTAATATTCACCTGTTTAATTAGACTTGTACAAATCAATTTTCCATTGATAAGCTTATGAAGTGTAAGATGTGTCAGATAGTCTGCGTCGGTCAGCCAATGGCGTCATTATGAAGTGAAGGAGACGAGTATTGTAATCAGCATCCCGGGGAAAATCGCGACTACGATAAGCTAGATAACGGGTAAATTTTCTCTGAACGCGTTCTATCCTATGGGAATGCACTTTATAGATGGGGTTCCATATGTTTGAAGCATACTCCAACTTACTGCAAACGAGAGCATTGAATATGGTTTTAAGGGTATCAATGTTTTTAAAATCCTTGCTGACACGTTTTACCAAACCGAGCATTTTCCAAGACTGTGTTACAACACTATCAATATGATCTACAAAATTCAATTTTGAATCCAATAACACCCCAAGGTCACGGATATTGGACGATCCTTTTAATCTATGGTCAGAAACACTATAAAAAGATGCAAAAGGCGTCTATTTTCTTGTAAATTTTACATGAGTGCATTTTTGCGCATTAAGTTTCATCTTATTAGCATTACACCACCGCATCGATATCTCTCTGCAACAGGGAAGAGTCTTCCTGATTGTTTACAACTCTGTATAGTTTTAAATCGTCAGCAAAAATCGAAAATTTGCTATATTTGATGGAAACAGATATATCATTAATAAACGCCAAGAAAAGTATCGGTCCGAGGTGGGAGCCTTGAGGCACACCTGAAATTGAGACATAATCATCTGATTTATATCCATGTACCGTTACGCTTTGGATTCTGTCTCTTAAGTACAAACTTATCCACCGTAAAAGGTCACCATGAATACCGTAAGCTTTCAGTTTTGATAGAAGAATCCCATGGTCTACTTGGTCAAATGCACTGGAAAGATCGGTGTATACAGAATCTACCTGCAAACGACCATCAACTGACTTAATTAGTTCCGTTGTATAATCCATCAAATTACTGACAGTCGATTTACCACTACAGAATCCATGTTGAGCATCTGTTATTAAGATTTTTAAATAATTTGTTATAGTGGGATAAATAATACGTTCAAATACTTTCGCAAATTGACTTATGATTGACACGGGTCGGTAATTAGTTACATACTCTTTATTGCCTTTTTTGAATATTGGTATAACATGAGAACGCTTCCACTCAGAGGGGAATATACCTGATGTGAGAGATTTTTCAAAAATAAGTTTAAGAGGAAGTGCCAAAAACTTTGAAGTTCTCTTGATAAATAGGGGGGGAATCCCATCTGGCCCGGCACCCTTACTAGCATCAATAGATTTAAGAACATTGTAAACCTGCTGTTCGGTTACTTCAACACTATTAAGAATGTTTTGAGGATATTGATCACCAAGATCAACAAACTCAGAATTATCTGGCAAGGAAAACACTGATGAGAAGTGTGCCGCAAAAAGATTACATATTCCCACACCATTGTCTACAATTTTATCTCCTAAGTGCATCTGTTCAGGAACACCATCATAATTACCCTTAGTATGACGTACAAAAGACCAGAATCTCTTGTGGGTGTGCTTTATTGACATTTCTATATCCTTGACGTACTCTGTATAGCATGTCGACATAAGAGACCTTACGCGGTGACTGCAAAGTCGCAGCTCCAAACGATCCCTAGGGTTTTTATAAGTTTTATACTTTATACGTGTTGAATATACTGAATAAAAGACGTATAATTTTCAGTATTTTCTTGTATTTTATTTAACATAGGTTTAAAAATTATAAAAAATATGGGTGCGTGTACTTAAGTACGCGCGTGAGAATTTATACTTCTTTTTGGAATTATTAAAAAATAGTTTTTAATTGCATGCAAATAGTTAATTACAACAAGATAATAAAAGGATTGGAAAAGGATAGTCAACGCAGTCAATAAAGTTCAGTTTTAATTTGAAAAATTTAATAAATAATCAAAATATTCAATTTAAATCACTACTGAATAAAATTTATTAACACATATAAATTTCGCATTTGTATAACATTATAACACGTGTTAAGAATATAGAAACTAGAAACATGTGGATAAATATTATAAATATGAAAACAGTGATCAGAGGCGACGAGCGTCCCAACATGTGCGACTAAGAGATCCTATTACTATTTTGTTGGAAGCTTTTTTTCGAGACTTACGAGTAATGTGCGGTTTAGCGGCCGACTTCATGGTGTTACTTTTCTGTTACAGTGTTGCGCGCGCATCTTAAAATTTCACTCTCATCATTTTTTCAAAACGCGCTTATGTTACTTTTGTGTTACAGTGGTTCGCGCGCATCTTAAAATTTCACTCTCATATTTTTTTCATAACGCGGCTAAAGAAGTATAACTTCAATAAATCAAATATCACTATGACAACGTATGTATCAAAAAATCTACCATAAAGTCAAAAAAAGGAGGTTGTGGTTGAGGTTGTATTCAGGTTCGTAACATGCTCCCCTTTTTTTTAAAGTGGGACAACCTTTTTTAGGGGTCGCGTCAAGATCCCACCTGCAGTGCGAATATCTACCACCCTGACTAATCCGTCGCGACCCGGATACGTGGCTTCGACCACTCCCCGAAGCCAGGTTCCTCTTGGAAGATCACCGTCCCCGATAAGAACCGGGTCCCCTGGCCTGATCGACGCTACAGTCCCTGGGACGCGGCGAGGAGCTAAGGTTGGTAGGTATTCGGAAACCCACCTACGCCAAAAATGGTCAGCAAGCCTCAAGGCTTTCCGCCAACCGCTTCTGCCATTAAGATCTGAATCCGTGAGTTCCACAGGAAACGGTCGCCCTGACGACTCTCCAAGCAAAAAATGATTCGGTGTCAGGGCCTCAGGACAGTCAGGATCGGGTGGTACGTGCGTAAGTGGCCGTGTGTTTACTACGGCTTCAGCTTCCAATAAGAGCGTATGGAGAATCTCATCTGACGGCGCTCGATCTCTTAATGTTGCACTAAGTGCCGTTTTCACACTCCTGACCATTCTCTCCCACGCTCCACCCATAAACGGAGCCGAAGGAGGTATGAAACGCCACTCAATCTTCTGATCCGTTGTCTGACGATTTGCACCCACAAATGCTGTCCCGTTGTCTGACCATATAATACTCGGCGATCCGCGACGTGCTATGAATCGGCGAATACACATAATTGCAGCATCAGCCGACAGACTGTAGACCACCTCCAAATGAATAAGATTATTATTAAATATAATATTATTAAATATAAATATTCACGTAAACTATCACGGGTAGCGATTTGAGATACTAAACCTAAGTTCCTAATAGAACGCGCCTTATATATTACAAAGGTGTCAGATGAATACTTACCTCTAATCTTAAAATCTACATAATTAACACTACTATTACGGGACAAACCGCCAACGCAATTTAAACGTAAATGTCCCTCCGGGCCCTTTGCACCTATTCGGGCAGCAACGTCCGCATCGATGAAAGTTCCAGTAGAACCATCATTAAACAAAGCGTAAGTATCGACGCTCCCGGTAGGCCCACAGACTGTTACGGGTAGCACCTTTAGTAAGGGCCGGAGAGATGAGACTGGTGTTGAAGTAGTCCCAACAATAGGCTATCCTGATCCGCAATATCTACATTTTCCTTCTGCGGAGACTGAACCGACGTAGAAGCTACAGGGTTATCTGAACCTTGCATATTATTGTCATCACTAACATTGAAGTTATAGTTGGTCACGCCATTCTTATGGAGTAATGTGTGGTGACGACGGTTCTTACAAGATGCCACAGTGCAAGTCGTCTTACAAATTGCATATCTATGGCCACCCTTAACTAAGCATTTTCTGCAAACTTTGTTGTCCGTGACCCATTTTTCTCGACTGTCAACGGACAACGAAAGGAAACGCGCACACGCCGAAACCTCATGACTTCGCGACCCACAAAAGGCGCATGAACATGGAGACCATAAATCGTCGTCCGTCGTCGGGCCGTCTATAAAAGAAATTTCTCCGGAACCTGTGCCCTTTTTAAACTCTAATAGAGACTTTTCCTGACGCCCCTTATCTCGAGGCACAAATTCATTTAAAATACCGAACTTAATATGTATGTGAGCCTCGTGCACTAGGAAGTCTGATAGAAGTTCTAACTTAAAATTACGAGAACGTTGACGAGAAAATGCAAACTCTACCCATTTTTCCCGAAGGAGGGGAGAAAGCTTACCAAGAATGGTATTCACGAGTTCTGGACTAGCTAAATATTCGAAATGATTTAATAATTTAATGGTTGTAACGCAGTTACGGACTTTACAAGCAACATAGTTTAGGTCTCTACCGGAATCGAAATTACCCGTCATTGGCAAAGCTTTCACCTCAGACAAGGCATTTAAAACAACAATTTCCGGATTACCAAATTGCTGTTCCAAAGCTGCCATTACCTCTTGCGGGTCGTCACACGCGATCAAGAGTGATGCTACAGCTTCACGTGCTGCTCCCCGTAGAGCCGTGGACAATCGGACTAGGTTGTCCGCATCCTTAAAATGAGCCATAGTCCGCTCATAACTTTTGCGGAAGCAAAGCCAGTCTGAGTTTTATTATTGTTACTTATACAATTATTATCATTCTGACTACTTGAGTGTGTGCCTACCTTAGATTAAAACAAAAAGGGTAGATACGGCACTAGCCTCACAAAAGTAATCCGCATAAATTGTGGCCCAAGGCCACAATCGCTTTAGTCACAACTTGACATGCAAATGACGTACATATGAACGTCAAAAAGAAATATTGCTAAAATTTTGTGATTATATGATAAAACAATGCCTAAGTGTTGTTTTAAAAAGTGCTCAAATTGCTCAAGTACTAAAAATAAAACCGACGGCATCACTTTTCATTCGTAAGTACTATAAAATATATTTTTTCATAAAAATGCTGTTTGTTTTGAATCTTATTCGGTATTTGTTATTAAGAAAAAGACAACAACACTTGTAAACGTTTGTATGAGGGAGAAAAAGTATAAGCGCGAATATTTGCCATTGTAATGTCAGTCGAGAGTAAAAATTGGGTAGAGTCAACAAAAAAAATATTTAGTAATTTTTTTTGGAATATTAATTTATGTAGGTAAAAAATATGCTGCATTTATTAAACTCATTACATTTTGGTTTCTTCGAAGAGGTTTATTTATTTTTTCAGGCATTTTAGCTTTAATATACTCTGTACTTACAGAAATGGCGTTTTCATTCTTTGTAGGGTTTAAAATTGTTTTTGTAATCTTCTTCTTTTTCCAGTGCCTCTTCAATCCTGAAGGATGGCCGTTAGCTTCCTGTATGTAGTTCTATCAGCAGCCAGCCGGAACAATTGTTCTTTATACACAGTCATCCCTTAACCTGTCAGTACCTTAAGACTTCTTTCGATTTAGAATGGTTCTATGTTTTGGAAACTAATACCAAAAGGATAGAGCGCGTGAAAGTTTGGGAGAGAAGGCTTGTAAAGTCACTTCTAAGTAAAAATTGTACCAAGACGTGACGTCATGGGAAATTTCATATCAACATATCTCTGTAATGTTTTGATTATGTGAATAAGAAATAAATACTTGTCCAATACTTTTATTAATCTACCTGGCCGACGAAGAAAAAAAGGTTTTGTCATCAACCCTATTGCCACACAGTAGGTAGGTACCTAGTAAGATTCTTACTTCTGTTATAAAGCCCAAGGCATAACTTATGTTTATTTTTATTTATCGATGATGATTATTGTTTTTGTTATTTAATTTTACCTTTATATTTTTTTATTATTTAAATGAATAATTTAAAGTATAGTTTAGATTAGATTTATAAAACAAGCAATTCATGCTTAGAAGAGAAATATAATAAGTGTTTCGGATTAGATTCTTTTAAATACTGTAGACGATGAAAATTTCCAAATCCAGCAGTACAAGGTATCTTAAAAAATTGTTGACGGTATCGTATAAAAAACCTACTTTTAGTAGGTACGCTTGTTAACTGATTTTTTATTAGGTGATATAATAATGTGTGTCTGATTTTAACTTTTTTAATATTATTTTAGTTTTCTTTTTATTTATTGAACAATCAGTTTATGGTTGGTATTGAAATATAATAAGTGTAAAGTTTCTAGTAAAAATTGTATCTCGATTAGATACTTTTAAACACTGAATACATTAAAAATGACCACATCCAGCAGTATAAGATACCTTAAAAAATGTTGACGTTATCATGTAAAAAACCTACTTTTAGTAGGTATACTTGTAAACAGTTTCATTCCCTCAGCTTTTCAAAGTAGATTGAAAATTGCTCAATGTGGAATTTTTTTATTGAATTTTAATAAAAAACTTATATTTAATAAAAAATACTTTTATTTTTTTCTCTGACGCTACTCTGTAGTGACGTCGAGTACTGGTCGCGTGATTGGTCGGTAGCGCAGTGACGCGGATCTCGCCGTCTCGTTCGCGCTGCAGTTGAAACTTATATTACTGTTTCGTTCGTTCGATTGTATCTTTACAAACAGGTGGATGTGTGAGTGTTGCATATGGAGTAAAGTGGGATCGGTTTTTGTTTGATGCAAGTAAGAGCGTACCGTATCTACCCTTTTTGTTTTAATCTAAGGTGCCTACGCGTGCATGTGCAGTGGTCGTGACGTCCGCATACGCGCTCCCAGCCTTTGGGGCGTTCCGCTGATCTGGCAGAGTCGCCGGCGGAGAGCATGTGACCTCGGCAAGGTATGGAAACTGTCCTCCTTTGGCCAAGGCACGGTCGTTAGGTGCGACCTGAAATTTAGTACGACCTTTATTATTAATATTGGAATGAAACTTTACCCAATTTTCAACATGTTGCGCTGATGTTCGACTGGCGGTGCGACTGGTATGGCTAGCGCGGCTGGAGCGCACTTCTAGAGCAGCAATCTGGGGTCGTAATTCCGCGTCTGCAGCTGCACACTCCGCAGCCGCCGCGCGCTCGCGATTCTCGCGCTCAACAGCCGCAGCGCGCTCGCGTTCCTCACGCTCAACAGCCGCAACGCGCTCGAGTTCCTCACGCTCAACAGCCACGGTGCGGTCGCGTTCCTCACGCTCAGCTTGAATCTGATTCAATTCCATTTCTGCCATACGCCGAGCATGTTGCGCTTCCAACGCAGCACGCAGAGCAACGACCGATGAATTTGACTTGGAGGAAGCTGCACTTGTACTACTATCCATATTTTTTGCCTGCGCCCTAGTCTTTACCATTACTAATAAAAATAATAAAATGAAATGAAACTAAATTAATGTACGTGTACACTTTTTAAAATTAATTCACTTCTAACACCACTTTGTTGAATATACTGAATAAAAGACGTATAATTTTCAGTATTTTCTTGTATTTTGTTTAACATAGGTTTTAAAATTATAATAAATCAAATATCACTATGACAACGTATGTATCAAAAAATCTAGCATAAAGTCAAAAAAAGGAGGTTGTGGTTGAGGTTGTATTCAGGTTCGTAACAATACATATTTTATGTTTCTCTCTTATCATTCTTATTAAACTACGAGTAAACCAGACCGGGTACTTAAGATTCCGTGCATGTGTCTTGGGTATACTTTCTTCGATGGTTTGTCGAATGATGGCATAAAACCTAGTTACTGCAGCGTCGACATCCCTGCACTTGACCCAATTCCGATAGCCAGTGAATTTTACTAAGCTTAAAATTAACATCATTATAATCAGCTTTTTTGAAGTTGTATGTGGTAAACATTTTACTTTTTAAGAAATGGTGACTCTGTAAAGGTACATTGATACTTATTTCTAAGGCTGGATGATGTCTATCAAGCCTACTGAGTGGACATTGACATTCTGTAACACTCAAATCATTAAAATTACCCAAAACCAAATCGAGAGTCTTGTTATTATAGTTTTTCACATTGTTAAACTGAAATAAATTGTTTAGAGACAAAAAATCAATTAATTGATATCCTAAGTTACAAGAATAATTATAAGGAACCAAGACACTATTACTTGTATTGTCATTACCCCAATTTATAAAACTTAAATTAAAATCGCCTAAGATAACAGTATAACCGGGACATGATTGCATTACATCGCTACAATTGTCGAGAAAGACATCCATTACATTAGCCGTTACGGGAGGCGGTAAGTAGTCTGCACAAAATATATAATTTACAAGTTGGTTATTTATTTTAGCTTTGACGGAAACCCACAAATCCTCTTAAGTACTCTCAAAGTGATCTATTCGTTTAGAACTATGGGATTTCGAAACGGCTATAAGGACACCTCCACCACGTTTACCAGCTGAGCATGTTGAATTACGGTCACGTCTATAAACATGATAGTTCGCTCCAAACAATTCATTATCGTGTATCGTATCATCCAACCATGTCTCGGTTCCAACAATAATGTCATAGTTAACAAGAAAAGAAGACAATTTGATATCATTGGTCTTAGTCTTCATACCTCTAAAATTTTGATAGTAAAGATTGAATTTTTTAACTTAATTACGGTCAGAAAGCAATAGGGCACAAACAGAAAAAAAAAATATTATAAACCAGCTAAAGAGTCGTAGTTCCTGATAAGTTTAGCAGGAGCCTTATCATCCTTCCGTACGAATATTCTTCCGTTGCGTATCCAAACAAATTTGTAATTCTTTTCATGTGCTATTTTTCTTATGGGGCCTTATTATATGGGGAAAGATGTTCAGATACGTAGACTGGTGACCTTTTACCACCATATCCCAATGATGAAGTGTTAAGTTTTTCATCTTGATTATCTTTATTAAATTTTGACACAGCAGCCAATATTTCATCTCGCTTCCTGGTGGTTTGTAGTTTTACTACAATTGATCGGGGCCTATCATTATTTTCGTTCATCTTTCTGACTCTGGTAGTGGTGAGAACATCTGTTTCTGACAATGGAACAGAAAATACAGAGCACAATTGACTGAAAATCGTCAGCAAATTTTCAGTTTTGTTTTCAGGAACGCCATTGATCTCGATATTTGTTTCACGAGAATACTGTTCAATGAGATTCAGTCTACTTGTAAGATCGTCCACTGTTCTCGTCAGAGATGCATTTTCTTTATTTATCAAGTTCACCTTCTCTTCAGAGGCCTTCAAATCCGACTTTACGCGGTCATATTCGGCACTAAGGAACTCCACACTGCTTTGCAAATCCCGCAAAGCGGCTAATTCCTTTTTGATTTCATTGAATTCCTTTGTAAATTCCCCTCTTACCATAGTCTCCACAGACTCTGCAACAGAACGCTTTATTTCTCGACGTATTGTCTCCAACAAAGTATCGTCAACTGGTAATGGTGATGTAACAGAGGGCGGTGACATGTTGGCTGGTTTGTTAATTGGCAATTTTCTAATAGTTATGTTGCTTTCGTCAGAAGACTTATCAGGCGAGCCAGGATTTACTTGCAAACGATAGCCCTGAACAGGAGTGTTAGTATTGTCGACCTTTTTTTCTTTGCTCTTACAAGCCGGACACTGCCAATTATTTTTTTTTGTCTTTACTCATAAGGGTGAATAATTTGTAGGAATAATTGACGCATTCAATATGGTATACTCCATCACAAATACTGCACGTTAAAAATTAGGCTACTGCCGGCTCGACCGGAGGAATACCACGACCTCACAGAATACCGGCGTGAAGCAGTACTTTGTGCTGTGTTTCGCCGAGTGAGTGAGGCTACCGGAGGCCCAACCCCCCCCCCCCCCTTTCCTCATGATTGCATCGTATTTGTGATACTCCTGGTGTTGCAAGTGAGCCGTCTGCTCGTATGCCCCCTATAACATAAAGTAGGCGGCATGCTAGCGATACAGTGCGAAGCGTAAAAGCCCTCCAAAAGCAAAGCAAACAAGCACGATTAAGATCGGTAGAAATTTAAAAAAATAGTTGCTCTAAGTGTGTCGACGATTCTCCCAAAACGGCTAAAATGTTTGTATGTGGCAACACAAAGCAGATGTCACTTTCGCATTTGAGACTGTCAATTGAATTTGGCAATTGAAATGTTAGTAATATGAAGGTATTTGCAGCTACGATGTGACGCTTCTCAATAATGCAGATTTGAGGGTATAAAATTCTCACTTATCTTTTTATGATTGTCGAATTTGTAGCTGGACAATATTGTGGATAACAATTATGCAGGGCACTTCGGGATCACACTTCACCGCTAAGTTTTTCACTCAAATTCTGGTTATTTTGTATAAAACTTTTAACTCCAAAATACGCACTGCATGCATGTAGGTTTTTTTTCTTTTTTTTTATTTAGATTCAGATCAATTAATATATGTACCGATTTTAAAAATAGAAAGAGCTAGATAGCTTTCCAGTGCAGCAAGTCTATAAATAGGCGGGGCATAATTTAATAAGAAAAAATGGTTGCCTGTAAAGTCGGTTTTACGGGCGAAGATTTTACGTGACAACGTCTTTTTCTCGGTAGAATATTTATTGATATGAATATAATTAAATTGCACAATAGGAACAAGGAATTGAATGAAAATAAGAATTGCACAAATTTTAACTATAGAAATATATTTTGTTTACTAAAACATTGTACATGTAAACTTAAACTTAACACGAGAGACTCATCGTAACGTTACCGAGCGTTACACTTTTTCATAAGTGACTCCCAGCCGCAACCTAATTTAAGACGTTGTCACGTCAAAAATATTATAAGCTGGCAAACTATCACCGTAGTTTCCGAGCAACTTATCCAACCTATGGCTAAATCCGATGTCGTTTAAGAATTGTCTGTTTATATTTTTTATTCTTATGCTGCACCTTTGATACTCTTGGCATTAGTGATAATTTACCAATGTATGATTCCGATACACTTACAATAGTCTCTTACATGAAGATTCTTAAACAGACATAGTTTATTCAGAACTGCGTATAATTCACGATATACGAGAATTTAAGATAAACTTAAGGGACGCCATTGTATTTCTATTATATGAATAAGAAGCTCATTATAGGGAATAACAAAGAAATGTGTTATTATTGTCAATGTCTAAATGTGCAGGCAAACACGGCAATAGTTGATTTCCTTAATGTTTATGATGATTAGTATTAACAAGTTGATGCCATGACTTCTTTTGAATAAAGAAATTGGTTTTGAACACAAACTTCAATTACTACCCGTTTATTATTACTTATTTACTAAAAACGTTATTTATATTATTCTCAATGGAATTTGTACGAAATGTTTACTTTCTTACTTATTACTTGTAAAATTGTAAAATCTACTTTGCTATGAGGTTTCCTTTAAACTTCCGTTTTAATTTTGAAAGACTTATCCAACGACATCCCTCCCTTCTAATTGCAAAATTTTAAAAGGTAAATGTTTAATTTGAATATTTTTTTTTTCCACCTCAAAAACTAAAGAGGTACTAATAGATTAGTACCTATAGGTACCCAAAAACATTGGTACAGATTTTGAAGCGACGCCGAACATGGAACACCGGGAATTTCTATTCCTGGAATTCGGATGTGCGCTGCGCTGTAATCAATGAGCGACGGGTCAAGGGCGTGAATAACAAACAATTAATTCACAGTTCCGGCCTTCGATGTGAACGTTCTTTGTAAGTTTATTCGTCAAACAATACTGCAGTACCCTTAGCACGAACCAATATCGAATCCGAATAGTTTAAGTGTACGAAATGTCATTGTCAAAGGAGAATGGGCAAATCCGTCTAGTTTGCGCTTGACACATTTATGTATCAAAAATCTTCTTCTGAATTATCATTTCATATGTGTGTTTATTATGTAAATATTATGCGGATATTTAAAATAATAAATAAATGGCTATTAAACTGAGTAAATAACCAATAACCATAGATAAAAGTTGTATCACCCGGTCGATACTATCGTAGGAAAAAAAATCGATTATATTTCTTTATTTAAATATTCTTAACATAAAAAAACGAGTGTGCTTATGACCACACGACTGAAGTGAAACTTCTTTCATTTACTAGCTGTAAGAGAAAAAGAGAAAGAAAATGCGTGCGCGCGCTCTTGCTCCTACACTGTGATACAGACAATAGGCTTGCACTGTACTTAGATATACGGAACGTATTTGGCTATGAGAGGAAGAGAGAAAGAAAATGTGCACGCGCACTGCTTTCTCATGCTTACATCCCCCACTCAACTCCCGTTCGCCTCGCCCGATCACACTTTTCTTAACGCTTACGTTCGCTAGCTTACTCCCCAAGTCAAGAGTGCGTAAAGAAGTTTCACTTCAAAAAGAAAAAATAAAACGTTTATTATAATTGAAAGCATAGAACAATTGTAAATAGCCTGAAACATTTTTACCAAACACAGTAAATGACTACGAAATAATGATCATTCGTTAATTCGTAGTCATTTTTTATTTTGAGGTCTTCGATGCGAGTTGTTTGATTTTTGTATGGACCGATGGATAGATTATTTTCCCCAAATCGCCTATTCAGAGAGCCTGGTTTCAAATTCCGGTGAGGCAAATGTTTGTATGATGGATACGAGCATTTTTACCAATATTATATCATGATAAAAAAAAATGTGTGCGTGTACTAGTGTACACACGTAAGAAGTGAAACTTCTTTATGGCCTTATTTTTCGAAAAATGATCTACATGCAACTTTCCAGAAATTGGTTAAATAAAGTTAAATTAGATAAAGTTTAAACAAAAGGATTTTATTATCATAGACATGAATACAAATTACTGCCTATGAAACTGTTATGATTACACGGCTCAGTAATCTAAGGCACATGTTCCACCTCCGACGATGAACGATAAGCGAGTAGAAACTAGAAACGAATTGGCAGTCCTGAGTTAAAATGCACGCTCACGGCTTTTGACAGCCAAGCCAGCTTAACCGAGCGAGTATCGCTGAGCTAGTATCGCTGAGCGAGAATCGCTGAGCGAGTATCGCTGAGCGAGTATCGCTGAGTGAGTATCGCTGAGCGAGTATCGTAGAGAGAGTTCTCGCCGGCGACAGTGTGATCATTCAGCTATCAACTATTAATATAAAAAAAGATGGCGCGTAACGGAAAAATGTGACGCGTAACCGAAAAATGTGACGGTAATTTTTTTTCCAACGACGATAAAGAGTTTCACTTCAAAAACCACATTCGCAGATGCATCGTTCTCGTTGCGAACCTACCCACATTTAAAATAATAAATAAGTAACGACGATTAAGTGATAACGGAACAATATGCTTAGATTAAAACAAAAATGTGTGCGTGTACTAGTGTACACACGTAAGAAGTGAAACTTCTTTATGGCCTTATTTTTTTCGAAAAATGATCTACATGCAACTTTCCAGAAATATATATATAGGCGTGCGCTAAGATTTTTCAAAAACTCACCCACTAAAGGGGTATAACTACACCTTACCTTACCTTACCTTGTGTGAAACACGAATATTTGCAGTCGATACTTTTTTTTTTTTAAAGTTGACAGAAGAAGCAATTGTTCGGATGAGGTAAATAGTGCTCTTTTAAAAAAAAGATGGCGCGTAACCAAAAAACGTGACGCGTAACCGAATAAAAATGTGACGGTAAATTTTTTTCCAACGCCGATAAAGAAGTTTCACTTCAAAAAGATGGCGCGTAACGGAAAAATGTGACGCGTAACGTCCGAAAAATGTGACGGTAAATTTTTTTCCAACGCCGATAAAGAAGTTTCACTTCAATAACATTAAATTCATAAAGTTATCATTTGTAAGACCTGTGTTGTGACTATCTCACTATACCTACCAGGGATTGCTCTCTTTCATTGCATCTAAAAACTAAAAGGAACTTAATGGGCTGCGCAAAAGAGGATTTTTTGTCTGCGGACTATTTTGTTCATCAAACAGTAGATCGCATACAAAAACTTTTATATGCAGTACTCTTAGATTAAAAAAGGGAATATATTTTTGTTTAAATTATCAGTTACGTTATATATAATTACTTAATCATATATAAATTAACTCATGGTTTGAACATTTTAAGCATTTGCATTGAAAAATAAAACATTTATTAATCGATTGTGTAGGAATCGATTCCTATAGAATCAAATCGAAATATATACCATAGGCAAGTGAAGTAGGTAGCTGTCAACTTGTTGTCAACGTGCTTGTTGTTTGTTCCGAGTGACTAACTACATATGTACAGTTTTCAGTTTTGAATTGAATTTGTGTTTTCAGTGGTCTATTGTGGCAGAATAGTTTTAATGTTGAGTTGAGTAATCCTCCGTTAATAACTGTTTTTTTGGGAAAGAGAGAATTGGACTCGTTGATTTAGTGTTAAGTTACCTTTAGTGATTCTGACAGAGATATTTGGACTCTTTGTTTATTGTAATTATTTTTGTTTACAATGGCATCTGGTATTACACAAGAAAACGCAGGCAGTATGCAACGACGTTGTATTAACTGTTGTATATCAGTGCCACGACGACAGCCAGTACATTCTTTGGACATGCTATCCAATTCAATGCTTAATGTTTTAAGCTCATGGATCGCACCTGATTCTGTAAGTAATTATTTACTTATATTACTAAAAATATATCGTTATACAACCGCAACCGTGAGATAATGTTTAATTTCATTCACATGTTCAAATAAATATAAATATTTTTGGCTTGTTATAGATATTGAATGGGGGCATAGTGTGCAACGAATGCTTTATGCTACTACAAGCTAGTGACACTACCGAAGAAGTACCTGCACCACAATATGGCCATCAACAAGTCTGTTTTGGTTGTGGAAAATCTATATTAAGAAGTCGATCGTACAGGGTTTCACTACACTATCCAGAAAGAAATATTATTCTTAGATGGACTCCAGCACATCAGGTATGGTATAAGATATTATTATCAATAATAAATTATTAAAATTGATTTCAATGCTAATTAAAACATGACTGTGACATTATTATTATTATTGCATTGCATGATTGAAATGTTATATTAATAATAATTTATTTAAATTGATTTAAATACTAACTGAAACATGACTATGACATTTTTTTTACATTGCACAATTGTCATGTAGTATATTAATGAAATTGATTATATAATAACTAACTCAATCATGACTATGGTATATAAATAATATATTAAATTCAAGTTCACTTATCTTTTTTTTATAGGTGTCAAGAATTTCAAGAGTTTGTGCTGCCTGTTGGCGAGCAGCTAATAGGGAAGTGCAAAGGCAACAGTTACATGATGCGAATCGGTCATCAATTGAACAAATTGATGTAGAACCAACAGAGTCTGTACCAGTGATCCCAGTACCACCACCATTTCCCGCTGGTCTATTACCTGTTCAGCCTTCAAGACCTGTTATACCTAAGATACAGTCATCAGTATATAAGCGTGCTGTAGCCACTTCATCGAGTTGTCTGTTTTCAGGATGCCGGGAACAACAACGTTTATTAGTACCCAGAGTAATATTCTATGTTCCCACATGTTGTAGAATATGTCAACATCACTTGAATAATGGGCGTTGGAGTGATTTAACATCAAATCTGCAACATTTTACTGGTGTACAGTTTGATGCCATTTTGAATATAATGCAGAGAGCAGTTTCCCATTGTTTTGACTTAGAAAATATTTCTGCAATGGCTCCTTTCTTATGCCATTATTGGCTGGGAATGAATGCTGAACAGTTTGATGAACCGTTTAGCACTCTATATTTACATAGTCAAGTTAAGAACTGGGGACAGCAATGAACGATTAAGTTCCCTCTTTCAAATGTCTCGTAGGACCTTGGAGAGAAAAATGAATATAGCTAGAAGTTGTTTAGTTGTTTTGTGTCAAGACATTTGGGCTTTGGTCATATAAATGTGGAGCAAGTGGAAAGCAGAAATAAAATAATCCTTGATTGTTTGGTAATCCAATCTTACCAAATGATATTAAACCCGCTATTGTTATGTGTGACGCAACTTATATATTTGTCCAGAGCAGCAGCAATTATCGTTTTCAAAAAGAATCATATAGTTTACAAAAATCTGATAATTTAGTTAAACCTTTTATGGTTGTGTGTTGTGATGGATATATTATAGATTGTATGGGTCCCTATAAAGCAACCACTAATGATGCTTCAATAACAAGGCCTGATTTAAATAATGAAGAAGGAAAACTACGTTCATTTTTCCGGCAGGATGATGTTTTTATACTGGATAGGGGGTTTCGGGACGTAATTGAATTTATGGAGGATCTTGGTTTTAAAGCTTACATGCCTGAATCATTATTAGATGGTGAACATCAACTCACTACCTTTCAGGCTAACAAATCTAGATTTGTAACAATGTGGCGCTGGGTGGTTGAAATAGTAAATGGACGTATAAAACGAGATTTTAGATTGTTTAGGCATATATTTAATAACAGAGCTGCAACTCATTTAAAAGATGATTTAAGAATTGCATGTGCTCTGTTAAATAAGTTTCATCCCTTAATACAGGATCCTCCAGAAGCAAGCGATTATGTAGCTATTGCTCAAAATCGGCTTAATGAGTCCAATCATTTGGCCGAGTTTGTAGAAACTCAAAATCTTAACAGAAGACGTGCAATGTTTTCTCCATTTGATGGCAATCATCCTCACTTGGAAACCTTTCCCAGTTTAAGCATCACTGATTTAAAACGCTTTGCATTAGGTACTTATCAGTTAAAGCAGGCGCGATCATATTATGGGGAACATATTCGATCGTCTGGGATATATTCCATAGAAATAAATACAGAAATAGATGAAGATGTTCCCCTTGTATTAGGTTTAAACAATTATCTGCTTAAGGGACGTATTAAGTCTAGACACGTTGGTGGACGCACCTATTTTGTTTACATTTTAGTCAGCCGTGACACCAATATAGCCAACTCACTAAGTTGTTTAGTTGGCTATTGCTGCAGTTGTATTGTAGGCAAAAGGACAGTAGGATGTTGCGCACACGTAATGACGGTAGTTTGGTACCTCAGCTGGGGGCGATTTAACGATACACATGCTCCAGCTACATTTTTAGATGAGGTATTTGAAGAGGGTATATAAGTCAATTCTTCGCTTTTTTTAAAAAAAGGCAATATATAAACCAGGATTAGAGCACGCTTAACGTATAAACTGCTGTGTTAATTGAACTAAGCAGAGCTTTAACTGGATATTTCAAACTCAACAGGACATGGTGGCGAGTTACAAAAGATATTTTAGGCGAAGTCACTACAGTTCCACTGGATACGGCATAACCCCAAAAATATAAAATTAAAATATCACATTAATAATGTCGATTTGGATAAATGTGTTATCAATAAATGATTATCATTATTAAAATATTTTGTCTTATTTATTTTTGATTCCTAAACCTTAAATAATATTATATCCATTGTTGGGTTAACAGAGCATCAAAGGTGCAGCTTGAGCGTAAAGAGAATAAGTATAAATAGCACCAATATAACCGCACCTCAACAACGCCACATTTATTGAATCTGAGATGTTTGGAATAAATAGAGATAGATAGCAGCTCACCAACGCAACAGTTTACAAATATACGCTGCCCGTTGATAAGATTTTACGAAGTGCATTCAATTTTTGTTTCACTCTCAGTCCAAAATAGAAGACAAAAGGTCACAACCTAATTAAATACAGTTAAAAGTAGTATACCTAGTAATAATTAAGTATGGTATAAATATCGAATTTAATCGAATCTAAATATGACATAACCTTAAAATGCTTACGTAATTTAATATTTTCTTTAAACCACCACTTAAGTTTCTAATGATATTTTTCCTACGCAATACACACCTGATTCCCTATTGTTGTACACTTATTCCAATAAGACGCAATGAAAAAAACTTAGCCCAACTCCCAAAGTAAAATGACCATTCTCCTTTGTAGGAAAACTTGAACAGCAGCGCCACAACGGACGTAACGAGAACTAAAAATCAGTACATTTTGGCGTATATCTACATCGAATTCGACTATTCTAATTTGCATATGGTACACTAAAATATAATGAAAATATCATCAGCCCAATAATGTCTCAAATGCTGGCTCCCTGCGCTTTCTATTTATGATCAAGAGAGGAGGAGCCATGACTCACCACGAGGGCCCAGTGCAGATCATTAAGTGTTAAAGACTGCAAATGCAGCTGGTATCAATGGCTAATACACCTTCCGAAAAACAAAGGAGTTTTGAATGAAGAATCGGATCAGGACTGCCACTCCAGCACTTCCATAAAGCCTAGCATTTCACGAATGTAACTGTAGACTTCCAGTTATCCTTCTCACTTCCCATGAGGATAGACCTTTGTCATTCTTGTGACCTGAGTTAGGATGAGGTCGAGACAACATTTTCATAACCCTTTTGATGACCTCATAGCTAGAGTTGCTCAGCTTACACAATGAAGCCGAACACTACGCCAACGTGAACAACAAAGAATATATAGAAGATATAGGTGAATAATACATGTACCTACTCATTCTCACATCAGATAAATATCAATAACACATTACATGTATACCGCAGAAAGTTGCTATAGAACGTCATAATTTACGGCATTGAAATTGGAGCAAGGACACAGGTAGAGCGAACATCTTAACGTGTATAAACTTCATCACTTCGTTACTAAAAAGGTTTATACAAAACTATACTATTTCAACTACATATAAAATTTATTGTAACTATATATTTATATTCTAAATGACGTAATGGACGGTGACTTCAGAAGTATCTCTGAAGTCATTTTTCAACATGATAACTCTGTATATAACAAGACGGAGAAAAAAACAGCCCTTGCTGAGTTTCTTGCTTGCACTTGGTTCTTCTCGGTACAAGGTCTCACGCCGTAGTTTTGTGAACCGATGGCGTAGCTTCTTGATATTCACAAGTGATTGTATCAGCCTAGACTAAAAAATGATATTTGATTTTGATTTTTTGACAGACTGCAGCCTTTCTTTCAGCCGATTGTTGTCTGATAATTAAATACGAAGGTATTGCCGGCCGATGATAAATCGTTATAATATGCGCACTGAACGTCTATGACTAAAGCCTGACTAAACTATCTATGACTTCGATTCGAGTCTTTCGATTGGCCGATAGTTTAACCATGTTTATTTAATAAAAACAGCGGGATCCCGCTGGAGCACGTGATCCCGTTTTGCGGGATTGCAATGCCTAATCAGAATCGTTCATTGTAAGTGATATGTGTTTAGCTAATGTATTAGTAGTCATTATAAATATTGCTCTTACGTAGGTGCGTACTACGTTGTTATAAGAGTAATAATTTAGTTCGCAAAGTAGATTAGGTAAAGTAAAAAAAACTTTGAGGAATTAGAGATGAAAAATAATATTGCTTAATACTTCATGAATCACTTGTGGTCGAATTCTATTGTATATAGTGTATTTTATACAGACATTCAACGAAGCTGAGTTGTAGGGCACTCCTGCGAGGGCCCGAGTACAGGGTAAAATTACTGACCATAGCCAGTGAGAGTATTATGAAATATATAACTAATTCATTTGTATATTCATTACAATACGAGGCACGTTTGTGCCTTCCGAAGCACGGAGGAACTCGAGATAGAAGATTTTTTGGTCATCCATTAAATGACCGACCACTGCGAAAGTTTCTTAACTTCAACGATCGCAGCGGAACGCGCTAACCAACGCGCCATCGAGCTCCTCAAATAAATTAAGCATCAGCAATTTGAATTTATATAACAACTATTAAATAAATTCAAAATAAACCCTTATAAAAAGTGGCAAACCAGTATAAATGGCCTGCCTTAAACGTCAGGAATGCACGTATCCGGTAAGAATATCTTTACATATTAGTTACTGATTACTGTTTTATTTAATATATTCTTAGCTACAGTGGTTTTTTACTAAATGTAGTTAAAGTGGAAAGGATTGTACTGGAATGGAAACATAGAACTGAAAACAATGGATGAGAACAGCACATAACCGAGCTAGTTGGCAAGTGCTTTAGGAGGCCTACATTCAGCATTGGTTGGCTGAAGACTGAAGAAGAAAGCGGAAGTAGAAATACACATTCTGTGATAATTTCAACTCTCCACCACCTCTTATGAGATACAAAAATACTGGCAATCGGAAAACAGATGGATAAACAGTAGCCGCTTTATTTTACAAATCATTTACTAAACTTAAATCAGGTCTAAAGATGATTCTGTCACCTTTATTTGCTAAAATGAAGCCACACACCATTATGTTTAAACCATGTCTAAATTTAGTCCAAGTTTAAGGGCCCGCCGGGAGGAAGCACACAAAAAAACAATTAAATTTGTTAATAACAAGGGTAAAAAAGTAGTAACACGCTTCAACTTTTATATCACTACTAGCAAACCAGTGAACCAAATGTTCACCAAAAAAAATATATTTAATTAATTGAGAACTTCGGAGATTTTGTGTGGTTTCGTTTGAAATAGAAATCACGCGATTTCTCGAAAACCGGAAGTGCTACGTTACTCACATCCGGTTTGTAGTCTTATCAGACTATTCTCAACTTATAACTTAAACATTCTCTTTATCTATCTCTTACTTTTTGGCCGCTGAAACAGCACCACGGACGGACGGACGGACGGACTTGTCTAATAGATAAGAGATTATCAACTGAAATATTTGTTTATATAGTAATGAACAATGTTCCGTTTGTTGCAAAACACTGCAAATTAATAGTTGCTATAAAATGCTGTAAATGAGGTAATTACAAATTTACAGCGAGTTACTATTTTTTTTACCCTTGTTATCAACAAATTTAATTGTTTTTTAATTATGAACAATGTTCCGTATATTGCAAAACGCTGCAAAGGACATGGTAAAGTTTTGTATGAGCGACTGCCCTGGCAATGTACTTAGTAATATTTAAAGGTAAATGGCTGAATATTTATAATTTCTATCAAAAAAGACTCAGGGACTTTTGATAAAGTCACAATCTTGAAAATTGTGAGAACTCCTACTATGTCATTACCTTACTACAGTTGATAAAATATATTACCAATTATTTAAAAAGTCATCAATTTCGCATTTTCTTAGAATCTTTCTTCCCATTTCTCTGATTAACTCTTCACAAAACGTTTTTTTAAAGCAAAAATAAATACAAATAATTTGTTATTGTCGGCCTGACAGGAAATCTGTGAAGTTTTATTTTGTCCATTTGCAAAAATTAAAGAATAAATAATCATACAGCCTTGTCTCAAGCCTGATCATAATAATAAAATCTATTATTTTAGGCCTTCAGTAATTTGTTATAATAAAAATTAGAGCCCAATATATCACAGTTTGAAGGAGTTTAGAAATAATATTGTTTATTTCGATATACTTACACAAATATTTTTCGTTTACATTTATTGTTCAATTATTTTGTAAAACGGAACATTTTGCTTTTGAAACAGACATGAAGTCAATTTTTATACTTTTAAATATTTGATTATTTCACGAAAGTTGTATGAGAATAATAAACACGTAATAATTAATAAAAATATATTGTAAAGTTACGGGCTAATGCGAAATATTTATACACGTTAAGGGCAATTTCTTGGTCATGTCCTTTAATAGACATTACAAATTGGTAAGAACAACCCAATTCCAAATTTGCAGCGTGTTACTATTTTTTTTGCCCTTGTTATTGCCAAATTGCATTGTTTTTTAATAATAAACAATGTCCCGTATATTGCAAAACATTGCAAATTTAATACACGTTACAACACGGTTGAAACAACCTTATTCTAAATTTGCAGCGTGTTACTAATTTTTTTGGCAATGTTATTAACAAAAATCACTTTTCACCCCTTTCCGTACACCCCAGAACGCTGCAAAATCACCCGGTAAGTTATTTTACCTTCTTTCGAAAACCCTCAAAATTTCAGCAAGTTACTAATTACTTACGGGTTAAAGGCTTTAATGACTGGCCTAAAATGCCCAGTCCACAAAGGTTCGTCTCAGTAAGTACAGATTCATTATGCCATCACTAAATGCACCCTTATTCGTATCATCACCTCATATCATGTATAGATACTGCTAAATCTCAAACGTTACAAGTAACACCTTAGAGCTTGGTATATTCTCTAAGGACAACAGGGGCGGTTTACGAAAACGGGCGCCCTAGGCCTGACGAAATTAGCGCCCCCTCTCCCCTCTCCATAAAATAGTTGAAAAAGCACAGGCTAGAATAAATGATTTTTATACACTCCCGCTCAAAAGTATGGGTTCACGTCTCGAAATTTTCAGCTTCGGTATAAGTTCCATATCTTGGTGGAAAAAGGTCGTAAGAGAATTTAATGAGCACCGTTTTGAAGGGGACAGTTTTAGCTTCACTTTGCCATTTTTTATAATTTTTTACATTTTTTTTTATAGTCCCCACGCGCTTTTGAACGTGGCAGTTTTTCGATGTTTTTTTGTCCTCTGGGAATGGGCTGTCTGGCTGTTAAAAAAATTTCCTTGCAATTTTATCCATCGCAGTTTGAAAGAGGATATTAAACACTGCATTTTCGTTTTTGAAAAAGTATCGTGCGATTTTTTTTACCAAAAATATTCTAATTTTTGACAAAAATTGATAATTTTATTCAATTCGGCGTATCTTGAAAACGGCGGGTGATCGAAGAAAATAGCAAGAGGGTGAAAAGTTGCAAAAGATCATGATGGACATGGTAGATTTATTTCAGAATTTTTTTCCGACATTTGTTTTTCCATACTCGTGGAGTCGAAATGATTTTAATTTTCCCATGATTCTTTCTTTTTTCTAAACGGCTGAGGCATTGCTTTTATTGGTTTCATCTTCATCTTGACGTAATTTGAACTAAAAATTAATTTTTTTAAATGAAAAAAACGTACAAAAAATTGTGCGAAATTTGATTTTTAGTAAAAATTACGTCAAGATGGTTATAAAACCAATAAAAGAAATGCCTGCGCCGTCTAAAAAAAAGAAAAAATCATGAGAAAATTTAAATCATTTCGACTGCAAGAGTATGAAAAAACAAATGTCGGAAAAAAATTCTGAAATAAATCTACAAGGTCCATCATGATCTATTGCAACTTTTCACCCCCTTGCTATTTTCTTCGATTACCCGCCGTTTTCAAGATACGCCGAATTGAATAAAATTATCAATTTTTGTCGAAAATTAGAATATTTTTGGTAAAAAAAATCGCACGATACTCTTTCAAAAACAAAAATGCAGTGTTTAATATCCTCTTTGAAACTGCGATGAATGAAATTGCAAGGAAAATTTTTTAACAGCCAGACAGCCCGTTTCCAGAAGGCAAAAAAACATCGAAAAACTGCCATGTTCAAAAGCGCGTGGGGACTATAAAAAAAATTGTAAAAAATTATAAAAAAGTGAAGCTAAAACTGTCCCCTTCAAAACGGTGCTCATTAAATTCTCTTACGACCTTTTTCCACCAAGATATGGAACTTATACCGAAGCTGAAAATTTCGAGAAGTGAACCCATACTTTTGAGCGGGAGTGTATTTCAAAAATAATTTAACGGAAACAGAATTTCAATCATACATATATTATGTAGGTTTGTGGGTAGGAATGGAGCACATATATATTTTATATTGGCGATATTGACGTTTGGGTGGACCCGATTAAAACGTTCGCTTTCTCGCTTTTAATCTTTCAAATTTATCGGCCCGTGGCGCCCCCTTCTGCCACGGCGCCCTAGGCTCGGGCCTAGCGGGCCTAGTGCATAAACCGCCCCTGAGGACAACCCAGATCGTATAACAGTTCGTAAAACGTTCAAATAGATATTTAAATATATCATTGCTAACGCTACTTACCTAATATCTTGTTAGATGCACTACATAATTGAAAATGCTTCCCGTGATACAAAATAAGGTCTGATCTTGAAAGGAAAATCTGAGCGCTTAAGCATATTATGCAGTAATTAATTAGCGAATTTTAACTGCTGAAAATACCCAACCTTAGAGGGGTCCTCGGCACCTTTAGGCATTAGACGAGGTTACTTGTGTAATCACACTAATCACACTATCACACTAATATTATAAAGGCGAAAGTTTGTGAGTGTGTATGTTTGTTACTTCTTCACGTCTAAACGGCTGGAGCGATTTTAGTAAAATTTGGTATGGATTTAGCTGTCACCTTGGATTAACACATAGGCTATGTTTTACTGCGGGAAAATATTCACACTAATATTATAAAGGCGAAAGTTTGTGAGTGTGTATGTTTGTTACTTCTTCACGTCTAAACGGCTGGAGCGATTTTAGTAAAATTTGGTATGGATTTAGCTGACACCTTGGATTAACACATAGGCTATGTTTTACTGCGGGAAAATATCCCTAATAAACCGCGGGTAACACCGCGGGGCACAGCTAGTACTCAGTAATTGGCATAAATACTCTCTTATATGCTCGTTGTTACCAGAAACAATATAACCCGACAAATAATATATAATTCAATAAACTATTGCTGCATTCCTAATTACTAAGCTGGGAATGTTTTAAGTTCTCTTTGATTTGTCATACTAATACCTAAGCGCATATTATCCGAGTCATCATCAGCAACCCATCAAAATGTGCATATAAGTAGGTATAATATGTAATTATAGTGTTCGAAATATATTAAGAATATCAATTTTTATAAATAAATAGTTACTATATATACGGTTTAGTTAGACTGTCAATTAATCCTAGAAGTTTTCAAACACGGAGCAATTGTATTTTTGGTATCGTGTTTCTGTCGGTGGTAAAGTTCGCACTATTTTTATCTCTCTTATATCAGTAACAGTTCGAAGCTCAAACTAAAGTGGCCGTCAGCACTATTTTGAGATTATTACAATACTAGATATTTTAATGTCAGACATAGAGCAACACAGAATCGAATAGCCATAGTGACATTATACTACTGAAATTATTCTGTCACTTTTTGCGGGAGTGAAACAACGTTGGACGATGCACAGCTTTCAACACCGCACCGCAGTGCGGTCACGGTCGGAGTGGGGGGTGTTAAAAGAAAGAAAGAAAGAAATTATTTTTTATAAACCCTTAAAAAATACAATATGTCATACAGTAAGAGCTAACCTGCTAACCAGGACCCTGCCCCAGCGTTAGCTAATACGACATTGTGTCGCACCAGCGCTGAAATTCTGGCAGGGCCTGCTTGGAGTTATATAAGCTGGCGGTTGGCGCGCGTGAGGCGCTCGTTGATATAGACCCGAGCGCCGCCCTTTTCAGCGGTGTCCGGGGCGCCGTCCTCCGAATCCGTGACCCTCCGCAACAAAGACCGCGTGCGGCGCACACGCGCGGACATCAAGAGGTCGTCGCGCAGCTGGCGGCACGCCAGGCGCACCACCACACGGCGCGGCCGGCCCCGCGCCGGCGCACCTACACGCACGCTCCGCGAACACCAAGTCCTGCCTGTGGATAGTCACTCCCAGCCGCACGGCCAGCATGGTGACGCTCTGCTCCACGCTGACGCCCCTCTCTTCGGGCAGCCCGCCGATCTCCAGGTCGGACATCGACGCCTCTTGATCGCGGTCGTTAACCTGGGCGCGTAGCTCGGCTATGCTGCACTCCAAGTCCATCCTACCAGTTGCATCAGGATCCACTTGACGCTGCTCCAACACCGCAACTTTCTACTCGAAGGAGTCAAGTCGAGCGGTAAAAGAACTGCGGAAGGCCGCCATCTCTGAGCGGAATTCCCTCGTCTCCTTCATGCAGTCGACCAGCATACTTTTTATATCACTGGTGTGATTATTTCTGGCGGCGTTCTCCTTGGCCTTACCCTGGACCTCATCTTCCTTTGGAGAGCCACTGGCCAGGTCGACAGGTTCCCGTACAGCAACCGGTTTTCCGGGCTCGGAAGATTCGCTGACACCATTTACAGGCGTACGCGTGTTGTCACCCCTGCGTGTGCTCTTCTTGCAGTTCGGGCATATCCAGTCCTTGCTGACACTCGACTTTTCCGGGATGGCGAGGCAGGCCTTATTATATTTTTTTGGGCAGGCACAGCAAACAACAGCATTGCCCGGCGCCAAAAAACTTCCACAGGCTCCACAATTTACCATCTTTAGTCCACAAATTTTAATTATAGGTATTTATAAAGTCTAAATAAAAGGGAGACAAATAAAAATAAGAACATGTGCTAGGGTCTAAAACAAATATATGATAAAAAAAATGAAAATAATAATAATAAAAAACACAAGTGCGGGATTTGAACCGACGACCGCGGTGATGCGTTGAACGTTGGTCCCGTGGGAAAGATTTAACATACTGCGCCGTTGAGATCCATACTGGAATGGCGAAAATTGTGTTCTATTGGTATATGCACTCTTGTAAGATTTTTTTAGTTATGGATTTTTTTGATTCGGTCGCCGCACTCAAACCCGCGATAAAAGCTAAAAAATATTCTATTCGAAATGGCCACCTTTGGCTTTTATACAGGCCTTAAATCTGTTTGACCACGAATCTATGGATTTACGCACAGTTTCCAAGGGAAATTTCGCTACTGGTTACTCCAAAGATTTTTTAAGAGACTCAATGTCGCCGTGTCGTTTACCTTTCCGACCACTTGAGCAGTTTGAGCAGAACTGTGAGCGTACACTTTATCATTTTGCTTATCATAGTATTTTTCAATCGTGAATTTTTTTTCATCGGTAAAGACGATGTTTCTAGACCGGGAGATGATGACACAAAATACTTGGTCATTTGTACCAGTATGACGGTTCTTCAGGGGTCTAATTACGTAAAGGCAAAAAGGAAAATGATGGTCATAGCGCTCGCACCGGCGGCCCAATCGCGTGGGCGTTAATCGAACGCGTCGGATAAATAACGAGTGTCGAACGATTTGTTCCACAAAAATGCTTATATTTTCAGATAGTCGAAAAAAGAAGTAGGCGGTAGCGTAATGCCATACTTCTCGGGTGTGACTTACAGCCCGCCATACCGACGCGAATACATTAACTTAAATAAAACAACTCAATCATTTGTACCAGGCTAATTTTTGCACAGCTAATCATCGTCGAGTAGCCATTCACGAAAATCACCTTGCCATACTTTTCCGACAGTTCCCAATGGCCGCCATACCGCTGCAAAGGAGTAATTTTTTTTTTCGCCAAACGATTTGTACCGGTATTGCATTTGAATTTTTGGAAAGTAGTTATAATTTTTATTATTTTTAAAGCATGTAACTGCTTGATGTTTAAATCTAAAGAAAATATAACTAGAAAAAAAAATCCACGCGGACCAGGCAGCAGACGGGACTCGAACCCGCACCCTTCGCAATCCGGGCGAATGCACTAACCAATTATGCTACCGCGGCCCTCACGGACCGCGTCGAAATTCTTTCTAGCTATTCTTAAGCTGCAAGGCAGCGCCATCTCTTCGCATTATAGGTAAACCCACAATGTCAAATGAATACTTTTACAAGTATTAAACATTTGAAAGAAGAAATAGCAATTATAGTTATAATTTTTATTATTTTTAAAGCATGTAACTGCTTGATGTTTAAATCTAAAGAAAATATAACTAGAAAAAAATCCACGCGGACCAGGCAGCAGACGGGACTCGAACCCGCACCCTTCGCAATCCGGGCGAATGCACTGACCAATTATGCTACCGCGGCCCTCACGGACCGCGTCGAAATTCTTTCTAGCTATTCTTAAGCTGCAAGGCAGCGCCATCTCTTCGCATTATAGGTAAACCCACAATGTCAAATGAATACTTTTACAAGTATTAAACATTTGAAAGAAGAAATAGCAATTATAGTTATAATTTTTATTATTTTTAAAGCATGTAACTGCTTGATGTTTAAATCTAAAGAAAATATAACTAGAAAAAATCCACGCGGACCAGGCAGCAGTTTTTTTTTTTCTAGTTATATTTTCTTTAGATTTTGGAAAGTATTTGGCAAAATGTGACCGTTATTATTTTTCCCATACTTCTAGTAGGGGGAAAAAGTGCTGCCATACTTAAAATACTAATTTATTTGACACGTTTTAAAAATACGACTGCAAAATGCGTAAAATCATTTTTTACATCATGACATCATTGTATTCTCGTCATTTGGATGCAATTGTACGTAAAAAAATTATTACAGATTGTAAACATGGGGCGGATGACTGTCGGACTTGAGCTAAAAGGTGAAAAAGAAAAAGAAAATTTGACGATTTGTACCAGTATGGCATTTGGATTTTTGGAAATTATACGATACAATGTGACCATTATTATATTTGCCATACTTGTAGTAGAGGGAAAAAGTAGCGCCATACTGGTACAAATCGTTCGAATTACGAATAAAATCTTGGGACTTTGAAAAAATATTGTTCACATTCGCCACCTCCCACAGGTATGGCATTATCAGACTTCTATTTATGATCATACGGGGAACTGTTAAAAAAAGTTTCAGGGTGGTACAAATCGTTTGGCGAAAAAAAAAATTACTCCTTTGCAGCGGTATGGCGGCCATTGGGAACTGTCGGAAAAGTATGGCAAGGTGATTTTCGTGAATGGCTACTCGACGATGATTAGCTGTGCAAAAATTAGCCTGGTACAAATGGTTGAATTGTTTTATTTAAATTAATGTATTCGCGTCGGTATGGCGGGCTGTAAGTCACACCCGAGAAGTATGGCATTACGCTACCACCTACTTCTTTTTTTCGACTATCTGAAAATATAAGCATTTTTGTGGAACAAATCGTTCGACACTCGTTATTTATCCGACGCGTTCGATTAACGCCCACGCGATTGGGCCGCCGGTGCGAGCGCTATGACCATCATTTTCCTTTTTGCCTTTACGTAATTAGACCCCTGAAGAACCGCCATACTGGTACAAATGACCAAGTATTTTGTGTCATCAACTCCCGGTCTATTCTGTGCTTTTCACCTGCGTATCGCGACAAAAGGCGCTTTGATCAAACCACTCTCTTTAATTCTAAAGATTGGTTTAGGGCATGTCCTGTATGTCGACAATAAGCACCGAGATTCAATCTATGGATTTACGCACTGTTTCCAAGGGAAATTTCGCTACTGGTTACTCCAAAGATTTTTTAAGAGACTCAATGTCGCCGTGTCGTTTCCGACCACTTGAGCAGCTTTTTTATAACTGTGAGCGTACACTTTATCATTTTGCTTATCGTAGTATTTTTAAATCGTGAATTTTTTTCTTTGGTAAAGACGATGTTTCTGTGCTTTTCACCTGCGTATCGCGACAAAAGGCGCTTTGATCAATCCACTCTCTTTAATTCTAAAGATTGATTTAGGGCATGTCCTGTATGTCGACAATAAGCACCGAGATTCAGGTCTTGTTTTATAATACGCGACAGAGTCCCAGCACGAATCTTCATTTCTCGCGCTAAGATTTTTTGCTTTCTAATGGGAGTTTGACGAATTCTGGCTTTAACAGCATTAACAGCCTTTGTAGTTCTAAAAGCACGCGGCCGCCCTGATCTTTTCTGGTCTTCGATAGACTAAGTGTTGTTGTATCTGTTGATAGTACGATATACGAACATACGGCTGATACCAAGCTTTTGAAGTGTCTGGAATATGACCGACGACTCCATACCCACTTTGTGGAAGGCGATCACTGCAATCCTATTTTCTTCAACATTCCATTCCATATTGTAATTTGATAATGGACAGGGAAAAAATATGTGAAATGACGCAAAATCGAAAGAAGTTTTTCAAATAATATACTTGTTCCAAATCCAAAATAGTTAAAAAGTGGAAAAAAAGAAAAGTTTTTATGTAACAGTATTTATGGCCAGACTAATTACGTTAAGTCCTAAAAATCTATAGTAAAACAATATTATGTAGAAATTTATTATACTTTTTCATTTATCCTAACATGATAAGGTGTCGGGGAGACAAATTGGTTTCCAAGTAATACAAGCACTGTGTAGTGTACTCAGTGCAGTTCTAGGATGACGGAATCGTTATTAAGAAAAATGGTAAAAGATTTCTAGAGTCTGTTTAATGAATCGTGAATCTGCTATTTTTTAAGTTTTTTATGTGGCAATATTACAACTTTCCCTTTGACGTTACGAATTGGCGAGTTGTCGGGTTGATGGATTTTGATACTTTCGCTTATTTGGTACGAAGAACATGAAATTGGATGAGAAGTTAAACCATCTCACGCAGTGGTGATATCAACTGGTCGCCTAGTGTCGTATGCCTTCGCACCTCTTGACTATATCTGGTTTGTTGAGATCTTTGTTCTGATCTGTGGTTTAGATCGCCTCAACTTTTTTTCGGATCATAAGCAATTAACTGAAAATATTCGGTTTATTCTAAAATTATTCGGTAAAGTCAACGATATTTGGTAATTTCATTATTGTAAGCTACTACACCAACAATCAAAATCCTCATTTGGTACTTACTTAAGCATTAAGTTTAATAAAGAAAGTGTCATCTTACTTCGCTGGTATAATAAGATCAAAGCTACTCAAAACCATATTTTTTAATTAACTTTGCGAGTAGTAAATCGCAGTGGCCATTTTTTGTTACTAATGTCGTCTCATTAGTGAGTGTCTTTATGCAATATTTAAACGAGAAATTTTATTTAATTAAGAAAATAAACGCACTGGATTCTGTTTTACCTCGGTAGCCAGTTTTGGAACAGTCTCCCCTAGGCAATAGGGTTGCCAATTTTTTTTATCCTGTAAGGGAAAAAATGCTCATTTTGCCATAAAAAATGTTTTTTTTTATTTCTACTTATTTTAAATTAGGTTGTGTTAGTTTTAACATACCTTTGTTTAAATTCACATATTTGTAAAATTCTATATATAAACGCGGTGCGTATTTTAATCGACTAAAGTTGAAATACGGGACAGAGCCTGTCCCGGCGGGACGTTTAAAATTATGCCTGAAATACAGGACTTCCCGGGAAACCCGGACAGACAGGACAGACGTCAGGCAACGCTAGGAGGTACCTAGGTAATATTTAATTAGTAATGGCCGATTTACACTACCTAAATTTAATTTAATGGATGCTACAGAGATGTATTCGAGAGTAATTACCACGTGATAGGGGTTTAGCTCCGGAATTATCATAATTCCGGAATTCCGATAAAATCCATTATCGTTTCCAATTCCGGAATTGGCGAGATAAATATCGAATATATTACGATATTGAAAAAAATACCCTTATTAAAATATTAATACTAGGCCTGTCGCGGCGCGACCGCACTTCCTCACCCCACCGCTACCACTACCACGAAGACAACTTTGACCCAGGGACTTTCAGCAAACCAACGGGAGAAGAAATGTTTACGGAAATACACTGGACAGCAAATAAAGCAGGCCACCAGTTTCCATGGATCACTGATTCGATTTTCTCAAAAAGTAGAAAACTTACAACTATAAAAGTTATACTTACAGAAAGTGCATTTCATGACGAATAAAATGACTATAAATTTATTCTTAAGTACGGTTGATTCACATTGTAATCAAGCAACAAACACAATGCTAACGATTTGCTCTGTTTTGACTAGAGTTCGCGATTACCGTTCTTTTTTTCTACAATGATAGTAGTCGGATATTTCTTATCCTTTATTTAGTTTTTGGCTATCGTTTGCTCAAATTGTATTTTTGGGTTAATAATGGATATGACACCTCAGGAAGCAGCTCAAGCTGTAGCACTACTTCAAGCAGGCCTTGCGCAACGTGAGGTCGCTCGAAGACTTCGAATCAGCAGATCTTCGGTGCAGCGAGTTTACAGACGATACTTAGAGATTGGAGCATTCGATCGCCGTCCAGGTACGGGCAGACCTAGGGCCTCATCAGCAGCAGATGATCGTTATATCCAACTCACTGTTCTACGAAAACAGTTCAGATACCGTCAGAAGGAGACTTGCTGAACGGAACCTGACTCCAAATTGAACTGCAACATGCCCAGCATTAACGGTAGCCACCGTCAAGCGCGGCTTGAATTTACTCGAGAGCATAGAGATTGGATCATACAGCAATGGAGTAATGTACTCTTCACTGATGAGACCAGGTGAGTCTACATGGATGTGATCGGCGTCAGAGAGTATATCGTCGCCCTGAAGGACGATATTCTCAGTGTTGCATTGAGGAAACTGTTGCTTATGGAGGAGGATCTGTTATGATCTAGGATGGCATCTCGTTAAGCGCATATACAGCGTTAGTTTTCATCGAACCGACGCGCCGTACACGTGGATTGACTTCTCATCGCTACATTACTGAAATCCTCGCAAACCATGTGATACCTTACGCAGGATATATCGGGCAGAATATGCAGTTGATGCATGATAATGCACGGCGTTCATGTTGCTCATGTAGTGACCCAGTATTTAGGGGACGTCGGCATTCGTAACTTGTAAGAATTTGCCTGAGCTCTTGCTCAGCATGTACTCATTAAATTCTCCTCAGCCTAGAGACTATAAATTCGAATCCTCAGATTACACTGAGCAAGTGCTCACGTTACTTGCGCGCAAGCAAAGCTTGAGCAAAGTCGTCGGTACGCGCTATAAATTTCAGCTTTCGAGTCAATTTTATATTTAAACTTTAGCGTATCACTATTACTGAATATCGAAATCCAATTCCGGAAATAAAAAGCGTCCGATATTCAAGCTCTACCACGTGAATAACCAAGTTCAATATTTATTGAGATCAGAATTTCCATTCATGTCTCATTACGTTGTTGAATTTCATCAAATTTTAATTTAAGTACGATGTATTTATTTCGAAACAGCTATATAAATTTGTTTCACCGTCGAGCATTAAGTAAAATAATATCGTGAGCGCCTGAAATATAATTTATTATCATGCATGCCAAACAAATTATTTTACTTTAATTAAACATTGTAGAAGGAACTTTGCAGCAAAATATATTCAACTTGATTAATCTTTTTCATTTGAAGCGCAGTAATTTAAATCTCCCCACTTGAAGTTAAGTGTAAATGGAGTCGCACAGATAGAGGATGTGGCAGGTGTGCCGTCCAGCCTTCCTCACCTTACCGGCCTGAAGTAGTGTAGTGTTATTTTACTGTGTTCTTCTGTGATGTGGAAGTTTTTTCCCCAGAAGACCTCAATTCTAGCGAAAAATCCGCTGTGCTCTCTTTAAAGATTTTCTCTCTCACAAACCTCACACGATAATAGAAACACAACACCATTATAAGAGTATCCATCCCTAATTAAATTACGGAGAATTGGATGAATGATGAGCAGAACAACAGAATACGTATTTCATGATATCTATTACTTATTGTATAAACTAGACTGAATTAGCGTCTTTATCCGCCTTTAGGCAGAAGCAGACATTTGAAACGCGATGCAACACGACGCCACGTGACGCATGTTGAGTCAAATCAAATCTACTATTTTTTATTATCAGAATGAGATTCGGAACATACAACACGACGCGATGCGCACACACTAATCATAGAAACTACACATCACGTGACCACGGTAATAATATCTTACAGTATTCTATCTTCATACAAACGGTCGGAAAGCGAGTCATACCTACGCCACTCGAGTTCGATGTGATCTCGGCGTGCACCCAGTCGCGTATGCGCCGCCGCGCCGCAACGACGACCGAACGGTCTGAATTGTTTTTTATGCAGTTAGCCGTGCTTAAACATGCGTTTTGTATTGTAAATATTTGATTTAATTAAGTAGATACCTACATAATTTAGTATGGAAAAGAACAAACGACGATCAATATCGTACAACAGCACAATTGCTGTTTTTGGTTGCTTGAACTCTTCAATAACACACCCAGAGATATAATTTTTTAAATTGCCTGAAATATTGGAAAGGTGTCACCTTTATAGAATATTTTTTATATACCTATCTACTAGTACGTTATTTGTTTCTAATATTTAGGTATTTCAGTTTTTCCATCGGGCGAAATATCTGGAATAATATATAAATAAGTGGTTAGGATGAAAAAAGAGACAAACGAGTAATCTACCTACACTCGCGTTAAAAACAAAACTACATAAAATACTGTAGGCGGGCGGCCCTACCGCGTGCCAACGCAGCGTTCGGTGTAGGCATTTATTTTCAAGGACAGGGCGGAGTCACAATACTGTATAGATAATATTACCGTGTCGTGACGTTCGGGTCGCGTCGCGTTTCAAAAGTCTGTTTAGGGCACTAGAATTAATAAGTTTCCAAGCCTTCAAAATTTTACTGTGGATACATCAGCTCGATTTTTAATAATGACGCAGGAAGCTAAACATTTACCGGAATAGTTTATTTTTACTGAATTAAGGTAATAAACGTACTTTCATCCAAATTCGATCCAAACATAGCTTCCTCATTTATAATATTAGAAGGATGCGTATACGCTATAAGCGAGAACGAAGTCAATAGGTCTCGACTTTAGGCCACAGTAGTATCACTGGAGCGTCAGTAGTCCAGACTAAATCTATTTAAGATAATAAGAGGTCGGTAGTTGATTGCCAAAAATTTTTGAATCGGTACTGGTCTCTATAATTGCATAGATAAAGTTTAAAAAATTTTAATTGACCCTATGAGTACACACACATAATATGTAGCTTCAAATGCGATCACAACGCCTCGTGTATTTGGTGGCGCTCAGGAGACAATGAGAATGGAACATCTATTTTTGTATACTGGTGTATGCCCGCGACTTCGTCTGCGAGGAAAATTAGTTTCCCATACAAAACTTTTTTACCCCCTTAAAAGATTATATCTCTGTATCAAATTTCATCCAAATCGTTTTAGAATTTTAAGCGTGAAGAGGTAACATACCGACTACACTTTCGCATTTATAATATAAAGCAAATATGGATCATGGAATTGAATTCATGTCAGAACATGGTAACAAAACGCACAGCAGGCAAAACAAAACGTTTGGCATTAAAACAAACTTGCGGTTTGTTGGCCGATAAGTTCATTCAGTAGTGGAGTAACTTATTAGATAGTCTAAATAATGGCTGTCGCAAATTAACGGTATTTAATCCACGTAATAGTAAGCGACTTCATTAAATGACACACATTTGGAAATATAAAATGGAAATATAATCAGATCCTACAAATAACAGTGAGCTAGCTAGATTCCACGTACTTATATTGCAAAAATACAAAATACAATAGTTTATATTTTTTATTTTTAAGCATGTAACTGCTTGATGTTTAAACCTAAAGAAAATATAACTCGAAAAAATTCCACGCGGACCAGGTCCCGTCTGCTGCCTGGTCCGCGTGGATTTTTTTCTACATATATTTTCTTTAGATACAATGGTTTATTTCAGTATCTTAACCTACTACAATATATGAGGTTGGTGCATCCTTTTAAGCAGTAAAATTGCTTGTGTTAGGATGCACCGCTCTTCCATAGCAATAGGCTAATTGAGTATTAATGATATAAATTTACATTGGGATATAAATTAATGATTGAATATAAATTTTTGAAATTCAAAATTAACTCTTTCTCTCTTACGCTGAACCTATTTTTATGAAATTCAGTATAAAAGCAGTCATAAGTAAGAGATTAAGCAATAGCTCCGAGATTCCCTTTGCATTTATTTATTTCTCTTATTAACAAGCGTCTCTCTCTTACGTAGGCTACTTTAAATATATATTTAAATTGTTAATTGTAAAATTTTACATTTCTTTATTCTCTCTTTCCATCAACGGCGGATCTTATAAATAAGCATATTAAAAAGGAACTTAGAGGCAGGCTAGATGAGGAGGAATGTCTCGCTAATTACAACTGCTGCATCAGATACTTCTTGACTTTGACTTGACTTCGCGGCTGGACTCCACCGGCACTTAACATAAGGTGGGGTGGTGTGCCATACATGTAAGATTAAAGTGGTGTGAAGTGCCAGTCAATTCGACTAAGCCATAGAATAGAGGATCAATACCTCTGACCTATATTTTAGAAAATATAAAAAAATTTCAAGCCATGCAAACACGCGAGCTCGCAAAGCATTTCATTAGCAGATAGTGCGACAAATAAATTAGCCAAGAGAGAATAACTCCTTAGGACACTCGCTATTTGCGCTTTATGATGAGAACTACGGAACTACAATTACGCGTAGCCTGACATCCACTGGGTTTTTTTACTGCTTTGTACTGCACTGTGTTTTAAATTCATAATGTATAGCTGATGTCTAGCTAACACGGAATTTTGTCGAAAATATGAACTTTCATTCAAAACAATTCAAACAAATTATAACCACCAAATACAAAAAAACAATGTAACCGAGTAAAAATTTAACTCTCTTTTTAAGCACAGATATCTGTTTCTACGGGCTGACGTTCTGATATGATTTTTGAATACTTTATAATTTAATACTATAATAATTTTAACAAGAAGGGTTTTTACAGAGCACATATTAATCATCATAATAATACGTGAAGATAAAACTTTCAGAACATTTATTAAGCACAATTTGTGCACAGAGCTTCTCGCATAATTATTTTTTTTACAAAGATGAGGAGTGCAAAAAGCTAATGCATAAGATATACATCAAATCAATGAAATAACACTCACGAGTGGGTATACTGTTCATTTAACATAAAAACCACGTTATTATTACGGGTCCGTACAATGAACTAATCAGTTATTAAAGCTATATAACATCACTGACTTATGGAATAGTTTGTTTCCGAGCTAGACATCGCACAAGCCGCGAAAGGAAAAATCATTTGTTGTTTTCGTCATAACTTACAAAAGAGTGAAAAGACTTGCGCTTAATTAATTTTTTTATGTAGTATTATTTCACATGCAAAGTTAGAGAATTCCGCGAACCCTTTCAAAGCTAGCTAAAGTCAGTATCAATGTGTCATACCCGTAAGCTAATCTCTTTCCCAATCATAAAATGAAAGGACTTGCGGAAAAAGAGACACAAAGAAGAATTACACAATTTGGCCCCGGTGGACTATCAAACAAATAAACATAACATTTTAATTTTACTTCAACTGTAGCAGTAGCTACAGCTAAAGTAAAATATTTGGTAAAATCTATGATTTTCTAAATTTTACAACCCATAAGTCTTAAAATCTTATACGTGGAGGTAAGTCAAAACCATAAGATGAATGGAATATATTTCTATGAAGACATATAAGATTTTTAAGACTTTTAATAATATATATATATATATATCTAATATATAAAATTCTCGTGTCGCGGTGTTTGTGGTTAAACTCCTCCGAAACGGCTCGACCGATTTTCGTGAAATTTTATATGCATATTCAGTAGGTCTGAGAATCGGATGTAATCTATTTTTCATCCCCCTAAATGTTAAGGATAATCCACCCCTAATTTTTTTTTTCAATTTTAGATAATTTTTTTTTATGATACATCATACAAAAATACATATAACCCTAAATTTTCACCCTTCTACCACCAACCCCTATTTTTTTATGGCGGTACGAAGTTCGCTGGGACAGCTAGTATATTTATATTTTTATAGGTTATTTGCAGTGTTTATCTATTACGTCATTACATTCCGTCCGGTCCGTCTGTGAAACGCTAAACGTTGCAAAATAGGCAATTGCATTTGCCGACGTAAAATCTATCTTACCGAAAACATAACAGAGGCCATCCCTTAATATGTAATGTGATTCTTTTGTGATTCATAATAGCCTACAGAGGACTAATGACAAAGCAAGCTCCTGTATTATAGACAAACAGTGTCACTCGCAGATAATGTAAAACGAGAAGTCAGCTTTGTTAGGCAAACTCATGAAGATTACAAATAATCAAACCCGATTAGATAACAGTTGCGTCATCTCAGTAATGCATCTGAGTGACGAGTCGGCAGTTATCAATCGATTTGAAAATTTATATAACAAATAACACCTAGCGCCGCTTTCTTAACATAATTTGGAGTTATAAGATTCATAGTAAATGTCTATAGAGACAGGAAATCAACCTTCGAGTACTGGGATTAGGGAAGATTTTAAAATAATTTCTTACAACGTTATTTTGGCAAAGTAAGTTAGATTAGGTAATTAATTTATCATTCGCTGTTACATTCGCCATAAAAGGTTGGCTGTGTCTGCCTTCGGTCTATCAGTAATAAGGGCTTATCTACCACCATACTGAAATTCATCAAAATTAGTTAAGCGCGAAAATAAGGTTCAGCGAAATATTTTTTTCGTAATTCCAAACCAAGATGTATTAATTGAATAACCATATTAACGAAGTATTAGTATTTAGGACGACATAAAATAATATGCTCAGACGACATCGAATATCCGATTGCTAAAAATATTCTGTCAATTTTAGAGACTAAAAGAGATAAACTTCTCATGGTCGACGTAATCTTCCAGGTCGGGGGCTATTCATTTATTACGTAAGGCGATTTAAGGGAAGAGGGGGGTTGACCGTGTCATATTTTTTCTAACAACGGGGTGGGAGGGTGTCTTACTAGTTCTAACGTAAGATCACAAAAATACGCAAAGTTAAGATTATACTTTGAAAAAGTAGTTTATTACTGCCAAAATAACAAAAATTACTAGCACCTTTATACAAATAAATATTCCTAAAAATTGAAACCTTGAAAATAAACATTAGAATAAATAAATAAAATATGAATTAGGAGGGTGGCTGTAGGACTATTCTTATTTAATCTTACGTAGGGGGGAGGGAGTGAAAAACTGGGGAAAACAGTCTTACGTTATAAATGAATGGCCTCTTGCAGTGACATACAGTTTAATTGAGAACTAAAATATTACTGGTAACTACCCTATTAGAAGAGGGCACTAACCTTTAGATAGCACCAGCCGCATCGCGTGTACTCCGCCGTGTACTTGGTGGGGAATCCAATAGTCAAGTGTTCCACTATCTTCTGCGCCCAGTTGCGCCGCTCCGAAGCACTCGCGCAGCTGAAGAGCACTTTGCGCGGGGAGCTCTTCGCGCCAGAACTGACCATCAGCTCGAAACAGTAGGAGTTGCTTGTCGTACTGTAAAAAACATTGACATTTTAAAAACAATTTTAATTTCTTCTTAGGCATGGCGCATGTTCTGCTCGAATCGGAATGCTCGTCTGAATGAGTAAAGGGTGGAGACCCTAAGATAACCAAAGTGAAATAACACTGCATTTACGTGGTGTTGTCCAAGTTTCCAGAACTCCACAAAGTAAGGGATAGGTACATCGATCGACAGGGTCGATAACGCTACCATCAAGGGCATGCTTGTCTTCCACAGTCGTGATATAAAAATAAAACTCTAAAGTTGCAAATTCAGCGCAATATATTGTCACAAACCCTCTCCAAACAAAACCGCGAAAATACTAAAGACAGAATTTACCAGAACACCGCGGATCGCGATCAAGGTCGAGTGGTGCGGCTCATTCTAATATGAGTCGTATGCAGTGCAGCGTAAGTGAGAAAGTGAAAGACATCTGCATTTGTTTACAACTTAAGCGCGTTACTTACGTAGTTATAAGTATGTATTATGCAATCGCGGGTGCTGGTTAACTATCAATTTAACGGGACTTTTCTAGAATGCGTCGATTGGCGTATATGAGGCGATTGTTTGCAGACTTGTATAGTGACAGTGTTTAGTGTGTGTATTGTGATTACCCTTGTGTGCTAACTGTGTGTTAAATAAAGTACTGTCAAACGTGAACTGGCATATAATTTCGAACCCCATCCCGACACGTAACAACATAATAGGCATTCATAACTTAGATTTAAACAAAAAAGGGGACGCTTAAATTGTGGTGCATGACCACAATTCGCTTTAGTCACAATTGGACTTTCAAACATAACATAAACATAATATAAAAATATTGCGTATATTCTTTGTTATAAACATAAAACAATGCCTTCAATGCTTTTATAAAGAACACAAATAATTCAAGATCAAATAACAAATGCCATGGAAACACTTTTCATTCGTAAAATTCATAAAAATATTTTTTTCTTAAGAATCACGGCTTGCCATGAATGTTAGTTACTGTATCGCTATTTTTATCAAAAAAAGGACAACAATATAACTCAACCGTCTGTAGAGAGAGAAAATATAACGCAGTCGGTTGCAATTCGCGCCGTTTGGCTCACGCTGCGTTGAAGCGTACTATTCTGTCTCGCTCGCTCGATTGAATGTTTATTTACAGAAGTGTGCGTGTGTGAGAGTTGCTAATGAAGTTGAGTCGACTCATATTTTATTTGATACTATTATGAGCGTACCTTATCTTCCCTTTTTGTTTTAATCTAAGATGCATAACGAATTTATGACGTTTTAGTCACGTAGAACGCCCAGACACTGCTGCCATGTGAGCTTCAATCTTTATATTTACATATTTGATTATTGTAAATAATGAGACTCTGGGTAAAAAAGGGTTGAGACTCCGATCGGAGAATAAATCCGGACTTACAGCTGATAGGACGCAAGATAGTGTCTTAATTACGGCGATTTGATTTTTACTGTGTTTACACTCTGTTTGTGACTTTGATATGAAAAAAGCAAAAATGTATTAAAAAACAGGACTCCATGAAACATATTAAGGTAACCTAGAGTTGAAAGCAAGTTGTCAAACTTATAAGGTCAACTTGATAGTAGGTCATGATTCACATTTTTATGACTATGTTATGATATTAGACCTCTGATGATCTGCAAAGGTCTCCATGGATATAATCATTAAACCTATTAATTTATTGTAGTTATGACTTCCTAGTTACAAATAAAATAACCAGCTGATGGTAAGCAGCCACCATAGCCTTTAAAGGCATGCAATACCGAAAATAACATTTGCACTGTTGCAAGGGCTCAGTGGAGCCCTGGAACCTTTATTACCGACAGGAACACAGCACCACCAGGTAGTGTTCTTTTATTGTGGTCTTCTGTAAGGTGGAGGTTACTTCCCCAGACGGGTGGTCAAATTTGGTCGAAAAACCCCTTAGTGCTGCCTCTCTTAAAAAAATATACTCTTTCATCTCATATAACTATTCTCCTGGGGGGTAGCCAAATACAAGCCTTCATACAAATACGGAACAGCTCCTTTCATTCAAAACTTATAAGCTCAATCAAAATTTTAAAAGTTCATTGTTTATCATAATCATATTTCCTTATGAGTAGTAGTATATATATTTATATTAAAAATATCACTTTTAACAATATTCTGAAATGTTATTTTTGATGTAATATACTTTGCTAATGGAGACATTATCAAGAAGAATCAATGAAAAGTAAAAAAATGTAAAATCAGGTGTTGAAATCTGATAGACAGCCAAGTATTAAGCAATGTTGATACTAAATAAGCAAACTGATAAATCAGCTGTTTTAAATATAATTATAAGAATTCAAAGCATAATTCTATTGTTTGAAGAAATCATTATCAATTAAAAAAAAGTATTCTTTAAATAAGAAAATTATCTCTCACCTTGATGACAATGGTAAAACCACTTGTAAAGAATATATATTATCCAGTGTGTAGGCTTCCTTTATTACGGAGTTAGTTGGGTCTGAATAACATATTAACTTTTGTTCTGAAAGTACACAATATCTTGTTTGTGCATTCTTAAACAAATCCTCTCCCATTGCTGGTACAATTCTTGTCAGCATTCCACAAAAGAATGGCATGGCTGCAGTGTTAACTGGTGGCCGTTCTATGACATCCACCTTCGGCACTGGATTTTTTATTAGTTTTTGAGTTTTACTCTCCAATTTCAGCATGTTTGAAAACCTTTGCATTACAGAATGTGTTGTTTTTACATTATCAGTGGTACTTTTAATGCCAGAATCCCCATCAATAAACCAATTAGAATTATTGTCTCTGACAGTAGCTGAAGTAGTAGGATTTTCAGTATCCAAAAGGCTATCTGATCTTTCAGGGGGGGTGGGAGGATTAAAATATTCACTATCTCTGTAATCAGTGCTGTCATCACAACTGTCAGCTTTCACAATTGAACCATATGTATCCCCAATAAGAAATGATTCCAATAGTATCAATTCATTGCTAACTCCCTCATATTTATGTGTAGTATTTGTGGTGTTTAAGGGATCAAACTCATAAATTGTACTTTTACTTGGTCTATCAAGATTCTCTTCCACTTTAGGAGATGGTGACGTATTTGTTATATTCGAAGTATGTGGTAGGGTCCAATTTTCATAAAGCGAATTCTGTCGCATAATATCCATTACACTTTCTCTTTTTTTTCTACGTTCTGGCACTTCAGGAGTGGACATTGTACTTATTATACTGTTTGCTCTAGATGCTCTAGGAGTATCATACGTCATTTGCTCATTTTCAGAGTTAAATAATGTATTATTAACATCGAATTCTCTACCATCATATGAGAAATCACTGACAGTATCTGTGTTAGAATCTGAATTATTTGAAAATAGAGACAAATCATCTAAATGTGATGCATTCAAATTTGTAGATGGAAAATCAGTTTGAGCTGTATCATTGTGAAGTCTCTTCTGCTCAAGCAATGGTGAATGAAACTGAATATTGTCAAAAAGGCTCACATCTACTACAGGCATAGACACACATCTTTGCGGCTCATCATCACTACTGTCAACCTTTTTCTGCCTCCTTAGCTTCAGACCAGCGGTTCTGGTACCTTCAATGACAGATTTGGTAACAGAGTCACGCACAGCTTTTGAAGTGGTGAGAGTTTTTTCTAACGTACCTTTGGCAAAACGAGACCCGTCAATTAATGACTTCTCTAGCTTTTCATTGGCGCTTTTGGCGGAACTTGTTACTTTTTGAGCTACATCCTCGCCGATTTGTTTAGATACTGAGCTTATAGAGCGGAGGATGTCCGAAGCTGACACTCTATCGTTATTATTCGGTACCTTTGTGCGCGGAAGGGGTACTGGCCTCTTCGACGGGTCATTCTGAGGCGGTACACCACTCCTTGGCTTTGGAACTGGTGGTGTATCCATTGGACCAACATTCACTTTACTGTCACAAAATAATTCTTCTAAGATAACATTGTTGTGCTACTAAATCGAAACAAACAAAAATGTAAAGAATGAGTCACTGTGAACTTAACAACTTTGTTTGTCCTAATTTCATATAATGAAACACAATCCTACTATATAAATTAGTGACATATCAGTAAATAACACAATATTAATGACGGAAATTGGTTTATGTGGTTAATTAAATGTAAAAGGGAAGCAAAACACTGTCCAACAAAATGCCAGCCTACAATCACACGACTAACTGACAGTGACACGCTGACGCTGACAGTGACGTTTTGATGTTGCAATGTTGCCAACACAAATTTCTAGAGTCATGTGTTGTTTTCATGGAATCAACTAATATAATAATAATTCTAGGTCCATGGTTGTTTAGCATCGACCTATAGCATCGACGCATGGCATCGACACTCAGAGTCCTCTTTCCCAGTGGGTACTTTGGGCAAGTGCCCAGGGCCCCGCGATCAATAGGGGCCCCCTCAGATCAAATACAAAGTTCCTAGTTCCTGTTAAATCACCAAACGGGGGTCGTAGAGGCCCCATTATCCTAATATGCCCAGGGCCTCCAATAGGTCAAACATGGCACTGTCGACACTACAATTAATTTGCAAAACTATGACTCAAGGTAACATTAATTTAAAAGTTAATTAACAAGGTAGGTACCTATGTAATGAAAGAGACCGATGATATTTTTCTCAAATTTGAAGGAGTTGATAAAATATATCTATAAAGACGAGTTTAATTCAAAGTTTTTCAAGAACAGCAGATGACCGCACACGCGAAACACCTCGACTATGCATAAGCAACATAAACTTGTATGCTCGAAATTTAATATATCGCCATCACAATCGGGTTATCTTTATTTAAATATAATATAGAAAAAACTGTTAAAACAATTTCATGGTATAAAATTGTTTAGTACGTAAACGGACAATGGGAAGACACTGTATTTTTTTTGTGGTTATGTTTGTTTGATGTTGGTTTTTATTTTTGTTCATAATATTTTTATTTAACATTATATACTATACTATAACAGAGCAAGATCAGCTTACTTAGTACTCGGTGCCTGGCCTGCATTATCTCTTTCATATCTCTTAAAATAAAACCAAACACGAATTAAGTATTGTTTGCTATTGAGGAGTTCATTATTTTCTCCGAAAGTACTGATCAGATCCTCATTAAATTAATACGGGGCCATTTCGCCAAAGAACTGATTCAAACAAAAAAAGAATTATCAAAATCAGTCCCCGCATCTCGGAGATATATACGAACAACAATAAAAAATCAAGTAATGACGAATTGAGAACCTCCTCTTTTTTTAAGTCTGTTAAAAAACGAACATTTAGTAAAACATTGTATTTGTAAGTCAATAATTTTTCAGTATAAGACCATTTATTTAAGAAAAATAGATTTTTTCATGAAAATAAACCAATTTTTTCCGAAAATTTTTTTTATTAATTATAATAAAACGCCATGGATTTCCTAACTAAAACAAGTATTGTGTCTCTTTTTGAGTACGAATGAACCAATCCACACGCACTCCGCGTCTGTTGCAGGTAGGGGACGGGGTCCATACAAAATCCTCCATGGTCCTTTATCATTATATGTACTAGACATAATAGGTAAGTCATATATGAGTTTTCCGAACAATTCTAATATTCTTCTATGTTAGGATTATGGTTTCATGTAATTTTTTGGAGTTTTGTAATGATTATGTGCTACTAAACGACTTGTATCCATAGTCAGAATATTCTTTTTTAAAACTATACAATACCATGGAACTAATAAGTACTACTTAAAACTGGAATGCTTACAAGTTTCGGAGAGCGAGCCGAAAGAGAGGTTAAATTACTTTGTCTCTCCTTGTCTGAACACAGTAACCACATTTACTAAATATTTAGGAGTTTTTTGCGTTGCAGTTGGACAATCATCGAACATATTTTTATTTTTACAGCAAGATGTCAATGTATGTAAAATCAATGTAAAAGATGATTTTAAAAGATATTTACTCTATTGGGGCCCACATTCACGAGCACTACATATTAAAATAAAACATGCACTCTTTCGATCGAAACTTCAGACTAAATAAGAAAAAAAAAAATGTTTTAAATTAATGATACGCGAGTAAATGCAAAAAGTGTGTTTTATTTAAAAGATATTAAATAAAACTTTGTGAAACTCCACACGAAATGCTCAGATACCCCTTGATTATGAAATTCGATTGCTAACATGAACATGAATTCATTGCTCCTCTATTGAATGTCGCTGTAACAAAACTAATCACTAATCTAGTTAGCAACTACATGAGAGTTCTAATTAGCAACCGAAGTTACATTTTCAAAACCTATTTTCATGATTGTATTAATATCCACCCAAAATGTAAATCAGAATGACATTAATTACTTTTCAGAGTCGTCCTGTACTGTTATAATCAGTAACTTTTAATAAAACAAAATAATTTATATAGGTGCACACTATATTTATTTTAACACATTTAAATTATAAATTGCTAAACAAAATAGTTTTATGTAATTTATGCCTCAAAGACGCACGAGATGACCCAATGCGTTTCATAGTTGCATCTTTTCCATATGAAGACATTCTTAGAGTAATGTATTTATTAACAATAAATCTCAATAGACGGTACCGCTCCATGCTTCAATATTTTCCGAGCCTCAGTTCTGTAGTCTTCAGGTTTGAAGTGAAGGGCGCATATAACAGAATTATTACCTATTCAAGTTGTCAGAAATTACCTCGAACCATTTATGTCTCACTTCGACATTCAATTGCAACCTAGAAAGAGATAAAATTTAAAAAGATTATCAGAAATATTTTAGAGGTGTATGTTGTACGTAATTTCGGAAAATTAAATTGCAAAACAAAATTAAATTGAAAATTAAATTGAGCATTTCTACAAAAACTTGATTTAAAGTATACTTCATTTAAAAACCGATCCAACAAAAATGAAAGGATAGAATATGTTTCCACATCTTTCACTATTACGTATTTCCCTTCTTAAATCCTTAGTTCGCTAAGATGGCACAGTCACCCTAAGACTAATAAATGATAAACTTACCTGTGAAATGATATTCCACATCCAGGATACCGTTCTTTATTACACCCACCTACAGCACATATATTGTTTACCATTTAAAAAACAACGTAACATACGCTTCAAATAATTTAGCCTGATTTAAACCAACAGGAAACCAATTAAAACACGCAGTAGCTTCAATTCACAAGAAAAAAACACGACGCAATATTGTTTACAATCGGTGAAATATTTCTACCAGTGTTGCTAGTCCTAAAATTATAATGGGCCCAATTCTGGCGTGCCAACTTATATCTAAAATGGCTTCCACACTATACAATTTTACGTCCAATTTGATTAGATTGACAATCGAATTGTGTTGTGTGGACGGAAATATGAAATTGAAGGTCATTGGATGGTCGGTATCGCCCGATTCGGGATTGCCCAATCAAATTGGGTGGTGTGGACGCTAACTGGCCAATTTTTTAACGTAGTCACTGTGCAAGTGGCGTTCAGAGCGGGTGTGTGCGTTGACTTGTCTTTTAAGAAAAAGATGGAGCAACATGACGACAATATTATGTCTATTCGATCTGAACGGGAACTAATGGAGGAGATTTTAGATATATGTAAAGACTTGCCATGCCTTTGGGATGTGTCTAACCCATTATATAAAAATAAACAAGCAAGGCAATTATGCCTTGCTTGTTTAGAGATTTTGCGGAATAAGTGGAAAAATATTGATAAAAATATTACTGTTATAATTTTTATTATTTTCAAAGCATGTAACTGCTTGATGTTTAAATCTAAAGAAAATATAACTAGAAAAAATTCCACGCGGACTAAGCAGCAGACGGGACTCGAACCCGCACAATCTTTTTTTCTCATCGATATTTGTAGTTAGAGCCAAGATTAATTAAATTTTTTCTTCTTGGTAAGAGGCATCCTAATACAAACAAGTCCGTTCAGCAGAGGCAACAAATAAAACTGAAATTGGCGATCTTGTTGTGTATGTGTAGACGGACGACCAGATTGTACCCAATTCAATCGGCAATCAGATTGGCAATCAAATTGTGTCGTGTACTAACTAGCTAACTAAAATTAGATATAGAGTTGTCAAATTCAATTTCGTATTCTGTAATGACACACTATGTCTAAATTTAAAATTGACGTCGCTAAGTTATTCAACTTAGATTTAGATGATTAAATGGTATTCTGAAACGCGTTCTAAATGTCATATTTTCTCTAAAATTAGAAGTGAGGGCTAACGACTGTAGATGCAGCGAGCAGCAACTTAATACAACTCGATATAATAAATACATTTTGGGTTGATCACTCATCCTAAGCTCGGCCATTGTGAAAATTGCTTAACATTCACGATCGCAGAACGAAAGCGTTACACTTGCGCTATTGTGGTCTTTCGTAGGTAATGTACACGCATATCTTGTATAAAATACTAAATAATTTAAGGTAAAATCTTATATAACATAAATAAAAATCCACTCCATATAAAAACAAGCTAAAAAGGTAAGAAATCTATGTACTAATTCTATAGGTGGTTTTGTTTCTATGAAGCAGTTTCTAATATTTTTTGAGCATGAAATGTTTTTACTTCCAACTTTTTATAAGCTAATCATATTTCTTAAAATAAACAAACACGAAATAAGTACCTACTGTTTGTAATTGAAAAGTTTGTTTTTATAGATCCGAAACTTGGCATCTTCACCAAATGAATAATTTGGATTTGGAACGATCTCGCCAAAAACAAAAAAGATAAAAATAGGTTATGCGTCTCGGATTATACAATAAATGAGAATAAAATCTTCACAAAACAGACGAGGGGATAATTACAACCTCTTACCGAAACCGAAATTTATAAACGTAGGTAGGTACTAGATACCGTACCGTACCTACGAGTAGGTAATAGATAGATGCGCTGGATTGGGAATTTACGATGCGAGAAATTTTCAAGGATGATTCACATTAGACCGTGTAGGCGGTAGCAGAGTTAACTAATCATCATCATCATCAGCCTATTAATATGCCCATTGCTGGGGCACAGGCCTTCCCTATAGATGAAATAGGGAGATTGGGCCATGGCCCACCACGCAGGCCCAGTGCGGATTGGCGGGTGCTAACGACTGCAGATGCAGCCGGGACCAACGGCTTAACATGCCTTCCGAAGCACTAAGGAACTCGAGATAGAAGATTTTTGGTCACCCATCCAATGACCGACCACTTCGAAAGTTGCTTAACTTCAACGATCGCAGCCGAACGAGCTAATCGTCTGCGCCATCGAACTCCTCTAGTTAACTTATATTAAATAATTTATTTTACATGGATTATGGACACATTCATGCTATGGCGGTAACTGACTGACTGCCAGGCGGTAACTGACTGACAACCGAGCAACAAATGAAACAACGCTCGGAAAAAAATTGGTCCCGCCTCGGCTCTGCCACGGCCCGCTGCATGAATATAGCGCCGCCGGCGCGGTGCCGCCCGACAATCGCAGTGATACCTCAGACAAAACAATAAACGTTTTTGCTCGGACGAGATATTTTGTAAATTACAGATCGGCTCGGTGACCATGCTACGGCTGGAGGCCGCCTCAGGACTCGACACTGATCATAATAGATTTGTTAGGTACCAAAATGTACTTGGTACCTATATTTTAATTTTATTTTAAAAGTGGTAGATTTTCCCATCCTTTTGCCAAAACAAATACTTGGCATTTTCTAAGAAAAAATATGATCATTAAAGTTCTGCCCGCAGATTTAATTACTCCTAGTTCTTATTTTTCCCCAAAATAAGTATAAACACTCCAAATCTAGAAACCCTAAGTACCACAGAGTAGGCAAGTATTCACTCTATAATATGGATTCATAATTTGTCATGCAGTAAAATAACAAACTTATTTTAAGTTTCCATATTTCAAAAATTATGAAGAACAACAATGAACTACTCAAATAAGTCAAAATCACTGAATAATAAGTAATTATTGCTAATTTGAGTAAACCGATAATTACCGGTTCAATGCTTTTACCTAATCTGTGAATTCAATTTACATGCTCGTTTACAGCTGTCAACTGTGTTCTTAATTTGGTTAGTTCGGAATTTCAGAATACCAATTCTCTAAACCTAAACTAAAATTACCTCTCTAATTTTAGGTTTAGATTTAGAGAATGTAACGCCAGAATCGGTCCCAATAACTTACAATCTAATGCTGTTATTAATAAAAAAAAAATAAGTCTGACTTTTAGGGTACGGGTGCGGCCAGAGTGCACTCAGATTCAGATTCAGATTCAGATTCTGAAAACAAGCGCGAGAAATAAACAGTGGGCCCAATTCTGGCGTGCCAACTTATATCTAAAACTAACTAAAATTAGATATAGAGTTGTCAAATTCAATTTGGTATTCTGTAATGACACACTATCTCTAAATTTAAAATTGACGTCGCTAAGTTATTCAACTTAGATTTAGATGATTAAATGGTATTCTGAAACGCGTTCTAAATGTCATATTTTCTCTAAAATTAGAAATGTCACACTAAATTTAAAATTAGAAATGTCACACTAAATTTATAAATTTAAATGTGAATAATTGAGGACAAATATCACGTAAATTTTAATTTTAAAATAATTAAATAATTTTCAGCGCATAAGCCTCGCCATTCAGCGGGGAAATGCCGCCAGCGTCCTGGGAACCTTTGCCGACGGGGAAGACCTAGGGCAGCTATTTTTTTAATATTTTTAATATTTTTATAGTTTTAGTATAGTTTTAGTTTAATATTTGCCATGTTACTTATTTATACTATCCCTTAATAAATTATATATTCACGTAAATGATTCCTGTTTTGAACTTGATGTTAAGGTTGGACATAGGTGTATTTCGTTATAAAAAACATAAATTTTATACAATAATGAACGACGACGGAGATAATAATATATTAGCTAGATCTTTTATTTTTTTTAAAAAGGTAGGTATGTCTATGTTTCGATGCGGATTTATTAAAAGCCTATTAATGTGTCATGGCCTAATGCGGCTTAGTGAGGGCTAACGACTGCAGATGCAGTGAGCAGCAACATAGGAACTCGATATAATAAATACATTTTGGGTTGATCACCCATCCTAAGCTCGGCTATTGTGAAAATTGCTTAACATTCACGATCGCAGAACGAAAGCGTTACACTTGCGCTATTGTGGTCTTTCGTAGGTAATGTACACGTATATCCACTTCATATAAAAGCAAGCTAAAAAGGTAAGAAATATATGTACCTACTAATTCTATAAGTAATACCTACAGATCCTACTTATATCTGAAGTACATAGTCAAATAATAATTAACAAGATAATAGGTATGGTGTCAGTGATATGCATTCCAATCCAAATGTTATTTTGACTTTAAATGTAGGTACTTTAGACTTTAATGTATTATTTGTTCCTTTGTTTTTAGTAGTTGTTTCTATGAAGCAGTTTTTAATATTTGTTAGAAATGTTTTTACTTCCAACTTTTTATAAGCTAATCATATTTCTTAAAATAACCAAACACGAAATAAGTACCTACTGTTTGTAATTGAAAAGTTTGTTTTTATAGATTCGAAACTTGGTATCTTCACCAAATGAATAATTGGGATTTGGAACGATCTCGCCAAAAACTGACAGAAGCAAAAAAGATAAAAATAGGTTACGCATCTCGGATTATACTATAAATGAGAATAAAATCTTCACAAAACAGCCGAGGGGATAATTACAACCTTTTACCGAAACCGAAATTTATAAACGTAGATAGGTACCTACGAGTAGGTATTAGATAGATGCGCTGGATTGGGAATTTACGATGCGAGAAATTTTCAAGGATGATTCACATTAGACCGTGTAGGCGGTAGCAGAGTTAACTATTCATCATCATCATCATCAGCCTATCAATATCTCCATTGCTGGGGCACAGAATGAAATAGGGAGATTGGGCCATGACCCACCACGCACGCCCAGTGCGGATTGGCGGGTGCTAACGACTGCAGATGCAGCCGGGACCAACGGCTTAACGTGCCTTCTGAAGCACTGAGGAAATCGAGATAGAAGATTTTTGGTCACCCATCCAATGACCGACCACTGCGAAAGTTGCTTAACTTCAACGATCGCAGCCGAACGAGTTAATCGTCTGCGCCATCGAACTCCTCTAGTTAACTTATATTAAATAATTTATTTTACATGGATTATGGACACATTCACGCTATACCAGACGGTAACGGACTGACAACCGAGCAACAAATGAAACAACGCTCGGAAAAAATTTTGGTCCCGCCTTGGCTGGGCTGGGCCACAGCCCGCTGCATGAATACAGCGCCGGCGCGGTGCCACCGGTCAATCGTAGTGATACCTCAGACAAAACAATAAACGTTTTTGCTCGGACGAGACACTTTGTAAATTGCAGATCGGCTCGATGACCATGCTACGGCTGAAGCTCGCCTCAGGACTCGATACGATCCATCGTCACTGATCATCCTTAATAGATTTATTAGGTACCAAAATCTAGTTGGTACTTATATTTTAATTTAATTTTAAAAGTGGTAGATTTCTCCATCGTTTTGCCAAAACAAATACTTGGCATTTTCTAAGGAAAATATGATTATTAAAGTTCTGCCCGCAGATTTAATTACTCCAAGTTCTTATTTTTCCCCAAAATAAGGATAAACACTCCAAATCTAGAAACCCTAAGTACCACAGAGTAGGCAAGTATTCACTCTATAATATGGATTCATAATTTGTCATACAGTAAAATAACAAACTTATTTTAAGTTTCCATATTTGAAAGATTATGAAGAACAACAATGAATTCCTGAAATAAGTCAAAATCACTGAATAATAAGTAATTATTGCTAATTTGAGTAAACCGATAATTACCGGTTCAATGCTTTTACATAATCTGTGAATTCAATTTACATGCTCGTTTACAGCTGTCAACTGTGTTCATAATTTAGTTAGTTCGCAATTTCAGAATACCAATTCTCTAAACCTAAACTAAAATTAGCTCTCTAATTTTAAGTTTAGGTTTAGAGAATGTAACGCCAGAATCGGTCCCAGTGTAGTCTAAGCAGGTTGCCTGCTTTTTCTCGCGCTTTGTTTTCTGAGTCTGAATCTGAATCTGAATCAGGAGTGCACTCTGGCCGTACCCTTCGACTACACTGTTTATTTCTCGCGCTTGTTTTCGGAATCTGAATCTGAATCTGAGTGCACTCTGGCCGCACCCTACCCTCCTGATTCAGATTCAGACTCAGACTCCGAAAACAAGCGCGAGAAAAAGCAGGCAACCTGCTTAGACTATACTGTTTATTTCTCGCGCTTGTTTTCGGAATCTGAATCTGAATCTGAGTGCACCCTGGCCGTACCCTTCGACTTCAGATTCCGAAAACAAGCGCGAGAAATAAACAGTGTAGTTAAAGCAGGGTGGCCATTGCTTAAACTACACTGTATATTTCTCGCGCTTGTTTTCGGAATCTGAATCTGAATCTGAGTGCACTCTGGCCGTACCCTTACACCATGTGTCTAATTTATAACAATAAATATTGACTTATCGAAGCTGAAATATATTTTATTAACAACAGCCTTAAAATGTAAAAAAAAACATCACGAATAGATTCCTTATTCATTTATAACGTAACCATTTCGATTTAAATAGTGTTTCTAATTCTATGTAAAAATAATCGCCTAAATAACACATATTTTCTACTCATAATTGAACAAATATTCATGATGGCAATTGTGTGAGAGGGACTCACCAAGATAAAGTTGGTCTCTTTCGACCTCGTTTTCTATGTGGATACTGAGTTATTCGATAATGAACCATAGCTTATAAGAGGTACGGCTTATTTTAATTTGACAAAATAATTCCAGTGAGCATTCCAGTTGTACGTAGTACTTATTAGTTCCATGTACAATACATAGACAGAAATGTATATCTATGTTTCAATAGCAGACTTTTGACAACTAGTACTTAATCTGAAACTATCATTCATTGCGTTCATCCCTATCCCATCGACTCATTTTAAGTAATGTTTTTTTTTTGGAAGTCATCTTATTGAGAACTGAATCGGAATTTATGTCGATAGTAGTAAGCATCCTGGAATCAGGACATTATTTTAAGAGGACTCTACGTCAAGGCGACGAGGTATTCTATAGGTTCAAATGCTTTCGGATGTTTGATGTAAGTTGGGTTACTAACTTGTTTTCTATCAAATAGTATTTTCGAAGTTGATACCTCTTAAAATATAGTAGATGGCAAAAAAAAATATAGTTTGTGGTTAAATTTTTTTTTTGTGAAATGAATATGTTTTTGCTGCTCTACGCATAAATAATATTTTTTTTTATTTTTAGGAAAGCTTTTCTTGCTAAAGTTTGCTTTAAGCAAATTATAGTAGTTTCGCCTACTATATATTATTTTTTGAAATATTGTATTTGATCCCCTAATACAGTAGAATACTTTATAATTATATAGCAGGGTTGGCAACCCTAGATGTAAGTATGCCAAGACTGTCTCTAGTGTACTATTAAATAGCCTTTCCTTAACCCGAATTGTGATTTAGCCAGTATGCTACGGTTTTCTACGATCCACTCAAGGCTATTTTTCATGTTCCACGACTTTTAGTAATACAGATGAGAGTGCAATCGGTAGGATTTTTACCTGGTTTTAATAGTGCTTTAATAATCTGTTTGGACCATTGTTCAGGGATTATACCATTGTCATAGAAGGTGTTAATTAGTTTCAGATAGTAGTATTTTATTTTGTCTGTGGCTCTTATCAAAAACGAGTATGGATTTCTGTCCAGGCCTGGGGATGTATCTTTCAAACCAGAAAGGGCTTTTTCAAGTTCTTCAAAAGAGAAGTTCCATCAAGCGAGTCTGTGTAAGGTAAAATAACGCTGGGAACTTACTGGAAGATAATCTAAATTTGGAGAAGTTGGAGAAGCCAATCTGTCGAAAAAACAGATTGATCCAGTTTGAAGAGTCGTTAGCTGTCTAATTGGCGATGGATCTTATCTTGTGATGCAGGTCTCCTGTTTCATGTAGGTTTGCATGAGCTTCAACTTCTACACACAATTTCTGAAGATAACTATTACGATCACATCTGCAAGCCTTTTGTATAAGATCAGACATTTTATACAAGTTTAGATAGATTTCATGTTTCTTCTTTCTTCTACAAGGGCTAAGGTTTTATCACGTATCCAGTGTTGAAGTTTATGAACTGGTATAGATTGTTTGTTTTAACTCTTTTGTCTGACACCACAGCTGATCCGGGAAAGCAGACTGATGATCATTGGTAGTCCATTGATGCCAGTTTTGCTTGATCGCAGCTATAAATTTAGATCTATCCGTTGGCTGGATACTCTTCGGTTTCTCAATTTTCCTAGCAGATGTGAGCTTGAGCTGAACTTTCGCTACCAGAAATTAGTGACCTGATCTATTACAGCCCCAGGTAAGGTATGAACATTCCTTATACAAGTTTCCATCTTGAACCGATCATGATGTAATCAATTTGGTTCCGATAATTGCAGAACTGTATAAGGTTCACCTCTTTCATTTCGCTGTCCTAGTCCGCATTTCCCTATACTTGGGCTTATCTGATTTGCATGTGCTCCTATCTTCGCGTTCAAATCGCCCATTATGGTTAAGAGGATTCTTAGGGATTTTAGCTATGATCGATTCAACTTCAGTATAGAAAGCCTCCAGTTCTGCGTCGCTTGATGTACTAGTTGGTGCATATAACTATATAATGTTCAAATTGATCGGCTTCGCTTTCAGTTTAATACTCAGCACTCGATCGCTTTCAGTTTCATATCCCATTACACAGTTATTGGTTTTATTAATTAGGACAAAGGCTATGCCGTTTCGGCTGTTGTCGTTGTTCCCAGAGAAGTTCCTAGTGTGCGATTCAGTTTTAAAGTGGCCATTACCTTTCCAATGGGTCTCGCTTAATTCACAAACGATTATTTGACATCGCTCTAATTCTTTTTCAAGAATGTCAAGCTTGCCAGGTTGAATCAGACCGCGCACATTCCACGTACCAATCTTTTGAAGCTGTCGTATCTCCACTGTAGAAGAGATTCCAGTAGTATGATTTCCATGTGATGCCTGGTCTCCTACACATCATGGCCGGTAGCCAATTTCACGAGCCACGTCAGTTATCTAGCTATGAAATACGATGTGCATAAAATTCTCCTATAAAAACTTTAGGAGGCGGGAGCAAAAGAATAATAGAATTTAATGCTTGGACGACAATATTGTGTGAAGATTGAGGTCGTTTAAATACGAAAGGTGTGTTTAAATTTTTTACAGCCACTGCATTTATACAATCGCTGTGAGTTGGGATTTTTTTTTTCTAAAGAGGAGGGAGTAACTGACTAGCAGTGCACTCCCACCTTATCTATTACTCATGTCTTCCCTAAGACATAGGTACCCAGATAAGCTGTAAGCAGCTCCGGGCACCAACCATGTTTCCGACAAAGCAAGGATGGATGGTGAGAAATATTTATGAGGCAATATAGTTCAGACGTTTTATTAGTGATACTACTACTGTTCCATCTTCGCTTCTATTTTTATTATTGGAAATACGTTTGATGAGTTGGTTGATTCTTTGTGCGTTACAAAAATATCATCAAATTTATTTAAAAGACTAAACACGAAGGTTAAGAGGACTTCTAACAAGTTGTCATTAGGGGTTGGTAAATTGCCATTGCTGAGTGCGCAGCCGTTTGGGAGTGAAGATGGATAATTTTGGACGGTGGTCTGTTGAGCTCTTCTATCATACCTTGAGTTTAATGGGGCCCTAGGTTTAGGGGATTGAATTTTTTTTTATGGGAGGTTGTAACTGTCATAAACTTGCCAGAGGATGTTTGAGAATGGGATTCATACATGGACTGTGGAAAGCTAGGAGATTGGCAAACATCCGCCTAAGATCTGACAGATGGGAATCTATCTGAGGCTTCCTGGTATGATTTATTTCTGTGGCATTAATATTTTAATTGCACTTTGGTGGGTCTGCTTAGGTAAATTTTTGTTACATGCAAAGTGGTAGCCTAAGCAAAAAAGACAGGTAGCTTTAAGACTAAAGCTACCGAAGAGAAGGCTCTCTACATTGCTGGACGCTCCAGAGTGTGATTGTGCACAGTGAAAGCAGCGTGGCTTAGAGTGGCATTGAGTTTTAATATGTCCGAACCTTCAACAGTTTAAACACTGTATAGTCGGAAGTTGGTAAGTCTCTACGGGCAGTGATGTATGGTATATAAACACTATTAGGAAGGACCTGTCTTTGGAAAGTGCTAACTACTGTTTGATTTGGAACCCAGGTTACTTGACCTTCTGAGATTGTTTCTCTATTAAATTATCTGGCCTTTAGCACTATGCCACAGCTTATAGGTGTGACCAGAGATTCCACTACCTCAGATGTGTGTGAGTGCAAATGCTCGTATTCATCACACAAAAATCTGCTCCCACCGGGATTCGAACCCGGGACCTCTCGAGTCGGCGTCACCATGAAACCCGGCGTACAAACCACTCGGCCACGGAGGTCGTCACGGAGGTTGTATATGGTACGACTATACAAAGCTCGCACGGATCGAGACGAGCTGCTCCGAAATCGGACGAATACGTAAGATTTCAGTTACCATAAACCTATAGTTTCCATGATAAAAAATCCTGAATAACCTACATGTATTGTACGGTGCAATGACCGTATTCTGCGCGGTCAGCGGTTCACGCCCTCGGCGACAATTTTATTATAATTGTAAAATCAGTTCACAATCAGCAATCGACGTGTACTCATTGATCATCATATTTTAGCAATATTTTAACATAAGTTGACGTGTAACTTTACATATCAATAAACGGTTAAATACCATTTTTATCTATCATTTAATGTACGGGATCCGTACATTTATGGTCCTTTGAGCTTTTGACCTTTCGTGCGGGTCGGTCTAAAGCAGGATCATTCGCGCGTGAGGAGTATCAGTGACTAACAGGAATTGCAGTGCTGGCAAACAAGGATCCAGGAGCTGTGCAGTACCGAGCAGGCGGTGAATCGAATTACAGTCAAGTAAGATCTTTCCAATTTTTTACAAATAAATAACAGCGTTTTACCTACCAATAAAACGCTTATTAAGCGAGTTACCTTATTCGAAGCCTACATATTCGAGAGTAGCATTTCCGTTTCCTCTTAGCGTGTCAATTCGGTCATGATACTTACGTCACGTACTACGTCACATCCGCCCCCGCCTCTGGCGTCCCCACTTTTTTACTCGCACCAGGCAGCCGGGCCAGCATGGCAGCGGTCTAGCTCATTGAGAGAAACTTATTTTTGAGGGTACTTTTAGATAACTGAACTTAATCATCATTCAATATCATAAGGGTAATAAAGTGTAATCATAATATATACCTACTTACACTCACGTATTGAAGTGCTTGACAAGTTTTTGTTTATGTGGATGAAAGTGGATCGTTAGTTTTGTATGTCTTTAAAGTACCCGAAACGCCCAGATGTCCAGGCAGAACTATTACTGTAGGCTTCGAATAAGGTAACTCGCTTAATAAGCGTTTTATTGGTAGGTAAAACGCTGTTATTAAGCTTATGTACCGTTATTCGAAGCCTACATATTCGAGATCTGTTTGTTATCGCCTGGTGCTATCAAATAAGAAACGCCAATGTGAGCTAACGAGGAGAACTGAAGTGAAATAATTTAATAACATTATAAATAGGTATAGATGGCCAAGAAAATTCGTACGAGATTGTGGCATCAGTGCATTAGTGAATTAATATTTCAGATGCTTGCACTGCTTAAAGGAGAAATAATGAAGTGAAATATATTAACTATATACAAAATTAATCATAAATACCTATAATACCTTGGGGTATCGATTTATTCGAAAGTAAGCTAGTATTAAAAATAAAACAAACATTTAAAAATTTTTCCTCTTTGATTTATTTCTCTGGTGAAATGATATAGTTAGAAGTAATAATTATATAATAAATCACACTTAAGCACTATAAAGTAATTTTATTTCTGACTTACAATCAAAGATTATGTTCAATATAATTTTACAATAGGATAAAAACAATACAGTAGTAATCTATTATCAACTTTACATATTTCAAGCTTCTTTTTAAATGATTTACACACATTACACATTAATTGGCATGACAATTGAAATAGTTAAGATGAAAATCGCTAGTTATATTTATAACTAAGAAATAAACTGTACAAAGCCAATCTGATACAAACTAAACCTCAAACCGTGTGGGATATACCACTATAGAATAGGAGTAAAACAATCAGTAACGCCTTGTAAATTGGATTGCACCGTTGGTCGAATTTCTCGACAATAAAATTTCTTAAATGTATTCTCTGAACGCCAATTACCCCTAGACAAAATATCCTCAAGATTACAATTTTGTATCCAACTCTTGGAAGCAACAGCAGGTCGTAGGATACCAGGGCTTGCTTGTATACCTGCTTGCAGTAAAATCTTTTTAACCCAATTCGCGATTATTGTTCGTGTAGCCGCCTTAGGGGTACCAATACAAATACAAAATTATTACTTTTGCATATTTCTCTTCGTTGTTTAGATAGGAAAATAACTCTTTTAATCCAATAAACTGGATCTAGAAATTTACTATTAGTGTTTTCAATCAACCGCCAACCGGATTGACGATTATCACTAGAGTCTGTTTTTGACCCAAATTTTGGCCAAAATATTATAGAGCTGTTATTAATTATACAATTTTCGGGGCTTATATCCAAGAGAGTGAGGTCATGAACCCGGCGACCAGAACACAATAGTAATAAGACTGCTGTCCTTTGTGAGCAATCGTAAAGACTATTCTCATTTTGGCTGTTATTTTGTAACCATGTTATCAAAATATCGGTATCCCATATTGGGGATTTATTTATTTTGGGAGATTTTAGTGAAATCGCTTTTAAAGCGTGCTTAACTACAATATCAGAACTTAAACGGAGACTTAAAGAGGGGTCACAAAGCGTTGCAACCGCTGACTTGTACACTAATATGGTACTGTATGCAAGCCCCTCTTTTTGGGAAAGGTCAATAAGAAATCTTGCCAAATCTGACCCTGTAGGTTGGATGAGGTTTACGCCATTTTCACAAGACCATTTACACCACTTCTGCCACGCTGGTTTGTATGTTTTTAGGGAAGAATCTCGCCAACTAGATTTTAAAAAGTCTAGTTGTGATTTGGACCAATGCTGGAGGTATTGCGTCCACCCCCACATTTCCATACTTCCAGGGTCATGTTGAGAATGTTGGGTGGGGCTTTGCCTGTGGACACATCTATCAAGACTGTTCAGTTCCTGGATTGTGAAAGGTGCTGCTTTGGTCCGGTTTTTGAGGTCCGGCCTCCAAAACACTTTCGGCCACTTTGGCGCCACTATCAAGTACGTGCCTGTCGAGCGATTTAGATGGGCTAGAACACGAGGGATTAAGTATGGGGGAGGAAATACCCAGGCTAGGTTGTAATGCCAAGTTAGACTGAATGCATCGTGGATTTGCGCTTTGTAGTCGGTCACGTCTAACGTCCCGTAAGCGGGGACTACGTGAGCTTTCGCCGATGCAAACAAATCTATCTCTGGTTTGCCCCATTTCGAGAAAATTATCTGCGTTATGTCTGGTAACAAATGCCACTCCGGGGAGCTCGTCATCCGAGACAAGCTGTCTGCCTCGGAGTTGAAGCGGCCCGGTATATGATGGACTTCCAGGTGAATACTGTATAGATCCAGTAAGTGGAAAATGTTGTATGTTATATTCATTAACGACTGAGACTTCGTTCCTCCTTCGTGCCCGAGATAGGAAACTACTGAAGTATTGTCGGTTTGAACCATCAAAGATGACCCGGTTAGGCGTTGACAATGGTCTCTTAGGGCGTACAGGACAGCCAACATTTCTTTTTTGTTGGAATGGAGGTTCGATTCCTCTAACGACCATTGACCTGCTAACTTCAGGTTGTCTAGAAGTCCACCCCATGCCTGATCGGATGCATCTGTCACCAGATAATGAGTTACTGGAGCATGATGTATAACTGATGGGTTCCCTACGTTGTGGAACCACCACACCAGTTCCCGTTGTGCAGACATCGGGACAGGGTAACGGCGTCGGGGACTTTGATGTAGTAACGAGTGCACGAGCTTCAAAAGATATCGATGGTTGAGACGTCCTCGTGGGACAGTAAAACTGGCAAAGTTCAGTGATCCTACTAATATTTGAACTTCTTTCAAATTTATGGTTTTGCGGGTAGTTATTTTCGCGATTTTGTTGCGTAAGTTTATTTGCTTTTTTGGCGGGAGAAATTTCTGATTTACGTGTGGGTACCACAGAATACCTAGAAACTCTATATACTTCTGCGGTATCAAAATCGATTTTCTTAGGTTTATTTGCCATCCAAGTTTTTGTAGGGTAACCATCACATCGTGGACTTGATTTTTCAGCATCTGTGGATCCTGGTTTGCCAATAAAAAATCGTCTAAATATACTACTATTCGCATTCCACGTTCTCTGAGGATTTGGGCGATCCAGTTGGTTAGGGAAGCGAATATTTTTGGGGCACAAGCCAAACCGAAGGGTAGGCAAGTCATTTGGAATAAATGGCCTTTGAATATCAAACGAAGGAAGCACCTGTGAGCTTCTGCAATTGGTAGATGAAAATACGCGTTCGAGAGATCTATTTTCGCTAGCCAATCCCCTGCTTGTATGAAGTCTGGGATTCTGTGCATATTTATTAGGTGAAATTTGCTTATCTGAACGTAGAAGTTTAGGTTTTTTAAATTGAAAAATGGCCGGAGTGTGCCGTCGCTTTTGGGGGTCAGAAACATGGGCGAGATAAAACTGGGGCTCGGGGTTGCCGGCTCCAGAACGCCCGATTGTAATAGTTCGGTTATAACAGTCTCCATTTCTTTGGACTGTGGGGTTTGAAATTTCGTAACCTCTGGTCTGTGCAATGGGGGTTTACAATAAAAGGGTATTCGAAACCCCTGAATTATTTTTAAAAGAAACGGAGGGGCATTTAATATTTTCCATTGGTCTATGTATTTGGCCAGCTGACCTGCTCGGAATTGGTTCGAGTCAGTATTTTCTTTTCTGTGGGTAGTCCTTGCGGGGGACATTAGGTTTATTTCTTGATTTACTACCGGTAGAGCAGTGAAATCCATTTGGGTTGATCGTTTGCTGCCGTGTGGGCTTATTGTTTTGTAGGTTATATCGTTTTTGTGATCGAATATTTCCTTGCGTAGGAAATGCAGGCAAGTAGGGACCTTGCATTGGAAATTTTGGAAATGGAAAAGGTTTGTTTCCGCAATTAAAGTCATACGAGCCTTGCGCAGGCATTTTCATATTTGTGTATGGTTGTATGGAGCCGCCTGCTTGCGCAGCAGACTTATTTACAGATGGCACACGGAGTGGCCTCATTATTTTATATACACCGCCATTTTTTTCTATTGCAGCCGATAAAGAATCTTTATTGAATAAATTTTCAGCAGTTGGGGGTATACGCCTCAATGCCGCCCTAATGTACTTGTCTTTAACAGATCTTAAGATATAGTCACGTCTTTGTTGTATTAAATCAGCTCGATGGCCGCACGCTATTTGTAATGCATCATTAGAAATTTCTTGGAAACTACCCTCAATAAAAATTTCATTAATTTTAGATTGAATAGACTGTGGTGAAAGCTCGGCAGTTTTCGACCATGAAATTAGCGCTTCAAAGCCGCTTTGTGCACTTTGCGACTGCTTTATTAATGCCTGGGATATTGCCGCGAAACCACGCTCACAAAGACTAAGATTATTATATTTATCGTAAGATTTGAACTCTTCATTAGTTTCGAGATCTGTATAGCCAGGATAAGAGCAATATTGCTTTTGAACATCTACATATCTAACATTAGTCCAATTATCTGAATCAAAATGCTGAACGGATTTAATTGTAGCAAGCAAACTATCTGATGTTTTAGGCATGGCAGGTTCTTTAAGTACAGTACGAATAGGGAGTTTAATAGCTGTGGGTTCTGGCGGAGCTCTCGGGCTTTGTGATGCATGAGAAGGTCCAGCCTGTTGTTCTGAATAAAGATCCCGGCTTACGTCAGCCTCCATCGAGACACTATTAGGACTAGACTGGTAAATAGGTTGAAAGCCCTGGTAGCCATTTGACAGAATATTCATGATAGCACTGACCTGTTCAGAGAGATTCTTTATCTCTTCACCGTATTTACGACGTTTAGGTGGTTGAACAGAATCCGTGGTCTCCGGCGCCTTCCTTTTTGAAGATTCGGCAGACGCTGGCTGTGCGGTAATTTCGTCCTCCGACGATGAAGTAGAGCTTGATTCGAAAACCATATTTCTATCTGAAAATCACCCGCATATTAGAAAATAATAATAAAAAATCCTTGACTTAATAACGAGTTCTCGTTATTAGTTCTGAAATAAAAGAAACCTTAAGTAGCCGTGACGTAATTTTGTAAAACGTACGGCAAACCGTTAATTTTATAAATATTATTTAGAGAATATTTTAAGTAAAAAGTACATACCAGTTGGTAATATATTTTTGGCACGACCGAACGCTCTGGAAAATGAAACGCCAATGAGCTAGACCGCTGCCATGCTGGCCCGGCTGCCTGGTGCGAGTAAAAAAGTGGGGACGCCAGAGGCGGGGGCAGATGTAACGTAGTACGTGACGTAAGTATCATGACCGAATTGACACGCTAAGAGGAAACGGAAATGCTACTCTCGAATATGTAGGCTTCGAATAACGGTACATAAGCTTAATATGGAAGATTTATTAGCAAATCAGGACCAGTTGGTCGGCGCCATGGAGCAGCTTTTCTCGTCTTTCAAGAAGACGGGACGCGAGCGTCGGACTGTCGAATATATCAAGACAAAGTTGGACACTTTAGATACATATTGGAGGAAGTATGAAACAAATCACGCTGTACTGAGTGAGTATTCAGATGCGGAAACTGCTTATTTCCGTGACAACCAATTTGAGCAGGCTTCTGATTTCTGTAATAATGCCAAACATACAAAAGTGCCAACCGCCAACAGCAATTGCGAGTTGTAGCACAGGAGAGGGATTTCTTCCGACACCAAGCCCGACCATATCATCAGTCAAGGTAGGAAATCCTAATAATAGAACACAGGCAACTGACAGCAAGACGGCTGAACTGCTAAATAAGCAAGCTAGCCAGTTTCGAGCATTCAGCCGTACGGTAGAGGATATGAATTTAGAAGCAGTCACGGAAAAATGGGAATTCGAGGACTTGTTGAGACAGCTAAATTTAAGGTGGGCAACTATTGATTCTTTGCATTTGGAAATTAATAGTGAGTTAAATGGCATGAATATGGAATATGAAAAAACGTACAAATTCATGAAAAAGCAATTAGTAGCAAGTTTTGGAGGCTGAGAAATTGATACAGCATCTCTCAATCGATTCAGATAATTATCAAGTTTGCTGGGAATTGTTAAAACACCAAATAAACAACCGAAATCATAATAAAAGGCTTATATTTACGTCGCATGTAAACATTCTCTTAAATTTACCGCTTATGCAGCATCCTAATGTTACACAGATCAAACGTATTCATGATACCACTAACGAATGTCTTAATTCTATAAAAAATCTGGGTGTTGACGTAAGCACATGGGACCCTTTGTTGGTTCAAATTATGTTGCTGAAATTAGTCTCTGACACCTACAATGATTACTTAGAGTCTCTGAAACAACCACGCGAACTGCCTAGATTGAAGGAATTTTTAAATTTCCTGGAGATAAAATTTACAACTATGGAGTCATCAGCAACACGTAGAAAGCAAGAAAATGTACTCAAATCTTGATTGAGAGGAAGGAAATTACTTGTAATTCACCTCCGGTAGCGACGCAAAAATCAATCAAATTCTCTAACTATAAATCTTTCTCCACCAACAAGATTTCATCAAAAACAGTCAATCCAATTAACAAGAAAATAAATTATCAAAAGAATACTAAATCGTGTCCAATTTCCACCGACGAACACGGAATTTACTATTGTCAACAGTTTTTAAGTATGTCAGCGGACGCGAAAAGAAAAACAATTACAAAATATAATTTATGCAAAAATTGCTTATACGATCATCATGGAAATAATTGTTTTTCTAGCAAAACGTGTCGTGAGTGCAATGGCCCGCACAACACGATTATGCACGAGGCGTTTGCAAACTCATCAAATGAAACCAAAAATATCAAGGCGAACCCTGGACCATCATCAAGTAGTTCGTATGTCTCACAGAAAAACGATACCAACGAGATTCTGATCACGACGGCTATTATTAACGTACAGGCCCGAGATGTAACATATCATGAAATGCGCGCTCTTTTAGATCAATGTTCACAAATGTCGTTAATAACTGAAAAAGCGGCGCAGCTTCTCCAGCTTCTAAGATCAAGGTGTAAGGATATCGTATCAGGCGTGGGACAAAAAGAAAGTATGTGCAAAGGAATTGTCAAATTAAATTGAACGCCAGTATTTAACAACGACTTTAAGTTTAATGTTTAATTTTATGAGACAACAGACAACTCGTCTTGCTTAATAATAAATAATTATTGTAATAACTTGCATAAAAATATTAATTTAATTAAGAAAAATCCCAAACAATTAAAAGAAAATGTAAACTTGATCAACCTGATGCATATAAATATTCAAGGAATGATGGGTAAGGACTTAGAAATTGAATTATTTTTGAATTGTAACAATATAGATATATTTTGTATCACAGAGCATTGGCTTAAAAGTCATCAATTCATCTTTAATTTTAATAATCATCAGGTTGGTAGTTCGTTCAGTCGAGAAGATGCGATTCGCGGTGGCTCTTTAATTTTATTAAATAAGGCACTTAAATTTAAGGAACGTAAAGATATTGTGAGCCTCTCGGTTGAGCGAACAATAGAGATTGCCTGTGTGGAACTGGACCAGCTTGTTGTATTGAGTGTATACAGACCTCCTTCAGCATTGTATGATTGTTTTGAAACTATTATGGATGAAGCTTTAGAAAAAATTGTCAACACTGGTAAACGATTAATTGTTTGTGGTGACTTTAATATTAATCTATTAGAAACCTCTAATTGAGTTTGCAAACTCATCAAATGAAACCAAAAATATCAAGGCGAACCCTGGACCATCATCAAGTAGTTCGTATGTCTCACAGAAAAACGATACCAACGAGATTCTGATCACGACGGCTATTATTAACGTACAGGCCCGAGATGTAACATATCATGAAATGCGCGCTCTTTTAGATCAATGTTCACAAATGTCGTTAATAACTGAAAAAGCGGCGCAGCTTCTCCAGCTTCTAAGATCAAGGTGTAAGGATATCGTATCAGGCGTGGGACAAAAAGAAAGTATGTGCAAAGGAATTGTCAAATTAAATTGAACGCCAGTATTTAACAACGACTTTAAGTTTAATGTTTAATTTTATGAGACAACAGACAACTCGTCTTGCTTAATAATAAATAATTATTGTAATAACTTGCATAAAAATATTAATTTAATTAAGAAAAATCCCAAACAATTAAAAGAAAATGTAAACTTGATCAACCTGATGCATATAAATATTCAAGGAATGATGGGTAAGGACTTAGAAATTGAATTATTTTTGAATTGTAACAATATAGATATATTTTGTATCACAGAGCATTGGCTTAAAAGTCATCAATTCATCTTTAATTTTAATAATCATCAGGTTGGTAGTTCGTTCAGTCGAGAAGATGCGATTCGCGGTGGCTCTTTAATTTTATTAAATAAGGCACTTAAATTTAAGGAACGTAAAGATATTGTGAGCCTCTCGGTTGAGCGAACAATAGAGATTGCCTGTGTGGAACTGGACCAGCTTGTTGTATTGAGTGTATACAGACCTCCTTCAGCATTGTATGATTGTTTTGAAACTATTATGGATGAAGCTTTAGAAAAAATTGTCAACACTGGTAAACGATTAATTGTTTGTGGTGACTTTAATATTAATCTATTAGAAACCTCTAATTTGAGTATTAATTTAAGAAATCTATTTCAATCATATAATCTTGAAAACTTGTTCATGGAGCCTACTAGAATAACTGCCACTTCGGCCACTTGTATTGACAATATTTATACGGATATAATACCACATTCAAAAGTAATTGTTAATCAACTGGATAGTGATCATTGTGGCCAGATGATTACTTTTCCACATCCAAATAAAAATATCACCAAGAAATATATTACTATTGTGCCAAAATCTGTTAACCGTATAGAGCGTTTTAAAATTCAATTAGATAGGAGTTTGAGTTATTTAAAGTATAAAAGTAGTCCAAATGATATGTATAATGATTTTTTTAATAATTTTTGTAAAGAATTTAATGATGTCTTTGTTCCCAAAACCATATGTGTTAGTGATGCAGTAACTTTCAGCGAGTGGGCCACCCCAGGCATACATAAAAGTAGAAGGAAACTTTATGAACTTTACAATGAACGCAGCATTAATACTAGTGAAAGTTTCAAAGAGTACGTACGTAATTATTCAAAGTTATTTAAAAAAGTATGTCGTACAGCAAAATCAAATTATTTAAGTAGTAAGATTAAGAATAGTAATGACAAAATCAAAATGACTTGGAACATTATAAACAATGAAACTGGAAAATCTAAAACTCGAAATACTAGTTTTAATTAAAACATTGAACATAGAAATGTTACATCAGATGTTGAAGTTGCTACAGCATTTGAGAACTTTTTCACTGATATTCCAGTTTCAACTACAAAATCTTTGAACTCGTCCCCCATTGCGGCTGAATCAATATTAAAAGAACACACAAAACAATATACTAGTCAATTTAAATTTAAGTATGTTAACTGTAAAGATGTAATAAAATATTTCAACCAATTAAATAAAAAGAAAACTGCGGATCTGTGGGGTAACTCCGTGGATGTTTCTGGATCAGTAATTGAGACAATAGCTCCTATTTTGGCTAGCATTTTTAATCAATGTGTTGACTGTGGTGTTTTTCCTGATCTAATGAAACTCAGTAAAATAACTCCATTACATAAATCGGGTAGCACATCTGACCCCACAAACTTTAGACCTATATCCGTGTTACCCACCTTTAGTAAGATTTTTGAAAAAATTATGCTAGATCAAATGCAATCATATTTTTATAGTAATAACATTCTTCATAGTAAACAATTTGGTTTCACAAGGGGTCGCTCAACAACCGATGCCGGTGTTGAGCTTGTACAGCAAATTTTTGATGCCTGGGAGAACTCGCAAGATGCATTAGGTGTATTTTGTGACTTATCAAAGGCTTTTGATTGCGTTTTTCATGAAACATTGATCAGGAAACTTCACCACTATGGATTTAGAGATACCACTCTGGATCTTATTGTATCTTATTTGAGTGATAGGGTTCAGAGGGTTGACATCAATGGAGTAAAATCTCCTGGTTCGTCGGTTAAGATGGGAGTTCCGCAGGGCTCAATCCTTGGTCCTTTCTTATTTTTAATTTATATCAATGACTTGCCCTATTTTGTAAAGGATAACCACGAAATAGTATTGTTTGCGGATGACACTTCACTTTTGTTTAAAATTAAACGTAGGGAGTCACAAATTGATGACGTGAACAGGTCTATTTCGAAGGTAGTCCACTGGTTCAATGTTAATAATTTGATGCTAAATGAAGGGAAAACTAAGTGTTTGAAATTTGTATTACCTAATGTGAAACAGGTAAAAACTAATGTAAATATAAAGGATCGACATATGAGCTCTGTAGATACCACAGTGTTCTTAGGAATCACACTAGATTCTAAGCTGCAGTGGGGCCCACATATTGATGGATTGTCGAAGAGACTTAGTTCTGCAGCATATGCTGTAATGAAAATACGGCAGTTAACGGATATAGAAACTGCCAGATTAGTCTACTTTAGTTATTTTCATAGTGTAATGTCTTACGGTATTTTACTGTGGGGAAATGCCGCCGACATTCAAACTATATTTGTGCTGCAGAAGAGGGCTATTCGATCAATTTATAATCTTAAAGTTAAGGATTCATTAAGAGATAAGTTTAAAGAAATAGGTATATTGACAGTTGCATCACAATACATATATGACAACTTAGTATTTGTAAAAAAAAATATTAATTTGTTTACTAAAAATAGTGAAATACATACATATAATACTAGAAATAAAAATAACTTAACTTTACCTGCTACTAGGCTCCACAAAATCAATAATTCGTTTAGAGGTCTTAGTGTTCGCTTTTACAATAAAGTTCCAAGCAATATTCAAGAGTTAAGCATGACTAAATTTAAATCGACCATTAAAAAATCACTAGTTAAGAAAGCATATTATAAAGTGTCTGATTATATTACAGACAAAAATGCTTGGGTATGAACTGTTCCAACCATTCCAACGGGTATTTCTATATGATTTAAATTATGAATTATGTGTTGACAATACTATAATTAAACTGAAAGCTGTATATAAAGTTAATAACTTAAGTAAGATTACCAGACTGTTTAAGAATATTTGATTGACAAAACGGCGTGGTCGTGATTTCTCCTTTGCTTTGTTTTGTAATTGTTTGTTGTGTCTTACTGGTAAATGACCTTAATTTAAGTAAATATGTTGTAGTTAGTATGGGTAGTTATGGGTAGTCATGCTCTCATAATAGTCTCTTCGGCGGTGTCGTGTGGGGCGGGTCGTTACGTTCCCTAAAATATGGTTGAGCGAAGCGATGGCTGGTTCATGCGTCATGCTCGTGAACGGGTGCTGCCAGCGGAGATGAGTCTGCCCTAACTTCCTTAATATTGAAGTTAATGTTTAGTCACACTGAATATAAATAACACTATTTGTATTTATACTGTATGACACAGCAATCAAAATGCACGTAAACAATCTACTATATAAAAATAAGTCGGGTTTTCCTTCCTGACGCTATAACTCCAGAACGCACGAACCGATTTCCACGGTTTTGCATTCGTTGGAAAGGTCTCGGGCTCCGTGAGGTTTATAGCAAAGAAAATTCAGGAAAAATTAAAAAAAAAACTTATTTTAATCACCAAACGAAATGTTACATAAAACGAAGCCATCTGGTGGCGAAACGGAGTTCGCGGGGTTTGCTAGTTAATGTATATTTAATAATTATGTAATGAAAAGTGACTTCATGAATCACCTCTGAAGTCATTTTTCAATTTGACGACTCTGTAAATAATAAAACAGGGAGAAAAAAATAGCCCTTGCTGAGTTTCTTGCCGGTTCTTCTCAGTACAAGGTCTCCCGCCGTAGATTTACGAACCGATGGCGTAGCTTCTAGACATTCATATGTGCTTGTAACAGCCTAAACTGAATAAATGATTTTGATTATGATTATGATTATGATTAATGTTGAAGCTTATATTATGAATAAAATAGTAAAAAATCTCCCAAGTAAAACGATGGCTAAGCAGAACTGGCCGCACTTGGAGGGTTTGGAATTAGCAGATAGTAACTTTAATATCAGTCGGCCCATCGATATCATATTGGGATCAGATATTTTCCCGGAACTTATATTAGACGGAGTCTGCAAGGGCCGTTCACCATCGATGCCTGTTGCGCAACGCACAGAACTCGGCTGGATAATCTGTGGAAGCAGCATGCAAATCAAGTCACAAAATCGACAATGTAATCTATATATATATAAAAATGAAACCCGTTTTCCGTTGTCACGACATAACATGAAAACGGCTTGACCGATTTGGGTGTTTTTTTTGTAGTTTTCTAATACTCTGTACAAGGTTCTTACGGAAAAAAATATAAAGAAAATCTCTCAGAAAGATTGAAAAATATAATGTAACGAATGTCAACGTCATTCAATTTAAAAACAAAAAAACTGTGGTAATCTGTGATACCACATCGATAACCGCGCTGACAAATGTCAACGTCATTCAATTTAAAACAAATCCGGTCCGGACGCGGTCCGTGAGGGCCGCGGTAGCATAATTGGTCAGTGCATTCGCCCGGATTGCGAAGAGTGCGGGTTCGAGTCCCGTCTGCTGCCTGGTCCGCGTGGATTTTTTTTTCTAGTTATATTTTCTTTAGATTTAAACATCAAGCAGTTACATGCTTTATAAATAATAAAAATTATAACTATAATTGCTATTTCTTCTTTCAAATGTTTAATACTTGTAAAAGTATTCATTTGACATTGTGGGTTTACCTATAATGCGAAGAGATGGCGCTGCCTTGCAGCTTAAGAATAGCTAGAGAGAATTTCGACGCGGTCCGTGAGGGCCGCGGTAGCATAATTGGACAGATTTATTTGTTTTAAATTGAATGACGTTGACATTTGTCAGCGCGGTTATCGATGTGGTGTCACAGATTACCACAGTTTTTTTGTTTTTAAATTGAATGACGTTGACATTCGTTACATTATATTTTTCAATCTTTCTGAGAGATTTTCTTTATATTTTTTTCCGTAAGAACCTTGTACAGAGTATTAGAAAACTACAAAAAAAACACCCAAATCGGTCAAGCCGTTTTCATGTTATGTCGTGACAACGGAAAACGGGTTTCATTTTTATATATATATAGATTACATTGTCGATTTTGTGACTTGATTTGCATGCTGCTTCCACAGATTATCCAGCCGAGTTCTGTGCGTTGCGCAACAGGCATCGATGGTGAACGGCCCTTGCAGACTCCGTCTAATATAAGTTCCGGGAAAATATCTGATCCCAATATGATATCGATGGGCCGACTGATATTAAAGTTACTATCTGCTAATTCCAAACCCTCCAAGTGCGGCCAGTTCTGCTTAGCCATCGTTTTACTTGGGAGATTTTTTACTATTTTATTCATAATATAAGCTTCAACATTAATCATAATCATAATCATAATCAAAATCATTTATTCAGTTTAGGCTGTTACAAGCACATATGAATGTCTAGAAGCTACGCCATCGGTTCGTAAATCTACGGCGGGAGACCTTGTACTGAGAAGAACCGGCAAGAAACTCAGCAAGGGCTATTTTTTTCTCCCTGTTTTATTATTTACAGAGTCGTCAAATTGAAAAATGACTTCAGAGGTGATTCATGAAGTCACTTTTCATTACATAATTATTAAATATACATTAACTAGCAAACCCCGCGAACTCCGTTTCGCCACCAGATGGCTTCGTTTTATGTAACATTTCGTTTGGTGATTAAAATAAGTTTTTTTTTTAATTTTTCCTGAATTTTCTTTGCTATAAACCTCACGGAGCCCGAGACCTTTCCAACGAATGCAAAACCGTGGAAATCGGTTCGTGCGTTCTGGAGTTATAGCGTCAGGAAGGAAAACCCGACTTATTTTTATATAGTAGATTGTTTACGTGCATTTTGATTGCTGTGTCATACAGTATAAATACAAATAGTGTTATTTATATTCAGTGTGACTAAACATTAACTTCAATATTAAGGAAGTTAGGGCAGACTCATCTCCGCTGGCAGCACCCGTTCACGAGCATGACGCATGAACCAGCCATCGCTTCGCTCAACCATATTTTAGGGAACGTAACGACCCGCCCCACACGACACCGCCGAAGAGACTATTATGAGAGCATGACTACCCATAACTACCCATACTAACTACAACATATTTACTTAAATTAAGGTCATTTACCAGTAAGACACAACAAACAATTACAAAACAAAGCAAAGGAGAAATCACGACCACGCCGTTTTGTCAATCAAATATTCTTAAACAGTCTGGTAATCTTACTTAAGTTATTAACTTTATATACAGCTTTCAGTTTAATTATAGTATTGTCAACACATAATTCATAATTTAAATCATATAGAAATACCCGTTGGAATGGTTGGAACAGTTCATACCCAAGCATTTTTGTCTGTAATATAATCAGACACTTTATAATATGCTTTCTTAACTAGTGATTTTTTAATGGTCGATTTAAATTTAGTCATGCTTAACTCTTGAATATTGCTTGGAACTTTATTGTAACAGCGAACACTAAGACCTCTAAACGAATTATTGATTTTGTGGAGCCTAGTAGCAGGTAAAGTTAAGTTATTTTTATTTCTAGTATTATATGTATGTATTTCACTATTTTTAGTAAACAAATTAATATTTTTTTTTACAAATACTAAGTTGTCATATATGTATTGTGATGCAACTGTCAATATACCTATTTCTTTAAACTTATCTCTTAATGAATCCTTAACTTTAAGATTATAAATTGATCGAATAGCCCTCTTCTGCAGCACAAATATAGTTTGAATGTCGGCGGCATTTCCCCACAGTAAAATACCGTAAGACATTACACTATGAAAATAACTAAAGTAGACTAATCTGGCAGTTTCTATATCCGTTAACTGCCGTATTTTCATTACAGCATATGCTGCAGAACTAAGTCTCTTCGACAATCCATCAATATGTGGGCCCCACTGCAGCTTAGAATCTAGTGTGATTCCTAAGAACACTGTGGTATCTACAGAGCTCATATGTCGATCCTTTATATTTACATTAGTTTTTACCAGTTTCACATTAGGTAATACAAATTTCAAACACTTAGTTTTCCCTTCATTTAGCATCAAATTATTAACATTGAACCAGTGGACTACCTTCGAAATAGACCTGTTCACGTCATCAATTTGTGACTCCCTACGTTTAATTTTAAACAAAAGTGAAGTGTCATCCGCAAACAATACTATTTCGTGGTTATCCTTTACAAAATAGGGCAAGTCATTGATATAAATTAAAAATAAGAAAGGACCAAGGATTGAGCCCTGCGGAACTCCCATCTTAACCGACGAACCAGGAGATTTTACTCCATTGATGTCAACCCTCTGAACCCTATCACTCAAATAAGATACAATAAGATCCAGAGTGGTATCTCTAAATCCATAGTGGTGAAGTTTCCTGATCAATGTTTCATGAAAAACGCAATCAAAAGCCTTTGATAAGTCACAAAATACACCTAATGCATCTTGCGAGTTCTCCCAGGCATCAAAAATTTGCTGTACAAGCTCCACACCGGCATCGGTTGTTGAGCGACCCCTTGTGAAACCAAATTGTTTACTATGAAGAATGTTATTACTATAAAAATATGATTGCATTTGATCTAGCATATTTTTTTCAAAAATCTTACTAAAGGTGGGTAACACGGATATAGGTCTAAAGTTTGTGGGGTCAGATGTGCTACCCGATTTATGTAATGGAGTTATTTTACTGAGTTTCATTAGATCAGGAAAAACACCACAGTCAACACATTGATTAAAAATGCTAGCCAAAATAGGAGCTATTGTCTCAATTACTGATCCAGAAACATCCACGGAGTTACCCCACAGATCCGCAGTTTTCTTTTTATTTAATTGGTTGAAATATTTTATTACATCTTTACAGTTAACATACTTAAATTTAAATTGACTAGTATATTGTTTTGTGTGTTCTTTTAATATTGATTCAGCCGCAATGGGGGACGACTTGATTTAACTTTACACATTTTTAAAATTGAGGCCCATCTGTAGCCTTGACCCCGCTGGTAAAGTCTTTATATGTCTTAATAAATCAATTTTTGAGACCGACGCAAGGTACTTAATAATTCCCGCGATATTAATTCCCTTACTGAAGTAACAAGACTACGGTATATACCGTCTTAAAATACTAACTAACTGAAAAGTGTGAAATAAAAAAGGTAAATTTAAAAAATCAAAAAACTCGACTGCTTAATTATACTTCAAATAAAAACTGAAAAGAAAAAAAACAAGTCCAGTAGTCTATAATTCTGTTAATAAGGAACAAAGCTACTTTAACAGTTTGATGACCCGTTTTAAATGGTACTTTAGACTCTTGACGGCTGCTTCCCACAACCCGCCGGCTGAGGGCCAGGAAGGGGAGTTAAAGTGCCACTGAATTTCCATTTCAGTAACTTCTTTCATCACCTCTTCATTACTGACTTGCTGCTCAAACTCTTTTTGGAGGATGTTATTTGCCCCTACAAAGTTGGTACCGTTGTCACTGTAGATGTGACGGGGCGATCCTCTGCGTGCTGCCATTCTACGCAAGGCTGCTAGAAAAGATGATGCTGTGAGATCGGATACGAGTTCCAAGTGGATGGCCTTTGTGGTCATACACACAAAGACTGCTATGTATCCTTTGGTGGTCTTTACTCCTCGGCATTTGTTGGTCTTAATCAAACCATATCCCGTAAAATCTACTCCAGTGTGGTAAAAAGCTCAGGGTGAAGGGTTGCACCTTGCTTCTGGCAAATCGCCCATGAACTGCTGCAATTTACTGGGGTTATGTTTCCGGCACGTCACATAATTACGTATTTGCTTTTTGATAGCACGTATTCCGCCAAGGATCCAATACTTTTGTCTTATAAATGCTATACACAACTTTGCTCCTCCATGAAACGTCATTTCGTGTGCATAATTGATTATTAACTCTGCTAATCTGCTAATAATTATTGGATTTTTTCTTTCTTGATTCATCCGAGCGTGTCTTAACCTGCCACCTACTCGTAAGAGACCTTTGCATCTATAAAAGGATTTAAATTTTATTAATTTGCTTTTATTATGAATATTCCTGCCTTCAGTGATACAAGTCAATTCATTATAAAATTCATTATGCTGATGATGTTTCATGATGATTATTGTAGCTTGCCTTATTTCGTGAATTGTTATGTAGTGTCCTTTGCCTGCTTGTTTTATGATAGCGCGCCGCAGCCATGCAATTACGCGTATTATAAATAAAAAGTTGCTGTGTCTAGTTATTAGCGAAGTAATGACGTCATAATTTTCTTGATTTGTGACAACATTAACTTGTTTTGTTGATTTTTTCACCTCTTGATCCGTGTAATATGTAGGTTGTGTGATATTACAATCTATGTTGAAATTCTGAAGCCAACGTGGACCTTGCCACCAAAGTGAATGATCTTTAAGCTGCGTCGCTGATAAGCCTCTGCTAGCGCAGTCTGCTGGATTTTCTTTAGACTTTACATACCGCCATGAATCTATTGGTATGACTTCTCTGATCTGACTCACTCTATTTTCTACGAATGGTTTCCACCGGCCTGGCTCTCCATTTAGCCACCCGAGTACCACCATGGAGTCGATCCAACAGAATATTTTGATAGATTTATTTTCTAAGCAATTAATAACTTTATATATTAATTTTGATAATAAATGTGCGCCCATAAGTTCTAACTTAGGTATCGAAATATTTTTGTTGATAGGCACTAATCGGACTTTTCCTGCTACAATAGTGATCTTACATTCATTCTCTGTTTTGGTTCTGCAATAAATGACACACGCATATGCTTTATTCGATGCGTCACAGAACCCATGTAATTCTATTTTTTGCTTTTCCATTAATACCTCATCGTCTTGGTATCTGATAATGTGTTATGTTATTTACATCTTCAACGCTTTTAATCCTTTTCTTGATTTTTTTTTTGAAAAATTTTGTTTGCCAAACCGATTTAAACAATGTTTTTATATTAGTCGTAAGGGGCGACAGCCATCCTAACGGGTCAAATAATTTTGAAAGGTCCGAAAGCATAGATCTTTTCGTAGGGTTTATAATATTAGGTTTCATTTTTGCTTCGAACAAAAAGGTATCTTGTTTACAGTTCCAGCGTAACCCCAATGTTTTTGTTGACTCTGCTCTTCTGAAGTTATAGCTATCTTGCTCCAGCTCTTCTTCGTCTATTTGCTTCAGTAACTCTATTGAATTTGATGCTCACTTGCGAAGATTGAAACCACCTGACCTTAATATATCTGCGAGTTCCTTTTGTAAAGTTTTTGCTGTCCGTACGCAGTGGGTTCCGTGAAGTATGTCATCCATATAAAAACATTCCTGCAAAGCTTTTATCGCTTCACTTCCCTGATACTTATTCTGTTGTTCGTCTTTTGCTAATTGTTGTAACGTCATCATGGCCAAAAATAGCGCTGCCTTCGTGCCATAAGTGACTGTTGCTAGTTGATAGTCTTTCAAAACTTTGCTTGGTGAGTCTCTCCAAACAATTTTTTGCAACTTTTGATCTCCCTCGTGGACCCAAATTTGTCTGTACATTTTCTCAATATCAGCCGTAAAAACGATCTGATACTGACGCCACTTCAATATTAAGGATTGGAGATCTTTTTGTAAATTTGGACCCCGCAACATAACATCGTTCAAACTTGACCCATTAGTAGTTTTGGAAGACGCATTTAAAACGACACGTAATTTTGTTGTTTCAGAGTCCGCTCGTAGTACACAATGGTGCGGCATATAATAATCGGGCTTCGTGTTACATAATACTGGTTTCATATGACCGAGGCCAATATACTCATCCATAAATAACTTATAATCTTGGGCTAAGTTATTATTTTTTATAAATTTTCGCTCTAACTGGTGAAATTGAGCAACTGCTGTTGATTTTGAAGACCCTACATTTTTCTCATACTCTTGATTGAGAGGAAGACTTACTTGATATCGTCCATCGGGTATACGAATGGTCGTTTTTTTTTAAATAGGTTATGCATTGTATGTCTTCTGCTGATAATTTATTATCTTCTGTGATCTCTTCCATCTCCCAAAATTGCTGAATATCGTCGTTTATAATGACACTAGCTGACCCGGCGAACTTCGTACCGCCTTAGCGTAGGTTTGATGCACTTGTAGCAGCACACAATAATAACACAACACAGAAGTTAATCCTTTTATTCAAATGACGAAACACCGTCCAGGAAATAGTGATGCTGAATAATTCTTTGATTACATAGCTCTGAAAAGAGCTTTCGTGCGAAACACAGATTATTTGGCTACATAGCTCTAAAAAGAGCTTTCGTGCGAAACAACGCTTCACTCTCGGCTATCACTACAGCTTCACGATCACCGCAGCGGCACGCGGCACGCCGCCCGCTCGCCGTGCATCGAAGACGACTCCACACGTCTGCACCGTAGGTGTCGCCCGACGAAATGGACGGGTGCCGCCGCGGACGGCGGTTTTGTTGAGCGATGCGCACGCTTCCCCGCGCGCCGCATTCCTCGCGCCGGGTGCTAGCGAAAGGTGCAAACCTACCTCTCCCGCTCGCACATCACTCATAATAATATTATTAACCTACCCAATTTATCGTCAATTAAATAATTCTAAATTTTGTATATACACACATCAAAAGTGTCTAGGGATCAAGCATTTTTATGCGGATTTCTTGAGATTGAGATGTGGCTTTGTAATAAATTTATGATTTTATAAATTTATATGGATCCTTTTTGGTGCATTTTATAATTTGAATCAGGAACTGTGAATCAAATTCGAGTAAAAGATGAAAATCAGCTGTCAATATTTTCCCTATAAAAACATACAACGCATTGAAGACATTATTAGTGCTACTGTTTCCCTACTACTGATTAAAACCAACGTTATTATGGAGCGGCGACGTCATTTAAGCAGGGAAGAAATGCTCAGAGCCGTGGGAATGATAGAAGCTGGTTCCCGGCAACGTACTGTGGCTTTAGCTCTGAATACAAGTCAGAGTGTTATCAGTCGACTTTGGACACGATACCGAAGCACTGGTACCGTGGCTGAGCGCCATGGAGGACGGTATCGCTGCACCACACGGAGACAAGACCGATACATTCAAATCTTAACTCGAAGAGCTCCAACAATAACCGCCATGATGTTAGCCGTGAGGCTTCATCACTCTTCAGGGAACTTAATTAGCGACCAAACAGTCAGAAACCGCTTGCATGAAGTGAACCTTCATTCCCGAAGACCGCTACGGGTACCACCTATAGCAATGCACAATCGTAGGATTCGATATCAATGGGCTCTTGAACACAGAAATTGGGCAGAAGAACAATGGCGTTTCGTGTGCTTTTCTGATGAGTCTCGTTTTGGTATGAGATCGGATACAAGACGTATACGACACTGGAGAACCCCTGGACGCCAACAGCGATTAAAATCCTGCCAGGAAGTCCATCCTTATAGTGGTGGAACCATCATGGTATGGGCGGGTATGTGGATCGGCGGAAGAACTGAGTTGATTTGGATCAGAGGCAACCTCAACGCTCAAATTTATGCTGAGACGATTGTATCAGACGTCATCGTTCCTCTACAAGTGCAAATCGGTCCCTTATTTCAGTTAATGCATGATAATGCGCGACCGCACACCGCAAGAGTTGTAAGACAGACTCTCGCCGCAGCTAACATCAATGTCCTGCCCTGGCCTGCTCAGTCGCCAGACTTGAACCCGATTGAGCATGCATGGGATATGCTACAGAGAAGAGCTCTGCCGAATATGGAGGGTATCCAGTCGCAAGAAGACCTTTTTTTGTTGTTGCAACGAACATGGGCGGCCATTCCACAGCGTGATTTGGATGAACTCATTTTGAGTATGCCAAACCGATGTTCTTGTGTTGTTAGTGTTCGCGGTAGAAATACGGATTATTAATTGTTTAAGTTACCCAATAAAATTTTAGAGAAAACTGTTATTTCAGTCTTTTTTTCGAACTTTTGTGTTAGTGGTTCAAATGTCAAAAATCCCTTTATTAGGAAAATGGCAAATTTCTTTATTAATGCAAAGGTGACTTGGTTTATCGTTACTGTGACAAACGAAAACACTTTATTTGATGAATCCTTAAAGAAAATTTTAATTAATACCAATCAGGAGAAAAGTTATTGCAAAAATATATGTTGATCCCTAGACACTTTTGATGTGTGTATATAACATGATTTCCAAATTAAAAAGATTCCTCATCTGACCATCAAGAGTTTAATTTACCGAAACTTACAATCGCTAAAGTGGTGACCCCTGTCAAGAACACAAGGAAAAATGGAAAACGAAGAACCAGAAACACAATTACAATTCCTGGCAGACGCAATAAGGACACTAAAGCTAGAAATCGCAGACCTCCGAGCATCCCGAAGACACTACTCGTACAGCCGATACAAGACGATGCACAACGCCCGGCAGATTCATCAACCACGAAACGCCGCAACACTAGATAACACGTTGGCAGAGGCAGAACCCAACGGCGTCGGAATCAAATCATACCGTCTTTTCGTTACTGACAAAAGCTCAAGATTATCATTTTTGGTCGACACTGGCGCAAATATCTCCGTCCTGCCGAAGCGAAAAGGAACCGCAGCAAAGCCACTACCGTTCATTTTGTATGCCGCCAATAGCACGATTATACCTACCTACGGCGAAAAAACCTTAATATTGGACTTCAATCTACGCAGGCCATACAAATGGCGTTTCATCGTGGCGGATGTCAGCAAACCCATAATCGGCGCAGATTTCCTAAAACACCACAATCTGCTAGTTGATCTGAAGAACCGAAGACTCATAGACAACACGACAAAGCTCGGTACCATCGCAATAGGACGCTACACCGACATGCCTACAGTTCGCAGTATCGACATCCAGCAATCTTACCATGGAATACTGGCAGAATATCCCGGCATCACCCGCCTTACTTCGATGAAGCTCAACCCCAAGCTCAGAGTGGAACACTTCATAGAAACAACAGGCCCACCGATCCACTGCCGCGCCCGACCTATACCACCTCACCGCTACGATCAAGTCAAGACGGAGTTCCAAAACATGATCAGCCAAGGCCTATGCAGACCAAGCAAAAGCCCTTGGGCAAGCCCACTCCACATTGTACCCAAGAAAAATGGTGATCTTCGTGTTTGTGGAGATTACAGACGCCTGAACACAATCACAAAGCCCGATCGCTACCCAATACCACGGATCAGAGATTTTACACACCAGCTCGCCGGAAAAACAATCTTCAGCACCATAGACCTCAACCGCGCATACCAACAAGTCCCAGTTCGTGACGAGGACATTGAGAAGACAGCCATCATCACACCGATGGGATTGTTCGAATTTCCTCGAATGTGCCCAGGTCTCAATAACGCAGGACAAACCTTTCAACGGTACATCCACGAAGTTCTAAGAGGGCTACCCTTCGTATTTCCCTTCATCGATGACCTACTCCTAGGGTCCGAAAATGCCACGCAGCACAAAGAACAGCTACGCATCGTACTAAGCAGACTCGAAGAAAACGGCATAACTATAAACCCGGCAAAATGCAACTTCGGTCAATCAGAAGTGCAGTTCCTGGGATATACTGTTTCACAAGAAGGCATAAAACCACCGCAGCACAAAGTCCAAGCCATCATGGAGTACCCCAAGCCAAAGAATGTGGAAGAACTTAGACGCTTTCTCGGAATGATAAACTTTTACCGTGAACACATTCCGAACGCCGCAGCGATACAAGCTCCACTTAACGCCTACCTCCATAATACGAAAAAACGCGACAAGTCCGTTATCGAATGGAACACAGAAGCAGAGAAGTCATTCTCAGCATGTAAAACCAGCATCATAAACGCCGCTTTACTCGCTCACCCTTCTCACAAAGCAACACTTGCAATATTTTGCGACGCCTCCGATAACGCAGCCGGCGCAGTACTACAGCAACACTACAAAAACCAATGGCAGCCGCTCGGATATTTTTCGAAGAAATTCTCAACCGCACAGAAAAAATATTCGACATACGACAGAGAGCTCCTAGCTATCTACATGGCAATCAAACACTTCAGAAAAATCTTCGAAGGACGTCATCTTATTATTTTCACCGACCACAAGCCACTCACCTTCGCTATGTCAAAAATACAAACTACAAATGAAACGCCACGCCGGACTCGCCAATTCCTATTCATCAGCGAATTCACAACCGATATACGGCACATCAGTGGAAAAGAAAATATAGTTGCCGATACCCTAAGCCGCATAGAAACTATATCGTGCCCCGAAACAATTACCTACGCAGATATAGCTAAAGCACAAGAAAAGGACAGCAACTTATCGCAACTCGCACTTCAAAACATGAAGAATAAGAATATAATAATCAAGAAAATCACCATTCCCGGCACCGATCTCGAGCTATATTGCGAAACATCCACGTCCTACGCACGCCCGGTTATACCTACTGAACATAGACTACAAGTTTTCAATATGGTTCACAACGTTAGTCATCCCGGCACCCGTACAACACGCAAGCTCGTCGCAAAAAGATACTTTTGGCCATCAATGAATGCGGACTTAGGCAAATGGACAAAAGCGTGCATTCCATGTCAGAAGAGCAAGATACAGCGGCATACTGTCTCACCCAACTCATTGTTCCCGCCAGCTGATCGATTTCAACACATACATATTGACATCGTCGGACCGCTACCCACTACAGAACACGGTCTACGTTACGTTATCACAATGATAGACAGAGAGACAAGATGGCCCGAAGCAATACCCACTGACGACATTTCAGCAAACACAGTAGCGAAAATAGTCTATCAGCCTGGATTACACGCTTCGGATGCCCAGCAACACTAACAAGTGACCAGGGCCGACAATTTGAGAGCCAGCTTTTCACCAACCTGATGAAACAAATGGGAATAGCGAAAACACGTACAACGGCTTACCACCCACAGTCTAACGGAATGGTCGAACGCTGGCACTGCTCGCTCAAGAATGCCTTGCGTGCAAGACTCATCGCTGCCTCAACTAGATGGACAGATGAACTACCAACGGTTCTACTAGGACTACGAGCAGCCTTGCGCACAGACACAGCAGTCAGCCCAGCTGAACTTACCTACGGTTACCATCTACGTTTACCAGGCGAATTTTTCAACGCAAGCACAAACGTACCTACGATGGATCATACCTACGTTGAAAAATTACGAGACGTCATTCAAGCAAACAAGCCGATCGCAACTAACTCACACCACAACACCAATAAACACATGTTTGTGCATAAAGACCTTAGTACATGCACGCACGTGTTTATCAGAACTGACGCTGTGAAAAAGCCGCTGCAGCCACCGTACGAGGGCCCGTACCAAGTCATGGATCGGAACAAGAAAGTTTTCACCATCAAACTACCAAACCGTGAAGCTAACATTTCCATCGACCGGTTGAAGCCCGCATACGTTTTGCAAGAACAAAAACTTACCCCGGATTTACCACAGAAAGTTACCAAAACATTACCGAGAAAAACTTTACCACCAGAACCTTTACCAAGAAGCAGCATGACAACACAACCGGCAGATAAGCGAACCACATCCGGCCGAGTTGTCAAGCCACCTGTACGCTTCGCTTGAAGGGGAGCACTGTAGCAGCACACAATAATAACACAACACAGAAGTTAATCCTTTTATTCAAATGACGAAACACCGTCCAGGAAATAGTGATGCTGAATAATTCTTTGATTACATAGCTCTGAAAAGAGCTTTCGTGCGAAACACAGATTTTTTTGGCTACATAGCTCTGAAAAGAGCTTTCGTGCGAAACAACGCTTCACTCTCGGCTATCACTACAGCTTCACGATCACCGCAGCGGCACGCGGCACGCCGCCCGTTCGCCGTGCATCGAAGAGGACTCCACACGTCTGCACCGCATTATAAACAGCATGGACGATATTCAGCAATTTTGGGAGATGGAAGAGATCACAGAAGATAATAAATTATCAGCAGAAGACATACAATGCATAACCTATTTAAAAAAAACGACCATTCGTATACCCGATGGACGATATCAAGTAAGTCTTCCTCTCAATCAAGAGTATGAGAAAAATGTAGGGTCTTCAAAATCAACAGCAGTTGCTCAATTTCACCAGTTAGAGCGAAAATTTATAAAAAATAATAACTTAGCCCAAGATTATAAGTTATTTATGGATGAGTATATTGGCCTCGGTCATATGAAACCAGTATTATGTAACACGAAGCCCGATTATTATATGCCGCACCATTGTGTACTACGAGCGGACTCTGAAACAACAAAATTACGTGTCGTTTTAAATGCGTCTTCCAAAACTATTAATGGGTCAAGTTTGAACGATGTTATGTTGCGGGGTCCAAATTTACAAAAAGATCTCCAATCCTTAATATTGAAGTGGCGTCAGTATCAGATCGTTTTTACGGCTGATATTGAGAAAATGTACAGACAAATTTGGGTCCACGAGGGAGATCAAAAGTTGCAAAAAATTGTTTGGAGAGACTCACCAAGCAAAGTTTTGAAAGACTATCAACTAGCAACAGTCACTTATGGCACGAAGGCAGCGCTATTTTTGGCCATGATGACGTTACAACAATTAGCAAAAGACGAACAACAGAATAAGTATCAGGGAAGTGAAGCGATAAAAGCTTTGCAGGAATGTTTTTATATGGATGACATACTTCACGGAACCCACTGCGTACGGACAGCAAAAACTTTACAAAAGGAACTCGCAGATATATTAAGGTCAGGTGGTTTCAATCTTCGCAAGTGAGCATCAAATTCAATAGAGTTACTGAAGCAAATAGACGAAGAAGAGCTGCAGCAAGATAGCTATAACTTCAGAAGAGCAGAGTCAACAAAAACATTGGGGTTACGCTAGAACTGTAAACAAGATACCTTTTTGTTCGAAGCAAAAATGTTATAGAAGTAAAACAACTAGTTATACTTTAAATAGTATAGAGCAGACCCATCTCCGCTGGCAGCACCCGTTCACGAGCATGACGCATGAACCAGCTTATTCGCTCAGTCATATTTTAGAGAACGTAACGACGAAGTATACCTAAAGGTCAATAAAATTAGGAAGGATAAATAACACCTGCATAATTGAAGGTGACCTCTATGTTCCAGACGAAACTTAGTCCTCTGATGGGCATTGGCCACTATTCAGATATTGTCTATCTATTATGATAAAATAAAGAATATGTTATTCTGTAATCTTATACATATAAAAACCTCGTTTTACAGTGTTTGTTATCGAACTACTCAACGGCTTCACTGTTTTTTTATGAAATGGGTGATGGACCCGTGATTTTAAGGGTCACATTGAAATATTAACTGGAGTAATAGACCAACTTGAATAAAGTACCACTCCAAACTTGACTTAACTATTGTAGTGTTAAGGCCCATTGATAAAAAATAATATTTAATTAAAGAAATTGGTTGAATATCCATTTGAAACTGAAAAACGCGGTAATTTCACTAGATTTTTACTCGTGTCACACGCGCGACTCTTGCTATGTTATAGTGAAATTATTTTTTTACGCTCAAGGTTATACATGAATATATACTTTTTTAAATACATAAAGAGTTATTCTATTAGATCATGAATAAACTGTTCTAAAATAATCAAAGTATATTTTTATTTTATTTTATTTATTTATTTATTTGTATTCAGGCATCTTAGAAATATAAGGTATACCTTATAGTCTAACATAGATATGAAATATAAAATAATAACAAAATAAATTCTAAATAACACGTTTAGTCGACGACGTGTGGCGCGGAGTGGTGTCAGGTAGCCTGCCTTTGAAACGCCGGAACACCACACCTTTCGGCCAAAGCTCCTCTTTCAAAAAGGTCGCCAGATGTTCCGTCGGCACTCTCACCACAAATGAATTAAAATTCACGTCGTGGCGAGACTCCAAACGTGCGACCCTCAGGGAGAAATTAGCCTTCGTACGCAAGTATTCTGCGATCCCTTCCGCCTTCGTGGTGTAATGCAAGCGGGATACACACAGTAGCGTCACAGGTATCGCTGGACGCAGCAGGTTATTCGGTCCGATCGGGGCGACACCGCACAAATTGCGACGAGTGGGTTTCCTCTTCTTCCTCTCCACCGTGATGAAACCCTCTTCGTCACAATTACGGTTACGTGTTTCCGTCGGAGTTGCATAAGGGATGTCTTGGCTACCCTTCTTCTTTGGATGAGTGGAATTCCGCTCAGGTTGCGTGACAGCGACGGTTCGGCCGGCGGCCGCAGCTGCGTAAGCGCGTTTTGGTGTTAACGCGCAGTCGCGTGACGTCTCCGGTGTGGCGGAGGGTATAGTGTACCTTTATTCGTTCAAATACATGTCACGCGGCGGGCATAGTTTCAATCTCGCGGCGAAACTATGACAATTTATTTAGTGGAATATGCGGTAATCGTCTTGCGATTGGTCCAAAAGATCGCTTGTTAACCGGATGTGTTCGGACGGGAAGGTAGTATTTGTAGATTTCGCGCCAAAAATTTTAGGTAAGTTCTTTGACTTCTGCAAATGTTTGTCCAACGGGGTAGGTACAACTCGTGGCTCGTTTTGCTCTTAAATTGACAATAGTTTCACTTAACTGGTCTTTGATTCATAATACGTATATCCCTGTGTAGGCACTGGAGTACAAATAAATACGATTTTATTTATAGTTTTATAGTAATACCTTCATATTTGAATTATGGTCAGATTCGTGGTCGTAAGATCCGTGGATTTAAGCCATGGATCTGATTTATCGACCATGGATCTGACCACATAATATTATAGCTTCACTGCCTTCGTGGTGTAACGGTTAGAGCGTTGGACTCCCAACCTGTTCAGTTTCAGTTTTAATTGCCGTGGGTACCTAGTAAAGACTGATGTTTAAACGTAAGAATTTAAACAAATACCAAAGTAGTTTATTTTTCGATTTTTTAATATTTTATATGCAATGGATGTAAAAAAGAAATAACTCTTCTGATTACTTCTGCTATAATGATGTTTTATTTATAATTTTCTTTATTGCAGCATTCTAACAGGCGATTCTAACGCGACGCCATTACTTCATTCATATACTTCGTCAGATCCGTGATGCCCTTGGTCAGGTCCGTGGCGAGCCAAAAAATTTCCTTTTTTTTCAAGAATCTATAAGGTCTACGTGTGTGCCTCATCTACAGAATGACGTGTTTTTCAGCCCTCTTTAGCCATATAATTTTAGTTTTTTCTAATAATGAAATAAAATAAAAGCCACGGATCTGATGCGAAGAACGTTAGTCCCAGGAATCACCCAAATAGATCTGAGAATAGGTCATAGGCTATTCTTTATACACATAGGTAATAAGGATGGGACGGGGGAATATTTTCCGACATCCACGCATACGAAGTCGCGGGCACAGCTATTCGTAACGGTAACAGCGCAGAGCAATGGTGCTTTTGGTACAACCAGGTCCTAAACTACGCAACAAATATTCACTATCAGTTGAATATTTTAACTCGGAAGGTTTATAATAATTTGATAATATTTATAATACAAGTCTGAGAACAAAAACTATAGTCTACAGCTCTATACCGAAACGAAGCGAGGGCGGGCTACTAGTGTAATCATAATGCTACACCAACGATATTAAATACCCTAGATACACCAAACGGAACAAAATCGTACCCGAAACCTGTCCAAAAGGTACATTGGACGATCCACGTAGCTCCGTAAGATGATTGCGTTGTCAAAAACAATTTTATTTAAACATGGAAAGTCACCTTTAATGCCTACTGTATAAGGTCTTAATTAAAACGTCCAAAGAGTTGTGACAGTTCGAAATGCAAGTTCGTAAAATTTTACGCCTTTTTGCTGTATGCTGAGCATTAGAGACCTTATTTCTTTGACTCTACGCGCAATTTTGAATGCCCTATTAGCAAAATAGCAGGTACGGAGCGCGAGGAAAAGAGATGGCTGTATAACCGACCATGCATTTGAATATCACAAATATTTCTATTAAATCAGTTTATAGTAAGTATTAGAACAAAATTTGCTTCAAACGCGTTTAATTAACTAACATTGATTAGATATCTGTCGAAAAAACGACATTTTACATACTATAAATATTTTTTCACTGAGCTCCGCGGCAACTTGACTTTTCAACGGTCCGCGCGTGACTGTGAACCAAGAAGTGCTTGACTGGCGTTCAAGCACTTCTTGATTTGGGACACATTTCGAGCGCACGTGGTGTATCTAAGGTATTTAATATCGTTGTGCTACACCGACTGTCTACTTGCTATGGCCAATGTGAAGGCGGCCTACGGCGTAGCGTCGTAGCATAATTTGGAAACTAAGATTTTATAAGCCGGGGTGATTTAAAAAACCAGATGTAAAATACATATATAACTTCCATAATGTATCCCATACGGAACGGCTTAGCTCTAAAGACACATCAGTTTCAATTTTAAATATTATGTAAATGCGAGTTCCATAATATGGGCTAGTTAATGTCCCATGCACCTCAGAAATATAAATTACTGTTATAAGTTTATCTCTTTAAACTGAGATTTAATTCCATAACCAATACAAACAATAAGGAGGAGCTCGATGGTGCAAGTTGTAAGCGCGTTCGGTTACGAACTTTCGCAGCGGTCAGTCATTGGATGGGTGACCAAAAATTTAGTATCTCAAGCTCCTCCGCGATTAAGACGGCACGTTAAGCCGTTAGTCCCAGTTGCATTTTTAGTCGTAAGCACCCACCAATCCGCACTGGGCCCGCGTGGTGATTCATGGCCCACTCTTCCATTTTAATCCATAGAGAAGGCCTGTACCCTAGCAGTGAGGAAATAAATATGCTGATGATTAATGATTATGACAAACAATAATTTATCCAAATCCTCAAGGAACTTGTCGTCTGCGATCTCCATTTGACAGAAACAATCAATACTGTCCAAATAAAATATTTACCTATTAAACTCTTACTTTTATGTTTGCCGAATTTAAATCTGCTGTTAGAGAATGGTTGGTTAAAAAGCGTAAAAAGAATCACAACACCACCAAAAGGTTTTATCACAACAACATCTACTTGGTCAGTAAGGTGAAAGTTAATTTACCAGACGAGCGTTCCGATTTAAGGGGTTAATTCGCTATGCCTTACCTCTCTCTTAATTTATTTTAATAATGCCACAAATATTATAAATGCGAAAGTTTCTGTGTTTGTTACTTTTTTCCCCATAAAAAATGTTAGGTTCCTGTAGGCTTCTCAAAAAACCAAAGTTAACAAGGACGAATCTCACGGGCGACCGCTAGTCGTAGATAAGCGTCGAATAGTTACGTGGAGATTTGTTTTCATCCCGAGTGATATGTTGAGCAGAGACAATGAAGGAAGACAAAACATTCAATTGGAGCTTACGGCTACCATACGGCATTATATTCAATTTATATCGTAAAAACATTACAAGTCCTTTTCATATGAAATTACAGCAGTTCTTTGTTGAAAATATGAAATTACTGTAAATTAAAGTGAAATTCAAAATTATTATTTGCATTACTTACATCGCTTCAATAAATACACAACTACAAATTTTGAATTCTTTTTAATCTCTGAAGTAGTCGAATACCGAAAAAAATACGATACGTCAAACTGAAACCCCTTGAAAATTCCATGGAATTTACTTATGTCACATACAAACAAGACGTGGTAAATACTGATATACACAATGAGAACGTTAAAAAACAAGACACAATAAATAAATAAAATAGTAGTTAGTATCTTAAAATTTAATGGTTGGATTGGATTATTTGCAGATTCAAATTGAAATTGGCACAATTTGTGTCTCTCTTTCACAATTAAATAAATCAATATTAATTCTTCTAATGGTATCGATATCAATGTGTCCAGTATATATAGGATAAATTTATTACGCGAAAGTCATTATTATTCAGGGAAAAAATCTAGAAGAACAGAGGGCAGTTTAGTTATTTTTTGCATGAAAGCAATGCTACCGAACTACATGTTTCGCCCAAATAATGGCTAATGTGTCAAAGTGAAGCCGTGGCATTGATACTGCATTATATTTACATGTAGTACCTATTATAGTTGTATAACAATATCGCAAAGAAGAAAATAAATTGTGTGTGTCAGCTCCGACGCACGACTGGAGTTTACTCCTTAAGTTCGATAGTCTAACCAGACGCAAAAAGAGTTTATTTAACTTAAAAAAGATTGATACTGTATGAAAAGGTAAATTAATAAATTAATGAAAATAATACACATATATAAATATATATTTATTCATTTCCTATACATTTATTATAACTAATCGACGAAATATTTTACATTAAACTTTTTACAATAGTCAATTTCAGATGTGCATAAATATATCATTAGGAATATTGATAAATTATGTAATTATTATTATCAAACTATTATATTTTTTTTTAAATATTAATTAAATCAACATTGTCTGCATTATTAATTACAGTGACAAGTGGTTTATGGTAACTAAAATAAGACACATGGAAGTTCGTAGATACGTGGTTCACGAATCTTGAAAATACCGCATCAATGGTTGTACCATACCTCGTTGTCCCCATTGCTCTATCAGAAACAATATCCAAATTCAGTTCAGGTTTTAAAAAAAATATTAATGTCAATCCGTCATCTTTGTTTGTCAAAGTGGCGCGACATAGGATGCGCACCAAAAACGTAACGAGGTCATTCATCGATAGATTTTACTCCTCACATTTTTCTCATACCGGGCCCCTTATATATGCAAATCGATTCTTAAGGAGTAAACTCCAAAAGCATAAGACAATACTTATACCTACATGTAAAATAAAAATTATGTGCTTATTTCAGGTTCCTCTTTTAATTTGTGAATGTTTTTAGTTTTTACCATAATAATGCAAATTATTAGGTATACTATACTATCGTTTGTAATTATAGAGAATTAAAACCTTTTACTATAAGCTATTTATAAATCTGAGCTATTACGTCATTGGGAGCTCACATATCGGGTTTGTCCTTGAAAAGGAGGAGGTTTCAACAGGTATTGCACGCGCATGTGCACCTGGTTGCAGGTGCAAGTCCCGCCGCTGCCGTGCGTCCCGCCAACATTTCCGTTCGCACTACCACAGAGTAAGGGCCGTGCTCCTTGTTCCATCAAAGTTGACACAAATTCCGCACCGAGCACAGAGGCCCGCTGTAAAGATCAAATCAAACGGCTCTTAGTCGAATTTAATTATCGCCTAAAAATCGTGTGACTGTTTCTAAATCGTGATCCACTTTAAAAGTTTTCGATTAGTCTCAAAAACGCGTTTTTTTACGGCGCGCGCTGTGTTTTAAGAACTTTTAATTCTCGGGTGTCCACTGTTTTCGGTCATCGGAACTTCAATGATAAGGTAAATTTTGAAACATTTATTTACTCATTTCCGAATTTGAATTTTGTCTTAAAATTTGTATTAGTAATATATTTAAAATGTCAAAGCTGTATGTTTGCGAATTGGGCATTTGCGAGAACTTTCAGCGAACATAATTATGCTTTTGCGTTTTTAAGCGATTTTATTATTTAGCGTGTTGTTGAATATATTTTTAAACAGTAACCGATTAAAAGTCGTAGACTCTTTCACAAAGCTAGCTTCACAAATCGTTTTGGCAAACTTTTGTGCGCGGTATCTTTTATTTTTTTTAATCGTAGCCACAAGGAAGTTTTCAGAATTTTTTACTATAGGTAATTTTCAAGTATTACGTCTAAATAAAATATTCAATATTTATGCTAAATGACTGCTACTGCAAACAATGCTTAATTCAATGTTCAGTACTAATGTTTATGTACCATGGCTTAAACTTTTAATAATACCTATTAAAGATTAAGGCCCTTTTTTGTCAAAAAGAAAACAAGCAACCGTTAAAAAATTTAATGTTGCATATATGAATACTGAGTAAATACAATAACTTTCTTTGTTCAGTTTGTTGATATTCATATAACACCGAGTCGACACTTACATATTCACAGAGAGAAAACTCTATTTAAACTTCCTGTTTATTAAATACCTACTTCGTCGTAACATTAAAACATTTTCTTGTGCTTCTTAACTTTAACACAATTCATGAAAGACTTAAAAAGTTACAAAGTTACATAATTTCTTTAAATAATTTTAACCCTAAGGGGTCTTTATTTCAACAATAGTACAACTTTGCCTACGCATAGGTAACTTTGCGGGCAATTTGAACATCTGTTATTTTCTCCGAAACACAACGTATTTTTCGTTTTGTACCTTAAAGGTTAAGAGTACCCCTATTTTGCGATTGTATCCGTTGAGTTCTACCGTTCATTTCAACTGATACGACTAAACGGAGAAAAAATCCGTTTCGTCCTAGTATCCGTAGAACGAATATTAATTGACAAAAAAAAATGTGGCAAACTTTCTTTTGGCCTGCCGATGTTCTGATGTTTGTGATAGAAACACTTGCCAACCCTGACCCCATCCCCTACCGTGGTAGTTTGTAATAAATACTACATTACTATTAATCTTAAACTGCTCACTGGAGAGTTGTATAAGGATACTTATTTCTTTGTTTTCATTTATTTCTAAACAGGGCATTGTTTATTCTAAAACGTCCGCTATGGAGCATCCGCCTCAGAAAATACCTCCACCATAGACTTTAGTATAATAATGCTACCTTTTATAGTCTTCTCTGACAGACTAGACGTTAACCGTCTAGTTAACTAATTGTAATGGAAAATTATCTGTGTACACGAATGGGCGGGATGTATTTTTTTGAGTTTGTATGCTGTTGGTCTCAGATGACCTTTACAGCGTTACCGGGTTTGGGGACGACGACTGCCGATACCGGGTAAAGTCTCTTATGGTTTGGTTTTAAGAAAGGTAAATAATCGTCCTGACCTGTATCCTCTTCATCTCCTTTCTTACCGTCCACTACCTCCGCTTCTTCGAGTTTAAAGATGCCTTCTAGGTCAAGAGCAGACGCCCCCGCACGCGTCACTCATTTTTAATATTTAGAAAGTCATATAAGTCTTTTTATTATGTAGCACTGCAGTTAAACTCTATTTAATCAAACATTCTAAATTGTTTTAAGCTTCAAAAATTTGCGCACTATCTGTTAAAACCCCCGCCAAAAATCCGCATCCGTCACAAAAACTAAACACTTGACATTGACGGATGGTGAAAGATGACAGAGGACACAGATATTTTTTTAATATTCTCTCTAAAGGTGCTACGAAGGTACTTCGTAGCAGAAGACTCACTAAAAGGTTAATTGAACGTCGAGGACATTGAACTTTAGTATAATTATTATCGTATAACATTTAAATTAATCAGATTGTTTGGCTGAGTTCAATGCTGAAAAAACCCAGGTTTGCGCTTTCACGGCAAAAAAATCGCCATTCCTTTCATGTCCTTCTCATCAGAGCACGACACTGGAGCTAGAGAGCAGTATAACCATGCTCGGTATAGAAATTCGCTGTGATTTAAATCCAAAGAATGACATCGAAAGCGCGGTAAAAACGGCCTCACGCAAACTCGGAGTCCTGAACAAGGTGCGGCGCTTTTTCGCGACCGAGCAACTGTGCTTGTTGTATAAGACGCAGGTGTGGTCTTGCGTGGAATATTGCTCGCACCTCTGGGATGGCTCCGCCAAGTACTTGCTCAATGCTTTGGATAGGTTACAGTGGCGTGCGATCCGCATCATAGGCGATGAGGAGTTGACTAAACACCTACAGCCTTTTCAATTACGCCGTGACGTGCCGTCACTAAGCGCGTTCTATCGTCTGTACCACGGCGAGTTTTCTGAAGAGTTATTCTCTCTTATTCCAACTTCCCCTTTCCTTCAGAGGACCACGCGCGCTGTCCTTCAGTGTCACCGTCTAACTGTGCCCATAATTCCAACGCGTACAAAGAAATTTACTGACTCATTTCTTTGTCGCACAATCCGTAAATGGAATGCTCTGCCTGCTCATGTGTTCCCTCCTTCTTACAACCTGGGATTCTTTAAAAGAGGCGTAAAGAAACAACATGCAGGCCGGCAGGGTGAGGATGGCTGGTGTGGCAGGTAGAACTGCTGTACCAGCTATCTTCACGTCTGGACTTCACCATCATTTAACATCAGGTGGAGTAGAGTCATTTGTCGGACCTATCTATAAAAAAAAGGTCTTAAAATATGCATACTTCTGAATCAAAGGATAAAACATAAGAAAGCTTAAAAAGTTAATCCTCCTATTAGTTCAAACCATTGCGTTTTATAGGCAGTTCTGATAAGTTTGATTAATGCATTTCTATTTCACGGATTTCAAGTAGACGTTATAAAGCAAACGGATTATACTATAATTTAAAACATGAGAAAACTTATTGAGTCTCGAAAACAGATTTGTTTTATTCAGGTTTAAAAAATAATTAGGTAGTAAATCCAATAACTGGCCAATTAAAAGGGTGAAAACAGGATTATGTGAATTATATCAGAATGTGAATTATAGCAAAGAAAAATAACGCCCCCATTATAAGAGATAACAAGCTTTTTATTTTCACGCAGCTAAATTAAACGAACTTGAAAAAGATTTTATAGGGTTTCTTTATACAGCAAAGTAACAGCAAACCTGATATGGTCTAATTTTCAATTTCAATGCAATAATTTTTCTTGTATTTTTCGAAATTCGAAATGTATAATAAATAAATCAAAACGATCACCGCACATAGTATCGTGTATATGAGACATTTATATTTTTCATTTTATTCAATCCTTTTGATAAAATATATCTAAATGAGACTCGCATTCAAAAGCATTATTTTTAGTTTAGATTTGACGACCTCCGTGGCTGAATGGTTTGTACGCCGGGTTTCATGGCAGTCGCCGACTCGAGAGGTCCCGGGTTCGGATCCCGGTGGGGGCAGATGTTTGTGTGATGAATACGTGCATTTGTACTCCAGTGGATGTTTAATATGTATTTCTATATAAATATACTTATATATTTACAGTATATGTATTTTATCCGTTACCCCTAGTATCCCATACACAAGCCTTACAGTGCTTACTTTGGGGCTAAGCTAATTAGTGTGAGTGTTGGAAATATTATTTTTATATTATATTATTATTAGTTTTTCGATAAAAATGACTTTCGCTTCACTATTGTAATGTGTCAAAAATCATCATAACGTCATTGCAAAATATAGCTACAGATTTTCGGTGTTAGGGCATATTAAATCTTTGGGTGGACTGGATTTTTACGCAACTTTAGTCGATAATAATATGTCGTTAACATAGATGAATGATTGGTCTCGCTTACTAGGTACCGCCGGCGTACTTGTCTAATGCGGCAACAAATACTATGCCGAAATCGGCATACCCAAGCTTTCACCGAGCCAGTTAACCTGACAGTTGTGTATAAGGTGTACGTACTTAATGTTTTATTAAAGGAGATTGCTCAGCTTCCATACATGTTTGGCCTAAAGACCAATAATCATGAAAAATTATTTCCTAGATTCGAAATTATATATTATAAATTACTGTAGAAACGAATATTATTGACGGACACCTCCGAGAACATCTATAAACCATTTACACTGAATGATTTTGAGGTTATGTTTGCAAATAGGTTCATAGGTATTAAAATAATAAAAAACAAATAAGTTATACAGCAAACCAGGGAAATCAAACCAAGTACCGAAATTCTTTATTAGATTCAGGTTTTTAAAGTTAATGCATAAGAGTAACTTTTAAAATCAGGTATCATCTATGCATTTCCGGATATAATAAGGTACTCTGTGTACAGAATTTGTGTGTGAATGAGCCACAGATTAGAGAGAATTTTTAAACTCTGGTTAACTAAAGAAAGCTTATTATTTTTGTTATGTTTATATTTTATCCATATTTTAGATTTTTAGTGTATCACACCTTATAATGTGTTTATGGATGTGTATGGCGAAAAATGTATGGCAACAAACTTTATGATAGTCGCCTACCATCTATAATATTTGTCTTAGCACTTTGCATTTAGTAAAAATGATAATATACTTGTGGATATTATTACCACAGTGTAACAAACCAATGTTTTATTTTATCGATTTTTACAAAATAGATTTGTTTTGATGTTATATAAACAACTTCGATCAGTGTTTGGCTGAATGTTACTACACCTATAGCCATTAAAAATGATTCGTATATTTTCCAAACCGGTAAAATTAAAAGTCCTTTTTAAAATGAATATATTATACAAAGGTGTCCGTTAAAATCTAGTGACTGTAAAATAAAGTATAAATTACGCCAAGAATTACGGTATATGTCAATATTTTTTGTACGTTTTCGCCAATTTGAGCAATCTCCTTTGGTGTCAATCAAAAGTGAAATGCCAGTGCATCTAGTGAAATAATACAACAATACTTAACATAACATAAATAAGTATAGTAAAATTTCGAAATTTCAACATAAAATAACATGAACCTTTTTTTTATTAGACGTCATTCAGTTGTTGCCGCGTATAAAAGAATCAAGTCCCTATGGTTAAGATTTTTATAATGTGAATTTATTGTAAGTGTAATTAATTATTGAACCTATGTTATTAAACTTACTATTAAACTTGCAATTAAACTTAATCTAGTTTTATATTATTCAACGTTTATCTTTGTAATCTACCTTTTATTCCTATAATATTGTCACAAACGCTCTCGAAACGTAACCCTGAATGTGCTAGAGATCGAATTTGCCAGATCACCGCGGGTCGCGGTAGAGGTCGAGTAAGGCGGCATTCTAAAATGAGCCTTATGCAGTGCGGCATAAGGGAGAAAGTGCAACGACATCTGCACTTGTTTACAAGTTATGCGTGTTACCTGCGTAGGTATAAGTAGGTATTTCGTACTCGCGGGTGCTAGGTAATTCTCAATTTAACAGGTACTTTCTAGAATGCGTCGATCGGCGTATATAAGCGCGATTGGCGCCGCGCAGAGACAGTTGAGTTTCAACAGCGATTTCGGAGCGAATCAAAAGGCGATCTAAGTGCAACAAAAGTGTTCAAGTGAGATTGTTTAGAGACTTGTATAGTGAAATACAGTGCTAGTGAGTGTTTTGTAATTAACATTGTGTGTTAATTGTGTGAACTGTGTGGTAAATAAAGAACTGTCAAGCGTGAACTGGCATATAAATTCGAACCCCATCCCGACACGTAACAATATTATGTTATTATTTTTAATAACATTTATTTCAACATATTTGCTCGTAAACTGACTGATGGTAATCTCAAAGCTACGGATCCGAATTGGATGGGGTTTTGGCATATAAATGCGTATTTATCTGAGAATGTTTTAATATATAATTTACTAGCAGTGTCCCACGGTTCCACCCGTGTGGATCTACGCGTGTACAATTTACAACTAGAAGCGTATTCTGTATTTCACTAAAAATGGTAAAATGAAAAAAAAAAACAATAAAAATAAAACCGATTTAAAGAAAAATGAAAAAATAAGATTTACCACCTGATATACTTGAAGTCGAAACCAAGGCATGTACTTAGCAGAGAGATCATGATAATAATAACGATCGGCTTCAAATATATCAGTCGGTAAATCTCATTCTTTCATTTTTTTTTAAATCGGTTCTATTTTTTTATTATAAGTTAGTTAGCATTTATTAATAATATTTGCACGATTGTAATTCAACCCTGCCGGAAATACTTATCAAGGCACGAAACGCGAGTGATAGGCTGTTGCTGTCAGTTGATTTATAGTAACTTGACGATATTTCGAAAGAGACGTCAAATGTTGGCCGAAAGTCAAAAGTATTGTCACCAACCGATTTTGAAAAGTTTTTGAAGGTAGCTCCGGAATATTAGAATACTTGGCAAGGTCAGTTGAACTTTATAACAGTAACAATACAAGTTTGTGTTGAAAAACGCCATATTCAGCTCGTGTGCATTTCACACTCAGCTTACTTACTGAGTTACAATAATGTCTCGTATGTAGTGACCAACTTATCACACTTGAATCACTGTAATAATGTACAAGTAAACATTACATGTACTTGAATAAAAAATAAAATGAGGCCTAATCATTTTTCTGAAGAAGAAACCCACGCCTAATCGTATAAGTACACGAAAATATTGATGTATTCGCATATAATTAAGTGAATCTTCAAGTATTTTATGAGCTACATTTATAACCTGGTATATATTAATTATAACCTACAATATTTTCCCTATTACTTGGGTAGCAGTTGAGCAGCTGGCTACACGATTTATGACATTTGATAGCATTATTGCAAATTGACATACATACACTACAATAATGAGTTGTCGCATTTACGGAGCTGTTGTTTTTTGACAGCGCGGTATCTAGTCGAGTGAAGCGAGACCAATCATATAGGAACTATGTTCGTTATTAAACATCTTCTAAAGAAATTAATGCGGTCGCACACAAAAGCGTTATGTACAATCAGTCAATTTAATTCCTGACGCACTATAAGCTTAATTTGTTACAACCATTTAAAAACTATAAGTAAAATCTTTGCTGAAATAAACGTATGCCTGGGAACCTCTCTGGAAACAAACTTGTTATTTTCTAAACAATCATATTTGACATGAAAGATTTCGCCGACTTTCTGTGACATAATTTTGGCATTAAATTATTTGGAGTTTTGCCCATAGACTAAGGATTTCTAAATTTTTATAATGTTAAGAGCCCTTTCACATTATTTGCTAAAAATCGTAATTATTATCTAAATTATTATATTAATTATCTTAATCGTAAATTTTTGAGCGCCTTATTTACCACCTTAGAAAAGATTTTGACTATTTCCAATAGGAGTTAACAGTAGAATTATTCTTCCTTTTGAAAGTTAATGTAGAATATTTGTAAATACTATTTTCCTTTTTTTGTACTGATCGTTCTACTGCAGCTAGTTTACAGAAAAAACGATAATATGCACAACTTCAAACGCGTAAATCTCTCAATAATGTTCAATAAATTAGATCAAATTAATTACTACGACATCAGAAATACGTTTTTGTTGTAACATAATGTATTAGAATTTTGATTTTCTATCTTATTAATTATCAAAAAAATCATCTATACTCCGTGAGTTTTCCCAAAAAATAATGCAGGTTTACCTCGTATTTTGATATTGAATTAAATAGAATTACTATCAAAAATTATTATAAAATTAATCTACCATCATTGAACTACTGAAATATGTATATATTTTTATAATTAGTTCAGTAATACTTATTTTATAAGACTCTAAACATCACCCGTAAAATGCAATATATACTACCTACGCGCCGATTAGTACGGCAGCGGTGCAATTTTGTAAAATGGCTCTTAAGAAATCGAAGGAGTTTCTGTTACATTTACTACTTTAAAAGTGATTTTGAAATTTAAAATACGAGTACTATTCCAATTTTATCTATAACATGATGTATTGCACTGACAATATAGGTAAATATTCATATGTCTTTCATCCATATTAACACATTTTCCTTGCTATTAAAAGGTCCTTAGTGCAAATACGCATTCTCTACAACGGAAAACTTTTCTGTTTTGACATTTATAGGCGAATTCTCGGATAAGTGCGGGTCAGAAATCAGTTGATTCGATTGTACTTTAAATTAATATACATCAAAAGTGTTGTGTTTTCTTAAGAGATTGCTATCGAAATGTAGGTGGCACTGGCAACAAAACCTCTAATCAAACTTGACGTCAATTTCATTGGGTTTTTTTTTGACGTGACAACGTCTTAAATTAGGTTGCGGCTGGGAGTCACTTATGAAAAAGTGTAACGCTCGGTAACGTTACGATGAGTCTCTCGTGTTAAGTTTAAGTTTACATGTACAATGTTTTAGTAAACAAAATATATTTCTATAGTTAAAATTTGTGCAATTCTTATTTTCATTCAATTCCTTGTTCCTATTGTGCAATTTAATTATATTCATATCAATAAATATTCTACCGAGAAAAAGACGTTGTCACGTAAAATCTTCGCCCGTAAAACCGACTTTACAGGCAACCATATTTTTTAATTATATTGTTTTTACATAAAGTTGGTACTAATTCAAAAAATAAATTCTTTCAACTGCTTACAACTTTTTTATGCTTAATAGGCAATACGTTTAACCACAATCTCGCCTGATAGAAACCGATGATGAGGCCTACGATGGTTCACGCTTGCCTAGAAGATGCCTGTTCACTCTGGCCTTGAAGATGTCCAGATTATATTGGTCCGGGAAAATAGAGTATAAGTAAAATTGCGAGCGCTCCTGTCTTTTGCTACAATGGTCTAAGTTTTAAATCCAATTGGTTTATTTATTTGTGAGGAAAAATAATTTTTCCCGCATCACGGTTCTTGATTACCATTAATATTATAAATGCGGAAGTGTATCTGTCTGTCTGTTACCTCTTCACGCTTGAACCAATTTGAATGAAAATAGGTATAGAATAGTTTGAGTCCCGAGGAAGGACATAATTTAGTTTTTTACAAAAAATAATTCTTTAAGGGGGTGAAGGTATTCAGTTGGCATTATGGGCTACCTACAATTCAAAGAGATGACGCTGCCTTGCAGCTTAAGAAATACTGGAGAAAATTCGACACGGCCATCAGGGCCGCGGTAGCTTAATGGTAAGTGCATTTGTCCAGATAGCGAAGGGTGCGGGTTGGTATCCCGTCTGCTGCCTGGTCCGCGTGGAATTTTATCTAGTAAAATTTTCTGTAGATTTTAGACATCTAGCAGATTTAACTGCTTAAAAACAAAAATATAACTACGAGTACATATGTTACATAGAGGAGTCTCTTTCCATGCATTTCTGCGAATATTACTTGCCTAAGTACATTAAAAAAAATGTTTTGCCTGCGTTATCTAGCAGCAAACAGAGCAGTGACAAATAATGAAATATATGCATAATATAGGAGTAGGTGAATTTATAAAAAGACACTATTTAAATACAGTTTCACAGGCTTGAACTTTTTTACCCATGGACGTACTAATTAAATGTGAATCAAACATTCAATGCTATAATGATCTGGAAAGTCGATCTAAACAAAATGAATAGGATCACAATACCTATTGTAAAATATGCGTGAATAATTAATCAATGTAAAAAAGCTAAAGCAAAGAGGTTGTATTAATAATTACATTTAACTCAAGACACATAAGTAACAATGGTAAATAATGTATACAAAATTCACCGAACTTCTCTTTAAAGTCCAAAATGAGGCATTTATTTCTATCTGCTGTATACTCGTTATAATGTTTTCAAAATTCTTTAAAGCGGATATTTTCTTTTTAAATAGACGACTAGCATTTATTTTAATCTTAATGATTTTAGTGCTGATACGATTAGTAATAGAGATTTCCATTTTAGCCCTTTGAACTTTTTCAATATTTCTATTTTAATATTACACCCGGTTTCTAAAAAGCTATTCAGCGATAAAATCAATAAAATTAACTTGCAAGCCATCAAAGGACAATGGCGAAATATTTGTTGAAGTAAATCTTTAGCGTCTATAGATGTCATTATCAGAAATGTTGATAAAATAATCTCAAATGATTTATTAAATAATTGAGGAGGGTTGTCTATGCCTGGAATTAGAAACTTAAAAAAGGGCAACACAATTGACTATTTTTTATTTTTTTTATTGTGGCTTGGCATCATGCCTTTTGAGCCATTTATTTTAAGTGATTTTAGTGATTAAATCAAATTCAAGTATGTTGTTCGTATGTTTTGCATTGCTTTACGCTTAAACTATATTTCACTATATATCAAAAATATCGGAAAACATTATTTTTCAATATTATACTGAAACCATAATAAATAATCTCCACAATACAAAAAGAGTATGGCGCCAATTCTAACACAAACAACTATAACTGTCACTGTCATGCTTGTCATCGAATTGTTGTTGCATTATCGTTGTTTGTTCATGCGTATTGTAAAGATGTAAATCGACGTAGTGTGTTTTTTTCTGAGGTATGTTTTTCATGTGACTTGGACTGCTTTTGGACTTTCGAGATCTTCCCCTGCGACTGTTGAGTAGTGCTTGCCTAAGACTAAGAATCTGATATTTTGGACGACTTCTTGCTGTGGATTTTGGACAAGATTCTGTCCCATACTGTGGATTTTATTTCATTGTATGTACTATCTGTGATATTGTGATTAAAGATGTGGAATAAAAAATATATAGAAAAGTGTTTCATATTTAATTAATATCCCATTAGAACTATATGAGAAATATTTGTTTATGCTTTATTATTTCTGTGGGCATTTTCAAATTGTTAAGTTCTTCTTACAGCACAGCATTAGCATCACGCACATTGTATTCGAACTCGATAACCCTTGTCTTTTAAGGATTAATAAGTATTTTGACGCGGTCGCTCAGTACCTACGCCCACTGATCACGCATTATAAAAACCATTTTTTTTTCGTACCTTCACACTAAAAAGGCATACGCAGTTCTTTTAGTTCCAATAACTGTACCACCAATCAATTTCATGACGTTTTCATGCACTCTCTAGAAACAGCACATATAAAGCTTCTCCACTCGGTTTTGGCTTTTGTTGATCAAAAAATAGCATTTTTGTGTCATTGGAAAACCGAAAGCGTTTAGTAAGCATTTTAACTGATTGGTAGTGGTACCGGCTCCATCTGCACTACAATCTGCAGGATACGTCGAGCTTTGATACGTTATTACTGTCGTAAGAGATGGATGTATTTTTCGTGTCCGTTCCAAGTGAATGTAGTTATAATAATTGTATTATGTACTGTGATGAAAATTTAACATACAGTAGAACGCCGATTAACGGAATCGCCTATATCCGAATTAGTCCTAAGCGATATTAAAAAAATGAAAATCAAGTTATTTTTGTTTTGTTTTGTTGTAACAAGTTGGGACTCGCTGAAATCCAGATAAAGCTAGAGGCAAGACACAACATGTTTTGCGTGGCGCGGTTTTTTTTGCTACTATCAGGGTTGGATTTTGTACTATAATTATAGTATTTATACTATAATTTCGCCCTTTGTACTATATACTATCCATATCTAAGGATAGTACGCTTAAATACTATAATTTAACGTTTGCTCCCGAATGCTTAGTTTATATCACGTCAAAATATGACGTGAATATTTCGACCGTGCGTGTATCTAACCGAATTCTGATCTTGCGATGTTTGTTGTGTTTTTGGCCGGGGATTCCCCGATTATCCTCCGCAGTACACTTCTCTCTATCTACTAATCTCGTCCCTTCCATTCCATTGGAAACTCAATCAAAGTTTGCTCAATGTTTTAACAATCGCTTGCGAGTTTTTATGTAAAATAGTACGTTTTCAGTGTTTTAATTATGGAAAGTGGCATCAAAAGCGGTAGCAAAAGTGGAAATTGTACTGATTTTATTCCTACTGAGGATAATAATATGTTGATGAGATGAAATGCCAAGGATGAAGATAGAACTAATAGTAATATTCAAAAACTCATAAACTTATAAGAGGAGGAAATTTTGCGGGTGTCGATTTTATTTACTATTAACTATATGTTAAATAAAAAACAATGAAAGTGTACTATATTTTTTCTATAAATACTATCCTTTTCATTTTTTTATGCTATCAATTTCAACATACCTAAATCCAATCCTGGCTACTATGTACCTCTATTATTGTATTTAGTATTTTAGAACTGTGTATGTAAAACTTATAAGGTTTATTCTATCTGTGACAGTTCGTTTTCCTTTATTACCAGTCTATGTCCGATTATCCGAATCGACCCCGGTCCCAATTAATCCGCATAATCTGCGTTCTACTGTATATATATATTTATAAATTAAGTGTTTACATGACCGAACTAGCTGGCCTTCCTACATATTTTTACCTATCTTGTTTTGTAACAGTTTATTATTTCTACTATAAATATATTACTTTAAACATTTCTATCTATAGGTAACGAATTCGAACCCTACTTCCCCAAACACACATGCTGTTCTATGCTTTCTCTTTCCGACTTCTGCCCGCGCCCCTGGCTGTTTCAAATAGCAGCCTCGAGTACGGACAGTATATTATTAAACACCACCGTGTTTCAACAAATTTGTTGTTGTTTGTCCATATTTTTTCCCTACCACCAGTTAAGGACATTTTTAGCAGTGGCGAAAAACTGGCGAAAAAAATAACCACACCATTAAAGTGAAACTTCTTTAGCTCCATTTGTATATATATATATATGTGTGTCTGTGTGTATGTGTATGGGTGTACAAAATATACATGTATACACGATAAAAAAGTTTGCGATCACTTTGTAAAATAGTGCTTCTTGTGTTACAGAAGACTTTTTTTAAATTTCGTTTTCTGATAATAAATTTAAAAATTTGAATTAGAAGTATTAGAACGTAAAACAAATAAATAATTCATTTGTTTTTCTATATAAAAAGACAGGCAATCCAAGCTGACACTCATTCAGAAATCTGTCTTAGTCAATATTATCGAATTTAAAATATTTTTTCACGAAAAGTTGTGATTTAAAAAATGCCACGAGGATTATAAGATGTTTTACGAGCCAGAATTGTAACTTGGAGGGAAAGGCTATTCTACGGGAGAAAAAGCACGCAGAGTTGCCATATCCCAATCCTGTGTAGTAACAACTTTGCAGAGGTACCACGCCATGGGTAATTTAGCTGATCGACCTCGTAGCGATCGCCCAACTGTTTTGACAGCTGCTCAGAAGTGCTACATTAGGTTGCTAGTAGCCCGCGATCCAACAATAAACGCCACTAAATTAAAAGCAGAAATACGGGCCTCCTCAGGACTTGAAGTTAGCACACAGACCATTCGGAATTGCTTACACAAGGCTACATTACGAGCACGAAGGTCTTGGCGAGCACCTTTGAATTCACGGGAACGTCAGCGACGGAGATTATAGTGGGCTAGGCTCCGGCAAAACGAAGAAGACGAAGAGGAAAACATTTGGCAAAACTGCCTCTTCGTTGACGAATCGGGAATCAGTACTCATCCAGTTAAACGACGTGTCTGTGTTTGGAAGAGACCTGGAGACTCTGAAAGGAAAAGGCAAAGAACGGCCACTGGAACGGTTCAGCAAGGCGGGAAATCAGTGTCCTTTTGGGGAGGTATTATGATTGGGGCTAGAACGCCTTCAATCCCTTATCAAGGCTTTACGTTTTAATCAGTGTAGGAGACTTGTTGGTAAAAAATGGGGTGTCAGTCCAAAGATCACTCTTTGGTTATACACAGCAGTCACCAGGCCATCAATAACCTATGGGTCAATTGTTTGGTGGCTCAGAACCTAACTGATTACAGTGAAATCCAAACTCGAAAGCCTACAGCATTTGGCGAGCGTAGCGGCAACTGGATGCATGAAAACAAACACATCGCTGCACTAAAGTACCTCCTAAACATAAGACCCTTAGACCTGGTCATACAAGAAGAGGCAAAAGCAGCATTGAGACTAAGATATCTGGGCTTATAGAGATAAAACACGGTAACAACACACTTCAATATTCTACAAGCGTGCACGAAGGAGATCCCGCTCTTGGAGACACCTATGGACAGAATATGTCTTTCATCGTAGATACAAAACAAAAAAAGAAAAGAAAATATTCTTTATTCCAAATATTTTTTTGTTTGTACATAATTAGTACTGCTCTCATATAAGGTTACCCTGTGTTTTGAGAGGCAGGCTCATCCTTATTATATACATATAAAATTACTAGCTGACCCAGCGAACTTCGTACCGCCCTAAAAAAATAGGGGTTGTCCAGCGGACAAAATTGTGAATCTAAACCATTCTCAGATCCCCTTGAACACACACAAAAAATTTCATCAAAATCGGTCCAGTCGTTTAAAAGAAGTTCAGTGACATACACACTCACAGAAGAATTATATATATAAAGATAATAAACATGCATTTATTACACATGTTACTTGAAAACTATAAACAACCAATTATGTATGGTGTGTCTGTGTGTGTGTTTGTGTGTGTGCGTGTATGTGAGTGTTATGTGTGTGTGGATATTTAATTATGTATAAATCTAAGACAAGCCAGTAATTGTTTGTACTAATTGTTCTAGATTGTCATAGTTAAATTGTTCCAACCATTTTATAACTAGTTGCTTAAATTTTTTTGACTTATGTTGTATACAGTCTTTGAATGACCGTAGTAGTAGACCTTTGTTATAAATGTACGGAGCCAGGTATTTGAAGTGACGTTTGAAAATTGTCAAGCGGGCTGCAGGAATTTTGAATCTGGGTAGTCTTCGTTTTTCTAAGGGTGTAAACGGAACAATTTTATTGTGGAATCTGCACAGTGTAAGTAAAATATAAAGTTTGCGCTTTGAAACAGCAGCTCTGTTGAGAACCGATACGGCAAACTCAGGGCAACTTTCAGTACTGCCCTTTGTGTTCTTTCGAGCTGGATCATATGCGTCTTTGCAGCACTTCCCCAAACACACATGCTGTACGTTAGTATACATAGACACAGAGCCTTATATGCCGATGTGAGAAGTTCAAGGTCCGCTGCTATACGTAGTTGCTTAAAGGCGACAATATTCAACTTACCGCGGAAGAGGCAGATTACTCTCTGGCACCGGGGAAGTTAGGATCTACACAGATGGCTCCAACACCAACAGTGGCACTGGAGCCTTTAACTTGATGTCTTCTCGAACCTAGAACTTGATGTCTTCTCGAACCCTAATATATCATAACATAACCTTAGACAAACTAAGAACAATCTTCCAGGTAGAAGTATTGGCATCACCAGAGCGGCACAGGTGGTTGAAGCCAGTGACATTAGAGCTTTTAACATTAAAATCATCTCTGACAGCGCATCCGTGCATAGCAATACAATAAACTCGGTCCTGGTAATGGAGTGCCACAGTGCACTTCAATCCATTGCGGTAACCAGTACAGTAATTCTGCAGTGGATAAAAGGACATATAGTCCGAGAGCCGGCCGTATAAAAGTTCTATGGATCAGATACATGAATCATTTTTGGTGTATGAACAAAAAAGCCAAAGGGTGGCGGTCGACACCCCGGAAGTTGCTTAATTTTGCACTCATGCTAAATTATGACGGCACTTCCGGTTATTATTTTAGGTGTAATTGTAATGTATGAAATACATCAAGAAAATATTTGCCAAACGAAAGTTTTTGATGAGTAGACTGAATGTCAAGGGTCGCCAACTCTATTTATTCGCTAACCTGAGTCGACCACCATTAATTTCTTTTTAATTTATCTTAAGCCATCGAATACATGGATTTGTTTACGATTTTCTGAAACTATAACCTCAACAAATGACTGAAAAAAACTGATCGACACCTTTTATTTGCTCGGATCTGACTGTCGACTTAGTTTAAAGAACCAATGAGCTGTAACTCATACGTTCCATGTCTAATTTTAATTATCTACATATGTTTTCTAAATACATTGATATATTTTTTTAATTAGTTCTAACATTACAATTTTTTTTTTCAATACTTACCGTACATTTTTTCATTCTTTACCACATATATTGTGAGTTTTGTTTTTATTAATTTATTCCTGTGAGATAGAACGAAAGAAATTAAAGTCTCAGATAGTTGAGTCAAAACATGAACCAAATCAGAAATCAATATATCTTTATTCAAATTAGATGTATAGTACAACTCTTTTGAAACAAGATGCAAAAGCCTGCAATACTAAAAAGGGACAAAATCCGCAATATTATAGGAACCCTGACTGTCCCCTAAAAGAACACCTACCTATACACAATAGAAGTGACAGATAGCCCCCTATGCAGAGGATGCATGGAGGCAGAAGAAACGCCACATCATGTCATCATGGAATGCATGAGTATGGCCGAACAACGGGCACGACTTCTCCATTCACCAGCATCGCTTCCGGATGCTAGCAGTCTCCCAAGGCTGCTCTCTCTCTCAGGACTAACTTAGGCTGGCTAGAGTTAACGGGAATGTTTCGAGATACGCACAATGGTCCAATAATTAGGATAACCTACACCTTGATAAAATAACTTTCAATGCGGAAATCATCTTGATAAACCAATTAGCAAAATTTCTATCATCTGCTTCACTATCTTTGAATTTCCACACTGCAATAAATGGAACACAATCTTCTTCAAACCTGAAAAACCTTGAGAACTTATTGAATCACGTTTGCTTCAATACTTATATAAGCTATAAAAGGCCACGGATCTCCTACTGTCTGCCCTGACCTCAAGTCTCTTGTAAGTGAGTTCCGTGATTTTAATGCAGGCGTTGTAGTCTATAAGGTCTCAACTTGAGCTGCTCACTATCTTATATAGCGAGCATGAGATGGCTCTGACACGGAAGAGAATTCTCATCCATTGTTTACCAGAGAGCAAGAAGAGTGACCTGGTCGAGGAAGTTCAACAGTTCTTCCAAAGTAAGCTGAAATTGCCAGATATCTCGACTTATATGTTGCAGGTCTGCCACAGGTTTGGTGCTCCAGGTGGTACAATTACAAAGACATTGATTCTGACTCATTGCGACAAGCCGCCGGGAGCCGCCGAAACCTGAGGGATTGGTCGACTGTATTTCAGGCGTTGTCCATTGACGAAAATTTGCCAGTTTAACTCCCTTATACTCAATTTATTTGATTCGTTTGCTTCTTTGAAACGTATAAGAATGAAACACAAGCCTGCTCCCTAGATTAATGATGATATTAAAGCAATCATGGCAAGAGACAAAACCAAACGGAGCCTTAAACTATGTGCTAGCGATAACAATTTGATTCGCTATAAAACCCTACATAATCGCTGTAGGCGTAAGTGTCGAGACGCTAAGAGACGCTTCTTCTATGATTCCCTGTCTAACCGCAATCCAGCAGATACCTGGAGATTTCTTCGTTCGATGGGTGTGGGCAAGCCTGCTTCTACTGTTCACACAGGCACTAATCTAAATACATTTAATCAGCATTTCTCTCTCCCTTTCCTATGTCACGACATATCTGCTACACTCACAGAGCTTTCTTCACTCCCTAGACCTAAATGCCCCCTCCTGGTTTTATTCTTATCTTCGGGGCCACTCGCAGTGTGTCCGCCTTGACGACCTTATATCTAATTGGTGTGAGCTTTCTACTGGGGTACCCACGGCGGTGTTGTCTCTCCACTCTTATTTTCCATTTTCATTAATTCTGTCACTAGAGTTGAAGATAACTCTCCACTTACATCTCTACGCAGACGACTTGCAGCTCTATCGCCGTTTTACTGTAGACAAAGTGGACTTATCAATAGCGGCAATCAATGATGCTCTTTCACGCATCAGTATTTGGGAAAAATCTTATGATCTCCTGGTGAACCCTTATAAATCAAGCTATAATCATAGGGAGTAGGTTTATGCGGAACGCTGCACATAACATTAATTTGCCATCAGTGTCAGTAGACGGGATTGACATTCCTTTCAGCGACACTGTAAAAAATCTCGGTGTCACAATCGACCCCAACCTTTCCTGGGAGGGCAAGTCACTATAGTCAGTAAAAAAATTTACTAATCGGTCCATTCCCTCAAATGTCTTCAATATTTCTTATCTTTGCATTGCAAAATTTCACTTGCTCAGCCACTCATTCTACCACTTCTCGATTATGCCAATACTTGCTTATTAGATGCCACAGAAGCTTTATTGAACAAGCTTGAAAGCATGCAGAACCTAGCTTTCCTCTTTATCTTTGGTCTACGGAAGTATGACCATGTTTCCAAATTTCGCAAGGAACTCAAGTGGCTTCCTATAGGAAGACGTATACGTCAGCGCTGGAATTTGAGAACCCTTTGCCCCCTTTTCAACATACTCTATAATCCTTCGTATCCATCCTATTTCCGGGAGCGGTTTTCCTTTGTCCACTATCTTGTCACTGTCTGATCTGTAGGAGACAGATCCATGCAGGTCCCATCTCAAATCCCTTCTTAAATGTCCCTCCCATAACACTGGCTTCGCATCCATATTCCTTCACAGTACATGCCGTCCGTCTGTGGTATTCGCTGCCAGCAGGAATTAGAGATTCCACTTCGGTCTCGGTAGTCAAAAAACGTCTAAAGTAACATTATTAATCATCTTGTCCTTAATCATGCCCTTTTTCTTTCCATTGTTTCTTTTCTGCTCTTGCCGTCCATAATATTTATATATTTAAGTGTTATTATAAGTATTACTACCTATGTATCAATTTTTATATGTGTATGTCCCCTATACATAAGTATTTAACGTATATGTTTGATCATAATTAGGTGTGCACACTGACTGTCTTTTCAATGAGCTTTCCTACCACGGGCCTGCTGGAAGAAATTTAGAGATTGAAATAATCTGTAACCATGTACAAGTATTTTATTTTGTAATCACTGGTTCTTTATATTTGTGTGTACAAATTTTTAATTTAATAAGAAAAAAAAATAAATTACTACACTAGAATTAAATGCAATACATATAAATAATCTTAATCTCAAGATCACTCTTACAAACATCGCTGATATATACTTGTACTTGTTCACACGTTCCAATTGTACACCTGCCATAGTAATACTAAGGTCGGAAGTTGGGCTCTTTTATTGAACCATGATTTTGGTATTGCTGACATTTATTTAAAGTTTTAAGGCTAAAACTCAGGCTACACTCGTTAACTCGATCAACAATCTGCTGCAATTCAGTCGCACTGGAAGTTATGAGTACTGCAGATACCCCAAGCACCAACGAGAAAGATTCGTATCGCCATCGTCAAAATTTCTATGGAAACTAGGCAGCTTCCTTACCGGAGGTAATAACAAAGTAGCTCCATACATAAAAACTTTGACGATGGCGATACGAATATTTTCTCGCTAGTTTTCGTGCTTGGGGTACAATGTTGTCAGCATAGCGGAAGATGTTTAAATTACCGTCTGTGATGCTCTATAATTAGGCCGAATATAATGTAGATCACGGGTAATTAGTTACATAAATAAAATCCAGATTTAGTGCAATTTAAACTGTCTGAAGCCCGCGCTCCCAAGCACAGACTAGTTATATCGTCATTCAGTGGCATGAGCACACTCACCTCATACAGCCAAACATTTATTCAACATTACATCATTTCCTTTTGTTTGGATAATTTTAATGTTTTCATAAAGTTCACAGGATGATTGATGATGATGAATTACGTGCATATGATTGAAGACGTTAATAAATACATATCTTAGTGTAAGGGTAGCAACACACATAATCGGGCCGGCACAGTTGGTTCGGCAGTAATTTTCGAACAACAAAGCCGACCCGAAGTAATTATTGTACTTGTACAGCTTCATTCGGGTCGTTCATAACATTCCAAAAGACCACACAGACCTAGATTGAAGTAGACGCCGCATGTAAATACTTGAAAATGTATGGTAACTGAAAATGTCGGATTTTATGTAACGCGATGAAATTTATAAGCATAAAAGGAAGACCATTGGTAAGCGAATTACATACACTTGCGTTATCTATTTCGATCTATGTCTGTGCTTGATTAAACCTTCGTCAAAATTAATGAAGTCAAATAATAATCAGTGACCCACCTTCGCTTCTTTTTGGTGTATACTATTAGGTAATATAATATGTATACCATATAGCTTTTGTTCTCGGGCGTGTATTTGGTATACATATAAACCTTCTGTAAAATTAAACTCACAATGAAACCATTACGCTTTACCTACAAAATTTACTATTATTTATTCTGGACTTTCATTGCAATCCTGCGTACAGTCAAAAAAAACATATTTTAGATGCCTAGGCTTCTTTTGCGGAATCGATAAAAAGTCTTTGGTCAAATATCCTGTTTTATTTCATATCCTCAAGTCAAAATAAAATATATAATGAAATTGATCTAATGTTTATATCCTCTAAATTCTGTAATTATTTTTTTATGTTTCATAGGCAAGGCGTTTAACCACAACCTCGCCTGATGGAAAGCGATGATGAGGCCTAGGAGATTGAAGATGTCCAGATTTTAATGGAAATCCAATAAATGATAATATATAGTATCAAGGGATTTTGTTTTCATCCCTACTGTTTTCAAAATTAAAACAGTGTAAATTCTATTACTTAAATGTTATTTTTTGTTCGCAGAAATGAATAACCACATACTAAGGGACTCTTTTGAGACGCACGTAGCTGAAATCACCAATGGCGGAGAAAATGACATGGATATAATCGAAGTAGACGATGTGATTCTAACATCACCGCCGGCCGTAGAGGTTACTGGTGAGTGTTCTAGAGACAACACACCCGCTGGCTTCATAACGGCTTTAAAAAAGAACGGGTTATGTGGGAAGGGAAATCAAAAGAAGAAGGAATTGAATGGGGGCAATGGGGCTTTCTGAGAACAGGCCGAAGCAGTGAAGACTGCAACAATAGGTAACAAATTGAAGAAAAAAGTTCAGTTACCAAAAAAAGTTGAAATACCTGAGGTGCATATCATAGGCGACTCCGACCCATCTACACCGGCCCCTATGTCACCAATATGGGTACGAAGAGAGCAGATGACTTGGCACTCGAATGACAGACATGATGCACTAGCCCACGACTCAGGAAACATAGCGATTTTTGATTGCAGCCCCTGCGAATGTATGAAAAATTTATTGGAGATTTTACCAAGACCACCGCTGGGAAGGTGCGATAACTGCGGCTTGATGGCCAACTCTAGATCGGATACGCAGCGACAGTCCGTGGTGGATGTGCATAAACCACCCGAGAAGCTCAACTCCCCAGAAATCTCAGTACCTGTGCGACCTCAATGGCAGCTACCATATAATGCCTCCTCACCACTACTTCGTAGGATGCCATCGACAAACTCGCTTCTGCAAAATTCCCCACCGTATATACCGCGATCGATCGGTACAACACTTGAAGCGTCTCCGCCACGCCCCTCGTCGTTGCCACCACCCACAGAGCAGCTGTCGGCGAGCTGCTCTGCACTACCACCACATGGGGACCTGCAGTCATCACGTCGTTTTTCGTTGCCATCACCTAGGCCGTTACATGTGCCTCCAATACAGTCACCATCACCACCTGTGTCTCCGTTTCCAGGAGGAAGTCTAGATTACCTTTCACCATCACCGCTCATGTCACCGTTACCGACCGGAATAAGAATGGTACCACCCAGGTTACCACCACCTAGGCAGTGGCCCTCTCCCATCAGATCACCATTACAGTCTAGAATGTCAACGCTGACACCTGGTCAGGTGCCGACGAGCCTGTCATCACCAATGCCAATTTTACTGTCGCAATCGCCAATGCCGTCTTTAATGTCCCCATCAGGTTGCATATCACCACGACCACCTTTCTTATCATCATTTGGAAGCGTATCGGTGCTGCCACCTGGGCTATCATCATCGCATTACGTGTCATCTGCATCTGGGCAAGCACCAATAAGCCGCGATTCTTCACCGCCACACACGTCGCTACCATCCCACGAAAATTTCCTGAGGACACCTGGAATGACCGTCTTGATTGCTTCGCCTGCACGCGCTCAATCACCGCTGCCGTTAGATTCCCCGCCGCTACCACCTGCGCCGCCGGTGCCCATCATCGCACTGTCGCGGCCGCACAGCTACCAAATAATGAATTCGCCATCTACGAACAACCACTCATATCTGCGCATTGAGATCGATCCAACTACTTCAAATGCGCTTCCAGAGAGTTTTCTCTACCACTACTTTGCACAGTGAGTTTTAAAGATTTTCTAAGTAGAAAGTAACCATGTCGTTATCATCATCTTCAGCCTATTAATCTTCTTACTGCTGGGATGGAATACAGGAATAAAATTACCATAACACACTACGCGATAAAATAATTCCATATACCTAGGTATGTTGTATACAAACTAGTGATGTGCCGGAAATCCGTATCCGTATTCGTATCCGCGGAAATCCGAGGCAGAAGAAAGCTCCGTATCCGTGTCCATATCCGTTACTTTTTGGGGGATCTTTTACGGATCTATTTACCTTATTAATTTTAAATTTATAGATAAAATTCTTAAAGGCGAAGGGTAAGGCGCAATAGCGACGCCAATTGCCGAGATTCTGACGGTCCACAATTATTTGAAATAGATCTGGTTTAGTAGCTAACAATTTAAAGCAATTGGCGTCGCTAGTGCGCCTTACTCTTTGCCTTAAATAGGTGATTAGGTAGCAATAAAAACTATTAAATTCAATACAGATATTCTTTTATATCTTAAAATCAAATATTTGGCTTCTCTATGTTGCAAACTTTGCCGTAGTTAGTTATCATTATCATACCAATAGTATATAACTACAAGGTACTAAATCAACTAGCTTTTTAATGAGATCAATATTATAAAAAGTTATATCACTTTTTATTAAGAAAACAAAACTTAGATCTTCGTAATATTTTAAATTCGATTTTTTTTAATCAAGTAAACTAGTACTGCGTGACACATACAGTGTTAATGTTAGATAAAAATCACAATGACAATTAGTGGAACTTAAAAAAATTATAAGTCATAATTGAAATTTAGTAATGGTAAATTATACTTCAAAAAGAGTAACTTAGCAGCTTTGTCCCCAAAAGTCTGTTACGATGAGGATCATAAACAATTCCTGCTGCACTAAAAAATTGCTCACTTGGAATACTTGTTGGAAGCGTTATCTATGCTGCCCAGTTTCACATTAAACTAAAACAAAACAAAAAAAACCCACCGCACAGATCCGTATCCGCGGATCTACATTTTTGACGATCCGGCTCATCACTAATACAAACGTAATAAATCAATATTTTTGGTGGGGTGCAGTTCGCTTATAACTATTCTCACTGTTTTTATTTATAAAAAAAAAATAAGATTCTGAGGTAATTCAATGTGCTCGGTGTATATTTATTTATTTAAGGGCACAACCATAGAATACAAAATACAAATCATAACAATAATTAAAACAGACCATAATACCTACGTGTAAGAAATAAAGTATCTATAAATCTCTGTATCCAGTGGGTTCCGCCCACCACCCACCCTCTGGATGCGGAAAGCGCAATATCGTTGTTAATGGAAATCCTTTGAGAAGGCCTATATCCAGCAGTGGGTGTCCATTGGCTGATGATGATGATGATGATAAAATTTCTGTTCCTGTTACAGTTGTCTGCAGTAATTTCATACGTGTAGGTACCAACCTTTACTTCCACTTTTTGTTTCGCAGGTATCCTGGATTTCGCGGCATGGAATTGAATCCAACAAAGACCTATGCAAACGTGTACTACGCCGATTTAGACCAATTGAAATATGTGGAGCGCTGCTCGGAACGCATCACAGTTCTCGGATCTCAAACGTTGCGCGAGAGCCAGACGGGCTACCACGAGCAAATCAGTAACACGAGCACGCCTTGTTTCTATTGCTGCTTGCCATTTTTATGGCCTTGTTGTAAAAAATAAAAGAAATAAGAAAAGTTGTCTCCAAAATACACACTTTTAATGAATGTTTGATATTATTAGATTCATGTGTGTTTACAAATTTTATGATACATCTAGTCATGTAAAGTTGATGTTGGTAAAGCGGAATTAAAAGGCTAATTATTTATCTTTGCGCACATAATTCGTGTTATCTTTTCTGAGTCATTAACTAATTACTAACTGCTGATGATACTCGTACAATAAAGGAAAACGTACCCATGTCATTTGGCTAAGGTTTGTTTTAAATTGAAAAAGCAAGGTGCTTCGTTCGTAGTACTAGTAGGTATATAAAACGTCTGTTTAGATTTTACCTATGTTTTGGCACAAAGCGAGAAGCTTGACTCTTAGCACCAAGCGAAGCTCCTCATAATGTGACAATAGCCATGGTGATATGCTAAATCGTGATTGTGTTGAACATTTGTCATCTGCACTCACGAAATGATAAAGTTACGTATTATAATTGAAATTGTAAGGTCTCAGAACCTCATTTTCAGACAGAGGGAGACCCTCTGTTTTATTTTTTATATCATTATTGTTCATCCCCGTGTGATGTGGCTGTGTGTTTGTGATTACCGTAAGAGTAGCTTTAAATGTATATGGAAACTAGATCAGCCGTACTCAACCTTTTATTAGATTTTTTTCTAATTAAATTTAAAAAATCACTTTAAAACGCACATTTGTGTCTTGGTATCGACGTATCTTTGAATATGGCATTTTTTCAAAAAATCTTATTCGCAGAAACACGAAGATTAGATAAATATAATTATGTGGCTTTATTTTAATATTTATTTTACACACAATATGTAGTATACTGTAGCCAAGCGTTGAGTATAGTGGGTCTAAACAATAAAATATTATAGATAAACTATTTTTGTATGTGTGTTGATGAATGGCATAAATGTATTTTTTTATCACATCTACTACTGTTACGGATATAGTGTATATGTGTCTATATATCTAACGCTACTCCATAGTGCAAAAAAAGTTTGAAAGTTATCTACCTAATAGAAGTAATTTAATATAAAGATAACTTAATTTTTCAATCCAAATTTCAAAGAAAACGAACATCCAACATCATAGCAATAATGTATGTTACCAATATGCAATATAAATAAAAGGAAGAGTAGGTAACTTATCTATAATCAAATTAACACTAACCACTGAGGTACGTTATTTTTCGATGGTATTATCATTCTTAATTACAATGATATTAGAAAGTAGGTAATTGTTGATATTATTTTTAATGTAAGTATGTATAGTACTAAGAACTCAGGTCATATCATTGAGTAATGGTATTTGCACTCCGGACACTTCACTCCAAAGTAGGCCCCCATGGAGTCGTCGAATATTTTTGGAAATGTTTCCTCCTATGGGATCGTTTATAAAACGATTTATAGTCTTCTAATAACCCCCAGACTTAAGAGGCTTAAAAATAATTATAGGATCAGCGTACGACCTTAAAAAATATTGGATGTAACTAATAAAAAATAAATAAAAGTACGAGTCACTAAAACAACCATAAAGATATTTTTCAATATTTGTTCCGCCATAACAACGAACGATATTTTATCCGTGCGGTGACGGAGAAAGAACACAATTCACCGCCCCTTTCTTCCCATGGGTGTCGTAAGAAGTGACTAAGGGAACTTGGAGCTTCCATCCCCTCTACTGGTGGTAGGGCGCTTAACGCCCGCCTGGTTAGTTACCACCGTGCGCATGGTGTAAAACCCGTGAAGTGCTCCTTGAGCGCGTTTCGGGGTCAGCCAGCGTACACCAGAGCTCTAGTGGAAATTGCTGCAACAGTTTCGGTCCAGGGGAGACATCCATCGAACCAACGCCGGACTGCATTGATCCGCCGGCCAGGAAGAGAAATGGCTGTCCCGCTGGCCGCCCGTGGCATAGTACAGGGACCCGAGTGTTCCTAAGCAGTTCTCGAGGCTGCCTCATCATGCCACGCATAAGCCGGAGGTGGACCGTCGTGCCGGTTGGTGACTGGGGCATCGGCGGCCACTTCTATTCGGTGGGTCAGGGACCCTAAAAAGAGAATACCCACACTAATACTGAAATTAGTTAACCACCTCTATTCGGATTACACCGCATAGATTTCCAACGAATTTTTATTTATTTATTGTCTTTATCATTAATTATTGGTAGCTTCAAAAATAGATGATAAATGATTATTAAATATATTTAATGTTGTAATATATTTCAGGTTCATATAAAATCATTTAAAATATTAACTTTTCCTATCTATTCACGATTAAAAGTTTAAATTTTCTTTACCAAAAAGAAAAAATAAATAAATATTGTATAAAAATATAGAAAAATAACTACACATTAAAAAATCTTTTACATAAAAGACATCAACGAAACATTCGAATCTTTGTGTAGCAACCGTTACCATAGCCACGAACATCGACACCAAAAACTCGACAAACTTACAGATATCCAGATACCAAAGTTCCAAATCATTATGTATTTAGTCAACCCCAATAAAAAATACTTAGATACCTACTCGATTATCACAAACTCTTCCTAATTTCTACCATGCATGACTTGCAACAAAGTTTCCATATCGAAATCATTGTAGATTGTAGGTAAGTGAGGCAAATTTATATGCGAAAGAAAAACTTTCTTCTGTTTCTAACTCATTTAAATCAAAGTCGAGTGCATGATTCTTCGATAAATAAGTTTATGTAGAGTAGAACATATGTCCTAAAAATCTCATCAGTCAATAAATAATATTATATATTATCGTCTGGAAATTACCCAGATCAAGTTATCCTAAACCAAAAGTGACATATGAGGAGCTGGCGAACAAAACGGTATAATTACACTTCGTTTCGGGCCCGTTGAATTTGAATCTCAAATAATTTTCAATCAAAACCGCCTAAAACAGTGATAAAATTACTAAATTTATAAATAAAAAAACCATGCCAGGAGCTCCCTGGAGACATGTCATTTCAGTACCCTTAGTATGAGTTTGAGCTCACGAAAACTATCATAGTTTTCGTAATTGTAAATTATGTTTCTATGTCCAGTTTGGTGAAAAGTAACCAAATATTATTAAAATTTAAGAAGCATATGATTTAACTAGTGTCCCGCCCTCGCTACCCTTCGGGGTAGAATTGATCAAAATCCTTTCTTAGCGGATGCCTACATCATAAAATCTACCTGCGTGCCAAATTTCAGACCGATCCGTCCAGTGGTTTGGGCTATGCGTTGATAGATCACTATGTCAGTCAGTCACCTTTGAGTTTTATATATACCTACCTATAGATGATAGAATTTAAATACTGTTTATTTGTATTGAAACGAAAACAATAAAATTAGTACCCTTAGTACGAGTGCGAGCTCACGAAAACTATCATAGTTTTCGTAATTGTAAACTCGTACTAAGGGTACAGTTTTATACAGCTCCTGTAAAATTTGATTTTATCTAATTATACCGTTTTGTTCGCCAGCTCCTCATATTTGCACTTAGATGTTTATAATACGTCGTTTTTCTCCAGCTTCTTTGAGCTTGTATTTGTGATTTAAGAAAGACAATATAGTGAGAAAATGGTAGTTTGCCACGCACGTAACATTAAAATAGTTACTACATAAGATTCATAATTATTAACTTAAATTATTAAACATTGTGTCTATTAAAATTCTATGTTGTTATTAGTGTTTTTGAATGTAATTAAATTAAGTAATAAAGACTATATTAAGCAGTGGTTACTTATCTACTGAAATATTTTCAAAGTATAGGTAGTATTATATATCTACAAGTGAGCTATTATGACTACTTTTAGTAATCTATTTAGTTATACTGAGGTAATTTTTTAAACTTTTTTTGTATACCTACCTTTACCTCTATGACTAATTAAGTACTTTTGTAAACCTACTTTATTCCTTATGAATAATAGATTTGGGCAACTATCTAATTTCAATTAAACGGGAAATCTATGTTTTTGAATATAAGTGGTAGTAGTAATTAAAAAACTGTATCCCTAAAAAATATCAAAATGGTGGATATTTAGGATGGTGCTAAGGTAACGAAAAGATTTTAAAGTCGGCTTTAAGAAGAACGACCTATTGTAAGGCTTTAGGAAGAAAGGCATAGCTGTAAGGGCTGATTCACACCGGAATGGCAGCAGCCAGGAGCGAACAACGCTGCGCGGCGAACAATTTCTCACTAAAAGCAGTGTAAAATAGTTTTAAACAAAGTGCTCGCCGCGTGCATCGCTGCCGGACGCTGCCATTCCGGTGTGAATCGAGCCTAAATGTTTCTTATATATTCTATTATATTGTTTTACACCTATGTAAGCCTATAAAGTAATAAAGATTGTCCTTATTCTCATATTAAGATTTTTGGGATTTCTACTAGAGTTCAAAACATTATTTTGCGAATATTGTTACTTCGGTGACATAACTTACATCGATGTCATGTAATGTGAAGAATAACTTGTTTTTGTGGTATTCCTTCTAATCGTTTATTTTTATCATTAGCCTATTAATGTCTCTCTCCCACGCGATGGACCCGGCACTCGCACGGTGAATCCAAGGATTGCTAAAGCCACGAAGACACGGGACGAGCTTACAAACTACAAGCCAGCGAGTTCGCTAGCACCTTGTTAACTCGCCTCGTGTCATTGGCTTTTTTACCATCTGCTACTCGATGATAACGGGCGAGTTTACAAGCTACTAGCGAACTCGCTGGCTTGTAGCTTGTTAACTCGCCCCATGTCATCGAGGCTTAAGAAGTTCGTCTCTCTCTGTTACGTGTAACAAGCACCACCCGATGGCGCGAGTGGATTGAAATGCGCAGTACGAGTTTGAGGGAGGGAGCACTATTATCATGTTTTTTTTAGAAATTTCAATCTTATAGTTAGGCTTTTAGGGAGGGGGGGGGGGGCTACACAAACAAAAATTAGCATTTTAAAGTTTCATATTTTGCAGACGGAGCCCTAAATCGAAAAATAAACTTGGTAACCGATAAAAAAATACCTATTTAACGATACCACACACGATGGGGTAGAGGATGAAAAAAATTCATCCACCTACACAAAATAATAATTTTCAAAACTTTATTCTACCCTTTGACGACGTAATTGATATTATTTATATACGATATACATACAGTATCAACAAATATCAACAAAATGACAGATCTCTAGTGCCAACAGTCTCTAGACAAAACCCAGGATGGACAGAGAGACAGACGGACATGACGAAACTATAAAAGTTCCTTGCCAAGACTACGGAACACATAGTTCAGACAGATAATTTATTTATTTACAAAATATGCTAAAAATAAAAATTAAAGTAGTTATATTAGACAAACTTTATATTATGATAGAGTCTGTGCGGAAAGAGAATGGGATTTAGATTGGAGGGCGCTGTAGTGTTTTTCCGTATTTGTAAAGTTTTACCCCTTTTAGACATGATTAAATACAAAAAACCGCAAGAAATCACAACAACGAACAAATCCGTATTAATACAAAACTTTGACGTTTTACAGATTGCTGGGATTGATTGCCAAATAAAAATCTTAATGTTAGTTCCGTTTTTCGCCACGCCCATTCTCTTTCCGCACAGACTAGTGAAATATTTTCAAAGTAGCTACACCTACCTACAGGTATTTGATGTATAGTTAAATTGGTGTACCAATTGTTACCAATGTAACATATTCGTTAATTATTTTCAGAACTCAAGTGGGAGACCCGTTTATTTAGTATAAGTTTATTGCTATTGAGATGAAACTACTTTAAGCACTTACTACTAAATTTAGATTGACCTTCTACTTCTTAATCGTTCGTCAACTGTTGTAACAACTACCTTAACGCTCAGAACCACTGAGCGAGTCAAACATTTGCTCGCTCGGTAAATGGAAACATCAAAGCGAGCGAACGAGAACATTGTAATGTAAATACCAGAGTTGTTGCTTACGTTGGGGTTGAAATTACAGTAAATGCTAACACTGATGAAATCAACAACCCTATTAAGTACATTCATAAGTACTTACCCACTATTATTCTATAAACCTTTATACCCGTTTTGGCAAGTTATATTTAAGTCTTTGCATTTTGGATGATATTTAAGAAGGTGCTAAAATGAGGGTGAGAAAAATGTGGTGCAAATGTTATAAAGTACCGAGTAGTTACATATATTTTTATAAAGAGAAATTTATATGTAGCCCCTATTCGGAGATAAAAAAGTACTCATGATGTAGGTATTCATATTACTAGCTAGCACTAGAAATTACTCAAAGCCTTTGCATGCCATGCCTTTTATCGGGGGTAGCATTATTAGCTGGAGATACTTAAACCCAGTAATTCACGCCATATAGTAATTACGTACAGAGTAAATGAAAATACAGCTAATAGCAATCAATGAGTTTGGAAAAAGAAGTTGAGAAAGAGATTATTTCTCACTTTTCTTCACATAGTAAACACTGAGCTAATAGTCAACCAAGGACCCGATACTTGAAATATTTCACATACGGATTATTACCTCGTATGCTAATAACTACTATCACTTTTGCTACGGCTAACCATCGCATCTTTCCTTACGTTAGTTGTGCTACGTCGTAGTCGCTGTGTGATCTAAACAATATTATGCGCTTTAAAATTATGCTAAGGGCAAATTTACTATTAAACAAATAATACCTAAAGCATAATTAACGCCAAATTCAAACTCACCAAATAAAATCACGATACTTATCCTCAAGTATTGTTTTAAACTTCATATATAGAAAAATACTTTATTATTCAATTCAATAACCGTATTATGATTCATACGTATCGTAGAAGAATTTCAGAATTTTATAAAGAACCAAAAAATCAGCTTCTGCTTTCTCGTCTGCTTTCCGTTTGAAATGCCGAATTAAATGATTTTATTTAGCTTGTATTTTTAGTTTTAGTTGCCCCAAACTGCTGCTTACGTAACTTAAGGGTTATACCTACCCAGGGTATAGATATATTATTTTGAGTAGGTACCTAGGACACCTAGGAATGCGTTAAAACCACAATGTAATATTTAACGAGTTTAGGACACCTTTTTAGTAGACAAACTCGGTTTTGTTAAAATAGTTTTGTTGTAATAACAAAACAGTTATATAAAATTTACGAAACTGTTTTGTTAATTCTGACACTTGCTCAGTAATTGTAATTGGTTGCAAAATGATTGCTTCAGTATAGTCTCTACTAAACTCAAGCTTATCTGTACAGTTTAACTGTACAGGTAAACCCTACCGTGTATGGCTAGCTTTAGTCGCGCCGCTGGCTGAATAAAATAAAATAAACCAAATTAAAAAAGCGCGAACTGCAGCCTGCGTTTTCGAAAATTATCACTGATTATTAGAAATTCATCGTTTTCTTTTTAAAAATTAGTTCTTCGAGTGACAGTGAAAGTATAGAATTAACTTCTGAAAGTATTAGAACTGATGCAAGAAATGTGATGGATAATAATCTATTACCTCCAAAGTCCCAGGAGAAATATATGAAAGACTATGGTAATTTTATTGAATGGAGAAATGCGAAATGAAGTCGTCCAGAATTTTTCATTATCTGTGTTTTTGGCCTATTTCCAGTGCTAAGCCAAAACTAAACAACCTTCCACTCTTTGGAGCATCAACAGTCAGTTCTGATAACTACGTAAAACTGGACACATATTCGAAATTAATAGCGTATCTCAAGAGGAAGTCCGATGGATTTAAACCTAATAAATCCAAAGTGTTCTCAGTAAAAAACGTAGACACTTTCCTTAATGATGCACCCGACAATGAACTTTTAAAAATAACTGGTGATGATGTCGAAAATCACTCGGATGATTTACTGTTAGTAAAGCTGACAGACACAAAATCAAAAATTTACCAATCCTTCGTAATACAAGGAGAATACAAAACTTTTGTACAGAAATACCTGGACGGCTGGACCTGCGTTCTGCTGATATGAAGACCAATCGGTTTTCATCCATTATCAAAATGGCAAGTGCTTCAAACAAGTTATGGGAAGAAATCAAATTTCTGACATGCCCGAAAGAAATAGCTACTTATTTGAAGTTATCAGATATCAAGCTGTATGTATAGGACATTGTGTTCGTCGTACTTCTGCTACCCTTTTGGCAGATTCAGGAGCGGCGACTTAACTGATCTCAAGCGACATGGAGGATGGAAGTCGAGTACTGTAGCAGAGGGGTATATAGAAGATTCCATTGAAAACAAGGCGAAAACATGTGAACGCATCGTGGAAAACATTAAATTGCAATTTTCAGTTAATCCAACCATGCCACTGTCGCCGCGCCCATCTACATCCAAACAACGAGATTCACCGCCACATTTTCTTCAACATGAGCCAGATTCGGACATTATTTCAAACATGCACAATATAAAATCTACAACAATATCTAATCCTAACAAAACTAATAATTTTTCATAAAGATTTTGCAAAAATATCACTAATGTAAGTAAACTGTTTTAGTTGTTTTATTATTAGATACTATTTAATTTCAATTTAGTTGTTACTCTATGTTTTATTAAATACTAACATTACAATAAAATATGAGGCGCCTTTTATTTTCTCACTAGTGGCCCGCCCTCGCTACGCTTCGGTATTTTATCCCCTTGGGGGTAGAATTGATCAAAATCCTTTCTTAGCGGATGCTTACGTCATAACATCTACCTGCATGCCAAACAGCCCTATCCGTCCAGTGGTTTGGGCTGTGCGTTGATAGATCACTATGTCAGTCAGTCACCTTTGAGTTTTAGTGCAGTCATTGAAGCATTATTGCTCCGAATTTTTTTACTGTGAACCGAATTGCATACAATTTTGGAATTAGGTTCATCTTACCCTTAACTTCAAAAGTGAAAATGATTTGAACTCCGCAACCACCCTGGGGGTGGTTGCCACCCCTTCTCGGGGGTGAATTTATTTTTTTTCAAAATATCCTCGGATATCAATAGAAGGCCTAATTTTAAGCTAAAAATTATCTATAAAGTTTTTCAAAAAATCCAATACTTTTAAAGTTATTGGCAATTGAAAATTCGCATTTTTTTCACATTTCTCATCGGTTTTTTGCAAATATCTCCAAAAATATATGTTTTATCGAAAATTTTATAAAAACAAAATTGTAGCGGGTAAAACAATGAACAATTTGGTTTTTTATAAAGTATTCTAAATGCAATATTAAGCTAGATATTAAAGATCGAAGCTGTTTTTTATTGTCTGAAATTTAATCGATGTGGTCAATGCCACTTAGCGGCGAGCAGATGCATTTTATGCATTCTAATACAAAAGGGTTTTGTAGTGCTTGAAATAAGCTTTATAATGAGCACTATTAAAAGTCTTTTGCACGTAAAATAAGTGAGCTGTATTGCAAATAAGGGGAGCATCTAATGTTTTTTCTTTTAAATCAATGGGTTTCATAAGTGCCATTTCCACCAAAATTAAAATTAATCGTATTCCGCCTAGAATTAACTTTATTATGAAAAGTTTGATAGATAGTATCAGTTTGGCTGCTTCAAGACACATATTTTTCAAAAAAGTCACGATTAAAAACAAAAACCAAAATTCAAATTTTTAAAAAACCCACTTTCTTTTCATAATATCTCAAAAATGACGACAGGTACGTAGAAAAGTGTACGGATTAAAAATTTAGGTTTTTTCTGACAAACATTTTGTTTTTTTTATTTTTTCTGTCAAACAAAAATTGGCGGAGATATGATTGTTTAAAGAGCGCGTGGCAGCGCAATCACAGCCTCTCTTAAGCCCTTTAACCCTTCACTGTTTTAGAAAAAGGTTTTTTACTATATATTGCAATAAAGGATGTTGTAGCTCTCTTAATTACCTTTATAATGGTTTTTTATAAATTGTGATAGCATGAAAATTGAAGGAGTTATGGTCCAAAAACTTATCATATTTTTTTCTACTTAGTAACTGAAAATTTCGGAGTGCGAATATTTGGAGCAATGTGAAAGTACGCAGTGTAAAAGAGACCCACAACTATTGTAATGTGTATATATATACATAATATGGCTCATATATTTTGGAAACGTAGGCATGAATACATACCAACGTTCTTATATGTATATATAACACATTTGAGTGAAGAGGCCAACGAAAAAGCCATGCGATCAGCTGTGCGTGCTCCGTTTATTCCTTATAATGTGACCAGTATATTTCCGTCTGCAAAGGAATGAGCACGTGTTTAATATAATATTTTAACTAGATACCCAATTTCATAGTCAATCCCAATACATTTTGTTTAATAAAAAAATGTAAGTAGATAAAAAACCTGTTTTTTTAATAATATCTTATTAAAATTGTGCCATAAAATTATATTATCCATAAATCTAATGAAAATATATTCTACTAGTATTGACGTTCGTACTATTCAAAGAGCACGATAGCAAGATAGAAAGAGCACTGTGGAACGTGCAGTGGAGATAACTGCCAAAATAGCCCTCCAATTCAGCCAGAAATGTTGAATGTGACAGCGACTCCGATATTGAGTCATGAATAATAATATTATCACACTAATATTATAAAGGCGAAAGTTTGTGAGTGTGTATGTTTGTTACTTCTTCACGTCTAAACGGCTGATGCGATTTTAATAAAATTTGGTATGGAGTTAGCTAACACCCTGGATTAACACATAAGCTACGTTTTACTGCGGGAAAATACCCCTAATAAACCGCGGGTAACACCGCGGGGCATAGCTAGTATTTTAATAATAGTACAATTTTATATAATTTGTATTTATTTTATTCAATAAATGGCAATATTTTACTCTAAATTAAATTATTTTTAAATATGTAATCATATATATTTACTGTTTTAATTTAGGGGTAGTTTTAAGGGTAGAAAAGCTTAAGAATATGATAATCATTCTCGAGAGTGTGGAATAATAATATTTAAATCCTTTTCATTTTATCAATTAAATTTTTAACAATTTTTTATCAAGGGGTAGTTTTCAAGGGTTGAAAGGGGGTTAAAAATTTGATAATTATTATAGAGAATATAAAATATTACTTACTCTATACTTACATCTTTTTATGTCATACTAAAGTATTTTTTTGTGATTTTTTCAATTTAGGGGTTGTTTGCAAGGGTTGTAAGATTTTCAATGGGTTGAAAATGATTTTAATATAAGGTAATTATGTTAGAAAATACTTTACAATTTCACCACTTACTATTAGACATGTTTTCTAGCGATAAAATGGTTCAATGTCAATTTTTCCATTAAGTGGTTGTTTACACCCCTTAAAAATAATAGGCGGAGTTCAGATCATTTTCACTTTTGAAGTTAAGGGTAAGATGAGCCTAATTCCAAAATTTCATGCAAATCGGTTCACAGTAAAAAAATTCGGAGGTAAGACCGTATTTTGCGCTTCAATGACTGCAATAGTGGGTGATGGAAAATAGAGCGTATCACTCGGGCGCAAAATATAGTTTTCGTTCGGGTGACGTACTTTGAATCGTCGCTGCACTCTGGATTCTTCTCTACAATAGAATCCCTCTCTTCGCTCTGGATTCAAAAAAGCGCCCTCGCCGTTTAAATATTTTTGTTGTTTCCTTATGATACAATCTACTATTAAAATACTCGACGACCTCCGCGGCCAAGTGGTTTGTACGCCGGGTTTCGTGGTGTCGCTGACTTGAGAGATCCCGGGTTCGAATCCCAGTGGCGGCTGATGTTTGTGTGATGAATACGAGCATTTGTACTCCAGTCACAGATGTTTGATATGTATTCTATCCGTTACCCTAGCATACCATAACACAAGCCTTACAGTGCTTACTTTGGGGCTAGGCTAATTGGTGTGAGTGTTGGAAATATTTATTATTAAATACAAATTTTATAAAGTTATTTTATATTTATGCACAAAATAATTTCTATAGCGCGATACAGCGGATGTACCGAATTTAACAAAACACGTACTTGCAATCTGTAGCCGAACTTTTTGGCTAACAGTTACAACACTTTTCAGTTACAACTCAACTAGTTTTGTTAATTACTTTTTTCAGTGTAATTTAAACTCAACCGACCGTTGATAAAAGATTTGCAATGTAGTTATCACGGCAATCCCGATGAGCTCATGGCATACAAAGGCTATAGACATGTATTTAGTTATATTATAACCTACACAAGATTGGGGTATGTTAAATACACCTTACCGCCACATTTAACCTACATACTTACCAAAATTAACTTTATCTAGAGTGCATTCGAGTCGTCTATTAAAAAGCATGAACCCTAATCGAAGTTAAAATTTAATTGACGCCTGAGTGCGGGCTACATAATTAAATAAATCTTAATGGTTAATAAAGAAAATATTATGCCGTATAGCATTGAATTATCAACATAGTATCTTCAGCGGGAATGAAAGATCAAAATGGAGCGAATAAAAAAAATATTTTTCAGGGGAAAAACTAAGGAGGCGGCAATATTTGTAATGGCACGGGCCGGCTGAAATCCTTCGCTATCCCATTAATAATGTGCTGTTAAAATAAATATACATAGGCAAAGGGATCGGACCGTAAATAATCGAACTTCCAAACAATATAAATCCGTTCTTAGCCCTCCACTCTAGGAAAAGTATCTACAATAATATTGTAACAATATGTTGGTCACACGTGTGTTAAAATATGAATGTATACCTATGCTTCGCAGTAATATTTCTGGTTGATCTTAGTTCGTCTAGGTCGCAGTGTGACTAACCCCTATTAATGACTATATCGCAAAATGACTACATAACATTTCGTCTAGATCTTGAATTGACTACATAGCATATTGCCTCAGACCACAAATTGACTAGATCTTTAATTGACCACATAAAATAATGACTATATCGTAAAATGTCTACAACTTTATTTGACTACATGTTACGGCTTGGTCACGTAGACGGGCTAGGCTAAGCGCGGGTGCGGGTGACTTCTGCGGGTGCGGGTGGCATGCCACGTACATTCAGTAGCGGCTACAGCGGCTGACTAAAGTGGACGTATTGAGGATGGCTCTAACTAAAGTGATACGTAGTTGCCTTGATAGCAGTTCGTTTTTTATGCACGACATTTTAAATTCAAGAGACGGAGTGCATGAATTAAATAAAGGTCGTCATAAAAGTGGCGAATTTTTGAATATTTATGCAGATTATAGGAAGTATCCGGACAAATTTTATGAGTACACTAGAATGAGTATTGGAACTTTTGATTATATACTTCAACATATTGAAGTTCATTTGAAACGCAGCGTAAAATCCAAAAGAGTAAAACCAAACCAAACTTTCTAAGAAATTCTTTCTTTTGTTTGTTTACAAATTGGGATTTCACGTGTAGACTGTTGTTGACCATGACTAAAATAAAATATAATACAACAAAATTACTGGTGCAGCAAAAGACTTCAGACAAAAATACTGTTTGAACAATAAAAGTTACGGTCCTGATCTGGAAAAAGCTGTTTGATTTCTTCCCATAGTCTTTTTATTACATTTTTGTACTTGTGTTGTGGATGCTTTGACATCCATATAGGTGGTCGGTATAATATTTGTGTGATAAAAGCTCCAGTGTCCATAGTAAAATGCTGCCGCTCTTAAATTCGTCCAAAAAATTTTGACTCGATCCGTCCCACGCTAGCCGTTTTCAACCGCCCGAAAAACCGCTGTGCACCGTGGCCATGCGCAAACTAGCCCATAGCTTTGTTTCCACCCGCCCGGCTGGCCCGCTACCGCTGTCCCGAACCGCCGCCGCCAGCCGCAGCCGCTCTAGCCCGCCGCGCGTGTGTCGTGGCATACTTCATACATTCTCATACATTTGTTTAATAAGCCAACCGCTGCCGCCACCCGCAACCGCTCCTAGTCCGTCTCCGTGGCCAAGCACTTACAATGACCAGTTCGAAAAATAACTATATTTGTCTAGTTTGTGTTTTGTAAAATGTCCAATCAAATGAAACTACACAATTCCAGAAAATAACATTTATATATTCATAACCGTTACGGAACATAAAACCTAAAATATATTTTTTAAACTAAATATTTTCTTATCTCTAAAATAAAAATTCTTCTTGTTTTATACACCACACAATAATACTACATACGAACTGTGATGTCGTTAACCTGATCTATAAATAATAAATGCGTCTTCGAATCCTGGTGGGGCAAATGTTTGTGTGATGAATACGAGCATTTGTCCATTTATTTCTTATTTATTCATTTATTTTTTTACCATTCACAGGACCGACACACTGGATCTAGAAAAACAAACAGCAACACCTGCTACGTTACATTTTTATAATTTATACTGGCTGACCCAAGGGCGGATCCAGCTTTGGCGCCAGGGGAGGGGGGGTCATAAAGTCGTGGTATATTAAATATTGATAGTACTTAAATAAAATCGCCCTGGGTTTGGTCCATCTGTACCCAGCCCAGGGGGGGTCATGACCCCCATGACCCCCCCCCCCCCTGGATCCGCCCTTGGGCTGACCCGGCGAACTTTGTACCACCATATTTTATATTTGGTACAAAGCTTATATCTATTTATAAAGGCCTCTGTCAATGTTTTGTTAATATATTGAAGATTTTTCATAGTCTTCTGTCTCATCCACTCACTTACTTATTTTTTATATTAATTATTTTTTATTAATCAGTTTTATTACCTACCTATGTAAATAAACCTTGCCCTGACAATAACAACACCAAAAACCAACAAAGTGAGAGTCGGATTGGGCACAAAGGGTTTCGTGTTCCGTACTATTATCTAAACAACATCTTTTATCTAGCAAATTAAATATTTATTTATTTTATTTTTAGTATTTGTTGTTTTATCATCTGTGAAAATCACAACTGTATAACTATCACGGTTCATGTGATACAGCCTGGTGACATACATTTCAGGGATTCATTTTTTATTTATAGAGATATTATACTTAACTGTACTATTATATGTAGTCAATCAACCTATCTTGCCATTTTGCGACCTAGTCATTGTAAGATGTGGTCAAATAAATATGTAGTCATTTTACGATCTAGTCATTATTTCATGTGGTCAAATAAAGATCTAGTCATTTTGCGATCTTAGGCATTATGCGATGGAATTAATCAAAGATCTAGAAGAAATGATATGTAGTCATTTTGCGATATAGTCATTAATAGAGACAGACAATCTGAGAACGACCACTTTGGAGCTCGGTTACTTGGTATGAATGTAAAAAAAATAATACAAATCCACTAAATACCTATTAAATTACTGTGGTATCCGGCTGATGATTTGTTCCAATAATGAATCCAGTTTGAGGTTGCGATTCAACCACACGTAGCATGTAGGCTAAGAAGCTGACGTAAGTTTGCTGTGTACAGCCACCATCCAATCCAAGGCCACAGGTGGGGTCCTAAGTTATTAGATAATGTAGATAATTACTTACGGTCAAACACTTTCAATTCGTTCTCCACCTTATACCCAATTACCTAGATATTTTCTTTTTTAATTGTCAATATGTCTCGTTTTTGTTACCTATATCTTATTTCGCTCCATAAACTATAATTTTCTTAAATGTTGTGCAATAGACATAGTATCTAGTATTTATGAAATGTCTACATTTAATAATAATTATATGAATATTAACAATTATCACTAGTGTCAAACAGTATTAACCATAATTATTCTTGTAGTTAGTGGATAGATTGATGCAAACACTTCTGAATGTTAGTTTATTGAATATGCTGTAACAAACTTACCATTTTGTTTCTTCAGATATAGTTAAGTAGAAATATAATGGATGTATATTTTTATGTAAAGAATATCTCCACTGGCTTATATAAATTTATAATTGCATGCACTGTCAAATTACCAAATAACTATCAAGATATATTACTTCATCGCTACATATAGTAGTTGCAGTAGTTGTTCGAAATAAATAAAAAATATCAAAATTATCGTTTATCATTTATTTGTTCCAGAAACCAAATCACAAGTTTGTTGAAGCGGTTACAAAGTCCTTTATATAAAGGCAAATCTTTGGCGTCTGTAATCTTTTAGAGTTCGACATCCACTCACTTACTTATTTTTTATATTAATTATTTTTTATTAATCAGTTTTATTACCTACCTATGTAAATAAACCTTGCCCTGACAATAACAACACCAAAAACCAACAAAGTGAGAGTCGGATTGGGCACAAAGGGTTTCGTGTTCCGTACTATTATCTAAACAACATCTTTTATCTAGCAAATTAAATATTTATTTATTTTATTTTTAGTATTTGTTGTTTTATCATCTGTGAAAATCACAACTGTATAACTATCACGGTTCATGTGATACAGCCTGGTGACATACATTTCAGGGATTCATTTTTTATTTATAGAGATATTATACTTAACTGTACTATTATATGTAGTCAATCAACCTATCTTGCCATTTTGCGACCTAGTCATTGTAAGATGTGGTCAAATAAATATGTAGTCATTTTACGATCTAGTCATTATTTCATGTGGTCAAATAAAGATCTAGTCATTTTGCGATCTTAGGCATTATGCGATGGAATTAATCAAAGATCTAGAAGAAATGATATGTAGTCATTTTGCGATATAGTCATTAATAGAGACAGACAATCTGAGAACAACCACTTTGGAGCTCGGTTACTTGGTATGAATGTAAAAAAAATAATACAAATCCACTAAATACCTATTAAATTACTGTGGTATCCGGCTGATGATTTGTTCCAATAATGAATCCAGTTTGAGGTTGCGATTCAACCACACGTAGCATGTAGGCTAAGAAGCTGACGTAAGTTTGCTGTGTACAGCCACCATCCAATCCAAGGCCACAAGTGGGGTCCTAAGTTATTAGATAATGTAGATAATTACTTACGGTCAAACACTTTCAATTCGTTCTCCACCTTATACCCAATTACCTAGATATTTTCTTTTTTAATTGTCAATATGTCTCGTTTTTGTTACCTATATCTTATTTCGCTCCATAAACTATAATTTTCTTAAATGTTGTGCAATAGACATAGTATCTAGTATTTATGAAATGTCTACATTTAATAATAATTATATGAATATTAACAATTATCACTAGTGTCAAACAGTATTAACCATAATTATTCTTGTAGTTAGTGGATAGATTGATGCAAACACTTCTGAATGTTAGTTTATTGAATATGCTGTAACAAACTTACCATTTTGTTTCTTCAGATATAGTTAAGTAGAAATATAATGGATGTATATTTTTATGTAAAGAATATCTCCACTGGCTTATATAAATTTATAATTGCATGCACTGTCAAATTACCAAATAACTATCAAGATATATTACTTCATCGCTACATATAGTAGTTGCAGTAGTTGTTCGAAATAAATAAAAAATATCAAAATTATCGTTTATCATTTATTTGTTCCAGAAACCAAATCACAAGTTTGTTGAAGCGGTTACAAAGTCCTTTATATAAAGGCAAATCTTTGGCGTCTGTAATCTTTCAGAGTTCGACATCCACTCACTTACTTATTTTTTATATCATTTATTTTTTATTAATCAGTTTTATTACCTACCTATGTAAATAAACCTTGCCCTGACAATAACAACACCAAAAACCAACAAAGTGAGAGTCGGATTGGGCACAAAGGGTTTCGTGTTCCGTACTATTATCTAAACAACATCTTTTATCTAGCAAATTAAATATTTATTTATTTTATTTTTAGTATTTGTTGTTTTATCATATGTGAAAATCACAACTGCCTAACTATCACGGTTCATGTGATACAGCCTGGTGACATACATTTCAGGGATTCATTTTTTATTTATAGAGATATTATACTTAACTGTACTATTATATGTAGTCAATCAACCTATCTTGCCATTTTGCGACCTAGTCATTGTAAGATGTGGTCAAATAAATATGTAGTCATTTTACGATCTAGTCATTATTTCATGTGGTCAAATAAAGATCTAGTCATTTTGCGATCTTAGGCATTATGCGATGGAATTAATCAAAGATCTAGAAGAAATGATATGTAGTCATTTTGCGATATAGTCATTAATAGAGACAGACAATCTGAGAACAACCACTTTGGAGCTCGGTTACTTGGTATGAATGTAAAAAAAATAATACAAATCCACTAAATACCTATTAAATTACTGTGGTATCCGGCTGATGATTTGTTCCAATAATGAATCCAGTTTGAGGTTGCGATTCAACCACACGTAGCATGTAGGCTAAGAAGCTGACGTAAGTTTGCTGTGTACAGCCACCATCCAATCCAAGGCCACAAGTGGGGTCCTAAGTTATTAGATAATGTAGATAATTACTTACGGTCAAACACTTTCAATTCGTTCTCCACCTTATACCCAATTACCTAGATATTTTCTTTTTTAATTGTCAATATGTCTCGTTTTTGTTACCTATATCTTATTTCGCTCCATAAACTATAATTTTCTTAAATGTTGTGCAATAGACATAGTATCTAGTATTTATGAAATGTCTACATTTAATAATAATTATATGAATATTAACAATTATCACTAGTGTCAAACAGTATTAACCATAATTATTCTTGTAGTTAGTGGATAGATTGATGCAAACACTTCTGAATGTTAGTTTATTGAATATGCTGTAACAAACTTACCATTTTGTTTCTTCAGATATAGTTAAGTAGAAATATAATGGATGTATATTTTTATGTAAAGAATATCTCCACTGGCTTATATAAATTTATAATTGCATGCACTGTCAAATTACCAAATAACTATCAAGATATATTACTTCATCGCTACATATAGTAGTTGCAGTAGTTGTTCGAAATAAATAAAAAATATCAAAATTATCGTTTATCATTTATTTGTTCCAGAAACCAAATCACAAGTTTGTTGAAGCGGTTACAAAGTCCTTTATATAAAGGCAAATCTTTGGCGTCTGTAATCTTTCAGAGTTCGACGGGGACACATGTCAATTTGACTTTTTCGGACGTACAATATATGACAAAATGCAAATTTTTGTGCGCTCTTCTAATTATTTTTCCGCAACAACACTAACACTCCCCTTTCATTACATTAAAATTATAATGAACACCATTTCGTCGAGCTGCAAAAAGGGTAATCGACAAACAGACAAACTTTACTACTTTTCATTATACTGTTATGATCTTTAAGTGTACAGATCCAGGCACCTGTGTTGCCATATACAAAAAAATTACAGTGTATTGAGCGATGCAAACTTTGTGCCCGATCTGTTGTTGTCGGTACGTACAATCGTAGAGTTGCCATATTACAAATGAAATGCTATCCTTTTACCTAAACGGGCAACACTGGAGTTACATTGAGCCCACATATTATTAAGTGAATGCGGAGCGCCAGTCGTATGTACGCTTCGATACATATTAAAATTACAATATAAACGATTACAAACAATACAATATTTTGTTCATAAAACTGAGTTCATTTCACTAATTACATACTTATAGAGTAAGATGACTACATTTTGAATTAAACATAAAATTATTATAATAAGGACACCAACTAAAAGATAAATAACCTCATTAGTATCTAAAAAAGATCAGAAGCAAACCAGAATTAGTATTTATTTAATATTTTTCACTGTTACTTGTACCGAGTATATACTGGGCTAAAGCAAATAGTTGTAATCTGAGCCGCTACTGATCCTTTTTAAATAAAACGACCGATTCATTATTACGAAATCAGCTAAACGATACATTTTACCTTAATATTATCGTCGATACAGAATCGTCAAAACAACAATGATAATCTTAAATTACAGAAATTATGACGTACAATTAAATAACAAAAAACATATGTACAATTTAGCAATAAATAATTACAAAAAGAAGGTTATAAATAAAGGAATCTAGTGATTTTGTAAACAAAAAATAATAATAATAATAAATTCAATTTCGAAAATTAAAATAAACGTTCAGAACTTTTGGAATGGAAAACTGACGGACTTTGTAATTAATAAATCGTATCGGTTACGCGTATATTTAATATATATATATAAATTAGCTAATATATTTAAAATTTAGATATATAAATCACTTGAATGACTATCGCGACATATTAGACTCTATTGCAGTTATATCAAAAAACGTTTTCCAAAAAAAAAAGGAAAACAAAAATATTATACCATAACACAAAAACAACTTTGTAATAAAACATCAAAAGTAGGTATGTATATTTCTTGTATATTACTAACACATTACTATACGTTATTGCAGGCTAAATCTAGTTGCCAAATACTAAAATGAACTGCAAACCAGTTCTTGGTTACGGTCGGCCAAATTGATGGTTTGCTACCCTACAGTTTAATTTGATTTGCAATTTTAAATGCAAGGTTTTTTTTCCCATGCAATAACATGCTGTCAAATGGCCTTACACTCTTTTTTTTTTTCAAACATAGAACTCGTCTATTTTGTTTACACTTAGTATTTTTTTCAAGTATTAGACTACTGTCCTGTCCGACATTACACTTGTCCACATTGATAAACAAATAAAAACTTCATTACATTTTACATTTTTCATGCCCAAAGCATCTTTGTCCGGTAGTTTAAATTTGTAAACATAGGGCAACATTACTAAATATGAAAATGTCAGTTCAGTTCGATAATTTTTATGGATCAATAGAGAAAAAAATCTACAGACTGTCATTATTATTGCTTTATATTTATTTTATATTGCTTTATATAGAGAAGTAGAACCACGCAACTGTCATATTTCGGACTAGCATAAACTAACTTGTAATGTCCAATTATAGTTATTAAAACATAAAATAAACAAAACATTTCTTTCTTTCTAATCAAAAGTATAATTTAAAGACAGATACGAGAAGATATCATTTGATTGGTAGGTACAGACAATAAGATATATTAACAATTTATTGTTACTATTCTGAGAAAAAAATATCTAAATGTTACCTGCTGCTGTCTGTACTTTAGTAATAAATAAAAATGAATGATATTTCAACGTAATGCTGAGATTAAATTTCAACACTTTAAAAAAAGTCAAAAACATCAACACATTAAATGCAATACGTTATTCATTAAAGAGATAATTATTTTAACACTATGTATTATTACCGTACTGTAATACATTTACATACGCGCTAACATTAAAAATTACAATGATCTTAATAATCACAACAATATAATTGTGTATTATAAAAACTTTACAAGATGTCCAATATTAGTAGTACCTAACAAAACGCAATTCCAAAGAGGCGTGCGCAGCCACCGAGTTTTGTGAATGGCGCAAAATCAACGTCACTACCGAGCAAAGGAGATTTTAATATATGAAAAAAAGAAATTTTACTATCATCGATACTAGAATTAGTTTTGAGCCAACTGTCGGGACATTAAATGAGATAAAAAAAAGGGAATACCATTTCAAATTCATTACAGCCCATTTTTTTCACAACACCTCGTGTTCTGCTATTTATCGCAGCGACAGGTAAGTTTAAAAAAAAGTCATTAAAGTCAATTATATCATCAATCAGACTTAAATCAGTCTTCGTTTGATTGTCGAAATGGGATAAGTAAACAGTTTTTTTTTCTATTAAAAACAAGCAAAGTTTATTACGCTACACAAATTACATTTTAGTGTTTTACAGTCTTAATTATAATCAATATTTCGGTTAGTATTCGATAGGTTTGGTGTTCAATTTACAGGGCCGGATTTAGGATTGTGGAGGCCCCGGGCCACTTAGGATTTGAATTCTTGTTAACCCATCGAAATGTTGTTGTGGAGGCCCCTGGGGCCCTTGAGGGAGGCCTCAAGATGGGTAGTGAATTGGAAGTGCTTATCAGGGCCATTTGAGATTTTGATATTTCACTGATTGCCTGATTGGAGTGAACAAATATAGATCTATGATTTCTGATATTTAAGTTTAATATAATCAAATAATCATGTATGTTAGATGTACAAAGTACTGTAGGCTGTAGGTAAAGGTAAAAGAGTAAAAAAAATATCAAAGGAAAAGATGTTTACTAGTTGGAATTTGAACATTCCGATTTTCCAAATCTCTATTGTGGGGGCCCCCCGTTTGTGGAGGCCCCGGGGCTTTCGCCCCTGTTGCCCTCCCCTAAATCTGGCAGTGTCAATTTATACTAACTTTCGGTACTTTACTAAATGTCAAAGTGCAGTTACAAAAAAATAATTGATTTTTAAAGAGACAATAAGAATATACACTACTCAATATCGACAACATAACGAAGTCTCTTTACGGGGGAGAAAAACCGAACACAATTCAATATTATTGTAAACAGATATTTTATCGCGATTACGCACAATCTTAAATATTATTTTTAAAAAGCTCGTCAAATTAAACAATATTTCAGTGTGAAATTTTGTCTTCAAATTCAACCTCATTTAGTTTAAAAAAAAGGATCAAATACAATGGCTTTCTATTCTTGAAAGGCGATAAAGAAATTAAAGAATAATATATCACGACTACGCTTAGTACAATAATTTACATGTTAAAAACTAGTTGCACTTTGACATGTTAAATGCAACGACTCACATGTTATGTTTCATTCGTTTTCGACTAATGTAAATGTAACTAATAAATTGTATTGTAAGGAGGACTCGCTAGTTGTTCGGGTTAACATGTCGATTTACATGTTATATGCGATGTAGATGGCGTCGATTTGGTCAGATAGGAATCCGTCGCGGAGGTGCATGCGTTGTTTTTCACCGCGCGAGTTGATTGGCACCACACCTGGGTCCACTACAACGACTACTCCGACGATCAGGTGGTGCTCCTCTAGGACTGTGTTGGTGACCAGAGGGACAAGGTTTAGGGCTTCGCTGTCGTTCCCGTCAAGTTCCACTACGACCACCAGGAGGTTCGTCCATGTGAATACAGCGCTGTGCAGACAATGTTTTGGGGGTTAGAAATTTGTTATCGTGCCTGGACATTGGTGTCAATTCTTCTCTAAGCCAAAAATTTATTTGACAACAGTGTATCCTTGTCATTCACTATAAAGAATGAAAAGAAGAGACTGCTCTTAAATTAAGTTTAGGGAATCGTGCCAGATTCGACATTGTTAATCTAAATTTTAGAACAGTATTAATAAATGGTCGAAGTAAATTAAATTAAATATGACATGGATGAATCTATGCATAATTAAAATGTTAAAAATATTTTAGGTAGTAAAATTCATTAATATTTTGTGGGGGTATAGATTAATTAATAACCATTATTCTGGACTGAGTTTCAGTTATCTATGTCAAACTGAATAATTGCATTAATAGAAATTTCCAAAGTTTTGATAAAGCATTCATAAAATCTGAGGAACAAATAACAATGCCACAGACTAAGAGAGTAGAAAAAAAGAACGGGGTGTTGCACTCACCATTCAGCTATCTTTTTGTGGCACCTCATGACGGAGTTCTCTATGTCGATGGGGTGATATCTCATGCCTCTTAGCATAATAGTTTCGTCTAGAGCTCCCACTACGAACACCGCGTCGTGCGTATCGTGAGTATCTGACACCGCACCCATGCTGCCGCAAGCTGAGGCCAGCGACTCCGTGTCACTATCCCGAGCCATCAGAGAAGTCTCGTCCCCACTCGTATTCACCGCAGTGATCTCTGTTCTCCTCAAAAATCCTAAGTACCCCGTCCGAGCATACACTTCTCCAGTATTGCCCGTCACCAGTTGAGCGCTAAAATGATCAGCGTAGTCGCTCTCATCACCGTAAATAGTAAAATACCCGCTCGCGTTGTGCGGTGATTGCACCCAAATCTCGCCTAAATGCGAATCTCCGCATTGGCCTTTCGTTTCTGGATTAGCTGTGATAACTTTTACTCCGGGTAAGAGTTTTCCAGATTCCATCAGGCATAAGGAATGCGGACTCCCACGTTCCACCAGTGAAACTCGGTCGTTCCGCAGAGCTCTCAGGTCTACGTAGACCGTAGATGGCTCGGGACTAGAAGCGCCTTGTAAGCATATGGCTATATTCACACGACAACCGAACGAGGTAGACACAGCACGAGGACTTAGGCCAAGCGCCGAAAATAGTTTGGAGAACGAATTCGTCAAATTGATACGCGGTCGCTCTTCAGCGACCACTACACAAGTTCTTACGCAAGCCAAGTTGATCCCCTTAGATTTCAATTGGTTTACAGAGCTTCCTAATCCTTTAGTGCATAACTCCATCACTCCGTAGGAACAAAACGTATCGCGTACTTTGTATTGAGAGACAGCACTTAACCAAAGAGCGGGGTTGATTTCGACCTCGGAAGGTGGTATAAGGATAGAATGGTGTCCTGAGTAAATGCTACTTAAACACCAGAGAGCAAATCCTAGGCCACAATAGGGGTCAAGACATAGGGCTATGTGCCTGGATGGATACAATTCACAAGCTATTTTCATAGAGCGACACAGTGATGTGACGGCAGCGTGCGACATTTTAATGCCTGCTAACATTCCGGTGGTAGATACGCTGAAATCTAAATATGCAAGCATCTCTGCTGTGGGTGCTCTGTAGAGGATTGGTAGTTTCTTTTTCGGCATGTCGTCAGTGTCCAGGGTTATGGGCCACGCTTTACTGTCTAGTACGTTGCTAGCTTCCTTAGAACGGAGAAGTTTTATCACAGATTGGTTTGAGAGGACTAGTGTGGCTTTGCTGACATCGACGATCATTCGTACTGTTGGTAACGTAGTGTGAAGGTTTTGTGGATGTGGAGGCCGAATGGTAACGGGAACAGCGCCGACGTACAGGCAACCATAGAAAGCGCAAATGAGATCTAGCCCAGGTGGGAATATTAGTGCCACGTGGTCCCCTGTATTGACACGACCCTTCTCCAATAGTAAGTTTCCGATTCTTTCAGCTTTTTTATGCAACTCTGCGCATGTCAGCACTTTGGCAACGGCCCCCTTTGAGTTGAGCAAAGTGAATATAACATGGTCTGATGTGCTTTGTGCTCGCCATCTTAGGATTTGAGATATAAATTGATACTGAAAAGAAATACAGAATGTTAATAGCCGCAAAAGTGTGATTTAGTTGTGATATATCTTATATAGTGTTGAGAAAGACTGGTAGTAAAATGGTTTTAACTGAAAATGTAGTGAAAATATGTGAATTTTACAAAAGGCGTCAGACTCTAAAGAACTGGGGTAACTTTTGATCAAATCTAAAAAAATGTGTTTGGATTGTAAAAATTTGTAGTGAAGATCGAAATGTGGCAGAAATGTATGGTTTAACATAAAAGTTTATAAATGTATGTATGTCTTTTTTATTTATAATTTTACAGGAATATGACTTACCTTTCTCGCAGCGTCAGAATCGTCGGTATATCCCATGTCACGTCCTTGTGCAGACGCTAATCGATTACCTTGCACTAAGTTGCCAACTATTACTGAGGCTGGGCCAACATCTAAAAAAATAGCTTATCATTTACAAGAGACAGATTATTCATTGAGTCATGATCATATTTACAATTTTTGATCAAATCCTAAGCACATGTCTAAGAATACATAAGTTTAAACTGAAAGAAAATTTTATCTATAATATAAAAATGAATCGCTAAATGTGTTGCTAAGCGCAAATCTCGAGAACAGCTGAACCGATTTCTATATATATTTTTTTTAGAATATTCCTTGAAGTACGAGGATGGTTCTTACGCAGAGAAAAATTAAAAAAACAAATGCCTGAAAATGTCAAAAACAACGCTTTTCAATACTCCCATACAAATAATTCGTAATAATACTTAAAAGTCAATTTGAACTAATACCATACCATAAATTTTAAATGTTGCTGAAGTGATTCGGGAAGGCATAACAATTGAGTAATGTGAATAAAATAATAAAGAATCAATAGAAGTTTGAAAAAGGCAAATATATCATTTTCAGTTTTTTTTATAATTATGAGGAGTCATTTATTTAGACACTACAGCTTTACACCGAAGCGAAGCGAGGGCGGGCCACTAGTATCAAAATAAAAATATGGGGATTAAAGCAATAATGTTGTGTAGAGATGTGTCAATATGATTTTTATTTTAGTTTTTCATATGAAATTGTAGTTCCTGTTATGTGTATGCTATGAGCCTTACCAGAATGGATTTCCCTCGGTTTCGGTAGATTCGTAACACAAGTGTGTGGGCACATAAGCACGTTGGCTGGATGTAGAGTGCCTTCTAAGAATCGCCTCTTGCACTCGCTAAGGTGAATCCCTCCTAAAGGCGTTTTGGGTAAGTAGTTGGGTTGGACTAACGCCAGACAGTAGATGCCTACTTGGTGGATAGAGTCCACCGCTTGTAGGACTCGCGACATCCATTGGAAAGACTGTTGGCAAAAGTAGGAAAAGTTTTAGTCACATTTATTTATTTATTTAATATGTCATAATAATTGACTTTAAATGAAGACTCGCTTAAACTTAGCTGATTTTTATGAAAACCAAACATATATTTTCATTTGCAAAGTTTAACAGAAATTGAATAGATTAACCAAAGCAAAAGAATGCTATCATTTCTAAGAAGCATGCAAATAAAATTTAGTTCAAGAAATTCTGCTCCAATATTTGCTAGATTGTTAAACGTTTCGTTGTTTATAAAAAACATATCAATTATATTTTTCTCATAAAACTTCTTTCTTTTGGTAATAAAATAGGGCCAGATTGACAACGAGGAGGCTTATTAAACATATGTGGGGGCGAAAATAATTATTTGACATTTGTAATTTTATAATTTTTATCAGCTTGACCAACAGTCTCGACATCTAAGTTTATAAAATTAGTTTTCATAAAGCCATAATAAGCATGCTATAAGCACCAAAGCCATGCTATAACTTTTTGTTGAACAACAGTTGATATATAATTTTTGATTTATTAGCGACAATATTACTTGGAAACTATGTTGTATTCAACTCTGCAACGGGTGCCCTTTCTATGGCAGAATCACTTGGCATAATCTTCCTTAAACGAATATTGGTAAGGCGTATTTTTCACATAATATATATATATTTTTTTATGTTTAGGGGGCATACGAGAAGACGGCTCACCTGATGGTAAGTGATCACCGTCGCCCGTGGACACTTGTAACACCAGGAGTACCACAAATGCGATGCCGGCCTTTAAGGAAGGACTACGCTCTTTTTTTGAAGGTTCTTGGGTCGTATTAATTATTAATTGGCCAAGTGTTTTTAGTCCAAATTAACAATATAATATTTTTTAAGATGGTAGAATTTTATTAGGCATAATTACATTTTGGCAAAATTTTAATCTGCATAATTTCGTTTAGCATAAGTGTGTTAGGTTAGGTTAGTTTTGTGAACGAACCTGAGCAAGCCATCTGATAAATCTAATATATACAATTCTCGTGTCACGGTGTGCGTAATTGAACTACTCCGAAACGGCTCGACCGATTTTCGTGAAATTTTATATGCCTTTTCAGTAGGTCTGAGAATCGGTCAACATCTATTTTTCATCCCCCTAAATGTAAAGGGTGGTCAAGTCAACCCAAAAAAAAAATTTTGTAGATTTTTTTTTTGTTTTTTATGATACATCATACAAAAATACATACATCCCTAAATTTTCACACATCTGCCACCAACCATTTGCGCTGGGACAGCTAGTAATAAAGCTAAGGAAAATTTAAATATTTGTATGCCGAACGACGAATCTGACTGAATTTTCTCCCGATATCATGGTTCTGCTTCTGAATTTTGTGGATAGTAAATGTATACCTAAAGCTGATTCTGACTTGCAAAATTATGCGTTTGAATGTCTCCATTCGCTGTTTTACTCCATTCGCACTCACAACCGCACACTTCGAAAAAACAATGAGCGTACAGAGATCGCCGCCTGCTACGATATTGATAAGCGGTAGCGTGAGCGCCAGCGGTTCCACGCCGAACCTGTCTTCGTACGGGGATGATGACCCACATATAAATATTAACTTAAGAAAACGCAAAGAACGTACAGAAATACAAGATTATAAAAATGATTTCTCAAATTTCCGCACAGAAATAATGTCGTTCCTGGAAACTTTCGGTAAGACACAAAATGATAACCTAAGTCAAATAAAAAACGAAATGTTTGAAATTAAAAACGAGATTAGAACAATCAAGTCGGCGACAGATAATCTTACACAAAAACTAAAACAAATCGACAATGAAATAGAAAACATTCAATTGAACCATACTATAACTCAAGAAAAAATTAAAAATATCGAAGAAGATCTATCTCAGATGATGAAGAATCACTGTAACGAAAATTCCTTGATAAAATCGCTCGCTCCTGAACACGAAAATCTCATTCTTGAATTAAAGGACCGCTGCGAACGAGAAAAAAATATTGTGATTGTCGGTGTAACGGAAAAAAATGATAAAAATTCCAACTCGAGACGAATTTACGACGAAGAGGAAGTTATCAAACTAATATCATTATTGTACGAAGATTGTCCAAAACCAATAAAAACAATAAGGTTGGGTAAATATATGCCAGATAAAAACCGACCTTTAAAAGTCTGCTTTGCCAGTTCTGAACCAACAAAATATTTACTGCGAAATAAAATAAAACTGCCTACAAATATACAAATGTACTCCGATCAAACTCCGAAACAGAGGCGATTTTTACTTAATTTAAAAGAAGAGTTGCAACAACGATTGGATAATGGTGAAAAAAACCTTATAATTAAATATAAAAAAGGAATACCAACAATCACAATTAATGAAAACAACCAAAAAAACACGTAGAAGCGGCAGTACAAAATGAAAAATGTTGTAATAAAATAAATAGATTAAGCCACCATTTAGTAAAAACGTATGCGGACATTACTTTTATACCCTCGTCTTTACGATTTTTTTATGCTAACTCGCGTAGCATTCGCAACAAATTCGATGAAATAAAATGCATATTGAAGGCAATACCGACAACTATACATATACTGATATTTACCGAGACATGGATTCAGTCGGAAAGTGATGCAAACTTATATAGATTACCAAACTATGCACATGTATACAACTATAGGCAAGATCGTGAGGGCGGTGGCGTGTCTATTTATATTCACAACAGTATAAAATATGAAGTGACTGAGGAATTGTCAGATGATGGGAACCATTATTTGTGGATCTACATTGACAAATTGTGTTTAAACATTGGCGCTATTTATAAACCTGGTAATACAAACCTAAACGCTTTTTTAGAGAAATATTCTTTGCAATTAGAGCGGCGAAAAAGATCAGTTATTTTCGGTGATTTCAATATAGATTTACTCAGCGCGGACCAACAAATGAACAAGTATGTGAGCGAAACAAAAGAAACCGGATATGAAATAATAAATAAAATTGATAAAAATTACTGCACTCGTGAAACTAGCACCACAAAGACAATATTGGACCATGTTTGTACGGACATAAAAAATCACACATTTAACATGTCGATAATAGAATCATCCCTTTCTGATCACAAACAGATTTTTGTTCAAATTGGTAGTTTGCCGCAGCAAGTGAATAAAAAAATATACTACCAGGCATTAGACTACGAGAAATTACACAGTACCGCCGTGAAGGCTGACTACATAAACGACACTAATGATTACAACTATCTAGAGAGTTTTATCACAGAACAGGTGTGTAAGAATAAAGTGGAAAAAACAAAATACATAAACCCACCCCAAGAAGACTGGGTATCGAAAGATATTATTGGCTTAATTAATTCACGTAATATCTTATGGCAACAAGCAGTAATGACCCCTAGAGATGAAAAAATCAAGAAAAACTTTATTCAGCTACAAAAACAAGTGAAGACCCTTATCAAGATACGAAAAGACAACTATTATCTCTCATTGTTTCACAAAAATCAATCAGATCCGAAGAAAATGTGGGAACTAATAAACAACTTAGCTTCAAACAAAATCAAGGCAGGTAGTGCTCCCTCAAAATTAATATCGGATACCGGACTTACTATAACTGAAGGTAAAGAAATCTGTAATTTGTTTAATTGTTTCTTTTCGACCATTGGTCCAAAATTAGCTGGACAGATACCGACCACTTATCACCAGAATACCGGGAATACACTTATGTTTAATAGTGATTACACACACAACTTAACACTTAACGAGCTCAAACCATGTAGCACAACTGAAATATGTAATATTATTGACAACCTAGATAGTAACACTAGTACTGGTCTGGATGGAATAAGCACAAAAGCAATCAAGTGCCTGAAGGACGTGATTGCCGATAGGTTAGCGAAATGTATCAACGAGTGCTTATTGCGCGGTGTTTTTCCCGATTCACTAAAAGTTGCTAAAGTTAGTCCCATTTATAAATCCGGAAGTAAAACAGACCCTAGTAATTACAGGCCGGTGTCTGTCCTTCCTGTCATTTCAAAAATTTTTGAACGTGTTTTGTATGACCGCCTAAACACTTATATAACAGATAAAAAATTACTAATTGAACAACAGTACGGCTTCCGTCCGAAATCGGGAACGCTGAATGCTGCTGTAGACCTAATTACAAAAATAAAAACCAACATTGATCAAAAGAACATAGCTTTAGGCATTTTCATCGACTTAAAAAAATGTTTTGATACAGTAAGCCATCAAAAATTACTACAAAAACTAAATAATATAGGTATTACTGGCGCCGCTCTTGATATGTTTTCATCATATTTAAGAAATCGTCATCAAATCGTAAAAATTGATAATTTCACTAGTTCTTCGTGTCACGTGACTTTCGGCATTCCTCAAGGGTCGATTATTGGCCCATTGCTTTTTTTAATTTACACAAATAATATCGCTAAAATAGGACTCAAAGGGCATATAACCTTGTATGCAGACGACACCTGCCTGTTTTATTTCGGGAAATCTATACACGACATTATACACACCGCGCAGCAAGATCTCGACATACTAAGTGAATGGTTAAAATTTAATTTACTAACTATCAATACGTCTAAAACATCCTTCACGATCTTTTGTTCTAAAAATAAACATTTACCAAATTTTACGCCACTAACTATAAATAGCGAATTAATACAACGATCTTATCGTGAAAAGTATCTTGGACTGTGGATAGATGACAAACTTACCTGGAAATGGCATATTGATCACCTTAAAATGAAATTAACTTCATTATTAGGAGCATTACGTAAGATAGCTAGCTGTATACCAAGTAAAGTTCGTAATATAATATACAATTCTCTAGTCAAATCACATTTGGAATATTTAATAGAAGTATGGGGGTCAGCCGCTGCAACTTACTTAAATCCACTACAAAGACTACAAAATAAAATTGTTAAGGTGCTATTTCGTTACCATTATTTAACGCCAACAAAAGAATTATACAAAAAGACTAATTTATTTAATCTTAAACAAATATATACATATTGCGCATGCGTCCTAATAAAAAATATAACTACAAATTCCATCCAAACCAATATCACATTACATAAAAAGATTTACAAGCATAATCTTAGAAACAAAAATAAACTTCAACTTTGTAAAGCACGAACTAATTACGGACAAAAAACGATATTATTTGAGGGAGTACAGATGTACAATGGGTTGCCAAGCGACATTGTGGAATGTGATAGCAAAGAAATGTTTAAAACTAAATTAAAAGAATACGTATAGTCACTGTAAGGAAAGTTTTATATTTCACTTCCGCCTAAGGAATAATCGAGTCGATTTAGTTTTATTTATATTTTTTAATAATATTATTGTTTTGTTATTTACATAAGAATAACATTGTGAATGCTCATAAGATCAAATAACTTACTATTGTTAACTTACTATTGTTGGCTTTGAACAATTAAGTCATAAAACAAGAAAGATTACTTTTTAAGGGTGTTGAACTTAAGTATTAGTATCAATTTTGTAACTGAAATATCCGATGTTCCAAAAGGAGCAATAAGTAATACACAACTGCATGTTATTTCTATATTCTCATTTTAAGTGGACTGTATGTCGTTATGGGAAATAAATTATCTTTGAACCTAATGTCTGATAAAAAAGAGTGAATGCCTAATGATTTTAAAGTTGCTGCCATCCCCTGCTATGCATAATAATATTAAAAGTTCTGTGATACAAACTAAACCCTCTGGTACACGCAGTGCTACCATCAATATGATAAAAGCTAGTCTACGACACTTTGATTCAACTTTGTTCATGTACTAATGTTCACTGTGAATACGGGGTTTAATACTACAAACAATCCGGACTCTAAATCTATATATACATATTAATTTTTCCGATTAAGGACCGATTACATAAAGTTTTTAAATTTCTCTAATACTTTGTAGAAGTTGCTTAGAAAAACGAAAATTAAAAAGGTGCGTAGAATTTTTACGTACAAGGAAGCAAGTACTTTGTGATATTTGATAAACCATGATAGAAAATCTGATTTAATACGGTATTTGACAGTATTAAAAATTAAGTGCCAATTGTTAGCATCTGTGTTTAGAATGAATATTGGCAGGGTTTTTTACAATTTATACAAAAAAAAAACATAATTTTACAAAAAACCCACGAAAAAGATAATAGTTTTCTTATCTATTGTCACGTGACCCAAAACGCTTGGGATTGGCGGAGCCTAAAATGAAGTCACACGCAAGTAAACTTCCGGTTAAAGTGACATTACATTGTATCGTTTGACATTTTAATAACAGTCGTGTGAAATCACACACTAGTAAGACGCCCTATTGTCCAGAAAATCGTTTTCGCGGCAATTTGAAAATGGAGTTTTTGATTTGGTTATTTTTACTGAAATACACAACTGAATGATGAATATCCACTTTTTACGGACTCCATAAACATTAGTCAATAACGTGAGATCATTTCTAACACTTGTCAAATACCCTATTGAAGGGCTATAGGCCGGCCAGGTATCCATTTATACGTACAGTATATAATATTATTATCATCAATTTTAATTACAGATAATGGATATCGTTGCAAAGCTGCTTTTGCAGAGAAAGCCCATTAATTGGTGTTCAACGTTGCAAGCAAACGTTATTGTGTCCATCAATACTAATTCCTGTTTCGACTAATCCTATAATGGGATATCATAGAATAATCTTAATTACAGTTTCACATCGCACTTAACGAGGAGCTCGATGGCGCAGGTTAGCGCGTTAGGCTGCGATCGTTGAAGTTAAGTAACTTTCGCAGTGGTCGGTCATTGGATGGGTGACCAAAAATCTTCTACCCCGAGTTCCTCCGTACTTCGGAAGGCACGTTAAGCCGTTGGTCCTGGCTGCATCTGCAGTCGTAAGCACCCAATCCACACTGGGCCCGCGTGGTTGGTCATGGCCCCATCTCCCTATTCCATCCATAGGGAAGGTCTGTGCCCCAGCATTGGGGACATTAATAAGCTGATGATGATTATCACACTTAACATGAATGAAATTAAGACTAATTTCTTTTTCTAAACAGTCGGGCCACTTGCTTTTGTCAAGTGTGAGTGATAACTAATAACGTTTGCCTAGGTTTGGTAACAGATATAAATACATAAATAATATACATTAAATTGTAAATATTTATAGAAATATGTATGAAAACGATACAAATGCTTGTATTCTTTATACAATCATTTGCCCCACTAGGATTCGAACCTAGGACATTTGAGTAGGCGGCAACTTGAAAGCCAGTGTATACCACTACACCACGAGTCGTAAAATTATACTTAACTTGTAGGTAAGTTCCTTCAACCACCATTAAATATTATTATGGTGTAACTAACCTCTTTTTTTTACTGCCGAGACGCTGTTTAGTTACGATGCAAATGCGTTTGTCTCACAGCACGCGTAGAAAAAACAACGGGATCCAGCTCCCGTACCTATATGAACTTCATCTACTTCACTGCTATACTTGCACAGCAAAGAAAGTTCACCTTTACTGTGAAGTATCGATATCGAAAGAGCATATGCGCTCTCCTCGAAGCACGCGCACAGAGAACACCGCGATCCTTCCCCGGTATATGAACTTCTTCAGTTCGACACAAATACTTCAAACAAAATCCACCTATATTAGAAGGAATCCAGTATCATTATCGTATGACAAACCTCTTCTTCCCTGAAATCGGGTCGCTGTTCGGCCACGATGCAAATGCGCAAGTCTCGCAGCACGCTCATAGGGAACACCCAAGATCCTTCCCCGCCGTGAGCATTTCCATACCACACAAAGTTCACCTTTATCGTATACGGGCATCATTATCGTATGACAAACCTCTTCTTCCCCGCAGTCGGGTCGCTGTTCTGCTACGATACAAATGCGCTCGTCTCGAAGCACTCGCACAGAGAACACCGCGATCCTTCCCCGGTATATGAACTTCATCGGCTCCACCGCCAGTACTGTGGCGATTATGTCGTCCATGTTATGTTTGCGGCCAGTCACCGTCATGAGTCCATCGCGAGATCCGCACACGAACACGAGACCTGATGGACGAGGTTGTTGGTCACTATAAATCATATCAGCCGTACGACGGACGCACACTGCTAAGCCTCTAATGAATCTATTATGAATTATGAAAACTATGATGTTACAGACTCTCTACTGAAACAATTAAAACGGTAGTCTTCACCGAAAGTATGGCACCGAACCTTCGGAGTAAAACGCTCGTTGTGTATTACAAGTAACATAAGATAGGTATATTACTTTTGGTGTTTTACGCATTTAATAATTATTTAAGTATTACTCTCAGGGACCTCGATTTAATTGAAGTTTCGTCAAAGTTTTCTAGTATAGTCATTGCTGAAAAAGTTTTAGCTAGTGTCCGACCGAAAGTTCGGTTTCGGTTTCGGCCGAGTTTCGGCGCCATTTTCTGTTTCGGCCAAAATTGGCCGAAAGTTTTTCCGAAACCGAAACTGATTTCGGAAGTTGTCGTGCACGCTCGCCTTACTTCGTATCTCGCACAGCAGTCCATATCCTATATTAAGAAATGCACTTTATTATATTGAGATAAAAGAGATTGATGATTCTTCTAAGTACAAATACAACTGAAGCCACGGCCGAATATTCGGTTTCGGTTTCGGCCGGAAAACCAGTTTCGGTCGGACTCCAGTTTTAGCATCTACTTTAATGTTATAAACTCTAAAAGTTAAATGACAGAGTACGGAAGTAAGAGTGATAGGACACTACTGATGACTTGTGACACCAATGCGAGTGCTAATCGCTGGAATTAACTTTCACGTTACCGAAGATAAGAGTGAAATAACACTGCCCTGTGGTGTTTCTCTCGATAAGTAAAGTTCCCGAGCTGCACTGGATAGCTGACTAGATAAACAGAGTTGAGAGTGATGCGGTAGCCACTAATTAGGTGAACAACATGTGTTTGCTACCTGGGTGCGTTAATAGGTACCTATGAAATTGTCGTTCTGCCGTACTGGCTATTTCAAGTCAAAAAAATTCTTATTTTGCTAAGAATTGTAAGATTTTAATTCAAAAATTATTTTTATTTTTAAAATATGAAATTCTTTTTTGAAAATAGTCATCTGTTTAATGGTTAGCGCTCTGTTTTCAGCGCACTTGTACGTTTTTCGTCATCATGGATCCGTTAAAAAATCGAGTGATTGTGAAGTAAGTATGACGTCGTGGCAACAAAGCGGCAGAAGCAGCACGCAACATTAACGACGTATACGGAGCGAACACTACGGTACTAACGAACGCACCACCCGTTATTGGTTTGCCCGCTTCCGTTCTGGAAAGGACAATGGGCAAAACACACCCAGCTCCGCCAACAATGTAATTAGTATGAATCGATAGATCTATGAAAAACTAACCTATTTTATTATGACATCTAAAAAAATATCCCGGTAGTCAAAAGATATGACACCGTAAAAAAATAAACTGGTAGTCAAAAGAACTTTATAGTACCTTCTGTTTATATTATTAGTAACCATAATAATATGCCGTTTCGTACTATACAACCAGATATACGATAAAGCCTGCCGACCATCCTGCGCTTGCGCTTCTGAGCCACAACAAAACGGTTTATGGAGGTTTAAGGACTTGCAGTTGCAAATAGTCGACTCATCTTACTTCGATGTGCTTGTGCGCTCCCTGTCACTTGATTGATTTTTATCACACGCTTTGGACATTGGAACACGATTATCGGTTTTGTCAATTAGTATGGCTAAACTGGAATCATGTTTTCTCCGAAGCGGGGACAAGTTTGTGTAATTTGTGGTCGCTCTGTTTTACATAAAAGGTAATTTACTATCATGAACAGACTGTTTGGAAAACCTCAACCCATGCGGGGATTTTTGGATTTCCTTTAGCGCGGCAGAATAACTTCCTTGCTTGCACCTTGTGAAGTACTCCCATAATTCTTGAGCCCTCTATGTACGGTCGAACTAACTAAATTAATTCCTTTGTTTCATTAATGTTCGTTCGTTATAGTACTTGCACCTATTTAACTTAAAATAACTAAAGATGCCCGGGATTAAATTTTATGCGCTTTGGCACAGATGATCATGGCTATAACACCTTTCAAACAAATGTAGTTTAAGCCGTGGCGGACGTGGGTGCAAGTCCATACATTTTTGCCCATTGTCCTTTCGGCCTAAGAAATAGACCCCGTGGTCGATCGAAAACTTTAGTCGACAATGACGAATTAAAGGCGATAGTGGAAGCTGATATACTACAGCTGAATTAACAGAGGTATTTATTTTTAAAATCAAAACTATATTGGTCCATTTGCGTCAAATTGCCAAGGTAAAAAAAGCTTTACAAATGGGTGCCCCGCGAATTAAATGATCGCCAGCGCGAAGTACGCATCGAATTGAGTCTTGAACTACTCAGCAGGCACACAAACGAATGCATATTGAATTGCATTTTTACTTGCGACGAAAAATGGATTCTGTTCGACAATTGCTCCTGCACGTCAACACGCGACCTCATACTGCACAGCAGACAGTCTCCAAGTTGTAAGAGCTGGGGTTGGAAGATCTCCGTCATCCATCGAACTCACCAGACCTTGCCCCTACAGAACTTTCAACTTTTTCCAGAATTTGGATATCTTCTTAGTGGGGGGAAAATTCAATAACCGAGAGACAGTTAATACAATTTGTTGCCACAAAACAATATTTTTGAAGAATTTGTTGCCTTCCGTCCATGTGACTTTTTCAAAAATGGCATCAATAAGATATCACTCTGTTGGCAAAAATGCATTGATTGCAAGGGTAATTACTTTGATTGTTAAAAATAAAAAATATAGAAAAAAAGTCCATTAACATGAAAAACGCCACTATGCTTTCGGTTGGCCAGTGCGTAATAGAAATATATTATGATAGAGGTAGTGGGTAGTGTTAATATAGAACAATAAAAAAAACTACTTAAATTAAAAAAAACGACTTTCGCTACTGCATCCAATTTCTATTGTTGATTTCTATTAGTACAATACAACCTTGTACTCTGGGGTACATTTACGAGATAGTTACTTGAAAATTTCAATTTCTTACAGCATACTCAACCAAAGATTATGATTTGAATTCTATGGGTATACACACATAAGTGGGCCGTTATTAATAAGCATAGCCGGACGGTAAAATCTAGTATATGTAAATGAATATTCGAGAAAAGACCACTATGCTTTCACTGATTATAGTCTCTTATCTAGGCAAACCTAAGGAAATAGGAGAATACACTAAACTCACCACCAGGTCCCAGGAATCCCAACAGGCCACTTCTCACGTAATACTCTTCGCCTATAGGCTCCCCGTCCGAGTCCAACGGCCTGACCCTGAACACGGTGTTGGTTAGGCCCGGCAGGCCCCAATATCCGGACCCAGTGGCCCCAGACAGCACGCAGATCTCGCCCACTTCGTCGGTCTTGCAGAGGAACGCGGGACCTTCCATTTTCACCACCACAATCACGCCTGCCATTTGGATCGCGATGTTAAACTTTAACACAGTTGTCATTATGACCATACTACCATTTCAATTTAGTTATGCGAAAGCGTTAGTTATTTTGCCATAAAATATGTAGAATATTCTAATGTATGTTTAAATAAAGTAACTTTGCTAAGGCAATTTGGAAGAGGCTCTGGTTTAGATTTATGAAGTTTTATAATTTCAGCGTTTTATAGAGTAAGATCCCAAGACTGCCAGACCTTAATTATTTCCCGATGGACAAAATATGGATAATCGAGTAGTATTGATGTGTACAATGAACGTAAATATACTCGCTTACTTATGCTGTGGGCCAATTTTCAGGTATCAGGTGGCAGAGGCACGTAAAAATTTTACTCACTTTACTTACAGTCTGGGGCCTGATTTTTACTTATGTTGCAAAGAATATTGTAAACGATTTGAAATGAATACAGCCATATTTATTTATTGCCAGATAATTTAAATGTCGGCAGCAAAAAACATAAACTTTCTTATTTTCTGAATAATTTTGATAATTAGATAATATGAAATTATTTAATTATTTTAAAAGGCTTCCTTAACATTGTTTATAAGATAACTTTAATTAAACTGTTTTAAAGAGGCGCTTATTAACCATGACAGCCTAAACCTTTTCTTTGTAATAAGTGCCTTTGTAAAGAGAGAAAAAAAAATACGTGTCCACTACTTTTGATAATCTACCTGATAGACGAAGGAAAAAAGTTGGTCGCCATCCCTATTCTAAATAATTCTAATAGCCGATCACTGCATCGCTGTAATTGTGGCGCATTATGTAAATCACATGCGACATTTGTAGTAATAAAAGCTCAACGCACAAGCATGACCCACCTAAACACCACTGTAAATAAACTTACTTACTGCCTATATACTCACATGACGGCATGACTTGGCCGCAATCCTGCAGTGTGAGCGATGTGAGGGAGTTTTCGGCATCGACTCGTACGACGCCGTACGACAGTCCAGACATTGATAACACACCCCTCCCTGCAGAGGAGCCCCCTCGCCCCGCCCTTCGCACGCACACAGTCAACGACTCGCTACTACACGCGCAAGGACATATAGCATCCCCACGTACACCTTTGGAAGACAAATCTCCAATGAGATACGCTTGGATCAGTTCTTCCAATCCATATTATACAAGTTTTTGGGAGTAAATTACACTAACTGGAAATAAGACAAGGCGAAGTTCTGAAGTGTGAATGAGACAGAGTTTTTGTAGTTGATGCGTATGACCTCGTACGAAAGATAAATATTTTAGGAATGTGGGAGAAATTAAAATTAAAATCATTTTAAAATGCTTATCTTTCAATCATGTTTCGGAAATGCTTGAATAACATTTGTAAAGTGAATGTTCCATGCCGGCACTTCACTTGGCTATTCGTGTTTGCTATTTGTAATAATATTATCAGCCTGTCTTTATCATACAAAGATTGAAAAGAAATCGGTGAACATGCATAAAAAATATCGTGCGTGCCTTTGAAATTTGAAGGTTTCCCTCGATTTCTCCGGATTCCACCATCAGATCCTGACTTGGTTCCAATGGAACCACCTCGGAAGTGCACTCTTTTGAATAAAAAAATAATTTTGAAAATCGGTCCACAATTGACTGAGAAATCGGTGAACGTACATTAAAAAAAATTATACAGTCGAACATAGGACCTCCTCCTTTTTTGAAGTATGTTAAAAAAGCAAACACGAATAGCTCAGTGAAGCGCCAGCAGTACCGTCTTCTACAATCTCTACTAAACGTATTGTGACCTTGATAGGGTTGCCAGATGGTCGGGAATCGTCTAGATTCTCCCGACATTTTAAGTGATCTCCAGACTCCCGACAAATAACGAAATCTCCCGATAAACGAACAGATGATGCACCATGCACCTTTCATTTACCCTGTGCTGCAGTATTATTTGAAAATAGAACATGAGTTTGGGTTGCACTGTGAAGGAGGGAAAGAACCGCGCGTGAGGAGATGTCCGGTGATAGGGGGAGGAGTAGAGGTTTGTTTCCCCCGACAATAAACCCAAAATCCCGACATTTTAAAATGTTATCTAGATACTTTTAATTCTCGATCTGGCAACCCTAGATCTTGCACAGTGAAGTCGCCTCACCCTTGGTCTGGAACACTGAGAGGAACTGGTCGCACGATGACAGCGACCAAGGATTGGCACCGTCAGCCACGAGCAGCATCCGCAACGAGCTGAGAGAGATCTCCTTGTGGTCGCGCGTCGCCAACAGACCCCAATGTAAATCCCGAGACTTCACTATTGCCACTGACGCCCTACACAAATTTTAGATTTGCTCTACACATAATCCATTTGCATTTGATTGCTGTAGCTAAAACACGTAAAATGAGTCGTACTAAGTTTAGTTTTTATCTAGCTCAATCTCAAAAATACTTAAAAGTACTATATTCATGAGTAATTATAAAATTATCTCCATTTATTATTGGAAAATAATTTATTTTGATCAACTATACATTGCATACCTACAGGTCAATATAAAAAGGGTGTATGTCAATACTAACCTATACTTGGTGATCATATGCATCCATGAGGCCGGGCTGACCTTCATCAGGGCATACGGTATGAATATGACGTGCATGCCGTTGAGAACGCTGGCAAGCACCGCGTGCCAGAGTCCCGTCTCTCGCTTAAAGTCCAACACGCACACCATATGCTCTCCTTCCGTGTAGTTGCAGGCTACAGACAGCATGCGGCAGTGGGCCAACATTGACGACCTACGACAAACGGTCATCATAAAGAATATCCAACAATCACGTCCAATGACAGTCATCATCATGAATGTCAAACAGTGCCGCCCTATGATAAATAGACATTATCAAGAACATCCAACGGGGGCACCCTATGACAAACAGCCTTCACCAGGAACATCCAACAACGCGCTTTGGCAAATAGTGATCAGGAACGCCCTATAACCAGGAGAAACAACCAATAACGCACTGTGGCAAACAGTTATCATCAGGATCAGCTAACAGTGACGCTCTATGACAAAGTCATCAGGAACATCTAACTGTGAAGCCCTATAACCAACGTCATCACCAGAAACATCCAATATAGCTCTATGAAAAACAATCATCATCAGACACATGTAAGAGTGATGCCCTAAGACAAACAATCAGTCATCAGGAATTTTTGGAAGGAATTATTTCTAGTAAACCTTTTCTTTAGATTTAAATCGAGCAGATTATTACTCATTTTTTTTTCATTAGATGTGTATATAGTTATACTAAGTAGTCTGTGGTTAATTCGTAGCTTTCAGATTTCCATTCAATGATATATCACTACAGCATATAAAAAAATCTGCATCTATGTTCACAGTGGCCCATCAATTTAATGTAATCTACAGAAAAAATATTAAAGCCTCCCGATCAAAATCAACTTCCATATAGGAAAAAGCTTGAATAATAACTTCATGTAAGTATCTTGTGGCGCCACCTAAAGAAAAAAGCTTTCTTCACTTTCGAAATTTGCGTGTCTACGAAATCATTTCAAACAGGTTCAGACAGCCTACAGATGACACCACTTGTATATTGGAAGAACTGATTTACAATAATTTTATGAAAGTACAACTGGAAGCAATTTAAATTAAATCCTCTATATTATATAAATTATTGTACGTTGTTTTAAACTTTCACAGTCACTAACATTATAGAAAATTGTTTTTGCGAGTTCCGGAGAATTCGGCACTGTTGTTAGTGCCATAGTGTCACAGCTTTCGAGAAAAATAACTAGGTACTTCGGTCCGCTTTATGGTTAAGTTCTGCTATATTCTGTTCTGGGTTTGATATTAACCTAAGTCATAGAGAACGGACTGCTCGTTCCTGGTCCAAATGTAAAAAAAAAACTAGACAGATAAGTATTAGAGAGACGAAGCGATCTTGCGGGCAATAACTTATACATCAATGGGCAAACTTTTTCCTTATCGTGCCAATATTTACTATCAGAATCTATGGCATGTCAACATTCTGCTGAAGCCACCTACGATATTTAAATCAAATTGAAAAATAAAACTCAGTATCGAATGACCCTCACCCTGCAGCCGGGGGGTAAATTCGAAAGGTAGCGGTTCGGCAGCGGGGTGGTCCTTGCCGGAACATATAAATAAAATTTACTTTTTGGTTAAAACCTTTAACTTTTATGAGAGCCGTAGTTTGCCCTTCACTGGGTGACTAGACCATAGATTTCACTCTTTCTAAAGAATAGTCGATTTCATACTAGTGTCGCTCAATCCATCTCTGTATATGTCTATGATGTAACAAATCTCCAAAATACAGCGGTTAAATACGTAAGCTCAACAGATGGCGTAAGTAACTTTTTTCTAAACAGTTTGTATAAAATTACATAGGTATTGTTTTTTAACCTTTTTGAGTGGCATGTTTCTTCTAACAGTGAACCGTGTCTTGGTGGTTATGGTATTCGTAAGTAAAAGAAGTGATGGAGGATAATAAAGGATAAACTTCGTAATTAAGAATGACTTTGGTTAGGGAAAGTATAATCATTCCTTACGTATTTTCAGTGACATTATGTAGGTACGACATCCCCAAGTGTCCACTTATAAATCTCGGACCAACTTAACAAACATTTCGCGGTAATGTCAGTAACGTGACGTAGTAATATAATGTCAATAGTTATTCCCCAGATAATGATAAATGTCAGGTAACAAAATGGAGATCAAATTTATAGGCGCTGCTATACCAAAATCAATATTATGAAATAATGACGGACGTGGAAATGGATTAAATTATGTGGTGGGAAACTGCCTTTCCGATATTATAGTTAGTTTATGTATGGAAGACTTCCACAACACTTTATTTTTACACAGTGATTTTTTATTATCAATTTTATTCAGCTTAAGCGTAATGAACTTTGATGCTCTTAATAATATATAAGCTAAAATCGGCTATACGCGTGAATATTCGAAAATGTAATGAGCAATAGTGTTATACTATAAATGTAAATTATAGTGTAACACTATTGCTCATTTGTATGTTTTCCAAAGCGGTAAAATTAAAAGTCCTTTTTAAAATGAATATATTAAACAAAGGTGTCCGTTAAAATCTAATGACTGTAAAATAAAGTATAAATCACGCCAAGAATCACCGTATATGTCAATATTTTTTGTACATTTGGGCCAATTTGAGCAATCTCCTTTAGGAAAACTAATTATGGTTGGGAACACCGAAGGCAAAAGATCGCACGGTCGTTCTCCAACAAGATGGACCTACCAAATCAAAGATTTATCCTAATTTTATACAGTGGTAAGAGAGGCGCTGGACAGAAACTGGTGGCAGCAGATCGTCTGCTCCAGATGCAACCCTGACGCTGACAGCGATCCATAGACATGAGGGACTGACCCCCAGAAAGAGAGATTCGAAATAAAGTTTATTTCAATTGGCTAAAATCTACTGTATCCTTGAAGACAACAGCTCATAGGTTTCGATCCGGGCGTGTTCCAGCAAACAAATTCGGGTATATTGAGAAGAAAGTTGACTATTCTAATTGTACGGATTGTGGAAAAACTGACGATTCATTACATATTCCATCAACAAATATCCAACCTTTCGGGACCTAAGAGACCAATTAGTTGAGGATTTCAAAATCAATAAACAAGATGTGATGGGATATTCCATTGCTTTCTTTCAGAGCTGACCTCCAAAACAGCTTTATTAATTTTTAATTCGCAGCAAAAACTTAATTTATTAAATATATGTGAATTTTCGGAAACATTAACACCAATTACTAATAACCCTCGAAAATGTATTTTTTTTAACAACTACTGCAATGTCGACGATGCGCTAGAGAAAACGGTTCAAATTTGTATGGTATTCAGTTTCCGACAGACTGCAAAGTTTTATAACACGTAGTGCACTTAATTGTAAGTCGTTTGACCAAAAGCTAGATATTTTTTATTCCCTTTTTTAATAATAATAATTATATTTTTTAATATTCATTTATTTATTGGCACGTGGAAAGTTTATTTATCTACTGTTTGTTGCCAAAGTGTCAAATACATTCTATTCAATAGGTAACTAAAGCACTGATAACACAGGCCCACAAAAAAAAGTACCCTGCGCGAAAGACCAGACTACCTGAACTTTATGTTTTCGGGATCGCTGAGTCCAAATATGGTGCCAGAATAGCGAAGTTGGTTAGTCTTTCGCGCAGGGTACTTTTTTTTGTGGGCCTGTGTAATTATTCTGATCATCGCCCATTCTATTATTAACATTTGACATATTGATTTAGTATAGATTATAAGCTGCCACAGATTAAAAATATGACGTGATTTATGACTAGTTTGCCAGAATTCTTACGAAATTGTTAAATTTTCAAAATAAAGAATTGAAATTAATCGGTAAAAATAAAAAAAAATATTATCTGTTCATGTTATTGTATAAGTTAAGATTTGAAATGATATCGCCGCCGGTAACCAACTACCACTTTTAAACAGTCTACTTTTGCGTACAGCCAGCGCAGTAGAACGTCATCTACGCATTTTTGTCAACAAACCCTAGCACACTTGAACTCAAACTTAATTGAACGTCGAATAATGTTACTGAATAATACGGCAGGACCAAGCAGAGAGCAAGACATTTAGCGGCTCACACTAGAGAGCGAAAAGCGAGTGTTCGGCTAACTCGGTGGTGAGAAATGAATTGATCATATAAAACGATTTTATTCTATTTGTTGCAAATGAACATGAAAACATAGTTTTCAGAAGTTTTGCAGTCTCTTCAATAGTAAACATACACCTGTAAAATAAATACAAACAAGCTGTGAAATGTTGAGAAACAATAAATATTTGACAAAATTTGACAAGCGAGAATTGTTTGCTGTATGATGAAGATGTCGTCGCTGCAGTCAAGATACGTTAGGGCGTGTACACATAGCGATCAGTTTTATAGGTCCTTTATTTGATGGCGTATGTAGTTGTATGAGCGAGTTCACATTAAATACTGATCCGCTTTATCGGAACTAAACCGCGGGAAGCTTTGCACGGGGCCAGGCGAGGATGCGTGGGGTGCGGTGTGCTACACACCGGTGCCAATGTGAATATTAAATTCCGTAGCGACGGATCCATTACAAATGATCCTGTAAAAACGTACGTTTTATGTGAACTCGTACTTCCTTAGTCACAACTTGTTCTCTAAGATCGGATATAATTATGTAGTTTGTATTTAATAGGAGATTGTAGCATGTTTTTTTTTTGTTGCATCTTCTTTTCAATTCTTTGGTCACTGATATATTTATTGTGGGCAGGATATTGAAGATATAATGTAAAAAAAATGAAAGGAATGTTATCTCAAAATTATATTTTTGTGTAACAAACATTTTACTTAATACACAGCCGTTTGTGATGGAACTCTGCACTCTGCCTACGTATGCGGTGTCTGCCTTATACTAATCTCTGCATCTTCGGTGGAGAAACTCCAAGCTCAAACTTAAAAATAATTTATTCAGTTCAGGCTGTTACAAGCACTCGTCAATGTCTAGAAGCTACGCCTTCTGTTCGTATATCTGCGGCGGAAGACTTTGTACTGAGAGTGGAATAGTTTGCTGTGCCTTGTTTATAAAGCCACAAGTTGTAATTCAGCAACGACTGAGCTCAAGTAGTCGTTACAGCAACTATTGCTTCCGCGTCAGCTACCTTCGTAATAGGCTATTTGACTGTATGAAAAATAAAGTTTCAATTGTTGGCACCTGTATTTAAAATGAATATTAGCAGCGAATTTACTATTATGAGAGGACAAATAATTATATCTTTTCTAAAAATTCATTAAATTGTTTTTTTTGGTCTATGGTCACGTGACTAAAAACGCCTCGGACTGGCGAAGACTAAAATAACTTCCGGTCAAAGTGACATTACATTTTTATTTGATTTTTTATTTTTATTTTATTTTTATTTGGGAAACAAACAATATTTTATTACATTTAGGTAAATATAGATTAACATACATCAACAAAGTTTCCACTAACAATTAGTACAGTTATGAGCAGCTGTGTATTTAATAAAAAATCATATAAAGTTAAATTAAATACGACATTAATTGAATTGAATTAACATTGTATCGTTTGACTGTCATTGTTGTCAGTCGTGTGACGTTACATACCAGTGAGACGTCTTAATGCCTAGAGAAACGTTATCACGGCAAGCTGAAAATGGAACTTTCGATTTAAAGAAAATTTTACTAGAAAAAATTCCACGCGGACCAGGCAGCAGCAGCAGACGGGACTCGAACCCGCACCGCACCGCTATCCGCGCGAAGGCACTGACCATTACTACCTACCGCAGCCTTAATTGTCCGTGTCGAATTTTCTTTAGTATTTCTTAGGCTGCATGGCTAAGTTTAGATTAAAACACACATGTAGCAGTAAAATGCCTAATTTTTTTTGTTACTGAAATACAGAAGAGATTGATGAATATTTTTTATGAATACCAAAAACATATAATGCGATTCAAATAAGAATAGGAAAGCCAATGACCTCCATCTGTCAAATGTCACTTTTAAAGTACAATTTGCAAAAAAAATCTCGGAACACTTTTTTAGCACTCAACTAATAGAGCTAACTCAGCTCTAGAATAAAAATCAAACATTTTTAAACAAACAATAAAAAATATTGATAATTAATATTGGTTGATACTTTTTTTCATTTATTGAGCTTTGGCTATGTATGGTTGATAACCTAAATCGTCAACCAAATGTCACTTTATGATGTGTTTAGAAACTCGATTTAAAACTTTCGTTTACATATAGGATACATGTCCGTATGTGACCTGCATGATTATTCATAACTACTCCGGCGGTAATGCAGAGATGAGCGGAATTGAAGAGCTAGATTCTAATTAATGTTTTTTCTCACACAGTCATAATAAAGAAATATTATTTAAAATTGGTTGTTTTTCCCTCAATCTTAGTAAATTAATTTTATTATAAGATCTGATGTTTTTTCTCACTTAATCTCAGTAAATAAGTTTTATTAAATAGAATTTTTTTTTGCTCACTCTACTATTTGCTTTGAATTGACAACTATGATGTCAAAATATGGCGCCCAGTCGGTCCTATTCTTAGTTGAATCGCATTATACAAAAGTAACGTGAGATGGTTTCAAATATCCTATTTACAGTCTTACAAAAAAATTAAGTAACCAAACTGCTGAATCCTTTATTTGGAAGACCTTTTTGTCGCCACCTGTCTGTAAAATGCCAGCTTACCTGGTGACAATGACGCCCATAGCAGACCCGTCGGCCGCAGACGTATGTTCTATATGGGCAGGGCTGTCGTCTGCGGGACGCGGGGGTGGGATCCAGTCTCGAGGCGGTCGCGGCAACTTCTCCGTGGAGACCCATTGGAGGGACGGCCAGCCACGAAACGATACCACGTCACCGGACGAAGTTTTCGGTAGACCTGAGGAAGCTCAAGCTGTTATACATATCTTGGACAGACCTACAGACCTCTCCCACTAGATTCTGCCTCACTCATATTTTTGTTTGAAATCTAGATTTAGAAGTGTGGAGGCCCTGGGACCTCTTGATTTTATGCCTGTTGTGGTGCCCCTCTCTTGTGGGGGGGGCGGGGGCGTACGGATAATTTTGGGGGTGGGCACCCGCTTGAAACCGACATAACCGACCTGAGATCCGACGGAAAGATGAGGTTTCATAGATAGAGAAATATAAATAAAAACATAACTATAATTGCTATTTCTTCTTTCAAATGTTTTTTTCTAGTAAACTTTTCTTTAGATTTAAACATCTAGCAGTTAAATGCTTAAAAATAAATAAAAACATAACTATAATTGCTATTTCTTTTTTCAAATGTTTAATACTTGAAAAAGTATTCTGTTGACATTGTGGGTAACCTACAATGCGAAGAGATGGCGCTGCCTTGCAGTTTAAGACTAGGAAAATTTCGACGCGGCCAATAGGGCCGTGGTAGCATAATGGTCAGTGCATTCGCCCGGATTGCGAAATCCATTTTGTGAGATATCCGCCTTCTTTAAATATTTTCGTCGTTAACATTAAAACGTTTAGCCCTACAGAAATCCACTTATGCTTAAATTAAAGCTAAATGATTACTTTACGAATTCATCTTAACGATTTTTTTGTAGGATGAGTATTTTAATCGATAATCTGGATGCGGAATCTGGTGTCTATTAGTCCTAAAGATTTGAAGTGCCATGCATATTGTAGAGGATTTTGTATTTTTTTTAAAGTAGACAGTGACTTTTACGATAGGATTTAGCTTTCAAAAGTTAAAAGCGAGAAGCCGGATAAAAACCGAACATTTTAATGTTTTTGGAACACCTCGCAGGAGGTAGCACAGTTCTTTTGAAGCTGCTAATTTGTTTCTACATAATTGCTAACTATCCTGTCAAAATACCAAAAAATCAGTAAATTGGAATTCATTGCAACCTACAAGTCTTATATGACTGGCCTACTTATGGGAAAGTAAAATATTCCTGTAGCTTTTGTACATATATTTTTCCCATTTATTTCATCCAGAAAATATATCACTTGTATACAAAATATTATCTTTTAGCCAAAGTCAAAATCAATCTACAATTGAAAACAATATATGAAAATACAAATAATACAAATTATATGAAAAATGTAAAATAATGTTATCTTCGACTGATAGGCGATTTTGTTTTGAGTACAGCTGAAATTCTGATTAAACAAGTGCTGTTTTACACGTGTTCAAATAAGATTAACGAATTGTATCACAATTTGTACATAATAATAAATAAAAATTTATTACATTTAAAGTTTACGAATGTTACGCAGAGCTAGGGAAGGGAATAGGGAATTCGCCAATTAGGCAACGACCTCGATGAACATGAACAACATCAAGTGCACGAGTAAATAAAAATAAATTGATTTTTTTAGACCTTCCGCTGCCGCTCGATATATTTGGCGCAGTCGGTAGGATACCCACGGGTTATTTAGAGTAGATTTATCCTATTTTATCAAACCCTAAGCCGCCCGAGTGGCTATCGCGCCGCGAACCGGGTATTCCGAATCTACTACGGGCTGCAGCAGGAGGGAATCCAATCATCGATTCAACTAGAAAAAGATACCAGACAATGCTGTAAGTACCTTGTCTCTTTCAAGTAGTGCTTTCCTTGTGTCCTAGTATATTCATATATTTTTAGTTTATTTTATGTTAGGATTGTCCTGTTAGTCTTATACGTATATAATTTTCTTATAGTGTTTTATACATAGTGTTACTTTTAATCTGACAAAATTTTTCATCCACGAGCTTCCCGTGATAATAGAAATTTAGGAAATAGTAGGAGTAGTTACATGGACGGAATTAGAAATATAGATCAGGATCAGAATCAGCACCAGGAACCCGAATATTCAGTCATGGCTAGCGACCCCATAGATATTATTTTCAAATCACTGAGGCTGGTGCCCGAATTTGACGGCAACCCCCATGTACTAACACGTTTCATTAATATTTGCGACCAGTTGGTCATCGCTCATTTCAAAGTGACTGTAGGTAACGAATTAAACAATTTGGCTCTTATTAACGGCATTTTGAACAAAATAACAGGTCCAGCTAGACTTATTAACTCTAGTGGTATTCCCGAAAATTGGGACGGTATTCGAACCGCATTAATAAACAATTTCGCAGACCATCGGGACGAAACTGCCCTGAATAATGATCTGTCTATGCAAACCCAGGGGTCAAGTACCCCACAGGAGTTTTATGAGCGATGTCAAAATTTGTGTAGCACTATAATGACTTATGTTACTCTTCATGAGAACGTTAGTACTACAATCGAGGCGAAACGTACGCTTTATAAGAAACTTACTCTACAAGCGTATCTCCGCGGATTAAAGGACCCCTTAGGATGTAGAGTCAGGTGTATGCGCCCCGCTACTATAGAACAGGCTCTCGAATTTGTGCAAGACGAGCTTAACACACTTTACATGCAGGAACGTAACGAAGGGTCCAGTAGAAAAGAATATCAGCCTCAAGCCCCTAGGAGTAGTTTCAACTTACCGTTAAATAACTTTGCCAGACATCAAATGATGAATCTTCCTGGACCGTCCAGGCCTCCACCTATGCACCACCAGCAAATGCAAGGTTGGAAACCGAATTGGCAACAAAATCAACCACATGGGCCCAGTAGAACTCAGCAGATGTTTAGGGCTCCACCACCAAATTACAATCCCCAGAGTAACGTTTTTAGAATGCCTAATAGAACCCCGCAGCAACAAAATTTTAAATTCGGTGCCCCGCGTCCAATAAGTGGCGTTAGCCACTTTGTATCAAAGCCATTACCCCCTTCAGGGCACGATTGGTGGAAATTCGGAAACCCACCGCCTAGCAACTACTTTAAGAGCCGCGAAGTAAATTTTAACGAATTCAATTACGACTATAATCCTTATTATGAATATGACTATAGCCACGTTGATCACTATTATCCCGAATATAATAATTATGATCAGTATAACGAATACTGTAGGACGGAAGAACCGTCATGGTTTGAGAGTGAAAGTGGTGGTCACCCAGTAGAGGAAGTTGAATAACAGCCTCCCGTGTCTGACCAGGAAAATTTTCACAAAATGTCCAAGTCAGACACACTAAAATAGAGGTAAACTTTCACATTAAAGACAACTTGGCTATATTCAGATAAGCGAGCCCCCATTGAAATTTTTAATTGACACAGGAGCAAATCAATCCTTTATTAGCCCGCAAGCTGTTCAAAATATTTTAGCCATATACCGTTGAATTACGAACCCTTCCAAGTTACTAATGTTCACGCCACCAGTAAAAACGACCATTCAATCACTCTACCTTGTTTCCCTGAATTTAAGGAACCGGGAGACATTACATTATACATTTACGATTTTCACAACTACTTTCATGGTTTGTTAGGGTTTGATTTACTCGACGTGTGGAAGTCTAACATTAACTTAAAAAATAAGTTCCTTATTACTCGCAGTGCAACGATACCCATAGAAATGTATGACTCACGTAATGCCAATCTATATGAAGAAATTATTCCCGCTAATACTTCAAAACTAATTCGTATACCTATAAATAGTCAAGATGGGGAAGTACTTGTGAATGATCAAACTATATGTAATTGCCTAATTTCCGAATGTTTAACTCAAGTTAAAAATAATAGAGGCTGGGTAGAAGTCACAAATTCCTCCCCTAACGACATCATATTTTCATGGATCGTCCTGCATCTGCAGAGATATTTAATATACAACTTGAGAGTACCGATATTTCACCTGACCGCGTTAACGAAGTTTTATCACGTCTCCGTACCGATCATCTGAATGCTGAAGAGATAGCTAATTTACGTCACCTTTGTGCAAATTATGCGGATGTGTTTTACCTTGAGGGTGAACCTTTAACCTTCACCAACAAGATAAAGCACAAAATAAGAACCACAGATGAAATGCCGGTACACACTAAAAGCTATCGCTATCCTTACGTCCATCGACAAGAAGTCCGAGACAAAATCGAAAAGATGCTTACGCAAAACATTATAAGACCCTCGGAATCTGCATGGAGCTCCCCTATTTGGGTAGTACCCAAAAAGGCGGATGCATCAGGCAAGGTTAAATGGCGGCTTGTCGTGGACTTCAGGAAAGTGAACGAGAAGACTATTGATGACAAATACCCAATCCCGAACATCACAGATGTTTTGGACAAATTGGGTAAGTGTCAATACTTCACTACCCTCGATTTGGCCAGTGGATTTTACCAAGTAGAGATGGACCCTGTAGACATACCCAAGACTGCGTTTAATGTAGAGAATGGCCACTACGAATTCTTGAGGGTGCCCATGGGCTTGAAGAATTCTCCATCAACCTTTCAAAGGGTGATGGATAATGTCTTGAGGGGCCTCCAGAACGAAGTGTGCCTGGTATACCTTGATGATATCGTGGTATATAGTACTTCCGTGCAGGAACACATGGTCAATCTCGAAAAGGTGTTTAAGAAACTACGGGAATCCAACTTTAAAATACAGATGGATAAATCTGAATTTTTAAAGTTGGAGACCGATTTTCTGGGTCATGTCATCTGTAAAGATGGTGTTAAACCAAACCCTAGTAAAATTGCTGCTATTGAAAAATATCCACTGCCCAAAACGACCACGGAGATCAAACGTTTCCTCGGTTTGCTAGGTTATTACCGAAAGTTTATTCCGAATTTCGCTAAGTTAACCAAACCTCTTACACAATGCTTAAAAAAGGGTGTCAAAATAACTTTAGATGAAAAATATATCACTTGTTTCGATCATTGCAAAACCCTATTGACCAACGATCCCATCCTCCAATATCCGGATTTTTCTAGAGAATTTGTTAACCACTGATGCCTCAAATGTAGCTATAGGTGCTGTCTTATCCCAGGGTCCCATAGGCTCCGACAAGCCCATTGCGTACGCGTCTAGATCGCTAAATTCAAGCGAACTTAACTATTGTTACTATTGAGAAGGAGCTTTTAGCTATAGTCTGGGCCACAAAGTATTTCAGGCCCTACCTGTTTGGCCGTAAATTTAAAATTTTAACCGATCACAAGCCCTTACAATGGGTGATGAACTTAAAAGAGCCCAACTCGCGTCTAACCAGATGGCGTTTAAAGTTAAGTGAATACAACTTCACAGTCATTTATAAACAGGGCAAATCTAATACCAACGCGGATGTCCTGTCTCGCGTTGAAATAAATAATGACGAAATTAGCTCTATTGTCGTAAACCCTACAGAAAAGGCTCCCTCTCTCGATGATTCTAGAACCATCACAGCTCCGGGCTTGGATGATTCCAGAACCATCACAGTACATACAGAAGAAGAAAATCCCATATTAGAAGTCCCAATCACAGATGACCCCCTGAATAAATTCTCTAAGCAGATAATTCTTAATATAGTTGGGGACATCAAAGGGCGCACTAAAATAACGAAGCCTTTTGAGACACATACACGCATATCTATTCAGCTTTCAGAGTCAAATCTCGAAACAGATGTAACTAATGCTATTAAAGAATATGTCCATCCAAAAATTAAGACCGGTCTGTTGATAAATCCGCCTGAAGGCATGTACGCAATAGTTCCTAATATACAAAAAGCTTTTAAGAATTCCGCTATGAATTTAATGCTTACCAAACGCGAACTAGAAAACGTAAAGCAAGCAAGATATAATTAAAAATATCATGATGGTAAAACTAACCATCGCGGTATCAATGAAACCTATTTAGCACTCTCTCACAAGTATTATTGGCCAAAAATCCGTGAGCAGATAGTAAAGTTCATCAACGAATGCACAGTTTGCGGTCAAGCTAAGTATGACCGCAACCCCATCAAGCAACAGTATCGTATAGCTCCACCTGCAGCCAAGCGGTTCGAGTTAGTCCATCTAGATTTATTAACAATCCAAAGCGAAAAATTCCTAACTATTGTAGATGCTTTCTCCAAATACGGACACAGCTTACTATCTGAGAGACGGAACAGCTATTAGTGTCGTGCAAGCACTATTACAGTACTGTACGCATCATTCTCTTCCAATTACTCTGGTTACGGATAATGGTCCCGAATTTAGCAATCAACTTTTTGCATCACCGCGTAGCACCGCATGCTCCTAATGAAAACGGTATTATAGAGAGGTTTCACTCGACTATATTCGAACATCTCCGCATTCTAAAAATTGATAAAAAGTCCGAGTCAGTTATAAATCTCATGCCGTACGCCCTTCTGGCTTACAATAGTACCATACACAGCTTCACCAAATGCAGACCAATCGAGGTAGTTACGGGTCATTTCGATCCGCGCGACCCTTTTGATATAGATCTTACAACACATTTGTTACAACAGTATGTTACGGACCATAGAAATAAGATGAAAAAAGTCTATAATCTAATCCATGAATCTGGCACCTCACACCGTCAGGAGATAATGGAGAATAGAAACAAAGGTCGCGATGTCTAGGCTGAGTACTCCCCTGAGCTGCAGGTTTTTATACAGAATCCGTTTGCCTCTCGTCAGAAGCTTGCTCCACGGTATACTAAGGATGTAGTTATGGCAGATCTCCCGATACATATATACACTAGGCAAAAACGTGGCCCTGTCGCCAAATCCCGTCTTAAACGAGTACCTAAAACCGCGCAATTGTTACAGGATCCTACTGGCCCTACTGATCTTCCTACAACCAGTACTAACGCAGGAGATAAAACTTGAGAGTCTGGACGATGGACCCGGTTTGTTACCTTTCAAACTAGGCCCTGCTAATGTCGTATCTGGACACCATTCATTCCTACAATATGTAAATTTTCAAGATATACAAAGTAAAATAATCTCTATAAATGATCAAATTGTCAGTATCAGTCCCGATCTAACAAATAATAGCACTTCCTCGCTATTCGAACCCCATATTAACTATTTAACGAGTAAACTCAAAACATTAACTAAGCAATTATTAACTTTTGAAACCAACCGTGTTAAAAGAGGGCTTATAGACGGATTAGGGTCTGTAGTAAAAAGTATAACAGGTAACCTAGACTATACAGATGCGTTACATTATAATAATGCTATCAAAAGCCTGCAGGATAAAGAAAACGCTATAATATCTGAATCAAACAACCATGTAAGCTTAACGAAGGAATGGTCATCTCGATATTCAAAGGTTATCGATAGCATAGTCTCCAATCAGAATAAAATTGAAACATACGTTGACAAAATTAGGAATAGCTTAGCATCTAATGACCACGACTTAATAAAGTATGCACATTTAGCCCAAGTATTTCTCATCTTAGGAGATAACGTCGACTCGATATCTCAAGAGATAACCAAATTGCAAAGTAACCTAGCTTTTATTAAAAGTTCAACGTTGCAAAATTCGCTTATAAGCCCCGAGTTAATTCGAGATCTAATTAGTAAAATTAAGGCATTGTACGGTAACAGTTATATAATAGATTTAGATATTAGAGAATACTATGATATAATTAAAGTAGGTTCGTATTATGTAGGAAATAATATTGTTATAGTATATAAATTCCCCGTTATTATGCCCGATATCTATAGTTTATATAAATTATCTATTATACCAAATAAGAATCACGAGATCCTTAGTCCTTTGTCCCCATTCCTTGCTGTACACTCGAAAGATTTCAAGTACATAGAGGCAGAATGCCCGAAGACAAGCAAAGGGTATCTATGCGAAATGATGCAGAACCAGGGAAGCCGATCATCTCCAGAATGCATTCACCAACTCATCATCACTCAACAAAGGAGTCCCGTATGTAACCCGATTACAGTCTCACTGGAAAATCCAGCCTTCGAGGAGCTCGACGACAAACACTACACCATCAGCTTTCCGAGGCCAACAAAGGTACATCTATCCTGCGGTCAAGATCTACATCGGATACTCCAAGGTAGCTACCTCATTATGATTCCGCACAAATGCTACGTCGAGACACCGGAGTTCCTAATCACCAACATTAAGGATCGCATAAAAGGACAAGCGATGAAGATTATGGACCTTCCAGAGAAAACTAACTTCATACCACCAACGATACCTCCACTCAAATTGACCTCAATTAAATTACATCATCTACACGCAGCCAATTCTAAGATAGCATTACAGACTCCGTTACAACCAGCCAGCTACAACGAATACAGTCTGTATCACACAACTATCCCAATGTATGTATTACTATTCGGCGCATGTGTGCTGATTGGCATCATAGTGTATCGCCAGTACCTAAGAAAGGCTAAAGATGGAACAGATAAATCTCAAGCAACTCATCCCAGAACGCTATTCCCAGCGCGTCAAGATCAAAGCAGCTTCCAGCTCAATTTACGACAAAAGTCTTCAATAGTCGCTGTACTACGGGGGGAGGTGTTACGCTGAGCTAGTATAGGGAATTCGCCAATTAAGCAACGACCTCGATGAACATGAACAACATCAAGTGCACGAGTCGCTGACGCCGCGCAACGTCACCAGCGGACGGCAGCGATCACCTCATCGTGGCAATTTCGCAAGGCATTCTTGTACCTACCATCGGAAAAGTCTCATTTCTTTATTGTAATTGTATTTAATTATAAGTTTTATAAAATAAATTGATTTTTTTTAGACCTTCCGCTGCCGCTCGATATATTTCGAATACCGGTATAGTAAACTATTTCCACAAAATAATAAACTACGCATGTTCATCGATATATCTACTCATTTATTCACAATAACAATTGGGGTATTTAATGGTATTTAAGCAATCACTTTAGCAGTTCCACGAAAGCAAAGCAGATATTCAATTAGTGTAGCAATTCCATGTACATTAATGAAATAAAATGATCTGGAATCCGGATTGGTTGGAAATGATGATTTCAACCATCAAACAATATCCATTATCCGTTTGCCGATTCACAGTCAACCACTAATCAGACATCAAAATACCGCCATGTCAAATTATCTGCAATCGAATGTGGATCTTATATCAATCGGAATTAAGTCCGTACGAGAACTTTGACAGTTTCCAATCATTAAACCTGTTGCTGACTGTGCAGCTAATAGAAATATTACAGATTAAAACGGATTTGCTACTTTCAATTTACAAAAGCACCTGAAGTACTCAAATCAATTACCATATATACATCAATATCTTTAGACAGTAATCAATCGATCAATTACCAACCTAAATATAAGCTATATAAGCATTCAACAGTTTTTTTATTTCAGACCGTCACGAAATCGGCTTGTTAAATATAAATAACGGTATTTAACTTTATGAAAAAAGCATTTTATTCTAATAAAAATATCGGACACTTTTATTGATAGGAAAATGAATCAATATATGCAAACTAAATAAAATACGATACGGCTGGTACAAAACAAAACTTTCCGTGGAATTGTCAATGGAATCCATACGTCGAAATTCGGAATAGTAATTTTACATTCTGCTATGAAATCGACTAGGTATTGGCACGTAATTTTCTATGCGGTTACCGGTAATAATCAGAATTGTAAACATCGCGGAAAATAACCGAAAAATAAATAGTAAGAGTAGGTATGTTTGTCGAGTCACGTTTTTAACTTGTTTCTGTACAAACAGTCAAACACAAAGTAATCACAAAAAGGCAATTTTTCCCAAAGGTTTTTAAACATATAAAATGAAGTTCAACGTTTTTTGAAAAAAAAAAAAACTCAGATTTCTGCGAATGTTTAAGTAAGGATAAAAACCCTCTTATTACACTGTAGTATATAGGGTGAAATTGAATGTTTCTATGAAACTTCGTGAGATTGTTGGGTTATGTGTATAGAGTATGCCTGTCTTTTTTCGGATTTTTTTGAAGTATATTTTTTTCATGTATTTATTTATAATTTGTGTATTTTAATGTCCTTTCCTCGTTTTGAGTAGTTATTCATTTTAAACAAACAAACTTACATATCCAGTGAAAAACAACTAATAAATAAGCACTTCTAAAAAACGGAAAAACATTGAAATTCCACCGCGGGTCAACGACCGACCGCGCCCGCCAGCCGTTGAGTGAGTAGGTACCTAACTCTACACAGAGCTCAACTGACTCGTTTGATTCCACACAATACAATATAATCGTCTTAGATGCCTTTATTGAAATTGAAATAATAAGCACAAATGTCATCTTCTCTTAAGCAGAGAAAAACTTTATAAGTTAATAATAATTTTGTCACGATTGGAAATAGGCAAATGTTAAACAAAAAGAAATACTTATTGCTTAATACTTGGGTCAGAATGAAATTTATAACCAGGTATTCAAAAGTACTTACGAGACCGGCGATGTCGGTAGGTACAACGAGGAACGAGGAACATATTCATTTTTTTCACTAGAACTTTTTATCAAATCAATCACACTGGTAGTACACAATTAGTTGTTTCTAATCAAAAAGTATTTACACTAGCAATAAAAAGAGACTTAAATTATTATCTGCAAAATTGTTGCTCTAAACCACCATTTTGCTGCAAACAAAGGTAGGCATGTTTGCGGACGTGTCTTTTCACCTTTTTTAAAGTGTCCCTATCACTACTCACTGCACAAAATGCAACTTCTATGGTTTGGGGACTCATTCGTAAACCAAACCTACTTCGTCACACTCGCGATAGCAGTACACCATCTCTAAATATTCTTGGTTTGTATACCGAGGCATTATGAAATTATCACAGTGTATGTCACCAAGTCAAAAGATGCGCACGCTCACGCGCGATTGATATACTTGCGACTGCGTTTTGCATGTAATCAAAGCAAACGTCCGCGTGCGGGGAAGAGGGGAGGTGGGCGGAATTCACATCATCAACGACGCCGCAACCGGCGCTAGTTGCCAGCGTGCGGCGCGCCGCCCGCCCGTGCTTGCCGCAAAACAACATATTATTATGTGTGTGTGTGTGTGCGTGTGTGTATGTGTGACTGTGGCTGTGATTAAATGTGTTCGGAATTTCATGACGTGGGCAAATCAGACACGAAGAGTTCCTTCCTTCACTAAGCTCGTAAGTTATACCGATTTGCTCTTAATTTTAAGATTTATTTTATTGATTAATTACCTGTGCTTTATGAAATAATATTCAAAGGTATTGTGTATCAGTGAATAAATAATTATAATATAGCATCTAAGACTATTTTATTGGATTGTTTTTAAATAGTGTGGATCAAAGCGGAGAGTAGGTAAGCGCCGAGTCATTTGTGCGTGTGTGTATGTGTGACTGTGGCTGTGATTAAATGTGTTCGGAATTTCATGACGTGGGCAAATCAGACACGAAGAGTTCCTTCCTTCACTAAGCTCGTAAGTTATACCGATTTGCTCTTAATTTTAAGATTTATTTTATTGATTAATTACCTGTGCTTTATGAAATAATATTCAAAGGTATTGTGTATCAGTGAATAAATAATTATAATATAGCATCTAAGACTATTTTATTGGATTGTTTTTAAATAGTGTGGATCAAAGCGGAGAGTAGGTAAGCGCCGAGTCATTTGTGGTACCTAGGCGGCCGCCGGTCGTCGCCCCGACCGGCGCTGATCTCGACTGGAGGCATAATGAAGGCATTCATTAAGTTTCCGTTTTTTTAGTAGTGCTTATTTTAAGTTGCTTTATAACTTCTATGTAGACGTGTTTAAAATGAATAATTACTCATAAGGAAGAAATGACAAAAAAATAACCAAATATAAAATTAAAAAACGAAAAAAATTATTTTAAAAAATCCGTAAAAAATCAGGCATACTCTATACACGTAACCCATCAATCTCACGAAGTTTCATAGAAACATTCAATTTCACCCTGTATAGGTACCTTATCAAATAATATGAATCCGCCCCGTGATCCGCCCTTACTTCTTTTCGGTTTAGCCTATAGTTTTTGTTCTTAGCCATTTATTACAAATAAAAACATGCGTAAAAAAATTCTAATGACAATAATCAGTATAGTAAGTATGAAAATTAGTTCATCAGTTTTAGAGATCATCATAAACATATAGACAAAGTGCTTAGATTTTTATATGTAATCATTATGTGTCGTAGTAGTACCAGTGCCCCATTTCACCAACCCGACATAATGTAAGCCGACGGTTTGATGTGGGGTGATCTATTAATATCTTCTTTTTATTTGAATGCAAAATTAGTGATATCAAAGAGAAAGTTATTCTTTTTGAAGTTATACTTCTTTAGGCGCGTTATGAAAAAATGATGAGAGTGAAATTTTAAGATGCGCGCGCATCACTGTAACACAAAATTTTAACATAATGAAGTTGGTCGCTTTAGCGACCAACTTCATGCGTTACTTTTGTGTTTACCGCACATTAAGAAAATCTACCAACAAAATAGAAATAGAATATCTATTTAGTGGGTGCTAACAACTGCATTGTGAAGGCCTATCAAAAGTATTTATTAATCTGGAACAACGGAACCAAAGCGCGATTCAGGAGACTACAGCGCCATCTCTTGACCATTGGTGTAGTAGAACCAAAAACCACATCTTTATTTTTTGTAATAAAGTAACAGTTATAGGTATTCATATTTATAATATTTATCCACATGTTTCTAGTTTGTATATTCGGAATACGTGTTTGAGTTTCATACAAGTGCAAATCACATATGTTCTAATAAATTATATTCAGTAGCGATTTTAATTGAATATTTTGATTATTTATTTATTTTTTCAAATTAAAACTGAACTTTATTGACTTCGTCCTTTTCCAGACTTTTTATTAATTTATTGTAATTAATTATTTGCATGCAATTAAAAACTAATTTTTTAATACAGTTGCTCAAAAAGTGGCGTATTGCAGGGACGTGTAGCGTTCGGGATCTGGGCTATTTCACACTCGTGCTTTTTTTTTGCCTTTCCCGAACTCGTGCGTTTTCTTTCCCAACTGTCAAAATTATTTCTATTAAAAAAAACAACCATGAAGTTTTAACTAAAAAAAATCATAGAAGTTTTTGCGATTCATTCAAATAGGTTTATTTGTTTTTTTAAAAGAAGCTACCTATACTAATTTGTCCAATATCAGAATTAATTAATTGATTGAATGAGTTAGGTAAGGTTTCAGTTCATTTCATATCATTAAATTTCAATTTCATTTCTTATAATAAAAAATACTAAGTACTAAAGACTTGGCTGTATGGGCAGTTCCCTTTGCCTACCAGAATGGGTGAAAAAAAACTGCTTACATTCTGCGGTAGGCGCCATTTTCCGAAATTTTCTTTGCGAGTTTAGTTGTTTTTTACACAAAATGAGTAATTTCGACCAAATTTTTTTTTAATTAACTCCACCGGAACTCAGTATAATTGCACAAAATGCTTCGGAGAACATTTTACCGGAAAAGTCAAAAATTCGCTACATATCTACATACGATGAATTTATTGCGTGGAAAGAAGAGAAAAAAGATTTGCTTTTTTTTCGGAGTTTTTCAGAAAATGTTATGTTGGCATACTTTTCCGAACTCTCAGCAAAATTAAAACCTTCTACGTTATTGTCAATGTTTTAGATGATAAAAAGTATGCTGAAAATAAGGAACAACGTGGATATAAGTCAATATCCAAAATTAAATTCTTTCTTAAAACGACAATCAGACGGGTTTACCAGTAAAAAGTCGAAAATATTAACATCGAATGACGTGGAAAGGTTTTTGAAAGAAGCTCCCGATGATTGTTATTTAGCCGCAAAGGTAATTTATTAATAAGTATACATATCTACATTTTTCTTTAGTGTTCAGTTTACAAAATCGCAAAATACAGTCAATACATTATTTATATGAATCAAATCGTTTTTTTTTTAGGTTGCTCTGATTTTTGGCGTTGTTGGAGCTTGCCGCAGAGAGGAGTTAGCCAATATTACTTTAAAAGATATTGAAGCCCATGGAGAAATGCTACTTATCAAGATTCCAAACACAAAAAATAAGATACCGCGAAGCTTTGTTGTGGAAGGTGATTTTCTCACAATAGTGAAAAAATATATGAACCAGCGGTCCCAAAAAGGAAAAGCCGACCGCTTTTTTCAGTAAATATGCAACGTAAAACTTCCCCAGTTAGTATAAAAAACTGTACCAATTTCAATGTTTAAGTGAATTATAACTTTTATAAGAAATAAATGATTAGTTAATTGAGTTTATTGTGTTTTTATAATTTGATTAAATTGCTTCATTTTTTCGCAACTGTATTAAAAGTAGTCGTTCAGTACACGTACGGAACCGTCATTGCAACTCGTTCCGACTGTCAACCCTCGCCTTCGGCTCGGGTAGACATTTGTCGGAACTCTTTGCAATGACAACCATTCCGTACTAGTAATGAAATATACTATTAAACGATGCCAAAGAAGGATAACTTCTCACGCGCCTACATAAGTACACGCACCCATTTTTTTTATAAATTCTCCTGTATAAGAACTCATCTTCTCCAGCTTTGGCGGAGAGCAATTTTGAAACTAACTACGAAAACGCTACAATTATAACGCAAATTTTACACAGCCCCGATTTCATGTCGAGAATTACTGACAATTTGACAATTTATATCGACTTAAAAATCCCTTGTTTCGCAACACAATTTATCGTTAAAGATACGGAAAATTGACAATTGCAACAAAATGCCTGTCATTTATATGATATACAGATTGGTCCAATTAGTGACGTCCAAACTGCGTCGATTAGAGGCCACCCTGTATAGCGGACGCAGTATGCAAAAGTGCTCGCTGCACCGTTGCGATCCGTCCCGCCTCAAATGGACGCTATGCTTTAGGGTCCAGATGTTTATTTGTACGTAATCCTTTTACTCACAATCACAGTACACATTGATATAAATACCTAATTACGTAATTAAATATGATTCCAACAAAACATATCATTAATTGTCTAAATCTAAATTTGATACAGAAATAACGGAAAAAATATCAAAGAATATACATACTACTTTTTCACAAAAATGAAACTAATTTTTAAGTTACCTTTCAAACAGGCGTCCGACGTGAGAGCGTACTGAATCCCGCAGGAACCTAAAAGGAAGCCGACTTGTTGAAGTCCAGCGTCCCTCCTGGTCAGGGGCACTTCTATGGGGACTGGCACGACTCCAGCTTGCAAGCACCCGTAGAACGCACACATGAAATTTATGGGGTCGTTATTGGGGTACACGAGAGCCACTCTGTCCCCTGGCTTTATAGAGTTATCGCCCGTCAGGGGACCACCGCTACTAGTTTTCGAGGTAAACGTCTTGTTGAGAATCGCATGCGCTATTTTAAGCGAGCGGCTGAGAAGCTTCCCTGCAAAGAAACACTCGCGTTAGCATAAACCGAACACATTGAAAATGTATCGAATTGTTTCGTTAATCATATTTCCGGTAACGTTTAATGAACCGATCAACAATTTTTACGAAACCGTTTAATTAACTTTTTTGTACATCCACAAGGGTATTTTAAGTGAAAGTTCAACAGGTAAACGAAATTTAATCAAGTTGAGATTACTCTTAGATAATGACTTCTAAAAATGAACAGTTATTTATTTTAACGAGTACCTAACTAATTAAAGTAATCGATATATTAAGCTATTTAGGAATACCAAGGATTCACCAACCGTAAGTTAGAGAGTTGCTCATCTTTCCATTGGGGTCGAGTACGGTCGCCACGTTGGCCTTAAACGAGGCGGTTCCATATCTCTGCAGCGCCGCCTCCAGGTTCCTGGGAAGGCCGGCGGGCACCACCAGCTGTTCGCCCACCGCTGGTGTCATCGTTCCTCCCTCGGGCTTAGGCGCGTTCGGATCCTTCGGGTTGGCGGCGATCTCTAACTCTATGTCGTCATCTTCGTAAAACTCCGGTAGGGGTCGTCGTTTCGGCCTTTTCAGGGTATTGAGCAATTGCTGAATCTTAGCGGACACCTAGTTAAAAAATACGAAGAATTAAGTTCGTCTCTTAGTAGAAATGTGCAAAGAGCTAAAGTATAAAGCTTCGCTTAAACTGACTTTGGGTTGGATTTTGACGAGGTTCTCTAAATCTTACACTAAATTTAACAATAGTAAATAAACCACTGTCATGGTTATATAGTAAATGAAAAGAAGCGTCTGATGTCAAAGACAGTGATGAGTTTATAGAATTATGTCAGAATCGAGCCCCTCATTTATCTAACTATTATTTGTAAAGATCTGTGATGATATTTTGAGAGCTCACCTTTCACCTTCCTCTGCGAGTGCTGGTGTCCTCTGGCGGAGCGTAGCATTACCCGCGATTTGCCACCAGAGCGCCACCTCGCCGGTTGCCAGACGTCGGTTGAGTCACATCGGGGTACATATTTAGGGAGACATTAATAGCTCACATTCCACCGGCCAGTGCCAGTGCCGATGTCCTCTGGCGTGGCGTAGCAATGCATGCGGTCTGCCGCCAGAGCGTCACCTCGCTGGTTGCCAGACGCTGTGTGAGACATGATGTGTCTCTCAGGTAGATATCTAAAAAGACCGTAACAGCTCACCTTCCACCGGCCAGTACCAGTGCCAGTGTCCTCTGGCGGGGCGTAGCATTGCACGCGGTCTGCCACCAGAGCGCCACCTCGCCGGTTGCCAGATGTCGTGTGAGTCACATCAGGCTGGATATCTAGGGAGATATGAATAACGTTAGAGTAGGAAAACTCTATACTTATATACAAATGAATCCCTATTTCCATTCCCTGCCTATGGGTGTTTCTATTGGCGTGTCTAACGCCCATAACTTGAAAACGACTACATCGATTTCATCAATTTTTTTTTTCAAATGAACTGACTGACGAAGATGAAGACTAACAGGCGGTAGCATCATTTTGTCTACAGCTAAAATCCTAAGGGAGAACGAGAGTTTCTATGGACAGCTGTAAGCCACCCAAGCACTGTTGAAAGCAAGGCTAGAGATCCCAATTCCAAGTTAACTCAGCACAATACCGAAGATATCCGGGACGTCAACTTGTATGAGATTAGTATGTCTCTTAAACTACTTAAAAACAACAGGATGGCGGGTTATGATGGAATCTCAGCAGAACTTTTGGGAGAGGGCGGTAAGCCGATTCTTAAAGTCATCCAGAAGCTTTTTAATGACACAAAGAGCAGAAATGATGTTGCATTGTTCTTCAAAAAGGGTGAAAAGGAACTTGCCAGTGATGACCTACGGAGGCGGAGCGTGGTCCTTTGCTGCGGGTCTCATGAGAAGGTTCGGGGTCACACAGTGGGCAATGGAGATAGCGATGCTCGGTATTTCCCTTCGTGATAGAATCAGAAATGAGGAAATCCGTAGGAGAACTAAAGCAACTGATATCGCTCGAAGGATTGCTCTGCTGAATCGAAAGGCCGTTGGACGGAAAGGTTCTTGAATGGCTACCACGCACCGGACGACGCTCGGTGAGCAGGCCCCCTACGAAGTGGACCAACGATCTTGTGAAGGCCACGGTAAGCCGATGGATGCGAGCGGCGCAGGACCGATGGATGCGAGCGGCGCAGGACCGATCGATGTAGAATTATCTCAAACAATGAAACTTCAACCTTAGCGTTATTTTTGTAACACGAAGATGAAGTTATACTTACAAAAAAAATTAAAGATCCTTTCTAGTTGCACTGAATAAAAATCGAAACTTTTAAACTTTCCTTACATCCTTTTAATCATAGTAGTTTTATAAAGAGCGTACATCGAATTCTAAGCCCTTTTTCATTCAAACAACCCCTCACGTGTTTCTCTTACGTGCCAACCGTTTCAGGTCGTACATTGCAACGATAGTTTCAGAGTATCCGTATTTGATTTGCGGTCGAATCGATATAGATAGGCTCCGTCTTTTTTTTTCAATACTCCAATTCAATCGAGCTCCGAATTCGAAAACCTTTTAATTTTTTCCCAGTATATTTCGTGACGCAAACCTTTCTATCAAATATATGGACTTGACGGTTGGTGGAAATAAATATACAGAAAATATTTATCGTATTTAAAACACTTTAAACTTATAGTCAATCAACACAGAACATTATTAAATGCTTAATTCTAGAATTTTGTAATCGTCTAAAAGTATATAGGTACGAACATAACTTTTAAACGACTGATCCAAAATCGTTAATTTTGGTTCGTTATTGAGACAGCGCCAGATTTAGAGCTATGGGGCCCTGGGGCAACGAAGGAGTGGCGGCCCGTAACGAATTCACCAACCAGGGGGGGAGGGCTGTTTGGTGACGCATCGACATATTTTTTTATCATCTCTGTTGTGGCCTTGGGCCACAGCCCCGCCTGCCCTGCCTTAAATCTGGGCCAGTCGTCAGGAATAAGGTTTAAAAAAAATTTTGTCACCCAGAAAAAAATGATGCTAGAAATATTTTAAAAGTAAAGTTTGTGTAAGGGTTTCTAAATACACCTGCAAGAACACAAGCCAACCTCACCTTCACGTGGTGCACCCTGTTGACCAACAGACGAGGCTCTGGCAAACCGACCGATGGCGGTATAACCATCCAACGACGTAGGGGAGGAAAATCTCACTGGTGACGAGCAGAAGCGTCATCAGTAAATAAACCTACGCTCTGCGTTCGGCAACCCGCCTGCCCAGCGTGGCGATTATGGGCAAAACCTTCCATGCACAAGAAACACAAGCCACGGCCCCCAGTTCTCGGCAGCCCCGCTATTCCTGGTCACGGTGGCGACCATGGTAACGGCGGGGCAGGGGGTGCCTAGAATCTCCGGGCTACAGGAGGCCACCACAAAAGACTGACCCTGGCGACAAACAACGGACGCACGCTACGGCTTGACTCGCATCTGGCGCAACTCGAGGTGGAACTTGGGAAGATTAGGTGGCACATTTTAGGGTTAAGTGAAGTCCGAAGAGAGGGGGAGGACACCATAACCCTCGAATCGGGCCACCTAATGTACTTCCGCGGGGGAGACCAACAATCCCAAGGTGGCGTTGTGTTTTTGGTAAATAAGTCCCTTGCCGATAACGTTGTGGAAATGTCCAGGTATAGCCTCAAGGTGGTGCAAGTGTACGCACCGACCTCGACACACTCTGACGACGAAGTGGAGGATATGTTCGATGATATATCGAGGGCCCTCCACTCCACTACTAAGACCCACTACAACGTTGTTATGGGGGACTTCAACGCTAAAGTGGGAGTACAGAATTGCAGCGAATCGGTAATAGGATCCCATGGATTTGGAAGCAGAAATCATAGGGGGCAAATGCTCGTCAACTTCCTCGAACAGCAGGAGCTCTTCTTGATGAACTCTTTTTTCAAGAAACAGCCCCAAAGGAAAACATGGCAAAGCCCCGACACTATGACTAAAAATGAGATCGATTTCATCATGACGGACAAGAGGTACATATTCAGAGACGTCTCCGTGATCAACAGGTTCAATACCGGTAGTGATCACCGACTCGTCCGGGGCTCTCTGAATATCAACTTTAAGGCCAAGCGCGTCCGTTTGATGAGATCTAGGCTCCAACCTACTTTGCTCCAATCTATAACCGGATCTGAAACGTTCCAGTCAAATCTGGAACCGATTTGCTGCCGTGGAAACCACATCAGACGTAAACCAAAACCTCGAAAATGTGGTTCGGATCCTCAGGGAAGAGGGTAGGAGACTATGTGCAACGCAGCGTAACGGCAGGAAGTCAAAGCTTTCAGAAGAGACTTTAGGGCTAATGAAGGAACAACGTGAAAATCCACCCGTCACTACGTGGGCAAAGCGGACTCTAAACCAAGAGATCAGTAAGCACGTACGACACGACCTCCGATGCTCCAATACTCTCTCGATCGAGAGAGCCATCGAGCAGAATCGAGGGTCCAAAGTGTTTGTACAATCTCTTGGAAGAAGCCATCTGACGAAATTGACCACAGCAAATGGGGAAGTTGTTGCTTCAAAGCCGGCAATCCTTTCGGAAGTGGAAGACTTCTACAGCCAGTTATACGCATCACATGCATCTAGACCCGATCCCGGAAATGAGGATTCTAGGGCCACATTAACACGCCACCACCGAAGACCTGCCAGAAGTCAGTATTGGCGAAATCGAGATTGCTCTTGGACAGCTTAAAAATGGAAAAGCCCCTGGAGAGGATGGTGTTACAACAGAACTCTTGAAGGCTGGAGGTAAACCCGTACTGAGGGAGCTCCAAAAGCTTTTTAACACTGTCCTGTTCGAAGGGAGAACTCCGGAGGCGTGGAGTAGGAGTGTGGTCGTCTTGTTCTTTAAAAAGGGGGACAAGACCCTACTTAAGAACTATCGACCCATATCCCTTCTTAGCCACGTCTATAAGCTGTTCTCAAGAGTGATCGCGAACCGTCTTGCGCGAAGACTTGATGACTTCCAACCACCGGAACAGGCTGGGTTTCGGAGCGGATATGGCACCATAAACCACATCCACACAGTACGGCAGATTATACAGAAGACTGAGGAGTACAATCAGCCCCTGTGCTTAGCATTTGTGGACTATGAGAAGGCCTTTGACTCGATTGAAATCTGGTCTGTCCTGGAGTCCCTGCAGCGTTGCCAAGTCAACTGGCGAAACATCCAAGTGATTAGATGTCTCTATGAAACCGCCACCATGTCTGTCCAAGTACAGAATCAGCAATCAAGTCCTATACCATTGCATCGTGGAGTGAGACAAGGGGACTTATTTCCCCGAAATTGTTCAATAATGCAATGGAGGATATGTTCAAGCTGGAAAGGACATGGCATCAACATAAATGGCGAACGCATCTCTCACTTGCGATTTGCAGACGACATCGTCATCATGGCAGAAACCCTGCAGGACCTACAACAGATGCTGAATGACCTGGCTGACTCTTCTATACGCATCGGCCTACGGAAGAACTTGGATAAAACCAAGGTCATGTTCAATGAACATGTTCTACCGGAACCGATTGCAATACACGGCGCCGTTCTCGAAGTTGTTCAAAAATATGTGTACCTCGGGCAGACATTGCAGTTAGGTAGAAACAACTTTGAGGACGAGGTGAATAGAAGAGTTCAGCTAGGTTGGGCAGCGTTTGGGAAGCTACGTCAAGTCCTGACATCGTCGATCCCACAGTACCTAAAGACGAAAGTCTTCAATCAGTGCGTCCTACCTGTGATGACATACGGAGCCGAGACATGGACACTGACGGTACGGCTGGTCCACAGGTTCAAAGTCGCTCAGCGCGCTATGGAAAGGGCTATGCTCGGCGTTTCTCTGAAGGATCGCATCAGAAATGAGGTAATCCGACAGAGATCCAGAGTTATCGACATAGCCCACCGGATTAGCAAGTTGGTCATATTTGCCGAAGAATCGATATCCGTTGGGGTAGACGAGTTCTGGAGTGGAGACCGCGTCTAGGCAAACGTAGTGGAGGACGTCCTCAGGTGACGATTTGCGCAAGGTGGCTGGCAGGAGCTGGATGCGAGTAGCCCAAGATCGATCTGAGTGGCGTGCATTTGGAGAGGCCTATGTCCAGCAGTGGACTCAGATAGGCTGTTGATAATGATGATTGATGAAAGTTTGTATTTTCATAACTGCATTTGATATTGATTTCCGAATAATAAACCACTCTTAATTTCCGAGGTCGTCTGTGTAACTGACTGTGTTTCGAGAGTATTGGGTAAAGGCCAATCTTAATTCCCTTTAAAAATGCCAAAGTAACCTCCGAGGATTTAGTGGTCACGCGGCTCCGTCCACTCCTTCGGAAAATACAGACGTGAATTTCCTTCTAAGATAAAAAATATTTACGTCTATAAAGACGTAAGTCAGGTGAGAAAACTATAAAGAAGGTCAGCTGGATAAATTATCGCACATAGCTGATGTAGTTTTTTTGCTTCTTGCTTTTGACGTTGTCTGTCCGATTACCTATTTCTTTATGTTGACATAATTTTCTGTTTTTATTAAAAAATAATCATTCTTCAACTTGTATCATCGTTTTATCATTTGCGGAGATCAATTTAGTTTTCTTTCTGGCCGTCTGCGTAGGGCCGAACGTCTAGGGCAGCAAAAACAAAATTTCAACAAACGGCCATGACTTTTGGTCGGGTCCAAATCGTCACTTTTGAATAGGAGCTATTGGAGGGTTCACGTAACATCCCTTCTCAATGTCTGACGCGCTCGGTTATTTTTTCCTATATTCTACCACTTCTTACGGCCACCGCCATAACATGCAAACCACGGCAGATCAATATTTTTTCCGTTCTTAGAAACGATACATGAACCTTCTTATATTCAAAAGACTGACGATTTGGGCGCAACCAAAAGTCATGACCGTTCGTTGAAATTTTGCTTTTTGCAGCCCTAGACGTTCGGCCTTACATAGAGGGCTCAGATATGGTGGAAGTACTTAACTAGGTGCAAGGTTGCTCCCCATATGTTATTCTGCCGCGCTCGATTAAATCCAAAAATCCCCGCTTTTGCTCCCCTACAATAATATGTTTCAGGGGCGCTATAATTTTACTGTCTAGATATGCCAAACAGTGACAGTTATTCAAGATCGACTGCTGCCAATGAAGTATTTTAAGAAAAAGTATTCATTTGTTTCTTATAAACAATGATGTTCACACCCTTAATACAAGAAACAAAAATAAACTAACTTTACCTGCTACTAGGCTTCACAAAATCAATAATTCATTTGAAGGTCTTTGTGTTCGCTTATACATTAAAGTCCCAAGCAATATCCAAGAGGTAACCATAAATAAATTCAATAATATAAAAAAGCTCTTATTAAAAAAACTTATTACAAAGTGTCTGATTATATTACAGACAAAAATACTTGGGTTTGAACTGTTCCAATCAATCCAAGAGGTATTCTATTTTAAATAAATCATGATTGTATTGACGTTGTAACAACATAATGATTTGTTAATGTTGTTACATTATACTTTTAATGTTGTAAAGTTTCTTTCGCTGGTTTTTCTCTGTAGCTAAAAAATATGTCCAATAACGTAGGGGAAAAAAATTGGACGATTTAAAAGAGTTGTACTATACATCCAATTTGAATAAAGATATATTGATTTCGGAATTCTGTATGGGCCTGCCTCTATTAATTGAATTAGTAGCGCAATGTAAAGAATTTTCAGCTCGGCAGTAAACATGAGAGTTACATTGCTGAACGATCAATCTACAGAAGATTTCTCGAAACAATTGCTAAATATGGAAAAAGCTGTGTTCCTGTCGAACGGAAAGCTTTCAATTTCCTTCACATTATTGTAAGCGGTACGAAGTTTGTCGGGTCATCTAGTTAAATTATAATGCATTTTACGATATTAACGATTATTTAATCACATTTTATGCTTGTTACAGTTAACAAGCACCGCCAGATGGCGCTAGTGGATCGAAATGCACAGTGCGAGTTTAGGGGTGGAAGCACTATTAACAAGGATTTTTTCTAGATTTTTCTATCTAATAGTTTAGCTTTTAGAGGGTGGCGGCCGCCCAACGCGAGCATAGAGCGAAAATGAGCACTTTAAAGTTTAATATTTCGCAAACGGAGCCCTAAATCGATAGATAATCTTAGCAACCCTAAGTCAGGGTTACTAGGGAATAGATTTACAGGACCTATTCAACGAAACCACAAACGATGGGGTCGCTGATGAAAATATGTATAACATTTTCCCACTTTACATGCACTGACCAAAAATATTATTCAAAATTTTATTCTAGCCTTATTCGCCGTGATTGATATACCAGGCCACTCAGAAAGTTTTGCGAAAAAGTTTTTATGTATAAGACACTGGACACTTGTAATTATTTTGAAAACTTCGATTATTTAAAAATAAAAATACCATTGTTCGATTTACAAATTTTCCTCCGCAGTTTTCGAGAACTAATTAAATTATTTTTTTCTTGTCTCATAAAAAATGGATCTACGAAGAGATTCAGCATACTCTGCAGATTGGTTCAGGAAGTGTTCACAAGATTTTGCACAACCACCTTTGCGTAAGGAGGATAGTTTTCCGCTGGGTGCCGCACAATCTCACCGAAGCTCAGAAGCAGGCCCGTGTGGTGATATGTTACAAAAATTTGATGCAAGCTCGTCACGGCGCGTTTACGATATTGTAACAGGTGACGAATCCTGGATTTATCAATACGATCAAGAAACAAAGCGTCAGTCGATAGTTTGGCTGTTTCATAATGAACCAAAGCCTACGAAAGTGAAACGATCGAGGAGCGCAGAGAATTTTTTTATCGCTAATTTCTTCACTTTGACGGGGCACCTAATTTCAATTCCACTTCAAGACCAAAGCAGCATCAACGCCGTATGGTAAAGCACAAAATTAATGCCAAAAGTTTTTTCTGCAATGAGCAACAAGCGACCTAACTAACACCAGGCTCCCCGGGGTCCTTCTTCACCACAACAAATCACCCGCGCATTCTGCGATCAAAATGAAAGACTTCCTGGACTCCACACCAGTCAGAGTCTTGGGACACCCTCCTTACAGTCCTGATTTGGCTCCGCGTGACTTCTTTTTATTCCCTAAAATAAAAAATCAGCTCAAAGGGATACAGTTTTCATCTCCGGAAAAAGCGCTAGCAGCGGTTGAGGAGGCCGTGGAAGAAGTGTCTGCGGAGGACTGGAAAAAATGATTTGAAAATTGGTTCTGACACATGAAACTTTGTATAGAGGCTGGTGGAGTCCTTTGAAAAGATTTAATTTCTTTTTTTTCATAGAAGTTACTTTTTTTGTTTCTCAAAGCTTTCTGAGTGTCCCACGTACATACCTCAATAAAATTACAGACCCCTAGTCAACGTCAAAGGCCAACAGTCTCTAAGCAAAACCTCGGACGGACAGGCAGACAGATAGACAGACATGACGAAACTAAAAGGGTTTTTTGTCAAGATTATGGAACCCTAAAAAATGAGACACATTATTGAAAAAGACTTCTCTGAGCTCTGAGATCCTGAAAAAAACTGACCAAATTTTTAAAATATTACTTGTTTCCACCCCTGCGAGTTGCACGTTTATAGTAAGTATCAATGAAGTTTATTATTTTAGGATTTGTTTTGCATTATTTGATTTATTTGAAGTTTAGATACGTTAAATGTTTTTTTACGTTTACGTTTAACAAATATAATACCATTTTTATAGGTCGAACTCGGATAACTAACCGTCTATAACCGCATTTTATGGGAAGCTAACCAGAAATTTGTTAATAAATAACAGTAGTTAACTGGTTTTTTATAATTATAGTTGTGCCTCTTGGCGGCCATCCGCCGCGTGATCAGCGCAATAAGATATCTTCTTGCGCTGGTTGCGCAGCGGATTGGTGCCGTGCTCACGTTTAGGGGAAGAAAATGCTGAAATTTTCTGCAGCTCACTTACATTGTCGTGAACTCGGACAGACTTCTCCCACTGGCCACGCGGCGGGTGCGGCTGATGGGGAATGATGATGTTGAAACATCGAGCAGCTCACTTACATGCTGGCAAGTGTGTGGTGATCTCGGACAGGTCGATCTCTGTTCGCTCGCGAGGCCCGTGCTTCTGTATTTTCTCCCGTTGGTCGCGCAGGGGATGCGGTTGCGGAGGTAGGAGCGGCTGCGGGTGGGAGCGGGGGTGAGGGGCGGCTGGGCGGCGCGCGGGCGGAGAGCCCAGCTCCGGGGGAGGGGGCAACTCGTTGTCGCCGGCGCACGAGTCCTCATCCGAGCTGGATGCTGGGGACAAAAGTGACAGTTAAGGCTCTTGGTAACGACAATACTGCCATAACATATGATTTTCACTAATAGATAATCAGATTAGTGCATTTTGCAATGCGGAAAAGAAATCAATAGCAATCTAAGTATTATACAGACACCGGACCAGTGCGATGAACTTGTTCTTTATTTAAGAAAAAAAAATAATTTTAAAAAAAAAACTATGTACAGTATATAATGGCGACAGAATTCAAATAGTTAATTGTTTAAAAATAAAGATAAGTGAACAGGTGTAATGAATTCAAACAAAACTGTTAAAGTAGTTTATGCTATTTACGGGATTGATACCATGAACCTTGTTTTTAGCGAGTTTCCGATATTTAGGCGCTGTTAACAACACCAATAACATCCTACCCGTAATTAATTCAGTAACTTCGTGATCATGGCGCTTGCAACAGTGCCGAAATATCGGAAACTCGCTAAAAATAACCTACATGGTAGCAATCCCGTAAATAACACAAGTGACCATGGAAGTTCAATACAATAAAACCGTTAAAATTGGAAAATAATTGCGAAGTCCCCATGGTTCAAGTCTTTTTATTTAATATAATTCTTGATTTTTCGTTTTTAATTACCGTAACTAGAAAACTGATTATACTCACATAGGTCGTGCCTTTCCCTGTCTGGACTTTTGGCCATCATGGAGGTCCTCTTGGAGGGCATGGGTAGCGAAGGCTTCGGTCTGTTCTGCATCTCCGCGAGTGCCTGCTGGACGGCCTCCTGCCGTACCTCTGCAAAACAAACATGGTATCAATAACCTTCTAGCATGAACACCGCGATGTGATATATAGGTCGTTTTTATCATGCTCGATTACTATGGACTTTGACAGTAAGACGCGATAAAAAAAGTGACTATGTTAATTGTTGTGGTCATACTACGGGGGCTAGATTACTAAACGGAACATAATTAAATAAAGTCGCGCCATTTTTCACTAGGTGGGATCATGGAGGAATTGCAATTCTGAATACATATAATCCAGGTCTTTTTTAAATATAGCCAGGTAGGCAAATTACTATACCCCACCTGATGTTAAGTGGTGATAAAGTCCAAACGCGAAAATAGCGGGTGCAGCAGTTATAAACTGCTACACCAATAGTGCAGTCATTGAAGCATTATTGCTCCGAATTTTTTTACTGTGAACCGATTTGCATGAAATTTTGGAATTAGGTTCATCTTACCCTTAACTTCAAAAGTGAGCATGATTTGAACTCCGCAACCACCCTGGGGGTGATTGTCACCCCTTCTCTGGGGTTAATTACTTTTTTTTTTCAAAATAACCTCGGATATCGATAGAAAGCCTAATTTTAAGCAAAAAATCATCTATAAACTTTTTCAAAAAATCCAATACTTTTCAAGTTATTGGCAATTGAAAATTCGAATTTTTTCCCGTTTTTCATCGGTTTTTTGCAAATATCTCCAAAAATATAAGTTTTATCGAAAATTTTATAAGAAACAAAATCGTAGCAGGTAAAACAATGAACAATTTGGTTTTTTACAAAGTACTCTAAGTGCAATATTAAGCTAGATATTAAAGATCAAAGCCGCTTTTTATTTTGTCCGAAATTTAATCGATGTGGTCAATGCCATCTAGCGGCGAGCAGATGCATTTTAATGCATTCTAATACAAAAGAGTTTTGTAGTGCTTGAAATAAGCTTTAAAATGATTATATGATGCAAGCTTTATGATGACTATTAAAAGTCTTTTGCACTTAAAATAAGTGAGCTGTATTGCAAATAAGGGGAGCATCTAATGTTTTTTCTTTTAAATCAATTGGTTTCATAAGTGCCATTTCCACCAAAATTAAAATTAATCGTATTCCGCCTAGAATTAACTTTATTATGATGAGTTTGATAGATAGTATCAGTTTGGCTGCTTCAGGGCACATATTTTTCAAAAAAGTCACGATTGAAAGAAAAACCAAAATTTCAAATTTTTAAAAAACCCCCTTTTTTTCATAATATCTCAAAAATGACGACAGATACGTATAAAAGTGTACGGATTAAAAATTTAGGTGTTTTTCTGACAAACAATTTGGTATTTTTGTTTTTTCTGTCAAAATAAAATTGACGGAGATATGATTGTTTAAAGAGCGCGTGGCAGCGCAATCACAGCCTCTCTTAAGCCCTTTAACCCTTCACCGTTTTAGAAAAAGGTTTTTTAATATATATTGCAATGAAGGATGTTGTAGCTCTCTTAATTACCTTTACAATGGTTTTTCATAAATTGTGATAGCATAAAAATTCAAGGAGTTATGGTCCAAAAACTTATCATATTTTTTTCTACTTAGTAACTGAAAATTTCGGAGTGTGAATATTTGGAGCAATGTGAAAGTACGCAGTATAATAGAGACCCACAACTATTGTAATGTGTATTATATACATAATATGGCTCATATATTTTGGAAACATAGGCATGAATACATACCAACGTTCTTATATGTATATATAACACATTTCATCATTTCATCATCATCATCATTCATCCAACGGATTGGGGGTGGGTCATGAATGACGGTTTATTAAATCCACTTAAGTCTGTAGATCCACCCGCACCACAAGAACTGCTGAAAATGATTTTTTGCAACTGCAAAAAAGGATGTGGAGCGTCTTGCGGATACAGAAAAGTTGGTCTGTTTTGTAATACACACATCAAAAGTGTCTAGGGATCAACATATATTTTTGCAATAACTTTTCTCCTGATTGATATTAATTAAAATTTTCTTTAAGGATTCATCAAATAAAGTGTTTGCGTTTGTCACAGTAACGATAAACCAAGTCACCTTTGCATTTATAAAGAAATTTGCCATTTTCCTAATAAAGGGATTTTTGACATTTGAACCACTAACACAAAAGTTCGAAAAAAAGACTGAAATAACAGTTTTCTCTAAAATTTTATTGGGTAACTTAAACAATTAATAATCCGTATTTCTACCGCGAACACTAACAACACAAGAACATCGGTTTGGCATACTCAAAATGAGTTCATCCAAATCACGCTGTGGAATGGCCGCCCATGTTCGTTGCAACAACAAAAAAAGGTCTTCTTGCGACTGGATACCCTCCATATTCGGCAGAGCTCTTCTCTGTAGCATATCCCATGCATGCTCAATCGGGTTCAAGTCTGGCGACTGAGCAGGCCAGGGCAGGACATTGATGTTAGCTGCGGCGAGAGTCTGTCTTACAACTCTTGCGGTGTGCGGTCGTGCATTATCATGCATTAACTGAAATAAGGGACCGATTTGCACTTGTAGAGGAACGATGACGTCTGATACAATCGTCTCAGCATAAATTTGAGCGTTGAGGTTGCCTCTGATCCAAATCAACTCAGTTCTTCCGCCGATCCAAATACCCGCCCATACCATGATGGTTCCACCACTATAAGGATGGACTTCCTGGCAGGATTTTAATCGCTGTTGGCGTCCAGGGGTTCTCCAGTGTCGTATACGTCTTGTATCCGGTCTCATACCAAAACGAGACTCATCAGAAAAGCACACGAAACGCCATTGTTCTTCTGCCCAATTTCTGTGTTCAAGAGCCCATTGATATCGAATCCTACGATTGTGCATTGCTATAGGTGGTACCCGTAGCGGTCTTCGGGAATGAAGGTTCACTTCATGCAAGCGGTTTCTGACTGTTTGGTCGCTAATTAAGTTCCCTGAAGAGTGATGAAGCCTCACGGCTAACATCATGGCGGTTATTGTTGGAGCTCTTCGAGTTAAGATTTGAATGTATCGGTCTTGTCTCCGTGTGGTGCAGCGATACCGTCCTCCATGGCGCTCAGCCACGGTACCAGTGCTTCGGTATCGTGTCCAAAGTCGACTGATAACACTCTGACTTGTATTCAGAGCTAAAGCCACAGTACGTTGCCGGGAACCAGCTTCTATCATTCCCACGGCTCTGAGCATTTCTTCCCTGCTTAAATGACGTCGCCGCTCCATAATAACGTTGGTTTTAATCAGTAGTAGGGAAACAGTAGCACTAATAATGTCTTCAATGCGTTGTATGTTTTTATAGGGAAAATATTGACAGCTGATTTTCATCTTTTACTCGAATTTGATTCACAGTTCCTGATTCAAATTATGAAATACACCAAAAAGGATCCATATAAATTTATAAAATCATAAATTTATTACAAAGCCACATCTCAATCTCAAGAAATCCGCATAAAAATGCTTGATCCCTAGACACTTCTGATGTGTGTAGTACCTGTGGAACGTGCAGTGGAGATAACTGCCAAAATAGCCCTCCAATTCAGCCAGAAGATGTTGAATGTGACAGCGACTCCGACATTGAGTCATGAATAATAAAATTATATTTTAATAATAATAGTACAATTTTATATAATTAGTAAATATTTTATTCAATAAATGGCAATTTTTTACTCTAAATTAAATTATTTTTAAATATATAATCATATATATTTACTGTTTTAATTTAGGGGTAGTTTTAAGGGTAGAAAAGCTTAAGAATATGATAATCATTTTCGAGATGTGGAATAATATTAAATCCTTTTCATTTTACCAAAAAAAATTTAACAATTTTTTATCAAGGGGTAGTTTTATTTATTTAGTTTTATTTCAAGGGTTGAAAGGGGGTTAAAATTAGATAATTAGTACAGAGAATATAAAATATTACTTACTCTATACTTACATCTTTTTATGTCATACCAAAGTATTTTTTTGTGATGTTTTCAATTTAGGGGTTGTTTGCAAGGGTTGTAAGATTTTCAAGGGGTTGAAAATGATTTTAATATGAGGTAATTATGTTAGAAAATACTTTACAATTTCATCACTTACTATTAGACATGTTTTTTAGAGATAAAATGGCTCAATGTCAATTTTCCATTAAGGGGTTGTTTACACCCCTTAAAAATAATAGGCGGAGTTCAGATCATTTTCACTTTTGAAGTTAAGGGTAAGATGAGCCTAATTCCAAAATTTCATGCAAATCGGTTCACAGTAAAATAATTCGGAGGTAAGACCGTATTTTTCGCTTCAATGACTGCACTACAACCATTCTCAGTTCTTTTGTTTAGAGAATATTTTTCTTATTACGTTGGAAACCTCAATAGAGTAATAGAGCAGATAACAAATAAGAAATTACCAATCTGGTAAAAAATAACATACGTAAAAAAAGCAAAAGCCTTGGCAAAAGATTGTACAATTAATCCTAATTTCCTACTTTACTCTCTACCTAAGAAATTGATGTTGTGTCCAAAAAATTGAGAGCAAACTAAAAACTCAAAAGCGATTTTACCAGACATTTTAAGATGTCTTTTTTCTCAATAGTAATATAGTGAATAATAGTGTATAAAATAGTGAAGTCTGCTATGTAAACCACACACGCAGTACCGTTTAATCGCAGCTGAGTCTATTTTGTGGGATCCTATTATGAAAGTTAGAAACTTTACAAGTCCTTTGATTCAAGTGTAAATTGAAAAGCAAATTATCCTAGCACTAACTTTTATGTAAAGAGTCAACAAATTAATAAAGTCTGGATTTGTTCGATTAAATCCGCGCGACATCTGACGCAACTAACCAGTATTCTGACTCCAAAGGTCAATTCAACTAATCACTTATAATTATTCTATTTTAATGAAATCCTTTTTTGCTATCCAACATATCAATCGACTGGTGTTTTAATGGCAGCATTTCGTGCCAATATTGTGGTATATATAATGTATTTGCTTTTGTACCTAGCGAGTACCCATGTATAATACAACATCTGTTTTGGATAACTTTTAAGAAACAACTTTGTTCAAAAGGGATTTGGATATTTGGTAGATACATAGGCAAATCTGCCATGGGATAATAAAATAATATTATACGTTTTTAATTGCAAAAGAATTTTCAATGATTATGATTCTAAAATTAAAAGGTATCATAAGTACATGGTATTTATTGTTAATAACATAAAAGTATTTGAACCTATGAGGAAAATAAAGGGAGAAAAAAAAGAAATGATCATGACAGTATCATCTTATATACTTAATATATATTATATACATAGTCTATGGTCATGTGGGGTTTTTTATTTTTCTATTTTTAGTGTTTACTTGGTCTTTGAATGTTTTACGAACCATTAAAGCGACCTTGCATAGGCCCTGCCAGAATACCAGCGCTTACATGGTGAGAGAAGTATTTTCTTTTCTCACTATGTTAGCTTATGCTGAGGCAGGGTCCTGGTTGGCCGTCTATAAAGTAACTTTTGTTTTTGTCATATGCTATTGTTGTGATGGTCAATAAAGAATTTTTCATTTCATTTCATCTTTTTCACGCAAACTAGCTCTGACATTATTTGACAGAATATAGTTGCTCATTACATAATCATTTAATGAAACACTTTACAACTAGAAATAAACAAACGCCCTGACAGGTTCCCAAGCAATTCAACACCTGCTAGCGCTCGAAGTGTTAGTTTGATAAGCGTTTAACCAGGTTCTGTTGATGTAAAAGCCAATTCAAAGCAGTTCAAACAAAATAGGAGTTTATAAAAACTGTGAAAAGATTGCATGCAAGCTATTTTACATACTCTATTCTATTTCTATTTTATTGCGAATCCGGAAAATATTAAAAACTTATTTGATGATCGGCAATGTTTGCACTTGTTTGGAGTTCAGTGTAACTTCGCTTCATATATACCAGCGGCTCGCGAGCAGGGATTCATTGAGTTCACTACCCCTAGTCTGACTTCTACAGTAATAAGCACTACAGGAAACTTAGTTTAATGAAATTCACTCTTGTCAATAAAAATAAATAAATACTGACGACAGATCAAGGTGTACCTTTTTCATGTTTTTTTTTCTCAATTAAATTACACAGGGTACGCCAGTCCCATTTATTGATATTTCGATTAAAAATGTCAAGTTCAGAATTAGGGTTCTAATTTTACATCGATAAGTTTAATAAAATAACTTTATTTATTTAGCTAAAACAATCTATCTACATGTACTACATTGTGAGAGACTGGTGCCTGAACTAAGCGGAAGCTAGAATCTTAGTGCACCAGTACCCTCCTCTTCGTAAGGTGACCAAATTATATTATGAGTAAGTTTCTGCATATGCAATAGATAATAATAACTTCATTAATAATGAGCGGTACTATAAAAACCTCACTATTTATATTTAGGTAAATTACAAATTACATTATAATGGAAGTAACTGAAGAGCTATGCGTACGGTTTACAGAACGGTTCCAATATAACAGTATAATGCAATCCCCTTTAAAACACCACAACTACAACAGAACAATAAGTGAAGAACGCAATTTTAACTACCTTTTCTAAAGTTGCATACCACAAACATTAATTTCATATGCACATGCCCAAATTATTACATAATAAAGCTTCACTAATCACACAGATACTTTAAAGTTGTGATATAACAGTACTAACAACCGATCGTAGGATATTTTGTATAGTGTGTGTAATATTGTAATTGCTACCCAAACCAACAACTACATCTAGAAATACTTTGAATAATTTATGTAAATGATATACTAATTTTATTATTATCAGGTTTGAGACATAATATAACTATCTGATTGGGAGTAGAAGTTTTTCAGTATCGTCATAGCTTAATTTTTCAAGAATATATGGCGTTGTACCGAATGCACCATTGACTTGCACCATTAATGAAACGGGGTAGGCGTTGAGTTTCTGATGAAGACTATTGTACAGAAAAGGCCCTTAGAAACAGAAGAATTGACGGGGATAATGTGCAGGCAACTAGATGATAACGACGAGAGTGAGTAGGAGAGACATAATCAATAGTATGGTGCTGCTAAAGAATGGTGTACGGGATAAAAATTCTCTCACTCACAATATTGAAAGAAATCATGGGTAGGAAAAGAGTAGGGAAGGAAAGTGCATGAGGAGGGCTCATTGGGGCTCTTTCCAGTCTAATCATTAAAAGTTTTCGCATAACCTGCCCATGAGATAATACAATATATCACGAGATTGACAGATTGAAATATGTACCAGCCTAATCTTGCATGGGTCAGCAACACAACAGTATTTTAAATACATACATTAATTTCCGTTTAATTCCACCCGCTGTAAAATTAATATAAGTCTGGACTTTCAGTCTGTCATCAATAAAAACACCTAGATATTTAACTCTGTCAGTTTTATTTAGATTTGGGCAAATACAGGTCATTTTATCTATAGCTGCATAATCGATAATGCCTCTACCTGTAGCAAGCTCAAATTCATCCACCATCCTCCCCTCGACTATAAAAACGAACAGACAAAGTCAGCTATTGTTATAAAACAGGAATAAAACCTTGTTAAAACCGCCCGTGGCGTACAGTTGATATGTTCATGTTGTAAGTACGCATCCACTGATAAATTTTCAACGAGAGCACCATTATGGCGTCCATTGGTTTTTGAATTATTATCTATTCCGATTCCTGATTTTTTTATAGAACCTTTTAACGCGTACACAACTCTAGCACCAATTTTAGTACTTCAATATCTATACAAACTACAGGCACATAAAAAAATACTATGTGCGTCTGTCTTTATTGATTTAGTGGCTATGCCACAAAATCCACCTAAATCACGTAACAGATTTGAAAATGGCGTTTCCCGGAAGAATTTTAGGCTACAAAGGACCCTAGGACAAACACTATCTGCAATAGTGTACTAGTGATAATAATATTTCCTTCATTGTATGTAAAAGTAGGAAACCGAAATAAGTACAGTGTGATAATAAGCGGCCTATAGGCTTGGCATACCAGGAAGAGTTATCACTCGCGCGCTGCGCTGCGCACCTTGAACTTCTTTCGACTATGTAATGGTCTGGGAATCTAACTCATATCAGGAACACACTGTGTCTGCAGTATTTGTTTATTATAAGGGAAGGTCTGCGCCTGCAGTGACATTAATAGGTAATGATGATGATTTGTTAATTGGTCGAGATCCACAGCTTAATCAAATTTGTATAACTAACAAAAACAAGTTTTTTTTTAGTTAACTTCTGGTAAGTAACATTTCCAAGAAACAAACTGGCTTAGTATTTTTTAAAACTTTTCTAGAAGCCATTCTAATTCAAGCGGGAATTCCACCATGGCCTCCGTCTCCTAGCATCACAAAGTAAATATGTACGTGTTGAATTTACGTTTCCCACTGTATGGTCGGTGTGTAGACAGAAATAGTGTCAAATTAATAAAAGCCATTTGTGTAAGTGCAGTTAACTGGTAGAGCACGCACAGTGACACATTAAACTCGCACTATAATAAAAAATATTATTGTTCTAATTACGGCACTGCCAAATCCGTGTGGGCACGGTGGGTACAAATGGTGTAGCCCCAGTCAGCTAAAATTAGTCAGCCTGGCTAGTTGTGGTAAAGCTTAATTTTATAAGGGGCAGGGAAGTGGTATTTCGTTCGCTTAAGATACAAGGCGGTATAAATTGTTGATAAATATGTTTTTAGATTTCACTTTTTATACGTAGGAGTAGCATCAGCTAACTAAGTAGGTAACTGGCAGTGGCAGCATTCACTTTTTCATATAAAAAAAAACACAAATGCGCGGTATGGGTTCTTTTTGTCTTTCGGGAATTAATCTCCGAAAGATTTCATTGGATTTTTCACAATTTTTTTCAGGTTATGTGGAACCATTTCAAAAAAAAAATGTCCAAACCCTCGAGAATAATGCGTGCACAACAATTAACGATTTTTAGTTTTGTTTGGTTCTAAAATTAAAATACTGGTACTTTAACTACATACCTACTTCAAACGCAAAATTCTCATTTTCTCCCACGATATATGTTACAGAGTATACGAGCTTTCCACAGACGGAATAGCTCATTGTATTGGGCAAATTGAACGCACATTTTGTGGTTAAACATATATACAATAGAGCTTACTGCAATACAAAATCAGCGCTGCAAAATATTTTGTACGTAGGTATCTGTAAAAAGTATGTATTAAAATGGTTCATTTTATTCGTATCTACTTTTATAGTTATATAGGGAAACAGATTATACACATCCGTTGATTTAACTTTCACTCCCAGTACCTAAATCCATTTTCTATTAAAAGTACATCAACCATTCATCATCATAGCACTAGGTAAATTAAGTAAACTATAGGACAAATTAAATAAAAAAACGCTATACAACAATTGCAGTTAAGTTCATTTTTGTCAGTGCTATTTTTAGATATCATAACACTTGTGCTGGAATTCAAAAGACTTGTGCCCTAGCAATGGGGATATTGATACAATGGTGATTATGATAATATTTCTTGTCGATTTTCTACCCATCATTGGATATTCAATTTAATGGATACATCGAGTAGTAGAAACGTTTCAAAATTATGTAAAACATCGATTACTAAAGTATAGAGTAGGGACCTAGAAACCAGTTGCAACGCTGTTTTAGGTCTATTAACAAGTTTGAAGGTAGCAGAGCGGTTATGAGCATTGTGCTTGAAATGCAAGATGCCACTGCTGCAATAATGCCTAAGGGCGGCCGTACGTAGACTGCTCGAGCAGTTAACGGCTGAGCGACGTACACGGACCGCCGAGCGGTCGGCTTCAACTTCAGCAGCAGTCGGTTGTTGGCTGCTCGAGCTGTCGCTACCAACCGCTCGAGTAGTTGACTTTCTACCTCAGCCGAGTCATGGATTCTGACAAGGAAGCACTATTTTTGCTGCTTCTGCTCAAGCGAAGACGACAGCAGCAACGTCAAAAGAGAAATTTTTGGGTTCATCCAATTATGGAATTAAGAGAAGAACATGGACAATTCCATCATTTGTTTATGGAACTTAGAAGAGATGAAGAAAAATTTTTCAACGTTTTTATATCAGTATCTTCGTTCGATGAATTCAATAATATACTAAAGTCTAAAATTAAACGTGAAGACACAATTATGACTGCTCTAGCGCAACGGCTCGAGCAGTCGGTGTATGTGTTATGGGCTAAGTGTATATAAGTGGCATTATTCATAATGCCCGGGCAATATGAATAATGCCCAATTAGAGCGGGCAATGTGATTATAACCAATCAATTTATCACATTGCCCGGCGTTATGAATAATGCCCAGTGCCTATTTGGCAGAGTGATATAAAGCATGTTTAATACTTTCAAATGAATACTTAGTTAGAAAGACCGTGCATTACAAGTAATGAAATCAATTAATCAGAGTTCGGTTTTACTTCGATCAATTTACGAAGGGTTACAATTAGAAACTACAGTCTATAGTAGTTTCAATGCAGTTTGTTTGAAAAATTCATTCAATCTGTTAAATGTTCAGAATTTATTCTTCTTCTTCTTCCAGTGCCTCTTCAATCCTGAAGGTTGGCCGTTAGCTTCCTGTATGTAGTTCTGTCAGCAGCCAGCCGGAACAGCTGTTCGACGGAGGCAATACCGGTCCACTCCCGGATATTCCGGAGCCATGACTTTTTTCTTCGCCCAGCACCTCTCTTTCCGTCCACTTTGCCCATCATTATCAACTGGAGCAGCATGTATCTGTTGTTCCTGAGCACGTGGCCAAGATATTCTATCTTGCGCTTTTTGATAGAAGGCAACATTTTCCGGGACATATGAACGCGCTGAAGCACGGTTTCGTTCCTGACCCCCTGCGTCCAACTAATGCGTAACATGCGACGGTAACACCACATCTCGAATGCCTGTAGGCGTCTTGTAGTGTCTTCTTTCAGGGTCCACGTTTCGCAACCGTACATGACGATAGGCCAGATATAGCACATGAGTAGCCTGACTCGGAGCTTTATATTCAGTTGACGACAGCAAAGAACTTTCCTCATTTTATTAAAAGAGGCTCGAGCGATTTCTATCCGTGTCTTGATTTCTTGATCAGATTCCCATGCTTCATTTACCCAAGCCCCCAAATACTTGTACTGTCGTACCCGCTCTAGTTGTTTCCCAGCTACACATATGCTTGAACTCAAATGCGGGTTTCTTGAGACTACCATGAACTTGGTCTTGCTTATGTTTATCGACAAACCAGCTTCCTCGCTATACTCATTAACCTTATTCACAATTGCTTGCAAATCGGCTTCTGATGCTGCAATAAGGATAGTGTCGTCCGCATAACGCAAGTTGTTAACGACCCTGCCGTTGATTCCTATTCCCACTTCAAGGTTTTCAAGAGCTTTTGACATCACGGCCTCTGAGTAGACATTAAAAAGCAACGGAGATAAGATACACCCTTGCCGGACCCCACGACATATCTCAACTTGGTCGGTTTCCTCATTTTCGACCCTTATCGTAGCCACCTGCTTCTCGTACAGGTTGCGAATGATTCTGACGTCCTTACAATCAAGACCAATGTCACATAAAAGGCTGAAAAGTTGATGATGTTTAACTCGGTCAAATGCCTTTTCGTAGTCTATGAAGCACAAAAAGACGTCAGTTTGCATATCTCTGCATTTCTGTACGAGAACGTTGAGAGCGAAAAGTGCTTCTCTGGTTCCAACACCAGATCGAAATCCAAATTGGCTATCACCCAGTTGTTCGTCACATTTTGGCCGTATTCTATACTGTATGATGTTCAAGAATACTTTTAGTACATGGCTCATCAGACTAATCATACGATACTCTCCACATTTTTTGGCATTTTGCTTCTTGGGTATCGTGATGAATGTGGATTTTAGCCAGTCAGTAAGAAGATTGCCAGTTTCGTAGATGTTATTGAAGAACTGTGTGAGAACGTCCAGTTGGTCTTCTTCCAGTAACTTTAGTATTTCGATCGGTATATTATCAGGACCCGGTGATTTACCTGTTTTAGCAGCTTTCAAGGCCTGTTAAACCTCAGATTTCAACATAGCTGGACCAGTCCGATCAGTGATCGTTGAAATGTTCCTTGATGAGTCCGCAAACATCTCTGCAACATAATCACACCACACTCTCTTTTTGCCATCGGTGTCAAGAATGAGATTCCCATCTGCATCGGTCAGGGTATTCATTGATTTCCGTCTATGACCAACCACTTCCTTGATGTGCTTGTGCGCATTGAAGCTGTCATGTTTACGAAGAAGATCTTCCAAGTGCGCGCACTTACTGTTGTAGTAATCATTCTTGGCTTTCGCAATCTCTTTTCGAATGGTAACATCGGCTTGCTTATACCGTACTGAATCAGAATTTATGGTTGCCTATATTTTAGGATGCAAGGACTAGGGAAGTAAGAACCAGTACTTCTGCCTTATCTCCGGCGCTGCGGGAATAGCAGCCCCTCCGCCTTTGCGTGACAAAGTCACAAGCATAATATAAGCATAAGTTTTGAGCCCATACTATTTTTTATTTACCAAGATCTCAAAACAAACACAAAATGGCGAGACATCTGTCATTTTGACAATAGTACCAACGTTTTGAATTTATTCATACTGCCCAGTCCAAGTGATTTATTCAAGCTATCTCAAACACTGACTTATTACATGGACCACGAGCCGTCCGGCATTATTAATAATGGCCGGGCAATGTGATAAATAGGTGAGTTTAGATTGTAATTAATCACTTGGCCCTATATAGCTGGGCATTATTCATACTGCCCTGGCATTATGAATACTGCCCGCATTAATCACTTGGCCCATAACATATGCATCGCGACCGCTCGTGAGCGGTCGACGGCACGATGTAATTTCGTCATGTAGTTAACGGCTGGAAGCGGTCGCGACTGCTCGAGCAGTCGTGTGTACGGCAGCGAATGAATGACTATAGTTCACCGCGCGGTCGTGGCTTCAAGCAGTCGGTCTTAACTGCTTGAAGCAGTCCATGTACGGCTGGCCTAACACATCATTTTGACTTAAAATCAGACTGCCAATAATAGAAGATGCCACTACTCCAAGAATACCTTAAACGCTAGTTGACTTAGAAGCAGATTGCTTACAATGTATCGTGACTATAATGTGAGTTGTCAACCGTCAATTTGAAATCTTTAAATATTAATACATAATAGAAAAACTGTATTTTTAAAACTAAATACTAAAAATTGCTAAAAAATAAAAAAATACCCTTAAACACTCCTTAAAAATACAAATATTTTTTATACTATAAACTGAGCATAAGGACAGAATAGATTATCTTATAATTTTCAAGTGCTAGTATCGAATTACAACAACAAGTTTCCAAACAAACTTGCGCATTAGGTATTACAGAGACATAGTACATTTTAGGCATTTTGATTTGTATACGAAATAATATTGAGGCAATTACAATGTCTAGGCATTCACGGGTATTCAATCTGCTTCTAAAGGTGCTGGCCGACGGCCTGTGTTTCCGCTTCGCGGCCGCGCCGCGCATGGTTGCCAAACGTATGAGAACTTTGTTTGAGATTTAGCAGTCTCATACACGATACGAGATAATAGTCCAGTCAATGAAGGCTTAACTTTGCCATTTTGAGTTGATTACCTGCAACCAACGCGAAAATTTCCGCAAGAGTTCGTAGAATAATATACTTAAATTGCAGGGTGGTGCATTGACAGCAAAGGGTGAAAAAAAAATGCGGAATGGTGCAAAAACGAGATTTTCGTCAATATCTCGCGACTGGCTGGAAAAATAGAAAAAGTTTCTAGCACAAAGTTGTAGAAAATTTAATTTCCTACAAAAAAGGTATCAACTTATTTTCGCGTATCTCCCATAGTTTTTACACAAAATGCAATTAAAGGTGCAAAATAAAAAAATAAAAAATATTGTTTATGGTTTTTTTTTTCCATTTTTAAACGATCCTACGGGGCAAATTCAACAATCACCAATTACTGAAATATTTAAGGATGAGTTTTCGGCAGTCCACTGAAATGAAAATTGTCCACCGAAATGGTAAATAATTACCACCGAAATGGTAAATAATTACCACCGAAATGATACCGCCAAGAACATCGTCTTTGTAGTAGAAGGGTTCCCTATTTTGAATATAAATAAATGTCTTTATTCTTTGTAAATATTTTTGTTCATTATTTTTAATAAGAATTATTAATGAAGAATTAATTAATTGTTACTCCTATTAAATATTATTACTAATTATAATTATTAATATGTACATTTTCAAAATAACGAACAAAGCGCGTTTAGAAAGCGAGAAGTTTATTATTAGTAATCGTCCCCTTAGTGCCAAAACCGATTATCTGCACTTTTCTACTGAACTTTTATAATACCAATCGACCCGTCTCATTAAGCTGCATCTACAGGTAAAACCCATTATGCTCTACGACGCATACTTCCTGAAATAGCCAATGAATAAACAAAATAACTGCAAATTATTTCCAAAATTCTTGATTTAAACCCTAATAAACCCATTCAAAACACTTAAATTTGTAAACGTATTAATTGTTGAAACCAAGTTTCTGATTTAAACTCATTTTTCATGTAGACACTTAGAGTAAATATCCTGTGAGATTATTCCACTAAAATAAGTTATCCCACGGTAATTAGCTTTGACTGTTTGAATTTTACCAGATATTTTAATTTTACTAGATGAAGTAAAAACTAAAAAACCTGTCGCTTTTTGAAAAAAAAAATATATAGAATATTTGCGTTATATTTGAGGCAAGTAAAAGAAGATACCGAATTTCAATTTGTTTTTACTGAATAACTTTTATTTGACGCTTTATAAATTACTTCAGCTCAAATCGATTATCAGTGCTTACTCTTTTCTTCCACTGTAATTTATTAGCAGCTAAAACCAGTTATCCATGTTTAACCGTCTCTTCCGTACACAGATCGTGCGCTAGCGAGTGAGTTGCTCACTTTTATTCATTCATTGTTGAATCGCGCTGGGCAACACTGTTATTCTTTTGTTTAATTAATCACTAATAAACATTACTGGGTGAACTATTCTGCATATTTAGTTTAAAATGATGGCTACTAAGAAAGATGACGAAAAATATAGTTAAAAAAAAAATATTTAATTTTATTATATGATAATTTAATTTTACCATTTCTTTTTCTTTCATCGTGTTCAGTGCAAAATTTACGTTTAAAACATATATTTGCAATATGTATTATCATTATCATATAATAAAATTTAAATATTTTTTTTGTCAAGATTATTATATGAAAAAAGGAAATAATAAATAAATAAATACCCGAAAGATATTAATTAAATCCTAATGAAGCTAATTAAAGCGAACCTAGTTAAAGCGGATGAAGTCATTGGCGGCCGATAGTATTTCTATATAAAAACCTTGACTTGACTCGCTTGCACATGATGAGTCATCAAAAATGGTTTCTGAAGGCAAACGATCAGATTGGCTTATTTCTGTAGCCAAAGTTCTGCATAATCCATGGTACTCCTTAGATATGACACCTTTGTAGCAAAAATCAAAAAATTTTCTTTGCTATAGATTTTTCTTTATAAATAGGCTCAAGAAATGACTCCACCAGAGGTTAGGTGACGGAGGAGTCTAGACGCGAAGATAGCTGGTACAGCAGTATTACTTGCCACACCAGCTATCCTCATTTTGCCGGCCTGCAGAATTGCTACTTCACACACGTAAAAGGGCAAAGTAATCCATTTGCGGATAGTCTGACAAAGAAATGAGTTACCAAATTTCTTTGTTCACGTTGGAACAGTGGGAACTACTTCACAGTAAGTCGGTGGCAACGTAAGCCAGCGCGTGTATACTTCTGTAGGAAAGGGGAAGGTAGGTTAAGAGACAATAACTCCTCAAAACATGCGCCAAGGTATAGTCGATAAAACGCGCTTAATAAGGCTACATCACGGCGTAATTGACGAGGCTCGAGGTGTTTAGTCACCTCCTTATCGACAATAATGCGGGTCGCGCGCTGCTGTAACCTATCCAAAGCATCAAAAAAGTACTTGGCGGAGCCATCCTCTGGGGTGCGAACAATATTCCACGCAAGACCGTACTTACGTCATGTACAACAAGCACAGTTGCTCAGACGTGAAAAAACGTTAGTTTTACCGTGAAACCGCAGACCTGGGCTTTCTTGTCAATGAACTCAACCAAGTTCTTGGTACCGCATTCCGAAATGCGGTCCAAATCTTTATTGAGTTCAATGACAAGATTCTCCCGTTTCTCTTTGGTTTCTACCTGTCCAACGGCTGCGTATCCAAAATATCCCGCATGCACTGAATTATCGTCTGCATAGCAATGAATTTTCTAAAGAGGAATTAAGTCATTGAATGCAGCAAAAAGAGTGTAGGGGATAGGACGGAGTCCTGAGAAACACCGGCATTCACTGACATGAACTGCGAACTACATCCGTCGCCGTCCGTTGACGCTCATGCAGGAAGTCAGCCACTCAGGCACAGAACTGAGTAGGCAGACCGTATCCAGGAAGCTTGGAGAGAAGACTTATATGCCAGACCCTATCAAAGCCTTGGCGATGTTAAGGCTGATAGCCAAAGACTCACCTCACTTATCGATAGCCTCACCCCAGATATATGTCACGTACGCTAGAAGGTCACCTGTTGATCGATTCGATCTATCTTCTTTTACTTGCCTCAAATATAACGCAAACATATTACATATATTTTTTTTGCAAAAAGCGACAGATTTGTTAGTTTTTACTTCATCTAGTACAATTAAAATATTTGGTAAAATTCAAACAGTCAAGTCAAAGCCATACTCACAGGATATTTTAAGTGTCTTCATGAAAAATGAGTTTAAATCCGAAACTTGGTTTCAACAATTAATACGTTTACAAATTTAAGTGTTTTGAATGGGTTTATTAGGTTTTAAATCAAGAATTTTGGAAATAATTTGCAGTTATTTTGTTTATTCATTAGCTATTTCAGGAAGTATGCGTCGTAGAGCATAATGGGTTTTACCTGTAGATGCGGCTTAATGAGACGGGTCGATTGGTATTATAAAAGTTCAGTAGCGGAAAAGTGCAGATAATCGGTTTTGGCACTAAGGGGACGATTTACTAATAATAAACTTCTCGCTTTCTAAACGCGCTTTGTTCGTTATTTTGAAAATGTACATATTAATAATTATAATTAGTATTAATATTTAATAGGAGTAACAATTAATTAATTCTTCATTAATAATTCTTATTAAAAAATAATGAACAAAAATATTTACAAAGAATAAAGACATTTATTTAAATTCAAAATAGGGAACCCTTCTACTACAAAGACGATGTTCTTGGCGGTATCATTTCGGTGGTAATTATTTACCATTTCGGTGGACAATTTTCATTTCAGTGGACTGCCGAAAACTCATCCTTAAATATTTCAGTAATTGGTGATTGTTGAATTTGCCCCGTAGGATCGTTTAAAAATCGAAAAAAAACCATAAACAATATTTTTTCTTTTTTTATTTTGCACCTTTAATTGCATTTTGTGTAAAAACTATGGGAGATACGCGAAAATAAGTTGATACCTTTTTTGTAGGAAATTAAATTTTCTACAACTTTGTGCTAGAAACTTTTTCTATTTTTCCAGCCAGTCGCGAGATATTGACGAAAAACTCGTTTTTGCACCATTCCGCATTTTTTTTCACCCTTTGCCGTCAATGCAGCACCCTGCAATTTCAGTATATTAATCTACGAACCCTTGCGGAAATTTTCGCGTTGGTTGCAGGTGATCAACTCAAAATGGCAAAGTTAAGCCTTCGTTGACTGGACTATAAGTAGAAATCTCATCTACCGCACAGCACCTTTAGTCTATTAACTTATAAGACATTTTTGCAGCAGTGGCATCTTGCATTTTGGCACTGTGCTCATAACCGTAGCAGAGCTGTGAATCGAGTATTATCTTGAGACTTGCTTAATGGAAAAAAAAACAAAAGTCAACGCGGTCGAAGTCGCGGACTGCCTCTAGTATTAATAAAAAGAGAATAACATAAAAGGAACAGTCCGTTAAACTCCCACCTATTTAGTTAAGAAGTCTAAGCTAAACAGTGTCTGCACGGATTTGTTAGTAAAGGATATTTTAATGCATATATAACTACATAAACAATTGTGATTTTACTCGAAAAAATTCCACGCGGACCAGGCAGCAGTCCTGCCTGGTTTCTTTATATTTAAACATCTAGCATTTAAATGCTTAAAAATAAAACAAATAATGGTTGTTTGCTTATTTTATTTGCATTGACAAATTCTAACCAAGTTTAGTCGGCAAATAACAAACAAAAAAATAACAAACGCTGTATAGACCAGGGTCGATAATTTTAAAAATGGTGAAAAGTGAGAAAAAAATATAGTAGGATGAAACCCATTTGAAAAGGTAGAGAATATAACAAAAATGAAAGGAAAAATAAATTACGGGCGATCTGACGTCGGAAAGGGGGAGGGGGTGAGTTTTAAGGGTAAAAAATGGTTAATCTCGATTTCCGGTATAACTACAAGTCCTATGAAAAAAAGTTAAATGGCAAAGTTTTCATTATTAATTTGCAGTTTCTGAGAACATTTACCATAGTAGTGTATATATTTTTTATACCATCAGAAAGTAGAGATTTCAACAAACAAAAAACACCCCAAGTTTTTTAAAAAAAGCAGATATTTTAACGTGAGAATTTTTGATTGAAAATAAGGGTGCTTTTTCGATATTAAGTCAAAATAAGGTGAAAAAATTAATGTTTTAAATCAAAAAAATTACTGTATGTTTAGGACATACAAAGATAAGTTTTCACCAAATTACGTGAAAAAATATTTTTTTTTGGCAAAAATAAAAATCAAAAACCAAAAACTCGGTTATTCGCATTTTTCACATAAATTTTGAGGTTATGTGAAAAAGGTGTCGATACAAAAGTTGTAGATCTTATTATTACCTACAACTTTGCCATTTAATTTTTTTTCATAGGACTTGTAGTTTTACCGGAAATCGAGATTAACCATTTTTACCCTTAAAAACTCACCCCCTTCCCCTTCCCGACTTCAGATCGCCCGTAATTTATTTTTCCCTTCATTTTTGTTATATTCTCTACCTTTTCTAATGGGTTTCATCCTACTATAATTTTTTTTGGTCTCAAAAATTATCGACCCTGGTCTATGTATGCATGAACCAGTCAGAATAGATAAAGAGATTTCTTTTTCTTGGAATCTTTTAAATAGAAATCTTATTTTTGATTTACAAGACCAATGTTATTTTTAACTATCAACACTAATGATTTTTTTTTTAAATATGTTGTTAGTTTCTATTTTTATATTTGTAAACTAATAGTAAACAAACAATAAGCTAGTCAAGCGGAAAGGTTAGAACAGCATTGCTAATCTGTCCTCCCATAAATACATCGCCGACAGACATTATATTTGATTTCCATAACAGAAATTATTAGTGTCTAATCTTAGATTCCTATCATTGTAATCCAATATAATTAATATAACTCTAAACTTACTTTCCAAACATATGGACAACATGCTATTAATAACGAAGACATAATTTGGTACGTAATAATGTATTTAAAATTAAAACATCAATTGTAGCGAATATATCACCATGAGTAAGTATAACAACTGCAATGAGAAGGTTGTGAGTACGTAGAACGTTCAATTGTTTCCCAAAATTAAATGGTTATAAAATTATTACTACGAGTGCTATCGAAAAGTTTGAATACTATCCATAAGTTATCTCGCATTGTTGACATCTAACTAGAAATGCACAATCGTAAAACCCTATAAAAACTGGTAATATGATAAATTCCTAATTCATTCAAGCACCTATTTAAATGAAAAAATAACATTTCAAAAGTACATCGTGGAAATAAAGGGTGAATAGTTGAATGTTAATAAGCAAGTTATCAATAGGGCAGCAGCGTAGATAGCATTAGAACGAAGAGAGATGGAACAGTTGAAACTAATCGTGATTCATGGAACAGGTCTCTAAAAACTGGTTTGCAACGACCGTTGTGGAACACAATGCGAGACCCCTACCACTCTAGACTCACGAGAGCGATTCAAAATGAAGCCAGCTAGGCTTGGAAATGAGGTCGGAGCAGGATTATTATATGTAGTCTTTCCTGAAACGACGAGGGCGAAAGTGCTTAATTGATATTACCATCAAATTTTTCACCAAATGTTTCAACTTTCTCATCCTGTCCAATTTAAGTTATTTTCAATGAAACAAGTGACCAATCAACTACCATTATCAACCTATAAAAGTCCCAACTGCTGGGACTGCTGTATGTATGGAATAGGGAGAATGACAATGCCACATGGGCTCAGTTGGGATTGGTGGATACTAACGACTTCTGATGCAGCCAATATAAATGGTTTAACGTGCCTTTAGAAGCGCGGCGGAGCTAGAGTTAATAAATTTTTGGCCACCCACCATATGAATATACATTGCGAAAGTTGTTTTCCTTCCACGAACGCAGCTCTTACGCAATAAACACTGCGTCAATAAGCTCTTCTACTTCAATTTACGAGGTCTAAATTCCAAATGGCGGCCTTTGAAATTAGCTGCTGTAACGTCAGGAATGTTGAGCCTGCCAAACGGATCGGACAATTGACAGATTTCAGTCTGTTAACATGGTATATGGTTAGTAAAGCGTACCTAACAAAACCGTAGCTATGTACTTACCTTTGAGTGTGTACTAACGAGAATTCGTAACGCTCAATTATGAATTTCACTTCGCGAAATCATCAGATGAATACCTTGATATGGGGACTTTACTGCCAAAACCCAGTTTTCACACCATGCTTGTGTCCAAATTGTATGAATGTAATAATCTAAGATCCGAGCCTACATCGACCTTCACCGATAATAGAATGAAACATATTTTATCATGAATTTAGTATATTACAATATATATTAAAAATGGTTTGCCTAAAAAAATCTTGGACAGACTATTTTTAATTAATTTAAAAAAAATATCATTAAATGTTGCAACATCAAGATAATAAGAAAATGTTGTCCTGACTTACAGTATAAAACGTATAAAATGTGCAGCTGTTGGGGTTTCTATTATTTACCTGGGTTGCCAGGTATATACAGGTGTGTCGATGCCAGTTACGATACCCAAAGGCTGCACATTCTATACTTCACTAAATTCATAAAAAATATGTTTCATATTATTATCAGCTCGGTGAAGGTCGATGTAGGTTCGGATCTTCTACTATAAGTAACAAAAAAATGTCAGCTTATAGATTCTAAGCACATAGCTTAGAACATTTATTTCTGTTCCTATTATATTACACACATCAAAAAACTAATCAACCAAACTGATTCTATATTTATCTTTAAATCATAGTCTGATGCGGGGGTTGCCACCAATGTGATTATTAGTCAAATTAAGTATATAGTTACTTAAAGTGAATAATAGTAAAATCTATTGAAAACTTTAGAAACTAAATAAGGAAAACACTGTGAATCAAAATTGTACATACTTCCACAGGCAGCCTGTTTGAAAATACGTAGCTAAGGGCTGCAAGGCTTGACGCCAAGAGTGAATTAAGAGCTACTAGTGCATTTGCAAATTAGGTAGTTACATATTACTTATATTAAATACGCGGAAAGTCGGAGTACAAGGTAATTCACAAATAAATAACTTTACCGAGAGTTTAATGCTGTAACGTGTACCTAAAAAGATGTAAAGTACTCTTTGGTAAAAAATAGTTACCTGGATTAAATTATTTGGAAACTGTCATATTGAAAAATCCTTTACTACCTTTATATTATGATGTCACGAGACAATTATCCAGTTTCCTTCATTGACTATTGATATTAACCTTAGAAATTGATACTAACAGCAAAATCTCCCATCATTAAGGATGAGTATATCTTTTATCCAGTTTTCAAGAACATGTTATCCTTGCCTTTGCTTGCAGTACAAACTTAACACGCAATTTTCATAATACCAAATCTATGATTCAAATGGCGCGTATTAATATGGTTTAACATTATCCTGATTCAAACAATGAGTACCACAATTTCAACTATTAGCTCCTTTGACAGGGCAACGTTCGACGTCCCGACAATGGACAACATTCCCGCATACCGAGCGGATTAAGGTGATTCTCACACTGCCCTGCACTACGCTGCGTAGCGCGGGAGTGCGTGTACTTACATTACTTGCAAGTCTCTCTTGGTATTAAAACACGAGAAGTGAAACACACTGTGTAAATGCATACACGCGTAGTGGTTTGTAGTGCAGATCAAGCGCATTGTTGCCGACCACGCGCCGACATGCAGAGAAACACGAGTTTTTATGGCGAAATCTGCAGATCTGCACTCCCGCAACCACGCCGGTGGCTACGTCGCCACGCACACCGCAGCGTAGTGCGGAGTGTGTGAGAATCTCCTAACAAACGAACTACAGTATATCTAGATTGAAACGGCGACCTTCGAGTTAGAGATCTTGTCAACTATTTACGCAATCTCTTGCCTGTGGTGTGGCTATTGCAAACGCCAAATTAAACGTTGCTAGTTGAATATGTAGCAACAGCCCGAGGTATTCGAAACAAAACTATATAGTAGCTGCATTGCAAACATATTCGGTACTACCTAGGTCTTATACACTTACATCATTGAGCTATGTTCGTGCTAGGCCTAGTGTGATATTATATGTATCAGCTAGATACCACTACACGATTTTGAATTAAAGTAGATCAAGATTAGCTCAAATAAGGCATAGGGTATTAGGTATATCTTGAATCATCGTTTAGTCATTTTACGCACCAAAACAAAGTACTAAGAAGTACATACATAGCGTAGACCTAAAATTAAAGAGTATCCTTTGTGTTCCGCGGACTCAGCTGGCTTCTCGCGACCGGGGTTTTTGTCGACGCCGCGACGGCACCATTCTGTAGTGTAGTTGCATATCTGCAGGAGTGTACGCCAAAGATGCGCGAAGACTATATTCGGTCGCATGTATATGCCTTTTGTACCCTTAGCAGGAACCAATATCGAATTCGAATAGTTTGCGAGTGCGAAATAATTAATTAAAGTAATAAAAATAATATTAAAGTGACTGAAATATGTATTATTTATTACTTTTATGTGGTTTTGTTTTATAGTCGAGACAAGATTTTCATAGAGCGCATAATTTGCGTAGGATAAGATATATGCAGCTGAAATGAGAGTTCCGATTGCATTGCTGCAACCAGTAGTACTTGTTCTGTGTATTCGTTCTACAAACGTCAATCACGATAAAAGGGGTCATTATCTAATTGACTTTAAGATGTTCCCTATCAATCCCTACGATAAACCTAAAAAGGGTCACATAGCTTTATCAAAGTACCTAAACTTAAGACTTTAGATAGAACATTATAAATTGATACATTTAAATATCCACTCCATCTACTGTAAAATAATATAAAAAAATATTTCTTTTTATTTTGACATGTTATGGACGAGATTTATTAATTCCTGATGAATTTCCATATATTTTGCCATCTATCAAACAATGACTCTATTTGTAAGATATTTTTTCAAGACCTATAAATATAAAATTTTCTACTAGGGTATCAGACACTTTATCAGCTAATAGTAGGACCGTCAAATTATATGAAATGTTATCAAAAACCTTAGACACATACATCATCTTTGAAGGCGAACTGAAGGCAGAAACTCCACAACATTTAACAATAAAATAATATTATATGTATAACTCGTGCCATTGAAGAAACGAATCGAAAATGACGACACCATGCATTCTCTCTCTCGCACGTTACTTAAAACTAGAATTGTAAATCTACCCTAGTCTACCAAAAACGTAGACTACCGATAGGCTACGGTATTATTCGTTAGTAGAAAATTGGATCGGTTCACAATATTAAAGACAGCTGCCATTTATTGTTTAAAATAAGATAAGAGAAATAACCAATCGTCTCGCTCGCAGATTTGACGACTTCCAGCCTCCCGAGCAAGCCGGATTCCGAAAAGGTACACAGATCACATACTTACGCTGCGTCAGGTTATACAAAAGACCGAATATTATAACCTGCCAATCAGTCTACATACACTGTTCGTAAAATATAGAAGCTGTTCCATCTATTCGTAGATCAACGGCAAAGTAAGTACTTCGTACTGAAAGGTAGAGTCGGTTAGAATGAAATATTTTTTCTGTTTTTTCACCTTATATGTCGCTCTATGTATACCATAGACCTCATTGAATATAAGTAATGTTATACTAACAAAAATTTCAGGTTATAAAAAATACAAATTATTACGTGGTATGTCCTAGCATAAGATCCTGAGACCGCCAGACCTTACTTATTTCCTCATGGACGAAATATGGATAATTGAGTAGTATTAGTGTGCAATATGAAAGTATACACACTTGCTAAATTGTGCTGTGGGTATATAAATATATATATAAATTTTCAGGTATAAGGTGGCACAGCCACGTAAACGTAACGTACGTAACGTAGGAATCAATACTTAGACTGTATGTAAAGTGAGTAAAATTTACGTGCCTGTACCACAATACTACTCAATTATCCATATTTTGCCCATGGGAAAATAAGAGAGGAAATAAAGTAATACTCTAATATAAGACACAAAACCCTTCATGATTACAGAGTGTTCAGTATTACAACCGGTTTGCCTATTCAATTCTGGGGATCGCGGGAAACCCGAGTAAAGTGAAAAGTAGTTCCAAAGAGACGAAATCAATAAAGCCGTCGTCGATCTTGTAAGAACACAATGAAATAGAATGATTATAACGGCAAGAGAACAGCATCGGTTCGTAATTATCATCTATTACCGTCGAGTCGATATCAACGTGTCTAGACTTCAGTCTAGGACACCGAACAGAGGGCGGTCGTAGAACTTTCCAAAGGTGTGTCTATACGTGGTTGGTGGCATTTCAAGAAGCTGATGAGTGTAGGACGAACCGTGTAAGGTAAGTTTCAGTTATAGCCCATTGAGTTTTTATTTCAACCAATACAATCTTTACTGATTTATATGGAAATAAATTATTATATGTATACGAAAGCAGAACAAATGTAATTAAGTTTGGTGAACAAATGAATATGTGAGCTCAAAATATTACCGCTAAGTACGAAAATAAAAGAGATGAAGTGGTTAACTTGAGCAATAAAATTTGGTATAAGAAACAAAAAAATACTGCAATTTTTATAACAAGGTAAAAAATTACATTAATGTACAACACGTACCTCAATAATTAATCACAGCGATATTGTTAACGTGGATTAGTGTAAAAAATAAGCCTGTAAAGCTAAGGACCAGACTTGCGACAGAGTGGCTTCACCTTTATATTTCAAAACGGTTTGCTACAGGGGAGAGAGTGTGAAACTTAGAACATTCGTTGGAAACAAAGTTGAAATATTTTCATAAAGTTAATTTTATGCTATACGTCTCTAAAACTGACTCAGTAGCATACAGTATTGATCTTTAACATGATATACAATATTTTAGAGCACCCCGAACAAAATATCTTAATTTTCCGATAGCAAGAATCGAAACGATAAACAAATAAGAATTGATTAATTTCAGGATATAAGTAAATTGTGAAATAGGTATCTTTTTTGAAGGAATCTTTGTTTTGTGAATCTGATCGAAGTTCCAACTACGTATATTAACAATTGATCGATACAAAATTCTCTTTATGAAGTGAGCTGAAGACGCAATTCCCAGAACTGCTACTAATCTATACTATTATATAAATACGTTTGTAGGAGGTAATTTCTCGATATACTGAACCTAGTTTTAAAATTCTTTTTAACCTGGGCTTTCTATTGAAAGCTACGTTATTTGCGAGTGTTATAGGCTATATATTAACTTGAAAAATGAAACGACCTTTTAGTGCTAGTCGGATTTGCAAAGTAAGTCGGAGAAAAACGCTTGAACGAAACCGTTTCTTACGAATGCTGTATTAATTATGAGATACATATGATGTGAATTGTGACGTTGTAGGAGGTAAATTCTGGATCTACTGAACCTATTTTTAAAATTCATTTTAACCTGGGCTTTCTTTTGAAAGCTACGTTATTTGTGAGTGTTATAGGTTATATATTAACTTGAAAAATGAAACTATCTTTTAGTGCTAGTCGGATTTGCAAAGTAAGTCGGAGAAAAACGCTTGAACGAAAACGTTTCTTACGAATGCTGTATTAATTATGAGAGATATATGATTTGAGTTCTAGAGAAAAGTTAGATCTAAATAATGCCTATAAAAAAATCAAGGATAGCATATGTCTTACTTTTATAATTAAGTCAAAAAAAGAAGCAATTTATAATTTAATTCGTTATGTCATGTTTTTCGATAATCAACATTATGATTTTTTATCAAAATAAGTAATTTATCGTCTAACTTAAGTGTTTAAAACAAAAGACTTTTCCCTTTTTCTGCATATAATTTGGATAATACGACATAGGTATGGAACTGCGATCGTATCGTAATCTATTGAGTGACAATTCTATTGAACTTTTTTTTTCATCTACACCGAAACGAAGCGAGGCCTGGCCACTAATATTATTTTAATACGTACGTATAAAACTAAACTTTACACTTCGAATGTTCTCCGAGACTATATAATAATATACCTTCTCTCCTCCTTAAAACAGAATTAGATAAATATTTAAGGGGGGCCATACAAGAAGCGTGTTTTTTTGCCGTTTTTTGCTCTATATTAATGACGCCAACAGGTAGACGCTTAAAAATTCCCAAAATATTAAGCTGTATATTCTTTACAAAAAAAAAACAGTAGAATCCATTTATAATAACCAACCGATTATTATGACGTAATTACACTACGAAGTTTAGTTTACATATAAAATTATTTGTAAAAAAGTCGGATATAATGACTTCCCTTACAGTGACATGTCGCTTAATATGACCCATTTTTGATAACTTATGTGCGGTTATAATGACCGACATGATTTTTTACACCTTCGGTAATATTCGTTGATTCCTGACGATGTTCGGCACGTGGCTCGTTTTTGTTTTGAATCTGAGTGAGTAATTGACACTTGAAGATCACGCATTATTTTTAGTGACATCCTGTGAAAAAAATGTCATCTCAACGCCGCGGCTAACAATAGAGACTGGTATTACAATAAAATGAAAAAACAAAAGCAGACAAAAATTACAGATTACTTACATTAGAAAATGAAAAATATAGTACATACAATAAAATAGATAGTATAGATAATGGTACGGAACCCTTCGAGCGCGAGTTCTCGCACTTAGCTAATTTTTCCCCCTTTGGGCACTACATATTTGTAATTATTTAAGAACTTTTTTTTACATTCTTGAGAATATGCTAGACATGTATTAGAAACCTTCCGGTAGCTTTATTCGGGGACAAACGTTCCAAATATTTCTCTTACAACTCAGTATAACTTTCATGGCCTAAAAAAATCAAACTTTAATACTGAAAGGACCGAGCCTTTTTTCCGGTGTTTTTTTCCAACCTGGCCTTGAACTTGTAACTTTTGCATAATGTATAGATATTTGCACACGAGCACTTTCGACGTACGCTATTGACAAGTTACCAGCCATCGCAGAATTTACCCATCTGCACTGGATCACCATATAAGGTATTCTGTTTTCTTCCAGTGCAACATAGATTAGATTGATACATTAATTTGATGGGGCAACAATTAGTGCATCAGACTGCGTTCGTGGAAGTTAAATTAATTATCTCGAGCTCCTTCGTAACATGAAGTTAAGTAAAGGCGCGATTCGACAAACAGTCGGCCAATAAACACATAATGTCGTGGTTGATGTTACTTCGGGAATCGTAATTGTACCGTTAAAGCGATGGTCTCGGCTGCATCTGAAGTTGTTAGCACCCACCACTCCTTCAGGGTGGGTCATATTATGGTCATGACCCGTTGTCTTTATTTCATCCATTCGGTAGTTATTTGCCCCAGCCGTGCAGACATTGATGTGCAGATGTTGAAGATAATGACAAAAATCTACAAATCCCACTTCACACACGACTACTCTCATGTAGGTTTTAATACATTTAAGGTTATTTATAGGAGGAGGCACACAAGTGTTAGTTTATAAAAATACTATCGTAGATAATATAGAAGTTTTAGTCGAAATAGAGATTAAAAACAAAATTGAGAATAAAGGCTATAGGAAAGGAAACTATTCGGGTCAGTCACATGAGGTTGTGTAACGCGAGAATCCCTTCTATTTTTGCATAAAAATCAATGAGTAAATAGAAAGTCGCGAACCGGACCTGTCCTACCGGTTGCCAGGCATCGTTCGCGAGTTTATTAGTTGATCGATATCCAACTCTAAATACTTACTCGCACTATCTGTGCCGAACTGCCGACCGTATGAATTAACTACAAAAAGGATGGTAGGTACTTCCTAACAACAACCTTTGATTAAAACAAACAGAAACTGTGTTGTTATATAATTTTAAAGCATTAAACTTCTAGATATTTAAATCATAAAATTGTATTAAAAAAAATTGACGCGGCTCAGGCAGCAGACGGGACTCGAACCAGCACCATCCGCTATCCGGGCGGGTGCACTGACCATCATGCTACCGTGGCCCTATTGCCTCGCAGCCTATGAAATACTAGAAAGAATTCGACACGGCCAAGAGGGCCGTGGTAGCATAATGATCAGTGCATCCGCCCAGATAGCGGAGGGTGCGAGTTGGAGAAACTTTGTTCTCATAAAAATAAAGCAAAACTATAAGGTACATGAATAGTACATACTTAACTAAAAATCAATATAAGAAAACAATCAAAATATACATAATGTTAGTTAAGAAAACCAACAACCCATAAACCATAAACATAATACGTACCTTCCATACAGCAAGGCCGTGAATTAGTAAAGTTGAAAAAAAAAGTGTAGTAGTTACACCGAATATGACATCACACCAATGACCGGCTACAGACAGATAGATAGGTACATACTTACTCACTTCACAATGCAATGACTCACCAGAGTGGTACCGACTTTCGTTGCGCGTGAGTCGCCTGTTGGTCCTCCCTGGCGGCGAGCGGAGCGCCGCGGCAGGCCTCACTACGCCCCAACAAACAACCACACATACACGTGACCACACGTACACACAAGTCTTGGCACGCCCCGATATTTTAGGAAATTCAGAACTGAAAACGTTTTTGCTATGTTCCCAATTCGCCGACAGCAACGGTTCTGATTATTCCTTCTTTTTGTTAAGAGAGATCACGAAAATTACCAGACGCTAAATTGTTTTCAATTCTAAATTTGTATACCAGTCTAATCGCCATTACTTAAGAAAACATATTAAAGACAACAATGGCTCATTATTAACAATGTTATGTTAACAATGCAGCGCTGAATGGCGACTAAACTTGTATTTGCTCTTGTTAATTTCGAAATGTCTGATCCTCGCCAGACACGCACGCACTGTATAGGCACATATAAATCCAACCTTTTACGGTTTCGCACAACACTCACAACCACAATTTATCTGCCCAAGGATCGTTTAGAAAACGGAAAGAAATCAAGAAGGTAGTTTGCATATTGTATCGTTAAAGTTATTGTAACAACTATGTTGACATACGTTTGGCGATCTAACCGAACTCAAAAATGTTTAATCAGGATCCTAGGCCCCCCTTATGAAATAATCCATTTCAAGAATAAAAAATGTGTATCCATAATATGTGTTCTATCAGGCAGGACCGACCGTAGAAAGAAAAAATAGTCTGCGTGCCTCTCTAGAAATCGGAGTTTAAACTTTTGTGTAAGAAAACATTACATAATAGTGTCTAAAGATTCAATCATTTATTCATAATATCAAAAATTAACAGTGACTATTTTATTAGTAAACCAGAATATGAATAATTATATCAATAATATTATTTTGTAATAGAAATCCTAAAATAAAAATTATGATAAAACTTTTGTCGATGTATAAAAACTAATTCACGAGTACTTTTGTGCATAAATCCTTATAATAAAAAAAACTTCAAAACAATTTGACAGTCGTTGAAAAAGAAATTAAAAACTTTTTTTCTTTGACGCAACAATTTTTTTCTCCTATTTGACAGTTGTAAATCACGACGATATTTTTCATAGCAAATAATCTTTAGATATCTTTTATTCAATAAAATAATGAGTTTAAAGTTGAAAGGGGCTGAGGTGAAGGTGGACGTAGTTAGACTGGAGTCGCAGTCGATCGACGAGCATCTGCGTTCTGCAGCGGCTGTGCTATGCGAGATCCTCAATGACGATAATAGTATAAAAAACGAGGACAGCAGCGATGGACATGAGAGTTCTATGGAAGAAGATGGCGACGGGCATCGTTGCCAAAACTGCGGAAAAATTTACAAGAGCGCCAACACACTGAACGTCCACTATCGTCTGAAACATCCAGAGGAGGCGTCGCAAGTACGATGCAACGAATGTAACAAGAGCTACGCTTCTTCTCTGAGCCTGCAGAAGCATGTGCGCTACATGCACAAGTACGCCAACCGATGTGACGTGTGCTATCGAGCGTTCGCTTCTATCGAGGCTTTTCAACAGCACGGGGAGATCTGCACGAAGGTGGAAACGCCATGCCCTACTTGCGGAAAGATATACGATTCCGCGTTGTCGCTGCGGAATCACGCGAAGTACAAACATCCAAAAAAGAGAACTTTTTCGTGTGACGTGTGTCGGCGTACGTTCACATCGAATAGGGGGCTGTCGAACCACATGGCTCGCATACACCCGACGGATATAAACTGCAACCAATGTAACAAGAAGTTTAGTACAGTGGCGACGCTGCAATGTCACTTCCTGGATAAGCATACCGAGAACGGTGAGCGGTGTAATCTGTGTAGAAAAGTTTTTACGTCAAGCCGTAGTCTATCACGTCATTTGAGCAAAACCCATGACATTGCGACCAAGTACAGTGGAGAGAAGTATTGGTGTGCCCAGTGCAATTTGAACTACCAGTCAGTCAACGACTTGATCCAACACGCAATGGCAGCGTGTTCACCACTCCAGAAAAAAAGCGAATAAAATGTTTTGTAATAAACTTTTTTTTAACGTATTTTATCCAAATCGTGTTCTTGTGACTGCAATATTTTAAACATAATTCATTATTTCAAACTTTAAAAGCATGACCAATAACAATCTAAACTGCATTTCACGTCGGCCAGAATCATTATAAAAAAAATATATTTTTTAAAGTTCTAAACATATCTTAACTTTTACATCCAATACCGACCCTATCTGATCTTAATTATAATAATTTATTATGTAAAAGCGGTTGCATTATATAGAGCTTTTACTAGGTTCATTGGTACAACAATACCAATTATTTTCAAACCACAACATAGTAACTTCCCGGCTTTAGCATATTCAGCGAGCATTAATTATTCCACAGACCAACCGCAATAGTAAAATTTCAAATATATCATGTATCTAGCTGGTTTTGGTACATAATGTTAAATGCTCATATTATACGGCGAATATATAGCGTATTAGAGTGCTACTTTTAAGTTCCTTGTTCCAGTGAAAGTTCCCTTTTAATATAATCTGTGCAGTCATTCCATAATACTCATATGCAACATATTACGATGGCTAACTACTTGTGCGGGTAAAACTATTTTAATACGACAGCATAAAATGTTACTAATTTCTTGAATAATGAGAATCTAAAATCAACAAGCACATTAAAATAGTTTGTTGTTTATAATAATTTGTTTAAACTGTAATTTCTGCGACCAAGAATTGACACTTGAATGGAATTGAGCAAAAGACTTATTTAAATTGTATCCTACTAATATTATAAATGTGAAAGTTCGTTCTTCAGTCACGCAAAAGCTTCTAAACGGATTTGGATGAAATTAGGTACGCATATAGTATAAGACCTGGAATTAAACATAGAATACTTTTTATCCCGGACAATATTATTAACGCGGACAAAGTCGCGGGCGGCCACTAGTTGGTAACTTGTAGTGTATAGAACTTATTGACATTTTAAATTGTCCAGAAGTATTTGGTCACCTTGTTTGCTACAATATGTCTGATGGCGACTGTACTATATTATTACTTTGGTACTTCAGTGGAATAACCCTCTCTTCTTACTTATTACATAATATATTCCAATGTATCAAAGTTTTATTTATTACATTACATATATATCGTTGGGAATGAAAATGACCTATTATAAGCCAATACAAGCTGACAATAATAAATCACAAAGGAGATAAATATTTACGAATTTTTCGTCATTGGGCAAACGTTAAAACATTTTTTCGTAGGCTAAATATAGAAATAATAGCAAGCTTTTACGGGCACTTACGTTTCCTTTTAAATGATTCAGTAATAATTTTATTCATACTAACTTAAGGAATCTGTTAGGAAGTCTAGTCAGTCTTGTCATGGTGATAAGGAGCAAAAGAAAATTGTAGAATGCGAAAACTGGTAACTTTCAGCTTTGTTATAAATTTCGAATCTAGAGACTTAACACGAAGACTCGATGCAATTAATTTTTTGGTCGCCTATCCAAAGTCCTGCTATCCAAAAGTTGTTTGATAACCTCCTTGCACACACTTAACGCTCACCCACCGTTATCGTCAATATTCTATAAAATATTAGTTCATGTACAACCCAACTTTTTTGATCTACTCAATTTTAGGGATTGCAATTATTTGAAGTCGTAACTTACGTCGATATTGAACGGTGTTTTCTCAAGGGCTCTCCTGCTTAGGCGTACGTACGTAAGGGCTCCATCAATACTTCCCTTTTCAAAACTTCAGATGAGTGCATCTCGTAAAAGATGTTTGATAACACTCGATTAGGCTTCATTGCTACGTGATACAAACTACGCCGTCGCCCAACAAATTTGTCTTTGTAAAGATAAAAAATAAATAGTTTAATTCTGATAAGAAATATATTTTATAGGTTATACCCCTTTTTAACAAAAGCGCGTTACACCTTATTTATTTCCCTTGCGGTCAAAATGTAATACCCTGTCTGAAACCTCGATCAAGTGGATTTTTTTAAGTTTTTATTACATTTACTCATAGTTAAGAGTTTGACAATTAACTGAAGGCAATGATCGTAGGTACTGAATCCAGACCTTTTCCCGTCTGAGATGTGGTCATCAGTACCATACTATAGGTTAAAGTCAACGATGGGTGTTTAATATCGTTCATATAATATCCAAAAAATTCATCTAAAATATTCGTAATTTATAAGGCCGGACGCGGCATTGTCTGAAACAATTCAACTTGTAGTATTAACTGCTTCATAACTATACCTACAAATTGAAATTTTAATCGCAGACTACTTCACGTCCTTACCGAAACGAAATAGACAGATGAAGAAGGTTATGAAAACCTTCTCCCCTTCCCTCCTTAAACGAATAGTGCGCGTTTTAACCCGTTTATGTTACTAGCGGCCGCCCAGAACTTCATACGCGTGGAGTTAGTTAGAAATAAAGATCACTGCTCGTTCCCCGCAGGTGATAGCGTGATAATATGTAGTTTATATGTAGACCCCGACTTCTTAATATTATTTGTTCCTTTGAAGTAAATCCATACAGTCCTTTTTGAGTTTAGCCCGGGCATACATACAGACAAACAAACAAAAAATCTAAAAACTATATTTTTGGCTTCGGTATCGATTGTAGATCACACCTCAAGTATTCTTTTAATAAAATATTCGATGTACAGTTTTGACTATCCTACCATTTTATTATATGTATAGGTATTTATAATGCAACGCGAAAGTTTCAAAGTGTAGATACTTATCGAGACGAACCTTATTTTTAGGGTTCCGTATCTCAAAAAAGAGAACCATTATAAGATCACTTTTTTGTCCGCCTGTCGACTCGCACTTGCCCGGTATTTTTTTCTGGGTAGAATGACCTGCGTATTATTTGCTTGAAAACCATTTAATAAAATTAACAAATGTCCCATAATTGCATTTAGACTACGCCTTCAGTGCAAAAAATATGTTCTTAGATTTTTTTTTTTTTAAACTCGTTTATTTATTACATTTTACATTTTAAGGTGCTGAATATAACATAATTGTAATATATAAGGGATTCGATATTTGTTAGAGTAGCCCCATCAGAATCCGAGGCCGCGTCGAGAGGAATTGCCAAAACAATTTTAAATAAACAAAAATGGAAAAGCTGACAATTTTTTTAAGAATAACAAGACATGAAGCACGTCACAATTGATTTACAAATGAATTGACCACGCTATTTATTTGTATTGGGTACAGATTCATTTGCACCTAGTTTTTTGGTTACGCATTGCTTTAATTTGGCCACGCCACTCAGTGTCTTATTTTAATCTGTTCTTTAGTTTCTAATCGGACGCGGTTAGGCAAACTAAAACCAGTTACAGTAACTAAAACATACTTTTGAGAAAATGAATATCCAACAGTGAAAATGTATTTACTTGATAATTCAGAAATGTAGATTCAATTATGTTCCTTAGTTAAAATATTATAACTTTTACAAATGATGTTTGTTATTTGGTGATCAAAGACATAAAATTGAATATTCATTGAACCAGAATTTATTTAACTTGCAAAGTGCATTGTACGTTCGGTTCAAATGAATTTTAAAGTAGTTATAATCAACCTAATGAGATGAAATTTTACATACACATTTACTTTCGATGGCAATGCATGGTTAGCTAAGTGACGTCTTTCTAGATCTAATATGACGGACAGTCCACGATGGTGGACTAGTAACTTTTGTGCACTCTCATGATATGGGTATCAAATAAAAGCATTTGTTAAGAATAATTCAAATTCTAATTATTCTTATAACTTCCGAATTTAATTATCATTTAAGTAAAAGCTTGTTATTTTTAATATAAAAAAAATAGTATTACTTAATAAGTCCAAAGTTAATTTGAAGGATGATTAAAAACAGAATCATAATATTTAAAATACCATTACATTCAGCAGTTATTTTCTAAGCTCAATAGTGAATCGTGCGCAGTCAGTGATTGCATAGAAACGACCTTGACCAGCAGTTTGCCGCGCGCTCGTACCACAGTATATATAAGCTAAAGAAGTACCTAAACTAGGCCTTTTTGTTAATTTAGATAAATATTTACGCCCCAATTGAGTGTTACGCTGAGGCCGCGAGTGAAAAAGAACTCATATAAACATATACATGTCCACGCTGTCGACGCGTGTTTGAAGCGATACAGACGCAGCCTATAGACTTTTGCACAGCTATAGGGCAATGCCTGTGCACACAACGTTTTTTAAACGCACCGTTGACGATACAGACGCCCGAGTGTAGCGATATACACGCGATGCTAACGCACGTGGTATGGCAATACAGACGAGATATTAATGCGCATGTATCGATACAAACGACAACGAACTGCTTTGTTGGATAAAAGCGCGTTAAAAAAACGTGGTGTACATAGGCTCCTAGGGTTGTCCTACCGTCGACACAACCAACTGTTTCGTAGCGTATTGTGTGTACTTGCGTACTGGTTCCAACCGAGTGTTTCACGACATTCACGTCGTAATTAAAATCAAAACGTTTATTTGAGTTCTATGATGATCAAATTATTCAAGAATTGACTAGTCAATCCATTGAATACTTTTGCCTGCTACGACACATTCGAAAAGCTTTATTATTAAATGTTATAGTGTAAAAACAACGCATTTTAGTGAATAGCTTTTTAATTAAATTATCTGAAAACATGAATAGGCTATAAAACTATTTTTGTTTATTACTTTGTAAATTAATACAGCTAATTTACAAAATAAAGTAGATTTATTCATGAAAAAAAAATGTTCCTGTTTTGAGGAAGCCGAGTTCAAGCAGCCGTATACTGTGCATTACACTCGTGCGATGTTTAAAAAGGACGCAGTCAACGCACACAATCTGCAATACAACCACTCGTCTCAACGTGGCACCCGCGAATGACAGCACTGCGATGCCCGCTTTGTAGCCTTGTTGAGACGCACGTCTGAGGGCACGTATCGTTTTGAATGTTTGTATGTAGCTTCCTTACTTACTGTTAGATTTATACACTGTGTTCGCATTGTGTTGAACCTGCCGCTGCCGCTAAACGTAACAGGGTCTTTGCAACATCAGGGGTGTCGTACGCTTCATTTGATTGTAGAATCGACCACGACCTTGCCGCTCTGAGCTACTGCTTAAAGCGACATGCCGAGTGATAAGAATAAAATAAATGTACTAAAATCACAGAGCACCCTCACGAAAGTCCGCATTACTAAATTCCTTTAAAGTTGATGCACGCGGAGGGGGATACTTTGTGCTTTGATTGGTCACGACAGTGTGACTTCACATTCGGATTATAAATTTGGTGATACGATTTATCTCCGTTATCAACGATTGGGAACTTTACCAACGTTATTAAAAACCCGTTAGATGCTTATTCAGTATAGCTTGACACGAGCCAGCGTAATACAACGATATTAAATACCCTATATACACCACGTGCGCTCAAAATTTGTCCCAATCAAGAAGTGCTTGAACTCCACTCAAGCACAGTGGTGGTTCACAGTCACGCGCGGACTGTTCAAAAGTCAAGATGCCGCAGAGCTCCGTGATAAACTGCGAAAAAAATACTTAAAGTACGTAAAGTGTAATTTTTTCGACAGGTATCTAATAAATTTTTGTTAATATAAGAGCCCTTTTACAAAATTGCGAGGATGCCGTACTGACTGGCGCGTAGGTAGATTTTCACTAGTATATATTGCATTTTACGGGTGATGCTTCCAGTCTTATAAAATAATTATTAATAATGTAATTATAAAAATATATACATATTTCAGTAGTTCAACGATGGTTTATTAGTTTTAATGAAAGTTTTTGATGGTAATTCTAATTAATTCAATATCAAAATACGAGGTAAGCCTGCATTATTTTTTGGGAAAACTCACGGACGTTAGATGTTTTTTTTGATAATTAAGGAGATGGAAAATCAAATTTCTAATACCTACATTATGTTAAGACAAAAACATATTTTTGATGTCGAAGTAATTAATTTAATCTAATTTATTGAACATTATTTAGAGATTCAGGCGTTTGAAGTTGTGCATATTATCGTTTTTTTCCGTAAACGAGCTGAGATTGAACGATCAGTACAAAAAAAGGAAAATAGTATTTGCAAATATTCTACATTAACTTACAATACGAAGAATAAATCTACTGATTACTTCTATTATAATTGTTAATATAACCGCACGCGGTATTATCTATTGCTGATAAAAGCTTGTATGTAATGTGCCCCATTAGTAAGGCGTGGGGCAGCGAGCACATTACCCTGGATTCTATGGGTGCCATGCATAGTATAATCGTTCGCAGGGAAATTACACAACCCTAACTCGGTTGATATGTTCCAAGCGATCAGAGCACAATTAGAGACGACCGCAGAATATAGCCTACCGCCTGTCTGCTGGTGTAATTAATATTTTTCCTGGCATAAGTTTGATGTAAGCCATACGGTCGCACTTGGAAGTAATTTAAATTTAATTCTTGTCAAAGCCACTTGTTGTCTTACAGCATCAACATTGATCATACTTAAAAAATAACAAGTGCACAAGTGCTAGTCAGATTCGCTATGGGTTCCCCACAAACTTGTAGTCAGTGTTGGGCAAAATGTAATTAACTTCAAATTAACAATTTCAATTACAAATTGTAATTGGTGACTTTAATTACAAATTACTTGAAATTATTGAAATGTAATTCAATTAACAATTACAATTAGAAATTGTAATTGTTCATTGCAATTACTCAATTACATATCTTTATATATATATAATTCTTCTGTGAGTGTGTATGTCACTGAACTTCTCTTAAACGACTGGACCGATTTTGATGAAATTTTTTATGTGTGTTCAAGGGGATCTGAGAATGGTTTAGATTCACAAAGACGTGTAGACAGGACAACGTCTGTCGGGTCCGCTAGTATATATATAATCTCTTTTTAAATAAAACTATTATATTATGATTTATCAAATGTTTATTTACGAAATAGATCAGATAAATTGTGTATTTATAACATCCTTTTTTAAAACTCCTTGTTCAAACATTTGATCAGAAAGTTTGTAAGATTTTAGTAAGTTAATCATTGTAGCATATGAGAAAAATCAATCGAAATAAAGGTGCACGCCGCCGAGAGACTAGAAAAGGGATAGGTAGCTGTGTAGGTACTGGTAACAAGGCACACACTTACACACTCATAAATTCATGGCAAATTATACACTAAAACTTTGTTTGTGTTGTGCTTGTTGTGCTGCGTATGGGCATCAAGCTAATAACCGCTCAATTTTAGTAGTTCATTATGTTACCCTTAAAAAATAATTGAGTAGGTAATTCAAATTACAATCTAATGTAATTAAAATTACTTCGGACGTAAGTAATTGAATTACAGTAATTTCAAATACATGTAATTTAAATTAAAGTAATTCAATTACTATTCATTGAATTAGTAATTAAATTACAAAAATAATTAATTACGCCCAACACTGCTGTAGTTATGTAAATAATTCGTTCATCACGGACTCGCTTCTTTTGGTTTATTTTAATTTTCTTTATATTCCTAGATTTTACTCAATATCTTTTTATTGTATTCCATAATTCAAGATACTCACTGATAATGAGTTATTCATCAACTCAATAAATGCAAAGAAATATAATAATGTATTTGACATGTAATGCACTAAAATCTATATTATGTAGTAATATTTATTTTGTCCAAATAATACAAGGTTAGTGAAGTCTATAGGTATAACTATACAGTGAACATTATTTTTACTATATACGAATAGTACGATAAACATTAAGGTGGCAAATACGATTTTTCAAGTACATATCTCAATATTTTCGCGGCGAAGTTATGCCGTGTTAGCCTTTACTATAAAAATCAATCAATAGTGACTGAGACACACAAATAAACACAAAATATTGGGTCTAATTGGTGGCTGGTGAAATCTCACATCGCAATTTCGCAATACGTAGAGTAGATACAGCAAAATAAACTCTGTTAGTTATTAATAATTTAGATTCGACCTCCTCCCATTATCACCAAAACGCAACTTAACTGTCAAAATACAGTAGGTTACATTTTACAGAGTTTAATGTCAATAAATTAGTACGTTATATCGTGTTTAGATGGTCATTTTACAGGGGCTGCTATATATAAGCGAAAAATGAGTAGATGGGTCACCTAATGGCAACTGATCACCGTCGCCCATACACATCTGCAACATCAGAACTGTTACAAACGCGTTGCCGGCCTTTAAGAAAGAAAAGTGCATACGCTGTCACGAAGTTTTTTTTTCAGGTGGTGTGTTTTGGGAACACTGCTAGCGACAATAAATTCCACAGTTTAAGTGTACTTATGTGGTGAGAAATTTCAACAAAATCGCACTAATGTGGATAGCCACACATAGATGATGTGGTAAAGATATTTTTCAGGCACAATTACTTGGGAACATATACATTTCATCATACAGTATGCAATATTTCTGCGAGAATAAGTACGTCGACAGCCCTATGTGTGCGGAAGCAAACATCCGCCGCATAGCCAACTCGTGCGACCCATCGTGGAGTGCGAGCGCGCAGGTGTCGTGTCGCTCGCCCCAATTGTGTCCAATAATTGGAATACAATTAGCAATAGATAACCTTATGCTGTATAAGTACCGTAGGAACGCGATGGCTCAGCGGCAAGCGCGTTCGATATGCTACTGTGAAAGTTAAACGTTCGCAATCTGATCATCGACTGGGTGATCCAATATTTAAGTAAATAATCGGCCAGTGCGGACGTTGCTCATCGCTGGTCTCAAGTACCTTAGTGCTTCGGTATCAGTAGGTCGGTAGGTCACATTAAACCGTTAGCTAAAGGCACTTTAACCGGTGGATTAGGTAATTGGCATTTTCCCTGGGACTTTGCCGGAGCCCGAGCCCCCGCAGTAGGAATACCAATAGGGTGATGATGCTTTATCAAAAGACCCGTAACCACTAAACACAACCGCTATATTAAGAAAATTGATTATAGGCCTGTCAAAACTGAGTACTGCAAATTTAACGGCATTGGTTACATTACTCATAGCGTGATGTAACACAATTAGTGTGTAATAATTACCTATCTAGCTTTAATACGTTCTAATGAGTGCGTCTCGAATTATATCAGGTCAGTCAGTTAGACCAAGTTTATGAGGTGATGGATAACATTAGGGATGTTCGATATCGATTCGATTAATCATTTGTAAAATTTTGCGCATTAATCGATTAATCTATAAATTAAAATAATCAATTATTTTACATCGATTCGTAATTACTTTCATTATGGTCTTGTCAGTTCATATATTAACAATCCCTAAACATGAAACACGTCTCAAAAATCATCATAACAAGCTTCGACAGCCGACAGCTTTGTCCATACAATACCCACTGTTACTTTAGTATTTAAAACCATCTCTGTCTATAGGTATGTAATAATGTATAACGTTTATGCAGTTGAAGCTACGAACCGTTTCTTCTAGATGTCAAACTGGAACAAAATGTTCATGGTGGAAAAAGACCATAGTCATTAGTCATTTATTCCATAAAAACAATATTACATTGTGTCGGAAATTATGTTAAGTACCTACATAGAAATAAATCCCAAAAACAAAACCCTTACATAGCCTGGGATACTATTAAAAACCAATATCCAAATATTTATAGTGGCAATCAGACATTTATCAATCATTTCCCATGTCTGTGCCTTCTGAAAGACTATTTTCAGAAGCTGGGCAAATCACATGAGAAACAGATTGACCTGTTCTCATCTTTCTATGTTATTTTTTCTGTCATCCATAGATGAATCACAATGGAAAAGTTAGTGATTAAATAAACATTCTTATTTTAAAATTGTAATTCTTTTATTTGTTATGTCTATGTATTTTTTTTTATTTCGGCGAAACATTTATTTTATTACAAAGTCTGGAATTTTTCTTCGATTAATTGATTAATCGATATCATAAGTGTAATTATCCATTAATTATAATCGACACTGTAGAAATAATCGATTACTTTGCTATCGATTATCATCCCTAGTTAACATTACAGAATACAAACTGTTTATATCCGATACAAACACTGCGAATAACCTTTTTACTGCACCGCACCTCGCGTTGTTTTTAAGATAATTTCATTAGTAAAAGTAAAATTCAATCAAAATAAACAAACAAGTTTCTAGCGAAGCGTTGAAAATTTACAGCTTATAAGAACAATCACACGCAGGCCAAACACATACGGCCGCATGCAAAGATGTCAATTTAATTTAACGCTTGTCAAGGGAGTATATGCTTTATGATCAAAGAACTTACCTAAGTGAAGTTCGATCTGAATTGTCCAGTTATCGCCGAAGATATGTATTTTTCTTTACTTTGTAGATATTTGTTTCTTAGGTTTTCACGCACATCACTTATTAAATAAAACTAGTTTTTACGGGTTAATGCACGAAAACTTTATTTATTTATTGACGTTGCAGTGTGTGAACATGCATTAGGGGGACCAAACTACTACATTAGATTTGATAGACCACAGATCCTTGCAGCTGAGCGGCGTTTCGTTCCTCGAATGATGCGCGAGGCTATTGAGATTAAAAAATATCCAAATTTCAATAGGGAAGATGGTTGGTATATACCACCAGCTTGGGAACCTATTATACAGGAGATAAAATCCCAACCCCGAACACACACTGCAAGACCATCAGATACTGTTAGTTCTTTTTGTTTGCATAATGTAACATAAGAAGGAGATAGAAAGTCTCTCTTGAGTTTGTTTCGCCGGTTCTTCTCAGGAAGGGCTCCCAATTTTGGAACCGGTGGTAGTTTACGGTAGTTAGGGTCAAATAAATAAACTCACAATTACAAACAAGAATTTTAAATAAAATACTTTATTAAGTAAATATAATATAAAATGCATACATAGACAATAAAACTTAAAAATCGAACAATGAAGTAACCAAACGCTCAATAAAAGTCTTTCGAAGGTAGCTCGACAACAAGGACGTATAAAAAAAGGCGGACAGAATTTCGGCTAAGACAAAAGTGAGGCACCGTAATGGCGGCGGTTATCTATGAGTGAGTGAATGCAGGGTTGCTAGGTTAGCCAATTTTTTACCAAAAAAAAGATCAAAATATTTTAATTGTTCAAAATTTTACCCGACTGCGGTGGATAATGTTTTTCGAGCGTGTATGCATGTATGTATGCCCAATAATAAGGCGCCAAAATGAAACCTTTAGAAAAAAAATGCTTATAACCCGTCAAGCGAGGTATCAAAGTCAAGGGTCTTAAAAGAATGCAGTGGATCCCCGGTAGTCCGACAAACATTTTGCAGGGCAGTGTCGAACTATCGAATTTGTCGGATTATAGAGTACTGCCTAAGACCCCCTATAGTCCGAATTTTTTTACAAAAGAGTACCTTGTAATCCGACAAATTACAGATCCAATGATAAGATTACAAAACATACTTTGTTATGTATGTCAAATTGAGTAAATTAAACAACACAATAGAAAGATTATGTTTTATTATAAAAGTAACGTCAAATGCTATAGAATTTACAAAAAAATATAAAAAACAATACCCTACGCGTCGAGCACAATTGTGATGGTGCGTACAAGTTGTAACTTGTTCAATCGTGAATTAGCGAATACTTGTATGTAATAGACGATGTCGGATTATAGGGGGTGCCGCATTAGCCAGGGGCCGGATTACCGGGGCTCCACTGTATTTAGAAAATAGGTATGCAAATCGTGTACTTAAAAAAAAAACGTGTTGCACTCGGGGACTGCCGCGGTAAAGCTATTGCATAGCATTATTTGTCAACTTATGCAATAATACTATTTATTTATGCAGTATTTTTTTTCTTTGATATTAATTCAAGTTTTTTCTCTGATATTAATAGATGGCGAGGCAGGCCTTATGATATTTTATTGGGCAAGCACAGCAAACAACAGCATTGCCCGGCGCCAAAAAACTTTCACATGCTCCACAGTTTACCACCTTTAGTCCAAAAATTATAATTATAAAGTCTAAATAAAAGGGAGACAAATAAAAATAAGAACAGGTGCTGGGGTCTAAAACAAATATATAAAAAATGGAAAAAAAATATAATAAAAAATAAAACACGAGTGCGGGATTTGAACCGACGACCGCGGTGATGCGTCGAACGTTGGTCCCGTGGCAAAAATTTAACACACTGCACCGTTTCGATCGATACTGGAAAGGCGAAAATTGTGTTCATACGCACTGTTTTTAAGTTGGCATTGATCGAAATGTTTTGTTTAAATATTATCGTTAGTAATATTATTTATCGTTGAAAATATTTTAAAACTTTTGTTTCATTGTAGGTTTTTTTAAATAATCAAAGTTAATTCAAACTATTATATATAACAAATATTGACTTTTTTTTATATTCCACTTTTTTTTCAACACTGAACTTAGCGCACTTTGCTGGTGCATTTGAAAACTAATTCACGTTCCAATTAATCATCAGCATAATTCGGCATTGGTAGCCACTGAGTCGCATTATGCTCTGTAATTGGAAAACTAACATGAAGTCTGTTTTTATTTTTGTATGAAAAAGTTTATATTTTCCACTTTTCATAAGCCAGAGTAAATCACCTAAATATGCCTGGCCAGGCCTGCATTCTTTTTTATATTTCTTAAATTAACAAAACATGCATTGAGTACTGTTTGTAATTGAGGAGTTCCATTGTTTCCCTCCGAAAATACTCATCAGCTCTGCACTTAATTAATACAGCCATCTCGCTAATAAACTGATTCAAACAAAAAAATAATCATCAAAATCGGTCCACGAATCTCGGAGATATGCACGAACAACAATTGAAAAAAAAAATAACAAATATGACGTATAGAACCTCTTTCTTTTTGAAGTCGGTTAAAATTTTTAATTTACCTTTTGAGGTACTGCATGCGTAACAACACGCCGGAGTCCTCTTTTAGTAGTATATAAGTCTCCAGCTTCAAAATGGATACTGCAAATGACACTATATTTATTTGGAATACATTCATCATCTCCGTTACAATTCCTAATAACTTGGATCCAGTCATTTCTCCATTCTACATTTTCTTTAGGGAATCTGATAAAAAAGAATAACAAATAATAGATTGAAGCTAATGTCACCCCAATTTCCCATATTTTAGGTAATATGGTTACGTGAACATTGACAACACTGGACTTTAGATTAATTATTTTGTGCTTAGAATGAAAATTGATTTCGATTTCTAAAAACTAGAAAAAAGTGATTATATTGTTCATTTACCTATGAAACGTGATTCCTGGATTTTTTTTCTTTCGGTCACTACGGTTTTTACACCATTTTACCACGCAAGACATCTTGTTTTAACTTATTTTTATCTCCACTTAACGTATCGGCTGCTTTGACGTTTGCACGCGTAATGGCTGACTATGGTGTGAATGTGTGTGTGCCGGCTTGTACATATAGCGACCTGGCCGACTCTGAGCGACACAGTTTGTTGTTTACCGGGACTCTGTCCGCCTTTTTTTATACGTCCATGCTCGACAAATTAAATAAAAGTTTTATTCTGACGACGTAGCCTGTAAAGGCTACGAAACGACAATAAATAAATAAAGTTTTCGTGCATTAACCCGTAAAAACTAGTTTTACTTTGTAGATGTTCAGAGAAAAACGTCTGAAGAAGTAAATAGAATATTAAACTATATAATTTATAATAAATCACGTTAATGATTGCTTTTAGATACTTAGTACCAACTTGCACGAAGCTTTGTTAATTATATTATCAACAAATAGATTTGAACTTTTATTAACACCACTCTTCTGCAAAGTCAGCTTTATCTATCGACCAGTGGTGTTCGATGAAGCAGATTTGTGAGGTTCTTTTTGCCTCTCACTTTTTTTAACTACGCTCGGAACTGTGTGCGGACTGCAACTACTACAAAGTATAGAGAAATAAAGCTCGTAGGCGAGAACAGAACAATCTTTGAAATGGTAAATCTTAAACTATTAATATCGCAAAGAGATAATATATATATAATTAAATTTAAAAAAAAAAGTATAGCATCAATTTAAAATAAACGTGAAAATTTATTGTGGTCCTGTGGTAGAATGTGGAGGTGATCGATACTCTTGTTATAAAGGACTCGCTTATGTTATAAAATTCGTTGTCAAATAATTACCTACTTACGTGTTGTTTCAAGTTTTCTAAAACAAAATCTCATCTGACCCGCATTCGCTACTATTAAATTAGGTAATAGCTAAGTAGTGTGAGCGGGTAATAAAGATTGTTTATTTATACAAGCCATTTCGAAGAACCTTGCCAATTAAAACAGTACTTAACCTATTAGTTGACTGACGGAAAACCGAAAGTTACGCATACAAATTTAAAACTATTGTAAGTGTTATGCTATTTATTATGTATGTGATAATCGTCTCACTTGCAATGCTAAATTATTGACGTATCTTATTTTACTATGCTTAAACTGCTATTTTAACGATTTTTCAATCATATATTTACCAAAAATAAAAGGATAAAGAAAGAAATATTTTCAACGTGTCTGCATAGTGCGATGACAGATTCAGAAGGATAAGTTCGAAAAATCTAAAGATTGAAAAAATACCGTTTGTTCTGCATTGTTTGACTAAGGTTAACTGAGTTTCAGTTTGAAGAAATGTATCTAAGACGGTCGCAGATGTTCACCGGTCCAATTAAAATAACTATAGCTTACGGTGAGGCCAAATTGGCCTAATTGTTGGAGTTGTATGAAATTAATCGCAAAATTTATTAAAAGTCCTCTTTGTGTTTTACAAGCCCATGATGTGCTTAGCAGCAATTAATACAAATAATATTACGAGAAAATTGCTGTATTCGTACTTCCTTACTATCCAAATACGCGCATTTAAATTTTCTATATAGATAAGTTAGGCCGACGCCATGTTTGGAAAATGTATTTACCGAAGCACTGGAAGTGTATAAAGTTTGTTAAATACAAACAAGAAATCAGCAAACTTCTATGGCTTTGAAGCATAAAGAGGAGCTTTGCCACTATACATTTCGTGGAAACTGATGGCTTTGAAGCATAAGGATTAGTTTTGCTAGATTACGTGGAAACTGTTTTAGTGCTGCAACAGTCATGCATAAATAAATATTATATGCATCTGTATTTATTGGAATCCACAGCTTAATACCAGTATCGCGTAAACAGTATTACCTACAGCTGTTTACACAATGACACCCACCGTAGTAAAAGAGCTTCCGAAATCAACATCGACACGCGTATCTCAAACTTCTAATCATGAGTACTTTCTATCGAAGGAGTAATAAAAGTTGGGTTTTAATAGATGAACCAGTCAACCCGCTAAGCGGTTTGACCCTTACGCGTCGATCACACACAGGACGTTGTGCCCGCCACACCCACGTGCAAAATTGGCACTTCGTTCTGTAGACGTAAAGTAGATATGATATGTAAAATAGTCATAGGGCGGGCACAAAGCGGGTATGCGGGAAGGTGCAGCACACATGGCGCGTGCGGGTGGACTTCGATAAATTGAATTTGAGATTTATTGTGTGTCATATAGATTCATATTAGATAAAACAAATTTCAAAGCGAGTTAGACGCGGGTGCAGAAGCGCGTAGCGTGCGCTTAGCGGACGCGTGTCGTCTGAACACGCTCTTGCGAAAATCCAACGACTCAAATCGAATCACGGAGAGGGTGAATATTTAGATACCACTTCTAGGGTTTTTATATTGTTAAAGTTTAATAAATCTTTAAAACCGGTTTCAAGAAATATTTTTTACAGGTACTTTAAATATAAATATTTTCCTTTTATTTGAAGAAATGTTGAAAGAGAAGTGTAAATTGAAATAATAAAGTTCACTGGGTAATTTTTGTACGTATTCTAACGTTATTAATCTACCTACCTAGCATGACTCACTGTTGATGGTAATTTAGCAAGGGTGTGAATGAATAAATGTGAATTTATTTATCCACCATATGATGCAAAATAATAAAATTTACCTTAAAAGCGATGAAAAATATACATAACACAAATCTACACCTATGTATTATCATAAACAAATGCGTGTTACGATAAATAAATAGGTAACAAAAGCTAACATTTTGAGAACCGGCGCTCTACAGTTTAAGGAGACCCAAATCAAAATATACGACGTCACATCACGCATTCCCTGAGCATTACTTTCCCTGAATCGAACGCAAACGATATTAATACAACAAAATTACATTGAAGTCATTTTAACATCAAACTGAAATCCTACTAATTAAAATTGTTATATGTTGATGACTAACGAACCTTGTAAATAGAAGGTCATTACTTATATCCATATTTAAAAAAAACATATGGATGCAATTTTCATAAAACAATGTTTGTCACTAAATTGTATTATAGGTATTTGCGGCTATTTTAGGCAAACCGAAAAATTCATTTCAGTTAAGTTAAATTAAATTAAAAAGAAATAGACTAGTTCATTCCGTTGAATCCTCTTTCTTGTGACGAATTTTTTTGCCGACATCATTCGTTCCGTTGCATCCTCTTTTCTGTAGCAAAGTTAATAAGAAGACGCACACGCTCACCCTTTGTAAACTCTACATTCGGTTTCACAGTTCCATAGACTCCGTAAATCGTATTTGGCTTTCCCAATTTTGCAATGATATTACCATTACCAGCTTAAAGTAGTTGAAGACAAATACTTTACTCTTATTCGGAAAAAAATTGAGGTCATGAATTTGATTCGATTTTCGTAATCGGTTCGACAGTTTTATTATACAAATCGCAGTTATCATGCAATTTGCATAATATGATTAAGTCTCAAGCCCTCCTTTTACACTGTTGCTAGGTAAAACAGACCGTGGAACACGCAACTTGCGATTACAGAATGGTAACGCCACACAGCTTTCTCTACTTATAAATAATGTTTCTAAGTAAGCTTAGAAGATAGCACTGGTGGTGGTGTAATGTAATATTATCGAATCCAATTATAAATATAAAGGTTGCTTAGACAAATCAAACTCATTATAAAAACACTCGTCTTTTCGATTTTTTTTTTGGCTACCCTAAACGTTCGGCTTTACATAGAAGGCTCAGATATGTTGGGAGTGCTTCACAAAGTGCATGGTTGTCCCCTTGTGTTAATCTGCCGCGCTCGAGTAAAATAAAAATCTCCGCTTGGGCTCCCCGAACATAACGAGCATCAAAGTTTGGAAGGGTGTCGTTACGTCTAAGTAAAAATTATACCAATATGACGTCATGCGACATTTGAAATCAATTTATTCCTGTAATGTTTTATTAATTATGCAAGTAAAAAAAAATTACGTGTAAAATACTTTTTCATAATCTACCTGAAAGCCGAAGAAAAAATAATTAAGTCTTCATCATTTGTGCAGCCAGGGATAAAAAATAATTATAAGAGAAATATTAACTGTATTTAGAAATAAAAACAACACTTATTTTAAAAGAAACCAGACCTTAAGTAACAATCCTTCACAATAACATGTTGTTTGTGAACTAAATTTTGGATTTATATTAACTTTGCTCTTTTCAATACACCTATAGTATAGTGACACAATTTCTTAAGCTACTTATTTTGTGATAAGAGTAATATTAGTAATTCATATAGGTATTATCGCTATGCTTTTACTTCCTTGCCATACCTTTATATAGGTGTATTGTGTGTGACTGAAGCTATAGGGAAGTACGGTTCTAAAAATAATTTCAAATTCGGGCGGCGCCGGCGGGCGGCGCCTTTTTGTAGTTGTTTTGTTTGGCCCAGCTGTGAACTTCAATCTGTGCACGACCCGGCGTATGTACGGCAATAGCCAACTCGATTGGAATATACGGAATACTACTTTTATCATTGATATTTTTTTTACTTTATCACCGCAGAAGTCAATTCGTTTGACAATGAAATAAGTTGTGTGCAATCGATATTCGAAAGTTGATATCTACTTAGATGTTATTGAAGTTATACTTCTTTAGGCGCGTTATGATAAATGATGACAGTGAAATTTTAAGATGCGCGCGCATCACTGTAACACAAAAATTAACAGCATGAAGTTGGTCGCTTTAGTGACCAACTTCATGCTGTTACTTTTGTGTTTACCGCACATTAAGAAAATCTACCAACAAAATAGAAATAGAATCTCTATTTAGTGGGTGCTAACGACTGCATTGTGAAGGCCTATCAAAAGTATTTATTAATCTGGAACAACGGAACCAAAGCGCGATTCAGGAGACTACACAGCGCCATCTCTTGACCATTGGTGTAGTAGAACCAAAAACCACATCTTTATTTTTTGTAATAAAGTAACAGTTATAGGTATTCATATTTATAATATTTATCCACATGTTTCTAGTTTGAATATTCGTAATACGTGTTTGAGTTTCATACAAGTGCAAATCACATATGTTCTAATAAATTATATTCAGTAGCGATTTTAATTGAATATTTTGATTATTTATTTATTTTTTCAAATTAAAACTGAACTTTATTGACCGTGTCCTTTTCCAGACTTTTTATTAATTTATTGTAATTAATTATTTGCATGCAATTAAAAACTAATTTTAAACGATGCCAAAGAAGGATAACTTCTCACGCGCCTACATAAGTACACGCACCCATTTTTTTTTTAGTTTGCTCTTATCCTTTTTTAAAGAAATCCGGGTCATCGCCTGCGTTCCAATGTCTATGTTCCAATAACTGGGTCACGGGTAAGTATTCCCCCTATGGAAATAATCATAACAGGGAAATCGCCATAGCCAACTACTCGAGCCCAGGGCGGTATTGTCGATGATAACTACTGCAGATGCAGCTAATATTTTCACCTTTACATGTGGCAATCCGTTGGGGTTGGCGAGCCTTCCTCAGCAAGGAAAAAGTTCATTATCCCATGACCGGCCTTCGAGAAATCTGCTTTACTGACAAAATCATAGACGGAACGTGAAAAACGCGCCATGTTGCTTCTTCAACCGAGCAGAGAATTTCTTAATCCCTATTAAATTACTCTTCCTCTCGCGACTCAGTCATTTACACAGTGTAATAATGTAAAATAATATTGTTTATATAACATTAAAAATTAAGTATTCCAATTGCACAGTTCATACTTAATTATGATTACATAATACATTAATTTCGGCAGCGATTAGTGTACCTGTTAGCCATGTGATTAATAAATAAGGCGTTCGCCGGATGCCGAATTTGATTTCCTTTTGAGCACTTATTTAATTATTTAGCACTTTTTTCTGAAATGAATATTATTTCCTATGTTCCCATACAAAATTTTGTTAGACTAAATTTAATTTTAGCCAAAAAGTGTACTAAATATTTAAATAACATTGGTGAAAAACCGACTTGTTGGAACCATCAAGTGTAGGTATTCAACTTAGCACTCGAACACAGATTTGTTTAAGTGATAGTTAATTTTATGCAGGTATAAAAAGTGTGTTCTTTGATTTGCGATATAACTAGGTAGAGATAAGTAATAAGTGAGGTAGAACACAGCTGATCTGTCGCTCGTACAGGAGATTTTCACCTTAAATATGACATTCATAAGGAATTTTATACCTTCTTGTTTTGTGTGGTCAAGTTCCCAATGAAGATAAGGAACCCACACCGTCACCTCCGCGTTTTAAAGGGTAGCCCGGTGAGTACCGAGACCAAGCAGACGCACGCGTGGGAATCCCCCGTAATCCCGCTTAAGCTTTGCCTTTGGTAAAGAAAAGGCCGTATAGGCTGAACACCTTGTCTTTGAATACTATTTTCATAATAGACTTCACCGCTTTATGACGGTATAAGTAGCTTGGCTAAACATTCAGTATCCTTTTTCATTCAAGGTACTATTCTAGGACCACCTGATACTTACAAAATTAAAATTTATATACTAAGATCCACCACCATTTTATTAACCAATAAAACTTGTTATTTTCATCAGGCAATTGCCGTTACCTCGATCCGTGTTTCTTGGCATGTCAATAGTTCTACATAAAAGCGATTCGAATGCAAAGCTAATTTATACTAGGTTAGTGATATATAAATACTGCGCTTTCCCTCTCCCACGAGCAGTTTAGCTAGATTATTCTTTTATTTGTGGCCTTTTTTTACGCAGACATATTGTTATTATTGCGTAATCAGATATTGGTGTCGATTCTGGCTCGATTCTCTAAATCTAAACTTAAACTTGACAACAGTGTTTCCTTGTCATTCTTTATACAGAATGAAAAAGAGAGACTGATGTTAAATTTAGTTTTAAGTTTAGAGAATCACGCCAGAATCGACACCACTACAACATCTACGTTCTAAATTTTATTTAATAACGTAGCAATATGACCCATGAGGCACAAATTAATAAGTAACAATTCATAATAGTAACACCATGTCAAGCATAGCCGAGGCGTAATATGAAAAAAGGGCCTTTAATTCGTTTCGTTTTTGTAGTAGCGCTTTTAAAAAAAACTACTTACGGGTAAACATCAAATTACTAAAGCACGTTGAAGATAACTTCTTAATCAAAAGATTTTTTCAATTTACTTTTCTGACTCATTTCGTGTCATACTTTTTCTACTTCCATTAATAAAGATCAATAATTCGTTATTATTATGTAGTACGTACGATTACTACTGATTATAATTAGCATACAAACTGCTAGATAATCCTGAATATAATTCATGGTGAAATTTGTATCTATAAATACAAACAAGCTAAGCTAAGACAACACCACAGCAAAACTTCTTGGCCTAATTTACTACACATTACAACAATCCAGGATTAAAATAATTTACATGTTACTCTCCAAATTCGATTGCTAGGCGTGAAATATATCATAAGATTTTTGAGAAAATACGATTATATGATTTGAACCATTTTCGCCATACTGTGAAACTGTGGCAAACATTACTCACTGTAAGAACAAAAAACTTAAAATCGATAATGATCGATGAATCGTATACATCGTCATGTTTATGGCATTAGCAACGTTAAAATAAGGTGGATGAAAATCAATTATAAGAATACAGGCGCTAAATAGCGTAGCTGGGCTACAAAATTCTCTGTCAAAAAATTACACCATAATAGTAACAGCTAAACGGACTGCTTATTACATGAATTTCAGTTACATCTTCGTACAAATTATTTATCAAATATACCGTTCATAAATTTTGTACTCTTCATTTACAAATGTAATAAAAAGAACTTACCTTTATTTACAAATATTATTTAAAATAAGTGTAAATACCCCTTGATGTTTTTCGTATAAAAAAATTGAAACATCCAAAACTTTGATTTGAACATTGAAAAATAGTAAAGAGTGCTTAGTAAAAAGCTGCTAACACACTATGTGCGCTATAACATTTTTAGTACTATAATAAATGGTACTTACGGTGGCTTGCAGAACAAATCAGATTCAACCACTTTAATTACGCCGTCATTGTTATACAGGGGTGGAATTATAAACAAAGAATGTATAAACTGTTAACTTTAACGTGCAAAATTTCATTTACTTGTTGGATATTTTGGAAACCCGCTGTAGACTATGAGCAGACAAATCGATGTTAATGTTTCTGGGCTCTTCGATAGAACCAATGAACTGATGTATTATGTGGTTTCTAGGAGGTGTGAGTGATTATGACGCTTACAGATGTTATCTGTTTTCATGCTGTGCCATCGTCGATGTGCTGATGCTACCGCCAAAGATTCACGGTGTTAAACTTTGCGTGTGTCAATCGTAACCATTTGATTTTGGTACACTTATTTTTATTTTTCACAACTTCCATGCAAATATAACCTGTAACTAGTGTTCAGTACAAAACTACTAAACGAATACCCACTACAAAGGCATCTACTATTATCTACGTGCTTGACAAGGCTTAAAAGAACTTGATTGTTAACCGTCATACTTATTAATGCTTTTGTGTGTATGTATTAAAGTGTGATAATAACAGGCAAAAAAGTAACCTTTTGTGCGGACAAACTGTTTTTTTGGCATTGTTAATTTAACAATGACAGAGTAAATGTACTTATAAACGTAGGTACATACTAACAAATCAGTTATTATAATAAATAAAGATGTAATTGAAAATATGACTTCATAAAAGTAAAATATGACTTATATTGCTGTTTATAAATGAGTTTTGTTTTCAAGAGGGACGAAAAATTTCCACTACCTATAATACTAACAAAAAAAAAACTCTTTCGAAAGCAGTGTCTGTCATTGTACAGAAATAAATATTATCTATCTTATAAAGAGGTAAAGTTTGTAGGTTTGTGAGTTTGTGACGTTGTAGGTGTATGATTGAGTTCTAGAGCTCGATATAATACTCATAATAATACCCATAAAAAGTCAGCGACAGTATAGCTTTTATATTAAAGTTACAAAAAGGAGTTATTTATTTTAAAAATAATTTAAATCGTAGGTTATTTTTATTGGTCATTATTATGTACCATAATGAATCTTACCAAAATAAGTAAATTTATCGTCTTCAGCGTTTCAAACAAAGGACTTTTCCCTTTTACTGTATATAATTTGGACGAATACATACGCAACATAGGTATGGAACCGCGACCTTCGGTGTCGTAATCTATATTAGTCATTTTTCTATTGCACGGTTTTGTGTTGAATCCAAATTCACATAAAAAATCGAAAAATAATCTAAAATAAACTATCAAATACCCCGGATTCGCACAACAGCTGCTAATTCATGGATTTTTCATCTACACCGAAGCAAATTGAGGGCTGGGCACTGGTTAGTTATAACTTATTTATTTATTTTATTTTTATTGTCCATGATCTGTAAATGATCTTTAAACAAAGCATTTTTCACGTGATGAAATAAAATTATTTATAATTAAATCAATAATTAATGCTTCTCCCTTCAAATTAACGATCACAAGTCACAACACTATTTATAATTAGAACGTATCTACTTTTTTATATAATGATTCAACAACAAATGATTCATCGCTGACCACAAAACAATGACAAACATATTGACCTATGTATACAGGGTTGTCAAAATCAAATGTATGTATTCTCAGCTAGAATAATGTAAAGAAACATAAAATTGGTATTTTAAATGCTTGTCGAATTTTTAAATTGAATGGGATAGGGAAAGCCTGTGCCTCTGCAGTGGGGACTCTAATAGGCTGATGGTAATGATGATGAATATTATTATAATTTTTAATAAATTATTGTGACATCATATTCATTTCTGTTTTAATAACTTTGCATCTCTTTCAAGTGTATACCTACTTCAGTCTTCGATAAAACCTTAATGTATGAAATCTCATCATTCCGCTTGTAGTCGAGAGAGATGACATTAGCGCGAGAAATGACATTTGCAATGATAATTATTATCCTGTATAATGAATATCTGTGATGTTGGTGACCCTAACTAAAGCAGTCATAGATAAATAACATGACGCTAAGTATTCTGGAAACCGCACTAGCGTTTGTTTAACTACAACTACAAAACCAGAAGAAGTACGACGAAAAGAATATTTTTAACAAGTTTAGAAATATAGACAGTATTGCGTAGCAAGAAAGATGATCTTTGGCTGTATTGAAATTTCGGGACAGTATTTTTAATTTAATAATTCATTAAATTAACGTGTTAATCTTTTAACGTGGTCGTAGGAATTAATTAAATAATAATAACGAACACGTTAAAAGACACTTTATTAAAAATTTAAACTTATTTCATATCTTGAGTGCGTCTGCTAGAAAAAGAAGTCGCATACTATAAGTCTAAAAAATGCTTTAATCTCTTTTTGCGCTTTTTTGACTTGAATGACATATAATGATGATTAAAAAGTTGATTCAAGCAAAAGTGCTTATAGCATCGTAAACATTAAAAAGTTTGATTGTATTTTAATCACGCAAATTAATTCCTTCAAAGTATCAAGGCCCCTCGAAAGAAGGTTAACAAAAAATATTTGATTTCCTCATGAGTGCTACATAGATAGGTATTATGGTCTGACACACCACTGCATTGTGGTAAAAAAATGCTTAAGTACACGTAATCGAAATTATTTTTCGAGTTCATATTCTTTTTGTTAAATACACGGAGCATGCGAGTGGGCCTCTTAAATCTCGACCTATTGAGCTTTCGTATTAAGGAATTATCATCTTAAATGAAATTTAGAAACATTGGTAACTGGTAGAGGAACAAAATCGTGTGAAGCATTTTCCTAACTCAAAGTTGTGTTTTCGCTTATAGTAATATAAAACCTATTTAAATTATTAATCTATTAAATACTAGTGACCCGCCCTCGCTTCGCTTCGGTGTAGAGCTGTAGTGTAGACTAAAATGAGTCTGCATATAATTATAATAAAAACTGAAAATGGTATCAAGACATCAGCACTCAAGTTACATCGGCTACCCTTGTAATTTTGTAAGTTATTGGTGACAATTTCTTTGTTTGTTGTCTCTGACTCTGAGTAGGCCTTTTCACTTTTTATATCATAAATAAACATTTGTTTCTGATAATATAGACTTGCGTTGATATACATTATTATCAGAGCACCAAACACCAGTTGTAACAGCTCCGTACCGGAACTGTCAAAAACTCGTGCGTAGGCCTCTGAGTCTAGGTGTAATGTAGTGCCATTAGCTAGTTTAGATTTTGCCATGGGCAAGTTGATTTAAGTTCGAACTGATTTTATCCAAATCAGTACCCAAAACCCCATAACATAAATGCTTCAACAATTCTAAGTGTCTTGTTCAGTCTACCTGCTTAGTTTCACGTTCACGGTCGCTAGTCTGCGTGACGCGCCACCTGGCCGCGATTCGTTCATACAGTATGAATACATTTTTTTTTGTGCGACACAAAGTGGAGCCGCGTGTCGATACAGGAGTAGCGTTTCCATTTTGCATACCCTGAACCTTACCCTAGCAGGTTGAAGCCAAGCTATCTTGTTCACTTTAGGGAAACAACAGCGAAAATGATGTTGCTGTTTTCTATAATGTGTAGAACTACAACCAGACCTTAACTGTACTAATAAATTTATTGGTGTATTTCCTAAAGAAGTAATGACGTTCAGCGATATTTTTTGGATCAGTTTTATCCATATTATATGCATAACTTTGTTCATTGTCATTAACTGAAAAAATATTTTAACGACGAAAAATACGTTGATAAGCGTAAATTTTACTGTTTACCCGTGTACTTAAAATAAATAAGTGAATTTCTAGCAAAATCAGATCCGCCGTTTCTATGGCCACACTTAATCATGGATCACGTTGTTGATGCAAGTATCAATCACGCGAAGATTCATCCGTCCTCAATTTGAAATCACTGTACGTCGTAAAACAAAAAGTATAGACCACTAGTAGTGTAAGTGTACGTTCTTACATTACACTAAATACATATGCCACGCTTTTAAAGCTTCATACAGTTTATGCACAAGTACCAAGAAAAAGGCAAGATATTAAACACGACCAACAGCCAACATATACTATGACTTAATCAGAATGGACTTTGCATGGTGTTGCGTAGAACAACCACAATGTCCAGTAAAAACATATATGAAACATACATTTAAACAACTAATACGTTTACAGTTACACAACCATTAGTGTTTTAAAACGAAAACAGTGTTATTACCCGCATACAGAGCAATGACCCTTTCGTATAATAGATAAACGATGTCCCTAGCTAGATCACAAACACGTTAATACCAAAATAAACAACAAAATAAAGTTGATACTAAATAGTGATGTGCCGGAAATCCGTATCCGTATTAGTATCCGCGGATATCCGAGGCAGAAGAAAGATCCGTATCCGTGTCCGTATCCGTTACTTTTTGGGGGATCTTTTACGGATCTATTTACCTTATTAATTTTAAATTTATAGAAAAAATTCTTAAAGGCGAAGGGTAAGGCGCAATAGCGACGCCAATTGCCGAGATTCTGACGGTCCACAATTATTTGAAATAGATCTGGTTTAGTAGCTAACAATTTAAAGCAATTGGCGTCGCTAGTGCGCCTTACTCTTTGCCTTAAATAGGTGATTAGGTAGCAATAAAAATTATTAAATTCAATACAGATATTCTTTTATTTCTTAAAATCAAATATTAGGCTTCTCTATGTTGCAAACTTTGCCGTAGTTAGTTATCATTATCATACCAATAGTATATAACTACAAGGTACTAAATCAACTAGCTTTTTAATGAGATCAATATTATAAAAAGTTATATCACTTTTTATTAAGAAAACAAAACTTAGATCTTCGTAATATTTTAAATTCGAATTTTTTTTTTAATCAAGTAAATTAGTACTGCGTGACACATACAGTGTTAATGTTAGATAAAAATGACAATGACAATTAGTGGAACTTAAAAAAATTATAAGTCATAATTGAAATTTAGTAATGGTAAATTATACTTCAAAAAGAGTAACTTAGCAGCTTTGTCCCCCAAAAGTCTGTTACGATGAGGATCATAAACTATTCCTGCTGCACTAAAAAATTGCTCACTTGGAATACTTGTTGGAAGCGTTATCTATGCTGCCCAGTTTCACATTAAACTAAAACAAAACAAAAAAAACCCGCCGCGCAATGCAAGTCGAAACATGTCTCAACTCAGGATCGCGCGAACCGACAACGAATGTGTAAGAAAGTTAAGATCCGTATCCGTATCCGTATCTGCGGATCTTGACACCAAATATCTGTATTCAGATCCGTATCCGCGGATCTACATTTTTGACGATCCGGCTCATCACTAATACTAAAGTATATTTCTTTCTAATATTGTGGCTACTAAATCATGTTGAAACGACTGAACAAATTTATAATATAACTAGCAAACCAGTGAACCAAATGTTCACCAAAAAAAAAAAGTGTGGTTTCGTTTGAAATAGAAATCACGTGATTTCTCGAAAACCGGAAGTGCTACGTTACTCACATGCGGTTTGTAGTCTTATCAGACTATTCTTAACTTATAACTTAAACATTCTCTATATCTATCTCTTACGGTTTGGCCGCTGAAACAGCACCACGGACGGACGGACGGACTTGTCTATTAGATAAGAGATGTTACATAAGAAAAGTACAAGCTACTTAATTAAATCGCACATAATACTCTTTATCTTGAAAGAGATTCCACAGTGACAAATTCTTAAGTCCATGCAGACGAAATTGCGAATACGACGAGGACTTTACAACTAGTAAAAGCTTGCCTCAATCCTATGGAAACATTAACAGACGTTCAAAACATACAATACGAACACATGTTTGCTGCTGATGCCCGCAACCCGCATATAATCAACCAACCATGATAGCGTGGTTAGCTGTGTTAAAAGCTGTGTGTTGCGTAAAGTAAGTATAGTTACCCACTAAAACTAATTCCGTGACATTTCTAGAAACAAGTATTTAACTTCTACTGGGGTTACTACTGAAAAATAATAATATAAACTATAACAAGGAGCATATTTTTTTATTGTTTTATGGGTTTGCTCTTGAACAAAATTCAGTCCGAGAGCAAAGATGAGTTCTACGATATAGTGAGTTTACCCAGAAGTAGCCTATTTACTCAGGCTTTAAATTGAGTCAGATCGTATACTTTCAAGGGTTACATCACGCGGATATCTTTATATTATCAGTAGATGTTTTTTATCCTATAAGAATGGAAAACAGAGTTAAGTGAAATTCTTCGTAGTGGCGAGTAAAAACGTATGTAAAAGACCGCTTTTCCAGTCCTCGGATGGCCTTCAAACTTGGACAAATCCGGGAAACACTAATGGATACCAACCCAAGCTTCTACAGAAAATCCGCTGAGCCCTATCACTGTTATTTTGAACATTAATATTAATTCAAGGCGTTCAAAAAACAAACCTTACCTTAAATTGAAACAAATGAGTTAACAAACAAACGATTCTATCTTAAAACACAAAGTACAATACAAATGCTAATGCTGAACACTTAAATGTTCTTTCTCGTATACAGTTTTGATTTAAAAATCGAAATTAAGAAACTCACTTTTCTGTAAAAAAAATGACGATGTGTTCTATAGAATACGGACATTCTATCGGAGGTGTTAAGTTTTTTTCTCCGATTCAGTACCCACCGCGATGGCGTCAAAACGGCAGGTGCGTTCCACTGACACGAAATTGCTAACGAAAAAATAAACAAGCTTACTACAACTATGCGACGAAGATGAGTCAGGGTTGTCAATATGAAATCAATATGATCCTACTAATATTAAAAATGTGAAAGTTTGTATGTTTGTTACTCAATCACGCAAAATCTACTGAACGGATTTGGATGAAAGGAGAAGTGGCACTTTTCAGGAAAAATACTTAACTTGTATACGATTTAATTTATTCTCAAAATAAAGCTAATATTATTTGCAACTTAAAACAGGTTTGTGTCATTTTTATTGAATCGTGGAAAAGAAACATATTTATGATATAGAAACACTGAATCATAAATGGGCAGAAATATAACATGAATTTTGTCTGAAGTGGCTGTATATAATTAACCTTATATAATTCAATTAATATATTAAGAGATACTAAATAATCGTATAGGGAAATTGAACATTTTGAATTTTATTTCACTCAATCTTTATCATTTATCTGTGGTATTGCACTGCTCTTTTATTTTTAATTCTCTTGTTACTGATAAGTTCTGATAATACTCTTGTTACCTAACCTAAAGTACGCTCCGAGTGCAACTTGTTTTTCGAAACTTTGCACTATGACGTTAAAATTTTGACATAAAATGTATGAAATTCATGTCTAATTTGACAATTGTTGCACCCGAAGTATAGTTATGGAACGCACCGCTGTTGAGAGCTATTGCCAGGTTATGAATTAACAGATAAAAACAAATCATACCATGCCTTAAAAAATATGGGTTTTATATTTCTTTTTTTATGTGTCTATAAATAACTAGCGGCCGCCCGCGACTTCGTCTGCGCATCTTTCGTTTTTTGTGGATCCTACAAGAACCTAACATTTCCGGCATAAATAGTATCCTATTCCTCAATCCATGTCTTAAACCATATGTCGTCGTTGCGACTTCAAGACCTCCTGTGTCATTTTTGTCGAAATACCTTTTTTATACGGGTTTATTTCAAATTTTGGCGCTGCATCGAAAGAAAGAACTCTCATGTGAATAAGTCTTTTCAATTTATATTTATTTACTTTATTCAATATATCCTAAGTGCTTGCTCAAGTAAAGTTGGCATTTAAAATATCTTATGTGTAAAAGCGTTAGATAGGTAAAAATTGTTATTGGTGAAATTTTCAAACTAACTAACCAATAGCAGCACTAGAATGAGAGGGATGCATAGATCGCGTGATTATTTTCCGATTGTAGGTGTTAGATAGGGGTATATAAAAAGTACGTAAGCTTCGACGGGTTCTTGCTCTGTGGTTAAATTGTGGTTATAACAGTCGATGTGCAAAGTGTATTGCTTGCTCCAAAGCTATTGGCAAGTGCCCTGTACTATAAATAGAAGTTACAGTGTCATAATTTCACTGTTTATGAAGTTTTATCTAAAAATGTATCAATTTACTGCTGGCACGAAGCAGACGGTAATGTAACTGCTAATGAATTTACATCTTGCTTAATAGACCATTGTCAAAATTTACCAACTACAATTGAGTGTATTATTATTTTTATGTTTGTAGAACAGAAACCAAATTTTGTCGAGTGCCCTAAATGATTTGGCAACGAAGGCAATTGAATATCGAACAACTCTATTTAGAGAAACGAAATCAATGATCTTCTCCTTACTCGCATCTTATCTTTGGGTATGCAGACGACAGCACAGTCTCGGAGAGATATCTTCCTGATGTGAAGTCTGATGCAGACGTCCAATCTTTAAGGGAGGCGATGGTGGAGGGAGTGAATGCAACCCTGGAAGCTTTTTCCCTCTGGGGTGAAACCAACTTGGTTGGGTTCAATGCCTCTAAAACACAAGCCTGTCTCTTCTCAGCGAAACGGAGTCCATTCCATCTGACTCCGACTTTCCGAAATATCTCCGTGCCGATTACAGACAATCTCGAGCTCTTAGGTCTGGACATCTCATTCAGCCTCAATTTCGGTCGCTACATCGAGTCCATTGCTAAAACCGCTGCCAAAAAACTTGGAATACTTTCAAAGATCAGGCGATATTTTCCATCTGAGCAGCTCCTTAACCTTTATCGAGTCCAAGTTCGCTCCTGCTTGGAGTACTATTGTCACCTTTGGGATGGATCTGCTCGGTATCAGCTGGATGCACTGGACTCGGCGGAACACCGTGCGAAGAGACTCATAGGCAATGACGCTCTCGTTGAGGCTAATCTCCAGAGCTACCACCGAAGACGTGTAACTCGCCTCTCGGTGTTTTATCGGTTACATTTCGGGGAGTGTGCGGAGGTACTACACTATTTGATTCCCCCTTCCCCTTTCCACCACCGAACGACCAGGCGCGGCGAGGGCTTTCACCCTTATGTCGTCCAAGTTCCTCCCATTCGCACGAAGCGATGTACTTCCGCTTTCATTATGCGAACGGCTAGGAAGTGGAACTCCTCTCGGACCAATATAATCTGGAAATCTTCAAGGCCAGTGTGAACAGGCATGTTCTAGGCAGGCGTGTACCATCCTAGGCCTCATCATTGCTTTCCATCAGGCGAGATTTTGCTCAAACGCCTTGCCTATTAAACATAAAAAAGGGCACACCATGATGGAAGTGGACAGTGTTCACTCCACTATTGAGCAATACATAAAACCACTATAGTCCAGTCGGAATAGCCATAATTTGGACCGACTTCTATTCTAAGACACCAGCGCTTAGCCAATTTTTTCCTAGGTAGTATAGACCCCCACGAATATGCCCTCCATTTGTCCCCGCTAGAACCCGTGTTTTGAAGCCAGGAAAATTGTTTAAACAAAGAAAAACCGGTTTTTTTGAGTTTTTTTGCTTGTAAACGGGGATTTTGAAAATTTTTTTGAATCAAAGTTGTTCATTAGCTTGCCCTCTACAAAATCAGTTCTATGAAAAAATAACGTGAGATTGTTAGTTTAGCAGTAAATTGCAATTATGTCGGTTTTACGTTTGCAACAATTCAACATGTTATAATAAACATTTTGATTTCTAAAGTAGTTTATCACGTGGGTAACGCCACTCCCAAGAGAGTCATGTAAAATTTATCGACCTGTGTCGCAAACTTTAGCAACAATTCTCAATCTCCGAAAAAAAAGTACTTGCCTGTCCCGTCTTTCCCAGAAGGCGCACAGCGGGAAAAAAAATTCAGGTGATTCGATTCACCAAGAATTTTGAGGAATCGATCGAGTAGAAAAAAATCGTTAATAAAAATGTTCGTTTTTGGACGATTTAATTTTTTTTTAAAAATTGACGTAGAATATTTTTTTTTTAAACTAATGTATTTTTCTCTCCTCAACTCGAATATACTATTCTGAATATATATATATATATATATAACACTAATATACCCTGAGAATTCCGATTATGAACCGGAAGAAAAAAGGACGAAATTAATTTAATTAGAAATATAGAATACAACGCAGTCTTGTAATCGAATTTTAGTTAATAGTTTCGTAAATAATTTCTGTACATAAATAAACTGAATTTTTTAAATTTTCGTATATTCGAGTTGAGGAGAGAAAAATACATTAGTTTAAAAAAAAAAATTATTCTATGTCAATTTTTAAAAAAAATTTAAATCGTCCAAAAACGAACATTTTTATTAACGATTTTTTTCTACTCGATCGATTCCTCAAAATTCTTGGTGAATCGAATCACCTGATTTTTTTTTCCCGCTGTGCGCCTTCTGGGAAAGACGGGACAGGCAAGTACTTTTTTTTCGGAGATTGAGAATTGTTGCTAAAGTTTGCGACACAGGTCGATAAATTTTACATGACTCTCTTGGGAGTGGCGTTACCCACGTGATAAACTACTTTAGAAATCAAAATGTTTATTATAACATGTTGAATTGTTGCAAACGTAAAACCGACATAATTGCAATTTACTGCTAAACTAACAATCTCACGTTATTTTTTCATAGAACTGATTTTGTAGAGGGCAAGCTAATGAACAACTTTGATTCAAAAAAATTTTCAAAATCCCCGTTTACAAGCAAAAAAACTCAAAAAAACCGGTTTTTCTTTGTTTAAACAATTTTCCTGGCTTCAAAACACGGGTTCTAGCGGGGACAAATGGAGGGCATATTCGTGGGGGTCTATACTACCTAGGAAAAAATTGGCTAAGCGCTGGTGTCTTAGAATAGAAGTCGGTCCAAATTATGGCTATTCCGACTGGACTATAGTGGTTTTATGTATTGCTCAATAGTGGAGTGAACACTGTCCACTTCCATCATGGTGTGCCCTTTTTTATGTTTAATAGGCAAGGCGTTTGAGCAAAATCTCGCCTGATGGAAAGCAATGATGAGGCCTAGGATGGTACACGCCTGCCTAGAACATGCCTGTTCACACTGGCCTTGAAGATTTCCAGATTATATTGGTCCGAGAGGAGTTCCACTTCCTAGCCGTTCGCATAATGAAAGCGGAAGTACATCGCTTCGTGCGAGTGGGAGGAACTTGGACGACATAAGGGTGAAAGCCCTCGCCGCGCCTGGTCGTTCGGTGGTGGAAAGGGGAAGGGGGAATCAAATAGTGTAGTACCTCCGCACACTCCCCGAAATGTAACCGATAAAACACCGAGAGGCGAGTTACACGTCTTCGGTGGTAGCTCTGGAGATTAGCCTCAACGAGAGCGTCATTGCCTATGAGTCTCTTCGCACGGTGTTCCGCCGAGTCCAGTGCATCCAGCTGATACCGAGCAGATCCATCCCAAAGGTGACAATAGTACTCCAAGCAGGAGCGAACTTGGACTCGATAAAGGTTAAGGAGCTGCTCAGATGGAAAATATCGCCTGATCTTTGAAAGTATTCCAAGTTTTTTGGCAGCGGTTTTAGCAATGGACTCGATGTAGCGACCGAAATTGAGGCTGAATGAGATGTCCAGACCTAAGAGCTCGAGATTGTCTGTAATCGGCACGGAGATATTTCGGAAAGTCGGAGTCAGATGGAATGGACTCCGTTTCGCTGAGAAGAGACAGGCTTGTGTTTTAGAGGCATTGAACCCAACCAAGTTGGTTTCACCCCAGAGGGAAAAAGCTTCCAGGGTTGCATTCACTCCCTCCACCATCGCCTCCCTTAAAGATTGGACGTCTGCATCAGACTTCACATCAGGAAGATATCTCTCCGAGACTGTGCTGTCGTCTGCATACCCAAAGATAAGATGCGAGTAAGGAGAAGATCATTGATTTCGTTTCTCTAAATAGAGTTGTTCGATATTCAATTGCCTTCGTTGCCAAATCATTTAGGGCACTCGACAAAATTTGGTTTCTGTTCTACAAACATAAAAATAATAATACACTCAATTGTAGTTGGTAAATTTTGACAATGGTCTATTAAGCAAGATGTAAATTCATTAGCAGTTACATTACCGTCTGCTTCGTGCCAGCAGTAAATTGATACATTTTTAGATAAAACTTCATAAACAGTGAAATTATGACACTGTAACTTCTATTTATAGTACAGGGCACTTGCCAATAGCTTTGGAGCAAGCAATACACTTTGCACATCGACTGTTATAACCACAATTTAACCACAGAGCAAGAACCCGTCGAAGCTTACGTACTTTTTATATACCCCTATCTAACACCTACAATCGGAAAATAATCACGCGATCTATGCATCCCTCTCATTCTAGTGCTGCTATTGGTTAGTTAGTTTGAAAATTTCACCAATAACAATTTTTACCTATCTAACGCTTTTACACATAAGATATTTTAAATGCCAACTTTACTTGAGCAAGCACTTAGGATATATTGAATAAAGTAAATAAATATAAATTGAAAAGACTTATTCACATGAGAGTTCTTTCTTTCGATGCAGCGCCAAAATTTGAAATAAACCCGTATAAAAAAGGTATTTCGACAAAAATGACACAGGAGGTCTTGAAGTCGCAACGACGACATATGGTTTAAGACATGGATTGAGGAATAGGATACTATTTATGCCGGAAATGTTAGGTTCTTGTAGGATCCACAAAAAACGAAAGATGCGCAGACGAAGTCGCGGGCGGCCGCTAGTTATTTATAGACACATAAAAAAAGAAATATAAAACCCATATTTTTTAAGGCATGGTATGGTTAGCTCTCACTCGGTAATAAAATTATTCCATTCAATATATTGAAATCCGAGCAACGAACAAATCACTACAATTATTTAATTCTAAACTAAGCCGTTATACAATAGAAATGAAACGAAATGAAATAGCGTATAAAATACAAAAAAATACTACAGTATGTAAAGTAAATTTATAAACAAGCCATGCCTCGGGAATAAACATTTGCACTCATCTCATCACACTAGTTAATGCCCCTAGCAAATAAATTACCATACCAAGATTTGAACTTAGGAACTTTGGTGCAGAAAGAAAGAGTCCTGCTGTTACACAATCGGTTAGCCGACTTTTTTGCACTACACTTCGCGGAATATCACAATGTCCATGTCGATTATACGATTACGCTAATTGCCAGCCCCACAAACATACCTGCGAGAAGCACGCGATGCGTCTTATTATTTCTTTAGAATAGGCCAATTTTTTTTTATTTTCAAATCTGTTACTTAACACTTTTTTTAATAACCGAACTGATTAAAAACTAAGCAATGTGCTAAGTTCGACCACGGAAAATATTTTTTCATTGCTAATTTGGCAGTGTATCAAAAATTCCTGATTTATTTATTTATAGATATATAGTATTTGAACTTTTAATTTTGCCGCGAATCTGATCTTGTCGTGATATTTTGAAAGAGTATATAATTGTATATCTTGAGAACAGTTATAAACAGTTTATGCCCGTTTAGTGGACTATTATGGAAGATTTAAGATTTGTTTATTATATCAATAAATTTGATGCTTACTTATATTTAAAGAAGATTCTACGTTTAAATCCTTTGTATAATGAGTAATATATTCTATGTATTATTGCGCATGTAATATTATTATCATTAAATGTAAATATATTTGGTTTTAATATTTAATGTTTAAAAATTTATTTTTTATTAATGTCAACAAAAGGTAAAACAACAATTACAAATTAAATATTTCATTGAGTTCGCCTGTGCGGGGCACGGTCCCCAGAAGACTGGCAGCGTTGCCTCGCTGTATCGCCAAACTAATTCTTTGAGCAAAAAAGCTACCAGATCTTGGGTCCCCCGTAGCCTCGCACAGGCGAGCAGTCATGTCCTGAAGAAATACTTTTGCAGCAGGGCCCCAAGGACCCATTGTCTCTACAGCAAAAGGCAGGAAAAAATGTATGTATTATTTGGTTTCCATAGTACAAGATACGTTTAGTTTGAGAATATAGAAATATAGAATTATTATTAAATAAATGCGAAATAAGGAGTGAACACAAAACTAAGAATTTATCCGGTGCAAACAATAAAAGACATTATGTTGTACAAATGAAGTTTTTATTAATCTTACAATAGAAAACTTACAAATTACTCTTCAAACGCGTCCACTCCATATATAAGTACTATGAACATATGAATTTCCAGACCTATCGAACTATAGGATAAATAATTAATTAGCACAAGTGCCGCTGCGCTGATTCTAAATATTATTGTGCATCGTTGGTAAATTTTTTAATATTCAATGGCGCATGCAACAAATTTGAACCACAAAGTCAAGTAAAAAACTTGGAGATTTCAGAGTATAAATTGGTGTGGATACTTTTCTTAAATAAGTACTCGATCTTTTTAGAATTTCTTCTTTTTCCGAATCAAATCAACATAAACTTATATTAATGAAATCAACGCAATCTTGTAGAGTAATAAAAAAATATTAAAAACAAGTTACTACAATTATTATCTACCAGACAAATATATTTCTCCCTAGTAAAACTAGCTTCAAAACTATTTGATGTCATGAACACAGTACACCGTGCACCACGTAATTCAATAACAATTGATAATTTAGTCATTAGTTAAGGAAAAACTATTTATCTATCACCATTGTTCTACAGATGATCTCTACGAAATTTCCCGTGACAATGCACATGGAAAATGAGAGCATTTTCTTACATTACTAAATTGATCCGCCTTGTATGAAGTGAAATGTATAGGAACGGAATATGTTTGAACAATTAGCTTTATGATGAACAAATAAACTGTACACTTAGCACGAACCAATATCGAATTCGAATAGTTTGCGAGTGCGAAATGAAACTGTCAAATTTTGTATGGAAACTTGAACAGCAGCGCCATAACGGACGTAACGAGAACATAAAATCCGTACACATTTGACAATGACATTTCGCACTCGCAAACTATTCGAATTCGATATTGGTTCGTGCTAATTATACTGATTAGTTTTGTGTAGCAAAAAAGCCAATTTAGAGATAACGGATATGAAGCAGACAAGTTAAGCGACCCTTATGCGGGGGAGTTTTCATTTTATTTTATTACTCGAAGATCAACTAACATCTGTCATGTGAATGTGTTCATTACTTATTTTATCATAGTCACAGTCGATAAATAACAACCATAAAACAGACAGTGCTCGCCTTTAACTTCAGATGGTCTCTAATTAATACAAAAGATTATGTTAAACTTCTCCTGTAGTTGTAGCATGGTGACTGACCGGATAAGAGTATGGGAAAATCATAAAATTCTATCTTCCAGCATTCACAATAATTAATGCTTTCATCAACTTGCGACGAACCCTTGCATTTGATCTCGAGTGTGGTAGAACTACTTACCTACATAAGTACCTCTCTCAATCTACATGAAATGATTAGTACATAAAATCTACAAAGCGGTAATGGCTTCGCGGAACACTGTTCTAATGTAATACTTGTACTGTTGCATTAGTTTGTTACGAAACAGTTATAACGATGGCCGTGTTTGAGAGCGAGAGCGTCTAGTGACCTATATATCCAAATATATTGATAAATATAAAACAACATTCCAATTGGAAGACTCAAATCGCTTCAGGAGTAAATCAGAAGCAAATAGCTTGTGTTATTTCTTACATAAATGTACGACGCTTAAATTAACACAGACGGACCATAATGCAATTACGGGCAAAAATTTTAAATGGATTCAATGACTTTTTAAGCATGAAAATGTATCATACTTATTATATGAACAATATTTTTATTGATGTTTAATGTTAATATTCTAAACTAGCTGTGCTGCCTGCTGAGAGTGTCTTTGTTGTGACAGAGAGAGTGTATATTAGTGTGTAAGAGAGAGTGTATGTAATTGTATGACGGATACCAAAGAGTGTAGGGATACTTGAGGTATCTCTACTCTTTTTGGCTGACGCGTCTGTGCGTGCAGTAATTTTGAGTGTTTATGTGTGTGCAGAAGAGTGTATGTGGGAGTGTCTATGTGAGTGAGGCTGATGCTTGCAATGTATGACTGCTATCAAACAGTGTCTAGGATACCTGACTGGTATCTCTTTTCATTGTGAGGTATGAGTCTGTGCATGCGGCGGTTTTTCATTTGCTAACTGCTCAGAGTGTATATGCTTGTGTAAAAGACTGTATGTGGGAGAAAGTATGTGAGAAAGAGTGTATGTAAGTATGCGTATAATGTATTACGGCTACCCAACAGGGTCGGGATACCTGAGTGATATTTCTTTACATTGTGAGTGACGCGTCTGTGCGTGCGGCAGTTCTTCGTGTGCTGCCTGCTGAGAGTGGATATGCGTGGGTGGAAGAGTGTATGTCTGTATGTAGGAGGGTTTATGTCTGAGAGAGTGTATGCGTGTAATGTATGACGGCTACCAAACAGAGTCGGGATACCTGAGTGGTATCTCTTTTCATTGTGGGTGACGCGTCTGTGCGTGCGGCGGTTCCTCGTGTGCTGCCTGCTACCGCCGTCGCCGCGCGGCCCGCGCACCGGCTGGTTCACTGCGCAACAACACTATTCGCAACATCTCTCCAAATATATATATATATATATATATACACTTCTGGACACATCTATTGGCCCACCTTAGAGTTTAGGTTTCGATGGCCCCTACCGAAATATGATTGCTAGATTAAACAAAAACTGTTGATGCAGTTTTAAACCTGATACATTTTACCATCTTTTTCGATCGTATTGTTTTAAATTTGAATTCAGAATACCATACGACATGGAGCTACGCCTAACAAGTCGGTTATGCGCCTTGTTAAAGACAATTGATTTTTGAATAAAAAACATGGTTTATCAAATAAAGGTTTAATTTAATAACGCGTGTTGCCTCCATGGGCATCTACCACAGCTCTCATACGATTAGGCATAGAGTTTATCAACCGCTCTATGAAATTTTGAGGGATCATCTCCCATTCCTCTTCTATGGCAGTTTTCAACTCCTGCATCGTCTGGGCAACTGGCTGACGAGCCCTAACACGTCTTTTTAGCTCGTCTCGTTCATGTCTGGGCTTCTGGCTGGCCAGTCCATAACTGTGATGTTCACAGCCCGAAGATATTAACTGACGATGCCGGCCGCATGGGCTCTTGCATTATCATGCCTAAAAAGGAAATTTGGGCCCACATAGTCCGCGTATGGTATCACATGAGGTTCTAAGCACTCACGAATGTACCTTTCAGCATTTAATGTTGGCAGCCGTGGTCCTGTAACAACCTCAAGTTGAGTTTTGCCGCTCGCGGATATACCGCCCCAGACAGTCCATGAGTCACCGCCATAAGCAACCCTCTCTTCAAAGCAGCATTGTGCGAAACGCTCTCCCTTACGTCGGTAGACCTTCTTCCTTCCATCATTGCCATGTAACACAATTTTAGACTCATCAGAAAAGAGTACACGGCTCCAATCTTGCTGTGTCCAATTTAAATGACTGCGTGCGAAATGAAGGCGCGCTGTTCGGTGGGCTCGCGTTAGTTTGGGCCCATTAGATGGCTTGTGTGGTACCATATCGCGTTCTTTTAACCTTCTCCGAACAGTTCGAGCGCTCACAGATACTCCGTGGAAGTCGCGAATTTGTTTTTGTATCTCAATGGAGGTAAGGTGCAAGGGCGGATCCAGCTTTGGCGCCAGGAGGGGGTCATATAGTCGTGGTATATTAAATATTGAAAGTACTTAAATAAAATCCCCCTGGGTTTGGTCCATCTGTACCCAACCCAGGGGGGGGGTCATGACCCCCATGACCCCCCCCCCCCTGGATCCGCCCTTGGTAAGGTGACGATTTCTCAAGCTGGTCGTCACGATGAATCGGTCCTGCCTTTCACTTGTGACCAGAGATCGTGGCCTTCCTTGGCGACGAACAAAGCCGCCAGTCTCTAGGTACCTCCGATAAACATTTCGGACCGCAGATCGACTTAAATTAAGTTGAGCACTCACGTTTCTTTGGCTGTGTCCGGCCTGAATAAGTACCACAGCATGGGCGGCGACTTCAGGTGAAGTATCCATAGATTATTGATAGAATCTCACCTTAATGTTAAGAATAAGTAATGTTTGTTGCAAAACCAAAGATATCAATCACTTTTTAAGAATTAAATCCAAGTAAACCAATAAAACCAAGTTTTCTTAGTATTCGATTGTTTGATATCAACAAACAGTCTCCAAATTGTCTTTTGTTTCTTTAAATTCTGTATTCGAAATTCAAAAAAAGACTATTGAATGAAATTGTGAATGTGCGAGGTTCAAAACTGCATAAAAACTTTTTGCTCGACCTAATATAAAATTTTAGCTAGGACCAAACGAAACTGAAAATACAAGGTGGGCCAATAGATGTGTCCAGAAGTGTATATATAGACGACCATACTATATGTATGTTATAACATAATATTATATATCATTTTCTGATAAAAGAAAACCTATTTCGCCCCCCGCGGACAGTCGAGTTCAAAATTGTGTTGACATTTCCTGACTTTGGCGTTATACTAACAAGCAAAGAAAAGTGAAAAATTTCACTGACTGCAAAATGCAACTAGGGTCAAAATTGAGCTCGACTGTAGGTACTCTTGAAACGATTGGTAAATTGGATTTTTTTAAAAATTAATATCGAGTTCATTTTACCAAATCATACATGATTCTTGCTTAAAACTATGCATTAGTACTTTACTTTATCTCGTTGCCGGTTTGAACATAATGATTACCAAATTCCGCCCGCGACTTAAGAATGTTGCGATCGCAATTTCGAACGATTGCATTCTTTTCAAGAGTAAGCCCGCTGGCGACAAAAGTGAGGGGAGACGTTAAGACATGTTTTCAGTGTCGAGATAGTCGGTGCGGTTTAATGAGTGCCACATCGACCATCCTCGGGGACCACCATGTAACTTCATAGTATGTATATACTTCAGGGAAATTTTAAGTCGCAACAAATTCTTATTTCTAAAAATGGCCGCTAGAATTCTTATAACATATACATAATAGTAGTTTCAGGCATTTATCGTTACTAACTCTAAATTTATCATAAATCAGTTACGTGGTAGAAGAGCAAAACCAGATTGCCCTACTCAATACATGCAGGTCTTAGTTTCAAATAATTTTACGGGCAAATGGTAACTGCTATTTGTTTGGTGAACTGAAAACACCAAAAATTTTAATCGATTGATAGTAAAGCCCCGTACTCATGGCACGCAAGGTTAAGCAACAATTGGACAATATTGTTGATGAACAGCGATAATGTTACTGAAAACTATGCTGCGCAGAATGCAGTGTTACCAGACTCAGTGTGGTTGATACAAAAATGTTTAAAACGAATGCAAAGCTTAACATACACCATTTAAATGTTTTAGGACTATTGGCAGTAGGCGTGAAAAAGATCACTAATCCCTCAATTTTTGCAGGAGGCACGAAATATCAATAACATTTTTAGTGTCCCAGGCTTTGGCGATATTAAGACTGCCACAAATTCTGCCAATATCACGTAGGTGGGTACTATGTTCCTATTCAACTCTTTAGTGAACAGTGGCTAATATTATACCATTACAGAGAAATAGAACCTCCAAACGTCCTCAATATGAAAAACACTAAAACCCTAGACGCATTATTAATTATTAAAAATCCTGGACATTTTATTTATTTATGATTGTGTCTCTTTACGTCACATTCCAAATCTCATTTGAGTGATGTGAACTAAACACTGCATAATATTTCAAGCTTACTTTAATATTCGGTTATTAATTAGTGGGTGAAGTAAGTAATGTTTAAACCTCATCTGTCTCCTTTTTATTTAAAATTTAATGCTTACATTATATATTTAAGAATAATGGTATAAATGGCCCTTAGGGTAAATACATAAAACAGCACAACGAATTACATTAAACTGAAAACATAATATCATTAGCTTCAACATTTGCCCGTATCAGTAATATAACATAACCTGTGATGTTTCGTTGGTATTGGAGCGTAAAATATTTTATTGTGCCCACCAATCAAATTTGATGGATACAAAGTTAGAGATTAAAAAGTCTAAGATTTTGGATCAAAGGCCCCGAGTAGGGACCAAGTGGCTACGTTTTAGTGCCATTTTTTTTAATATAATTTGACCATGTAATTGACTGAAAATTTAGACTCCATATAACCAATGAACAAACACTTAATATAAATATAGTATAAATATAAGTACAACCTTCATAAAGAAATCACCAATATTACGATAATAATATTTCCATATAGCATACAGGGTCGATTGAATTAAAAATTAACTCAAACAAAAAATAATTCATCGATAAATTTCTCTATCAAACGTAAAATAAACCTACTATACTATGGAAAAGCAACTAAATTAATCAAACAATAATAGAGAAAAACTAACATTGGCAAAACAAAATGAAAACAGAAACAACAAAAGGAAAAATAAACGCGTCCAGGCTCTGCGCACAACGCTGAATTTGCAACCATTTACCGACAGATATTATCTATGTACAGTCAAGTGCAGAAAATATGTAGGATAGATTTCACATCGCCTTAATCCTTCCCAATAAGTTCACAGGCAAACGTGTACGTACAAGTCTTTTGACGTTATTCTAAATGTTTATACATTCATTAATTTCCTTGTACTGGCCCTTTTTTGTCATGGTAATAAATTTATTAATTCAATATTTAGTAATTTCATATCGCATTCATTTTAAACACATCACTGCACTCCATATCCTTTCATAAAGGATACGGTTATGTTATTGAAGATTATACGTAATTCGGTCAACGAAAAAACATTGAAAGATAAAGCTTTCGACTATTCCTATTTCTGCCAGGCTTGAAGAAAGAGAAAAATTCATTAATATAATCTTTTTTGGATACTCATAAAATACTTTACCATAGCATTATTTTCTTCTTTCTCTATCTATCATTCTATTTATCACCTTGAACAGCTGAAGTAGAATAAATTCTATTGAAATTGATATATTGGTTTAGTTACAAACTGCTGCAATGTGTATAGGGTTACTATCAGTCTTGCTTGATTTGGATATATTTGGCTTTGTAGGTCGTGTCCGGTCAAATATTTGTTTCTAGAATTTGGTCGGCCTTTCGATCTATTATTTATTGTGATGCTTTTCTGCATGACGAAGAAGCGATAGAAGATAATGTCAGGCTTTTATAAAGGGCAAATGTCCAGCCTAATTAGATTCATTTTTAAAGTACAAGTAAATAGTACTAAGGGTTTTTTGCAAGTTTCTTTTGTATTGTTATTGGTGAGAACCTATAAATGGATTCCTGTTATTTAAATCTAACTTTTTATTATGTATCAGCTGTAGGTCTTCCTAGATAAAATAAATAAATAAAGTCAGGCTCTTAGGGACAAATTTACGGCTATAAATCAGCGGTGAGTCCGAATTTTGATGACAACCCTAAATATATATCCAATGCGCCTATGTATTGGAATTTGCCTGCCCGAGTCTGTATAGTATGAGTCAAACTAGACTCATGTCAAATTGCACTATACAAATGCTTTTTTCTTATAACGTTTGGTATGAGGAACCTAAATACATCGATTTCACTTCATAAAATTAGAAGATGGCTGTAGTAATTTAATTTAAAAATGATTTTTAGTATATGCTTTTTAAACACTCCTAACGCTGTCCACCATGATTGTGACGTCAACAAGTCACTAAACGTGTTAGTAAACAACTAAACGTCATTGTCGTGTTACTGTGGTGTCATTGTCATGTTACTGTGGTGTCTTTCGTCGGACAAAAATATATGTATCTAAAAACTCTTACATCTTGTAGAAATTTTTCCGTTTATTTGGTTTTGTTGACTAAATTAATGCTGTACGCCGGATTTGTGAAAGCAGAAACGACAAAACTCTTTGACTTAGTAGGTACATTCATAACCTTAAAAATTGTATTTTTAAACTTTAATTATTATTAAATGAGAACACACATTAAAGTGATCTTTGCTAAAAGAAATGACTTTCAGACGGTATAATTACAGGATTTAGCAAATTTTAAACATGGCTGTGTTCATGTGCAGGTATGCGTATTTCTCTAGACAATTTAAACCACAACTTTTCTGGAGTCTTTAACGATGTGTTTCTACATTCTCGTATAATATAATCATGATAATTACTATATTTATCATGAAATCTATTAGAAATCATGGTTTTATAATATAAATTTTGATTCAGGTTATTTCCTACGTGCTTCCGAATGTTTGTTTACGATTTTGTTGACGTCATAGTATAGATAATCTATAGACTAAAATGGCCGACAGCGTTTTTGTATGTCCATGAAAAATCTATTTTAAAATTATAATTTTGTAGCTTTCTAGGTAAAAAAAATACACTACATTTTTTCGGTATTATAGAACAATTATTAAACATTTAAAACATATTTCCAAAAAATGTCACAGCCTATTCCCGATAACATTATAATCCTCAAAAGTATATAAAGCTGCGATGGACAGTCTACGCTTAGACAAGCTCCCACCTTTGTAGGCTTGCGCTAAGCCGAACGAGTAATGTAAGAGAGAGAACAGTGTCAGTAAGCCGAATAGGAAACTTAGCTGAAAATTGACTGAAAATCCAAACTATGCAACTGGTCGGATGGACATCAGAGGATTAGTGATAGGGTTCCGTCATCACCCCTTGGGTAGGAAACCATAATAAAAATAAATTCATATCATATACATATATTCAATATTTGGCAGCATTATTCTTATTGCTCTTTTTATCTGGATGAGGTTTTATATAAAAGGAAACATTTTAAATATCGATATTTTCTTTCAGATAATGAACTGAAAAGTTTAAAGCAAATACGAAAAAGTTTTAAGAGTTTTCGGGCCGTTTTTTGCCAGGGCAGATGAATTTATTTAATTATAAACTTTTATTTTATGCTTTTATATGCTAAAGATTTTCCAGCAAAAAAAAGGTTCAAATACACATGAACGCTAAAAACGATATGGCAGTCTTGCAAAAACGCTACGTCATCCTATAAATACGTTCGCATCACAAAAATGGTCATTTGACTGATTTAACAACATAGCCATTTAGCACTGTTATCTGTCTTGACACTAGTTGCTTGCGGTTTTGTAAGTACTTGTTTCCTATTTCCACAACAAAAGCGCATTCGCTCGGTTGGTATCAGAGATGGTTACGTATCCACGATGTCGTCACGTTCGGCGTTATTTATCTATCATCTAGAGCACGTCTATTAATATAGTGAAATTGATGGCGTGCTGTGTTGGACCACATCAGCAAAGAAAGCATAGAGGCAAAGCTTATGTCGTGCGCATGTCTGATTCAACACTGGCGGTCTGTCATCGCTAATAGAATCGTTACTCTACGTACGCGACAAGCGCCAGTGCTCACTCACACACGCGCAATTGTATGAGCTTGGTCTCTGTGCCTTCTTTACTCATGTAGTGGTGCGACAATCGCGGGTTATCGGGGTCGTTGACCCGACGCTGATAACGCCGAGGTGAGCACATTATCAGGTGCCGCAATGCAGCCGAAAAGCTGGGCTCGCCGATTTTAGCCACGATCGATACGGCTAATGATATATTCACATCAACTACCAGATTGCACATATGCAAGTGCCGTCTGTTTTGTCTACTAAACACGAAGCCTTTATAGTTTTGCATTATTTCATCTGTCCGCAGCTATTATTTGACATGGATACAGATTAGTAACGGCGAAGAAGTGGTAAATTATATATAAATATTATGAAACCACGATGCAAGTAAAACTTTAATAATCATTAATAAAATAATCCTTCCTCAGCTGAAAATCGAACCCGGCCCGCCTACGAAGCAGGCGAGCTTTCTACCACTGAACCATCGACGCTTGTTGATAAAGTGATTTTTTTAATAACCATTGAATATTCAATACGTCATGTTAAAGTAGAACGAAACAATTAGCGACGACTTCATAAAAGTTTTGCATTAAAAATTAATTCATGTTATCGCTTATATTCGTAAAATGGTTATAAGACGCAGGGGAGCCCAAGTGGGGATTTTTCGAGCGCGGCAGATTAACATAAGGGGCAACCTTACACTTTATGAAGTACTCCCATCATACCTGAGCCCTAATAGGGTCAAACGTCTAGAGAAGCAAGAAAACAATTCAAAAATCGGCTATGACTCTTGGTCGCGTCCTAATCGCCAGTCTTTTGAATGGGAGCTACTGGAGAGTTCACGTAGCATCCATTCTCAATGTCCGACACGCTCGACTATTTTTCCCTATTTTCTACCCCTTCGTACGGCCACCCACACAACATGCAAACTGGCAGATTAATATTTTTCCAAAAAGATTTCTGCTTTTTGCAATATGTTTTTAATCCAGGTAAATTAGCACAGATCTTTCTGAAAACGAACGAAATAAAACAAAATGTCAAGCTATATGATGAGAAGCGTTTACGACCGTAACCACAGAAATCGTCGACCGATATCTTTTATTGATTATCGGGCAACCAATTTTATCGGGCCACTGCGACATTAGAGAGTATTGTTAGCGTTTTAGCTGCTCTTCTTCCGAGTTTTTTTTATGACAGTAAGCTATTAATAGATAAAATAAATAGTTACTTGTAACCGACTCAACCGATTTGGCTAATTGTTTTAGCCCCATTTGTAATTTTGAAAACAAGATTTGTTTAAAAATTGTTTGTATAGTTGCTTCTGGACAAATACTTGTGGCCGGCTGAAAAATCTGAAAGTGATTTTATACTACTAAAAATTACTAAGGGTTTAAAACCTGGCAGCTATACTTATAAATAAAAATATAATAAATAGTATTTGTATACGAAAAATTTGTATTCCAATCGAGTAACGAATGAATGGTCAACGAAATCCACAAATGGAATCGCACACAATCGCTTTGGCATAGACAGGAGACCGATATATCAAAACCGTATTTAATAACTGTATCTACTACAGTAAATTGAATAAAGTAAAAAAAACTGCAAACCGTGGGACAAACAGAGTTAAAAAAAAACTTAACAATACCGCTTCACAAGCGAAGTAACTGTATTTGGTAGAGATATTTAAAAACGCTTATCGTGTAAAATCAATATCGGTTACATAAGCGTTTTGTTCGATATCGAAAACGCCCCTATCTACTATAGCATCATCATCATATGTTTTCAAGGTGTCATCTACATGGAGGTCCCTCCCGGGGTCGAATCCCGGTGCGGCCAAATGTTTGTATGATGAATACGAGCATTTTCACCTAAATCATGGATGTTAATATATATTTCGAAATAAATATATACTTATAATATATGTATCAGTAGTATGCCATAAAACAAACCCTACAGTGCTTACATTGGGGTTAGACTATTTGATGTGTGTTAGAAATATTATTAAAATATTTGCATTTATACTGTATGACACAGCAATTAAAAATGCAGGTAAACAATTAATGTATATTTAATCATTATGTAATGAAAGGTCATTTTTCAAATTGACGACTCTGTAAATAATAAAACAGGGAGAAAAAAACAGCCCTTGCAGAGTTTCTTGCCGGTTCTTCTCAGTTCAATGTCTCTGGCTGTAGATTTACGAACCGATGGCGTTGCTTCTAGACATTCATGAGTGCTTGTAACAGCCTAAACTGAATAAATGATTTTGATTGATTGAGTATATTTATATAGAAATACATATTAAACATCCATGACAGGAGTACGAATGCTCATATTTATCAAATAAACATCTGCCTCCACCGGGATCCGAACCCGGGACCTCTTGAGTCAGCGACACCATGAAACCCGGCGTACAAACCACTCGACCACGGAGGTCGTCAATAAGCAATTTATAGATAAAATATTGAATGAAAAATGGAAAGAAAACAAACGGAAAGGATCGACACCAAATTTTCGTTAATTTTTATTCAGCCGATAACGTTTTACTAACCAAGAAGTATTGTTATTGCAGTGGTAATGGTAATTGCAAACGAGTGTGATCCTGTTCAAAAAGGGTTTACGTAGGTACTTTGCATGTTTTATTTTACTCCGTTGCGTGTTTTATATAGAGTCAACGCTAACGGATTAACAAATTTACGCGGAAAACTAAAATTGCATGTTCCATACCTCAAAATGAAAAAACGGAACCCTTATAGGATCACTTTGTCCTTCCGTCCGTCTGTCAAGACCGTTTTTCTAAGAATCGCGTGGAGGTATCAAACTGATATTTATATCTAATACTCATGTCTACTGTCCCTTGGAGCTGCGAAAAAAATCAAACTTTTAAGCCAAAGCAATCAAAAGATACAGCTGTTTATGTCGCAAAATTTCGAAACTCGCACGGGAATCAAAACCTACAGGGTACTTCCCGAGAACTTAGAATAGGTACTAAGTAACGTTTTATAGTACAGGTTAAGGAAAAATTGCGAAATCCGTAAATTTTTAATTAAGTATATCATATAAAGTTTATTTTAAAGTTACTACCTCTTTTTTCATGATCGCGTAGAGGTAGTAAATTGAGTTTGTACGCAACCCTTGGTGCCCGAGTCCGACTCGTACTTGGCCAGTTTTTTATACTAAATCCACCATGCGAATTCGTTATTATTCCTAAAATTATCATACCCCCAAAAAATAACAATTAGTTTCTAGAAAAAAAGATAGGTTACACTATAGATTCTATTTATAATCATTTTATCTTTATTGTTACTCGATAACATTATCATTTAAAAAGCGGCGCAAAGATATAATTACTTATTTTTTTATTATGTAAATTGGGTCACAAGTGAGCATGTGGCCTACCTGATTATAAGAGGAATTGTTTTATAGGTTTAAAATACACAATTATATTCATAAACTTTTAGGGTCACATGGCGTGCTGCTTTCCATATTGTAATCGCTAAGAAGTGAGAGCATCAACTTTAACCAATCCAAATAAAAATACATCAAATCATCCCTCCTTAGTAGCATGTTGTAACAGGAATCATAGGAACAAAGAAACAGCGAAGCCAGTGAAATGTGAGAGGATGTGGGATGTCCACGGTCCAGTGAATGTCATCGCCGACGCCGCCGCCGCCATCTATGCAATAGTGGGGAACGAAAACTTTTAATTACACGACTGCCAAAAAAAAGTCTGTAATGTTTTCAATTTATTTATTATTCATGTCAATTAAAAAAATCTTCTAATTATTACTACATGTTACCCATGTATTTGATAAGTCTTACGTGACCATCTCAAATACTTATAACTTATATAGGATATACTCGTAGTAGTATTAATAAACGGGTATTATATGCCTGTCGGGTTCGAACTCGAGACCTCTTGCACTCTAAGTAGCATATGTTACATAAGACCAAGCCACTACTGACCCGTTGGGCAAAATTAAAATATACATACTTGTATTGTATACATGGTGTAGTCCACGCGATCACGGAGTCGGAAGTATGTTAGTTTTTTCCCATCTCATAAAATGTACAAAACGCCTGAAGAAGTTTTTCCTTCAAAAAATATAAACTAAAGCGTTGTCTGAATTCACTAGTACATTTTCTCAGTTAACTTAAAATTGTCGGTGTACCCTGTACACATTTGAACCGAATATATAGCTTTTAATCCCGCAAGTGTATCAACGGTGCTCAGCTAAAACAAGGCTACATAATGAAAACCAGGTTTACTCTCAGAACAATCCGATTTCTTGCATAAACACGGCCAATAATTTCCAAATTATAATGTAACACAATACGAAATGAATAGTGGAAATACTAAATGAGCAGTTGCGTTGTGATTCTGACTATGAAGTGAGGTATACTTATAAAGAGTATATTATATATAGATAATCAATGACCTAATTCTGGCATGAATTCAATCTAAGTGACTGAAAACTCAACTACATATTCATTTATTTTTCTAAGAGTAATAACGTAGCCGGGTGTATTCATATCTTGTACAGTAATATCACAAAGCAAGTAACCTTCGCCGCGCTCATAATAATTTAGTTATGATATTTAGTATGTTATAATTTTTAATAACACTATCTTTTGCATTTTTTTAATGCTTAATAGAAAATGCGTTTGACCACAATCTCGCCTGATGGAAAGCGATGATGAGGCCTAAGATGGTACACGCCTGCCTAGAAGATGCATGTTCACTTCTACATTGGGTTTACTCTTAAATAAACTTGACATTAATGTTTTGAGCCCAATTCAAGCAAAATGGTGTGACCTGATTATGTAAATCATATTTAAACTTGATATTATCTATCTTGGCAGAGCACGACTGCTCTCAACACCACAAAAGATATTGCGTGAACTTACTTAGGTATTTTAATATTTTTAAACAATTTTCAGCTAGATTTATAAATCTAAAGAAAATTTTACTAGAAAAAATTCAACGACAGCGGAAGGTGCAGGTTCGAACCCTGGACCCCGCGTGGACTTCTTTCTAGTAAAAATAAATTTTCTTCAAAAACTTCTTTTCTATTGTTTCTAAATAACGGGTGTAATTAACTATTCAATGCAATCTACCATTTATATTGTGAAAAAAGCAACCAATATAGAGGAAAGTAACATCTGTTCTATCAATGAGTCTTTATGTCGGAGCGGGACTCAAACTCCGCCACGGACGGATCAATTGAAGCGTCAACACGCGTTACTAAACACTGGTGCGTGTGCTATCTGCTGTGTGTTTTGTAACGAGACCGACTCGCTTCACTTGCCACCGTGGCTGCCATGTTGCCGTACGTACCGATTTCACCATAAATTAATTAACGAACGCCATGGATCGATTGCCGGCCGTCGTCCAAGAATATCGAGTACCCCTAGTAATTTCGTTGACGAAGATTACCGCCGGTATTTCCACATTACATTAGAAGTTAAGAGGGGAGGCGGGCAATCAATGATTTTCCATACAAACTGTCTCGATGGATTCCATCTTGATTTTGATTACTAAAGAAATGATTTCCATACATAAAATATAATTTTACTCATTCTATGCTCCTATGTTTGCTATTTACGCTTTTTTGTAGAGTACTACGGAACCCTACTTTGTAACGGCTAGTATTTAACTGCAAGTCAAAAAAAATACGTTTTGTATAAAAAATAATTCCCAATCCTAAGCAAAAACACTTATTGCACAGCAAAATATTCACCTCAAAATATTGGTAAATTAGTAACAATTTAAGTTCGTGATACATCGCTATTTATTTAAAACTAAAGCTTTTTTAAAATGCATAGCTAATAATAACCACCTCATAAACTCAATCAAATATATTACATCATTTTTTTTAAACAAAGCTGCCATATTTATGTCTCATACAGCAGTTTACCTAAGTGAAACACCATTTTAATTGACATAAGAATCTAATAATTGAAGTAAAGTTTCTTTAGACACGCTCTAGTGCTTGTTGGGTGATAACGGACCCTGCGCGGATTGGTGGGTGATAACGGACCCAGTGCGGATTGGTGGGTGATAACGAACTCAGCGCGGATTGGTGGGTGATAATGGACCTAATGCGGATTGGTGGGTGATAACGAACTCAGTGCGGAATGGTGGGTAAAATGGACCCAGTGTGAATTGGAGGGTGATAACGGACCCAGCGCGGATTGCTGTTTTTTTTTTCTATCAACAAATCTTCAGGTTAAGTTTATAATTTTCAGATCATTGGAGCTAAAGAAGTTTCACTTCAGACGTGTGGTCATAAGCTCACTCGTTTTATTTTTATAACCATCAAAAGTGTCCCAATGTTGAGCAAGTTTTTAAAATGTTTAATGTGAAACCTGTTGCAAAAATAGTTATATTGTCATGAGTGTGAGTATTTTGCGTCGAAGCCTTGGTTAATTTTCTATGCAAACGGTATATTTGCTGTGCAATCAGTATGTTTGCTGTGCAATCAGTATATTTGATATGAAAATCATATTTCTGTACAATAAAACAAGTTTTTTGTTACTACAGATTAGATGTATATTTTTGATTTATATTCAGCACTAGTTTTGATCAACAAATGTTTTGTTTGCAGTAAAATAATTATTATGATGTAAAAATAATTTAATTGCTGTAAATAACTTGATGGGTAATAAGTTATTTGCTGTGCATTTAAAAATATCCCCGTTGTAACAAGCAATTGGTCGCAATTTTATAAGCCTTGCATAAATTTAAATATCCACTATGAGATTTCATTCATTCATTTAAAGTAGGACTTATAAATTTCCTCATTAAGTTATAAAGTTAATGCTTAATTCTCATTTTTCAGATACTCAGTCTATTTCGGTACACGGCTTTTAAACGGTGATCATTTCTGTAACTGGGTACTGCCAGTATGTAAACAGATCCACTGCCGCTGACAATGCTACAGTCATGGACCTATTATTTTTTTTTTCCTCTGGCAACACTGGCGCAACAGCTGATTTTGAATTGTCCCAATATTTTTATTTAATAAAAATTATAAATCTTAGTTATTGTGCTCTAAAACCAATAATATCATTAAATAATGATTAATAACTACGTGTTAATATATAAAACGATTGTAAAGTGAGTGAAATTACTTAAAAACATACTGTGACATTTACCGGCTTTATTGTCATTGTCATCTGTTTCCAAGATATTTTTATAATTTCAGTAACTTATTTTTACTATTACTTTATTCTATTTCAATAAAGTGTGTTAAGCATCAAATAGTTAAAAACCTTGGCAATATTTTTTTATAAAATACCTACATAACCTTGCTATTGTTGGTTAAATAAGTCCTGTTGTATTTAAAGACATACATTCATTCAAGTTAAACTAAGATAATATCGTTAATATATAAATATGATGACTCGTAAGGCTTTGTCTCGTCAGGAGGAGTCTAAACTTCAACTGACTTTGAGAGAACTCAGAGCTTCTAAGGATTTATGCGACCAACTACACAAGGGGCAGGATGACAATGAGAGGGAATTAATAGAAATTTTAGATAAAATACAAAAGTTAAAGAGCGAAATGGCAGAACTGCACAAACAGTGTATTGATGCTATTGAAGCTCGGGACAGGCTCCAATTTTTCGTAGATGGCTTTGATCAATGTAGAAGTGAGTATGACCAAGCATTACAGCGTATTTACATGTTGGAAAAGCAACTACATGATACTATATCACTTTTAGAAATGTCAAAACACAATAAAACTGTCTCGTTGAATCAGAGCTTGTTTGATGAGTTGGTAGTCAGTGCCCCAGAGACCAATGTCTGTGTCAACCAATAACCAACCAATTGTTAAAATAGATCTTACTTGTAATGATAGTAGAAATAACAAATTGGGGGTTGTTGGATGTAACAGGGACAAATTAAAGAAATATGTTAAAATTAATAGGAACACATGCAGGCCATAAATGAGTTAATTGATTTATGCAATTACAATAATGAAAGATTTAATTCATTAACTAACAATCACACTTGTGATTGTAAACAGTTGGGAACTCAATGATCGCTCAATTTTGACTCCTCCACTTTACAACAAAAGTCTATATCTATTGATTCCCAACATCAGCCAATAGGTACACACTTGACACCGGTGAAAGTAACTCACTCAAGAAATACATCTTTAGATAATAAAAATTACAAGATTATAATGTTTAGTGATGAAATTGGGAAGCATATAGGCCCTTTTTATCTAAAATGGGACATTCAATAACAAATAACTGTATGCCTGGTACCTCTTATAAGGATATTTTAGAAAAGGCAAGTAAGCATAGCTACAGCAAATGCCACACCTTGTTGTTTTTTGTAGGAAACAGAGGCCATTTGAACAAAAAATATTATTAAAATATGTAACAGATTAAATACATGAAATGTGGAAAATTTGTATTGTTCACATTGCCTTACTGCAGCAGTCTGCCAAAGGAGGAAAATTTGTTAAGATATAAATTAAATATGCTTTTGTACATAATTTGTAAAAGCAAAAAATATGATTTGATTGACTCTAACAATTATGTTAGAATTTTTTATTTGACAAAAGATAAATATTATCTTTCCTACTATAATAAAAGACAGGTAGCTAAGTCGCTATCATATTTCTTTTTCATGTCAGCCACGAATTTGGCTAAACAACTTGCTCCTATTGAGCAACCTTCTAATGACATGACAATCAGCCATTATTCTACTGAAACCACTCAAAATAATAATAAATGTTTAAATTAAGCAATCAGACAAAAGATAATTCGTCTTGCATTTTGTTAGATAATAATGTAAATAAAAAATATTTTGTTAATATAGATAAAAAAAAAACCATCCAAAAACATTGCAAAAAATGTAAACTTTATCAACCTGGTGCATCTTGATATTCAAGGAATGATGGATAAGGACTTAGAAATTGATTAGATTGTTATAATATAGATATTTTTTGTATTACAGAACACTGGCTTAAAAGTTATCAAAACATATTTAATTTTAATAATTATCAGGTTGGCAATTGAGACGAATCGATTGATGTATGAATCATCAAAATCGGTCCAGGCGTTTGGTCTCTAGTGTGCCACAAAGGAACAAACATACATATATAGACGTTAAACACATAACCCTGTCTGCGCGTCGCGCTTCGCGCTCTTGCATTGCGCAGCCGGGTAAAAAACTAAAATTTAAGGAACGAAAAGATATTGTGAGCCTTTCGGTTGAGCGAACAATAGAAATTGCCTGTGTGGAACTGGACCAGCTTGTTGTATTGAGCGTATACAGACCTCCATCAGCATTGTATGATTGTTTTAAAGTTATCATGGATGAAGCTCTTAAAAAACTTACACTACAGGCAAACGGTTGATTTATTAAAAAAATCTAGTTCATGTACTAAAATAAAAAAAATATTTCAATCATACAATCTGAAAAACTTATTCATTGAGCCTACTAGAATAGCTGCCACTTTGGCCACTTGTATTGATATATACAGATATTATACCACAGAAAAAACAAATTATTAATAAACTAGATAGTGATCATTGTGGCCAGTTGATTACATTTCCGTATCAGCTCAAGCAGATGACAAAAAAACACATCACTGTTATACCAAAAACTGCTAATCGTGTGGAACGTTTTAAAAATCAATTAGATAGAAAATTGTGTTATCTAGAATATAAAGACAGTCCAAATGATTTATATAATGATTTTTTTAATATATACTGCACTGAATTTAATAATGTTTTTGTACCCAAAAAATATGTGTTAATGATGCGGTAAATTTTAGTAAGTGGGCTACGTGTGGAATTCATAAAAGTAGAAGAACATTTTATGAATTTTATAATGAACGAAACTCTAATACTAGTGAAAAATTTAAAGTGCATGTTCGTAACTATTCCAAATTGTTTAAAAAAGTATGCCGCTTAGCAAAATCAAATTACTTAAGTTCAAAGATTAAGAACAGTAAGGACAAAACCAAAACGACATGGAATATTATAAACGATGAAACTGACTAACTGGAAAATCCAAAGCTCGCAATAATAATTATAACTTAAATATAGATAATAAAAGGGTTACTTCAGATATTGAAGTTGCTACACCTTTCGAAAATTTCTTTACTGATATTCCAGTTTCAACTACGAAATCTTTGAACTCTTCCCCCATTGCTGCCGAATCAATCTTAAGAGAAAACGTTGTACTAGTTATTTTCATTTTAAACATGTTGACTTTAAAGATGTAATAAAAATGTTTCACCAATTAAATAAAAAGAAAACCGCGGACCTGTGGGGAAATTCCGTTGATGTTTCTAAATCGGTAATTGAGACAATATCTCCTATTCTAGTGGTGTTTTTCCTGACCTCATGAAATACAGTAAAATTACTCCTTTGCATAAAACGGGAAGTACATCAGACCCCACAATCTTTAGACCATTTTCTGTACTACCCACCTTTAGTAAAATTTTCGAAAAAGTCATGTTAGATCAAATGCAATCACATTTTAATAAATTTAATATACTCGTACTTCACTGTAAACAATTTGGTTTTACACGGGGTCGTTCAACAACCGATGCCGGTGTTGAACTTATACAACAAATTTTTGACGCCTGGGAGAACTCGCAGAACGCTCTAGGTGTGTTTTGTGACTTTTCCAAGGCTTTTGATTGCGTTTTTCATGAAACATTAGTCAGGAAACTCCACCACTATGGATTTAGAGATACCGATCTGGATCTTATTGCATCATACCTGAGGGATAGGATTCAGAAGGTTGACATAAATGGTAATAAGTCTCCGGGCTCGCCGGTTAAGATGGGTGTTCCGCAGGGCTCAATCCTAGGTCCTTATTTTTAATTTATATTAATGACACCTTACTATGTAAGAGATAACCATGAGATAGTATTGTTCGTGGATGATACATCACTTTTATTTAAATTCAAACGCAAGGAGAAAGTTATTGACGTCGTGAACAATTGTATCTCTAAGGTACTCCACTGGTTCAATGTTAACAATTTATTTCTTAATGAAGGAAAAACGAAATGTACGAAATTTGTATTACCTAATGTAAAACAGGTAAAAACCAGTGTGAATGTAAAGGACAGGAATGTGGGCCTTGTAGACACCACAGTATTCTTAGGGATAACTTTAGATTCTAAACTTCAATGGGGCCCACATATTGATAAATTGGCAAATAGACTTAGCTCTGCAGCATATGCGATAATGAAGATACGCCAGCTAACGGATGTAGATACGGCCAGATTAGTGTACTTTAGTTATTTCCATAGCGTAATGTCGTACGGAATTTTACTGTGGGGAAATGCCGCCGACATTCAAACTGTTTTTGTGCTGCAGAAGAGAGCTATTCGATCAATTTATAATCTTAAAGTTAAAGAATCATTAAGAGATAAGTTTAAAGAATTTGGAATAATGACGGTCGCATCACAATACATATACTAAAATTTATTACTTGTAAGAAAAAATATTAATTTGTTTCTTAAAAACAGTGATGTTCACACAATTAATACAAGAAACAAAAATAAACTAACTTTACCTGCTACTAGGCTTCACAAAATCCATAATTCATTTAAAGGTCTTTGTGTTCGCTTATACAATAAAGACCCAAGCAATATCCAAGAGTTACCCATAAATAAATTTAAAGATATTATAAAAAAAAACACTTATTAAAAAAGCTTATTATAAAGTGTCCGATTATATTACAGACAAAAATGCTTGGGTTTGAACTGTTCCAATCATTCCAACAGGTTTTCTATATTAAATAAATCATAATTGTATTGACGTTGTAACAACATAATGATTTGTAAATGTTGTTACATTAGACTTTTAATGTTGTGGAGTTTTCTTCGCTCGTTTTTCTCCGCAGCTAAAAAATATGTCCATAACGAGTGGTAGAGAAAAAATATTTTTGGACGATTCAAAAGAGTACTATACATCCAATTTGAATAAAGATATATTGATTTCCGATTTCTGATTGGTCCAAGCTTTTGGGGTATTTTGGGGGGCTCTATAATGTAACACAAATTAACAAATGTCAAAGACAGTGACAGAATGTCATTAGAAAGATAGTTCTGGCTAAATATTCAGTCTTTGTCAAACCAAATTTTTTGAACAGTGAGCACAGTGAACATTCCTGTTACATTTAGGTTTATAACTTCCTTGGTAAATGCAAACAAGTCTTATCCCATATATCGTAACCTGGCATTTTTAACATTTTATTTAAATAATAGTATATAAGAATCATGAACAAACAATGCAAGCGCCATGATCACGGAGTAACTCCGTGATCATGGCGCTTGCAACAGTGCCGAAATATCGGAAACTCGCTAAAAACAAGGTACATGGTAACAATCCCGTAAATAACTTATATTACTATAATGTTAGTGACCATGACAGTTTAAAACAATGAACAATCTTATTTAGTATTACTCATTTCAGAGAACTACGGACCCCATTTTCTGATGCGGATTCTCAAATATCGCCAGAGGTCGATCGCGTGCAGATATTGGTTCAAGTGCGACTGTATTGCTTGTAAAGAGGATTGGCCCACGATGAAGCAAATGAATACTTCAAATCCCCACTGAACATAAGGTTACTATGTTACTTAATCATTTACTATAATGATATTATTTATATTAGATATAAATCAATGATATTTCTCTCACTGGATAGAAGATAGAGAAGGGAAGTGTAAAGCATCATAATAAAATGCACATGAAATTAATATCCAAAAAAACATTTAAAGTAAAAATTAAAACACGGTCCGCATTACTCAATTCCAATCACATTCAATTTCGTTTTGTCTAAAATAATAAAAACATGTTACCCTGTTAGTTTATTGAGCCCCAAAAACTACGCGACTTAATTTATTTATCAACCCTCAACAGGTGTCCAAACACAGATTGTGCGGTGAAATTCAGTTCGAACAATTCTAATTAAACGAGGAAATGCATGAAATGCTTCACACCGATAGACAAAGAGCTGATGAAAATCAATTTGGAAAATGTCAATCGCTGCATAAAACAGTATCAGGTGAGGAATGAGCGGCAGGACGCGCTAATTAGTCCAACCGAGACAATTCTAGTTTCACAGTTATCAGAAATTCTAATTGGCACAGTTAAGTGACAACAGACGACCTCCGTGGCCGAGTGGTACATGGGTGGCGCAAAAGAAAACGAAGGGGTGTGAATAGTCTATAATTGCTTTATTTTTGAATCAATATATATATATTTTTTACTATTGTAACACTTTATTAATGGGGAATTTAATTAATTTTAATCGTGAAAAATAACGTCGAGTAAGTGGCGCCTATTCTCAGCTTCGCAAAGTTGCAAAGTTACGGGACATTTTCGCCACATGTATTATTTCAAGAAAACGGTGATTTTAATTGGGCACCGCGTTACTCTTTGTATTGTAGGTAAGGTCGTGGTACCATATTTGTTCAGTGCATCCGCCCGGATAGTGGAGGGTGCTGGTTCCAGTCTGCTTCCTGGATCGCGTGGAATTTTTCCTAGTAAAATTTTCTTTACATTTTTTTATATTTTTTTTAAGCACCCATCTGCTTTATTCATATTAGGTAAGTGATACAAATAAGGCCTACCTAATTTCAAACACTCATAAAATGATAAATTATTCGAAGAAGGTGATAAATAAAAGCAAGGCATTATTCTTTGGTTTATAAATTTTAAGTAATTAAGAAAACATATTACAATCTATTATCAGAAATCACTTAAAAAGAGCTAATTCCGGAACCTTAGCCTTAGGCCTTTAAAAACATAGTGACTTAACAAAGCCTATGTACTTAAATCGTAAAGTTAAAGAATCATTAATATAATTTATACTCTAATTACAATATTCCTATTGTAATTAGAGTATAAATTATATTAAAATATATATTTCTGAGCCTTTAATTAAGTGTTTCCATGGGAACCTTGAACAACATTCTTATTTATATTACTAAATATTATGCTTAAATTGTTAGTCAGATTTGACGTCGCATTTAATATGCGACTTCAAACTGACTAGAAAGAGATAAAGAATAATATAAAAAAAACATATCTATACCAGCAAAAATTGGGCACTTTAACTTATCTTCTCGTAAGTATAATTAAATATTGGAAAATGAATATATTTTGATAGATGTATTTGATAAAAATAAGGCCTTTTATAAAAGTAGGATTTATTTAGTACATTATACTTCATAAAAGTTATAAGTAGTATTTAATTCGCATATTCTAAAAAGTTAAATTTTAAGTAATAGTCAACTTTTTGATTAGTTATATTGTGATCCCTATACATTACATGAAACAAAACTTTAAAAAATAACGTATTAAAATTTGTTAACGATTACAACAAATAATAACGCGCTATGAAAGTTCGTCCTTTACAAGGTACCGCCACTACTGACGCTATGAGCTCGTGCACAGTTTGCCGAGTTGTAAGAACTGTCATCTATGCGTGTGTGAAGTATTTTTGATGTAAACATATTTAAATAGGCTTTTCTGTTCTTTTATTTCAGAATAGGCCTAATTTGTATCAGGTACCTTTTATTATTGTACTAGCTAAAATAAAAAACAAAACAAAACCTGTTTTCAAATAAGCCGTGGAAACGTTTCTCTAGCAAATATGGCAGGTGAAGCCATGCGGCTCTCATTAAAACGCCCAACAGTATAAAGTCACTTCGACAGCATGTTTACAAGCAGGTGACCATTTTTTAGGCTCCGCCAATCCTAGGCGTTTTCGGTCACGTGACAATAGATCAATAATACTTTTATATTTTATGATTTTTAGTAATATTATCTACTACTTTTTTTTTGTCAGAATAGTGGAATCGCTCCCAATATTCATGTTAAATACTTGCCAGTAATTGGTACCTTTTTTTTCATACTGTACAATAATCTATTGTAGAAGAAACTATATTTTGAAAGATAGTAAGTATTTTTAAATTGATAGAACTAATAACAATAGGTCAATAAGTTCGCGGAATGGAGGGGTTGGTGGGGGTAGGTTAACTGGTAGGCATTAGTTGAGCACCTCATTAAGAGCTTAACTAATACCAAGTTTGAACCTAATGGGGTCATTAACTTTTGAGTTATCGACCGGCAAACAACTGAATCGGGAAGAAGTCAGCCAGTATGGAGAAAATTGAACACCGCGCCGTTATTAAGTTTCTTACCAAGCAAGGAAAATCCGCTCAGATTATTTTTCAAGAGCTGTTGGTGGTTTACGCGGACTCTGCCCCTGGTAAAACCATGGTTTACAAATGGCATGGTCTTTTCAAACAAGGAAGAGAGTCCATTGAAGACGATCCCCACTCCGTACGGTCAATTGAGGCCACCACACCGAAAATCGTCGAAAAAGTAGAAAAACTTGTATTGGAAGATGCCCGGTTGAAGAAGAAGCAGCTTGCAGCAATGATTGGAGTGCAAGAAACAAGTATTTTGAATATTCTACATCATCATCTTGGGATGACTAAGGTCAGTGCAAGATTGGTTCCGAGAATGCTCACGCCACTTCAAAAACGCGAGCGTGTCTAGTGTTCTCGCCAGTTTTTGGTGCTCTGTGGAGAGAGAAAGGAAGAAGTTATGGCCCAAATCGTTACTGGTGATGAAACCTGGGTTCACCACTATGAACCTGAGTCAAAGCAAGAGTCGATGCAGTGGCATAAAAAAGGCACACCTCCCCCAAAGAAGTTCCAAGTGACACAATCGGCTGGCAAGATCATGGCGACAGTCTTTTGGAATACAGATGGTATTATACTGATCGATTAAAAAGAACGTGGTGTGACTAGAGATGGGTTTCTGCCCAGGCATTTTGGGCATATTCCGTATTTTCCCAATAAATGTCCATTTCTGTCCAATAAATGTCCTTAAGACTGGGCATTTATTATTTTAGTTTCTTTTTTTTAGGTAAATAACTTTATTTAAATATTTGATGATTTTATAGAGAAGGCAAATTCTTTTCCTTACATTTTATTCAAAATGTATATTTCGGGTCCATAAAATAATATTTTTGTGACAAGTGTTACGAAATATGATTAGGTATTATTCATTTGGGGTGGTTTGGGAACTACCAAAAAAACCATGAACTCACCAAATGGGTGATGCACAAGCATCTCAACCATTTGTGTTTATTTGCACCCCTTTCGCACGATGCATAAGTGACCTTGAATAAACCAATCAGAGAGCCTCGATTCCCATCACCTTCTCTGCGTCTCTAGGTTGTTCCTTGTTGGTTATCAGATGGGTCAGTTTCAGACGCCCGTGTGCACTCGGCGTACCCGCGTACTTTAATAGTAAAAAATTTTTTTTTCATAATTTAGACAAAGTTTCGGCTATTTTGGGAGGTAAGTAATATTTTTCTTATTCTTGTCTATACTTTAAAGGTTTTTTCTGCACTGATCATATTGGTGAAGCCAGGCCTGTGGGTGGCTATTTTATCTGATCAGTTAACAAAAAATATGGTAATAAAATATTCTCATTTCATATAGTCTTTTTATTATTACTTTACTTACTTACTTTTAAACTTAATATTCATCATGTCAGCCGTACGACGCCCACTGCTGATCATAGGCTTCCCCCAAGGATCTCCACACCGATCAGTCCTGCGCCACTCGCATCCATCGGCTTCCCGTGACCTTCACAAGATCGTCGGTCCACCTTGTGGGGGGCCTGCCCACTGAGCGCCGTCCGGTGCGTGGTCGCCATTCCAGAACCTTTCCGCCCCAACGGCCATCGGTTCTTCTTGCTACGTGTCCCGCCCACGGCCACTTTAGCAGAACAATCGCGCGAGCGATATCGGTTACTTTGGTTCTCCTACGGATTTCCTCATTTCTGATTCTATCGCGTAGGGAAACACCGAGCATCGCTCTCTCCATTGCTCGCTGTGTGACCTTGAGCTTTCTTATGCGACTCGCAGTAAAGGACCACGTCCCGCTTCCGTAGGTCATCACTGGCAATACACACTGGTCAAAGACTTTTGTCTTGAGACACTGAGGTAATTTGGACTCGAAGACTTTCCGTAGCTTCCCGGACGCTGCCCATCCGAGCTGAAAGTTGGACTTACCTAACTGGACTGTCTGTCCTAGCTAAACGTAAACGTAACGTCGGCAACTTCGAATGTAGTGTTTCCAATTTTAGCTGAAGCAGGGGCCCAATTCTCGCGGCGTAGATATTATTATCGGCTTTGAGATAATATCGAAAGTAGGGATATCTATTGAAAATATCTACTGATGGTAAAAAATGTTATTCTCGTGGATTTTCGATATTCTAATGATATTTATATCTATCGTAGATATTCTTTCCCTGCCGAATGTGTTCCGTTTTTTTCGATTAAGTTAACATCATAGTCTATATAAAATAATATGAAATTAGAGCAGAATTTTACAAGCAACAAAATGATATTTTATATTTTATGAATTCCATTCATATTAAATATGAGTATACATTTTTTGAGTATAAGAAATCTCAACTTTACCTAAATTTCAACGTTATGTATAATGAAACGTTAATATTATTTAAGATTCTCCCTTTTCAGGGAAGGCAAAGGGAACAATGCCCATACAGCCTAGTCTTTAGTTATGGATAATCTTCTTTTTTTTACATTAGAATGTCGGTGTGACGCATTCTAATGTTTCTTGGAGTGTTTGGCACGAAATAATGGAGTTGGCTTTTTCTCCAAGCTTCTGTGAGGTAGTCAACACTACAATAAAGTTCTCGCGTCCACTTGACCGGAATAGCGTATATTTTATAGATTCCACTAATACTTCAGTTGCGCAGACGGTTGTTACACCAAATCACACAATATCCACTATGAACGAATTTTAGAATAATTAAATTAAGACGCCAACCGCACTCGCAGAAATCCCGCCAAAAACTCCGTATCGTCGTAAAATGGTGTCGATTTTGGCATGATTCTCTAAACCTAAACGTAAATTTGACAACAGTGTATCCTTGTCATTCTCCATACAGAATGAAAAGGAGAGACTGATGTTAAATTTAGTTTTAAGTTTAGAGAATCGTGTCAGAATCGATACCAATGTCATTCACAACTTTATAGATTTCTAACCAAATTTTTGTTTAAACGTAATTTTTTTATGAAGTCGGTGTCCCTCATTTCAAATGGGCCCTCTTGCACTCACAACGGCGGCGCCTTAGCACATGAGCAGCAATCACGCCATTTATTAAATCATTGACGAAAAACATGAATCAACTCATCCATCGTTAATATAAACTGGTGTCGATTCTAGCACAATTCTCTAAATCTAAACTTAAACTTGAAAACAGTGTTTCCTTGTCATTCTCTATACAGAATGAAAAAGAGAGACTGATGTTAAATTTGGTTTTAAGTTTAGAGAATCACGCCAGAATCGACACCATTGTTTACCTACTTCTTTATTTACTAATTATTTATGAAGGCAGTTAACAACATCTTGAGGTAACAATAATTGGCAATGACACACGACAACACAATAAATAATAGGTAAAAAAAGTGGAAATAACAAGATTGACATGCCAAGATCCATAGATATTTATATATCGAAGGCTCTTCACCAGTCGATGTATGTCTACTGATCATCCGTAAATAAATATCTATTGCGACATGGTGAAAATAGGGCAAAAAGGTTTTCCTTCGATAAAAGCCAGATCATTCGATATATATCGAAGGTGATATAATATCTACGTCGCGAGAATTGGGTCCCAGGTACTACATAGGTATTCGACATAATTTTCGTCATATCCATGTTCATCTTAAGACCCACTTTTTGGGAAGGTCTACTGAGATCTTCGAGCATAGTGTTAAGATCTTCCAAGGTTTCAGCCATTAGAACTACATCATCGGCGAAACGAAGGTACGAAAGGTACTCGCCATTAATGTTAATGCCTCGTCCTTTCCAATCCAGAAGCATGAAATTATCCTCAAATGCTGCTGTGAACAGTTTCGGAGATATCTCATCTCCCTGTCTCACGCCTCGGTGCAGTTGGATAGGATTAGAGCGCTGGTTCTGTAATCGGACTGACTTAGTGGCGTTTTCGTAAAGGTACCTTAATACCTCAACATACCTGTAGTCTAGTTGGCACCTTTGAAGAGACTGTAACACCGCCCAGGTCTCAATCGAAAGCTTTCTCATAGTCCACGAACGTCAAGCAAAATGGCAGATTATACTCTTTGGTCTTCTGTATAACCTGCCGCAGCGTATGAATGTGGTCTATAGTACTAAAAAGCCTTTTCGGAAACCGGCTTGTTCGGGAGGTTGAAAACTTAATAGGATATAATATTTAAAATAAGGAATGATTTGATTTTTGTCATTCAAATCTACAATTAAGTAATTATAAAAGCATAAATCAAAAGTTATATTTGTTCCATTAATACTAAAAATGCGAGGTAGCTATGAACACTTTTGATTTTTATATGAAGGACCCCGAAGAAAATGCGAGTAAATTGTTCATTATTAACTCCATAAATCAGACTTAAACATGTTATATAAAGCTTATGAGTTTTATTTGTGTTATATATAACCTAACCTTTAGCTTTCACGTTAACAATGATATGAACGAACTCATTTTTATTAAAATCAACTAGTTATTTGCCACAATTGTGTTCAATGCTTACATTTGAAACATGGGTAAGCTTTACCGAGGATATTAGATTTAAAAATCATTTTTGTGACGTATTTTTATCTTTTGAGTTTTTGCCCAGCGACTGGACATTTATTTGGACGTAAAAACGTTTTATCCCTATTTGCCCAGTATATGCCCTTTTTGCCCATTTGGGTTTTTACCCTTGACCCATCTCTAGGTGTAACTATAACGGGGCAGTACTACGCTTATTTACTGGAATGATTAAAAGAAGCTATCAAGGAAAAAAGAAGATTCACCGATGCGGCTTCGAACAATTAAACCACCCACCCTACAGTCCAGACTTGGCAACCAGTGACTATTATTTATTTCCATAAATGAAGAAAGAGCTGCGTGGAAAAAAAATTGACGACGATGAAGAAGTGAAGTCCGCAAATTCGGCCTATTTTGACACCAAAGACAAATCATTTTTTTTCGATGGTATAAACAAGTTATTTGAGAGATCTGAAAAATGTATTAGGGTTAAGGGAGAATATATTGAAAAGGAAAAATAGTTTGGTGTTTAATTTCAACCTCCTTCCCTCTTATTCCGGGCGAACTTTTTGACCTCCCTTCGTAAGAAGAATTTAAATTCTTACGTTGAAACTGGTTTCGTGAACGGCCGAACGAAGCTTGTCGCATAGATGCATAGAACAAACTTCCATAATACATTAATATATTTTCAGACATGTACAAATCGATTTCATTTAACCTCATTACAATACCTCAGTATTGTAATTCATTTATGTGCCTTTGCCACTCAAGACGCGGAACGGAAGTGACTCGAGCACTTGAGCTCGCCTCTGGTTTATACTGAATCATTCCGCCTTCGCATTTCAGTATGACTAGAAACAAAACGACACCACAAAATTGATAGTACAGAAGGTCATCTTATATGTGTACAGTCAGATGCTATAATTTGGGATACATTTCAGTAAAATGTGATTTGAACAATTGGATTGCAATAAAGTCGAAATCACCAGACGATATGGCGTTGAATTGAAACGTTAAGTTAATTTTTTTCGAATTTGTTGACATTTCTGAATATGGTTAATATTCAGAAATGTCCTTTCTAAGAGTATCAACTCGTTTTATTGTTTTTTCATTATGATCATTGTGTTTGTGTCACGCAAGGAAATTATGTTGGCAATTTAAGAAAATCAAATCAAATTTAATATCTTTTATGAAATCCTTATCAAAATTTTCACAAATTATTTTAACTTTATTCCTTTTATTAGATAAATATCTTTTATAAATGATAACGATAAATTATCAGAAAGAATATTGGACAGGTTAAATAGCAAGTAGATTGATTGAGAATTCTTGGGTCTGTAAGGTTGGCGCGTAGACCGAGCAGTTGTCTATATGTACTGACATAATTTACACAGTGCGTACGTATTAAATGTTGTTACAGCAACGTGTTCTGTCAAAAATTCTACTCTTATGATAACTCTTTGCTGTCCGATAATCAACCTTAGTTGAATCCGAAATGAAAGATCCTGACTGTACTTCTCTTTTGATACCTAAGCTCGTCGGTCGCGCTAGGATTGTCAACTTTGGCTTGTACATAAAAAAAATCGTGGCAGTGGTACTCGCATGTATCTAGTTGTTTGATTTATTGTTAAGAATGAAACAGGAAGTATGGAAATATAAACCAATAATAACTCAAGTATTTTAATGTTATTGTTGTATTAGATACAAATAAAAAAAATGGACAAGCGCAAATCGGAATTTCCCACCAAGGGTTCCGTACAAATTTGTAAGTGCGCAAGATAAACGGCCGTATCTCTTTTTTTACGTCAATTTAGAAGTATGATTTTTCACAGCTTCAACGTACAGTAGACATGATTACATGGTTTAAATTTCAACTCGATACCTTCACGCGTTCTCGGAATATAGGCTTTTGACAGAAAGACGAGCAACAAAGTGATCCTTTCAGGGATAGTGATCGTCTTTTTTATTGCTGCGAGTTATAACCAAGTAAAAGTCACCATTTTTGTTGATAAGTAACCATTTGTTTATTGAAGAATTCTAGTGTTTTTTTAGTGTCAAGAAAGGACTTGCTTATTTAGCAACAAAGTAATTACTTAGCATTGTCTTTTACTTGATAAATACGACGGTAAGCATGCGTTTCTCGAGCGCACCTTGTAAGTACATTTCCTTCTGTACTATCTATTTTGTGACGAGACTGTACATTATAACAAAATAAAATACCTTTCATCTCGCTGTCAGCTCATCTCGTCCGTAAGACAAGGGCTTAACTCACTTAAAGTTTGAATTACACGCGTTGGTATAGTGCGTTTCATCACATAGTTCCTATGCCGTCATATTGGTTACCAGTTTAACAAATCAATTTGATTGGTTAACAAGTTAACCAGGAGAGATGTCTTAACGTGATGACACTGTTGACAGACTGTGTGCCAACGTGACGGCATAGGAACTATTTGATGAAACGCACTTTAAGCTAGCACATTCGGTCATTAGTCGAGCAACAAAAACAACTATTGTAGCCCGCCCCGTGTTTGCTTCTAAAGGCACGTCGAACCGTTGTTGGTCACGGCTAATAAACACCTAACAACCCTGACTCGGGCCGCTGGCACAGATTATTTACGAGATAGATAAACTGTACGGGTGGAAGCTGAGGAGAAGTGGGAGAACTTACTTGTGTTTGATAGTTTACTATCACACACCTTTGGAATCTATAACGTGGTTGGTGTCTGTCTGTATTTCGTGGAGTTGTCCACAAAATTTCAATTTGGAACGTATATAATCATATATTGTTTTAAACTTTCATGGTCACTAACATTATAGTAATATAAGTTATTTACGGGATTGTTACCATGTACCTTGTTTTTAGCGAGTTTCCGATATTTCGGCACTGTTGCAAGCGCCATGATCACGGAGTAACTGAAGTAATTGCGGGTAGGCTGTTATTGGCAGACATATCGGTCTACCCTCCGACGAAGTCTTTTATTGCGTTCGATACCCGTACCACTGTTCACATTCTCACTATTCACTCGAAACTGTTCTCGACACACAACACTTACAGTATCGGATCGCAACACGACACTTTTTTGATTATTTCCGGTTTTACACATACGAACCACAGGATTCCAGACACTCGACAATTTAAACCCGTCCTCACGATGTGTAACAATCCCGTAATGTATGTGTTCAACACATAAAAGCAATCAAGAACAACGATACGCAGAAATCAGCCATCGCGGAACATTTGATAGATTCTGGTGGTAGTAGTAGTAGTGGTTAGACCACTGGATTGAGTTTCATAACCCACAGATTATCTCGACAGAACGCCACTACATACCAAGATTGGTCAGGGAAGCAATTGAAATAACAAAACATAAAAATTTCAATCGTGAGGACGAGTTTAAATTGTCGAGTGTCTGGAATCCTGTGGTTCGTATGTGTAAAACCGGAAATAATCAAAAAAGTGTCGTGTTGCGATCCGATACTGTAAGTGTTGTGTGTCGAGAACAGTTTCGAGTGAATAGTGAGAATGTGAACAGTGGTACGGGTATCAAACGCAATAAAAGACTTCGTCGGAGGGTAGACCGATATGTCTGCCAATAACAGCCTACCCGCAATTACTTCAGTTACTCCGTGATCATGGCGCTTGCAACAGTGCCGAAATATCGGAAACTCGCTAAAAACAAGGTACATGGTAACAATCCCGTAAATAACTTGTATATAATCATGCCAGGACGTCAAATTAATAAAACCTCTTTTTTGTAATTTTCATTGGAGCAGAGAAAAAATTTAAAGTGCCCGTTTTCATACACCTTTGGCATCTATAACGTGGTCTCTGTCTGTATGTCTGCACAGAGCTCGAATTTTTTTTTTTGTTTCCCTTCTGATCCTAGAAACTTGGTCATGTAAATGAATCTGGAATGTTAGATTTGGGATTGCTGTCCACCCAAAGGAAGGATTGGGAGCAGTCAGGATTTCCTAAAATATCGAAAATTAAATCTTTATTTTTAGTGGACCATCCAGGGAACCCACGCCACCCCTCCCCCCTCAGGGTTACCTAAGAAATAAATAAATAAATTTTATACAAGAGATAACAATAACAAGTATTTAATACGTCAAGGAAGGCTTACAGGTACCTATAGCACAAGTATTCCTATTTTAGGTGCCTGCTCGCAATAATTCTTTTATTTGTCACAAATATTATTTTCAAGTCATGTGCTTTGTATTGCATGTTTTTAAGCATTGCACAAGCTCTCTTGATGCTGGTGCCCCTGATACTCCGGGGCACCTTCATCGGGGTGGGTCCGTTCGCGGACAATCACCTTGCGGGTGCGCGGACAGTCGGCAACGGTTGCCGCGACCACACCCGCACTCCCGGCGTGCATTGGGGGGACTGCGGTCCTCAGAATGTACGCCGGGTGACCGGTGCAGGAGTATTGTCTGGTTTTTAGTGGCCCTGTTCAGGGCGTTAGTTAGGGCCCTGCTCATTTCACCCGGCCTAAGGGCTGGCTGAAGTGAGCAGGGAGGAGTCCCACATACCTTCTTCCCGTTCCCCCGGTGCGAAAAAAAAGAAAAAAGTCCGACTAACAACTATTTCACTACCCGATCGTCAGGAAGTAAGGGCGCCAACCGCCCTAGCTAGGGTCCCTTACTCCCTAACTCACACCACCCTAAGTCAGGGTAAGGGTCCCTTAAAATTGGGTAGTGTAAAGTGCGCTTTTCTGTCACTGGTGCCACGTCGACAAGTGGTTGTATAGTATTTCGCATTGCGTGCACTGTCCGGGGAGTTTTTAAACATGGCACGTGTGTATTTATACGGCTGCTTGAATGGAACTCAGCTTTTTCAAAACCTGAGCATTTATTTTTTAAATGTTATTTTAAAGTTTTATACACACATACAATAACTTTTCCAAGCACATTAGCCATTCAATAAGTTATTGAAGTATACACATGTCAGGAGTCGGTATAGAGGAATAAATGAGACATGATTAGCTTTCTGCATTTTTCTTCCAATTTGAAACCCCAGTACCAATAGCTCCTATTCTGGACTGATGGCCGATTGTTGATATTTTTTTGCTGCACTAGAAAGGATCAGTTAAGAGCCCTTTCACATTTTTTGCAATAAATCGCAATTTTTGAGCGCCTCGTTTGCCCCCTTAGAAGAGATTTTGAGTACTTCCAATAGAAGTAAACAGTAGATTTATTCTTCCTATTGAAAATTAATGTAGAATATTTGCAAATACTATTTTCATTTTTTTGTACTGATCGTTCTATCGCAGCTAGTATACGGAAAAAACGATAATATGCACAACTTAAAACGCCTAAATCTCACAATAATGTTCAATAAATTAGATCAAATTAATTACTATAACATCAGAAATATGTTTTTGTTGCAACATAATGTAATAGAATCTTGATTTTCCATCTCATTAATTATTAAAAAAACATCTAACCTTCGTGAGTTTCCCCAAAAAATAACGCAGGTTTACCTCGTATTTTGATAAAAAACTTTCATAAAACTAATCTACAATCATTGAACTATTGAAATATGTATATATTTATATAATAAGTTCATTAATTATTATTTTATAAGACTCTGAACATCACCCGTAAAATGCAATATATACTATTGCAAATCTAGGCGCCGTTCAGTACGGCGCCAGCGCCTTTGGAGGTCGGACCTATGTCGCTTTGTACCGCACGCGTCCCGAGCGATGCTACGAGTGCATTCATTGTAAAACTGGTTGGATATACTACGACCGCAAAACTTTAATCGTTGACTGTATGTAAGTTTCCACAACCGTATTAATTTTTATTATTATAAGTACCTCCCTAGTTATTAATTATCATTGCTTCAACTAATATTTTTGTTATTAGCTTTTACAATGGGGCATAAAATTCCTGCTTACCATTGTGTCAAAAAAGAAAACGAAAGAATGATGCAGCCATAAAGAAAGCTAGTGAAGCAAGTTGAATAAATATGCTTATAACATTTCGCTTTATTTTTAAAGCCTTTAAAATGCCATTAATTGATAAAAAATTATTCGTCATTAAATTTCCTACAACTTTTGCATAAATCTTTTTTTTACTAAATAAATACTTTTAAAGTTATGAGTCGTTAACGTAGCAATAACGCAGTATATCAGAGTTTTGTATACGTGCAATTCATTCTCATCACTAATATTATTTATATTTTTTTCCTTTATTTTTTTTATTACATTTTTTTACAATAAATTGATAACAATCCAAATCATCATCAGCTTCAATTTGTATGAAAGTAAGTGATTTTTTCGGATACTTCTGTAATTTCATTTCAATGCCCGTTTTTGCGCTCATTAACGACTATTATCTTCAAAAGTACTTATTTAATAAAAAAAAATATACAAAACTTGTAGGGAATTTAATCACGGATAACTTGTATACGACGTTTTTTTATCAATTAGTTAATGACATTTTTAAGGTTTTATAAAGGAAAAACTACAAAACATGTTCAAATAAACAACAACAATTGAAAAACGGTAAGAGTTACAATAAAAAGTTTGAGAGAAAGAAGTTAGAGAATTTAGTAATAAACAAAAAAACACTACATTATTTCCGTACACTCAAAAATTTATGAGATATAGCTATTGAAAAACGGTAAGAGTTACAATAAAAAGTTTGAGAGAAAGAAGTTAGAGAATTTAGTAATAAACAAAAAAACACTACATTATTTCCGTACACTCAAAAATTTATGAGATATAGCTATAAACGCGTTTTCCAATAAAGCGGCCAGTTGTGACCACCCTACATTCCCCGATTTAAACTTAAGCTTCTTACAATCTACCCTTATGTCTGTAAAAAAAAGCTAGAGTACGGTAAAATGTTGCATTTCGATCAAGTATAACAAGTATAAGCTCATGGACCGCCAAATTACATATTGGCACAACAAAATAATATATTTAGAATAGAAATTCACAGTTCTATTTATTTTAGATGGAAACAAAATTTTAATGGCAACCCCGAAAATACTGAAACTATACCGACCATAAGTTCAATGGATTCGATTGCAACGGAAACTGTAAGTTTTTCATATTGTTATTGGAAGTAGACAATGAAAAAAGAAATTAAATTTATAACAATAAATTTATTATTATTTTAATTTATTTTAATTAAAAAAAAATAATAAAAAAGTATAGGAAAAAAATGCTGTTGCACTGGAAATCGAAGCCGAGGAACAAAGGGAAGCGTCAAACTCAAATGTAAATATTTTATCTGTTTAAGGCATTGTCCTAATACAACGCGATAACGCGAATGAGCGATGCGATCATCGTACGAGTCGACGATCAAACATATTGATCTAGAATAGGTGTCCTAATAGGCGATCGCACGATGCATTCGCGCGACTAAAATGTTTAAAAATCTATTCGCGCAATCAAACCTATTAATGATGAATAGGTGTCCTAACTGAAGTTCGCGCGATGATCGCGTCGCGTCGATAGGAAGCGGGGAGAGCGGCAGGGCTAACCCGTTCCGTATTCGCGTTCTATTAGGACACCCAGTTCGCGATCACGCGATGGTAGCATCGTTTAAACGCGCGAAGATCGCGTTATCGCGTTGTATTAGGACAATGCCTTATACAGACTTAATGGGTATTTTACTACTACACTAGGTACATAGTTTACAATATTAGCAGTTTGGTTTTTTGTTTTAAATTCAAACTAATGGGATGCATTTCTAGAGCAAAAAAGTTTATTTTTAATATTTTATATTAGACTTCTTTGCTCCATAAGTTCAATTGACAGTAACTTGCTGATTTACGTACCATATCTGTGTCTGGATTGGAAATGTATTTCCAGTATTTCCTATATCTGTTTATTAAATAAACTATGAAGGCAAAGACAAAACTACACTTAGTACAGTTTTACTGAGATATTTGATTATTACCAAACATCAATCATCATTAAAAAAGTCAATACTAAAAAACACAAGTAAATAAAATATTATTTCTCATTGCTACTCGAAAAAGGGATTTAATTCAGCGATAACAGTGAACAAACTTTTCATTTAATTACTGAGTGAATAAAATAAAATTTGAACAAACAGAATTTATGCAAAGCATACATATAAAGTTACAATAATTAGTAATAATCATAATTAATCTTTATTGCCATTTCCAAAACACAACCAATCAATGGGTACCATAAATATATTATTTATTTTCTCACAATAGTAAAAAAACTTAATCCTTGTATCCTTTGCTCCACTCAGGATTCTTATCTAGAATCATTCGTTGCTACAGTAGGGATCCATCTTAGCACTTCAAATTAACTTTATTTTATAAAGGCATTTATAGTATCAATAATTGTATATTAAAGTATCAATTTGGTAAAGCGCGCTATACTGAACATCGCCGCGTCGATGTCTCGCTCGTGCGACTCGGACATGCTCGCGGCCGTATTTACCTAAACAAGAGAGGCGCAATTTTGTAAAAGGGCTCTTAAGGTGGGAGTGCTACAAAGTGCAAGTTGTCCCCCTTATGTCATTCTGCCACGCTTAAGTAAATCCCGTAATCCCCGCTTGGTCTGCTATGAGTGATGATTGCGTTATAAAATACATAAGATGCAGGTCATAGCGGATTTCCCGCTAGAATTGGAGCACCCGCCTGTACCTTTGGGTAGTGTTGTTTATGTCGGTGAGTAAGGTTAAAGGAATCCACGGGGTTGTTTGCCACCCTTATAACTTTTTACCTATTGACACAATGTTGTTGTTGTGCGCATTTACTGTATCATAAATAACTCTGCTTCGCCTCGTGTGATAAATCAACATTCGTGTTTTAATACCCCTCATTAAACAACAGTTGCATATATAAGTATTTTCAATTGAATACGCAAACATAACTACGTAGTCTAAGAATCCGCTGTGCTTATAAAGTTATTATTAGTAATAATTGCAGCAGTGCACAATGTAATTGCTTTCTCGGAAGAGATGTCTATTTATTTATGATGTTGTTTAAGGTCAGAATTGTATAATATTAGCTATTTTACGTAATACTTATACAAGGACCGCGTAGGATGGTTGAGGACGCGTGTTCAGGGTAAGCCCACAAAGGATTTATTTCCAAAGAAAGAATATTTTACTTTGCACAGTTAATTTTCCTTGAAGTTCTTACAACTATTTTATATAAAATAATACTCGTACTATTAAAAAAATTGCATATTTTTTACGAATAAACTCATGTATTTACTGACCCGATTTCAATTTCTTTTACCTTTGCGATTCTCGCACACCTGCGCGACAAAGCTTCGGGTGGATTAGGTACTGAAAATTGAATTAGTTCTACCCTGTAATAAATTATCGGGCTACGGGTCTATATTCACGATACCATAGCTTGACTGCCGATATAATTTGATACACACAAAAGAGGTTGTGCGAGGCGATAAATTTGTATGTGAAGCTGAAGGAGCGTAGGTTAATTCAAAGTTCGAAGGCAATTTAAACGCATTTTAGTACCAAAGGCAAAGCCTTGTCACGCAGGTGTGGGAGAAGCATTAGAAAGACACATTATTCTAGAGTGTCATAGGCTTTATTACGTAATCGTAATCGAGTGGAATATATTTCACCCGCTGCAGCGCTGCAGTCGGGTTTTAGGATATTTTATCGAGCAGGACAACGTCTGTAAGATCCACCCGTACAGTAATACATTTTTATTAAATATTCGGCCACTAGATTATCAAAAAAAAATTCAGCTGCAATTGCTATTTCTGTTAGATATTTTATTATAATCATCAGCCTATTAATCTCCCCAACGCGATTAAGCCGATGTGAAATTTACGGAATTAAAATCAAATTATTGGCAGGCGCCTGTGGAGCAGGTGCCGTATGTAAACCGTTTTACAAATTCAGTTAGCAGCTAGCTGTAATACCTTAACAAGGTTGCCGTCTCGTTATCGAGTAGATCGATGAAAGCCTAACACTACTATTTTGAAACATTCCTAAAGAGAGAAAAATACAAAAGCAATTTTTATGAAACGTTTTAGATGTCGATTAAACGTTTTTTAATAAATTGTACATTCAATCTTACAAATTCAGAAATCAAAATTTTAAGACATTTTAGGTACTGATACAATCCCGTGTGCAGATGCTGGACTGCCATTGGTAGCGTTTCTCGGGTAGCGGATGGGGGTACCGGCTTCGGCCGGCGTGGACTAAAACCAGTAGTGGAGACCTGGCTGGCGTCCTGAGTATCCCGGATAGCGGCAGTCGGGTCAAACTCGTAACCCTGCACATGGTGCTAGGCCGAGGGCCGCCGCCTGCAAAGGAACTATTTCCTATGGAGGCGGGAGCTGCGAGGAAGACTACCTCTTCAAAAATCACACGAGAGGTCTCGGCTGGCGTCCCGGGTAGAGTTGATTGGGGCGGCAACGCCAGTCGGTGAAGGCGGTTGTGGCGCAAACTTCGCGTCACCGCCGGCCAACCCGTAACCCCACACGTGCTGTGGGCCCGAGGGTCGCCGTCCTTCGGGATGGAGGCTACAAGGAAGAAAACCTTTTCAAAAATTACCCAGTTGAAGAGGCCAGGTAGGGTTCTTTCGCCCGGAAGAGGGAACAACATAATGAGAATGTCGAGATACTGTAAGTATCTGTCATGCGGTCCCGTTGACGCCTGGCTCACTGGGGTAGCTGGGCCCCAGGGTGAGAAGTTGACTACTAGCGGCTCATGCGCTCCGGCTAGCCACCGGATTACCGGGTCCCGCAATGGTAAGTCGGTTACCGAGACGTTGAAAGGAAAAGGGACAGAAATGATGGGGTGAACATAACACCGACGCCCCCTAAGGTGAATATAGTGCGTAGGCGTAATGTTTCCGCAGATCCCCCCGCACCAAAGGCAAAGCCGGAGATGCAGAGAGAGGACCTCAAGCTGAAGAAGAGGCCTGCTACACGGTCTCTGGAGTGGTCGTCGGAAAAGGAGGAGGATCCTATCCTTGTATATGGGTAACCACAAAATGGAGAAGCTCATGAATGCCTCAATAGACAAGGTGTGTTCAGCAGTTAAGCGTCGGATAGTGGACAGCAACATGGAGGCAGAGGTGATGGAGGTCTTGAGTGGTCTAAGAGGTGTGATACAGATAATGGTGGACCGCACTTTAAATGTCAAGGTGAATCATCATAAAAGAAAAGGAAGGAGTTCAGGGAAAAGGTGATCGCCATGGAAACGGAGATTGCCCGCATGCAGAAGATGGAGAAAATGGAGGAGCAAGGTAGCAGGGATTCGTCCGCCGCGGTGCCTCCGTCAACGACACCGTGGATGCCGCCGAAGGCCGTCGTGGAACTAAAACGCTCCCTAATGTTGTCCATAGGGGAGATGGTCAGCACTCGGCTGGCTTCTCTGGAGGGGAGACTACCGCCGCCGAAGCAACTCAGACCGCCGTTAGCAGCGGACCGGCGTAAGGCGGGGACCGTAGTGGAGGCACAGATAACGGAAACGTGGAGTGCGATCGTCAGAAAAGGAGGGAATAGGAAGGGGAAAAGCGCGGCCGCTGGACCCTGTGCAGAAGGGAGAGGCCCACGTGGAATAAAAGGTATCGGTTCCGAAAGGCTGAAAAGAGACCAGAGGCGGGTCGGCCACCCGCACCGAGAGAGCCGATGATCAACGTCCGAGCACCACAGCGGTGGAGTTGAAACTGAAACCTATGGCGGAGGAGGTAGGCTTCACCGACACTAATCTCGGGAAGATGGCGCATGCGCCTATTCAGCTACCGTCCGTGGGCATAGGAGTAATAGTAAGGGTATGGTAATCATGAGCAGCCAGACGGGGTCAAAGCTCTTGCTAGTCTCAGGGCCCGACAATAGCGAGAAGGCCGACGCCTTGGCCAAGCGCATGGGCGAGGTAATAGAGGAGTACGCGGACTTTAGTAGGCGGGAGAAGAGCGCGGATTTGCGAGTATCGATGAGCTTGATGAGTCCCTGACTCTGGAGGTGATAAGAGAGGCGATAGCTAAGAAGGGGAGCTGCCCCTCTTAGTAGGTGACGGTAGGGAGAATGTACCTAGGACCAGGAGGCATGGGGGTGACAGTCGTTCGGTGCCCCTCATGGGGCGCTAGAAAGGTGGCGAAAGATGGAAGACTAAATGTGGGCAGGAGCCTAGCAAGGGTAAGTCCTTAGCCGGCGCACGCATTGCTTCCGATGCATGGAAAGGGGCACGCTGCTGCTAGGTGCCCGTCGAGGGAGGACCGAAGCACACTGTGCTTTAGATGCGGGAAGACGGCATAAGGCAGCGATGTGCGCTGCTCCATCTCGTTGCGCAGAATGCGCTGACAGCGGCTGGCCGGCAGGCCATGTCATGAGAAGGGGCTCGCGCTGTTAGGGGTTAAACTCCGGGTAAAGGGGTCATTGAGCCGTCGGCGCCTGGTCGGATCGCCCTCAGAAGGGAAGATATCTGAGTAGCACAGGCTTTACGGACTCTGCACCGACTTTTTTCCCCTGTCTTTCTCCTCCCATCTCAAAGGACGAGGGAACAAGAGATGCAGGCGCTCGGGAGAAGGGGCGTCCGCCCTTGCGCTGACGGCGAGGAGGGACGGGGAGACCTACGTTCCCCCTCTCGCTCTTCCGGGAGCCAGCGGGCCGGTGTGGGAGCGCCGGTCTGCACTGCACGGTTCCTGAAACGTGTGGTGCCCTACATGCTCCGGGGGCCGCACGGCAGGAGGGGTCCGGCAACGGATTTTCATTGGCCGCGGTGCTTTGCGTATCCCGCGGTGCTAACCCGCACGATTAAGATATTAAGATTTCCGGGTCCCGGATTTATTCCTCGAAATTATATGAGAAACTTTTCTTTGAAGTTGGTTAAAATAAAATATGCTAATGGAGATTTTATTGCTTGCAACAGACTCACTCAAAGAGATAGTAAATAATCCTTCTTTGCATCCACGTAAGAAGATTTAACGTGTCTAATATTCGATAAAGAACCGCAACAGCTGCTTGCAATAAAATAAACTCACATAAAAGCATGGCAAATAGGGAGGATAAAAAACGAAGTTAACAGGCAGATTTCTTCTCTTCGACGACCTTCGTGGAAGAGTGTTATGTACGCTGGGTTTCAAGGAGAGCTCGAGAGCTCCCTGGTTCGAGTCCCGCTGGGGCAGATGTTTGTGTCATAAATACGAGCATTTGTACTCAAGGCAAATAAATGTTTAATATGTATTTCTATATCAATATACTTATATATGTATGTATCAGTATATGTATTTTAAACGTTACCCTAGTATCCCATATCAGAAGCCTTCAGTGCTTACTTTGGGGTGAGAGTTGGAAATATTTATTATTTAATCTTATTATACAACAATTACAGGATTGTTCTTTTCCTCATAGCGCAACTAAGAGCAAACGCGAGCTGAGATACATTTGAAAAATAGGTATTTGAAAGTACTATTGCTGTCAAGCATTGGCAAAAACCATGCGAAAGGGACAACAGTACTTAACGCTGAAATTTTTGTATCAAAATAGCCAAATTCGAGGTTCGCCTCTCGACGGTTTCCTCCTCGAAAATTAGATATAAATGTTAAAGAAATTATACCCATACAATAATAAGTAGTTATACTATTCCTCTATGTCTTGCTTTTTTTTTAATGCTTATTAAATCTGCACATTAGACCTCTTTGGTGGTGATAAAACATTGATTATTTTCGGGTATTTTTGAGGGCTTATAGTTTCTTTGAAACACAAGTTATCGAAAATAGAAAGATATAGGAACAAAAAATGAGTAAAATTATATTTTATGTATGAAAATCAATTCTTTAGTAAAAATAATCAAGGAGGGATCAGAAAACGTTGATGGAAAAAAGAACTACCCGCCTCCCCTCTTAAGATCTTTGGGAAACAAGCGTAAGCTAACGTGGTATATCATAGAAAAACCGTCAGTAATTCGATATTTCGACCATTTCACCTATGCCTCAGCTTTATATCGATATTCTTTTGCAGGCAAGCGCGCATATGGACCAAAACGAAGAGTTTGCTAAGTTTTAACGGCACTAAGCATCGCTATCAAGAGATTCACCCGGGGATCTTTATGGTCTGCGCAGACGAGGGACTTTTGTCGGCGGACTATTTTGTCCACCAATATAGATCACTCACAACTAACTGTGTCGAGTAGCGAACACGAGGTATTAAAAGTAGGATCCTGTCTGAAACCTGGAACGAGTGGAATATTTCTAGTAAAATTTTCTTTAGATAGAGTATCCATCGTATCCATAAATTTATACACATATCTGTGAAATAAATATTGTCATTGTTGATTTACCTTCTCAAACTTTTTAATAAAAACCGATTGATATAATATCACGTGTTTAAGAAATACATAAGTAAAATACTGTTTCCTAATTTGCAAAATATTGTAAAAGGTTTCTAAAAATCAAATTTCTTCGGTAGTGCAGGGCTTCAGGAATATTTGTAGATACGGGGTATGGGTATTCCTTTTACGCTAATAAATTAAAAGAGACACTCTGCGTTTATATAACGGAACTGGAAGTGAGATCACCATCTAGAAGATCAATAGCTTCGAAGGCTGATACTCAACTGCTAGTCTGAGTGACAGTTTGATGGGACTGTGATCTAGGTATTATTTCCAAATTGTAAATTCTTATTAAATAGTTATATGTCAAAATGATGTGATTGTAACTAACCAATCCATGGACTGTAATGAATGACTTTTATTTTATTTTTCAATAATTTAATACTTGATCGATAGTAACTTAATGGTTCTTTTAGTTATTACTATGTAATTGTACAGTTAAAAAAGAAGTTGTAAGTTGTCAAGTCACGAATCTCCTGAAATAAATGTTTCAATTAAACATGATGATTGCTATCTGTCATGCAGTTTTCAACGTGCAAGCGCATTAACGAAGCCACTATTGTTATGTTAGGGTTAGCGGCTTTGGTTTTGATATTAGTCACGTAGTTGGCATTGGTAATATTTAACAAAAGGTAGGATATTTGAAATATTTCAAATCCAACATCTAGATATCAATAATCAATTAAAATGTCATGGACAAATTGCAAACACAGATAAAATAACGTTCAAATTGATGGCGAGGTAACACCTCAACGACCGTTTTAATTTCATAAACATCTCATTACGTTTCACCTCGGGCCAAGGTTTTTAAATGGGTACATTTTTTTGTCCGAGCAATTGCACCGCAAGCAGAAAAAGCCGTTCAACTGTGCCATGTATTCGGTGTAACATTACGTGCCATTAGGACCAGGTAAGTACCATGGTGATAAAGTGTGGTTGAAGTGCGTGTGGCCATCCGACTAACTAAACCATAATTAAATAACTAAAGGAACATTAAAAAGGAAATTAAAACAAAATAATAGTAAATAAACTGCTACCGATGGACAGTGGACTTCCCTTGTTAGCCGATTGTGAAGTAAATTACTTTTTGTGTTGAACAGTGACTCTGAAGGCCAACCTCATTATTTTAATAATTTCGACTGTTGACCGAACACTGTAATGATAGTTTAACCTAAAACCAGACATAGAGACTTACATGAACCATTCAAAATTCACAATACAAATAAAAAAAAATAAACAACGCGGTTCACTGAACTCATGTTCTAAATTCGAACACTTCGGGGTCCGGATTGAAGATGGCCCCACCGTTTAACCCTCGTTGGAGAATTGGAGCATGGAATACATACTAACGCCTCGATCATTTCGCGAATGTCCAATGTCCATCGACGGCGACCAATTGACACTCGACCCCTGCGACACTTTTGTCGTGACCTTGGACTCGTAAGTACTGGGAAGCTCATTAGTCGCGTTGCATGACGCCAGCGATTAATTCAAATTTCGAAGCCAAGCCAGTACTCGCGGGCCATGACAGGTGAACCTGTGATTAGTTCAGGCAACAGGGTTAGCGGCGATTTATTATGATTTTCTTAATTTACACTTACCTTGAGGTTGTTGTTGTGGAATGTATGGTGTGAGAAGACGTGCCCGCTTCTTTTCATAGCCCTTCTGTGTGATGTCACCTGCACAACAACATTTCAAAATAAATTTTACTACATCGACCATAAAATAGTACAACGTACTCATGTGGATATCATTATAGAGAATGAATTTTTACTCGTAAAATTGCCCAACCTCATTCGCGTTCATACACAAAGAAAACGTGTGTTTAACAATAATTGTGTTCTGGGGAAACGGGTTTGGTTTCGCCGAAGTCATGACAAATATTTTTTTTTTTGACAAAGTTATACGTTTCACTTTGAGTTTAGCTTAATTGCTTTAGTTAATTAATAAAGCAATTAAACATAGCTTAAACATTCTCTCTCGCAAGCATAATATTAGAAGTGTACCTCACCATATAAAGAACCATGACTGAGGAAAAATGAATGTAGGTATGTGTGAATGTATCCGTATCATATGCACAAATCGATGGTAACTATAAAATATTGGAATATTTTCTATGCTTTAGGCGAGCATCTATGATAAACTGGCAGACCCTCACCATATAGACGTTATCATGTAAACATAATCATGAAACTCGACTCATGTTGTGATTCTGTCGAAGCGTAAAGTTTTTAAGATTTCCATGAATCGCAAGCGTCTATAGGCCGCATACCACCAGTCGGGCCACTCCTACTTCTTCTCTGTCACACATTTTACATAACAAATTCATAAGTATACGAATAAACACTCTTCCTTAGCCAGACATCAATGACGTCAAATGAGTTTAAGTAATTAAACGTATCATGCATATGTAACATGTACGAGTAACTCGTGAACATACTTAGTAAGTCTATCATAATCGAGTTTTTAATTAGGTCGAGGTCGGCAATATGACAAAAATAGTAATTAGCAGAAAATTATCGCAATATTAATTAACCTGAGCAAGAGCAGGGGAAGCCTTTTTAATATAAGTATATCATTACAAACTAAGAAAACATTTTTACTCGCTTTATTCACTTTATATTGTAGATAGAGGTCGCATTTTGGCGGAATATCGATTTTTACGTTAGAACAACTTATATTAATAATATTACAACACTACTAATGTGAAAACTAAATGTATAACAATTTAAAAGAAATAAACGTTTATTATTATTTATTATTTATTATTATTATTATATTAGTATAATTAACATAAAAGAAGATTACCTCTTTAACCATTAAGTTCTTCTGTTTAAGTATGGGAGTTTTTATCCCGGAAACATGTTAGGTTCCTGTAGGATTCTCAAAAAAAATAAGTTAACGCGGACGAACTTGCGCGTGGCCTCAAGTTTATAATAAGTATTGATAATTAAGATGCACACTGTACAGACAAAAATTAACATAGGAACGATACGGCAACATGAAACAGATTGTAAAGAGCATCCGGATAATGTCCCTCCGGAAACCGATAGTAACGAATCAATACTCTATCAATAGTCTATTTCAAAAGAAAGTATGAAAAGTTATAAGATTCTGTTTGAATTGCAATATATTGATTCTTATGATATATGATATAAAAAAGCTTTTAAAACTTCTGATCTGGGGGTAATTCCGTTGATATTCTAAATCAGTAATTAAAACAATAGGACCAATCTGAGCTGAGATATTTTAACCAGTGGTATTGTGGTATTCACTGTGGTGTTTGTCCAGCGGGGCTATTCTGTAAAATTTTATTATTATTGAATTCATGAGATCTCATGAAACACAGCAAAATATCTCCATTATATTAATCTGGTAGCACATCTGACCCCAGTTGTATTGTGCATCCAATTTGAAAAAAGAATTTAAACAATTTGACTTTTGTCTTTTGAATATCAACTATTTGCCCAGCCCCTATGATATTAGTTTGGAAACTGTCATACAAACGCTTGCCTCGCACCGAGTAAATGTGAGTGCGAACTAGAATATTTCTACGTAATGTAACGTTTCTCCGAATTGTCGACGTTTTGCTGACGGCAAATAAGCCTTTACCAGTAACAGTTCTATCTATTTTGTGGTTAAATTTTGTTGAGTGAGGTTTCGGACATGCACCCCGCCATTATTAACGTTTGTTATATTGCTCAGTGAAAAAGTTAATTAGCTTTTTGGTTAGTAAAATCTGATTATAACAAAAACGTTTAGGTAATTATGTCTATAGATCTATACTAATATAAAGCTGAAGATTTTGTTTGTTTGGTTGAACGCGCTAATCTCAAGAACCACTGCTCCGATTTGAAAAAATATTTTTGATATAGTTTCTCAAAAAGTGGCGTATTGCAGGGACGTAGAGTGTTTGGGATGTGAGCTATTACATACATACTCGAGCTTTTTCTTTACCTTTTCCGAACTCGTGCATTCTCTTTCCCAACTATGTCAAAATAATGTCTATTTTAAAAAGAAAAAACGATCCTCGAAGTTTTTACTAAAAATAAATCATAGAAGGTTTTGTGCAATGCAAATATTTCTAAAACGAAGCTACTAATTTGTTAACAAAAGAAACTACAACATGGGTATCAAATGAAAGGACTTTCTAAGAATATAATGTTTTTGAATTCCTCGATTATATCCATCGATAGCTAAAAAGTAAAAAAAAACTTTTTATAAACAAGCTTTTATTTAAATGCGCTAATAAGAATAAACTGCTGAGAATGAGTCAAGTGACGCTGAAGAACACATTAAAGGTAATACACATTTCATAAAAATATATGGAATTCTATATAATTGAGCGCAAGATCAGAGATGTAATGTTATTATTAATGTATTAAAACTTTGTTTCTTTTTAGATGATGAAATCAGCAACTAAGAATCCTTATATTTTTTATTATTTTAAAGCATGTAACTGCTTGATGTTTAAATCTAAAGAAAATATAACTAGAAAAAATTCCACGCGGACCAGGCAGCAGACGGGACTCGAACACGCACCCTTCGCAATCCGGGCGAATGCACTGACCAATTATGCTACGGCGGCCCTCACGGACCGCGTCGAAATTCTGCTAACCATTCTTAAGCTGCAAGGCAGCGCCATCTCTTCGCATTATAGGTAACCCACAATGTCAAATGAATACTTTTACAAGAATTAAACATTTGAAAGAAGAAATAGCAATTATAGTTATAATTTTTATAATTTTAAAGTATGTAACTGCTTGATGTTTAAATCTAAAGAAAATATAACTAGAATAAATTCCACGCTGACAAGGCAGCAGACGGGACTCGAACCCGCACCCTTCGCAATCCGGGCGAATGCACTGACCAATTATGCTACCGCGGCCTTCACGGACCGCATCGAAATTCTTCGAGCCATTCTTAAGCCGCAAGACAGCGCCATCTCTTCGCATTATAGGTAACCCACAATGTCAAATTACCTAATATGATGATGAAAATTTATTAAAAGACTTATAATAATAAAAAATATTTTACCCAAACTTTTATTTTCACATCATTTCATTTGCATCAATAATATACCGTAAGTTTTCATACTACGAATCTTACTCGCACTGCCAGGTATATTACCCTAGCGTAACAATTTCATAAGTCCATATCCTAAGGTATATAGTATTTTGTTGCTAATTTGTTGCTATTTTGTGCCACAAGAATTGATTTTGTTGCTCCATGATTTCTCGGAAAAACGCCAGTTACGCTAGCGTAATATTACGCTAGCGAAACCACAGCGATAACTCGGAGGCAAAAGCAGTTAGAGAGATCAGATGAACGGCATATTTTGTTGCTATTTTGTTGCTGTAAGATAAGCTGGTTAGATATGGAAAAATTCCTCCCCTTCATGGGGGGCTAACTACCCTTATTCTTAGATATTTCAGATTTTTCGTATCTTGTGAACTAAAGCAGCTAGCGGCACGAGACAAACGCCGTATTTTGTTGCTATAAGGTAGGCATGCTGCGTACATCATAATCACAACCCTTATCGGGGTATGACCAACCCCCGACCTCAAGACACCAGATATTCGTATCTCGTGAGCTAAAGCAGCTAGCGACCCGAACCCAACGGCATATTTTGTTGCTATTAGATAGGCATGCTGCGTACATCATAATCACAACCCTTATCGGGGTATGATCAACCCCCGACCCCGAAGACACCAGATATTTCGTATCTCGTAAACTAAAGCAGCTAGCGGCACGAGACAAACGGCGTATTTTGTTGCTATTTTGTAGCTATAAGATAGGCATGCTGCGTACATCATAATCACAACCCTTATCGGGGTATGACCAACCCCCGACCCCGAAGACACCAGATATTTGGTATCTCGTGAGCTAAAGCAACTAGCGACCTGAAACCAACGGCGTATTTTGTTGCTATAAGATAGGCATGCTGCGTACATCATAATCACAACCCTTATCGGGGTATGACCAACCCCCGACCTCAAGACACCAGATAATTCGTATCTCGTGAGCTAAAGCAGCTAGCGACCCGAACCCAACGGCATATTTTGTTGCTATTAGATAGGCATGCTGCGTACATCATAATCACAACCCTTATCGGGGTATGATCAACCCCCGAACCCCGAAGACACCAGATATTTCGTATCTCGTAAACTAAAGCAGCTAGCGGCACGAGACAAACGGCGTATTTTGTTGCTATTTTGTAGCTATAAGATAGGCATACTGCGTACATCATAATCACAACCCTTATCGGGGTATGACCAACCCCCGACTCCGAAGACACCAGATATTTGGTATCTCGTGAGCTAAAGCAACTAGCGACCTGAAACCAACGGCGTATTTTGTTGCTATAAGATAGGCATGCTGCGTACATCATAATCACAACCCTTATCGGGGTATGACCAACCCCCGACCCCGAAGACACCAGATATTTCGTATCTCGTGAGCTAAAGCAGCTAGCGACCCGAGACCAACGGCGTATTTTGTTGCTATAAGATAGGCATGCTGCGTACATCATAATCACAACCCTTATTGGGCTATGACCTACCCCCGACCCTGAAGACACCAGATATTTCGTATCTCGTGAACTAAAGCAGCTAGCGGCACGAGACAAACGGCGTATTTTGTTGCTGTAAGATAAGCTGGTTAGATATGAAAAAATATCATCCCTTCATGAGAGGCTAACTACCCTTATTCTGAAAAATCACAGATATTTCATATCTCGTGAGCTAAAGCAGCTAGCAACCCGAGACCAACGGCGTATTTTGTTGCTATTTTGTAGCTATAAGATAGGCATGCTGCGTACATCATAATCACAACTCTTATCGGGGTATGACCAACCCCCGACCCCAAGACACCAGATATTTCGTATCTCTTGAGCTAAAGCAGCTAGCGACCCGAGACCAACGGCGTATTTTGTTGCTATTTTGTAGCTATAAGATAGGCATGCTACGTACATCATAATCACAACCCTTATCGGGGTATGACCAACCCCCGACCCCGAAGACACCAGATATTTCGTATATCGTCAGGTAAAGCAGATAGCGACCCGAGACCAACGGCGTATTTTGTTGCTTTAAGATAGGCATGCTGCGTACATCTAATCACAACCCTTATCGGGGTATGACCAACCCCCGACCCCAAGACACCAGATGATACGCAGCATGCCTATCTTATAGCAACAAAATACGCCGTTGGTCTCGGGTCGCTAGCTGCTTTAGCTCAAGAGATACGAAATATCTGGTGTCTTGGAGTCGGGGGTTGTTCATAACCCGATAAGGGTTGTGATTTTGATGTACGCAGCATGCCTATCTTATAGCAACAAAATACGCCGTTGGTTTCAGGTCGCTAGTTGCTTTAGCTCACGAGATACCAAATATCTGGTGTCTTCGGGGTCGGGGGTTGGTCATACCCCGATAAGGGTTGTGATTATGATGTACGTAGCATGCCTATCTTATAGCTACAAAATAGCAACAAAATACGCCGTTGGTCTCGGGTCGCTAGCTGCTTTAGCTCAAGAGATACGAAATATCTGGTGTCTTGGAGTCGGGGGTTGGTCATACCCCGATAAGGGTTGTGATTATGATGTACGCAGCATGCCTATCTTAAAGCAACAAAATACGCCATTGGTCTCGGGTCGCTAGCTGCTTTAGCTCAAGAGATACGAAATATCTGGTGTCTTGGAGTCGGGGGTTGGTCATACCCCGATAAGGGTTGTGATTATGATGTACGCAGCATGCCTATCTTAAAGCAACAAAATACGCCATTGGTCTCGGGTCGCTAGCTGCTTTAGCTCACGAGATACGAAATATCTGGTGTCTTGGGGTCGGGGGTTGGTCATACCCCGATAAGGGTTGTGATTATGATGTACGCAGCATGCCTATCTTAAAGCAACAAAATACGCCATTGGTCTCGGGTCGCTAGCTGCTTTAGCTCACGAGATACGAAATATCTGGTGTCTTGGGGTCGGGGGTTGGTCATACCCCGATAAGGGTTGTGATTATGATGTACGCAGCATGCCTACCTTAAAGCAACAAAATACGCCGTTTGTCTCGTGCCGCTAGCTGCTTTAGTTCACGAGATACGAAAAATCTGAAATATCTATGAATTAGGGTAGTTAGCCCCCCATGAAGGGGGGGGGATTTTTTCATATCTAACCAGCTTATCTTACAGCAACAAAATAGCAACAAAATATGCCGTTCATCTGATCTCTCTAACTGCTTTTGCCTCCGAGTTATCGCTGTGGTTTCGCTAGCGTAATATTACGCTAGCGTAACTGGCGTTTTTCCTAGAAATCATGGAGCAACAAAATCAATTCTTGCGGCACAAAATAGCAACAAATTAGCAACAAAATACTATATACCTTACGATATGGACTTATGAAATTGTTACGCTAGGGTAATATACCTCGCACTGCCGCAGCATCTTTACCTCGCCTGGCAAGGACTTGTGCTAGCCAGAACCGCCTGGCATTCTACCTACTTACTTTAAATCGCTTAAACAAACACATATATAAAGGAGAATGCCCATATTTGGTACAGCTTTGTCTCATGCCTCAAGATAAAATTATTATGATAATTTTTTTTTTTTTTTAATTTATACGTACGATGGTCTATCAGAATGGCTATTTTGAACAGGGAATAATTTTTAAAATAATATTAGTCATAGTACTGTTTATATTTTGAGCCGGATATCTGACGTTTGTTTATTTATCGTAAAAATAGTGATGCCATAGTACCCTATTAGTTATACATTATAATCGATTGTTGTTTTTGTTACCAATGAATGGGCCATCAAAAAGCAAATAAATCACGTGTTACTAATTATTGTTTAATAGTGATTTTACGTTTTTATTGTCTTAACTGTTGCGATGACAACTCGTCATTTATCTATTTCGTCTCTATGCTTAATACGTCATAGTCAATAACCCGTCGCTTGGCTTAACTAGATACTTTCCTATCACGTCTCTTGCTGTATGTAGTGTCTACTTACTGGATGTAACGTGTTAAGCATAGAGATGAAAATGATAAAATGTCGAGCATGTAGGTAGTCGGACAAAAAGAGGCACGTGCTTACCCAGCGCTTTGTCTTGCCTACGTAGTCAAAAGGCCTTATTCTTGAACGCAAAATACAATGATTGTATATTGGCTTGTGCCGCGTCCTGTTCGACGTCCATAAAAGTATTTAAGTTAGAGAGGGACGGACGACAATGACGACAAAGAGAGGCTAGTTAATCTGTGCAGGCATGCTCTTAGGTAAGACGGAACGTGTAGCCGTGGTATTCGAATCTAAGTTCAAAAATTCGACACGTATTAATAATCTTAAAGAAGGTTAATTCCGCGGAAATCTTTAATCGTTGTTTTTATAGAGGGCGCTCACCTAACTGTCGATTTCATCATTAACTAAGTAGTAACTAGTAATTATATTTATTTCTATGCTGTTTATTAATTAATTGAATCTGGATTTATTTGTATCTGACTTGATCTATTCATTGCGAAAATCGATTATATACAAAAACATTTTTTTTTTGTATTCCATCGATTATTCGTATATTCAATTTCAGATCATCATCACCCTACCCTATTGCAAATGATTGGAGAATTGTCAATTGTTGTTACTCCTATTTTTGTGTTGATTGAGTTTTTTACATAAATTGTGAAGTGATAATGATTGCGTGTGAACGTATCAAACGTTTTTTTTCTGAGTTGTTAAGACAGGCAAGACGTTTTCAGGAAAAAAACAGTGCATTCACGACAGGACGTTTATTTACCGTATGTGTGTTTGTAGTGTTCTCTACTCATGCATTCTACTTCAAATGAGGAATCGATGACGATTAGACTATTTGACTGGCTAAACCAGTGTATTGTAAAACTGTATTTCCAGGGCCCAAGAGGTGATACTTAATTTTTTTTTTGTAGAAGAACAGTTTAGCCCTCAACATATTACAGTCATGGATAAATCCTACTCAGGTGAGCTAATATTGTTTGTCTAATGTCATGTGCAACTAACTGTATGAAATATATATTAACTGTTTTGTTTGACTTCTTTAAAAAGTAATAACAGTTCTAGATACTTAGGTTAGGAATCATTTACTATCACAATCTTATGACAAAACTATTATTACTGTGTATTATTATTGCATATCATACTTATTACAAATCCAGAACTAAGATGTTTGTAGTAGTCATGGTAACATTTAGATTTTATTTTATTTGTTTTGTTATCACTAGACAGGTAATAGATGATGAGAGAATACAGAAATTCCTTAAAATAAACAGAAAGGAATTTTCCATATTAATTATTCATTTTTTATTAATGTTATCTTTTTAGATCTCAAGAATGGAACATGTATGTGCTGCACGTTGGAGATTCAACAAGTACAAAGGCAACAACAACATGACTCAAATCGCCTTACTCTTGGAGATACTACATTAAGTCGCAATCATTCTATACCTGTGCCACCTCCTCTGCCACAACCAAGACTAGAAGTAGTTCAACAAGTGACTCTAAAAATTGTATCATCATCATCATACATGCTGCTAACTCTCCTGTGTATTTGCAAATTGTTTAGAGCCTGAATGTCTACTTATTTCATCTACCATCAGGGATCTCTTATTGTATAATCATAAATTGTGCATACCAGCTGGTGCATGTGTTTGTCATCCCTATTTGAATTATGGTTCATGGAATGAATTAACACCTTAATTAAGAGATTTTACTGGCACACAGTTTTATAATATAATGATTATGATACAGCGATCAGCCAATTAGTAATTAGATTTTTCTAATGTTTCAATTATGTCTCCTCATTTATGTCATTATTGACTTGGTATGAACTCTGAACAGTTTTATAATTTGCTCAACTGTATACCAATCTAGCAGAACAAGTGCCAAACGCTTCTATAGCCTTTTGTATTTGTTTAGTTAAATTAAGAACTGCTGATAACAACGAAAGATTGGCCACTCTTTTCAATAATCCAGGAGCTACATTAGAACGTTGTATGACAAAAGCTACAAATTGTTTGAATTTGTTTGTTTGTAGATGATATTCCTCTTGTTTTAGGTCTAAATAATTATTTATTAAGAGGTAGGATTAAATCCTGACACTTAAGCAGCGTACATATAACTCATATTTACTTATCAGTAGAGATGCTGCTTTGGCAGACACATTAGAGGCTATAAAAGGTTATTATTGCAGCTGTCTCGTTGGTAAACAACCTGTGGGCTGTTAGGACCACATAATAACTGTAGTTCAGTTTTTAAGTTGGGGTCGTTACAATGATGTTACTGCTCTGGCGCCTTATTTAGATTATTTTTTCTATGAAGATTATGTTGATTTGAAATATACTGGTAATTCAAATATAATGTGTACAATTAATATATGTAATCTAATAAAAAGTGTCCAATATTAATGTTTTTATTTACCTATACGTAAATCTGCCTTCACTGAAATCTGTGTTGTCATGAAAATCTATGCAGTAGGTTGGAAAAACAGTGAAAGACTAAAGTTGATCAAAAATAACAGAATAAAAAAGTACCCAAAATAGCTGTAAACCAACTTTAAATAGGAGTTATTAAGGATTTGAGGTTATGTCACATTTTTTACAATAACATTAAAACCCCTGTTTTTATTTTCAAAATTCCAATTTCTCATACTAATTTGAATATTAAACGATCATTTAACATTTGTTTGGTATTGATGCAACCATTGTACGGCGGTCCATACATCCATGAGCATTCTCCTTTCAACTAAACAGAAAAGTTTTTTTTATGTATATATTACACACCTTCCGGTTCACTTGGCGGGTACTTGAGCTCATTGTGAACGCCTGGCATTTTTTAAACTTAAAAATGAATAAACTAAATTGTATAAAAATTTCAAGCTTACTTGTTGAGAGCTGTAACAAGTTTTTTTTAAATATTTTTTTGACAATCAAAAATATAGGGCTTGATGACGTGCTGGGCTGAGGAGTTACTGACCGTACTACAGCTTACCGTACTAAGCATGCTATGACTCATCACCATAAGAATTTCTAGCCTAACAGACAGACCGTTATTCGGAGGGTTCAGTAGCTCTTGGTCTATTAAAAGGATTGAAGAGAACCGTATTTCATCCTTATCTATCTCTTTCGTTTACAAGTTAAAAAAGTAAGAGCAAAAAGGATAGTACTAAAGATGTTTCTCCCGTCGTTGTCGCCTATCTACTTCTCAGTACGAATCATGTCAGTGAAATTATATTGCTCGAGTTGATATGCGCTTATTGAAAATGACACATTGACTAATGTTCGTTAGGTTCAAAATTTAATGTGGCAAGGGTCATAGGAAACTAGCACGCGCCTCGGTGCATCAATGCTGCTTGTCATCGCTTGACCTGATCATAAGTGTACTAATATTAATTTTTACAATGAATACCATACCATGAAGGACCTTGTGCCATGTTGATTAAGTGTCTACAAGTTTTTGAGGAGCTCGATGGTGCATTATTATTAGCGCGTGCTGTTCTCGATCTAGAGTCGAACAACTATGACCGGCCATAGGATCGGTTACCAAAAATTTATGAAATAAAATACACTTAGAATAAGTAAATACCTGTTGAGTAAAGTAGTTATCCGAAACAATCATTCAATATGGGATCGAAGTAATTCACTGTTTCACACTCGTAGAACAAAAACTTGTATAAAGTGAGACGGGTGTGTTTTTCCTTGTAAATACATACGGGTATGAATCAGCCGCTGATAATATGTACCGAGAACGATATGAAGATAAAATATTTCGGTGGTGCCAGAATCGAAAACACAAACTTCTCTAATAAACTAGCTTTACCTATAGCTGTAGTCGAACGACATGCAGTGTAGAGCATTTATATAAGGATTTAATAACCGTTAGTGTAATTTAAATTCGTTTTAGAAGAGTTTCGCGCAAAAGCAAAATTCTAAAACTAGATCGAGGGAAATAAATTGATAACAAATCTCAAAATAAGAAGGTTTTCTACTAAGAAAAACCCATTTTTATAAGTATATGTTGTGAAAGCGGCCACAGCACCAATTTCCGGCCAATAGATATAGCTGCAACAGCCAAGATATTAATAGGGTTATGTTACTCTTTGAATACGCAAAAATAAAAAAGAACCAAAAAATAGACAACACTGTCAACAACTTAAAAGATTTACAGAGCTATTTTATGGAATAAATACATGTGTTTATAGCATTAGATTGATCAAAATATTAAAACTGAAAAAATCGTTCATAAGTAAAAGCAAAAACTACAACAAATTTTTATCGTAGTGTAAACAATACATATATAATTATACTTTAATGCATATACCTACAGTAATTAAATTTTCAAAGCGACGTCGAAGCCTGACATTAGTCTGGCGGGACTGAAAGAAGCTTAATAATACTGAGCTCAGAAAAGTATCTTAAAGGATATTATGAATACGTGGTACCTGTCTGGGTGCGGTGAGCTATTAGCAAATTGAATACTTTGAAATTTGTCAGACTTCCTCCACTATGAATAAGTCGTGATTAAATTATAGAGATAAAATTGACAACAGACTGAAAAAGTTATTTACAAAACTAGTAGAATTAACCGATGAATAGCCAAACTTTGTTTACTAATAAATATATTTAAAGATACTCATAGACCAACTGTTCATTTTACATTAGCATTTCTATTAATTGAATTAGTTGAAAACTACTAAAACATTTTGTTATATGCTGTCAAATTCCATTTCCGCAATATGTACTCGTAAAATGACAACGTATTGTTATAATAAATCACACTTGAGGTGATTATTTACAAATTTTTGGCTTTTGCTATTTATTAGCAAGTCCAAAAACCGCTATGAAAAACTAAAAAATGATGTAACTGTTCGCCAAAAAGGTTCGGTTATAGATTGCATGTACGTGTTTTGTTACGTATATTAAGCTAGCAGACCATGGTCGCGACGCGCACATCTAACCTACTGGGTATTAAGTTGCTTATTAGTTGCTAATTAGTTACACTATTCCCGATTTAGTTGCTTAATACCTGTAAAAGATGCAAGCGATCTGCTCGATTAAGTTTTAACCTAGACCACAATACTGTATCTTCGGTTCTCGTAAAGATATCGAAGTTCTGCTAACGGTATATTTAGTTGCTAATTAGTTGCTGAAGGGCAACATTATTTGTATTATCTCCTCCATCATCCCCTAATTACCGCATCAAACCCCACATTACCCCTGAAATAGAGCGGGGTTTGATGTGGCAATTAGGGGATGCTGAGGGGATAATACAAAGAATGCTGTCCTTATTAGCAACAAAATATCCAGCAGTTTTAAACATCTGCGTGCGAATTCCAACCATATTCTGTTTTTAAGTGAGTAGAGGGGGTGGATCTGAGGTAAGGGGATGATTTTAGAATACTCTTAACTACGTTTATGGCGAGTAACTAATTAGCAACTAGTTATCCCGCGTCTTTTTTCCACCTACGAGAATTTTCCGATATTGTCCTATTCTGGGGGTGGTAGCAGGGATGGTCTGCAGTTAAGGGTTGATAATGGAATATTATAAACAGTGCAATTTTGCAGCAACTAATGAGCAACAAAATACGCCGTAGTTTATATTCTCTGATGAGCTCTTTTTGATTTTATCGTATTTCGGGGGTAGTATGGACAATTAGGGGATGATGGAGGGGATAATACAAATAATGCTGTCCTTCAACAACTAATTAGCAACTAAATATGCCGTTTGCAGAACTTCGATATCTTTATAAAAACCGAAGATACAGTACTGTGGTCTGCTAGATTAAAACTTAAGCTAGCATATCGCTTGCATCTTTTACAGGTATTGAGCAACTAAATCGGGAATAGTGTAACTAAATGGCAACTAATAAGCAACTAAATACCGGAAGTGCGCGTTGCGACTATGGTCTGCTAGCTTAATATACGTTGTTTTGTTAAATGAACCAAGATTTACAGATTGTTTGTGTACTATAAAAACTGAAAAACGATGTAACTGTTAGCCAAAAAGTTCGATTACAGATTGCACGTACGTGTTTTGTTAAATGTTCCGTACATCCGCTGAATCACAATTTACAGATTGTTTTGTGTAGTACCTATAAGGTAAGTTTATAAAGGACAATGGCGAACTCCCACTAATGAATTATATGTAAAATTATCGACTTTAGATTCTCGATTCAATTTTGTCGTATTATTTTTACTACAATATTCTTCTTTGAAGTTTTGAAGGTTATGCCATACCAAGTAATACAAAAACGAATTATAAAAGTATTTTCAAAAGTATTTTTAGATCAAAATTAAAAATACGTACAGGAATGGAACAGTGCTATAGAAGTATACCGGCCCTGTAGATTAGTGATGTAATTTTTTTTTATAATATTATGATCAGCGGGCATAGGTACTGACAGACCACGTCAAAATAATAAAACTTAACAGATAAGGGTTCTTGGGTTCGAACACAATATCTGTGCAGCAAAAGTACTTAATACTTTGAAAATGTTCACAGGTGTAGGGGTCTCTTGTCTAAATCCAGTAAAGCATAAAAAAGCATTTCTAATAGTATACTAATGGAACATTAATTAAATATGAAACACCTCTTGTAATATATTTTTTATTCCACATCTTCTCTGATCACAGTTACGCAAATAGTAGATACAATAAAATAAAATCCAAAGTATGGGACAGAATCCTGGTCCAAAATCTACATTAAGAAGTCTTCTAAAAATAGCAGAATCGGAATTCTTATGCAAGCAATAATAAACAGTCGCATGGAAAGATTTTGAAAGTCCAGAAGCAATCCAGATCACGTAAAAAAACAAATATCAAAAAACAATACGCTTTCACAAGCATTATGCTCTAAGACAAGCAACGATAATGATAACAACAATTCGATGACGAAGCATGACAGTGACAGTTATAGTTTTTTACTAGAATTGTCGCAATACTCTTTTTGTATGGTGAAGATTATTTATTATGGTTGCATTATAATATTGAATAATAATGTTTCACGATCTTTCTTATAGATAATTAAAGCGTAAAGCGATGCAAAACAAACGAACAACATACTTGAAGTTGATATTATCACTAAAATCACTTAAAATAATAGGCTTAAAAGTCATGACGCTAAGCCATTATAAAAAAAAGATTATTTAATGTTTTAGTCAAATGTTTAATTTAATGTGACCCTTTATTAGGTTTTTTATTCCAGACTTAGATAACCCTCCTTAATAATTTGATAAATCTTTTGCTATTATTTTATTAACATTTCTGATGATGACATCTATAGACGCTAAAGATTTCCTTCCAGAAATATTTCGCCATTGTCCTTTGTATTTAAAAATGAATTGGTAACCAGGTTATTATGATCTTACTAATCCCCTATTCAGCATCCCCCAGCACTTACTTGTTTCTTAGTAGTACAGGGTCTTAAAGTAGAGAAGTACTTTTGCAGGTAAGGTAATAGCTATAATTATTCCGAAAATTATGTTGCAGATAACAATAGTTCGGTTACAAATAACAATATAGTGATGTTATACTGAATCAATTATTTTGTAACCAATTACTGAACAAGTGTTAGAAGAACAAATGTATGCGGTAACCCATAACATTAAGGTGGTTTATTTTTACACAACTGTTTTGTTGTCAGTTCTTTACATTAAGTACCTAATTAACTTGGGGCACTTTAGTAACTAGTAATACAAAAGTTAGCTTAAAAGTTAATCTTTTTGTAGAGCTATAGTTAAACTATTTTAACAAAACCGAGTTTGTGACTATAATTATGTAGTCACTATTTTTATGTAATAGGAAACAAAAAAAAATGTTATAAGTAACTCAACACTTTTTTCAGTGCATATACAACATGTTTCATGGACAGCTTTTAGATCTGATTTTAATACATCAAAGCGGTATATCTTAGCCCAAACTAGATGGTGTTTCGTCGTTTTATCACAGAGTTTCTATGGCCACCTTCCAGCTTCATGGTCTATCTCTGGATACCATACAGGACCAGAGTTCTTATAAAGACGATTGAAGGGGCCCAAAGTAGATAGGGTTGCGTCGTTTTATTACAGAGTTTCAATGGCTATCTCCTGGCTCCATAATAAAGGGCCGAGTTGTGTTATTCTTTTTCCGTCATACCGTTTCGTTCATTACCATTTTATTAGTTGAGAAAGATTCAATTTAAAGTGATAATGTTAGATAATAGCCTCCAGAAAGCTCCATATAAAAATAATATTATTGCATTGCCGGTCCTATTTAGATATGTACTTAGCATGCGTAGGATATTTCTGGTCAATTATCTAGTAACCGGAATGAACTAACGAATCCTTTTAACAATTTACCATCGATCAATATGGTTAACCAAAAAGTATTGTTGGACAACATGTAAAGCGGCCATCAAACAAAATCTACTTTATCTCCTCTACCGGACATAAATTGCATCGCATCAATTCCCGGTACACGAATATTGAATGTTCGATCTCAAAAGGCCTGTATTGTGTGCACGCTGATTGGGTCCTCAAACTCGATTGATGCAATGTACGTTATCATCATCCCAAAATTCAAAACGATCCGGAAACTAAACTGAGCGACTTACACCAGACGAGCGATGATTTTCAGCGGACAAATCAGTAACGTAACATTCTAACTTCTGCCTGACATTCTAGTGGTAGTGCTTATTACCATAATGTTTATTTAAGAAAGAAATGTATTTATTAGCATGTAAGTTGTATGTTCTTGTTGGTTGTCCAAATAAATAAAATAAAATAATGTTAACTTCATAATAGATATTTTTGAGGTGTTTTGGGGTTGATCCGAAAATGGGTTAAATAAGAAAATTTAAAAAGAAAAACAATCCTAGCGATATTTTCCTTATCGGCAACATTAAGAAAATTAAAAAAAAAACAATCCTAGCGATATTTTCTTTATTGGCAACATTATTCTAGAGGCCATCTTTGTTGTCTTGCCCGCATTAGTTTAATTGTTAGTTAATTTGTTCTGCGCGGAGTGTTTTCGCGCCATATTTACTGACTCGTAATAACCCCAACACAGTTTTCTCGGATTTCTGGTAAGTTATTAAAATTTGTATATGTTATTTTTTTAGATTACTAGCTGTTACCCGCGACTTCGTCCGCGTGGAATAGTATCTTTGGGTAGCATTTTTAATTATTTTATAAGAATCATTAGTAGGTATATTTAAAAAAAATAAAAAAATATTTGTTTACAGTAAGTATAAGGTACCTATGTATTCCATTGAGTGGCAGAAAGTACCTAGGAAAATTTATTGGTCCCTTATGTCCAAGAGACACTTACAGGGGTCAGCGTCACGTTGTGTACAAAAATATTTTAAAATGACCTAATTTAAAACATTTTTGTACACAACGTTTGCTGTTTTGTTATTATTTGTTAAAATGTGGAGTTTGGACTCGACACTCGCGAGCAGGCAACGTACAGTTGGCCATGCGAAAAACAGTTTTTCTCTAAATTGACACCTGCTACTTTAAGTGTTTGCCCTTGCGCTTTGTTAATGGTCATTGCGAAGACTGGTTTGAGAGGAAACTCGATTCTTTTAAACTGAAAAGGTAAATCTGTAGGGATCATGGGTATGCGGGGAATCAAAACTTCTTCATCTTTAGCTATTCCTGTCATTATAATTGCTCTAATAATATTGCGTCCTAGCTGCGTAATTTGTAATCGAGTCCCGTTGCATAGTCTCGGCGCTTCGAGATTTCTCATTAACAAAACTGGAACCCCAATTTTCAGTCTCAGCTTATGTTACAGCTCTAAAGAGTTTAGAAACTCTGTAGGATAAGATGTCACCTGTTCACTGTCCATGACAATATCTACTGACAAATATTCGACAACATCGCCTTGCACATGTGACATCATTTGTTCATTGATCTGTCCCACGATTTCATTGGTCGGTGCTAATATTGCCCTTTCACACAGCCACTCTCTATTCCTCATGTTATATTCCAAACCGGGATAGACGTTCTTTTTAAGATCTTCCAAGTTGTGGACAGCATTACAAAATTCTTGATTTAATGTAATCATGCCGTTAGCGTCCGTAGTCATTCGACCTTCACCGATTTTCAATAGAGCAGTTGCATATTGCCCCGATTGCGTATCATTATGTAGTTGTACTCGCATGTTTTTAGTGAGACAAAATTTTTTTACATGCACCCATAATGTAGACGCCTTCAAACATGCATTTTTCTCATCTGCTGGAGTGCCTCTGGTAATGACAGGTAGTGTCTGTCGAAAATCACCAGCAAGCAGCATTACCATCTCACCCATTAAACTCTGGTTGCTTCTGATATCTTTCAGAGTCCGATTGAGCGCATCGATCGCTTTTTTATGCGACATTGTGCACTCATCCCACACCAACAGCTTGCATTGCTGTAGCATTCGGCCACGATCGCTGTTTTTTGTAATGTTACAAACTGGAATTTCCTCATGAGGTAAATTTAATGGGAGTTTAAGTACTGAATGTGCCGTGCGGCCTCCATCGAGCAGCGTCGCCGCAATTCCAGAGAAAGCTACGGCAACAGCTATTCCTTTGTCTTTGCGGATTTGGGCTAAAAGTAAATTTAATAGAAAAGTTTTTCCAGTGCCTCCTGGCGCATCTAAGAAAAACATTCCACCCTCACCATTATCGATTCTATGCACAACAATATCAAAGACTAATTTTTGTTCCGTGTTCAATCGAGGAACAGACTCTGATATTTGTTGCTGTAAAGAAGAGACATTGTAGTCCAGTTCTCTTATTAAATCACTACTTCTTCGATTCTTTGTGGCCAGTTCATTCCAAAATCTGATAAAGTCTTCCCAGATATAGCCATCACTTGGTCTTCAATCTTCGGTCGACCGACGGCAGCGGCGGCGATGCAGAGTATTCGTGAAAAGGAACTTTAACTTCAAAAGCGAATTTTTTTTAACTTGATACACCCAAAACTTCTAAAATCATGTTCCTAGGTTCAGTGGTTAAGATTTTGTATACTAAAAGTTTGGCTTCGTAGTTCCAAACCCATACAACTTTTCACCCCCCCTTTTAACCCCTTACAACCCCCTTTTCGCAATAAAAAGTAGCCTATGTCCTTTCTCAGGGTCTAGACCATCTGTATACCAAATTTCATCAAATCCGTTCAGTAGTTTTGGCGTGAAAGAGTAACAGACAGACAGACAGACAGAGTTATTTTCGCATTTATAATATTAGTCCGGATTGTTTTTTGTTATTGTTTAAGAGGAACACAACAGCCAAGCTATGTTTTTTTTTATTTCGGAATAACCCCGAGTTCAGGTGGTTCTCAATCTATAATACAAAAACTACAATTTTGTTTCATACTTTATATTATTTTACTTAGGTATACACCACTTCTTTTAAATAACCGAATAAAATAAAATTGGATATGCAAAAAAGTATGTCAAATAGATAAAAAATATATTCTAATTATTTTCATAAAATAATGTTTTATTCAATAATGTTGAATTCGTGTTTTAAGTTGTATGGTATTATCACTGCTCAGCCTTAATTTCATCAATATCGCAATTCTTACGCTAGCCAAAATTATTTCCTTTTATTATTATTATAAAAACATAGTTTTTCAAAACAATCATGCCCCGAAATTATACAAGAAAAAGAATTAAAATAATAACTCCACAAGACTTAGCTGAAGCTATCGAAAAAGTAAAAAATGGACAACTTACGCAGTATAACGCAGCCCATCAGTATAACATTCCCGTGACGACCCTACATGATCATATTAAAGAAAGTATAGCCAGCAGACCAAATGCAGTTAGACCAACTGTTATACCATTAGAAGACGAAAAAAAATTAGCCGAATCTATCATTGTTATGGAGAAATGGGGTTTAAAAAAGCATATTATTTCAGTAAAATTGAGTTGATTTTGCCTAAATGATTGATTTTCATTCTGAAATCCCATAGTAATAGTGTCTAAGAAGTAAAAGTTAGAATGCTTAATATGCGGTGAAGGCATGCACCTCCATCCTACTCCAAGTACTTTGGATGAGGTCTAAAATGTTGAGCACAACAATACTTTCTTGATATCATCTTGGGGTAATTCCGACATAATAAAGTATAGTGCAGTCATTTTAAAGGGAAAAATACGGTCTTACCTCCGATTTTTTTTACTGTGAACCGATTTGCATGAAATTTTGGAATTAGGCTCATCTTACCCTTAACTTCTAAAGTGAAAATGATCTGAACTCCGCCTATAATTTTAAGGGGTGTAAACAACCCCTTAATGGAAAAATTGACGTTGAGCCATTTTATCGCTAGAAAACATGTCTAATTAGTAAGTGGTGAAATTGTAAAGTATTTTCTAACATAATTGCCTCATATTAAAATCATTTTCAACCCCTTGAAAATCTTAAAACCCTTGCAGACAAGCCCTAAATTGAAAAAATCACAAAAAATACTTTGGTATGACATAAAAAGATGTAAGTATAGAGTAAGTAATATTTTATATTCTCTATAATAATTATCAAATTTTTAACCCCCCTTTTGGATAATATAATTTTATGGCACACTTTTAATAAGATATTATTAAAAAAACAGGTTTTTTATCTACTTACATTTTTTTATTAAACAAAATGTATTGAAATTGGGTGTCTAGTTAAAATATTATATTAAACACGTGCTCATTCCTTTGCAGACGGAAAAATACTGGTCACATTATAACGTTAGCACCCACTAAATAGAGATTCTATTTCTATTTTGTTGGTAGATTTTCTTAATGTGCGGTAAACACAAAAGTAACAGCATGAAGTTGGTCGCTAATTAATTTTTGTGTTACAGTGATGCGCGCGCATCTTAAAATTTCACTCTCATCATTTTTTCATAACGCGCCTAAAGAAGTATAACTTCAAAAAAAGGTAAGGTGTGTGTGAAATGTGGGGTGTGAAATGGAAGTGTTGAAGTGGGCGTGGGTTGTAGGCGATCTTCAGGGGCGGCTTGAACGGTAGGTCGTGCTACAGGCAGATGGACGGCGCTCCTTGGAGGCAGAAGCGCTCCTGTACAGCCGTCTTAGTTCTTGGCCTGCCCTGGTGGTGGCTGGCGGCGCTGCTGGTAGTTTGGCCGTCGTATCGGCCAGAGGCAGGCGTTGATGAAACGGCAGGAGTCGGTAGAAAGGCGGGCTGAACCAGTTGGAGGCTGGCCGAAGAAGCTGGAGTCCAGGTGCAGTCCCACCGATGAGGTTGCGAGTACGTGAAGAGTAGTAGAGTATTAGAGTTAGGAAGTTGTTTAGAGAGCCAATAGGTGCTAAAAAGCTTTGAGGTCTTTCTCGAGTCCCGGGGCAGTCGGCCCCGGGACAAGGCCTTTTATTAATTTAGAGCTTGGTAGCGAGCTTTCAAAAGTTGAGTAGGCAACTTTTGCCGTAGAATTGAATGAATGATCAGGGAGGCTCGGCCTTTTATAGGTCCGGAACCATATGAATTTAGACACGGTTCGAATCGAGCCAAAAAGAATCAAAGTAGGTGGTCTGTGGAGGTTGAATAGTCATAGACGTAGTTGGAGAGAGTATCCGTGTCATGGGTAGCCATGGCAACGGATAAAAAACATTAGGTTGTCATAAATGTCAATAAAATAAATTAATTAAAAATAGATAAAATCGGAGCAAAAATAATGAAATCAAATAAATAACAGAATAAAGAGAAATACCGGTAAGTGTCCAGCACTCTGGAATAGTGATTTTCAGTACAGAAGAAATTATTATACGTAGTTACAAAATGATGAATAGTGTGTGATATTTTTGAAATTATGTGTTTCCAGGAATATATGATAAAATGTGCGAAATGGAACCTATGATAGTCGAAACCATGGCATAATTATTAAGGTATGTTACAATACATAATATAATAAACCGTTATTTTGAGTAAATGGAAGTAAAATAAAAACCAAAAAGTATAATAAAACTTTAAAAAAAATATTGAATCTACGACCTCTAGTCATCTCACATAAAGGAGTTGTCCCAGATACGCCCCAAAGTCGTTTCATATTTGTATAACGAAATATACCAGGAGACCTAATAAGACCATATATGAAAAAACATAATAAGAATTTTACATTTCTAACGCAAAAAACTGAAACCTCCTATCTAGAGGGGTTTATGAATATAAAAATAAAAAACACTTCGAATTAGCCAAATCCAAGGTCAAACCACACAAGCAATGAGCTTTTTATTTTAAACTTCTTCGCTATATATAAAGGCAAAGGAATTCTGTTCATTGAGCCAAGTCCATAGTTTTATTTTTTTTGTTTTGCTTTACTTAAAAACAAACTTCCAATTTATTTCATTTAATTAATAACATGTAGTTTAATTTCTGTTATTATTGTATCATTAATTATAAAAACACACGATTGTGTGATAAATTACATTTTAATCCAAATTAATTAATAAATACAATACTAAAGAGTTGTCTGTTTGGTCATAGATTCTTTTGCCTTCCCAATAATGATAAATATAAAAAAAACATGGAAAAAAATCACAAGCAATTTCGATGTCCTGCAGACGTTTGCGCCTTCGTGATTTTCTTGTGTATTCTCGTTTGTTTAGCGTAATATTCTTCCAGGCTGCGTTAAGTCGATCCTCCGTAGTACTGTTTAGTTTGCGTAAACCATTCTGTGAGTGAAACTTTTCTGAGACAGTGACTCTTTAGTGCAGTGAAATGGCGTTTTAATAATCGTTGTGTTAACTGTACTATTACCTTACGAAATCCACGTATTGTATCACGAGGAGTGTTGGAACTAGATACACCTATACGTGATCTCTTGATATCTTGGATTTCACCTATTGAGGTAAGTACGTATCATAACTAGTATTACATCTTACCTACACGCTACCGAACCATTCCATGGCTTTTTGGGCTCGAAAAAGAAGAGAATAACACTTATTGAATTTAAATTAAACAAGACCAAAAACGTTTAATATCTATTTAGTCACACATATTGTATTTGTCTTGTGTAACTACGTTTTTGTGAAAATAAAATACCAAGCAATAAAATTCTATACACGCACACACACAAATGGTTTCCACTTTTTACCTAAACTGCAAGGTCATCCGCCCTGTCAACAAACATTTGACATGATTTCAGGTACCAGATTTGCCCATGTCAACTCTTTGTTGACATGGGTTGGAGCAGTTGAGAGGCCCCAATTTATCGAGGGAATCTTATCCCGCTTACTCTTAGGCCTGTATTGGTGCGTTTATCTCGTTATAAAATAAAGATCCAAAATCAATTTCTTAAAAGTTTATAATGTATGAACACAGATCACACTGTTACCAGATTTTCTTTATCTCTATATGTATAAAAATCAATCGTGGTTCGTTTGTCTCGCTAAAACTCGAGAACGGCTGGGCCGATTTAGCTGATTTTGGTTTTGTAATGTTTGTCGCAGTCCAGGGAAGGTTTAAAAGGTGAGAAAAATTTAAAAAAAATGGCGAAACAGTGTTCGCTGGGTCAGGTAGTATGTAATAAAATGGTTGATTCCACATTTTAGGAAAAGTTCTTTAGATGTCTTAAGTTTAGTTTTATTTTATTTTATTCGGGACAAAAACAGTGGTACAGTTCCTATAATCATAAACAGTATTTTGATACAGGTGACGTCCTAAGTTATTGTACAACCAACTCCATTATCCACTAATTAGAATCTACGAAATACATATTTGTGCGCTTCTTTATGAATTTCTATTACGACAGTACCAATAAATAGTTCTAGATAGTTACAGTGGTTACACAATTAGTAGGTTTTTACTATAATAATAGGATTGAGGATATAGACTTATTTAATATGTCTTTTTTGTGTTTAAAACGTTAAAATAAAAATATAACATTACATAAAACACTTGTTACAGGTTTCATCAGAATACAGAGTCTGTGAAGAATGCTTTGTTATTGTTCAAATTCAAGCTCAGATGGATGAACCTTGCCGAAATTATGGACACAGATCAGTATGTTTGGAATGTGGTGTGTCCGTTCTACGAGCAAGAAGCATTCCTATGGGTAGTAATCGTCATGAGTGCACTGTAATACAAGCATGGGTGCCACAGATTCAGGTATTATGAGATAATATAAATATACTTTTACAATACTACAATAATAAATATTATTATTTCATACCCATATTTTTGTTTTTCAGGCAGACCTCCCAATATTTACAAGAGTTTGCAGACCTTGCTGGAGGAGAGCTAATAGGGCGCAAGCAACAAGCACAGCAAGCTCACAACAAGAACTTGATCAAATCAGGCCTATTTTTGTCGACTTTTACATAGCTGGGGCCATTATTAACCATTTTCATCCATTTTTATGTGATAGGACAAATGCAAGAGAAATTGTTGCTAAAGCTTTAAGCAAATTAAATGTCCCAAACTATTTGGGACAGTATGTTACACAGCATAATTTGAATCGACAAAGAGTTAATTTCCGAAATATTAGCGCCCATTTACCTCACCTCTCCACTTTTCCTTGTTTAACTATGAGTCAATTAGAAATGATATCATTGGGCACTTATCAAATTAAACAGGCCCGTTCATATTATGGCGAACATGTCAGAGATGGTGGAATGTTTGTAGTCGAACTAAATTCACAGTTGGAAGTGTCTGAGGAGGAAAATATTAATGAATTTTTAATTTGAGGTCGCATATTCTCGCCATTCAAGTAAGGTATATTATACTTAAATAACATACAGTTCATTAGGAAACACAGAAGATAGTATAACGGGCTGTTACTGTAATTGTAAGTCAGGTAGTAGGACTGTTGGGTGCTGTTCCCATGTAATGGTTGTTATATGGTTTTTGTCATGGGCTAGATATAATCCAGATAGTTTAAGTCCTGCGGCATTTCTGGATGACATTTTGTTAAATGAGGAATAAAAAACTTCAATGATATAATAATCAGTGTTTTATTTCATTACCTTATTACTTTTAAATAGTAGGGAAGGACATTCTACCTATTATAGCATGTATCAAAAACTTATCTTATATTTAGAAAATCATCTAATTGTTTTATGAAGTATCATCATCACCAGCCTATTAATGTCCCCACTGCTGGGGCACAGACCTTACCTATGGATGAAATAGGGATTGGGCCATGACCCACCACGCGGGCCCAGTGCGGATTGGTGGGTGCTAACGACTGCAGATACAGCCGGGGCCAACGGCTTACGTGCCTTCCGAAGCACGGAAGAGCTCGAGATAATAAGTTTTTGGTCACCCATCCAATGACCGACCATTGCGAAAGTTGTTTAACTTCCACGATCGCAGGTCGAATGCGCTATCTACCTGCGCCATTAGGCTCCTCATGAAGTATATTGTCCATAAAAACTAAAATGTCATGCTAAATAAATGGTTTTATTATGATAAAATTCTGTAACACAAAAAATACTATAACTTGAAAACCCCGCTATCTACAGCGCAAAATGATATTTATTCTTGTTGTAGAATTAAATACCAACACAGCAATGCTATTTTGATCAAGACGCATAGACTTTTACTTGTGGGGCAAACAATGTATGGAGCGTGGGACATCTCCTTTCAATCGGATTTACCCATGCAATGCACCTTATATAAATTTATCTTCAGTGTTTTTAATATCGTTGTCAACATTTACATTCATTATTCAATGCCTATTGCGATCAACCCATTTTTTATGAAAAGCTAATATTTGAGGTTATTAAAAAATAGCTAACAAGCAGCTATTATAATAGTCGGGCAGAGTACGAGGAGATTTCAAAGTTGTTCTGAATCGTACTCGAGAGCTTAACGAAGTTCGAAAACCCTATTAACTTGTGTTTTTGTGCAACTACCCGTTAACGTTCGTCGCCGTTAGTTGGTGGAAATAATAATTATTTCCGCAGCTTCACGGTAATGAACTCTCGTTTTCATTCAATCTATTTAGTGGTTTATTTAATAAGTGTCGCGGGTGCAAATATAAATAATAATAAGTAAATATTTCCAACACTCACACCAATAAGCCTAGCCCCAAAGTAAGCACTGTAAGGCTTGTGTTATGGGATCCTAGGGTAACGGATAAAATACATATACAGTACATATATAAGTATATTTATATAGAAATACATTTTAAAAATCCATGACAGGAGTAAAAATGCTCGTATTCATCACACAAACATCTGCCCCCAGCGGGATTCGAACCAGGGACCTCTCGAGTCGGCGACACCATGAAACCCGGCGTACAAACCACTCGACCACGGAGGTCGTCAAATATAACAAACAACCATACGCATTGCAAAAAATAACACATTCAAAAGCACATGTAAGCATTAAGAATAATGTACCTAGTTGTAATTATCAAAGCCTTTGTTCTCACATATGATAGAGAGTATTTTTTATTTGCCAAAATAGGGACGTATCTTATTTACTTTCTTTTAATTAAATATTGCCTTGATACTTTGTCAAATTTATTGATGTTTGAGCTCTTCGAAGAACAAAAACAGGCAACTATTACAATTAACTATGTATAGACCAAGAAGTTCAAAATCTAGTTACTACATCTGAGCAAAGCCTCTTGCGCTCGATCTCATATCGTCAAAAGATTTTCATCTCCTATTTCGAAACGGCCAACTTGAGTAGGTACGAAATATGAGTTGATATATCGTTATGAAAGAATATTAGACATCAAATCTAAATAAAAGAAGTACAACCGATACCGTCCATTATTTAATCAATGAAGCGATTCAAACATGCCTTGACGTAACCTCAAAAATAAAAGTCAGTCAAGTGCGAGTCGGACACGCAAACGTATCTTAGTATACAATGTAAGCTTGATCGAACAAAACAATTGACAACGAGTGCAAAATCATTTTATTTTATTTTATAAGTATCTGTGAGCATTTTAATAATCTACCCGTTTCCGTTGAAAAATAAAGTCTTGTGATCATCCTGTGACAGACAGTCAGCAGTGGCTTATATTCCGTTTGTCAAACTTTCAGCACGGAACACTTTAAAGATAACCTGATGATGTCACAGCTCGTGTGCGAATAGCACATTAATCATGGCGACCCATCAGTGCATGCAGTGCAAACAATGCATAGGATAATAATAACCAATAGACTGCATTATGGCTGACAACGTGAACAACTCGACGCAAGCGACTCGTTACAGCCTCTTTGACTGCTCGCGCATTTAAAGGAAAAAAATATTGTCTACTAATAGGGAAGATGCAAATATAATATTTATGAAAAATTTATGATTAAAATGTTAAAAAAATATAAAAGAAAGGCCACTGCAACGTTTTTATTTTACATAATGTTCTTTTTTAACAATAATTACGAAATAAAAATGACTTGGATAAAACCTATTTTAAAACACCAATCAGCGTTTAGTGACGTCACTCCTGTTATGATAACTTATTTGAGATTTTGGTTATAAAAGTGAATATTATTTAAAGGGAATATTAATTGCGTTTATTTAATAAAAATGGAAGTTGGGTTTATCAAAGCAGACTCCAGGAATTTACCAAGAGTTAGTGTTGACATAGTTGTTACTTTTTTTGTCCAATGTACAGAGTTTTCAAGTGTAGAAATGAAAGGGACGGTAGGTATAAATCATAGTTGTTAAACTTTGTATTTTATTCAGCGGCTTCTACACATAGCAGTTATTTCAGCTCAACAAGAGAATCTTACGGCGTAAACGCAATCGGCTATGTCCAAATTAAAAGAGATGGAGAATTATGTACAGTAAAAAGTCGAGTTACTCCGGAGCATAAAGTACGTAAATAAAGTTATCGTGTTACAGTTATTTTAAATGAAACGCAAAGCTTGGTTCAGTTCTGCCAATGTGAAGATTGTGCCACACATTTTAAACTTTATCCAATTTTTGACGTCATTCTCCAACTGTAAAATTAAAAATATGTTATAGACAGGTTTTGTAAATATTAGGTAGGTTACTAACGCGTTTTTACGTACAAACAGATTCATTAAGCATATAACAAATATATTCGCCGACTTACGTCAAAGTGATCTTCACAGCATCGAATAATGGTCTTTGGACAATAATTGTCATTTCTCTTCGCAGCTTGAAACCACTTTTTTCTCAATTTTGGGTCAGTTAAATTAATTCAATCAAAAGTCAAAAACAATTTATTTGGATACTTTGTTGAAGTAGATGGACACATTGGCACAAAATATGAGTCAACACGGCTTTTTTTCGGAATATTAGTGGTATTGTTATGATCACCTGATGTTGATGGATAGTCCATTTAAAATTTTTACAAAAACATATCTCGAAAGTCGAAAAAATATGCAAAAGTATGAAAATTGAAAGCCAGCGACGAACAAGTACGACCAGTGACAGACAGGAGTGACGTCATCGGAACCATAGGTCCGTTTTCGCGCGAAAATTTAAACTGTCAATTTAAAAGCGCATTTTTGCCGATAAATTGCAATGTTTTAATTTTTTAATATATCGGTTTATTCTACATGGAATTGTTTAAAATGAAAATAAAAATATTGCATCTTCCCTATTGTCAATCACGTTCTATAAAATGGGTTTCCAGGATTAATACCGTTGCAGCACACATTTACAAACGCTTTTATTTATCTTGCAATGCATGTTCGGGTTTTTGCATCTAACACTCAACCGATTAAAGTGAAATTTAGGAAACAAGTTAGTTTGGATAACAATGAATGGTTAGCTAAATGATGTATATGTGAATGACGAGGTAAGGGAAGATGAACATCCCAGGCAAAGCGGATACCCTCCATTATTACAAAACGGTGCTCCTAAGAACGTTCCCGTCGCGGCACGAGGTGCTACTCGCTGCCTTTAATCATAAACAAATAGAACTAGCGCGAGATCAGATGTCGATTGCAAAAAAATAATAAAAACACTAAACTTAATTTTGCATATGACATTTTCAAGATACGTTATTCTGTAATAACTGAAATCTATAACTACTGTCTTGGACAGATTCTCTAAAAAAAGTACATGTTGTTTAGCAGAAATACTGTTAGTTTTAATGGGACTCTGTTTCTAGATCTGGTTTTAGACGTTTGGTTAAATTCAAAAAGTACCCGCTAGGACAAAGTAAACACGGGCTGGAAATTTTACGCGCTATTTTTGTGAAGACGATTAAATAGAAATCAACGAACAGTCTGTCGATGAGAGGCTCCAATTTAATTCCTTCAAGTAATGGAGTCACGAGAAATGCACGGCTTGCGAGGTAATGAAATATTTCTTTGTGACAATTTGCACCTATGACTAATTAATTATGTTTTTTATTAGTGCGTCCTTTATATATTTATATTTTAATATTTTTCGGCGATCGATCCTTAATTAGCCGTATTTCACTTTGATCTATGAGCCTATTCACTTTGCCCGGTGGATTGGGCAAAACGGACAGTGGTACCAATTTTAAAGGGATCAACAAATTTTAACTAAACTACTGATGTTATGTGATGTCTGTTGATTATATTATAAAATATATTAAGTACTCTTCCAAATTAAGTCATTATATTTGTCTGTCTGTAACAGCCCCTTTCACATAGCCCGCCCAAGGGTAAGTAAGATGCCCACTTTGCCCGGCCTTCCCCTACCCCTACATATTGTTCACACCTAATTTCTTCGTACACGGATGAATTGATTTCCATTTACTAAAATTCTTACAATCCAGACACCTCTTTCGCTCCCTGCGCATTCATTGAGCGCTACACTAATTCGGTGTGCTGGTTATGATAAAAAAAACTTTTGACACCACTTTTTTATGTTGTCTTGGTCGGTAAATGTTTTCCTCGGATATAGTCTGCCAACATTTCCAAGTTCATCGACTAATTCAAACTCTATCGACGATCATCTCTCATCCATTCCATCCAAGTAATCTAGCCAACTAAACTTGCTTCTTTAAATTTTTTTGACCTGCTTTGATAGTAAAATTATTAGGTAAGTAGAACACTCCATTGCCGATATGAAAACATATTTTAGCAACATGCCCGGTTCGGAAATAAAATGAGCTGGGAATGCGGCCGAGCAATATTGTCAACATCGCGTCACAACTCTCAACGTAAATAAAATACTTTGAATATTTACACTCTGAACGAATGTTCACTGAGGAATGAGGAATACAAATAGTAAAAATATCTAACATATGCACAGGTGCAATTTACATGCGCTTAAATGCGTTATTCCTTTTTCCCTTTTCATAGAAGGCTTTCAACCCATCTAATTTTAAGTATGCAGTCCAGTTGCCAAACTATGCCTCTGTTTTCGGCATAGATGCCAGCTGCCCTCACTCTGCTGACTTATATATCGAAACTGCTAAGTTAACTTAATATTCATGTCACTGTGGTATGCCAGTGGTATTGTTTTTTTTTAAAGTTCTTTTTAAACTACTGCTATTATAAAAATCAAACCTGTATAAATTAACAAGCTCTATAAAAACAAAGTATTGTTTAAACAAAGAGAATTAAACGTTTGTTCCCGAGTTGTGATTGCTAACAATAGAAGCGCAACAATTTGGAAGCAAATTATTGCTGCGAGCCTAGTATGCGAGTTGTCCGGAATTTATTTATCAACCGCATACGTTGCGCCAACGCAATCACGAACTTTATTTGAAAACTAAGGAAATTAATATACTGGCGGACTAGTAGGTAACTTCAAAGCTAGGTAGCTCGCGTCGATGGAAACAGTATTAGAGGATTTGAGAATTTCATTAAAATATACAACGCACGGAGTTTGGCTGGCCAGAGGAGAGTGTTGTCATGCTGAGCGAGGCACAACGATATGCAAGCGGCGCAAAAATTGGGCTTAGTGTAGTTGTGCGAACTATGTAACAGCACATAAAATATATTCACAGCTTCACTCCGTTCATCGCCGCTCGGCTCAATTTCAGCCACCTACACAGCTTAGCTCTGCACAACACATCTTCGCGCAGCTTCAATGGAAACACTTGAGTACGAGTGTTTAAAGATAAACGCTCCGCTCAGCTGAAATCTAAGCAGCTCCACTTCTGTGAAAACGCACCCAAACTTACAAACGGAAACACAACACTACACTACAACTTTATCTCTATCACTACCTCTCGTCTTTGGATGGGTGACCAAAATTTATAGACCCTTAAACCATAAGTCTCGCCTGCGACGAAATCGAGAATAGCTAACAATCTCCACTGGCTGAGGATGGTTTATGATATACTTTGGTCAAAACATAACCTTTGGTGAAACAAGTTTTGAACGGGTATAAATTAGACTTGCAACGAATTTTCGGTTACTATTCGGTATTCGGCCCATTCGGCTGCTTTTATTATATTAGGCCGAATATCTACATATTATTCGGCCGAATACAGAATACTTAAATAATATATTTTGTCATAGAGAAATAATCGGTAAAATGAAAAATTAAAATCGATTGATTACGTCATCATCATATTTTCATTTCTGTTATATGATCATTTAAGTAGTCATTGATACACAACATAGGTACATAATCATCTTCTGAATTAGAAAAATGGAGGGTTCTATGTATTTGAATTATTGTGGTAATCAAAATTTAGAAGGGTGAGGTTCTCATTTCTTTTATAATCATTTATTAAGTAGTCATTGGTACATAAAACAGGTACATAATTTAATCATTTTCTGTATTAAAAAAGTTAACAGTTTGTAATTCATTCAGTCATTTGATGAATGGTTACATAATAGCAATAATTTAAAGTTTACGCGCTGTTTATGGCCATATCTCAAAAGTTGGTTTTGTCATTCAGCCGCATTTTAGCTTGAGGACGGCAGATTACATTTAGAACAAAACAAAGGAGCGCGAAACAATCACGTCTGTAACAAGTTTTTGGCGTTAAAATCCAGCCGAATACTTTTGCCTAATATTCGGCTATTCGGTCAAGGGCCTCGCCGAATATTCGGTATTCGGTATACTGCCGAAAATATTATTCGTTGCAAGTCTAGTATAAATGTGTTTTTAAAACATTTTTACAGTATTTTAGCTTTGGTACTGTAAGATCCCGAATACTTTAATAAATGGAAAGATAACTATCAAATTTTTACTGCTGCTCATGAGTACGGGTGTATCTTATAACAAATGCCTAGAATATTTTATTCAACACTATAATTATAAGCACATACCAAAATGTTTGGAATTCCTTTGCTCCTGAACTAATGTTAATGATTTAAGGAATGGAATCCGCCGATGTGCAGATTATAGTAGCTAGGCTAGCATCCTTGTAAAGGGTTCTCTATGAAAAGATATATCAGCTCCGTCAATATTGATTGTTGGCAACGTGTCGATAGATTAAGCAGCTAAGTCCGTATCGAGGGAGGCACGAGAACTCTCATGTTACACACAAAACGTATACGGTCCATTCATCCGTGTAACGAGAGAATTATTTCCTATTGCAGTAAGTGGAACGTGTGTATACGGTGGTCAGGCACGTCGTATGACAGGCGTTTTTGTTGCGTTGCTAATAAGGTTGAGAATGGCTAAACAGTTTACGGTTGACCAGTCACATGGAGGCAAGTGAACTTGCCAAGTTGATAATTAAACGAAAAAAGAATTATTTTCTAAAAATATTTAAAGCCTAATACGATGTAATTGTTATTTAATAATTATTCTGTAACAAATTAAGCTAGAATTGTTCAATGATTTTAGTGGAATTTCTATATACACTTCTGGACACATCTATTGGCCCACCTTAGGGTTTAGATTTCGATGGCCCCTACCGAAATATGATTGCTAGATTGAACAAAAACTGTTGATGCAGTTTTAAACCTGATACATTTTACCATCTTTTTCGATCGTATTGTTTTAAATTTGAATTCAGAATACCATACGACATGGAGCTACGCCTAACAAGTCGGTTATGCGCCTTGTTAAAGACAATTGATTTTTGAATAAAAAACATGGTTTATCAAATAAAGGTTTAATTTAATAACGCGTGTTGCCTCCATGGGCATCTACCACAGCTCTCATACGATTAGGCATAGAGTTTATCAACCGCTCTATGAAATTTTGAGGGATCATCTCCCATTCCTCTTCTATGGCAGTTTTCAACTCCTGCATCGTCTGGGCAACTGGCTGACGAGCCCTAACACGTCTTTTTAGCTCGTCCCACACGTGCTCAACCTAATATAAAATTTTAGCTAGGACCAACCGAAACTTAAAATACAAGGTGGGCCAATAGATGTGTCCAGAAGTGTATAAAGCACAATGCACATATGTTATTTGAACTAACTAACTAGCCAATTAAATACTTTTTACATCAAAATAATTATTTTACTGCAAATAAAACATTTAAATGCCAATTAAATACTTTTTACATCAAAATAATTATTTTACTGCAAATAAAACATTTGTTGAACAATACTAGTGCTAAAATTTATTCAAAAATATACATCTAATTTGTAGTGCATTTTTTCCTCTAGTGCTCGACAAAAAACTTGTTTAATTGTACAGAAATATGATTTTCATATCAAATATACTGATTGCACTGCAAATATACCGATTGCACAGAAAACTTACCAGGGCTTCGACGCATAATACTCACACTCATAACAAAACAACTATTTTTGCAACAGGTTTCCCATTAAGCATTTCAAAATTTGCTCAACATTGGGACACTTTTGATGGTTATAAAAAATGCTTTTGCATATTGGACAGTTGTTTTGCCCACGTAAAGAAGTGCCTGGATGGATGGTAAATGTACCAACCCCCATTTTTCAAAAACTATAAATGCACATTATATCAAGCAAGGGACTTGCGATCTGGCTCAAGTATGTGACTGACAGTGTCGTTATTGAGGAATGGGCCAGTATCCCTCAAGAAGCGCTCTTAGAATTGGTAAGATCCGTGAGGGAGCGAATGAAAGCCGTCTCCGGACAAAGGGGTGTAACAATAGGTAAGTTTTTTTTTGTGTAAATAAACTGTTTTTAATTAAGGCTTAATTAAGGATTTTTATTGTTTTGTAAACTTTACTGCTTTTTTGAACTATTCCAATAAAAATAAAAATTAATTGAATTGTTTTTAAGTTTATTTAATAAGCTTTCAAATGGCACCAATATTGGTGGGGGAAAATGCGTGTGTTAAGGGTTATAATAACGCTTGAAAGTTATATTCGCGGGTGTGCGACTTTTTTTACGCTAAGTGTAGTTTATTAACTAGTCATTTACACAGCAAAGTACATACCTACGCATAATGCACGCAAGATAAAAACATATTAAAAGATTTTTCAATCAATTCAATTCAACAATGAAAGTAAAAATAATTAATATACAAATGGGGTCGTTAAAGTGGATTACGAAGAAGAATGAGAATTTGTGTTAGAAATAGAGGCGGCCATATAAAACCTGAATATTATTTAATTGATAATACTCAAATAAGTTATCATGTTTTTAATTTACAAAAATGGTATTCTATTTAGTTTTGAACATTTAGAGCGTGCGCTGCGTTAAGCAGGAGCACGGAGCTGACGTCCTCGCTGCGTAAAGTTTTTATGTCATTTCATAAAACAGCGCTGCGCGGGAGACCCGCCTCACGCTGCACTGCTCCAAAATTAGTGGAAAAACTGGTACTTTTAAGAGCAAAATCAAACCCATTTTTTTTAAACCGGGTAACTTTTCGACAGTTGGTCATAGGATCAAATCTATCAGCATTGGCCCAAATTATAATGTCAATGTTATATAGGCAGACCGTTCTTGAATCTGCCCTGTTAGCCACCGACGTAGAATATTTTATTGCTTGCACGAAAAAGCAGTCGTCGCTATTCTGCGTTTTTTTTCGCTCCCTTTCCAACAATATCAAGACAAAAATAACATCTAATTATAATGGAACTAATCAGTAACTCATCACTGGTATGAGTAAGCAACTGAATCTTTCCCCATCCCAACTCATTGCTGGGAGTTACACATTAAAGAAATATAGATAAGTCGGCTCGATTTGGAGAATTTAGTTAAATTCGACAAATGTTAAATAATGTCCGACAGCCAATGTCATGATAAAGATATAAAATGTAAAATAAACATCCGGACACTAAGTGCTCGTACACACAAAAGGCCGCGGTTCACAGCTCACGAGGCTCGTGGTTTGGCGAGCATGTACGGTAGAAGAGTACTCGTAGATAGGAATTATTAATGGCTCGATTGAACCTCGAGCATTCTACTGTGTACTATTTCCGTTACAATTCTATAGTATAGGTCTAGCACAGGTTTCGCCTAGGCGGCGGCTACTTGTCCGCAGGCTCAGATTAAGCAAGCTACCTCTCTAGTGAAGCTGTTGGGAGCATTGGGAACAACATAATATTAATAAACCAAGGTATTAAGGTGTTTGTACCTTAAAAAGAAAAAATGGATTCTTTGGACACAAACAGCTCCATAACTACAGGACCGAATGCTTTAAAATTTGGTCAGTCCAAAAGCAGGATTTGTAACGTAAATAAATTAAAACGAGCGAGCTCTGGGGCCCAAATTAGAAAATTGAAAAGAATATTGCATACAAATGTGCGTATAAAGTTAAATAAAAAAGGGTGCGTGTAAGAATATGTATTTTTTCCAAGCTCGGCACTATACATATTTTATTTTAGGCTTCTGTACCTGTAAAGGAGAAAACAGAACCCTTGTAACCCCTATTTGTTGTCCGTCCGTCTGTCTGTCTTACAAGACCCTTTACCACGGGAAAGTTTGTTCAGTTTTTTAAAGATGCCTTTGATGTAAGTAGTTGCCAGCGGAAGAAAATGGGTGCTCCATGGCACAGTAGATTGTGCGTCCGTGCGGTCTGCGATTATGGAAGTTATACAACTTTGACAATGGTTCTTTATAGGATGAGTGACCAAAAATTTACTATCTCTAGCTGTTCTGAGCTTGGCGAGCAACGGAGGTGAAAAAAAACCGTTAGGGCGCTTGTTAAAAAGACAATTTCAACCCGGGTCTAAGTACGGTTTTAAACCGTCTCTACGTCTGATTGTCAGTTAAGTGTGAGATAATGGAGGTTTGTTAACGACACCGGCGCTAGCGACGGTTTGGGGTGGGTACAAACGTATTAACCGTGCTCCTGAACAAGCTTAGCCGACACCGATCCGGGTACAAAACTGTTCGGGCGCAAGCTGAGAGATATTTAAGAAATAGGTACATATTTGCAAAAACTATTGCTGTCGCGCATTGGTAAATACCGTGGGATAGGGACAACAGTAGCTTACGCTGAAAATTATTTATAAAAATGGCAAAATTCGAGTATTGGCTTTCGACGTTTTCCTCCTCGAAAATTAGATATATGTAACAGAAATGTTACCCATAGAATAATAAGTAGTTTTTTACTAGGCCTTAATTGTTTTGTATTTTTTTTTTTTTTGTTAATGCTTATTGAATCTCCAAACCAGAAGCCTTTAGTGGTGCTAAAAATTCGTTTATTTTGGCATTTTTGAGGGCTTCTTGTTTCTTCGAAACACAAGTTATCGAAAAAAGAAAGACATAGGAGCAATAATGAGTAAAGTTATATTTTATGCATTAAAATATTAACTCATAGAAATTTCAATAAAACGAAACGATCACAAAACCGTTCAGCGTACACTCAGCATTGATGATACGCAATATAATAACAGGAGTAACGTTTGTTTCAATCAGATAATAATTATGAAGTTAAATGTTTACTCTTCGCTTCACGGTGACCGGAACCACGGCCGCTGATGGAAAATAAAACTGTAGTTAGGGTTGGTTTTTAGCCAGACAACTTAAAAAGATTGAAAATAATATAAAATTCGTATAAATCCAAACCCAAATATGGCATTACATTTAAGAACATTGAAAAATGCGAGGGTATCTTTTTATTAAAAAAAAAGTCAATGTCTGTTGTAGCCTATGCGTGAACTGCGGAAGTTTAAAAAACCATAATTGTGTAGAATAATAATATTTATACAATTATGAACTTATTGAAAAAGTACTTTGTTGTCTCATAAATGAAGAAATAATATTTTGTACTGGGCACCTTAAGGAAGGGAAAACTGTGTGTAATTACGAATTCCTAAAAAGAATAAATAAAAACACAATTTTTACGCATTATATTAATCTTAAGAAAATTGTACTAAATTTTTACTTGTGTTTCCAGTAAGCGCGCTATAATGTTGAAAAGTTTTTGACAAACAATATGGGTCGACGGGATTATGTCTTTTGTTGGTTTTTGCTTTCAGTTAGGCATTTAAAAGTTGTATTTGTTTGGATTCATGAGCTCAAAGGATTTGAAAGGAAGAAACGAATTTCTTTCTTTGTTAAATTTTAATGGCTGTTATGCTAATAAACGGCAAATCATATTTTTAGAGCATACAGACGTACTCGACTTCGTTCATTTACACTTAGTCGTTTACCTGAATTCCATTGGCAGTCGTATTCGGGCTACCGACCAAATGTAATCGTGTTATATGAGTCGAACGACATACAACGTATCTTGAGCTGCAAAGGGTTTCCTAAAGAGTAGCTTGCGCGTCGTGTGAATAGTTTATAGAAATTCTACAAAACGCAATGAAAGCGAATAACTCGACGCAAGCAGCTGTAATACTAAAGAATTTATTTAAATAGAGCACATATGATTTCAAATATGAAATAGTATTAAAATTGCCCTGACTCGCCCTCCGGAAGTACAGTTCAAATTTGTAGGTACGCAACCGGATCATGTTTTACCTTAACTTAGAAGTTGATTTTTCGCAGCTTCAGGGGTTTGTAGACCTAAGTATATGTTTTAATTTATATAGGGTCAAGACAGACAGGCGGAAAACGGACAGACAAAGTGATCCTATAATAGTTCCGTTTTTTTTTTCTTTTTTAGGTACGGAACCCTAACGTTACAAAAAGTTTTCTTACTAGATATTCGCACAATACAAGTTCATACGTATAATTCACACGCAACAAGTGGGTTCAAATAAGTAAACATGTGTAATGTATACAAGATGCGTTGCATCGCATATGCGGAGTGGCTCGACCACAAAACAAGATATTAATTAACCCTAGACTATGATCGTCGGACACCGATTGACAGAGGAATAATAGAGATGTCAGTTCCACTTTCAGTTGCAAATCGAAATTTCAGCTTGCTTTGCTTTGCTGTCAACCATTTTGACTTTGCCAAGCAAACATTTTGGATAGACGTTATTCAGGTGGATGTGATGTGATGTATTAGTGAAGACTAATTCTTTTTCTTAGTCCATCAGGCAGATTATTAAATAGTATTGAACACGTATTTTCTTTATCCACATAATCAAAACATTACAAAGATATGTTGATTTAAAATATGGCATGACGTCACGTTTGGGTACAATTTTTACTTAAAAGTGACCCTCACTCCCAAACTTTGACACGCTTTATCTTTGTCATTTTTCGGTTGATTGACATAAGAAAAAATACGTGTCAATTATTTTTTGATAATAATCTAACTAAATAGAAATTCGTTTACTTAACCCCGCTATCATCTCTTGTCCATCATCGTTTGTTCTTCTTACTGACAGCCCTGGATAATGGTTTGCACCGGTTGAGTAACGAGGCGCGGTCTTTTGAATACAAAAAAAATACGAGAGCTCCAGCGATTTAATTATTATCATTTACCGCGTACTACAATATGCACGAGATGCAATAAATCAATCTTTAATAACACCAATGTATGAAATAAGTTAATTAAAGAAAATCGTAACTATGGTTCGAATCATTAATTAATAAAATATCGGTTCAACCAAACATTTGGTCCACTACTAGTCGTTTCCATAATTGAATAAAACAATTGCACTAAAATATGTGATATTCTTCTAGTCGTAGTTCTAGTCGTACGGCTGACATGATGATGATGTAACATTCTAATAGTATAAGAATTTTGTGAGTTTTAACCTACGTTGAAAACAAAAAATACATATTATCTTTGTATTATTAGTAAAGATACCTACATTGGACTATTTCTACGTATTTTAATGTATCAACGGCTATCACTCACCCATAAACAAGACATATTATTTTTTACATAAGAATAATAGGTACATTAAATTACGTTCCATTAAATCACAATCACTAGACTGTTAAAATCTGAAAATTCAAGTATTATCCAGATCTTTTCATATTAGCGAGCTGTGTCCCTTTCAAATAGATTTCTTAAAAAGCATTTCAGAGACCGAGCGTCAAAACAGTATAAAAAAGTTATTATAATTACGTAAAACTTACTTACTTTTTTTACTTTTTTCACATTTTTAGCACTAGTAGTAGTAGATTACATCAATTTACGCCTTTTTATGACCACTTAACTTCATTAATTAACTTTTAGACCGCTTTCAATACCAAAACTATTCATTACAATAATAATTAACTTTCATAATTTATTTTAACGAAATGTTATTTAACACTTTCGATAAAATAAAAAAATAATTTGAGCCGCTTTATTCAATGGTGATATAACACTGTTATTTAGTCAATGTACGAAATATTCATAAAAGTCGATTATTTGGTTGTTGCATATTACTGAAACGTATAACGGTCGAATATTGAACAGCCAATTTATGAAAACCGTTGATCAAATAATAACTTTATTTTTCTAAGCCTAATTCCAAGAAGTCATTTTTTTAAAGTCACATTTAGTCATATTGTCAAGCCCGCTCAAGTAATTCTCTACTTTCCATTGAATCTTATTCACTAACAAAAACACAAAGGTATTGTTGTTTTACTGTGGCTTCTTCCCCCAACGGGTGTTCCAAGCTCAAACGGAAAATCCGAGGCGCATTACCTCTTTTATTTTAAAGAAAAACGAAAAGAAAATAACTTTGCTGAGATCGACCGTTAATTAAACAAGTAGAACCAGTCTACGAATATTTAAGAAAGTGAGTAGTATAAGCGAACATTTATTTATAAATAAAACATTATTGATAATGTGTGATAAATAATAAAATATATTTTAATGACATACAATTAATTTTATTATCATAGGGATTTATTATTATTTGATCGCCACGGCGGACGTAACGAGAACTAAAAATCAGTTACACATGTGACAATGACATTTCGCACTCGCAAACTATTCGAATTCGATAAGGGTACTTGAACCCTTAGTACGAGCCAATATCGAATTCGAATAGTTTGCGAGTGCGAAATGTCATTGTCAAATGTGTACTGATTTTTAGTTCTCGGTACGTCCGTTATGGCGCTGCTGTTCAATTTTCCATAAGAATTCGATAATGGTTCGTGCTAATGGTACAATACCCTCAAAATCGTAAAAGTGTAATGCAAAACTGTTGGTAATACAATTGCTACTACAAATTATTATTTTATATGAACTTATTTTTTTATAAAATAAATGCTACAAAATAAGTTTTCGTCCACTATTAAAACAATACTTTACTATCTAACCTTATATGAATAAATTTTTAGTTGCATAGGTATGTATAGAATGTAACTGAAATGTAAATAAAAATAGCAATACAAAACATACTAGTACTTATCAAGAAATTGATTGTAACTCACTCGTTGACTTTAGGATTTCTTGATATAGGTAATTCCATTACATTGCTCTTTTTGGATGAGCACCGACTCCATTGGTTCTATTGGAGATTTGTTATCGAAAAAAGACTAATTATCTTATAAATAACTTCTCCGACTCCGGTTTTCTACCTCTTTTTACTAAACAAACAAAAAAAAACACAAAATGTTTTTCAAATGAAAAATTCTTGCATGACATGACAGTTGTGACATTTATGAATGACATCCTAAAAGGGCTGCCTGATCAAGTTTCTAGTGTGACCAGATTATTCACTCTGCAAAATTATCGTGGTCCGATTTTATTAGCCTGTGTCTGTAAATAGTTTTAATATATCTTTGTCTGTAAATTTCCCGATTTTTTTTTAAGGTCACTAATAGTCTGATTCATCAATTTATAGAACTAAAAAAAACAGTTTGTTAATATTAAACAGATCACTTATCTATGCCAGTAGGAATTTGGAAACATAGTTGTTATAAGTTTCATAAAACCAACAAACCAAAGATCCTGTATTTAGTCCAGTTATATCATTCCAGTTTCGATTGTTCGATTTGCAATTAATAGCACGACAAGTTTGACTCTCTACAGACATCGTTAGCAATCTAGACTAAGTTAACTTTATCAATTAAAAGACGAAACTGTGATGCGATACGACGTCACCTCGCAGGAACTTGCGATGGCAAATGCTGCGATACGATTTCGTGCGGCAAAACTTTGGTAAGGATGACCAGACCATACCTTGAACGGTAGTCAGCCGTATTGGACGTGTTTCAGTCATAGTGACATAGATCTCAAATATATTAAGACCCTGCTATTATTGTTTATTAGATATTATAGGAGCAAAAGAAGGTTTTGAGTTTGTCCATTTATCACGATTATGAACGCTGATTGCAATTATTTGATTCGAAAAACTATGGTTTGAGAACAGAAGATTTTTTTATTATTATTTTAGAATGAACATAAATTCTTCATTTATTAAAGAACTTTTGAGTTTATTAATACCAAGTCTACAAAAACGATCGTATAAGGGAAGTCTTAAGAGTAAACTTAAATGGTGTCACCAAGTGTGACGTTTTATCACAGGAATGCGTGATGCTAATCATATCGGAATTTCTTGTGATGCAATCGTGCGAGCTCGCAGATATTTGCGATGTGATGCTAATTCGCAGATAATTGCGATGCGATTCGTTATGGGATCACTCAATGCATGTGCACAATAGTCACTACGTAGTTCCAGCGGTTGTTGGAGACAGACTTGGAGGTTGCTTAGAAGACTATTGACTGTCATAACGCCGGCGTTTTGATCGACTGCACTGACTACATGTGCAGAATATCCATATCTTTCTTGTAATTGCTGCTGCTCCCAAGAATTTATATGTATAATAATATTGAATCTACACTTCCGGACACATCTATCCGCCCATACAGCATTTTAAGTTTTCACGCTCCCTAGTTAAATATAAATGTTACATTGAGAAAAAAGTTTTTACGTAGTTTTGAAGCTGATTTATTAACCATCTTTTTCGTGTGTTATAAAAATATATTTTTAGTAGTTGACCCCGCGTATTTCTTACGGGTTAAAATAATATGAAAGAAATGACGGACCCGAGTCTACCGTAACAAAAGGGACGAACTTCAAATATTCGACAGGAAAGAAGAATTAATTTAAAGTGCAATTCAAGATCCAGTTATATTGTAAAATCCTCATTGTGTATCAACCATGCACTTATGCGGATTAACCATAATTACATTGTTTGCTTTCGCGTGAAACAATGAGGATGACTGGGTACCAAATAAAAATTGATTCCAAACTGTTACAGGTCTGCACCAATTCTCTTTGAACATTATATATATATATATACATATATTTTACGTATGATATGCCTTATTACAAAAAAGTGGTTTATCGTTATATGGGTAGATTTAATCGAAACACACACATTGGAAATGCACAGGCAATTTTTCAACAACATACCTATATTGTTTCAGAAACAAAATTACAATTCTCGGAATCAGGATTGATTTTTCAACTTGATATTCGAACGAATGCTTCGTAATTTCATTTACAAGTTGGGATCGAACACGGACACACAGCGGAGGTGACGTACGTTCATGACTTTAAAAACGAAATGCACAGACCAATTCAACCAATTAAAAACGAAATGCACAGAAATTAGTTTCCTTCATAATTAACCAAATCACAATACACGTTACATTTTTTTATAAACATATTAAATATTCCATTGTGGAATCACTCAAAGCAGGTTACAGTTACGCTATTTGTATAAGGCGATTAAACAGTTCTTTTTATCGATGCATAAAGTTTGAAATGACATTAGGCTTCCGAGTAAAAAGGTAAAGTCAAAGTCAAAACTTTACTCACATTGGAAAAATAATACAACTCTTTTGAATCGCCTATATTTTTTCCCTAACATAATGCGCAAAGCACAGGATCATAATTTATTCTGTACCTACTCTAAGAGCTGACGCTCCCGTTATCGCCACCGCTACGTTAAGCTTTAAAAAGCTTTAAATAAATTAAACAAACATGTAATCAAGTGATTTTCGAAAATTCAAAAAAATCGCTTTATACTGTATTTGAACTGTAATCTCATTAACAAGGAAGAAATCTGAATGAAGCTCTTGCGTTACCCGAGACATATGCAAGCTTTTATCCTGTCTTCAATAAAAATAAATAAATAGGCCGTTTATTATTCTCAATTTTATTAATATCGTTAACGCATTTGGCATGCGATCGTGATAGTTTCAACTTTCGCAATGATCGGTCATTGAATGGGTGACCAAAAACTTATTATCTCGAGTTCCTCTCGCGTAAGCTCGTTAGCATGGTGGACACGGCCCAGTCTCCCTTTTTCATTAATAGGAAAGTCCAGTGCCCCTGCAGTTGGGACATTAATTGATTTATGATAATGCTGTACGTAAAGGGATGGCACTTTTTACATTAGAAACAAATACGGTTATTAGACTGTAGCCTTAAGTAAGGTGAAAGTTACATCCCTGAACTGGCATGGCACTCCAATTCGAGCGTAAAAGCCGCGACGCCCTACCTCTCTTAAAATCTTTATAATGTTCTTTAAGTATGGTAGTAAGTATTCAATGGTGTAAGGGAATTAAGAATAGCCTGGTTGGCAATCTGATACATTTTGTCCAAAAAAGGGTTGATTGAATGTGATGAATAATTTATAGGAGGCTCTGCTGGTATGACAATATTTGTTAAATAAGACTTACACACTTAACACTTCACTTTGTAAGCAACACACAATGTAGTTTTCATTTCTTTTCTAGTTTTGTTGTTGCAACACAAAATCTCTGATCCTGTGATCAGATAATAAATATATATATATATATATATATATATATATATATATATATATATATATATATATATATATATATATAATACAAAAATTTAAGAAAAAAAATATCAGCAAACACGTTCAAATGTAATGCGATAAAAATATCTGATAATAGAAAAAAAAGAGCTGAGTAGGTCACTCTTTGTTACATTATATTTGCAAAAGGAACATTTAAAAACCTTTATCAAGTTACAGCACAATATATAATACAAATGACCTTTTCAAATCTTAGTCCTATCAGTAATAATGTCAACGTTTCACGTCCTATTGTCTTGTGCCACTAAAATTTATTTCCATAGTTAACAGCTTTTAACATAATTGAGGCCACAATTGGTTTAGTCAGAGTCGTCTTTACAAAACGGGTTTGCGCCGATGCGTCATGCTCTTCACATAAAAACGACTCAACGCACACGCAGACAAGTTGCAAGTCAGGTAGTCGGTGGCGTTAGGACTCCACAGAGTGACACATAACTTAAATCCACCTTAATCCGTTAATACAAAGGTCACATTACCATGAACTCTGAATGAGTACTCGATTATGAGTATACGGTTGTCTTTCTTATCAATCTTAATACGTCTTACTCATCCAACATTAAGAAATCTTATTAAAAAGAGTTGTACAAAAAACTTAGTTGAATTCTTAGGAATTTGCGCTATTCATTATGTTTTTCAGGTTTTATGAGGTAAATACAATGGCTTAAAGATCAGTTAAAATGAGTTAGTAAAGGCGTACGGCTAAAATACATGTGATGGTATTATCACTATTGCCATGATCAGCCTAATCTTTAAGTCGAAGCACCCGGTCACGCATGACATATTAACCAAGTATCGCTTACATCAACCATAACCATTACAGACATACCGACCCTTCTCATACAACACCATCACAGAGGCTTAAAAAAGAGAAATATAACATCTCAATACATAAGTCAAGCGCGCTGCAATGTTTACTTTACTAATAAAGTGCAAATAAAGGGGCTTATAATCAAAATATTACTTTGGTCAGGAAAATTTTATTGCGATTGTATAAAAAGGTATAATCCTAACTTTAAAAGCTCGATACACACGGTGGTATACCTATACCTTCGAACATTTTATTTTACTGATGACTATTGAGTTGAAATAGAAAGATGACTTTGTCAGCCATGTTCAATCATGAAATATATAACACTTTACTTTAGAATTCATCACCTCTTATAATCATTGTCATCTCAATAAATTGCGTGGCCGCTTAGTTTTTTAATTTAAACATGTATTTTCATAACTTTCAACCTTTTTTAAAAAATCTATTAAACTCGTATCTAATGAACATAACAAATGTGCAAATTTTATTTTATGAATTTGCATGGAGAGGTACAAGAAATCATTTTTACGGGTCCTTGGGATATTATATATATAATATCCCAAGGACTATATATATATATATATATATATATATATATATATATATATATATATATATTATAGGTACCTATTAAACGTTCCGCAGAAAGGACACGGTTCAAATTTGTATGGAGGATGTGGTTGTCAGATCATTTATTCGAAATGACATAGTTAATGATTGGCAATTGACAAGTTTAATTGATAAATGATTGGTCTGGCTTCACTCGACATCTCTCATTATGTGATTAGATATTTTGTGGGTATAGATTTAAAAAAAACAACAATAATTTATTTCATAATTTCACTACGATTTCACGAATATCGGGCATAACTGGACTCATTGACATTTTATAGTGATTGAGCTGATGATAATAAACTGCTGCAGACTAAAAATATGACGTTACTTATGACAGGGTGGGCAGCATCCTTACGAAATTTTATTTTTTTATAAAAAATAAATAATCGGAGATAAATTAATCGGAGATAAAAAAAAATATATAAATATCTGTTCATGTTATCACATAAAACAAGCTTAAACCGACTACCACTTTTAAACCGTCTCCTTTTACACCTTACAAAGTGTCGAGTCTATACTATTACAATATTAATAGGGCTCCGTTTGGCACCCTTTAGGTAGGTAGGTAGTACATACACGCCGTATGTAATATCATTTATATTTTATCATTTATTATTATGCATAATTTATTATGATATTTTGTAGTGCACTTCTTATTTCACTTTCGATTTATTAATGATGTTTTAGACGGAATATCAAAATAATAAATGTTTGCGGAGACGTAGATAAGAGATTAAAAAGCTAATCAATTGTTGGATATATATTCTTATGATTCTTGTACTTAAATAATGACAATAGAACCTTACTCCTAAGCCTTCACACGCCTGTCTGTCGCGGAGCTTCTCTCTTTTGAATTGTAGTAGGTTCACAGCTGAAAATTTCACTAAATGTGTGTTTCTACGGCCATTATGTGAATAAATTAATATTTAAATCCAAATTAAAAAGGGGAAGGGAAGTTAACTGGGTCACATCCCCACGGCCATTAAAAAAATGTCTTTTTCAGCATTTCACTTGTCTTTCACAATTTACTGTCAAAATTCTATGTAAAAAACAATTTTAGCGTGAGTTGCTCACTCACCAAATTACTTAAACTTCAACTGTCATGTCATGTAATATTAAGGGCCTTATTTATTATCCATCTTGTTGGATCCAGCATGCGGGCCAGCGATATACACGTAAAAGAGATCCTGTATCTCCATCTCTTTTACGTGTATAGCGCTGTCCCGCATGCTGGATCCAGCAAGATGGATAATGAATAAGGTCCTTTAGTCTTACAATAACTAGTTCTGTAGTGCAACTCACACTTAAGATTCGCTACTGTTTCCAAAATGTTGTTAAGTTTCTTGCGCCAATTCTTCTAAACAGCTATATCCTGAACGGGAGTTTGTACATCCCAATTCACAATTGGTCTTCATGCATTATTTAAATTTACGGAAATTACACATTTCGGAATCATTTGTGGTCGATTTTTTATTAATAAGCACTATAATGCACGTACTAAGCACTATACAGGGTGTTACAAAAATACAAATAAAGCTTGAAAGGCGTTGAAGTACATCATATAAGGAGTCTTCTCTAATTTTCTTAAAATATTTGCATGAAGTTTTAACTTTTGATAAAAACAGTTATTTTTAATGATTAATAAAAATATTGATCATTTTAAGACACATCACTAGTTCGAGGATCATTAAAAATATCTGTTTTTATAAAAAGTTTATATTTCATGCAAATATTTTAAGTAAATTAGAGAAGACTCCTTATATGATGTACTATAGCGCCCTTCAAGCTTTATTTATACTTTTTTAACACCCTGTATAAAAATATATAATAAGTATGATAATAATCAGTGATGATAGAATGTTTGTACAATCCTGCTTGCAATTTGATTTTCTACAATAAAAAAGTAAGATATAACACTTAACCTTTGTCATCAATGTTATTTATGTATCAGTCCATAGTAGATAGTATTAAATAAATAGCAAAACAGGAGCAGCATATGGAAACCGTCATCAGGGCAAGTAAAACTAGGGTTTTTAGACTCGTTTTTAGGTTTTCGATTAGTTTTGAATTCTTTTTAGGGTTCCGTACCTTAATCGGCAAAAAAGGAACCCTTATAGGATCACTCGATTGTCTGTCTGACTGTCACAGATTAGTTCAGAATCTACTGGACCAATTAATTCAAAATTTGGTACATACATCTACTGGGGGTTACCTTTGGGGGGTGAATTAGTCAACTAAAATTTAGCTAACTGTATCATGTTATATACTAAATGAAGGGGCAATGGAAAGGTTTCAAACAAATGTTTTTGCAAATGTAAAATTAATAGTAAAAGAAAATAATAAAAATGGATGAAAATTGACCTGTAGGAACAGATAAGGGTTATACTGGATCTAAAAATTATAAAAAAAGGAATGTAGCACTGCTTGTAGATTACAGAAAAACTTACAATAAGTTAAATAATTTTGCAAGTTGTACTCGTACTACCTACTTGTCTCTATTTTCAGTAAGGTTTATTTTTGTGTGGTTCTAATCCAATTAAATTGAGTTATAATAATAAGTGGTACAATAATTCTTTAAGAGTATCATTTCAGAATTTATCAATGCCTTATTAAGTCTCTTTGTTTAAGTTACTTTCTGTTTCTTCTTTACAAAGTTTTCTAATTTATGCTAGAGAAAATATGCATTAAAAAAATAATCATTAAATAATCACCCATACTAACAGCAGCAGATGTGATGTCACTTATTACTATATTAAATATTTTAATTTTAACATTTAGCCAACAGAAGATATGTGAGAAGATTATTTTGCTAGCAGAACTTATCATGTATGATGAGCTAATGAAATAATATTTTACATTTTTTATAATACTAATAAACTGTTATTAGTTTAGTAGAAAAATATACTTTAATCAGTGTTTAAAAGGAAAATACATAGTATTATAGGTGACTACTTGATCAGTTTCAACTTAATTCGTTTAAAATTTAACAATTATTTTCATACCTTTAAAAAAAATCTAATTCTTTGTTTGTTCTAATTGTTCTTAAAATAACGAATATTGTTTGTCAAGATTGTGTACCTAGAACAGTAATTCATTTTATAAATAATTAATATCATTGTTTATATCAATACAGAGAAAGAACATCAAGATTGCCTTTGTAACATAACAAAGTTGAAACATCCCAAATGTTATAGCACCCACAACAAACAAAAAGAAATTATAAAAATGTGAAACACAGCAGTTACAAATGCACAACAAATTCGCTACAGCATAATTCAAAAACACCACTTCATTCGCTTAGCCAGCAATATGAACCACTATAATTATAGATGCTACTTTGGTGATCAAGTTGTTTTATGGCAATTGAAAATAATCATGGCATCTTAAGGGTGAAATGGTTCTTCAGTATCCACCTTTTTCAACTTTGGGTTTTTTTTTAACAGAAAGTCTTTATTACATATTAAAGTCTAAAATTAAAAATATTTTTAATCATCTTTATTATAAAGTAAATCCAAAAACTATAGGAGTGAGGTAAACATAATTTCAGTTATCATTATTCAATGAAACAACTATCTATTCCAAAATGCATAATTAAATTTGTTTTTACTTCATTAATCTGTTGCAATATTTTTAAGAAAAGTTAATACTCAATTTCTTTTCATTGGCAAAAGTAGTATGGCCTCTATGATCTGTTGTTTGCATTACATTTAGTACATTCTTATTAGTATCATCAGCTGATAAGATTCCATAAACAATTATGGGTAATACAAGTTATCACCATAGTTCATGAAAATTATAAAATAATATGTATTGTAATTTTCAGTAGTAAAAAGCCCAAATATTAAGTAATAAGTTTAAGATGAAGATTGATACCAAGAAAATTAGGTTCAATAACCCAGCAAGAAGTCAAATCTAAAGGATGTGAGTAATTTATATATGCCTTCCAGTTGACCACTACTACATAAAAGTGGTTGAATCACCAACAAAGAACTAGCACTGCTTGCTAGTGACTCGTTCGTTCGTTAGTACGTGCGTATATATATCACGCGTACGTATCTATAGCAAAGCGTATACCATGACGATTAGTAAGCAAAGGATCAAAAGCACTATCTAATTCTAGGTTGCTATTGGACGTACCTAAGATAGATAGATCATACTTTCTTATTTAAATAAAGTACCAGTCTATAGTCAAAGAGTGCTTTAAAACATTTTAATGTTGCATTCCGTGACAGCCCAGATGCAACATTGGACCAGTCGAGCGTGAGCATGTAGGACGATATCATTATCACAAAAAGAAACATGACTAAATAGAAACCGCATCATTGGGTACATACAGATACCTACTCGAAACTGTACCTATCGTCTCGACTATTTACCTAAAGAAAACATCACATCAGCTGTCAGTGATTACGTCAATATTCCAAAATATTTATTATGTTTTAGGGTAAAAATACAAAATATCTTAACAATAATCAAAACTAACAAACGAGTGACAACTATTTAGCACAAAAATAACAAAATTATCGATCTAAAGAAACGCAGACTAAAAGTGCAGTCTTACCTTCGGACAACTCCAAGTCCAACTCGGCTAGTTTATCTCTTATCTCGTCCGGCAACTTAGAGATATCAACACTTAAGTCAGCCATTGCGCTAAAACACTTTCTTTCTCACAAAACAATTAAAGTTAACGACAACCGTTCAAGACACCATTGTGACACATGGCCATCTTGAATTTTGAATACTTTGTGATCCGTGAGTCTGAAGGCAAACTAATGTTCGTCGCAAACGCTCCCTAGAGGACGCTACTGCTGTTTCTACCATTTCTACCAAATCCACAGATGTTATTGCATGTAATATTAGAGGTTTGTTTCCTATTTCTTGATTAAAAAAAACAGTAATATTTGTATTCTTTTAATTTATAATAGCAGCATTTTACCTGAAATAAAATGCATATTAAAATACTTACCTCACTGAAAGCTTTATATTGAGATAGCACTTCCGTTTCCCGTCGAATTACCATCAGTTTCCGTACTTTTATTCACCTTATATCCGGTCCAGTGGCGACACCTGGCAGAAGCGCGGCCATTTTTGTTTTCCTAAGTTTTGACAGCGCCATATTAACTCATTGGCTCAATTATTTCACCAGGCAGAATTTAAAGTGAAAGCTTTCAGTGAGGTAAGTATTTTAATATGCATTTTATTTCAGGTAAAATGCTGCTATTAAACTACTTGACCGTCACTGAAAGCTTTATATTGAGACCTGTTTGTTATCGCCTGGTGATCGCCACGTACATAGATATATACGCCAATGTGACAATTTATGATAAATTTAAATATTAACATTTATCAGATTATATGAAACTGTATAAAGAAACGAGTAAGCTTAAAAATGAATCAAATAATATTATTTGAATCACGCCTTTAATTTCTTCAAGCTTACGAAGCTGCTTTAACATATGTATTAGCTGATCGCTATATTCCTTTGCTTAAAACTCGCGAAGTATATATATATATACTTCTACATATATTTGCTTTGTTAATGACCGGACGCTTCCTTGTGTAGCATTCATTTGTATCTTTGTATATCACAAATAAGGCGTACGAACGCGAGAAAAAGATGTAAAGTTGTTCGATACTGAGTCTTACATTTTACAAGACTGTACTTTTTACTTAAGTACCAAAAATCAGGGTCCCACTTACGATTACCATTATTCGGTACAAGTCACCAATCGGATTGTCTTTAACTACTTTCACCTGTTTTGAACCAAAACAAGGCTAAACTAATCTTCGTCGGTACAAATGCAATGATTCGGGATAATTTGAAGTAGGAACAAGTCATGTGTACCACATGCTGAACCAAATAATACGCAGCATAATTACTGTATGACGTTCAGAACAACATATATGACGAAGTATTTGAAACAGATCATTATGATGTAACGAGTACATTATTGAAGAAAAGGAAATAAGTTAACTTATGGACACAGAATAGTAGGTTACGGACTGATTCTTTAAAAACAATCGACTTCAATATATGTGTTTGCCAAGACAGGTGAGCTTAGGTAATTAGACTTATCATCCATTGGTATATCATGTAAAAACTACTGACTTATTTAAAATAATGGTACTTATTTTAAGATAAATCACGAGTTAAAAATAAGTCTCTCAAAAATCGTGTTAGTTCAGAGCAGAGTCCACAACTTGCGGGATTATTCCGATAAATATTCTTATTCCTAGACTAATGCAACCACGCAAGCCAGCGTTTCCGAGCCATCTCATAGCTGTTTAAGACAGAGCTGTCGCTCTTTGTAGAATATGTTGAAAAGCGTAGTGCTAGCATATCGTGCCGTGTTCTTCAACTATACTTCCCAAGCTTTCATATTAGATTGGCGGGAAGTGATTGCAAGGTCGATTGCAGTGAATTCATAATTATTGTTAGAAGTAGGGAGTGGTTGATACAATCCCACGGAATGACAAAAATGTTGAAACCGATCAACTTCTGAAGTTTACGTTTTTACAACGAAATTCTCTGGTATAGTTTTTATATTGTTGCTGGGTTGCCGTGATAAATTATGCTATTCCGAAGTTCAGACCAGATTTTATGAAATTCATTTGCCATCCTGGAATCTATAATTGATTGTAATTTTTCTTTTGTTTTTCAGTTCTTAGATCTGAGTCATTTATATGTATTACTTAATACTAAATAAAGATTTAGCTATTTATAAGATTTACATGAGGTGTGCATGTACTATGCGTAGGGTTTGAAGTATATTTATTCCAGACAGTCGTGGGAAGGTTAAAAAGCGTAAGTTTAATATTAAGAACAGTTTTCAGTAATTTTTACTAAAATAACATAAAGGGGATAATTGCATACAATGATCTTCAAAACCTTTCAAGAATTTGGTAGATCGTGCAATCTTTCTTCAGTAACTAGCACCACTTATATATCAAAATGATCATGTTGGCCACCTCAGACACCACATACACGACATTTCTAATATTGCAAGTTTCTCTCATTACGCGATCAAAAGAGTGAGCAACCCATTTGGTTTACTTTTGTTATTTTCAAGAGAAAATATGTTATCTTCTATTTATCTGGCAGATAGTCTTTAAATTGCAGAAAACTTAGAATTCTTTACATATTTATAGTGTACTGCACTTGAGATTGGAGTTTGATATATATTGGATTTAGATAAACAAGCTTTTGAATGGCATGCGATACCATTAAATTTATTTAAGAATTATTTATGGAGCTCCCAATTTATCAACTTACCTGCACTAAATTTTTTCAAACATTAATTGTTTCGATATTCCTTTTTCTTTTGAAATGTATTATATATTACGGTAGAACAACCGTAGTGATCGAGTCAACACTTCACACCAATTAACCTAGCCTTATAATGGGCATTGAAAGGCTTGTGTTATGGGCTAACGCCTAGAAATGCATAATGATGATGCATAGATTAGAATTTATTAGATTAGATTTTGAATTCATATTTGTTAACAACCAAAACTTAGGCACAGATGCTCGTTTTTATCATACAATGATTTGCCCCACCGGGGTGAACCCAAGACCTCGGAGTATGCGACACCTTAAAAACCACGTACATTGCACTTCCCAACGGGGTACGTCAACATTCGATGTTCGATCTTTATAGTCTATTAAGAGGGTAGTTTATAGCCGATACTTATGTGTGTACGCAAGCCATGAGCGGGTATGTTGCGTTGCGTTGATGTATGGATTTCCACGCGATGGAAGTAATGAATTATGTCAAGCGACATTTATTATATTTTCAATTTACTTATTTTTAATGTTTCGAATCTTTACACTTTTACAGACCCCATGGTCACAAAAATAAATTATGAATCACGAATAGACTACATATTAAATTATGCATAATTTGCTCCACTCGAGTGTCGTATGTTACCGGTGCTTACATAATAGTACGAACTCCATAAGCGAACATGTTCTAAGGAGAACACATATTGATATTCACGTAATGGAAATAATATATTATGTGTGATATGACCCCACAAGGGCGATTATAAAATTTATGAGGATATTTCTCTATCAACGATGTTTTGTTACTGATACTTATTCATAATGAGTTCCATACGGAGGAAGCAAATTATACATAATATGCCCCCGCGAGGGGCGGTCATCAGAGTTTTGGTAATATGCACGCCGCGAAGGTGGTTTGCTACCGGTACTCGTATATGTAAGCAAGGCATTAGAGGTATTTCATAAGGTTTCACGTAGTGGAAACAAATTGTATATAATATGCACCCCGCGAGGGTGATTTGCTACCGGTACCCGTATATGTAGGCAAGGCATTAGAGGCATTTCATAAGGTTCCACCTAGTGGAAACTAATTGTACATAATATTCACCCCGCGAGGGTGATTTGCCACCGGTACTCGTATATGTAGGCAAGGCATTAGAGGCATTTAATAAGATTCCACGTAGTGGAAACAAATTATATATAATATGCACCCCGCGAGGGTGATTTGCCACCGGTACTCATATGTGTAGGTACGCCATGGGAGGGCATGTCCTGACACGCCTTGGGCTTCATGAGATGAAGCTTATGAATATCACTTGCCTCTGCGCTAGTTGCTCATTAGGTTGATGAAATGTCAATCACTTAAATCCATGACAAATACTTACTTAATACGATAAAAACAACCTCATAGATGGTGCTTCATCACAGAGATCACTAACTTCTTGCAGTGCTTTAGTTTTTACTTTTTAGCTTTGTGCTAGCTGTAAAAGACCTAAGAAACGATTCTGTTATCTTATCACTTTCGTTATTAAAATTAACTGAGCAGGTGCCTTCCCGCAATGATTCATTTTTATTTTAGAAATATACAATTGCTGAAAGAAAATTAATGTCAGGAACGTGATATATCATAAATTATCATCATACTTCTTTACCTCGTTGTTTGTTTCCAGGTTGATAAAGCCTGGACTATGATTATAATTTTTAATTTACGTCAGCATATCATTTAAAATAAACGTTGAATGTCTTTCGAACAGAGCGTTCCTTTATCCTAGTTTAGTCACACGACTCATATGAGAATTTTTATTACGTGTATTGGTCAGTAAAAATGTTAGAACTTTTTATTCATAAGCCTTTAGATATTGATAGCTGGCCATGTTCAGAAAACGGCATATCGACATTAGAAATACCTTATTAAGATTGTACATAGTTCACTTACCCCTCGAACAATATTTTAATAAAAGGGCTGGAATATCAAGCTCGCTTATTTTTCTTGAGTCAGCGATGTCACTTTCGTTATACCAGAAGACGACAAATTCAACCAATTTTTACTGCAGCTGTTCGAAGAACAATAATGACTAGATCCACACATCTTGCTGTTTTTGCCAATAATGCCAGTCAGTCGGCGGCTGAAAAGTCAATATTGACCGATATTCCTTCACTCTAAACTGTAAAACAATTTAATTAAGTATTTTGTAATACATTTACCAATTTACTTTCACATTTACTTATACGGAAACATTAATTGAGTACCAAGAGAAAACACTCTTAAAATAGTTTTTATGATAAACGACCAAGACAGACGTAAAGTATTGCAAAATTTACTTTAATGTAGGTACTTTAATTTTTTAAACAAAACGCACCTTGAATTGCCGTTAAGTTTTACTCACGGCTTATTATTACTTTTTCAAACAAGCGTATTGCACAATTTAACATATTTGTTTTAAATATCCCTATCACAAGGGCTGCAAAAACTATCAAAAAGAATAATAGTTTTACTTACGATTCCTTCACTTTTGACACGTAAAGTACCTATTTGGAATAACACGAACGGCAAAAACCGTTAAAAATAAAATAGTTTTACTTACAGTTTTATCACTTAATAAGAATAAAACCATTAAAATCTCACAACGATCGCTCAGATTGAGGACGTGTTGCTTCGACGGGAGTCAGAACGCCAATGAGTTAATATGGCGCTGTCAAAACTTAGGAAAACAAAAATGGCCGCGCTTCTGCCAGGTGTCGCCACTGGACCGGATATAAGGTGAATAAAAGTACGGAAACTGATGGTAATTCGACGGGAAACGGAAGTGCTATCTCAATATAAAGCTTTCAGTGACGGTCAAGTAGTTTAATAGCTTGTCTATGTTAAAAAAACTGAAACAAAATCTAGACGACGCTCGAGGCTGGGGTCCTTAATTCCTTTAGTTGTGATTGAATTTCGGGATAGTTTGGGGGGAGGCTCCCCCCCCCCCCCCGACTCCCCCAACCCCAAAAAAGATTTTTGGCGGAAACGCAGTTTTTTTTAATCAAACTAACCTAAAAATTCTTTAAATCTGTTAAATGTAGTGAAATTTCAGGGGGATAAGTGTTAGCGAGGAACCCTCAGAGGGAGGGGTAAGGCCCCTCCAGCCCCCCCCTCCCCTTACCGCGGCTACATTTTTTTACAGATATGTTAATTATAAAAAATGAGAGGGGTTTTGATCGTAAAGCTGTACTTCCAGGGCCCAAGAGGTGATACTTGATTTTTTTTGTAGAAAAGGTCTCTATTAACGAATTTTTCTCTCTGGCGTTTCGCCACTGCCGCGGCAAGCTCGCTTTGCTCGCTCGGCTCGCGCGTAATGGTCACAACACTAACCTAACCTAGTGTGAAGTTTCACCGCTAAGTAAGACGTCATAATAGTCAGACGATGTAAATATCAACAGGAGTACGAAAACGCTCTCAACTACGAGGAGCACAAAAACTGCCTGAGGGATCTCAAAACAAACACAAAATCTGTCATTTTGACAATAGTACCAACATAGTAAACATATTTTTGCACAGACTACGAGAAACATGGTATTTTGCATGAAAAAATGGCAGCACTGTTCAAAATGGCTGTCAAAATTGATGTTTTACCTACAAAAATATTAATTTTCAATATTTTTTTTCTACAGTTCTATTCCTTTCCGCCAAAAAAGATTTCGTGTACGTGTTTCTAATAATTAATACTTTTTTTGACAGAAATTTCAGCTCGCTACTCAACCACAGCTTATGGAAAGCTGCGCCGAGGCGGGCCTTACCTGTGGTCTTACTACGCAAATAAATTAATAAAATCATAATGTTATACCTACAATTAAAAATATGGAATAAGTATTTACGTACTATTTTCCATTTATCAGCACCACTGATGATAATTTGGAATTCGCAAAAATCGCAAAGATCAGCACCACATTTTTGAAGTTATACTTCTTTAGGCGCGTTATGAAAAAATTATGAGAGTGAAATTTTAAGATGCGCGCGCATCACTGTAACACAAAAAATTAACAGCATGAAGTTGGTCGCATTAGCGACCAACTTCATGCTGTTACTTTTGTGTTTACCGCACATTAAGAAAATCTACCAACAAAATAGAAATAGAATCTCTATTTTGTGGGTGCTAACGACTGCATTGTGAAGGCCTATCAAAAGTATTTATTAATCTGGAACAACGGAACCAAAGCGCGATTCAGGAGACTACAGCGCCATCTCTTGACCATTGGTGTAGTAGAACCAAAAACCACATCTTTATTTTTTGTAATAAAGTAACAGTTATAGGTATTCATATTTATAATATTTATCCACATGTTTCTAGTTTGTATATTCGGAATACGTGTTTGAGTTTCATACAAGTGCAATTCACATATGTTCTAATAAATTATATTCAGTAGCGATTTTAATTGAATATTTTGATTATTTATTTATTTTTTCAAATTAAAACTGAACTTTATTGACTGTGTCCTTTTCCAGACTTTTTATTAATTTATTGTAATTAATTATTTGCATGCAATTAAAAACTAATTTTAAACGATGCCAAAGAAGGATTACTTCTCACGCGCCTACATAAGTACACGCACCCTTTTTTTTTGACTACACGCAATTCCGAATGCGCTGTTAGCAGGCAAAATATAGCAGGTACGGACCAAATATAAATTAATATTTTTTCTCATAATATATATTTAAAAATGAATAAAACGAAACACAATTTACGGACACACAAACTTATAATAAGTTTTTTTCCTTCCGAGTGATATATTTGGCCGAAGTCGAGGAAAAAAATTGTGTGTTGATATTTTACATTAAACTTTTTACAATAGTCAATTTCAGAAGTGCATAAATATATCATTAGGAATGTTGATAAATTATGTATTTATTATTATCAGACTATTATCATTTTTTCAAATCAACATTGGTGTTGATTCTGGCATGATTCTCTAAAATTAAAACTAATTTAATATTAGTCTCTCCTTTTCATTCTGTATAGATAATGACAAGGATGCACTGTTGTCAAAGGACAATGGCGAACTCCCATACAAATTTTTGTTGACATTTTTTTTGCGTCTATTAATGAATTGCATCTTAAATTATACAGTTTAGATTCTCGATTTGATTCGTCTTATTTCTATTATTATAGGAAGTCTGGATTTATAGATATTCTACTTTGAAGTTGGAGGTTATGTCATACCAAGTAATACAAAAACGAATTATTAAAGTATTTTCAAGAGTATTTTTATATTAAAATAAAAATACATGAACGGAACTATAAAAGTAAACGGTTCCCGTAGATTAGTGATGAAAAAAAATATATAATGATCAGTGGGCGTAGGTACTTACTGACCAACTGCGTCAAAATACTTAATAATACTAAACAGACCAGGGTTATTTAGTTCAAATACAATGTCTGTGCTGTAAGAAGTACTTAACAATTTGAAAATGACCACAGCAATAACAAAGTATAAAAAAGGATTTCTAATAGTGTACTGGTGGGATATTAATTAAATATGAAACACTTTTATATATTTTTTATTCCATATCTTTGATCACAATATCGTAGATACAATGAAATAAAATCCACAGTATGGGACGGAATCGTGTCCAAAATCCACAGCAAGAAGTCGTCCGAAATATCAGATTCGGAAGTCTTAGGCAAGCACTACTCAACAGTCGCAGGGAAGACTTCGAGAGTCCAAATGCCAAATGCAGTCCAAGTCACATAAAAACACAAATCACAAAAAAAAACACAATGCGCCGATTTAAATCGTTGCAATACGCATGCACTTAAGCACAAGCAACGATAATGTTAACAATGGTGTCGATTCTGGCGTGATTCTCTAAACTTAAAACTAAATTAAACATCAGTCTCTCCTTTTACATACATTGTTGTCAAATTTAAGTTTAGGTTTAGAGAATCGTGTCAGAATTGACACCTTAATCAACAACAATTCGATGACAAGCATGACAGTGACAGTTATAGTTTTTTGCGTTAGAATTGTCGCCATACCCTTTTTGTATTGTGGAGATTATTTATTATGGTTTCAGTTTATTATTGAAAAATAATGTTTCCCGATATTTTTGGTAGATAATTAAATACAGTTTAATCGTAAAGCGATGCAAAACATACGAATAACATATTTAAAGTTGATTTCATCACTAAAATCACTTAAAATAAATGGCTCAAAAGCCATGATGCCAAGCCACAATAAAAATAAAAAATAAATAGTCAATTGTGTTTCCCTTTGATAAGTTTTTAATTCCAGACTTAGACAACCCTCCTGATTTGTTTAATAAATCTTTTGAGATTATTTTATTAACGTCAATCCGTCATCTTTGACAAAGTTGCGCGACATAGGATGCGCACCAAAAACGTAACGAGGTCATTCATCGATAGATTTTACTCCTCACATTTTTCTCATACCGAGCCCCTTATATATGCAAATCGATTCTTAAGGAATAAACTCCAAAAACACAATCCTGCGCCTCCAATGCCCTATATATTTACCTTAAAACAGGGGGACAATGTCAGTGCAACCATCGCGGTCACATATAATCGAGGTTTTGTATACCGGAATAGCAAACTTAGCACTAAAACTATTAGGAATAAAATTGTAAATTCCTATATAGGTAATTATATTCTATATTACTTTTTTCGCGTCACTACACAACATGACAGATATATTTCTGTCTTAATTTGCCAATGCAAGTGTTTTGATTTAGAAAAATGAATATGTTGAGGATAACTTAAAATGAAAAATCCTATTACAGTGAAAAAACAGTATGTACTTATTTATAATCATCAGTTATTATAACATAATATTTCATTAAACAAATGTTATTATTGGTGTAGATTGTGTCAATTCTGAAATGATTATCTAAAATTAAATTAGCCGTCAGTCTTTCCTTTTCATTCTATATAGAGAATGACAAGGGTATACTATTGTCAAATTTAAGTTTTGGTTTAGAGAATCATGCCTTAATAACAATTTTAATTACATGGAATGGATGAGCGTAAAGTTATGGAATAGTATACCCTTTGCTTTTTTGGTGATAATTAAAACAACAAAGGCAAGTAGTAGGGTAATCTATGCTTTCAATAACATTTTAGTTCATAGACCAATGATTTCACTTTGTTTGGTTTGTTCACCGTAGCGAGATTCTTTGTCCTAGTTTTAGGTAAGAGATGCATTTACTTTTTAATAAGGGTATATGTTAGGGAAGAAGATTTTAATTTACAGCTTTAAAAACCAAAAAATTAAAATATCCCTATTCTTGCAATGGTGTCGAGTCTGTCATGAGTCTCATAAACTTTAAATTGAAAACATCAATCTCTCCTTTTCATTCAGTATAGAGATTGACAAGGATACATTGGTGTAGATTCTGGCGTGATTATTTAAACTTAAAACTAAATTTAACATAAGTCTCTCATTTTTCATTCTGCATAGAGAATGACAAGGATACACTATTGTCAAATTTAAGTTTATGGCTTAGATTTAGAGAATCGTTCCAGAATCGACACCATTGTTGTTTTTTTAAGCTTAGAGAACTATGCCAGAATCGACACCATTAACTAGCTCCCTTTAATAGTCCATGCTTCTATGTTCAAAAGTGTCACTTACGTCACATGAATGTGTCAATGCTAGTGATGTCTATGAATCGATACTAAATCTACCAAAGTGATACGACAATATCTTTATCATCTATTTTTTTTAATGGCTGTTGGTCTTCCAAAAAATAATTGAATAAATCATATCTTATGCTATTAAAAAAAGAAAAAGAACTTCATTATTAGTTCATTTGTGTTTTTGGTTGTGGCTACCAAGGAGTTTATACCAGATAGAGTGTATCTATGAACTTCAAAACCGGTTCTAATTTTTTGGAGAAAGGTAGTAGTAGAGTGTGCGATGGTGCCTCATTTATACATTAAGTCGGGCAGACGTATTAAAATCATAAATATCCCCATTTTAGGTTTTAAAATCCGACATTTAACTCTTGTTACACTATAAAAAATAACATTGTGGATATGAATAGTATAAAAAACCATTTTTATGCCTAGCTTACACTAATACATAACAACTACATAGTACTGGTTGAAAACTTGCCTTCCTACCGTAATCTTTGTCAAACTTTACGAGTACCTAAATATAGAAAATTGTTTAATACACCAAACATGGTCGGTATTTTTTGGCTGGCATTAGAATACAGACAAATTTTTTTAGATATCACGTTCATTCCTTGATGCTGGAACTAACACTTTTACCCTTAACTTATGGGTATTATAAAATGGCAACACAGAGACCGTATGTGAGACTGACGGTCTCAAAATGGTGTGTTGTGTGAGTAGGTGTGAATGCGGTGTCCACGCGGTGGCCTGATTATAGCGATTAAAGCTTGGTATTAGTTGTCTATTTGTTGCGGTTTTGGATATTTTTGAAAAATATGGTATTAATATGGTAAAATATGTGGAAAAGTGTTTCCAACAAGTTGATTTCACGACGTCGAAAGATAATAATAAAATACGTCTTATGAATGTAATTCTAGCATATCTTTCTTAGAGATGTAACGACTCGACTTTTCAAACCGGTATGAGCATGGACCGAGTTGAATCGGTTAACGTCTTCGTAAACCGGTTCTACCGTGGCATTCGTTCGTATCGAGCTGCGCGCATACGCGCCTGTCAATTCTTGTTTATACCGCCATCCACAAATCGCGTGCGGCTCCTGACGTGCTTTACCGACCCTAATAAAACTTGACCGACCAATACGAACCGACTTACAGCAGCGGATACGGTTAGCGTGCATCGTCAATTTAAATACAACAGCCATAACCGACTTACCGACCGCACCAAAATGAAACGGACACTGGTAGATTTGACTGACTTGACGGTGTAATTTTGTTTTCATTATTATGTAATATGCGACGTAATTGCCCAGCTTCTAAAAAAATAGACCAAATATTATTCCTAAATAGTTGTAAGAAAACTTTTAATTAAGTTGTTTGTACCAAATTAAGTTTCTACGACTCAAATGATTTTACAAAAATAAATTACGTATTTATTATATTATTGATTATTAAAATTGTATTTTATTCTCAAAGTTAAGAAGTACGGTTTTATGTAATTAATAGAGTTTATATATTTTTTTTGTAATTTTTTAAACACGGTATTACATAGATATTTGTTTATTTTTATTTTGACATTTTTAATTCTGATTATTATTATTTGTTTTCATATTTTATTTGTTATTTTTCAATTACCTTTAAATATTTGCACGATGTAATATCAACAAAATATTGTAGAATTAAAAAAAAATAGCACCTGTTGTTTCGTAAGTTTCATTCGTCATCTCGTCAAACGGTTCAAACCGATTCAAACCGCGGTTTACTGAAAATTTGGCGGTTCGGTTCGGAAACCGATTTGCATGTATTACTAACCGATCAAATCCGGTTTGTCAAAATTCAAGATCGTAACATCACTAATCTTTCTGACAAAATTTCTACCATGTTTCCATATTCTCTATCACAAGGAATAGAATGTAATGCTTTGCACGAAAAAGAAATTGCTATTAAAAATGGTTTTCTAAACATGCGAATGAAACATCACGTAACATGTAATACCGTAATATATTTGAGATCAAAATCGACTACGCGCCAAAAACTGCATTAAACCATATTATTCAGCAACATAGAATCCTTTTGCTTGGTCCGCTTGTTGCCAGTTGAATTCTTGTGTACAAAATGATCTCATATGTTTTTATTAACTTTTGTGTAACATTATAATGAATAAACAATTATATATTATTAAGACATATTTTGTTTTATTCGTATCAATTATTACCTGCAACCTAATTATTCTATAATCAAGAAATTATATTTATTTATTGCATAAAATAGTTTACAACTGCTGGACTTAATGCCGTATGTGTGCAATGAGCACGAATATTTGATCCTGAGGCTTGAATATTTTCTATGTAATAAGTGATTAATATATTATTTGATAAATATATTGCCAACTAATAACTGTGACACGAGCCTGATTTCAGCTTACTTGGGTTTAGTTGGATTTCTGTAAGTTTTTCCATTAATATCGATAAAATTATGCTATGTTAAAATCCGGAACACCTATTCTAACTTCAGACTTACATAACATTCATTCATATCAGGTCAGTTTGCATTGCCCTCTTGTTTTCTTTAATCTGAGGTTGCATACCTACATCCATTCACCCATAACTTCAATAATATATAATAGGAAAATCCCTGAATTAGACGTATGACTGGTCATCGTACGTAGAACGAGACAAACTTCCACAGGTTAAACCACTCACCAGGGGCGTCTTTCCCATGGGAGAGCTGGGTGCGACCGCACCAGGGCGCCGGGCCCTGGTGAGCGCCAGCCAGGCCGGGCGTTCAACATCTAAATGAATCTGGTGGTAGATAGTACGTACCTACCTACTTACATTACTCAATTACAATTTTATAAATATTACTTTGAATAAATGTTTAAAAACAAAATTAAAACTTACAATTTAAGTACATACAGTCAGTTTTAATAATTGTTTACGTTTTTCTAGTAAACTCTGTCCAACGATAATACACGTACATACGTATGCTTGCTTATTTATGTGATTTATTACTTCTATATTTTTGTAGCAGTCTATACAATGCAAAATGGGTGCGTGTACTTATGTAGGCGCGTGAGAAGTTATCCTTCTTTGGCATCGTTTAAAATTAGTTTTTAATTGCATGCAAATAATTAATTACAATAAATTAATAAAAAGTCTGGAAAAGGACACAGTCAATAAAGTTCAGTTTTAATTTGAAAAAATAAATAAATAATCAAAATATTCAATTAAAATCGCTACTGAATATAATTTATTAGAACATATTTGCACTTGTATGAAACTCATACACGTATTCCGAATATACAAACTAGAAACATGTGGATAAATATTATAAATATGAATACCTATAACTGTTACTTTATTACAAAAAATAAAGATGTGGTTTTTGGTTCTACTACACCAATGGTCAAGAGATGGCGCTGTAGTCTCCTGAATCGCGCTTTGGTTCCGTTGTTCCAGATTAATAAATAATTTTGATAGGCCTTCACAATGCAGTCGTTAGCACCCACTAAATAGAGATTCTATTTCTATTTTGTTGGTAGATTTTCTTAATGTGCGGTAAACACAAAAGTAACAGCATGAAGTTCATGCTGTTAAAATTTTGTGTTACAGTGATGCGCGCGCATCTTAAAATTTCACTCTCATCATTTTTTCATAACGCGCCTAAAGAAGTATAACTTCAAAAATATTTTTTTTTGAAAAAGGGGTCGCATTGTTGCCTTTCGCACCCGGGCGCCGCATATGATTAAGACGTCCCTGCCTCTGACTCGGACCGAATTTGGAATTCGAAGTGATCAATCCCTATAGGTATAAACTCCTTGGTGGCGGCTACTCACCACCATCATATGACCACCACAGAGGACAAAAAACTAATGATTATAAACCTAGTGCTATTGTTCTTATAAGTAAAATCCGATCATGAGTTGTCGCGAGATGCATCCGTTTTACCAATAGTTCAATATCAATATTTTCATGGTTACAACAATCTTCTGACAATCTGATATTGTTCATAAAAAATATAGCTTATTTTGTATGTTCTGTTTTTTATGGTGTTTTATTATTCAGAAATAATGTAAAATATTTACGTTGTTTAATTATTGCCAAGTAGTGAATTCTGTGGTAGATGATAGAAATACATATTTATATATTAAAATGATCGTCCAATAATGTATTTTATTTTCTAAATGTATTTTTACATCGTCTTTGATTGATTTACTGAGTAGACTTGGAGCTTTATATGGGATACTAGCCATGTGATCAGCTTTACTACGCTACAAACAGGTGACTAAACTCGCACTATAGCCAGGCGTGCTTGTAGCTGTGCGATCAATATCATTTATCTTTGTCGTGAGCATCTATGGCTGCGGTTTTTAACTCTCCGTAGAGCACTAGACAGTTGTTGATATTGTCTTTATTGAACATACTTAACTAGCTTCGACTTCATTGAGATTAAATGAATAAAAAAATATGTACAACTTTTGTCAACTGATATTGATTACTCAGTTTCAAACTGAGCCAATTTCGACAATATTAATAGTTACGGGAATTTAAATCCCCGCATTTGGGAACAAAAGGCAGTGGCACTGCCGTTGCGTCAACTTGTAGTCTGATTGGCTAGTTGACTCGTATAAAAAACTGGCCAAGTGCAAGCCGGACTTCTGCACGAAGGGTTCCGATCATTATTTAAACAACATTAGACACTAATATCGGCAATGTTATGTTGACAGAGTGAAAAAACCATTTACCCAAAACTTTATGATGATGAAAATTGTAAAGGCGAAAATGGAACAATGCTCTTATTCGTAACAAGTATGTAATATTCGCCATTACACGCTTTGTTTTTTTCATGGTTCTAAAGGTATGCACTTTCGTATTAATTCAATCAGTCAGTTTTACTATAACACTATGTTGCAGTAAACGGCTTTTACGACCTTTCTACAAAACATTGACGATTTATTATGCTTTCGAGCAAAAAACGGCAAAAAGTCGCGTCTGTTGTATTGGAGCGTCCTTCAATATTTATTATATTCTGTTTTTAATATTTGTTGTAACACCGGCAATATAAATACATTATCTGTAAAAAGCTAAATTATCTAACTATCATGCTTCATGAGATACAGCCTGGTGGTAAAAGCTTTGTAATGGGGTTCCTTGGGTACAGAATAGGGTTTCAGGTCATTGCAAATATGTTTTTGTAATTTCTAATGACTGATGACAGTTTTATCAGATTATCAGTTAAGTTTAAGTGTACCTATTTAAAGAATATTGTAACCACTTATTGTTAAATGGTTACAATATTATGATTTAAGTATTTATGTCACAAAATATCACTTGTAACTTAAAACCGTAAAGAACATTTTTGTATTCCCATTGATAAATTAAATGGAAGCTTAATATATTTTTCTGGTTAATCACCAAAAGAGACCTCAATCATTTACTTGGGCTCTTCTAGTGAATCTATATCCAGGTGCCATATCGATATTTAACAATCGAATATCATGGCATCACTATAGTTTGGTTGGCCCCACCGCACAGCACAGAGTACATTCATGTACATTCTCGTAATGGCTGCCACGCTAAAAGTGTACCTAGCTTATTGGTTATGTCATGTTTATAAAATCAAAAGTTCGTAAGTGCAAACCGAATATTTCAACTATTGTTTCGAACAATGATCTTATGAAAGTATTATAATCACCATCTCCATGAATAGTTTCCTCTTTCATGTTTCCTTTTTTGGCAATTAAATTATGGACTCGGTATTTGTGTACTGTATGCAATAAAAACTTAATCTATGCCCCGTGAAAAGTGTTCGCAAGAGCCATATTGAGTGCCAAGTGGTTTGTCGCGAGATAAAATGACGGATACGCGTTCGTCATCGGCCCTGTTCAAACGGGCCGAGCAACTCAAGCGATGGGAGGAATCCGACACCAACAAACAGTCACCGACACCGAAGCGCGCTTCGAGAATCCAGTTTTCGTCTGGGATAATTTTCCTGGCAGCATGCACTTCAGGAGACAAGGACGAGGTACTGCGATTGTTGAAGATGGGCGCCGACATCAACACCGCAAACGTGGACGGCCTTACAGCTCTCCATCAGGTTGGTAACTCACTCACTTAGTACTCTGACAAAAATAATAAAGTAAACTAAAAATATACAAGGCAAATCTTCAGTACATAGTTATTGTACCAGCAAAAACATGTTCAGTATTGGTGTGACATATTTTATCAGTACCGTTCCTCTGTGCTCTCATCTTACATTATCATCTCATATCGAGAATTCATTGTTGTGTTGAGGTTACCTCTGATGGGAAAGATGGATGAACCTTATTTTCATTAACAATATATCACTGATTGACATAATTTGTAACTCATAGCAGTAGATATGGTTACGGTACTTAATGTTTGATAGATTTGTAGTTTTGTCATTTTTACAAATATTTTTTTGACATTAAATGCGAGATAACTACTTGAAGTATTATAAAGTGTATATTATGATAATGTGATGAAGTTTAACTCTGGTAGCTGAATTTTGGACAGCAAGAGATAATCATTACATTTGTTGGCAATTATCTTTGTATTCTACCCAATCATCATGTTTCATTTATTCTGAAAACAAAATATTTATTACAGTTTTTTTTAAAACCTGTGAAAAGCAGTTTGCAAAACAGCTATTTTGTACATTATCAATGTTCTACCTCTGAAAGTTCAGGAATGTTGTTTGATATAGGGTTAAAAGGATTTATCAATAACAAAATTAATTAAAATTTTGTATATAGGAAATGATTTCAATTGAACCAAATTATTAAATTATTTAAGTTATAAGTTTTGTGTTTTTTATTGAACACTACAGAAACACTGACAATTTCTTTAAGATATGTTTTCCTTAGAATTCCTTATAATCCTTATAATTTATATTTCTATTACTTTTATTATAAAAAGATAATAATAATAATAGAAATATAAATTTTGTGAGTGTTATTTTAGCTAGGTAGTACAAATATAGCTAGCCTTTCTTTTGGGTTGCGTAAGTCAGAGGTTGTGCTTGTTATTCCTAGGGAGTTTAAAAATATGGAAAGTAAAATTCAGTGAAAACTTACACCTAACATTATATTTATTTATTTTAATGGCATAAAAAATTTGAAAACAATGTCATAAACATTCTTAACAGAAATAGAAACCAACTTCATAAAAACAAAACCACTAAAAAGTAGGAAATAATTTACTTATATCTAAAGTTAAATCAACATTTAGTGTCAGTGTTGGCTAAGCGTGACACCCAATTGGTAAATGGTATCTCAGATACATTTGAGGTGTTTATCTGTTACATATTTTTGTTATCGTTGATCTCCTCAAAATCCTCTTAGTCAATTTCGATAAAATTTATTTATATATGGCCTACCAAACAAAAAGGACTCAACAAAATCAATTTATAATTAGCTGAATGACCATGTTGAATTGAGAACCTCCTCCTGTTTATGTCAGTTGAAAAGATGCAATCTTAATAAAAAATAGATGTCATCCAAAATTTGCCAATATTATCCAAACCTGTAAAACACCACACAGTGGTTGTGATAAAGAAGTCCATAACAACAAATTAACAAAAAAACTCCATGTTCACAGGATATGTCAAATACAATGATACCTAGTGTGAGTTTGTAGTGTGTGCACACACCTAACCTTTAATGTAACCTAGTAAGTGTTGATATCAACTGTGACATCACATGCAGTGTTCCAAATTAGAGACCTTTAATATTCCCATGTAGGTTGGCTATTCTTTTGTATAATTTTTTTAGACACATTATACCTATTTCCCTGGATTCCATTATCAGATCCCGACTTGGTACCAATGGGACCAACTAGGAAGTGCACTCTTTCAAATAAAAAAAGAATTTTGGAAATCGGTCCACAATTGACGGAGATATCAGTGAACATAAATTTAAATAAAAATATGCAGTTGAACATAGAACCTCCTCCTTTTTTGAAGTCGCTTAAAATGAGGACTTATTGTCATATATATGACGACCTCCATGGTCGAGTGGTTTATTTGGTCGGGTTTCCCGGTTGGGGCAGATGTTTGTGTGATGAATACGAGCATATGTACTGCAGTCATGGATGTTTAATATGTATTTCTATATAAATATACTTATATATGTACTGTATATGTATTCTATCTGTTACCCTAGTATCCCATAACACAAGCCTTACAGTGCTTACTTTGGGGCTAGGCTAATTGGTGTGTGTTGGATTTTTTTTATTTTTATTTTTTAGATAACATAACTCATTTTTACCATCTCTAAATTGTGTAAATGAAAGTCATTAACTTCTAAGCCATACTGAATTTAGACATGGTTTAAACTGTTTTTTGTAAATTTCTTCTGGAAGGTTAATTGTATGTAATGCGTTCATACTAAAAATCTTTTAAGAATATCAGGGTAAATTAGAGGTCAGATCAGAGATGTAATGGGAGTTCGTAACCATTACTGAAAGTGAGTGACTGTCAATAAATAAATAAAATAAAAAACCTTTTATTTAGAATTGTTTGGATATCCAAATATGAACATTCCTTCAATACATTACACACATATAATTTTCCTGTGACATTCACATAAATATAATATCCGTATGTGAAACTATCCCAAACTATTGAACAACCCGAAATGATTTCATATCCATCACTAAAAGTTTACCTTTTATTTACCATATTCAAAATTCAATATTCATTTATTCCGTTTAGGCTTTTACAATGACATGTAAAAGTCGAAAGCTACGCCCTAGCTTCGCAAATCTACGGCTAGTACAGGCAATCTGTAGGTTCAGTGGTGAAAAAAAAACCTAAAGGGTAAGTCTTGTTTTTTCTGTTGCCAAATGACGTCAGTAAGCCACCTCGGCGATGGGCATGTTCAACTCGTACGCGTTTTTTGAAAAACTCAAAAATTTTTTGAAACGCATTTTTCTTGTTTTGTATGCATTTTAGAAACTTTTTTTTTTACCATAATTGTAGACGGCGTTGAGTACTACAATTTATGTCATTGTTGCAATCTCGTACAACAAAAAATGCGCATTGTAGGTGGCGCTAAAGTCTCAAAAAAGTGTTTTTTCACTTTTTCACCCTGAAAATATCATTTTAATGGAAAACTTTAAATGGCAAAGTTGTTTCGTACATAATTACCAACAACTTTTGTATAAACAATTTTTTTGTATTACTTACCGTTTTCAAGTTATAAATTGCGCAGGTATGAAAAATCCAATAGAGCGGTTTTGGGCAGTTCGTACACATGTGCAGTGCACATTTCAATGTATGTTTTTACTATTTTTTTTTCAATCATGAAAAAAAAAAAAAAACTATTTATTTTTTATTTTTTTTCATTTTTTTTTGTTTTTCAATCATGAAATACAATAAAAAATAGTAAAACGTACATTGAAATGTGCACTGCAAATGTACTAGAGAATAATGCCATAGGATACAATTATGAAGGTAACTGAAGTATACAGTCCTAGCAGTGTCTACATCAGAAAGTTGCTTCATATTTCGTATGGCATACGCCGCTGAACTAAGTTTACCAGCTAAAAGTGAAAAATGAGGATTCCATTCCAATTTTATGTCAATAGTTATATGTAAAAATAACTTAGATTCAACTAAAGCTAGCTTTTCATTATTAAGTTTAATTTCAACTGGTTTGCTTCTAACATTTGGTAAAGCCAATTTTATGTGTTTAGTTTTATTATCATTTAGTTTTAAATAATTTAGATTAAAACAATGCAAAAAACTTGTGAGAGAGCAGCATTTACGTCGTCATAGTTATTCTTGTTCCCTAAATTATAAAGATGTGTCATCAGCAAACAATACAATCAATCTCACAGAATTTCTCCACAAAAAATGGCAAATTGCTATATACAGTAAAAATACGAACGGACCTAAAATAGAACCATGGGGAACGCCCATTGACACATGAGATCCAGATGACTTGACACCATTTGCCTCTTTAGTCTGAACTCTAGAACTGAAATACTACAATAGCAATTTTTGGGCTGCGCCTTTGACTCCGTAGTGGCTCAATTTCATCACCAGCATCTGATGATCAACGCAATCAAAAGCTTTATACAAGTGACAGAATACTCCAAAAACATTCTGCGACTCCTCCCAAGCTCCTAATATTTGATCTACCTTACAAAATTTGTTAATCTTGTATACTAATACCCTAAAAGGGTGAAGGCCTCCTCCATTTTCTTCCCCATGAACACAATCACTAAATGATCGACTGTTACTATTTGAATTTGTTATAAATTTCATATAACTCTGATACAATTCCGTTATCTTTAAAGTCATTATGCATATGTTTGAGACTAAGGAAATGTGGTTATTACTCCTGGTCCCACCAACATGTTCCCCTGGTGGGTCCATGGGTATTAGTTTTTCCTTGTCCTACCGTTCTAAATAGTCCTACTCCAGTGAATCTACGGGTAAAGGTTTTCACTTTAAACTGTTGAATAACTGTTGACTTTACTAGCAAAATTAATGAGCATTGACTAAAAAAACTATTCTGATTAAGACCAAAATCATTAAATTACAATGATGATTATAATTAGAATTAGGAGCTAGTAACTGGTAAAATTTCAGTTGGTTTGCCTCTGAAAAAATTAAGATAATTGCTTTTTCAAATTTGTTTTAAGCAGTTAATGGTTTTATTTTATCTAAATTTGAACTTAACCGTGATCTCAACAGGAATTTATATTTTATTTTATTACATTTTTATTTATTAGCAAAAAGATATCTAAAGGCTTCGATCAACAATTCTATAGATAACAGGTCAGCGGGTAAAATCCGTCTCGGTAAATATTGCCTCACTTGAAGCGTGAGATCTTATTTTAAATTAGTTCGATTAATACAAAACGAAGTAACACTCTGGCCAATGACTGGTAAAAATATTTTATTTTGTGGGTCATAAGGTTGATTTCAGATTTTTCTTTTTTCACCTTTATCGTTTTTTTCCAAGTACCAGATATCTATACTAATATCAGAGTTTGTTTGTTTAAACGCGCTAATCTCTGGAACTACTGGTCCGATTTCAATGGTTCTTTCAGTGTTGGGTAGTCCATTTATCGAGGAAGGCTATAGGCTATATTTTTTTTTCAAAATTAGGGATCCGTAATAAAATTGCTATTTTGTAACACAAGGTGTAAAATCGAAAACCTATTTTTGCGTGCGCTGCAAAAACTATTGACAATAGAACAAAATGATGTACTACGGGTTTGTAGATCCCATTAAGACCTACAAAAAAGTCCGCGAAAACATATATCTAGCTATCATGGTTTAATCACAATAACCGATTTTGTGTTCAAAATAATTATTAAATCGTCTGAAGAAAAAAAAACTACGTTAAATATGTATCGTAATATTAATCTTTATCGAAATTAAGCATAATGTTATCAAGAGTATTTATGTAGAAGTAAAATACTTTTTGTTTCATCTCAATCGGATATTTCGTTTAAAAGTTATCACGTGTGTAAGATGTTAAGAGTTGGTAGCTATATATTTTATCTTGGTATTTCCAGGGAAGCGAGAAAAACGCGGGTGAAACCGCGGGGCACGGCTAGTCATTTATAAAAGGAACAAGAGTTCGTTTTATAAGATAAAAGGTCGTATGTGCGAAATAACATTTTGTTATTTGTAACCTTATTCCTTTGTGAGATAGTTGTTATTAGGTTCAACTTAAACTGTTTTAAAACATTTATCTTGTAGTACAGTCAATCTGTCGAAAAAAATATCGTTTCAGTGAAAAAAAAACCTAAAGGGTAAGTCTTGTTTTTTCTGTTGCCAAATGACGTCAGTAAGCCACCTCGGCGATGGGCATGTTCAAATCGTACGCGTTTTTTGAAAAACTCATAAATTTTTTGGAACGCATTTTTCTTGTTTTGTATGCATTTTAGAAACTTTTTTTTTACCATAATTGTAGACGGCGTTGAGTACTACAATTTATGTCATTGTTGCAATCTCGTACAACAAAAAATGCGCATTGTAGGTGGCGTTAAAGTCTCAAAAAAGTGTTTTTTCACTTTTTCACCCTGAAAATATCATTTTAATGGAAAACTTTAAATGGCAAAGTTGTTTCGTACATAATTACCAACAACTTTTGTATAAACATTTTTTTTGTATTTCTTACCGTTTTCAATAGTAAAAACGTACATTGAAATGTGCACTGCAAATGTGTACTTGAACTGCCCAAAACCGCTCTATTGGATTTTTCATACCTGCGCAATTTATAACTTGGAAACGGTAAGTAATACAAAAAAAATGTTTATACAAAAGTTGTTGGTAATTATGTACAAAACAACTTTGCCATTTAAAGTTTTCCATTAAAATGATATTTTCAGGGTGAAAAAGTGAAAAAACACTTTTTTGAGACTTTAGCGCCACCTACAATGCGCATTTTTTGTTGTACGAGATTGCAACAATGACATAAATTGTAGTACTCAACGCCGTCTACAATTATGGTAAAAAAAAAGTTTCTAAAATGCATACAAAACAAGAAAAAATGCGTTTCCAAAAATTTTTGACGGTTTTTTTTGAGTTTTTCAAAAAACGCCTACGAGTTGAACATGCCCATCGCCAAGGTGGCTTACTGACGTCATTTGGCAACAGAAAAAACAAGATTTACCCTTTAGGTTTTTTTTTCACCACTCAACCTACAGATTGACTGTACTATTGGTTCATTGGGAATCGAATGTAGCTACATAAGTTTAAACATACGCGGACAGTTTTTAGCTTTGATATTGTAGTCAACCCATTATCTATAGAATTGTTGATCGAAATCTAAAGTAGACACTTGTACTACGATATAATTTTAATGCTTATTGCGGTGGGATCATGGTAAAAATAAATTTTACCTCGGGACCCCCTGGCAGACACTGTTTAGAACTGTGGGTGTGTGGGATATAAAAAATGGGACTTCACGCCTATATAAAAAATGGGTCTTCAGGCGTTTCACCCCACTAGCGGTGTTCGCCCCGCGGGGTGAATCGCCTAGGTATTTTTTTTTATTGTTTGTAATGGGGTGAATAATAGCACCACGGTATGATTCACCACATTAAAAACGTAGCACTGAGATTTTGAATCGGTCGATTCGCCCTTTTCGTTATCGATTCAAGGCGGGCGCTTCACCCCGCGGTGAACTGCTCGTGGGGTGAAACGCCTGAAGACCCTTAAAATTACCTATGGACCCATCAGGGGGACATGTTAGTGTTACCAGGGTTAATAACCCCGGAAATGTTGCACCAGTGGACAATTCTGCATATAATTATCGAATCCTAGATCTAAAACAAAACACACAATATTGCTACGTGTCTCCTATCATTACATATACAAATCAGTCCACTGCTCCACAACTCTGATTATAATTTGATATGTATAACATTATGATTCATAGGTAGTTATGATGTAAGTGTAGATAAGTGTAGAAAAAATGTTTCATTCTTAATTAATATTTAAAAAAATGTACTTTACGATTTATCGATGGTGCTATTTTTATATTTTGATTCCTTTATTAAATTAATGTATATGTAGTTGAGAAAGAAATGCTTGTAGGTATATTCTCAGGTAGCAAGGTTTTAATTTGGTTATTATTATGCCGAAATGCGATATTCTTACATTTACCATACAATTTATGTAAATATATGCCTAGCTTTTTATTTAATATGCTTTTTGATTTACAAACATTGAAGTTCCCTCTTTTAGTTTGAAAAATTAGGTTGTTAGGTAAAGACAGTTGCAACGGCGTGTAAACTGAATAACTGCGATAAAAAAACTTCTACATTTGTAGGAGGCGAGGGCTAAAGCGTTTTAGTTCAGCTAACTTCACGGTCGTTGTGACGGTTGGTTGCATCGCTGCATCGCGTCTGATTCTCGGTACACAGTACGTTTAAAACAGGAAGCATTGCAACGAGTCCAATTAATTGGACCGTCTGTTGTTCCGGACTTTCAAAAGTCTCCTTGCGATCATCTCATAATTAGAATTGAGTTCTCTCTACCGGGTGTTGGTGTACAATGTCGGCGTTGTTTAATAAGTTTTCTATTCGATTAAGAGAACAGGAAATTAAATGCTTCTCCGCTTATTGTTAACTTTTTCAGTTTATTTCTATGCTCTTTCCTTATACATGTAAGTTTAATGTATAAGGATAAATCTAGGTTTAAAATATCGCTGTCTGTCTGAATTGCATACTGCTCTCTATGGTCTTATTTGGTGCAGCGGCATATCTAAGTATAGTCCTTGCATGTGCCGTTCTACAGCCGTCGTGTTACAACGGCGAATTTCATCAGACGTTACCAGTTTGCTTCCGTGAATCCGCACCGATCAGAATGCGGCACAGGCGGTCACGTGTAGCCAGATTAGCACTCGGAATAACTCTCGATTGTTTCGTCCTATCCCGGCGTCACTCCAAAATTAGACTCGGACTACCATACGCATTCGTTCGCATGGCATTTGACCATTGCTGTCTTACAACATGGCTGGCGTTTACAGCGTACCAAGCTATGAGCAATGGACGCTTCTACTAGCGATGTTTAGATTATTGTGGCCGTCATATATCATAACGTTTGCGCTTCTCGTAGGGAAACCCCGCTGGCTACGAAAACATATTAATGCTGTTTCACATATTCTAAGTAAAGTAAAAAAATACCAATCAAATGATAAATATTTAATTAAATTAATATTTTTTTCTTGTTAACTTTTCAAATGGGAAAAAAATATATTTCGTTTGAGTTTAAGACTCTTTCAACCTTTTTTGTTTTTCGAATCTTAAACTAGTTCATCTTTTGTTATTATATCTCATAAAAAGATTCTTTCACACGTTCCCAATATTCACAAATTAGTGAAATCTGATTAAATACTCATTTTAAAAATATATGTTGTGTAACCTATGACTTTAAATAATCTTTTCGTAACAAATCTCAGATACATACAAATGAAACAAATCTGACAAAAATGCTTTACTAATCAATATTGTTGATTCTTGTGTTTTTATTAACTTATCATTCAACTTTTTGAATTTTGTTGTGTTATACATATTATTATTAAAAAATAAACCTACCAATAATTGTTTCTACTAAATTAACCTACCTACCAATCTGTACACAATTAGTAATCGTCTGTACATAAGATGAATTAATGCAGTCAACTTAATAAATGGGAACTGCTTCGTACGGAAGGTTCATTTCTCTTACGCGATAGTTTCAGTCACGTCCAAGGTCCGAGGTTTGAGCAAACGAAAGTATTGTACTATGGGTACTACTAACGAGACTTAATAGATACAATTAAAATGACCTGGCCGGATTCCGCGGCCTTTGCCCTTAACGGTACGGGAAGAGTGTTTCAGAATACTCTTCCCGTACCATCTTTCATTATAATACTCAGGTATTATAATGAAAGAATACTTTTGAAAACATCGTTACTTATGTCTTATTAATTATTTAATATTTTTATTCAAAACCGTACTTAAAGGTAAAAGAATAATGATCGGAAAGTTAGAAACTAGAGCGCCTGCCTAGTACAGTCGCCATCAGATATATCTGAGCATACAAGATGACCAAATACATCTGAACAGTTAAAATGTCAATAAGTTCTATACACTACAAGTGACCATTAATATCTGATCATTCATTACTTCAATAATATCTGAGCAGATGCCTGTCAATAATATCTGAACATACAACTTTTCAAAAATATCTGAACAATTTTAATAGGACCTCTTAATTATTTATTTATAATAAGATGACGCTGGCAGTTAAACACTTTCCAGTTTTTATTCTTATCACCTCTGTCATGTGTCATGCACAAATAAATTCAAGCAGCTTGCTTACGTATTAGTTCATACCATAAATTAACTATAATTAATATGAGTTCGTACCGTATTGATGCGGAAATGAAACATAAAATAATACAACTAAAAAATGATGGTTTATCCGTAAAAGATATCGCCGATGAGCTAGGGATAGCCGTAAGTATCACGGAGAAAAATGCTAAAAATCAATTGCCCACAAAACATGAAACTTTATTCACAAAGTATAAAATTGTATTTATTTCAGAGAAATACTGTATATTTATGGCTAGAAAGATGGCAGCAAGGAGAAACATTAAATAATCATGTTTCATTTGGTCGCCCGCGTATTACTACAAATAACCAAGACATAGCTACTATAGATAAAGCCAAAAATGACAGATTTATAAACACTACACAATTTTCAAGCACATTCGAAATATCCACTAGCACCATTAGAAGACGATTAAAAGAAGGAGGTTTAAAAAATAGAGTACCGGCAAAAAAACCAACTCTCACGCCAAGGCACAGAATGCAGCGGCTACAATTTGCAGCTAATTATTTAAATTTTAATTTTCAAAACGTTACTTTCATGGACGAAAAGGTTCTCTGCTCATCAGATAATGGGCGATTAAGTTTGTGGCGACCCGAAAACACATGTTACTTAGAACAAAATGTGCTGCCTAATCGCCGGAGTGGACGTATTTCAATTGGATTTTGGGGATGGATGTGCAAAGATGGTCCTGGTGAGCTTGTGGAAATAAGTGGACGAATGAATGCAATGAATTATAAGGAACTTCTGGAAGATACTTTTCTTCCTACAGCTCAAGTTTTTTATCCAGAACAACAAATGACATTCCTTCAAGACAACAGCTCAGTACATAATGCTCGTACAGTACAGACATGGATTAATGAACAGAGAGAACTAACTTTAATCAAACTACCACCAAAAAGTCCAGACCTCAATCCCATCGAAAACCTTTGGGGTAAAATGGTGCAAGAGTGGGATGGGAATCAATGTCGAACAACAGAAGCCTTAAGGCGACATGCAAATGATGTTTGGGAATCGTTCAGAGGTCGAGGTTTTTGTGAGAAGGTAGTTGGTTCCATGAGGAAACGTTTACAAGACGTATTAAATGCAGAAGGAGGTTACACAAAATACTAATGTTTCATGAGAAGTATATAATTGGTCAGCCTTTAAATAATTTGGTCGGCACAAAAAGATTTTGTAAGCAATTTAAAAAATCAGGCAGCAATCCTTGTTCGGCAAATAATTATATAATGGTCAAAAATTTAATATGAGAGTATACAAGATGGCTCATTTAAATGGGTCAGTATGGGAAAGTTTGAACTATAATATATACGAAGATCTGTTCTTAGGAACTATGTCATCGATTTTAATAAAAATTAAAACTGCATTCATACATTTAAGAAAAACCCTGTGGTCAGCTGGGGAATCGAACCCGGTCGTTTTGAAAAAAAAACTAACACTATTTCCTATTTCTATTTATTAGTAAGATAAGTTACCTATACGTGTTAAATTTTGTATTAAAAAAACGGTGGTCACTTAGAACCTCTACTGAAATAATTTAAATTATGTGACAAAAATGCATTTTACGCATTTGAGACATCACGTTTAATAGAAACATTTACTGCTTCAGACCTACATAATCGATATTTAAATAGAAATAGTGTAAGTTTTTTTTTCAAAACGACCGGATTTAATTCCCGTGCTGATCACAGGGTTTTTCTTAAATGTATGAATGCAGTTTTTATTTTTATTAAAATCTTGTTCCCAAGAACAGATCTTCATATATATTATAGTTTCAGACTTTCCCATCCTGACCCATTTCAATAAGCCAACCTGTATAATGAGAGTGGAGGGTTACCCGGGGAGAGGAAACCGAAGAAAAAAAGATGGATAGATTGTGTGAATGAGGACATGGCCAGTAAGGGAGTGAGTGTTGATATTGCGAGTGATAGAGGAGAATGGAAGCGGAAGACATGTTGCGTCGACCACATATAGAATTGGGAAAAGGGCATGCAAATGATGATGGTCAAAAATGAAATCATAAAAAGGCAGCTTACAATAACATGGATCTGCAAGATTTCATAATTCGTGTCTGTACTGTAGATTGGTTAGCAGGAGAAAACATGTCTATAAGCAGTATATTTGAATAGTATGCATATTTAAAAACCAGTCAAGTGCGAATCGGACTCGCGCACGAAGGGTTCCGTACCATTATCTAAATAAATATTTTTATATTGAATTAAATGTAAATTGCGGTAATTGCTTGATCTCGTTCAAATCAACTTTTGCTAGAAGTTTGCATGGTAATGTACAGACACGAGCTTTCATCTGGGCCCCACCTTTGAATATAGTGTAGCAATCTGCTGCAAGCTGTATAAAGCTAATATTTTAATGCAACGTCAATGTCATAATGTTTACCATTGACAACTTTACGTTACTAGGGGCAACCATGCAATTACGTCATCTGAAGCGACAGCAAAAGATCATTTCCGATGTTATGTTATGTTCCGTTTCCGAATTATACTTTGTAAAAATGTCACATTAAACTGTTTTTTCAATGACACTGACACGAAATAGTATTTTATAAAGAGGTTATCATTTCAAGGGTCGATTCATTATGACATTATGTCATCAAAACACTATCAAACTAAAATTTCGACCTTATTGCATTATGAATTCTAACAACATTTAGTGGAAATGGGTCCCATATTTAATTTATAGACCTATCAATTTTATAGACCCATACCCCACACGTAAAGATTTGATAAAAAAAAAATCTAAGTCCATTCGTTTTTTTTTTCTATTTTTGTATGAATATCGTTTTTTTGCCATTTGGCTACGGAACCCTAAAAATGGTGAGCAAAATAACTAATTGGTCTGCGTTTTTGTTGAAAATTCGACAATATACGTTACGGCCGTCTACGTCTGTTAGAAATTCCCGTCTAAACGGGCATTGATAATATTGGGAAATTATTAAGCTAATAATAATACGCTAATTTCAAGAACCTTACTAATTGCCTGATAACTTTTTGATTTGATCTCATGTATAATTATAACAATAAAACATTTTGTTACTATTTAATTTTAAACTCATTGTATCAGAAGTTGCTTTTTTTTATTTCGATCTCGATTATAATTTTATTATAATAATAAATACTTAAGCTTGAGCATCTACTGAGGTAGTGTACCAAGTTAATTCGTTTACATTTTTGATTATTTAACTCAATAAAAATTTATAAGAATTAAATTTGTTTTTTATTAATTTTCACTTTTATAAATAATACATACCCAAACCAAACAAACACATCCACTCAGACAGTAAATAAAATTTTTGTAAGGATGGCGCCCAGTTTGAGCATGACAAGTACAGAATTCCATTTTCCACTGCAATGGAAATAGTGGGACAAATGTTTCCTCCAAATTATTACTTATTTCTATTGCGGTTAAAAAACGCAGTTGTCTTATTTTTAACCCGGCGTTCGCACAGTTGGGTCTATTTGACCCGAGCAGTTTTCAAATGAGCGTGTTTCTTAAAATGTTTGTGCGACTTTGCCAAACTTCTCAGTAGCTGGAGCTAATGGTCCCCCCCTCCACGTGGGATTTGCCAATCAGTCGTGTTGCGGCCGCAGCGAGTGATAGACACGGCCAAACACGAAAAAGGTAAATATGACCCAACCATACTATTCGTGTCGTAATTTTGCGCCGTTTAAAAAAATGTTTTATTGTTGTTTTATATTGTTTATTTTGTTATTTTTGGCAAATATGTCTGAAATAAATGCGTACATATTACATAACGCCAATTTCTAAAGAAACTTAAGCCTTATACTGGTTCGTGAGCATTTGCGCAATCGTAAAGATGTCATTCAGTTGCTAAGACTTATACGCAAAAGAATAAGAGAGTTTTTAGGAGTAGGTACTATAGAGTTCTACCCAGAATGGATAGAACCTGGGGACGTGCTTATTAATTAAACGATACTGGTAGAGATAAATTATTTATTTCTTTTTATCATTCAGGCGAATATAAAGAAATTTTATCTAAATACGAGAGGAAGTTCTTGGTGCCTGAAGATCTAATCTAGAATGGAACCTTCTATCAAAAGACAGACGATTCCTTATTTCAAATCTTAAAATCATGACATTAACTTTTTAATATAACTGCCAACCGTAGGCATTGCAAAAGCAAAGAGTTTACCTAAACAAGGAGGTTATAACGTCAAGGACGTTACATCCCTCCGGCACCTCTAAAAAAAAAAATTGTTTTGTCATACCAGATGACCGAACAAAATTTTTTTTTTCCTACCTACTACATCGAGAGGGTTCGACAGTCCTATCTAAAATCCCTACCTGCTTAAGGACATAAATACAACTGGGAGGTGGCCTTTACTACAGACTAGCCCTCACAATAAGTTTGCAAAACTTGCAAAAAAAAAACTTTACGGGAAAAGAACCCTAACTGTTTGCAAAGTTTTATTGCAAAGACTTTACGGGAGCAAAACCTTAACAAAATCCCTCGCACATCTCCCTCCTAACCTTAACTTTACTTTACTTTACATCGACATCAGTCGGCAAAAACAAAAAAACAAAGCTAACCCTAGCTATAACTTAAATTACCCAAGCAATTTTTTTTTATCCCATCTATCAGCAAAACTTTACCCTATCCCATTTATTAAACCATTAAATATCAAGAAAATTTATATTTTGAAACTTCATTACTTCCCATACTAAGTAGATGTACGAAACGAAATTCAAACTATTTCCTAAGATTCGTAAACATTAACTGGATTTGAGCAAAACCTAAAAGAATTTATAAATAATGTTTACTTTCGTACATCTTTAATAAAGATACAGACGTGGTCCACCACTTTATTGTCTTGTACTTTATTAGACACCCATGATGCGCAAACGTAATAGAAATTTTGGGTAAGGACATCTAGCATCAAACAAGATTAAACCCAATTCCCATGGAATACTAAGGGTTCCCTACCCCCAAGTCAAACTACTACAAGTGACGATTTCGACGAACGCGACGCGACCAAATTGAAACGAAAACGACGCGAATTCGTAGAGGGTGTCTCCATCATCTTCAGGGTGGATCATCGTCAGTATCGCTGACGTCTGCATGAGCGCCAGCCTGCTCTCTCTCGGGAAGTCCGCATCATGTGGTAGTACATAAAACAATCAAGAAAATATTAGTAAAATTCTTTACACCATTTTTCTTTAGTCGGGTAAGTTAATATTCAAGAAAACATTTATGATAAATCTTTATAGCCTCTTTTCCATAGTTGGGTAAATTTTCAAAGTATAACATTATTATTCATTTATTTATTTATTTTTTTTAACCTTACAGGGAATCGAACCCGTTTCCTTTTTTATAATAAGGGAATTTTCTTTATGGACCTATATTATCCTATTATACATTATTAACTATATATATTCTATCCTAATACTGAATTAATCCTATCTATGATCATATTCAAAGTCAATTGAATAATTCCAAGTTGAACAGAGAATCGAACCTGTTACCTATCATTCTTATGGTTATTACCATATCAATAATCCATCTACTCAACAAATTACACTAAAGCTAACAATTAAAAGAAATGAAAATACTTTAATGAAACTACCTATTGATCTGTCATAAACAAAATATGTAAAAGTTCCTTATAATATGTGTATTGAAAAAAATTTCTAATAAAATGGCAAAGTTATATTTAATATGCTTTTGAAATAAAATTCTAAAATGACTATTGTATTGAACCTTATTTACATACCACCATTGCTTTAAAACATTTATATAAACAATAAACTGAAATAAAATCTCATTAGTAACACAATATTATAATTGTACTATCAACCTATTCGGCATAATATAAATTTTTATCATACACCGAATTATCACTATTCCTTTCATTATTCTTTTGTATATATTGTCTTTTAAACTTGCACTTAATATGTTTGATTATTAATTGTTCATTATAAAAGTCTACTATCGCATTATTTCGAAGTAAGAAATCCTGTCCTAAGATGAGGTTATGCCTAATATTCTCTACCACAAGAAAATCGTGAATAAATAACACATTGTCTATCAATAATTTAAGGTTAACTTTCCCTATAACAGACAATTCTTTACCATCGACAGCTTTCAACTTCATATCGCTTTCATCAATTCGTTGATGAATTCTATTAACTGTGTCCTTCGACACCACAGACACTGCAGCACCACTATCAATGAGCCCTACAAACTTCTTATCACGACACGTTATATTAATTAATGGTTTGGACTCACTTGTATATTGATTGTTGTTTTCTGACGGTTGGGAATGAAAATCTTGTCCATCAGCCATCGTCATAACATTTTCTTCATAAAAAATTTTCTTTGGATGCTTCTTCTTCTTTGATTTATACTTCTTTTTGTTCGTGTTACTGGAACAAAAAGTACCGGGAATCATGTGTTCGGGAGGGACAATGGGATGAGAAAGGACACTTTGGGAGGAAATGAAGTTGATTTCCTTCTCTTGTTCTTCTTCATGCCTTAATATAGGCGAAATTTTCGCCGCTTCGAAGTTTGTCATTGGTGTAACAAACGATGGTTGGATCGGCAGATTCCAACAAATTTCGGCACTTTCGTCTCCGAAAATATCCTGTGCTTGACGTAAAATATTTTTTAAATGTGTTTTATCACTGTATAACTGAAATGCGAAAAGTTTTTTTGTATTTAAATTCGCATTTTTCAAGAACTGTCTAATGAAACATCTGTCATCGATGACAGCTCCCGCTTTTGTGGCCAGCTCATCCAATACATAAAAAAAGGTCAATGGCTCTTCTGACAAGCCTTGTCTTCGTGAGAAAAAATTTTCCAACGCATTTATCGATGATGGAAATTCCTCACAAATTTTCTTTTCTAGAATCTGAAAATTCTCACAAGACTCGTTAATATTTTTATAAAACAACAATGCAGGTCCACTCAAATATGCCGACAACACAACTCTTTTTGTATCCTCGTTGAAATTATTGATAGCGGCGATGATATTAAATTGACGAAAGAAATCGGTTACATCACCTTTTCCGTCGAATGTGGTCCTGGTCTCCATCTTCATAAAACTACTTCTTTCTTGATTTAAAATTATTTTTCACTCGCGGTACTTGAAGCTAACGCGGCGCCTCCACCATATAGAGTTCTACCCAGAATGGATAGAACCTGGGGACGTGCTTATTAATTAAACGATACTGGTAGAGATAAATTATTTATTTCTTTTTATCATTCAGGCGAATATAAAGAAATTTTATCTAAATACGAGAGGAAGTTCTTGGTGCCTGAAGATCTAATCTAGAATGGAACCTTCTATCAAAAGACAGACGATTCCTTATTTCAAATCTTAAAATCATGACATTAACTTTTTAATATAACTGCCAACCGTAGGCATTGCAAAAGCAAAGAGTTTACCTAAACAAGGAGGTTATAACGTCAAGGACGTTACAGTACCTGATGAGGAGCCACCTGTGAAGATACTTTATGTAAGAAAGAGATGCCAAGACTGTTCTGCCAAAAAAGATAGAAAACTAATAATTTTCGGAGCTGTATATGCAAATACATCTGCAGTGACCATGCAATGTTGTACTGCCGAGATTGCGCAGATGATAAGGATACTATGACTGACGTATGAGACTGATACAAATAGTATAATATTATTAGTTTACTAAAGATTTGATTAACATGTAACAAATTAGTTTATGTTAATATAAAAAAAAATGTTTTGTTAAAATTTTATTACTTTAAGACAGAGGTTGTCCATTTTGTTAATATTTTGTGACACTTTTATGAAAATGACATTAAAAAGATAGTTTCGTATCATGTTGTGTTTTTTTCTACTCAAAACCTATAACGATAATCGTTTTATACAGATAGTACAACCACATACCAAATTTATTTTAACTTTTGTAATTATGGCGTTTTCTTATACGGGTCCTCTCGACCCAACCCTACTGTCGTTGATGCATATTTTGACTGTGCTGACGCCGGGTTAAATAAATTTCTAAGGAGATATTGAGAATTTAATCTATAGAATAAAATAAAAACATAACTTCTCGTTAATTATAAAAAATAAATAGAGAAAAAATTATGCATCTTCCATTTCTACTACTCGTGGTGACCTACACGAATGATTTTCTGATAGATTTTTATTCCCTTCTCATCGTATTTATTCCTTATATTTAGCCTTTGTTTTTAGTTCATCCTTTCAATCACGTAGTAACAAAATATGTAAGCCCAGTGCATGATCTGCGTAGATACATAATCATTGACGTGTTCAGATATTATTGAAAAGTTGTATGTTCAGATATTATTGACAGGCATCTGCTCAGATATTATTGAAGTAATGAATGTTCAGATATTTATGGTCACTTGTAGCGTATAGAACTTAATGACATTTTAACTGTTCAGATGTATTTGGTCACCTTGTATGCTCAGATATATCTGATGGCGACTGTACGTGTGTTGTAACTTGCGTTGAAACAGTATTATTGCCTACTTGTGAGTGAAACATAATTCTGAATAGTGTCATGCAGAAATAGGATAAACATAACCCGTTTCTGACAACAGTGTAGCCTTTAGAATTATGACAGTATTCAAAGAATATGTCCTTATGTAAACAATTGTTGTACTCTCACTGAATCTAATTTCCCATTGTTGCTTCGACGAATAACACCGTTTGCTTCGCAGTTTATGTCAGCTTATCACGTTACATTACTTTCACAGGTTATGATTCTTATTTAGTTTGGATTATGGATCCTCTTGTATCGTACGCAATTTTTTTAATAAGGAATTACCTTAAATTTGTCAAAATACATAATTAAAAGACGTATAATTACTAGGAGTAAACTTGTTAATAGGTATAGATAGTACTTATGGTTTTGCTTAAACATTAAAGTATATATATTAATGTATACATAATGTATACCGAATAAGTTCATTGCGTGTCGTATGTAATATTAACTTCAATTACCTAAGCTGAAACTAAGCAGGGATTATTGAGTGAACCGATTGAGATATTAATGTTACAAATATCATGAAGCAAATATTGGTCCAATATTATACATTAACCAAACATAAAATGCCATATTTGCTAACATACCGTGATGAACGAAGATATTTTGAAAGTTATGCAAAATAAACAATGAGTGGTAATCTGATGGGTGACCGAAATCTTATTTTACTCTTTCTTTTGAAGGGGCGGTCTCGGGGTGGTAAACCGTAAATCTCGTTTTATCTGCAGTCATTAACACCGAGCGAGCCCCGCTGGCCGTGCATGATGTGTTGTTATGGCAAGTTCTCTATTAAGATATACTTTTGAAAGGAAAAAACCCTTTGTTTTTACATTAAGAGAATGATATTGGTAGCATCAGTCAACAGTTATGTTTGGATTACATGATAATTTATTGTAGTGATCAAAACTTAGTGATGATATTATCCAACTTCATGGTGACAAATCAACAATGCAACAATGTTTGTAATGGAAATGGTTTCCGTTGACAAAATTAGATCGTTATTTAACATGATTTATATCAAATACATTTAGCATTTAGAAGTATTATAGACGATCAGCTTAAGTGGCTGGCTAATAAGAGCTTGATTGTCAACATTAATGTTTCAATTAACAGCTTTAAGTTGCTGAACATTTGTATTTTATTAATTTTATCAATAAACCATCCGAAATGTAGGAAATAAATACTAGTTGTGGTCAAAAAAATATTGTTCCTCGAATACTTAATTAAAGAAATTTGACGAGCTAAAAAGACGTGTTAGGGGACGTCAGCCAGTTGCCCAGACGATGCAGGAGTTGAAAACTGCCATAGAAGAGGAATGGGAGATGATCCCTCAAAATTTCATAGAGCGGTTGATAAACTCTATGCCTAATCGTATGAGAGCTGTGGTAGATGCCCATGGAGGCAACACGCGTTATTAAATTAAACCTTTATTTGATAAAACATGTTTTTTATTCAAAAATCAATTGCCTTTAACAAGGCGCATAACCGACTTGTTAGGCGTAGCTCCATGTCGTATGGTATTCTGAATTCAAATTTAAAACAATACGATCGAAAAAGATGGTAAAATATATCAGGTTTAAAACTGCATCAACAGTTTTTGTTCAATCTAGCAATCATATTTCGGTAGGGGCCATCGATAGCGGTGGGCGTTTAAACGATAAGCGCGTTTAAAATATTAAGCTTGTAAGCACGCTTTTAAGTATAAGCGTTATAAGCTTTTCACTTAAAAAGTGTGAGTAAGCTTTTCACTTAAAAAAGTGCAAGTATATTTTTTACTCAAAAAGTACAAATCCCAAGTATATTTTTTACTCAAAAAGTACAAATCCCGCCATCTATGTCTTTGCCAGGAAACTACATACTTCGATCCTTCTAGTCCACTACAGTATCGAAAAATGGGTACGCGGAATTCCTTGGAACTAAATATTTCACAGCATCACAGTCATAGAACGCGCGACTACAGCGCCGCGTCGGCGTGCCATCCTTCGTGAGCCGGTTAATACAGCATGCAAATTATTATAATGCGACGTAAAAAAATTGCTTAATTAAATGAAGTCGAAAAGCAGTACGCTTGTCACTGTGACGGGGTAAGAGCGCGTGGGTGTTGTACGGTGTATTTGCATGCTTGCTTGTGTTAATGCGTTTCGTGTATTGGTTTAAAATATGTATATAAAATCAATGAACTTTTAAGTACGCCTGGATCACGAGTATATTAACTCCAGACAATCCTAAGCTTCTATAGTACGAAGGAAAGTTCATTGACTATTATAAAAATGTTTATTATAAAATCTAAATCCAATTGAAAATCTTACGTTTTTAATGCCAATCAATTCATTAGGTTTAAAAAAATGATATTAAAATTATTAAAAATATCATTAATAAGAACAAAAAACGATATACCTAAACGAAAACACAACACAACGTCGCGCTTTTTACGCATGCTTTTGAACGTTTAAGCCAATAAGCGTTTAAACGAAAAAGCTTTTTTTCAAGCGCGCTTATTTTAAAAAGTACAACGTTTAAACGCTTTTAAGAAATAAGCCGTTTTTTCCATCTCTAGCCATCGAAACCTAAACTCTAAGGTGGGCCAATAGATGTGTCCAGAAGCGATTTTATTGAAGGTTAAGTTTCTACTCGTTCTAATAAGCATCTTTTTAGCGAGTGGTGCGTGCGTATGTTTTAATTTGACACAAATGAAATAGGTAATATAGTATAAATTATACTGATATTTTATTTTTTTTGTAATTAACGTGTCGGTCTTAGTCGTCGGTTCCTGATCCAATCAGTTTATATGCTTTAAAACCCTCCAGCCTTGTTACTTATTAATCAATAATTATCTTTATTAATAATTTTTCTTTATATCTTAGACATGTTTAACATTTGACTTAAGGGTAGACATAAATTTGCGCATTGGTGACATAGTAAAAAAATTATTAATTTTAGATATTGGTCAAGGAAATATCACGTAATTGCAAGAAAACGGAAGCTTCTATTAGCACATAGGCCGCTATTTTGGCACAGGGCCGGCTCAAAAAAACTACGTACCGCCGCGCCATGCGCCAGTGCTTCGGTTTGTTTACGTTATGTAAGGATGTTCAAATAGAAATTGTTTTATTGGTAAATTGTCTTTGACGAAATGAATGTTTGCAGGTGGACATTCTTTTCCGTAGGCAGAAACTTTTTAAGATGTATTTCGTATTATATTATTGCGTTTATTGCAAATATTGTGGTTAAATATTGACCTTACAGATGTATACGGAACAGACAAAGAGCTATGTTCTGTGACAGACATATTGTGGCCAGGGTTAGCAAAAGTAACACATGAAGTAACATTTTGGAGTGAAAAGTAACGCCATGGCGGATTGGCATGGACCGGGGCTCTTATGATTTGCAAAGATTATAAAAAACCTGATGATAGACACTTTTTTACTTTCAAATAAGAAAACTGACTAACTGTTTGGTAAATCAACGACTACTATTAAAGCTTTTCTAGCCATACAAAACTGTCAAAATTCTCCAAAAACTATGAGTCCTCTTTAACACTGAGTTTTAAGTTAGTTTTAAGAACCTTTTTGTATTTTTTTTGTGCAATTATTCTGTTATTAATTAAAGCTTAATTTATGTTTTTTCATCTGTTGTAAACTTTATTGTATTTTGCACAGTTCCAAATAAAAATAATGGAATTGTTTTTAAAGTGAAAACTTCTTTAGTGGCGTTGTACACGTTTTTTTGTATGGGTAAAAAATGTTAAACTCGCGGCAGGTTAAACACGTGGGCTGATCGCATCATGACACACAATAAAATTGGAAAAGTTGTTGACTTTCAACATATTGAACGAAACAGTAATATTTTATTTTACCGTATTATAATAATAAGTCTCTATCTAGGACGTGGCAGCTTTATGATGATGATGATGATGAAGCTACGTGACGTACCACGTGGCAGCTTTATTGCGAAGAAAATGTATTTTTTTTACAATAGATGTCGCTAGGTGCGCTTAAATGTGATTCATGTAAGTTGATTTCTTTACAATAGATGTCGCTAAGTGCGCTTAAACGTGATTCATATAAGTTGATTTTTCTGAGAGATAAACTTTTTTAATGTAATATAAATTGTCATGTTTGTGTACGATAGCTCAATAAATAAATATTGTATTCTATCACATACATGATAGTACTTTTATACTGATAATTAAAGCAATTCGTGCAAAATTATTCCCTAACCATTCTAAAATATCTAAAATGCACAACGTTAATATTCAAGTTTTCAGTTCTGCCGGCACTCCCGGAGTGCAACCCGTCATTTTTTTTTTGTTTATTTAATGAATGGATTTTCAAATGACACCAATATTGGTGGGGGTAAATGCGTATGCATGTTTTTTGACACCGAGTGTATGTCTAAATAATAAAAGCAAAATTATTATATGCACTCACTTTTATAGAAATTTTGCTGTTCAAAAGACTGAACAAAAATAAAATTAATATAGCACAGATGACCATTTTTCCCAATGATTGAATAAGAGATCATCTCAATAAGGGCCGTACCACATAAAACGTGTAATAACTTGGTATTGGGTTATTGTGTTACGGTTTCACGTATGCGTGTACGTCCTAGTAGTATCGTGTTCACTCTCATGCGTCATAATCGCCCGTGATGCAAACAAATGTACGCGTTTGACGCAAATCCAATGTTGGTTGTTATGGTATGTTATTTTGTGATCATAGTGTTTGGGATTACGTACATTTTTAACAATTCATTCGTGTGTTCAACAACCCCCACGATATTGCATTGGACCTTTTATTTTTTGTAAGTTGTTATCAGATCAAGTAATCGTTTTTCCGACAACGGTTTCTTGTTTCTTGGTTTGTTCTTGAACACAACAGATTTCTCTCTCCATTCGATTTGGAGTCCTATGGGTCAGCGAACTTCACCTTACAGAAGACGAAGAAGTAAAATGCATTCTGCATGCATTTGAACTGCAATTTAGCAGTTACTGTCCAGTTGAAATAAACGTAAGAGCGTAAAAGCAAATAGTATAAAATAAGATTTAGGTTAGATTTTCAACCTTTCCCACCTTCAAGAAGACCACCAAAATAATAACACTACCTATTGAAGGTGTAACAACACTACTTATTTGCGGTTATTTTTTCTGCTACAATTCATAAATGTTGCTATTTGAGGGTCATTTCCTTTGATGTAGTTTTCAGAAGCTTTTATTTACGTAACTTTACGTTACCTTAAATCCAATATGGCGCACTCAGCAAAACATGTCAGAGTTAAGTTTTTTATTCTTTCCTATAATGTGGGTATCAAATGAAAGGACTTGATGAGAATATAGAGGGTTTTGAAGTTCTCGATTATGTCCATCGATAACTAAAAAGTAAAAATCTTTTTTAAAAACCAAATATTTCTTTAAAACTTTTCCTATGAATTTATAGCGTCATTACACAATTTATATATATTACAAAAGCTTGTCAGATTTAAGTAGCTTCTGGTATGAATATGAAAATTAAAAAAAAAACTCCGATTAAATTTTGTTTATGGTAAATCCCGCGACAAGCTTTTATATTTATAAAGATTGTGTAATGACGTTATAAGTTCATAGAAAAATTTGTAAAAGATTATTTTTTATTCTTATAAGTGCATTTAAATAAAAGCTTGTTTTAACATGAGACTTTTTAATTTAAATTTTTATATTTGCACTAGAAAGTTACATCAGGCAATTCCTATCAATTTCATTCGTTCTCAGTCCAGCGCAGCATAATTATATTTTCTATAATGATTGTAACTAATGCAACGGCTGATTTACCAAGATGTCTAGAATGCTATAAAACGAAGATACTAAGCAGATAAGTTAAGGAGATTTATATCAGAAAATCGATTTTCTTTTTGGTACACCATGCCGTGAAATAAATAATTAAAAAACGTATGTGTTTGTTGATAATCTTAAAAAAATATGATTCTACACCCAAATAAGGTTTTATGATATAGCTTATTGTGATTACCACGTTTTCGCTTGTTAGACTGAAGTGATGTTGCTCTTAACTCAGGGTTGCCATCAATTTTAAAAGAGTTGCCGTATTCCATACATCAGATTGCCGTATTTTTAAATAAAAATCAGGATTTTTCCGTATTACCTAAATTTATTTATTAAAATTTATAGGTAGGTAGTGAGTATTATTATACGGCAATGACAAACCTTCCGTATGCCGTATAATCTGAAATTATGAGCTCAAATTGCCGTATATTACGGTAATTGCCGTATAAATGGCAACGCTGTCTTAACTAGAGCATTTCTTTCCTGTGTTACTAATATTATAAATGTGAAAGTTTGTATTTTTGATTGTTACCCATTCACGCAAAAACGGCTGAGCGGATTTGCATGAAATTACAATTATTGGTACACTTATAGTTTATTACCTGGTTAGAGACATAGGATACTTTTTAATGTTGGGATTCTGTGGGATTTTCAAAAACTAAAGTTAGCGCTGACGAAGCTGCGGGTGGTCGTTAGTGTAATATAAATTTTACCTTATTACCACGGATACAATGCAAGCAAAAGACTAGATCACATCATATAATGTAACGTTTCTGCAGTTGCAACGCTGTTTTTGACTAATTTTAAAGGCAAGTAAGGCTTTCAAAGTAGGACACACATCGAACAAACGTTGTTTTCGGAGATAACCTTAGTATTTTCTGACTTATTACAGTGGCTGTCCCCCATGTGAATTTCGACGAACTTGGTCGAAAAGAGTGTGCTCCCGATTGCGGTTGACGTTATATACGCGACCGCAGTTGTTAATCATATACATAGTCCAAAAACTCAACAGAGAAAAGTGTATCCGCTTAATTAGTTTCAACAACACTATGACAGTGCTTGGCAAAAGAATAAGCACACTTCATTGCTTTTTGTTTTCACCATCATCAAAAAATGTGTCGATTCTTTCTTACCTATAAAAAGAATAGCATAGCATAGCAAGAACATGACTGGTCGGTAATGTTTGGTGGGTGCCAATGAAGCGTCTCTGGGACAACATCTTTTATATGCCATGATCATACATAAAGGATCTCGAGTTATAGCATGTTCTTTATCTGGAGCAATTATTTTTATTTTGCGTTTAACTCCTTTGCTTCGCTTAGCTCGATGACATGTTATGACAATTTGCTCGTTTGTTTTTTAAAGTCAACTTTTAACAAACCGTCGAGCGTTGTACTAGGGGTGGCCACGATGCTAAATGGGGATTTACTCGAGCGTCGTGGAGACCTATTGAATTTTGAAGATCAGATGATAGAAAGAAAAAAAAATTACATGACGCTTTCACCGGTGGAACAAGCGTCTAGAAGCTTTCAAAAATGTAAAATAAAATAGTCACATGGAAATACTCGAGCGCGGCAGATATTGATATTGTATATGCCCCTTGTGTCTCTGATGACGGAAGAATATTAATCTGCCGGTTTGCATGGTGGGACTAGCCGTATGGATGAATTGAAAATGGGGGAAAAAAATTTACTCGAGAATATTCAGAGGGGATGTTAAGTGAGCCTAATCGAAGCTCAGATCCAAAAGTCTGACGATTCGGACGCGACGCAAGACCGTGACGGCTTTTTGAAAATGCAATAAAATATCAATATATATCATCTGGTCATGCTGATCCATAATTTGACGAATATTCGGAGGGATTTTCTTAATCTGAAGGTTTAAAGAAAATTTTCACCGTGATTTTTTTGAAATAATTGAATGTGATAAATAAAATTTATAAAAGTTAAATTAAGCCAAGATTACACTCTTTGTAAAAAATTATGTTTCATCCGGCAGTTCAAGATCGTACGTTGTACTTGATCTTCTGAGAGTAGGGTTACTCCGACGATACTCCAAAACCGTCTTGCATGTCCTTATTGTTTCCGTTGTAAATTTTACAATCTTTTGACATGTATTTTGTCCACAAAACACACACTTTATAATATTGTCACTCATATTCGTGATAGTAAATATCTAAGTCACAAAAATTCAAATAAAACACACAAACCAGAGCGTTGTACATATAATACCACGAGATTCACGAGCGCTGTGAACAGCTGTGAAAGCGTAATGGTATGGACAGAAAGTGATGTTGGGACGGTGCGAGAGAGTGGAATATAGAGAAAGAGCGAAATAGAGAGAGGCGCGTAGTATGAAATACATGCTTCGCTGCAGCTGCACGCGCAACACAAACCGGCAGATTATATGTTTTCCATGATCCTTGAATTATTACCTTTAAATTAAAAAAAAATCAACCGCGCTCGAGAATGTCCGGACATCGTTATTTTTTTGCAACTTCGCAACCCTCCCACTCCCTTACGTCACGCTCAAATCGTCAGATTATTGAAATACACACTTTTCAGCATGTAATTAAACCACCATACCTTAATCTGACGCGCTCGAGTATTTCCGCCTATCGATTTTTTTTTACTATTCTGATCGGCTGGTCTACGCACGCGGCACTATATGGAGAACTCAGATTTGGTAGAGGTACTCAACTAGATGTAAGGTATCTTCCTATATATTAATCTGCCGCGCTCGAGTAAATCCCCTCTTGGGCTCCCCTATTATTGTGCTTTATTTGTTTTTCCAGATAAGTTATTATATTTATATGTTTAGCATTTTACTGCTCAATGTTTAAATCTAAAGATTTTTTTACTGGAAAAATAACCACTCGTGCTTCGAATCCACATCTTCCGCTATCCGGGCGGAATAATAAAGATCTAGCCGGTATGTAACTACTGGAAGAAAAAGTGCCAAAAGTCCCATAATGGAACTAGAGAATGGAAATACTGGGAGGCGGGCGTTATTTTTTACTATTTAGAGAATTGGGAGCCCAAGTGGGGATTTTTGGATTTACTCGAGCGTGGCAGAATAACATAAGGGGGTAATCTTTCACTTTATGAAATACTTCCACCATACCTGAGCCCTCTTTGTAGGATCGAACGTCTAGGGCACCAAAAAAACAACAAACGACCAAGTGTTTTGGTCGCGTCGAATTCGTCGGACTTTTGAATTGAAGCTATTGGAGGGCCGATAGTTGAAAATTTATTTTGCTGCCCTAGACTATCGGCCTACATAGGAATGGGAGTGCATCACAACTCTCAAAGTTGCCCCCTTATTTTATTCTGCCACGCTCGAGTTAATCCAAAAATCCCTGTTTGAGCTCCCTTACTAAGGCTTATTAAGGCTTAATAACATGGAGAGGAATCTAAATGAAGTAGCTGAAAACCCATTTCTGGGTTTTTAATCTTTTTCATAAAACTCTGATTTAAAGAAAATTAAGAAAAGTGATACCGAATGCCAGCCGTCGCTCCATGCTTGTAGGAGAGGCAATAAAACAAGATATAAAGTCACAAATAAATTAAGGCACTAATATTCCTGGCATGTTAATTAAAAAAAGAGACATAAAAGTAGTCTTACGTGTAGCCTTCATTCCATATTATAATTAAATTTTGAAGCTTGTTGAAATAGATTTTCTTACTTGATGTGCGGATAAAATGGTATCTATGTAGTCTAACGTGAATGTAATAAATATATCATAGTTGTCGGTTACACGGTAGCCTTGTTATATTATGATTTTTGAACCGCTCAACCGTTAAGGTCGCATGACAGGAATAGTTCATTATGTGCTTGATTGTCAGTGTAATAATAGAAGCAGTGGGGTATGACATGGTCCTTTTAGCGTACCTGTTATTAGTTGCTACTTAGATTGATTATAAAAAATATGCCATATTTTATTTAATTATTTTTTAAAGTTCATACAAACCCGTGTTGTTTTAAAAATTGTTTCGTAGTTACTCTTAGAAAATGTTCTTACATTCGCCTGTACTGAGAATGGTCCGGCAGTATTAACCGACCTTGTCAAATAGTGAAAAAATAACTCGTGTGTATACAATTTAAAGCTCGGTTCTGCGGGGGCCGTACTGGAGGCGACTTGAGGCTCTAACCACGTCATTTCAGTTACATTTTGTATGTATTTATAATTTCTCTTGCACGTGAAGCTAAGCTTTAAATGTAGCTACTGAAAAACTGGCATATCACAATTTTGTCGAAAAATGAGAAGGTGAACAAACGAGTAGGTGACGATTCGAACAGCACAATTTATTGTGATATAACTTCTAGAACTTAATTTGAAAACTTTGTCGTTTTTGACTTTCATGGTCACTAACATTATTGTATTAAAATTAATTAGCGGGATTGCTACAGTATGTTGTCGGATTGTGAAAATATCGGGGACTCGCATATAACAAGGTATATGGTACAAATCGCGCTAATTTCTATAAAATATTTCGTACCACGGTAACCCGGAAAATGTGAACTAATGTAATACGCGAATACGACACAGACCCTACGTCAGAGGCGTATATTTAGTGCAAGTGTGACGTGCCGCCATTTCGGGAACGTTTCGAGTCGAGATACGATTGTCTGCCAACGTTCGCGCAGAGGGCAGCGGCGGCGGCGCGTACGCATGAGATATAATGTCGTTTACGAGGCGCCAAGTGTCACCGTGCGTGATTGAAATTTTCAAAAAAAAAAGTTAATATTATATTTATGTGTAATCGTATCAACATGGTTGTCAAAGACTTGAGTAATTTTGTTTCTGATTTATAGTCTCGAGTCCTTTGAATTCTTATTCTTAATTGTATCGTCTGAGTATAACCTAAATCGTGTACAGTTTTTAAAATTTCTTATTTTTTTATATATATCATATAAACATCGACAAACAAATTTAAAGACCTCTTAAAAATTTTACAGTTGAGGTTGAAAATTTAATGTGTAGTATTAAATTTATGAATATTTTTTACTGATATGAAAAACAAGCAATACTGTTTCATAGTTATGCTGTTTTAGTAATTTATGTTATTTACGAGATTGCACATGGTAATATTGGTAAGTACCTTGTTTTTTGCGAGTCCCCGATATTTCGACACTAGTGTCAGTGCCGTGATCGAAGTAACTTTGGGTTCCATTGTCATATTGCCGAAATATCTCGGAGACTCGCAAAAACAAGGCACATTGCAGCAATCACGTAAGTAACATTTAACTACTATAATGTTAGTAACCATGAAAGTTTAACTAAAACAATATTATGCCGGGGCCGTTTTGTTCATATTACTCTAATAAGATTTGTGATTTGATGAAAAGAAATAAAACACAGCGTGACCGTGACTACTGTTATTAAAATGTTTTTTTAATAAACTGGGCGTAAGCTTGAATTTATTTATATGGGTGCGTTCAAAAAAGTGTAATTTTCTGAATTTGGGAGCCCTGAAAACGAGTCTCTAAAATACTTTTATTTTGTGAAGGCTTTGTAGGCTTATAGCTGATTTAATTTAATGGAATGCATAATAGCTTAGCTACCCTTATCGGTTGAAGGACGTTGAAGACCCTTAAAATAATATAATAAGTAAAAACATATTAGTATATTAATTCATAATAATACGAGATCCTAAATCATTCTTATGCATGTAAAACAGTAATAATATTGTTTTACATGAATAACAATGATTTATTGTCTAAATAAATATCAATTTAATAAAACTAAATCAAATTATACACCGCATTTGTAAGTACAAGTATCTTGAGTGGTCACGTGAGTTTCAAAAGTGTTCAACGTGCCTAAGGAAATTTTCACTTCAATACATTCATTTCATAAAAATATATTATTTCTGTTTAAGCTTCAACGCTCCAGAAAACACGTTGTTGTTTTCCCTTTTTAATAATTACACTTGTCTAGGGAATTTCATGGTGCTTAGAAGATAACTTTTAATTTTTTTTACTCGGTTGGAATGGGCTCCCATACGGCCTTCCCAGCATGTACCTAGTAGCATCTAGAAAAAGTCATTTTATTTCCTTGAAATACCAGAAGTTGCAGTTGTACGTATGAAGTTGTTTACACGGTTTTTGAGAATAGCTACGATCGATGGCATCAGCTATTTATGACCTATAAAATATGTTACGAGTTTTTGCCCTAGACACAGGTATTCTAGTTTCAAGTATTTATGGTTCTCCGTTAGTTTATGTGTGTTTTTCTCGTCCATCGTCTAACAGACTTTATCAGTGGATACTGATTGGTATTAAAAGCGTATTTAGTATGAGAACAGAATATGCTTTCAAATGTAATGCGATGTATTCTTCAAGTTTTAAGAATATATATATTCTCATTTGCACAAAATTCACGTAAAAGTCAACGCCGATAGAAAATATCTATAAAAGAACAGAGTAGGTCGGAAATGCTACTCTGCTACTATTATATCCAGATTCCAGACTGAGTCCACAGGGAATTCCTAATTAAAACTAAAAACATATCATTGATGCGCTTCCATCTCGCAAGCGATTCGTCATTGAAAGCTTAATAACTTTTTAGTAATAGACAATTATTTTTTCTTTATCATAAATGGCTAAACAAATAGTGAATACTCTAGAAAGTCACGTCACATGCCGCAATAAAAACTGATGTTTCTATAGTGTCAACTTTCTCACTTGTTGATTCAATCAAAATTATTTCCGAAGAGTATCTCATATAAAACGTGCATCAAAAACTAACAAGTACTTACACCTAACTTTTATATTACAATCGAATGGTAAATGCCGCTTTGGTGGTATCGATAAAACTGGAGCACGTTTCGACCTTGATAAAATCTGTAACAGCTCCTCTGTGCCTCCGACCGCGGCTACAACGGTCGGCGTGTTTACATCGTCTTGGCTTTGATTAGTTTCACTAAAGCGTAGCGCTCCTGGATTGGCTTCTGTGCCCTATTTAAATCGCTGCTGGTTACATCAGATCGGCTTTGCGTGAGACGGTCTGACGCTATCGTCTTCGGTTCATTGATATTCCGATTTTTTCACTTACGGATCCGAGATCTCTTTCTTAGAAGATATTTAGAAGGATCTGATCTGAGAAATTAATTTGTTTGAAGTAATGTCAGGATGATTAAGATTTTATTAAAATATCCACTATAACGTGCTTTTACCTCTAGTCTAGGTTTCAATTTTATTTAGACTTAACTTAAGTACTAATGCCAAAATCCATCAGTTTTGGTAAATCAGGGCGTTCCTTTTATCGCTCACGTAATGGCGTCTGGCGCTTCGCAGAACACTGACGCTTGGCACGATTCTGCTATGAACGCGTGCCACCGCTATAAATCCAAACAGCTGTTTTACGCTTCTGAAGACAAACGAATAGAACTCGTCGCATTATTATGTCAAAATGCCAAATTTATCAGCAGCAGCGAATGTATGATAGTCTAACATAAGATATAGTCTTCTTTAGCAGACTCTTTAGAAAAAAAAATACAAAAGTTAAAGTCGTTTTTATCATTGAACGTGAATTGCTGGCGGGACGAATTGATACACACATCAGTGAGCAAATAGCTGGTTCTTGATCATGTTACCATGTGACCACAATGACGTCACGGCGTTTTATATGATTCATGAATATCATTGGTGGGTGTTGTTACTAGCTACTTTTTCAGTAACACTTATACATATTTGATAAGCAAATATTTGTAATCATCTTTTTATTTTGTCTTAACAGTAATTTCAATGTTTGCAATTCCACGGTGATACGCATTTTAATTATATCAATGAAATTCATGTAACCATTGAAGTCTCCAATTATTTTAATGTAGAAGCAGCTTTAAATGCATAGTTACTTATTTATCATGTCTGCATTATATCTCTTACGTCTGCTTTCGCGACCGCTGTCTGAGTTATTATTTTGGCAGCGACCGATCACGGATGCGTTTTGTGTTCAGTTGTTTTATAATGGTATTTATAGCGGCAGCACCTCAATAGGTAGTTTATAAAATTGGGTCGATCATCTTTTGTTGAACTTATTAGAATATTTTGTGAAAAGAGTACGTTGCAGATGCAAAATTTAAGCAGTGATAATCTTGATAACGTAAGCCATAATCACCAGGCTTAGTGATTAAAATGTTCTGATTAAACAGAATTTCACTATTACTTTCGTTGTCCGGCGATCGGTATAGTCTGAGGCGGTTCAATTTCATTTGCTAATGTCACATTTTCATGATTGTGTTGCGACCTAAAAAGTTTATAGGCGGGAAATGTGAGCTTCAATAAAGTCCCAACGTAAATGTTAGTCTAGGTAATAATTTCTAGACAGCTTTTGACTGACCGCCCTACATTTCTTTTTCTGATGTAATGGTGTTTCCAGCTCTGAATGACAGTTCGCCGTTTTATTTTAAAATGGGTGAATGATGTTTTTTTTTGAGGCCGACAAGCGGCAGTGAAGCGAGTCCAGTATATTTGTCTTGCCTTGCCGCATGGTTTGGTTGCTAATTGGAATATTGACGGATTTTATATTCAAAGAATTTATAAAATGTTGATTGTTATTAGTAGTTATGCATGTTTGTTGGACGTTAACATAAATATTTATAAATTGAGTAGCTGTCTTCTGATTTTCTAGCGGTGTTGGCAGCGGCATTGTGATAGGAATAAGAAATACAAGTAGAGTATATCGGATGAATCTTAAATTTAAAGCTATTTTTTATCATAATAGTGTATTATTATTCTTAATTATTATTGTTAAAATTGACTTGATATTTATTTGATAATTGTTAATATACTACCACTTATAATGTTGACATAAATTTAATTTTAGCTATAAGCTCAATATTGTTATGTCCTAACAGGACTCATGTGTTTGTACAATATAATAATGTTAGACCTCATTTACCACATGAAATGCAATAAAATATTTCTGATTCTGATTCTGATTCTGATAGTCATTTCTTTTACTGTACATAAGTATCGTGATTACTAAACTTTGACATGACGATAGAATACTTTCTCGCTAGTTGTTTGTTCTTGGGGTACTGTTTAACGAATGACCAGACGTCATGCGATCATAGCTATAAATGTGAGATGGGCGTTGTATTGAGCTGTAGATCAGAACGATGTTTTTTGTCGTATGTTTAATTTGTAACATAGAGTTTCTTATCATCATCATTATTCATTCATCATCAGCCTATTTATGTCTCCACTGCTGGGGCTCAGACCTTCCCTACGGATGAATAGGAAGATTGAGCCATGACCCACCACGCGGGCCCAGTGCATATTGGTGGGTGCGATCGACTGTAGGTGCAGCCGGGACCAAAGGCTTAACGTGCCTTCCGAAGCACAGAGGAGCTCGAGATATTAAATTTTTGGCCACCCATCCGATGACCGATCTTGGGAAAGTTGTTTAACTTCAACGATTGCAGCATTTGCAGCTGAACGCGCTAACCACTTGCGCCATCGAGCTCCTCCCTTGTTTTCTTTGTTATCATTTACAATATATCCTCATATATTTCTCTGTCATCATTTAATTAATCAATCAGTCGATCAATTTCATAAATGAGAGATAATGTACATAAAATGGTGTAGAAACATAAATAAATTAAAAGAGCATGATGCACTCTGTCGGGCGCAGCAAAAGAGAGGGGAGGCATTTTAGTATGATATTTTTTTTTTTACTTTACTATCAATCAATGACTAATATATGTATATTATTGAATAAAATTAATAAATTAAATTGTTAAAACAAAATAGTTGCTTTATTTATATTGTTGTAAATATATTTATTCTTTAAATTTATTAATATAATATTTATTAATTTGATATGAAATTTTATTAAACAGTACTGTCATTTAAGTATTCTTGTATGGTATAGTATTGCTTATTAAATAATAATTTGTTTAATTGGTTTATAAAATGATTTTCTTTTTAAATTATTAATGGTAGCTTCTTAAAGATTTTGATTGTCATTATTAGTGGACCAGAGTTCTAAAGTTGTAGACTAGAATCGGGATAGCCAAGTTTATGACGTTTACGAAATGTTTATTTTTATGTCGTTTTTTAAAAAATCAGAATATTTCTTAACAAACTTACATGTTTCTAGAATATATGTATATACATATGCATAGGCTTTTGTCATGTCTAGTAGAATATCAATTGCATATTTCCTGTATATATTTAATGATTGCTAAAACTGTGGATCTATGTTTGCGAAAACCATTTTTGGATTCGTCATAAATTTTATATTTTTTACAGTATTTATATACTCGATTGTACATAGCCTTTTCAAATATTTTTGACGCTGTCGGTACGTTTTTCGTTTTTTTATAGATTGGTTTGATTATACTTATTTTTTAGTAGATCAGGAAAAGTGCCTTCGTTAAAAGACTGATTGATAAGAAAGCTCTTTACAGAGCAATTTTCGCCAATAGATGCAAAAAGTTGTTAAATAAATACTGCTTTCAACACTCGTCATAATTATGAGTATTTTTTCGTCGCTGGCCAAATTGGTAATTTACATAAAGTATTCCTTATTCTTCTCTCAGAAATTCTTAACTCGGGTCTTCTTCAGATTGCGCTTACTATCTTACTCGGTCTTGCGTTGTCTTGATTCAGTGCGTCGCTGCAGTATGCCTAACGTCAACCTTACAAAGTATTTGTGATCTTTCTCAAGTTCTTTTCTCTGCACCCTATAGTCTCAATTCCAATACCACCTTGACTCAAGGCTCACGAGCCATATTTACGGTATATCTGTTAGCAAATCGAATTAATATTATTTTGTACAGTTTCCGTAAATAAGGTTCGGACCGGTAAGGTGTAAATGACTGATGTATAAGCAGTACTCATAATGTGTTGTAATCTCTAACACAGGCAATAGCTAGCATAAAATAATATCTTTGAATACTATCTAAAAGTCAATGTTATGTTGATGTATATCACATACAGTGGGACGGTAAGCGACCCCGCTCCGTTGTTAAAATATGACAACACTGTTGCGTATAAATTGTGTGAACTGTTGTTAAGTACAGTCGCATCCGGCGCGGCCTGATAGTGACACTTGAACACTTGAATTGTATAATACTTTATATTCATTGATACATTTTATAATTAGTCACCAAATGCTATGCTATAGTACCTATAGAAAATAAAAAATTGTAACTCGTGTTTGGCTAATTAGTCCAACTTGGTTCTAGAGTGAGAGTAGGGCACCGAGAATTATCCTCTCGAATGGAGCAAGAGAAGTCTGGTGAAGCAATTTATCCACCTAACGAGAAAGTGAAGCGAAATTAAAAAAACACTATTTTTTGTGCAGTTGGTGTCTTATAGTGCAGACTGCAGTTAGGTAGTGTGATCTGGCAACAAAAATAAATGTAATAAACATAATCATTCAATAACCTTGCTAAATGGAGCTAATCCTTAGAACTATAAAATTAAATTTTAACAAAATGTGTATAAAATATAAATACTATTATTATGGTACCAGCATTACATTTTTCGCAGTAAACGATAAAAAGTAGTTCTAACACAATTTGACAAATATAAAACATCTCGGGTCTTGATCACTCGGTCCATTGAAGATTCGGCTCTTAACATCCTTCGCTGCTCTCTGGAGACTGGACGTAGCATAGTCTCTCAAATTCATTTCGCCTTCAATCTAATCTGATCTCTGTCTCTACTTGACTATCGTCATAATAAAATATTTACCAGCATTTGATAAGCACATATGTAATGAAGTGTACAAGTGATATAATTCTCATTTCATGGATGGTTTCACAGTTACTTATCACGCGATGTTTCCGTAGGATTGGTTCGATTGGCACTTCGTTAATTAATACGATTTACGGTGTAGGTAAGTACCTAACGGCGGGTAGAAGAGGTCAGCTACACTATGTGAAACTCACGATTGGAGGTATGATTATATCCAACTTTTTGGCATCGCAGTGACATATTGGATGCTGTCTTTATAGTTAGGGGTGATTTAGTTAAGTGGGATTCGGAATTGAACTTTAATGACTGATTTCCAGTAGGCTATACCTTATCTTCAGTAAGCGAAAGTGTTAAACTGGAAGCTAGAGTTGGGAATTGAGGCCGGGAACCTAAAGAGGCTTGATAGATAGAATCCTCTGTACCACGTAGAAACTATATAAAAGGCGATTACGATAGTCTAAATAAATATTTTTCTGGTTTTGATTGGAATGAACTTTTGCCGAACTTGGGCTCGGTCGACGATGCAGTCCGGGGTTTCTACGAAATTATAAACAACGGTATAGAACAGTTTGTTCCGTATAAGCGTTCTTGCAGCCATCGTGCTTATCCTGTTTGGTACAGTCGGGCTTTGATAAAAATTATTAAAAGTAAAGGTAAGGCTCATGCTCGATGGAAAAAATATAAAAATCACCTGGATTATGATGAGTTTTCTATGCTTCGTTCACGACAAACTCGCGTACAAAGAGAGTGTTTTCAAAAATACGTTACTAACATTGAAAAGTCATTAAAGGATACATCTAAGCCATTTTGGTCATACGTCAAAGCAATGCGTGGCGGTTCAAATTACCCTAAAATGTTAACACTAGGCAACACCAAATTTATGGAAGGTAAAGAAATCTCTCAGGCTTTTAATGATTTTTTCAAAAGTGTTTTCAGTAATAACTCCACCTCTTTTTCACTGGCAGTGTCTTCGAATAGTAATGACAGCTTAAGTAAAATACAAATAGAACACGAAGATACGCTTAACTCCTTAAAACGTTTGGACTGCAGTAAAGGTGCTGGCGATGACGGGATTCCACCCATATTTTGGAGAAATTGTGCAAAATCGTTATCACACCCAATTAACGTAATTTTCAACAGGTCTCTAACCGAAGGAGTTTTTCCTAGCCTTTGGAAAAGGGCTTTAATTGTACCTATACACAAAAAAGGTTCTAGGACCCAAATCGAAAATTATAGAGGCATCTCTCTGCTTAACACCTTAGCTAAAATGTTAGAGAGATTAGTCTATAATCATATATATGCTGTCGTTTGTAAAGGCTTGCCTCATACCCAACATGGATTTCTTCGAAGACGCTCGACAGTTTCCAACTTAGCTTGTTTCTCTGATTATGTGTACAAGTGTATGGAGGGTGGTGGACAGGTTGACGTGATCTACACTGATTTTGAAAAAGCTTTTGATCGTGTGGATCACGTCATCCTCCTAAACAAACTCTATAGCCTTGGAATACACGGAGATTTGCTTCGTTGGACGCAGTCTTATCTTTCCAAGCGGTCACAGGCAGTTGTGGTGGGTGGATTCAGGTCCGATTTTATTGACATACCTTCGGGTGTTCCGCAGGGATCGCACCTAGGACCTCTTTTTTATAACGCGTATTTATTTGATATAATGTCGTGCTTTGAAAATGCCCATCACTTAATGTACGCCGACGACAAGAAAATCTTCTTTAAAATTAGAACCTTGGAAGATTGTGGATTGCTTCAATCGGACTTAGATCGTTTATATAATTATTACATCAAAAACAAAATTAATTTAAATATTACAAAATGTGAATTCATTACATACACACGGAAACGTAACCCCATTTCTTTTACTTATACTTTTAATGGTGTGCCTATTACAAGAGTAGACTGCATGCGTGATCTAGGAATTATATTTGATCAAAAACTTACTCTGACTAAACACATTGACTATATTACTGCAAAGGCATACAAAAATTTAGGGTTTTTATTGCGTGTATGTAAACCTTTTAAAGACTTGCTTGCTTTAAAATCAATTTACTATGCACTGGTGCGTAGCATTTTAGAATATGCAAGTCCCATCTGGTCACCCCTTTTCAAACTGCACTCGGAAAGATTAGAGCATATTCAAAAAAGGTTTATAAAGCATCTAGATTACAGACTGCGAGTTAATTCAAACTCCTATTTAGATAGTTGTCGCCAGTATGCTATTTTGACATTGGATGAAAGAAGAACGGTTTTAGACATGAATCTGTTACACGATATAATAAACGGTAGGTTGGACTGTCCGGATCTGTTGGCGAGGATGGGACTGAGCGCGCCGCGTCGACGTACTCGACATACCCCTCTACTTCATGTTCCGTTTCACCCAACCAACTACGGAAAAAACTCGGTTCTTTCGCGTTTGTGCCAAACATACAATGATAAGTTTTCAAAAATCGATCTTTTTGCTTACTCCAAAATTTCATTTAAATCCAGAATTATTGATAACATTCTCGGCGACACTGTGTAGCATTGGTACGTGGTTGTTTATGCATAAAATATCTGTCTTATTATTTTATATTTGTTCTGGAGTGATTATCATTATGTAATTTTTATTTTTTACTTAGCAGCACGATTTAATTTTAAATCTTGAAAACACTTTAGGTGGTTGTGTGCAGTTATGCAGGGCGGTATATAAAATACTAAAATGGTTAGCATTTCGTGGCCAATTAACTGTAAACATTTGTTTTCATAGATACCCATATCGTTTGGAAGACATTTTGTTGAGTTATAGAAGCTGAAATAGAATTGCTTTCAGTATTGTTTCCATCAGTATGGATTTCACCTAGCTTAAGGCAGTTGAATGTTTCTGACCGTAAACACAATATACTATAAATTAATTTATGGAAAATCTGTAAATAGCCTTACTGTTGGTTTATACTATACTCAAATACTTTTGTAAACGCCGTTGATTTTCAAATAAATAAATAAAAATAAAATAGATACGGCACACTTAAAACAAGGTGGATTAATAATTTGTTCTACTTGCACTTTATAGCTTTTCTCGGTGGTTACGATTTGCATCGACAGCGCTTATCACGTATTATTACATTCGTAATGCATTATGCGACTGACCTGATCACTCACATGACTTGACTGTATAATTTTCTTTATTATTAATTCAGAATTCGATCATGGCAGTGACCGTGCGCTTGGTTCCGTTTTGTTGCGCTTACTACACCGACTTCACACTATATCAACGTCCACTGAAATGCGCTTTTACTGATGATCGTAATAATTGTTATAATATTGGCGAATTATAATTATATATTCTTTAACGGCCGCACTCGGTATTCAACTTTTAAGGATGGTTGTTCATGTTGACACTCTCTTTGATATAACTATAAAGACAAAACACGTGTTTAAATGAAGCATTTAATTAATTTGGCGTGTCTGAGTAGGCTGTTAAACTTGTTATACAGTTAAATTTAAAGAAAATGTGTGTTTTCATGCAGTACTATAACCGTAAACAAACAGGCAAATTTAAAAAATTTTTGGAATTAATCTCACGCAGTGTGCATTTCCAAGTCATCAACATTTCTCAATAGATTTTGATCTTTGTAGTAAAGAAGTCGAAACTAAATTTCAGGAAATTTGCGCGATTTGATTAGATTGTTTTGCCTTTGATATATTCTGATTCTTACCTTTTCTTTTATATGCCTTTAATTTTTATAACAAATGGAACTACATGTTCTTAAAACTTGAAACAAGTTTAATTAGTATATCTCTGATTTTCATATTCTCCATATGTCTGATTTTCACAAAAAATAATTTTGTTTATTTATCATTATTTATTGTTTTGCAGTCATTGAGTTCACTATTGTAATGTATTATCATTTACGTAGGATCATGGAATGAAACAATCGATGGTAAAAACAGAATCTGTTTAGTCACAAACTTGTAATGTCTGTTTCTTTTCAAAAATTTGCGATAACCATGCCATAACAGTCGCCAGTGAACAGATCACAGGTCTGTTGGTTGACACTTAAGTACAGCCCAACAGCGTTTAATATTTTATTTCTATCCAACTATATATACAGCCGTCAATGAGTGGATTTCAAATGAACACACAATGGAGTTGATTCTAACAAATTAATAATACTCTAAACTCTACAGACTAGTGTTGTTGGTACTTGGCTCATTTAGTCCTACGAAATTAGGCTGATAATTGTTAATGACATTTTTTTTTTGGGAGACTGGGTAATTAATACAACTAACATTATTGATTTACCTAAATATTTAGAATTTACTTGCAAAATTTAGTCATGTTTTATGTATTTTACTTATATGTATTGTTGTTCTGAGTGAAAACAGTCCTAGTACAGTGTAAGGAAAATATATTTTTATTAGTATGTGTGACTTTTTTTATTATACCTATATATTTTTGTGTGCTGCTTATCTTTGAGGCTCTACTTAACCCACAAAGGATAATAATGTCTCGAAACTATATGGGGAATTAAGCATAATTGATACACTTTACAACGGACAGCATATTCGGTAGTAGGTGAGGTAGGTACTATCTAATACACTGAGCCCTTTTGTTTAGTGACATGTTAATTGTTAATTAAGACCGTCTGAAAGCTCAGCCAGTGGACTTCATCCATTAACGTTAATTGTCATTGCGAAAAGCGGCGATGCATGCAACGGCGAAAACGGCTTTAATATCAATACAAAATGGCAACCGTGTGTCGATTCTCACTCGACAGTTGATTCTGTAAAAGATATTTAGCGTCAACATCAGCTGCTTCTATTTTACGTTTAAATAACACTAAACGTTCTATGCTGGACTGGGAGTTATTTATGTTTCTCCCAGACCAGCACGGGGCAGCAGTCTAGCAGAAAAAAGCAACTGATGCATTCTAAGTTCAAACTTAGAATTCGAATTATTAATAAATTTATGATTCCCGATTCCTCCCTACCTGTCACGGTTATTTTTCGCGCTCAAACCAACGTTGAATATATTTTTTCGACTTGTTGCTATTTATTATTTTCACCGGACGATTTCTTCTAAAGACTTTCTAGCAGTTCATCGGACGCAATAAAATCATTAAAGTCCACTCCGCTGTTTCATTGTCAGGAGGAGTTCAGTAGCACAACCACATATCATTGTAGTTTTGGGTAGAACTCATTTTACCCACTTAACATACATTTTTAGTTAGTCTCAACTTAAATTTACAACTTATGCTTTTATTATTTGCAAAGCGAATTCAGATAATTATAGTGTGACCATGCAGCGAATGTTCAATCAATATGCCGAACTCGAAAGCGAACAGATGAAGTAATTAAATCTTCTATTTCACTTTGCTCATGCGAATTGTCTGTGCAGTGCGAAAGTTTTAATAATTAATTGAGCGGACGATTAATTTGACCATCACCATCAGCCTATTAATGTCCCCACTGCTGGGGTACAGGCCTTCCCTATGGATGGAATAGGGAGATTGGGCCATGACCCACCACATGGGCCCAGAGCGGCTTGGTGGGTGCTAACAACTGCAGATGCAGCCGGGACCAACGGCTTAACGTGCCTTCCGAAGCACGGAGGAGCTCGATATAGTAAATTTTTGGTCACCCATCCAATGACCGACCACTTTTAACAACGACCGACAATTTCACCATACTGCATCTTTATAACTATTTATTGTTAAAATAGCAGCGAACATACTGCATGATTTCTACCCGACTTAAAAAAATGCAAAAGATACTGCGTGTTAAACAAATTATGACAATGGGGTGGCAGACAATCATATCGCCCGCCTGATGTGAAGCGGCCACTTTAGTCTATTGACGTTTGCGATACATAAGTATCACTCGCCGTTGCCTACCCTGACCCAATCCCCTACGGGGTAGGAGCCCTGGAATCTTACTCATCGACAGAAACACAACACCACCAACAGGTAATAGTGTTACTGTGGTCTTCTGTAAGGTGGAGGTTACTTCCCCAGACGGGCGCTCCAATTCGAGCGGTAAATCCGCTATGCCCAACCCCTCTTAACTCATTAAGCTTAGTTACAGAACTAAATGTTTAAGTTAAATTTTACATCGATTTTATAACTCGTATGATATAAAAAAATAGAATGCACTAACTATGTACTTTGTTGATGATGAAATAGTCTATCACCGACATTTTGGAAACTATTGCAGCCGCTCTGTTCCTTCCGAACAACACCTTACATCAGACCAATGCCAAAGCTGGCTTTATTTTGAGTTCTGTGAAAGTCCTACTATGGTATTATTTTTTATTAGCTACTTTTAATGATATTGCTATTTATGTTATGTTAATACGGTGTGATACCACAACATTGAAGCTATGTTGATTTCAAAAGGGATGTACGACGTGAAGTTGCCTCGGTCCATCCTTTTTTGCATGCCGACAGATATATGCAAGTACTAAATTGTATATCTCGTGCAGCCATAATACATAATAAATACTACCTCTCTGCTAAAGTAGAATTATGGTAGTTATTTGTACTTGACTCTGATTTTAATAAAGCCATTAATTTCTTCAATTATTGTGTCATTATCAGTATATAAGTTGGGCAGGCAAGCACGCCTCATATTGCAATGCGAATGATCAATTAATACTCTAAAATAAATGTGTATGTTTTATGGTTCCGTACTCCAGTGGGTGACAAAGGAAACTATCTCATCATCAGCCTATTAATGTCCTCACTGCTGGGGCACAGGCCTTCCCTGTGGATGGAATAGAGAGATCGGGCCTTGATCCATCACGCGGGCTCAGTGAAAATTGGTGGGTGTTAACGACTGCAGATGCAGCCGAGACTAATGGTTTAATGTGCGTTCCGAAGCACGGAGGAGTACGAGATAATAAGTTTTTCGTCACCCATGACCGCCATTGCTAAAGTGATTCAACTTCCACGATCGCAAGCCGAACGTGCTAACTAGTGCGCCATTGAACTCCTCCCTTTACTAATATTCATACTATTACTAAGCGTCCGCAGTTCGTCCGTCTGTCCGTTCGTCCGTCAGTTAGTTCCTGGACTGTATCCCATGAACCGTTACAAGTAAACACTTACAAATTAACGGAATATGTATTTCAGTAAAAACAAAAGTTCAGGAATCTTGATTCCTCGATTTTTATACTCGATCTAGTGGTAAATCAGTGTACAATGCAACGGATCCCTTCGTTTGCGAGTCTCAACTAGTACTTACTTCATCGATACATTAAAAGACCTTTAATAAAATATAAAAATCATAGTGCACATATTTTTTGAAAAAAAAAAAAAAAAAAAAACCTAGTTTTCTGTACGGATTACTAAATATTACTTGATAATTTATCATTGAAGGGCTGCAAAATAGGAAAGATGCAAATATAATATTTATGAAAAGTTTATGATTAAAATGTTAAAAAAATATAAAAGAAAGGCCACTGCAACGTTTTTATTTTACATAATGTTGGTTTTTAACAATAATTACGAATTAAAAATGACTTGAAAAAAACGTATTTTAAAACACCAATCAGCGTTTCGTGACGTCACTCCTGTTATGACAACTTATTTGAGGTTGTGGTTGTAAAAGTGAATATTATTTAATGGGAATATTAATTGTGTTTTTTAATAAAAATGGAAGTTGGGTTTATCAAAGCAGACTCCAGGAATTTACCAAGAGTTAGTGTTGACATGGTTGTAACTTTTTTTGTCCTACGGGACCTAAGGGACTAAATTACTACGGTATGTATAAATCATAGTTGTTAAACTCTGTATTTTATTCAGCGGCTTCTATATATACCAATTATTTCAGCTCAACAAGAGAATCTTACGGTGATAACGCAATCGGCTATGTCCAAATTAAAAGAGATGGAGAATTATGTACAGTAAAAAGTCGAGTTACTCCGGAGCATAAACTACGTAAAGAAGGTTATCGTGTTACAGTTATTTTAAATGAAACGCGAAGCTTGGTGCAGTCCTGCCAATGTGAAGACTGTGCCACACATTTTAAACTTTATCCAATTTTCACTTCATTCTCCAACTGTAAAATTAAAAATATGCTATAGACAGGTTTTGTAAGTATTAGGTAGGTTACTAACGCGTTTTTACGTACAAGCAGATTAATTAAGTATATTCGCCAACTTACGTCAAAGTGATTTTCACATCATCGAAAAATGGTCTATGGAGAATAATTTTCATTTCTCTTCGCAGCTTGAAACGACTTTTTTCTCAGTTTTGGGTCAGTTGAATTAATTCAATCAAAAGTCAAAAACAACTTATTTGGAAACTTTGTTGTAGAAGATGGACACATTGGCACAAAATATGAGTCAACACGGCTTTTTTTCGGAATATTAGTGGTATTGTTAGGATCACCTGATGTTAATGGATAGTCCATTTTAAATTTTTGCAAAAAAATATCTCGAACTTCGAAAAAATATGCAAAAGTATGAAAGCCAGCGACGAACAAGTACGACCAGTGACAGACAGGAGTGACGTCATCGGAACCATAGGTCCGTTTTCGCGCGAAAATTTAAACTGTCAATTTAAAACAGCATTTTTTCCGATAAATTTGTAATTTATCGGAATGTTTTAATTTTTTAATATATCTGTGGTTTGTCGGTATCATGTAGTTGATCTATTAGTCAAATTAGTCAAAGTTAAATAAAAGTTCAGTAGTGAAAATAGCTTTTGCGATGCTACGACACATTAAAACCTTTATCTGAATTGTATTTGATTCACTCTGTTTTTTTAATACACTAAAATACAAAGAATAATGTCAACATTTTACTTTTGACATTGTTTATTACTAAAGCGTCTGCGTTGCAAGTGGTGTGGCAGACAAACGAAATTGTATGAAATTGGCAATACTGATGTTGCCGCGATGAACCCGGGGCGATTGCTTTAATTAATAACATAACTGGACACATTTTTTTATAAGTATTTATTTGTAACGAAAAGTTTTAAATGGTTTCAGCGTTTGATACCGCTTAAACATTGACATTAAATTCGATTCGGATGTTTTGGGTCTGCTATGATAATGAACCATGTGACTGCTGAATGAGTATAAATTTACTTATTGCTTTCAATAAGTTGATTATATATTTTGGAACTCTTACTAAGCATTGGTATTAGGTTTCGGGTTTCTGTAATTGAAGGAGAGCCTCGAGCGAAAACCTGCCGTTAAAATATGAAATTGCCGTATTAGCAATAAAGGCCTTGGTATCTGCCCACAGGCCCACAGCTGCATCATCCTCTGATGAATTCTTTGTTTTTTCTTCGTTCCCAGTCTGGATTATGTGTATTTTCTCACCATTGGCAATTACTCTGTGATATTAATAAGCCAAGTTATATAATTGTGTCTCTAGAATGAGTTACGATATTTTTAATTAAAAACGATCTTAGCTTACATCTGTGATTCTTTCAGGGCGTCTTTCTCTCGTACGCAGGATTCACATTTTCCCACTTGCTACGATTCATACATCTCTTTCGCACAATTACATGTATTCTAATTAGCGGGTGCCCGCGACTTTGACAGCGTAGTTTTATTGGTTTTTCATACATACATTCATACCAGATTTCACTCCCCTCAAGGTACCTTTTTTTTACAACAAAATGCTTATAACCGTCTCCATGGTCTTATCTATCTATTCATATTAATCTCATTCTTTTATATGAATTTTTGTATAATCGTTTCAGTTGTTTAACAAACAAATATATTAATCAAAAAATCAAATATTAAGAGAGGTAGGGGCATAGCGGCTTGACCACTCGAATTAGAGCCGGATAGGTAAGCAACCTCCACCTTACAGAAGGCCACAGTAAAATAACACTACCTTTTGGTGGTGTGGTGTTTCGGATTTCGAGTAGGATTCCAGTAGGGGGTAGGGGACTTAGATTAAAGCAAAAAGGGTAGATACGGTACGCTCATACTTGCATCAAACAAAAACTGATCGAGACGGCGAGATCCGCGTCACTGCACTACCGACCAATCACGCGACCAGTACTCGACGTCACTACCGAATAAGATTCAAAACAAACAGCATTTTTTATGAAAAAATATATTTTATTGTACTTACGAATGAAAAGTGATGCCGTGGGTTTTATTTTTAGTTCTTGAGCAATTTGAGCACTTTTTAAAAACACACTTAGGCATTGTTTTATCATATAAACACAAAATATTAGCAATATTTCTTTTTGGCGTTCACATGTACGTCGTTTGCATGTCAAGTTGTGACTAAAGCGATAAGTCGTGGACCACAATTCATGTGGATCACTTTTGTGAGGCTAGTGCCGTAACTACCCTTTTTGTTTTAATCTAAGGTAGGGGATTGGTTTCAGACCGGCTGTAGGTTAGGATTGGACTGGACTCCACTTACACTTAAAATCAGGTGGGGTGGGGTAATTTGTTGCGACTACGCCTATAAAAAAATAGCAAAAGAAATCGCTTTCGCATTTATAATATTCAAACCACAGCCAATGCCTTAGATAATCGTAAAAAGTGTAAAATATATGGAACAGGATGAAACCCATACAAAAAGGAAGAGAACACATTTTAAAACAGATACAAAGTAAATTACGGGCGATTAAAGAGAAGGGTGAAGAGAGACCTTTTAAGGGGGGAAAACGGTTTATGCGATTTTCGGGGAACCTACAACATCTTTACAATTTCAATTCGTTTTTTAATGTGTTTTCTTCTTTTTGGTTCCGAATTTTTTTGCTCTCATAAATTATTGGCAATGGTTTATTTGATTAGTTAGAATGTTGATGTGAGGTGTCGCTTCATAATGTCGGCCGTATGTTTACAGGCTTGCATCGATGACAACCTGGACATGGTGGAGTTTCTGGTGACGCACGGGGCGGACGTGAACCGCGGCGACAACGAGGGCTGGACCCCTCTCCACGCGACTGCTTCATGCGGCTTCCTCAGCATAGCCAGGTGAGTCCAAGCCGTATACATAAATAAAGGCAGAAACTGACTTATAAAACGCGACGCCACCCGATGCCACGCAACGCCACGCGTATTTACTATGACCAGTATGAGCGCATCGCGTCACGTCGGATATTCCTAATGTTCTGATCATAGAAAACAGTACAACTGATTTGACCCAACACGCGTGGCGCTGCGTTTCATAATTCAGTTTCTGCCATAATGGATTGAGAAAAAATAATAATGAACGGTCTTACTTCAAAAAAGTTAGACACGGTTTCAAACCTAGTCCAGCCAAATTTTGTATAAAAATTTTCTTAAACTCGTGTTGAACGCATGTCTAACTTTTTTGTGGTAATAAGGTTAGTTTATTGCAGACCCTCTAATATGTAAATGGAAATTTTAGTAACAATCAAACCTACTTTTGTACATTTCATTTGTTAATTTAATTCTCCGGTTTTTTCCAATAACATTCAGGCAATATCCACATGAAATTAATTACTCTCTAGATAGAGAGAAAGCGATATCGTGCGACCAAAGGACAGAAAAGTGTGAAAGAGACGAAGCGATCGAGCAACTATACATAGAATAATAATTTACATAAAGAAATGGTAAAATAAAATTGTTTATTTTTACTAAAACTATCCGAGAATTTTGAAAGAGGGATGGTTTGGTTAGGATTGCTGGTGTGGCCCGTAAAAAAGCTACACCAGTTATTTTCGCATCTCGACTTGACCTTCACTTAACATTATGTGGGATGGCGGCACACAGTGTTTTAAGAACCTCGATTTTGTGACATGCCCTTTTTATCCCGAATTCCTATAAATTAAGCTATTATAAACACTGGAAAAATTACTACGCCTCGTAGTTTTCGAGAAAAAAAAAGTTGACCTATTTTAGAACTAGGAATTTAAAAAAAATCAACTAGCTCCTCTATTATTCATATTGTTTTAGCTTTGGTTAAAGGTTTATATATAGCTTTGTATTATACATCTTTTCACAAAATTTGAGCCTTCTAAAGCAAACCGTATAGACCATAATAATATGACCTTTTTTTTTAATTTTCGTTTTCATTTTTCTTCTTAAGAATAACGGCGTATTCGGATAATATTTATACATGGAAATATTGAAGTTTGTTGTCCCTATGTAGAGTATTTTTAATGTAACCGAAAACTTCGTTATGTACGAGTTATAAACAAAAATATTAATTAAACATAATTCCGGTATTAGGGTCGTCACTTCCGGAACTGAGTATTTAAAAATAAAATGAGTTCCTATAATATATGTTAATAAGCATTCTTTTAACATATATTATATGACCTATTTATTGTTATTGGAGAACAAAGAGAATATAACTTATAGGTATGTAACTAAAAAGACTTAAGATAGTTTTTATTACAAAATATTTATGTATTATTATAAGGATTTACCGACTCAAAATCAGCAGTGTATTGCATGAACAATTATACAATATTGTGGAGTGACGATGAAAATAATCTTTTTGCTATTACATTTGTTCCGCTGCAGCTCGTGTTAAATGAAAGGGATGTTGTTTGGTCTAATCCAGCTCCACAATCACATAGATACTGTAGACCTATTCATATTCAATATAGGAAGGAGAACAAAGAATTAATTCTAGCAGGAAAAGAATTAATTGCAAATCAAATATCTAATTTGCAACTGCAAGGCAAAACCTCACAAGGTCATAATATACCCGTAAGTTGTGAACAATATTGTGCAGCTATTGACGGCAATTCAAGAATTAACAAGATTAACAAGAATTCAAGTCCTTAACATTTTATTAAATACGTCATTCCAAATGCGTTGCCCGTATTGTGGCTTAACATAGACCACCTTCAATAACTTGGACATGGCTTTTTCTAAGCCATTAAATCGAGAGCTATTGATTAACGGCTTAAGTCCGCTTTATTTTTGGATACGAGTGCTAGAATTTCGAGTGATATGGATGTAAAAAATGGCGTATCCCACACAATTCTGTAGACTATGTCAAAGTTGAAGAGCGCAAAAAAAATATTGAAAATGAAGTGAGAAAGCGGATGGGTTTACTGTTCGACGTAGTGCGCCCCAATTCGGGTACAACAAATGATGGCAATACAGCACGAATGGCTTTGTCAGATAAGTTCCGCCAAAAATTTTCTGGGGATCGAACAATGGCTGTTGGATGATCTCCACACATTATGTATTGTTTTGTCTAGCAATCATGCAATTGATTCCGACCGGTTTAGGGGTTTTTGTAAAAATCTGGCTTATAAGTATGTCTCTACCTATAATTGGTGTCCGATGACCGTATCGTTGCACAAAGTTTTAATTCATGGTGCCGATATTATCAAATCAGCCACTATACCTATAGGGATGCTTTCGGAGCAGGCTGCCGAGACCCGAAATAAATATTGACGGAACGATAGGGAGCACCATACCCGAAAAATGAGCCGTGAATTTGTTTAATAGAACGCTGGAAACATCAGACCCTGATATAATAAACATTCGAATGCAAGAGAGAAAAAATAATCAAAACTTGACACCATTACCATCTGCAGTAGTTTCTTTATTAAAAGTGACAGATCCAAGTGACGCAGTAAGGGATATTGATTTTGAGGACTACGTCGATTCTTGCGTTATAAATACAGAAATAAATGATTCATTGTAAATATTTATTTATGAGAAGTAATTTATATTTCAATTTCATAATTAAATGGCAGGAATAAAATGTTTGTCAACCCTGAAAAAAAAAAAGATTTTATCTCATAACTTCTACATAACGCGGTATTCGGTTGCAAAAAAAATACTGTATATAGGGACAACAAAGCTGGATATTTTAGTGAATAAAATTCATCCGAATACGCCGTTCTACTAAAGAAAAAAAAATATAAATGAAAACTTGAAAAATAAAACATATCGTCTATACGATTTGCTTTAGAGGCTCAAATTTTGTGGAAAAATCTATTGTACAAAGCCTCATAACATACATTTAATCAAAACAAAAAAACATGTTGAATAGAAGAGTAACATTGTTTTTTTGAAAATTCCGGATCGAAAAATGGGTTATCTTTGAAAATTTTTTCCTCAAAAACTACGTATCGTAGAAATTTTCCAGTATTTTTTCAGTGCTTATAATAGCTTAATCTATAGAAATTTGGGATAAAAAGGGCATGTCACAAAATCGAGGTTCTTAAAACACTGTGCGGCATAAGATTGATAAGATTGAAAGTCGTGGGATTGTTGGATAACGTGTATAGAGAGTATGCCTGTTTTTTTTTCGGATTATTTAGAATCACTACAGAAATCTTGTACAGGCGTTGTTAGAAAAAATAAACACTGTTTTGTTTTTCAATAGAAAGTCGAATAAGAAAATTAACCTGACATCTTTCTGCCTGTCTAAAAATTTAATTTGTCTATAATTTTAAAGGCCTTAATTCTAGCTGAAAATTACTTTTGCCTTTGTCTTTACTGTTTCATTGATTAATATATCGCCTCTCCTAAAATCATAACTAATAATTAATTTCCTACTGAAATGAATCACATAGGTTACATACAAATCCACATTAAATAATAAACTCGATTCACTGTTTTTGTAAACAACGATTGAGTCAGTTTAACGTAGGGTCGTACAATACTTTTCTCATGAAAAGATATAATTTTTGGACCTTGATAATTATAATATATTAATTGATGCTTAATTAAAGTTGAGATGAAGCTTTAATTGAAGTTGAATAATGGAGGAGAAATACAGCGTTAACCCCAAATGAACTTGGGAATATTTTAAGCGATTGATGAAATATGATGCTTTATTCGAAGTAGAATGATGGAGGAGGAATACAGCGTTAACTCCAAATAAACTTGATAATATTTTAAGCGATTGATGAAATATGAAGCTTTATTCGAAGTAGAATGATGGAAGAGGAATACAGCGTTAACCCCAAATAAACTTGGAAATATTTAAAAGGATTGATGGTATAAAAGTTGTAGATAGGTAACCCTGATATGACCTAGTATACGGGTCCTGTCATGTCCTATTCATGCTTATTGTTCGCGGTAAGATAATAATGTTGTCTTATTGTCTCTATTGAAATGTTCAATAAATTTATCATACGCAATAAATTTTATTCGATTTGTGTCAACTTATAATAAATCAAAAGATGTTTGTGTACTAATTGATGTGTAGATATTTTAATGATTATAGAATTTGTGTTATGCTTTGCTGCTGACTGCCTAAGTGCCTATTGATAAATAGTAAACTTTCTTGGGTCTAACGAAATTTATTCTTAAGCGGGTTTTAACGCGCCTGTCTTAACGATATGAACTTAGATTCTAATTACAGATAGATTCTATTTACAATAAAACTCTCTGGTTTTACTATAAAATTCCAAAGCAAGCGTCTGTACAATAATTTAAAGAATAATGGGTAATTTTGTATGGAACCCGTACCCACCTTGTAGCATTATAGATTAGGTGTAATTTAAAAGACGCATAATTAACTAGCTCCTAAATTAATGAACGAATGAATGAATGAATGGCGGACGGAAGATATGACTAATTCTTTATTATATTTTTAATAGCCAAGTGTCACAATTTAACTTTTTGAAGTGAAATTTCTTTAGGCACGCTTGACTTGGAGGGTAAACTGGCTAATGTGTTACGATTTTTGCGTTACCATTAGTTTCATCATCATATTAGGTGACTCATCGGTAAACAATGAACAATACCCGTCACAAAATACATGAATCTAGTGCTTGGTGGGTGATAACGGACGCAGCGCGGATTAGTGGGTGGTAACGGACCCAGTGCGGATTGGTGGATGATACGGACCTAGCGCGGATTGGTGGGTAATAACGGACCCAGGCGGATTGGTGGGTGATAACGCACCCGGTGCGGATTGGTGGATGATAACGATCCCAGCGCGGATTGGTGGGTGATAACGAACCCAGCGCGGATTGATGGGTGATAATGGACCCAGCGCGGTTTGGTGGGTGATTATGGACCCAGTGCTGATGTGATAACGGACCCATTGCGGATTGGTGGGTGATAACGGACCCAGCGCGGATTGGTGGGTGATACGTCACCGACTACACACTATCCGTTTCACTCGCAGTTGAATGTAAGTCGGTTCTGCAGCTCTGCTGTTCTACTCACTCACTAATTGTGGCCGACCGACGGCAACGGTTGCATACTGAAAGATAATTACTATTTACGACATATCGACCCAAGCGCACAATATAGTTCTAAGTACTTAAAGGATAAAATCTTAAAAACTGAATATGCGTAGGGAGATTTTATTAATAATTTTTGGCATTTCCAACGAGAAATATCTTTTATCTCCCTTGAGCCACTAAGTTGCTCCCGTACAATAAATTAATGCACTTTTGAAGACCTTTCTAATGGTACCAATTTCAATGTGCTACATGGTGGGTACGTTTTGCTTCATGTTCTTTAAATTTATCAGCTCATCGGCAAAAGGCATTTTTTTTAATTTGTCAATTATTGAGTGAATGTTCCCTTTCATCGATACCGGTAAACAGAATCCACAATTTCTACGAAATATCGAAACTGTTGGCGATGTTCTGTCTTTATAAAAATTGCCTTCCGCGAATATGCATGTATGCCTTTTCATGAATTTCACGAAAGAATTATTAAGGTAATTCAAACCTCTATTAACTAAAAGGTATAATTTACAATGAGAATTTTGCTTCTGCGTCCTGTATTTTTTTATGTAAAAGGGGCGAACAAGCATATTGCTCGACTATATTTATCGGCCACCAAACGCCCATAAACTTTGGCGACATTAGGGCAACTTAACTCGCTTCAAGATGTAGTTAAGGGTATATCATGTGTGAAACTTTCAAAATTTATCCATCTTCAGAAGCATAGCAGCGAGCGCAACTATGCGCAGTTTTAAGTTTAGTGATACACTGCGCGCACCTAAATTTATTTATATTTAGTTTGCGGCGTCGCGACCTACGCTAACTTTACTGCCGCTAATAAGTTTGAATCACTTTCTAACCCACATAATTAGCTGTCATTGCTACTTACTAATTTTAGCTATGATCTTTGCAGGTATCTACTGGAGAATGGCGCTGATGTAGCAGCAGTGAACTGCGATGGAGAGCTCCCTGTCGACATCGCGGAGAGCGATGCCATGGAAGAGATGTTGCAGAAAGCCATCGACGAAAAAGGTACTGGTGGAATATTTATAATTTAGAAACTTACCTTGATAAAATGATTTAAATGTTTTTTAAATGTCCTTAGCGTTTCGTAAACAATGAAAATGTTACGGTATCACAAGACAGATGTTAACACAATCATTTATTAAAAAAATTTTGGTAGCTTTTGCATTTTTTGGACGCATCCACGTTGCTCTGCAAGTGTGTCGACCGCCCTCAGAAAAGTAAATTAACTTATAAGTTGATGCTTTCTTTGTGAAGGCAACGTATTTTTTTATTTTATTTAAACTTTATTGCAACATAACACAGCAAATGGCGGACATAATGCCATAAGGCATTCTCTACCAATCGACCAGTAAGAGCGTGAGAAAAATCTAATATGAGGGGGGCGCATTAAAGACAAATGTAAGATAAACCAAGGATACAAATACTCTTAACAGAATACACACACATAATACACACATACATACACATACATATACTTATATATATATATATATACACATAGATACACACATATACATACATACAATACGTACATAAGTATACGATTATGTCAGTCATATATGAGGACGCTGTTTAATGCTATTGAGATAGTGCTCACGAACCAATCCCCTAAATGCAAGTTTGTTAGGAGCTTTACGTATATTGGGGGGCAAGTCATTCCAGAGTCGTACCGCCGTGACAGTGAAAGAGTAGGAGACGAAGCCAGAAGAATGGACGAGAGTATGCAGAAGGAGATTGTCCGTTGAACGGAGGACACGGTCATGAGAATCACTCAGAAACCTAAATCTGCTTTTTAGGTGTATGTGGATCGAAGAGAAGATTGAAAAGGGCACAAACAACTCTGATGTTCATACGCTCGCGAATAGGAAGCCAATTGAGCTGAAGACGAAAATGTGAAATATGGTCGTATTTACGTAAGCCAAATATGAAGCGGATACAGTTATTAAGAAGGCGATCCAACTTATTTAGAAGATTTTCATTTATATCGGGATAACATACGTCGGCTTAATAGATGATAGGCAGAATGAGAGATTGAACAAGGGCAATCTTGGTACGAGTGGGCAGAAAGAACTTAAACCTGTAAAGAGATCTCAGAGAATTGGTCATCTTATGCGAGAGGAAATCGACATGGTCTATCCAGGAAAGTTTTTCATCTACAATTAAACCCAGGTCCTTTACTTGAGCCGAGTAAGGAAAAGGAACATCGTCATAGAATATCGAATTCATCTGAGCAAGTTCAAGTTGCGACAGTAGACGTGAACTGCCAACAATGATCGCTTGACACTTGTTTGGATTGACTGATATACCAAAATTAGCCGACCAGTTTCTGATCACCCTGAGATTATGATTTAAACTTGCGACAGCCTCATTCAAATGAAGGCTATCAGTGCTTACATACAGTTGTAAATCATCAGCATACAGATGGTAAGAGGAAGTAAGAAGTTCTGTAAGAGTATTAATGAAAAGGGAAAATAGCGAAGGAGAAAGAATACCGCCTTGTGGAACACCGGCAGTCAGCTCGCGCCAACTAGATAACTCCTGATCGAAGCGGACAGCCTGCCAGCGATCACGAAGATAAGAAGTGAACCACTTCTGCACTGAAGATGAGAATCCTAGTCGAGAAAGGACAGCTATGAGAATATCATGATCAACAGCATTAAAAGCGTTTGAAAAATCAATTAAAACTAACAGTGTCAAACGAGAATTTTCCTGGCCATCCCGGACATCTTCAAGGATTTTGGTGAGAGCAGTAGTAGTACTATGGCCGGGACGGAAACCAGATTGAAAAGGGCAAAGAAGTTTATTAGAATTAATATATGAAGTGAGTTGTTTGTGGACTGCAGCTTCAATGATTTTAGATAAAAAAGGAAGAATACAGATAGGCCTATATTGACTAAGGGAGGCGGGACTATTATTTTTAGGTAGTTTGAGAGTTAAGGCCTTATGCCAGGAAAGGAACCAGATGTAAGTGTGAAATTAAAACTATAAGTCAGAACAGGAAGTACAGAATCTAGAACTAAGATGATCATAGTACGACTTATATTATTGCAGCCTGCAGCGTTAGATTTTATGGATAGAATTATCTTTCGGATTTCATCCTCAGTTAAGAAATTAAAACAGAATTGTGAAGCTGTTGAGGGAACCTTGGAATAAAGAACAGAGATAGTGGAAAGTTTGACATTGGGAAGAAGAGGTTTAATAGAAGTGAAGTGCTTATTTAGTTCATCTAACGGAAAAGAAGGCTTATGACGAAGATGTGATTTACCAATACCAAGAGTACGTAGAAACTTCCAGGTATCCGCAGGAGAAGATTCAAGGATATTCTTATGAATATAATGGCGTTTAGCTTTTCTTACCATCTGATTGCATCGATTTCTGGCAATCTTAAAAGCATCCCAGTGCGTATCAGTACGGCATCTTTTGTAAATGCGAAATGCTCTGTCGCGCTTTCGCATGGCCATACGCACACCAGGTGTAATCCAGGGCGCCGGAGGACGTCTTAATTTGACCTTTTTTAAAGGAGCGTGCTTGTCGAACAGTTTTATGACTTCGGAGTTAAAGTAGGTGACCATGTCGTTGACCGAAAGCTTTTTATGAACAGGAGACCAATCAAGTAAACACTCATCACGTTTAAGTTCCTTCGTGTCCATTCTCGCAAAGTTCCGAATGGAGATAGTTTTTGGCTTCGATTTTGGAGGCTTCACATTATAAGCAATATAGATAAGATCATATCTGGAGAAGCATGGGGCAGGGATTTGACCATATTTAACGACATGATCTAAGGAGGACACAATAATGTGATCAATCCACGAATCGGATGTATTAAGATTATGATGTGAAGGATTGAGGTGTAAAAAAGAAAAGTTTGCCGACGTAATCAAAGAGCGAAGCTTTCGAGAAGAGGGGAAATTTATTAAAAGGTCAGTATTGAAGTCACGCATCATAACATGGTGATTATAATCAGTGGCAATGGAATCAACCAACGACTCAAGGTCTGAGAAGTAGTCAATGGAAGGAGGGCAGTATACAACTCCGAGAATAACCTTGGTACCCCAAATATCAACTTCCAGGAGCAGATGCTCCATGCAGCCATGACGAGAGGAAGAAGAATATAAAACTTTCGCTGGTATGCGGCTCGACAAGTAAATAGCCACACCACCACCCTTACCGACGCGATCATTACGGAATAAGTCAAAACCTGGCGGACAGTACAAGGAGGAGTTCAAGCATGGCTTCAACCAGGTTTCAGATACAAGCACGGCGTGCACTGCATCCGTAGAGAAAGCATCAACATGACAGGGTAGGCTCTGTGCATTAATGTGACATGCTCTGAAACAACTGGCAAAACTGTTAATTTCACGTGCGAGCACCTGTTTCAATGAAAGATTATGACAAGTGAAACGACGATTTATGATAGTAATCATGCAGCGAGTGAAAATCATCTATGTCTGACATAAACACCCAAATATATAAGTATAATAAATTATATAAAGTACAAAATATTACCTAATAACAAAAATAAAATTAACCAATAATAAAAACGTTATGAGAAATGAGAGACAACTTGTGACTTTATGAAGAATATAATTTATTTGATGTTTTCGAGCAAGGTTGTAATGACGAGAGAGAGCAGTTCAGATGCAATCCCTTCTTAGAGACTTTAAACTGATCGTCATCGTCATCAGCCTATTAATGCCCCCACTGCTGGGGCACATGCCTTCCCAATGTATGGAATAATAAGACAGGGTCGTGACCCACCGCGCGGGCACATTGTGCATTGGTGGGTGTTAACGACTGCAAATGCAGCTGGGACCAAGGGCTTAACGTGCCCTGCGAAGCAGGGAAAGGTCTATATAAGGTTTTGGTCACACATCCAATGACCGATCACTGCGAAAGTTGCTTAACTTTCGCGATCGCAGTTCCTCAAACTTTAAACTAATAGTTTTTTGTAATGAATATTTATATTATGCTAGGTGTCGACTGCGAGAAGTCTCGCAACGCCGAGGTGGATACGTTGATGAGCGATGCCAAGAACTGGGCAGCGAATGGGTACGTGGAGGTGCGCGACCCCAAAACTGGGGGCACGCCGCTACATGTCGCCGCCGCGAAGGGATACATCGACGTGAGTTACTTTAAAGTACTAGAGGGCATCCGCGACATCGTCTGCTTGGTTCAATTGATTTCCCATACTGGAAGCAACTACATTTTTGACCCATAGAAAATTATTGTATGGACTAGAGTGACACTAGGAATGTGAGTGACAGTTCAGGGACGGCGCTGCTGTCTACGTAAATGACCATAAATGAAATACAAAATATGACGTTTACAAAGCTGGCGGTATTAGTTCCAATTTTCACCACATTTATAAAGAACCTTGACACACTATAAATCTAGTTTAAGTTAAATTTGCTAATTCTTAATTCATTTTGGACTATAATTATTGTGACGACGACTATGTTACACTATATTTTTTAATCACAACTTGACATGCAAACGACGTACATGTGAATGCCAAAAAGAAATATTGCTAATATTTTGTGTTTTAATGATAAAACAATGCCTAAGTGTTTTTTAAAAAGTGCTCAAATTGCTCAAGAACTAAAAATAAAACCCACGGCATCACTTTTCATTCGTAAGTACTATAAAATATATTTTTTCATAAAAAATGCTGTTTGTTTTGAATCTTATTCGGTATTGACGTCGAGTACTAGTCGCGTGATTGGTCGATAGTGCAGTGACGCGGATCTCGCCGTCTCGTTCACGCTGCCGTTGAAACTTAACGTGCTGTTTCGTTCGGGTCGGTAAATCAGTGACGCGGATCTCGCCGTCCCGTTCGCGCTGCCGTGGGATCAGTTTTTGTTTGATGCAAGTATGAGCGCACCGTATCTACCCTTTACCCTTTTTGTTTTAATCTAAGCGATTTGTTCTGAGCAGACTGCTTGAGCGTGGCGAGTACGTACATTCTGTGGACGTTTTTCTTTGAATCAATTGATCTTCTCGGAAAGAGTAAAGAGGAAAGTAAAAGCTAACACAATCGGGCCTCTGGTTTTTACGTTACACAATTAATCCTTGGCTGGCTTTACCAGTAACCTGCCAATCAGATTTCCGGATTAATCGTTATCGGTCGATGACCATACATTAGTTTGACTACGTAGTAAAATGTTTCATTTGCTCTCGGTTTTTCCACCAGATAAGTTCGACAGTAGCTAAACCCCATAAGATGGGGGAAAATACGTAATTACGTAAATGGCTACAAATAGTGTTTGTGTTTCCTTATAGTATAATAAATGCTTCCATATCAATTAATGAATTTACAGAAAAAATTTATTCCATTCTTTCACTTCCAACCTGGAATACAAATTATAAAAAGACTAGCTTACCCGGTGAACCACGTACCGTATTATTTTTTTGTTGCAATTTTTCGATATTCCTGAAAGACTTGTCAAACAATTTATGCCCTTTGCAATGTATTACCGATAGATTGATCTTTCTTAGTCATCTGTCTCATTCATTCACTCGCTTTTCGTATTTGAGATTTAAAAGTAAATTTCTTAACTTTTTTATTTTATACAAACTCAAGCACGAACTTCGACAGATCCTTAATCGCATCCTCAGTGTCAAATTTTCTAGGAAAGGAGCCAGTTTGCCCTCACGTCCGGTAGGGGCGCTGCTTAGTCTTCATTGGAACTTTGACGATGCGATACAAATACGGAGCTGTCAAAGTTCGTGCTCGGGCCTTTGACAATAACGAAGACAAACAAATAAGAATAATCGGATTTGGCGCAGTCGTTCGGAAGTTATCTATTTATTTATTTTTTTGAGGAACCAACAGCGATACATATTTATATTACATAATCGTTAGTAATGGGACTGGCCAATAACAGGATCCTGCGAATTAAAATAGGTACAATATTAATTAAAACTGTCGTTGTGCAGGCTATAATAAGTATGTATGCATGATTTAAAGCAAGTCGCGTGAGATTATTGCAAAGCAGCTATTAATGTTGTTATTTTAAATTGGATATACTTTATGATTTGACAACGCTTTAAGTATTACTGAAAATGTCTATACCACTATAAAGTTTGTTTTATAAGACATTTGCGTACATATGTGTCGTCGATTAATTTATATTTATAAAAAGCGGCCAAGTGCGAGTCGGACTCGCCCATGAAGGGTTCCTTAGCAGCGAGTAAGATAATATAAAAGTTCTTGTAGTTCATTGTAACTTTAGTCGATGTTTTATTAATAGTGTATTTATTTAAAATTAAGTTATTTGTGATTTTTATTTTTATATTTCAGTTGATTGAATGAAAGGTAAAACTATGGTTTACAAATTATGACGTATTAAAAAAAAACTACTGACTAGATCTCGTTCAAACCAATTTTCGGGGGAAGTTAAATACATCTCCTTACCAAGTTTCCAACAGTACAGTTCTTATAATTTCGGAAAAAGTAGCTGTGACAGACTGACGGACAGGCAGGCAGACATGACGAATCTATAAGCGTTTTTTTCCATTTGCCTACGGAACCCTAAAAACGATAAAATGTTTTATAAGACATTCGCGTACATATGTGTCGTCGATTAATTTATATTTATAAAAAGCGGCCAAGTGCGAGTCGGACTCGCCCATGAAGGGTTCCGTGGCAGCGAGTAAGATAATATAAAAGTTCTTGTAGTTCATTGTAACTTTGGTCGATGTTTTATTAATAGTGTATTTATTTAAAATTAAGTTTTTGGTGATTTTTATTTTTATATTTCAGTTGATTGAATGAAAGGTAAAACTGCGGTATACAATTTATGACGTATTAAAAAAAAATATGGGTGCGTGTACTTAAGTACGCGCGTGAGAAGTTATACTTCTTTTTGGAATTATTAAAAAATAGTTTTTAATTGCATGCAGATAATTAATTACAGTAAGATAATAAAAGGATTGGAAAAGGATAGTCAACGCAGTCAATAAAGTTCAGTTTTAATTTGAAAAATTTAATAAATAATCAAAATATTCAATTTAAATCACTACTGAATAAAAATTATTAGCACATATAAATTTCGCATTTGTATAACATTATAACACGTGTTAAGAATATAGCAACTAGAAACATGTGGATAAATATTATAAATATGAAAACAGTGATCAGAGGCGACGAGCGTCCCAACATGTGCGACTAAGAGATCCTATTACTATTTTGTTGGAAGCTTTTTTTCGAGACTTACGAGTAATGTGCGGTTTAGCGGCCGACTTCATAGTGTTGCGCGTGCATCTTAAAATTTCACTCTCATCATTTTTTCATAACGCGCCCGCGGCTAACTTCATTATGTTACTTTTGTGTTACAGTGATGCGCGCGCATCTTAAAATTTCACTCTCATAATTTTTTCATTCATTTCTGACTAGATCTCGTTCAAACCAAGTTTCCAACAGTACAGTTCTTATAATTTCGGAAAAAAGTAGCTGTGACAGACTGACAGACAGGCAGGCAGACATGACGAATATATAAGCGTTTTTTTCCATTTGCCTACGGAACCCTAAAAACGATAAAATGGTCTCAACCATGTTCTGATTTGGCGATAATTTGTTTGCAAAGGTGGCCAAAACTCTTCTGGAGGAATGCAGCGCGGAGCCCGACTGCATGGACTACGAGGGCTGGACGCCTTTACACGCGGCCGCGCTGTGGGGGCAGAAGGAAGCGGCCACGCTGCTCCTCAAGTACGGCGCCGATCCAAATTTGAAAAACTATTCGGTGAGTTTCACACGTATATATCGTATCCAATTCAAATAGTTAATTCGATTTATTTTATACGTCAAATGTTTGCTACGTCTGTTGTGACGCGGCTGTTCAAGTTTCCATACAAAATATGACAAAGACATTTCGCTAAAGCTAAGAGTAAGCTTCGAAAGCTAAGGGTACGGGACGTTAGCGAGACCGAGATGATGGCGCCGAAGTAGCGACACATTCATTTTCTAAATGTATGAAATGACCGCATTGGATCTGGGTGTAGTGCAGTAGCTGTTTACCTCAGTGAACATATTCCTTGAACTCTTATTAGCACTTCGGCTCAACCGATTCCTTCCAATGCTGGTGAAAATCTTTTGGTAGAGATCCTTCTCTCGCACACCAAGATGCTTCTCGGAGTTTAGAGTCCATCATTAAATATTAATTATTTTATTTCCTTTGAAAGCCTGTTGGATACCTTTGCTCCATCTTACAGCGATTCAATTATAATGGCTGGCTTTAATACTTGTCTCCTCAAAATTAATCACCGTGCTTTCTCTGCAATCTATAGTTAGTTCTAGCAACATGCAAACTCTTCCTCTTAGTGCCACCCACCATTTTCCAAAGTGTACCCCAACTCTTCTCGATTTAATAATTGTATCTTCACCCCAGCATGTTGCAAAGCATGGTCAATGTTCGGCTGATGCCTTTTCTTATCATGATATTATCTATTTTTCCTATAAAATTCGTCCTCCTAAACCTAAGCCTAGACTATTCTTCAGCGTAATTTTAGTGGTATGAATCGTGAAGCATTTCTTCAGGACATAATAAGGAATTAAGTAATAGTATTGATTGGTTTCCCTTTTTTGCTGCAGAGACTGTGAATCAGCAGGTAGCACATTTCAGTGCATTGGTCACAAAGTTATATGACAAGCATGCACCTTTTTGAGCCATTAAATTAAAACATCTTCCTGCACCTTGGCTTACGGACGATATAAAATCGTTGATGCACAGAAAGGCTTCAGCTAAGAGAAGATATAAAAGTCGGCCAAGTGACCATAACAAAGATACCTATATCAATATTCGTAATAGCTGCGATGAGGTGTGTAGGGATGCATTACGCCGTCACATTCATAATTCTGTCAGTTTTAAAGATTCTCCAAAAGTCTGTAAATTTCTAAGATCACTTGGTATTGTAAAATCAAAGGAAGACACCGATGCTCCTTATAATAATTTGGATTCTCTCAATAATTATTTCTCCTCTTCTACTGGTATTAAATACAGCTGTTAAAATTAACACTCTTTGTCCTCTTGCCACTTTACCAATGCCATTATATTTTATTTAAATTATTGAATGTAATAAATAGAATATTAAATATGTTTATTAAAAAAACTTTAAATGAAATTCGTAATAAGTACTAATTTTTGGCTAGATTACAGCCAAAAATTGTGTTTGCTTTACCTTCTCACTCTTTATATACCACAAATTTCCCATAATGTATATATAAGATGATTGTTGTCTGTGTCCCCTCAAATTTTTTTTTATATAAATTCTGTAAAAATGGAAAAAATAATTAAACTTATACACGCGAAAGGCGTAATAGTAATGGCTTCTTTCATGTGTCATATGCTGGCCAACATGACGTGACGTATAATTATCTTTATATTCAATGCAAGTTCCTAATTCCATACATTGTGATATTTGTATGAAGCGACCAGTCGGCCTAATCAGAGTCTCAAAAAATGGACAAAAAATAACGCCTCCGGCCTCACTTCAAATTTGGGTCTAATTTAAATATAGTTATTTCGATTACGCCGTGCTAACGTGTCGCAGTGGATCAGTTTCTGTTTCTAAACCTGATAAATAAAAATTACTTTCGAAAAATCTTTTACTTTCGGCCTGTAGATTATGTTGTATATGCTGTAAATAAAAAATACCCAACTGTTATAAAAAAACAACAGAACTTTTTGAAGCCTACCTTCGCTGCATCGTTTGCCAATGTTTGGCTAAAATATGGTTGCTTTAGAATAGTGATTTTATTTATTAAAAAATGGCAAGAGTTATTGATTAGGACGGAATTTGAATATAAGAGTTGTTGTTAAATCTTTTGAACCAATTCGAATGATGATTATTATTTCAAATTCTCGTCCATTCATCACCCTAGAAATCCGTAAGAAAAGTGAACTCTTTATTGCTTGCACATTAGGTGTAGGTTCAGTTGAAATTATTTAAACTAAGGATATTTTATACTTTTTGAATAGTATATTTAGGTGTTGCGATATAAATACCATGTTTGGGGCTTGTTTTAGTTCGTAAGGCGTTATCTATTTATTGTTGATCGAAGAAACAAATGTAATAAAATACTAGAAGCTACCAAATGCGCGCAGACTGGCTTTGCTAAGCCAAAAGTCGTGGCCGGGCAGTTATAGAACGTTCAAAAATATACGGCCCGCTTTACCTAATACGTTCTAGTTTTGAAACCCGGAGAGGTCAAATGTTTGTGTGTGTCAGTCATGGAGCATTTGTAATGGTGTATTTAAGTTTGTTTATTTAATTTATTCTTACATAACGTGTGGAATAGCGAAGATTATCAGTCATCAAGAATACAAGAATGGTGACCAACGTCTTACCTCTAACCGGTCCTAAAGCGAAGAGGCATGCAGTCGCATTTCTGCAAGTCGCTCTGCTATAGAAACGGTGGGGGTGAATAACCTGCTAAAGGTTTTCTGCGGAAGATTACGAGCATGAAGACTGGAAAAGAAACTAATATATTATAAAAAAATAGGAATAGTGGTTCTATTTAAATTCAAAGAAAATGTGATGTGATTTTTCTCAAATATGAGATGAAAGGACTTGACATTGAGCCACTGGACCTGGGGCGTGATAAACACTTTCTTTCCGCGATTCCTATAATTTCATATTTGAGAAAGAGTTTTGTTTGTTGTTAGATCAATATTTATTTATGGTTTAAAATTCAAAGTTAGACAATTACTTTTCCGTTTGCATTTGCAGCTGTTATCATCTTCAATAGGTGATGTGTAACATTACTACCACAAATTCCCCATAACATATACCAGGAAGGGCAAATTATGCCAGGCCAATTCTGTTATTAGAGAGAAACATTATATAAGAACTAAGCTCGATGGTGCAAGTGGTTAGCGCTTTCGATCTGCGATCGTAGAAGTTAAGCAACCTTCGCAGTGGCCTTTTGTCGGGTGGGTGACCAAAAATATATTTTCTCCGGAAGGCACGTTAAGTCGTTGGTCCCTGCTGCTTATATATCTGCAGTTGTAAGCACCCACTAATACGCACTGGGCTTCTTTTGTGGGCCATAGCACAATCCCTCTTATTTTATCCATAGGGATGGCCTGTGTCCCATATAGTGAGGGCATTATTTTATAGGCCGATGATGATGAATACGGCCTTTGTGTTCCAATGTTCGGACGTTAATCGGGAATTGGTGGGTGCTAACGACTGCAGATGCAGCTGGGCCCAACGGCTTAACATGCCTCCTCGTTTTGGTTACCCATCCGATGAACGGCCTCTCTTGGTATGACAATGATAATTATTTCGGTACTCCAACCTAGGGCCAAACATGCGTCGACCTAGTGGATCCCAGCATATCGGCGTGGCTCACCGAGGCCGTATCGAAACTGCCTCGCCGCGTCAACAACAACAATAATCTCAACAACAAGCGCAAACGAAGCCCTCCCAAGTTCGACAGCAAGCGGGTCGTTGAACTCCACATCACGGGGCAAAACGACAATCAAATCAATGGTGAGTTGAGTGTAGAAGCAACTTTCAGGCCGGAATGATGAGACATATCGGCATAGTTAGGGACAATATTAACATGTAGGTAAATATATCCATTGCATCAGCCATATTCTCATCTGGTCTCCATTTTTAACAAATAGGCGGGCAAAGCCTCTTTGCTCACACCATTTTTGTAAATAAAATCACACGTTCTATTTACCAAAGTCTATTACAGTTGTTAATATCATATTTGTATCGAGTCATTTCTAATATATGCATCAGTAACTGGGACATAAATGTTCATAAACCCTAATGCGTTATTCATTGAACCCTTGCTCGCCATTAAGTCATCGCACCACCGCAGACAAACCACCAGCGGAGATCATACCGATACCGAAGCCGGACGGCAAGCCGCCCAAAGCCAGAGCGCCGTCGCCCGAAGCCCAGCCTGAACCGGAGGAGACTGCTTCCTGGAGGAGATCCGCCTCGTTCAGAAGACAACAGGAGCCGAACAGTGAGTTACCATCACTACCGCCTAACGCTCGAGCGATTTTTAAACTAATACCGTTTTAAATAGATACTAACTTTGTATGAAATCTAATTAAACAAAAGGTTTTTAGGTAGATGAACTCTTTTTATATCCTATCCATACCATAGCATAAAGTACTAGACTTTGAAATTAGGTTTGTATCTATCTATGTTACGCTTTGGCAGCATCGTGAATCATCGCCTTGATGAAAATTCATTCAAGATGCTGACATTACAAAAGAAAATATGATTCTTGGAATGTCTAATCATTTGTACTAGCACACACATTATGCAAGTCACCTCATTGGATTCTAACGATATACGTAAAACAAGCGATACCTACCTGTCTTATTATGTAAGAGATGTAGATATATTTGTTTAATGCTATTACTTATCGCCTAAAATAAAATACCAACCTTTTCCTACGGTTGTTTACTCAGAGTAATGTGCATGGTGTCTCATTATTTAATCAATTAATTCTTCTATACTCAGGAGAAAATGCTAAACCAGTGAACAACGCAGTTGACAACGACACAATATTGAGAAGAACGCACAGTTTCGAAAACGACAAGACGTGAGTAGACGCGAAACTCCTACGGATCGCTATATTTTATTCACAATTCCTACATGTTCATGCCTACATAAGTTTAGTGGATATTCCCGCTGTATATTCATGTTTGGCAGGTAACTCTATGTATGTGTACTAAAAGTCATTCGATAAATATACAGCAGCATTACTTTCTAACTTTACCTGACTTTCTAACATTATGCGATTTTAATGCTAAAAGATTTTGTTTTTTACGATAACATAATCTCTATAAGTGCTAACATTGCCATACAAAATAATTAAATATAATCTCATGGAGCTTTTGAACCAAAAGTAAATAGGCTATAACATTCATAGCAATCTCAAGATATATTTTGATGGATCAAACTTGGTTTGTCAGGTTAGACAATGTCATTTAACTGGGGCTATTTATCCCATAACTTAAATAAGATTTAAGATATTTTTAATGATCTTTTAATTATATTTATAAGTCAATTAAGTCCTGTTGTTATATAGAAAATATAAATTTCTTAGTAGTGTAATGTATGAGTAATCACCCACTGAAGTCATAGGTATATTTTGAGTCTTCATAGGTAAATGTTGATTTCAGAAGGGACAAGGGACGCGTTGTGAGCTTGCTAATAAGCCGATTCGATAAATCAAGAGATTTGGGAGTTTTGAAGGAGCTAAGTGCTTTGGACCAGTTAGTCAAAATTAGTATTGTGTATCGTTTATTAGAATGTATAGTCTTGTATCGTCCGATGACTTAGGTTCTGGTCGTGTAGGTTTATTTAATGTTATGTGGTGTTTATATTAGTTGCCGTTTAATTATGTTCCTCTGAAATTAGCGGCACAAGAATTGTCTCCCTGCGTACAATTGGAATTGAATTCCACACCATCTGTTTCACTAGTAAAAAGCCCCTGCTTATTGTTGACAAAATGTTATTTATATATAGCTACTATTCAAACTAACTTCAGAGCTGCAAAATTAAATGGTTTATTGGTATAATAAAGTACACCTCAAGCTTAACACATTGTATATATGGTTCTCATTGTTTTTGTTGTATATTGTTCTTCCTAAATTAACAGCTGAGCTAGCGAGTTTAACAGGGCTTATATAAATTCATCGATTTGTTTAATACAGAAGTACTCATACAAATTTAATGTTATGATAACAATGCGCAAGCAGGACTCGTATCAGTAATATCAATTTATCAAATATAATTTCATTAAACTTACACTCATATCGTGTTGTTTTAAACATATGGGGTATTTGATAATGACGGTGAGAAATTTACTAACAAGATTGTATTCACTTACACGATGGTTTTTATAGGACGTGAACACCTAGCCCAGCATTGTCTTGACACTGTCACTAGAATGGCCATATTGGCCATAATATGTTGTCACATGACGAAATATATGACTATTTATTGCACCTACTTAGATTGAACAGAAATGTACACATAACACCGTGTTTACATTTTAAAAACTGTCTCTATACAACTACCATTAGACTGAAAATAAACAGCGTTAGTTTAAGACAGTGTCTCGCTTTTATATAAAAGCTAGCCACTTTGATAAAGTGTGAAACTTTGAACTAATCATATATCTTTCTAAACGTTGAGAGATAGTTAAAAAAATGATTCGAGTGATGTTTATGATGAATAACCCGGTGAAGTTTAAAGAAAATCACAAACGTTCCATACTAAAGTAGCTATAACTGCAACGTTAAGCTTAGTCAAATACCCTATCGGAACTCGCTGGTTCAGTCGCGCGCATGCCTGTGTCTGTACAGCTTCTACCAGCGGTACCGCGACGTGACGGCGCGCATAAAGGCGTCGTCGTGCCCCTCGATCCCGCCGCTGCCGACGGACAGGAAGGAAACTAACACTAACGACGAAGCCCACAACAGGTGCTCAACCACAGACCTAGATTTTAATAGACGACGCATGATGAAAATGGAGCGTGTTATGTTTCGATGGAAAATGAAATGGTGGAAAAGAATGGGCACCGACAACCCGTTTCAATTCTATCGTTTCTAAAGCTTATGATGGCATGATTAGACATATAAAAATATGCTACTGCCATCCATATCGAGAAAAGTGATAAAAAGAAAAAAAATTGTGGAAAAATATGGCGCTTGGTCTCCTTTTGGGCAGATTTTGGGAAATACATACATTTGCGGTATCTATTTCGATCTATGTCTGTGTGCTCAATGACGTGTTCAAAAACCAACGTTCGGTGTGCTCACACACTCGTACGTGCGATTTGGAACCTTAATGTTATAGGGACTTTGAGCTGCAAATCCGATATTAATAATTTGCTCACGCGTTACTCACTCAGGAATAGAAATTTTAGGGCACAGATTATACGAATCCTTTTTTACAACTAAAAAAGTAAAATGGCTTACCTACGACCCACTAAGAAATACACATAAACATTAGTTATTTTATAATAATAAAAACTTAAAACTTATTGTTTTTTTATTAATCTGGGTGGGAAAAGGCTAAAGGATGAAGTTACATCGGTTCTTATAACTGGTTTCTGTAGTATGTTTGCTTATCAACTACATTTTATATCAAGATTAATATATAATAACAATTATTGTTATAATATAAACCATAGTGGATTGTTAATGTTGTTACTTATTATTTAAACGTTAAATAAATAAAAAGACAATTACATAGTATTCTTTTGATGATAAGTAGCTTAGTACAGAAATTTTAATGCCAACAAAGTTAAATTGAAAATAAATATGAAGTCGGTTAAGTACAAAGGTAGCGCATCCAAACGTGGTTCGCGAGCACAATCAAAAACTAAAAACTCATTTTAACGTTACATTAAATATCAATCTTTTGTTTGTCTGCTATGTACGCTTTCGTTGTAAATATATGTATTTTATGTAAGTGTATTAACATTTATGTTGTATTATTATGTTCTATTGTGAGGGTTATTTTTATGTATTTTAATTTGTAGTAAATATAAAGGGTTTATTTCATATTTGGTATTTTGTTGTCTATTCTTTTGAGTCTTGATTTATTTTAAGCAATTATTGTATTTATTATACATGCGAATAAATATTATGTCAGGCGGGGCTAAATTTGTTTTTGGTTTGTTCAGAATAAATTCAACCGAGCGAAGAGAAAGGGAAGCCAATACGTGGACAGCCCCCACAACTACTGCCGCCATCACAAATACAACCACTACAAACATCACCTCACAAACGACGATAAGAAGGTATGATACAATAGCAACTCTATTACAAATATGGTTAAATCTACTTTGCCAACGAATTTTTCCGCTACTTATTTAAAGTACCCTTAGCACGTACCAATATCTAATTCGAATAGTTGAATTCGACCTGGATACGTTACGAAGTTTTGCATTGAAATTTAAACAACGCCACAACGAACGTAACGAGAATAAAATTTTATCCGTGCGGCGACGAAGCAAGAATACTACTCACCGCCCCCTTCGCTTGCCGTGGGTGTCTTAAGAAGCGACATGGAGTGCCTAACACACGCCTGATATGTTACCCACCCTGCGTATGGTCAAAAACCCGTGAAGTGCTTCTCGCGCGTTTCGGGGCTAGCCAGCGTATAACAGCCGCCCGTGGCACAGTACAGGGGCCAGAGCGCTCCTAACCAGTTCGCGAGGCTGCCCCATCATGTCACGCATAATCTGGGGGTGTACCGTCGTGCCGGTTGGTGACCGGGGCGTGGGGTCCCGGCGGCCACACCCGGAGAGGGGTGCGGGGGCCCTTCCGCCCGGCTGGTGTGCGCATCTCCTTTGCAGGCAGTCATTCGGAGAAACAAACCTTCCTTATTTGCCCGGTCCGGTCGCGACAGTGTCCACTCATTTCACGTATCTTTCTCACCTCCATCATGGCATCCCCTAGAATAAATTTTGGACGTACAGCTGTGCATACGCCTTCAACGCTGTTTGAGGTCAAGTTCTGCAACATACGCGAACTCTTCTCTAACCACAACGCTGCCCACCAGCATTTTGAGACAGTACGGCCAGCATTGTTGTTCCTGACGGAGACAAATACTTCCGCCTGCTGACACACTACCTACCTTAACTATGAATTACTTGGATGATCCCTCCTTCTCTTCTCTGATCCTCTGGTCAGTCCGTGCCTTGGAAGCAGCGCTGCTTCAGTGACAGGGACCTATCAGCCAGCGTCGTTGTTATTCCTGAGGAGATTGTAATGGGTATGGAATACTATATTCCACATTCTAATCTCACCAGTAAGGGCACACATAACCTCTGGTTCAATTGCGACTGTGCTGAAGCTGTTTCATGTAAGCAAGCGGCATATCGCGCTTGGATCACAGATTTAAGGATCCCGAAGTCGTATCACTAAAAGCAGTCTACAATTTTGCTTCCAAGGCCTGTAAGAAGGCTTACATCAGAGCGGATACCTAGCGCGTTGCACGTGTTGGTCCCGAACTTAAAACCGTCTTAAGGGCTCGTGTAACTATTGGCGTATGGCCAAGGCTGTGCAGAACAACTTCTGTCAGCCCTCGCTGCATCTGAGATGTCCAGACTGAACACTAGCTCATAAGCCGCAGGAAAAAGCCGATTTACTGGCAAAACTCTTTGCGCGCTAACTCCCGAATCGATGATTGTAATGCACTACCACCATCATTACCTCATTGTGGCTTGATATTAAAATCAGGCAGCGTGAGGTTCGCGCCGAATGCAACCACTCGATGTCCGGAAAGCTAAAGGACCTGATGACATCCCAGCAGTTGTGCCTAAAAAATGTGCAGCAGAGTTGTCTTCCGTGCTCACGCGCTTGTACCTACTCTCGTATTCTTTGGGGCGTGTGCCGGAGACTTGGAGAGATGCCAACATGCAACTGGTGCCCAAAAAAGAGGATCGCTCGAGGATATTGCTCGCACCTCTGGGATGGCTCCGCCAAGTACTTGTTCGTTGCTTTGGATAGGTTACAGCGGCGAGCGATCCGCATCATGGCGATGAGCAGCTGACTAAAGTCCTCGAGCCTCTTCAATTGCGCCGTGATTTGGCGTCATTAAGCGCGTTCTATCGTCTGTACCATGGCGAGTGTTCTGAGGAGTTATTCTTCCTTATTCCACCTTCCCCTTTCCTTCAGAGCACCACGCGCGCTGGCCGAAGTTGTCACCGATTAACTGTAGCTACTATTCCAACGCGCACAATGAAATTTGGTGACTCATTTCTTAGTCGCACTATCCGTAAATGGAATGCTCTTCCCAATAATGTGTTCCCTCCCTCTTACAACCTGTGATCCTTTAGAGGAGGCGTGAAGAAGCAACATGCAGGCAGAATGAGTATGGCTAAAGATGGTGGCCCTCAGAAATATAAGGGGCTATCGCACGTTTCTTGGGTGGCAGCTTGCGCTTTAGCCAGCTTGCCCCCCTGGGACCTAGAAACATCCATTCTCTCGGATGTGTACCAGGGGAAAGCAGCGGCCCGCCAACGAGGAGAGAGGGCCACCCTCGAGGAAGCAGTGCGAATAAGGAGGGAAACAGAAGAGGCTCAGATGGAAGCTTGGAAACTCCGTCTGGGTAACCCTACATGAGGTCTCCGGACCGTAGCAATCTATCCGGGTACTGACCTATAGGCTGATGCAGGTGCTGTCTGGGCACGGGTGCTTTGGGAAGTACCTGCATCGAATACAGAGGGAGGTAGCCCCGCTGTGCCACGAGTGCGGCCCTGCTGTAGATACAGTACAGCACACCTTTGAGGAGTGTCCGGCATGGTCGCAATTTCGCCGCACTTTGGTAACGGCTGTGAGACAGGATCTCTCCCTGTCCAGCGTGGTACGTGCCAACAGATCCTGGAAGGCGGTGGCCTCTTTCTGCGAGGACGTTATCTCGCAGAAAGAGGCTGCGGAGAGGGGCCGCGAGGAACAAGCCCACGCGGACTCCCTCCGACACAGGAGAGAGGGAGCTAGGAGGCGGCGAGCTCGAGTCCGCCCTTAGCCCCCCAACGGGCCTTCTATGATTGCCCGGTAGGGGATGCACCATAGCTTCAAAGCGACGAGGTAATGGGACAATTGGACATGACGCGCGGTGACTCCCAATCCGGGGACCCGTAGTCGTGTTCAATCAATGCGGGGTTTAAATAAAAAAAAGGGTTCGTATTTCTGGTGTGGCAGGTAGAACAGCTGCTGCTATCTTTGCATTTGGACTTCCCCGTCACTTAACATCAGGTGGGGCGGGGTCATTAGTCGGACTTTTCTATAAAAAAAAACCATACAAAACTGCTAGACGTTTGACGACACGAGATCGAATTCGAAATTGGTTCGTGCTAAGGGCACAGAATAGAGGGCCTTCTAAGTAAGCCATACGATTACTTGTTTAGATACTAAACACCTAATTAGACTAGATTCTAGATTTTTAATTGATATCTATTATAATAATTTGAAATGAACTGTTACTGGATTATGAATGTAACAGTTGAATTGACTCTTATTTCATCTGCAATATATTTACATAATTTTAAAGAAAAGATATTGGTATCGCATTTAAACAGTACCTTTATATTCAAGATAGATTTAAAAGTCAAATAGAATTTATATAACGTTAATTTTTGTTACTTTTTAAAATGAGCATTTAGCAGTATTGTAGTTATCATTCTATTGAATGTTAAAATAACGTTGTATTACGGCAAAACTCCGTACCTTTATTAGATGTTGAAAAAGGCCTAAATTTGAATCATTAGAAAAAAAAAACCTCAAATGAGATTAAGACCCACTTACACTAAAATCTTAAATCATCGTCAAAAAGGACCTAATAACGTACGTCTAAGCCTCATTCTATCTATCTCTATTTAAATTTAAACTATTGACAAAGATGGAATGAAAGATTAAGTGTTATTATAAATATAGAATGATGGTGTTAGTGGCCTCAAGTATTAGGTCTGTCTATCGTAGGTTGTAGTGTAGTGTTTAGTGACGATGTAAAAGTTATGTATGTATTGTGTGGGATAGCGCACCGGAGAGTAGCGTTGAGTCGAACAGTAGCAATTCCACACCCAGCTCCGCAACGCCCACCAAACTGTCGCCCGGGAACATTTTCAAGAACTTCTTCAAGTATTTACTGTCTTCTAACTAGAAAAAAGCTTCTAACTAGAAAAAACTAAGCGTTCCAACTGGAACGCTTTGCTTGGAAATATTCGACCTAACATGTAGTGAGCCTTAGGGTAAGCTATACACATAATTGGGCCGGCAAAGTCGTTTCGGCAGTATTTTTCAAACAACATACCCGACCCGTAGTAATTACTGCCGTATATTCAACTACATATATACGATTTTTCCGCCCGGTGTGCCGATTAATGCCGACCCGCTTATGTGTTACACTTACCAAAGCACTTTGACCTCATTGATTTTCGATTTAATTACGAAGTGTTTTGTTCAGATTTCTTAGATGACGTATGGTATCTAGTAAATGGAGACAACTAATATAAATAAATATAACTTAAATAAGGCATTATCATCTATTGACAATGAGTTCAAATTAAATATCAATAAAAATGCAAGTAATTTCTTGGCTGTACAGTCAAATGGAAAAAGAAGTATAAATAAACCTTTCATTATTGTCCTTTTTTAGCTCAAGAAATTAACATTATCTGTGAATTCGTATATTTTTAGTGAAAGTCTGATGTATAATACGGTTTTGCCAAAGATATTCAGGTAGTTTTCCACCTCTACAAATAACTTGCCTTCCAAAAAGTACATACTAATAGTAGAAGTAGGTAGATAAATGCAAAAAATATTCGAGTTATGGCCAAGATATTTTCAAGCAAAGTGCCTTTGATTGTCTTTTATTTAGCTTCATTTGTTTCTTTATTTCTTTTTAGCTCTGCAGACCCGTTTTTATTTGCGTTTATGCCAAGATATTTTCAAGCAAAGTGCCTTTGATTGTCTTTTAATTAGCTTCATTTGTTTCTTTATTTCTTTTTAGCACTGCAGACCCGTTTTTATTTGCGTTTTGGTTCTTACCGCGCATGTTGACCTGTGATCGTACATAATAACATAGATATCCGTTTCGTTCTGCATGAGATGTTTTGGTCAGAATGTAACACTCAATGTGTGCCGTTTTGCATAATTAATCCATTGATTTCGTGCTTTTGTCGTCAACTGGACGGTGTGTCATCAGAGATTGTATGTGATGGTATGTGACAGATCGTTTGTACCGCCTGTACGGGACGAAGAGAGTGAGACGCAAAGGAAAGCGCACGCTAAACGCGTTCGCGAAACGCGGCGTTCCACGCAAGGCGTGACTTTGGACGAGATCAAATCAGCTGAACAACTCGTTAAGAAGAAGGCCGGCAACGGCACCACCGAAAGCCCATCGCCTGCCAGTTTGAAGAAAACGGACGACACATCTGCACCCGCCCACAATGACAACGGCCCGGTGAGTTTGTTTTGATCGCTTGGATAATAACCGCTAGCAGAGGTTGAAGGGTTATTAATGCTGCTACCTGCCCAGGTAGACGCGCGTCATAAGCGTAATACTATGTATGTATAACATCGAAAATACATATTCTTAGGGCCACTTGCACCAAGAATATAACCAAATTAAGGCTTAATCCTGTTTATACATTATTCCATCTCTGTCGATTGTTTCAAGTAAAAAAGAGATAGAATGAGGCTTAAACATGATTAGAAATTAAGTATTATGGTGCAAGTGGGCCTTACACCGTTTAATCATTTTTCGAAATTATTTGCGCATTAATCCGTCTTCTGGACAAGGCAGTAGGCAAGCTTATAGTGAATAATCCATAAATTGGTGACGGGAATAGAACTGATATTAATGGAGCTTCCAAAAATAACTTAGGCTTGTATAGTATGATGATGCAGGTATAATTATGATTATTATAAACTTCAAAATCTGCTATGAATCGTTTCAATATAGTCTGTACATACGTTGAGTTTGTAAATGTATGTGTTGTCGGTTTGGCCACCATTCACCGACCCTATAATGTTTGTTTTATGGTCTGCGCAGGCGAGGGATAATTATCAATCAAATAGATCGCTTACAACTGCATAGAGTAACGCATACGTGGACGTATTAAAAGTACCTTGGACAAAAGTACGCGGATGTCCTCGAAAAAGATAGAACTCGTGTGACTAGGAGCAGCAACGGACACAGAGTACTTTAGTTCGTTTTGCGCGCTCGATCCGGTTTAAAGGGATGGACAAAAGTCCCTTGTCTGCGCAAGCTACTAAAGTTATTAATTTTTGATTTACAAATGTTTCGCTCTTGTTAATACGGCCATTACCATGTACCATGCCCTCGAGTATACGGTTATCATGACGTCATATATCACCTTTGCTTAATTTATAGTTTAAAAAAAGATCGCGGGTTTAAATGACGTTTCCACAGCCTTGTACTTAGTTGGACAGCATACCAGTTAAGCTCATGCTTCAGTACAAATATGAAAATAGTTCACAAAATATGTTATCCCCTGTCAGCTCACGTATTGTACTTGAAACTGGAAGGCCTAGAGTGTGCTGGATCTGTTTATATAGACTGCATAATATTTGTAGATTTATTGTGTTCTTTCAGTATAAGTACGAAAAAGGGTATGAAGTATAAAAAATAATTAGCCATTAATAGATAATTGTTCTCTGTTAAATAGTCACCTGTTCAAAATCAGAACTGTCGTACTTTCCAGACCAAAATTTTTTTGGTCGCAATTTATTAGAGTATCTTTTTTTGTTATATGTTCATTAATCGAACAAATTCGATGATATAAATAAATAGTACATTATTCACTTAAGAAGAAAAAGTAGCTGATTACCAACGAGGGTGTAGTTTGATACCCGAGGCGCAGCCAAAGGCCTTAAAATAAGAGTTGGGAATAGCCCTTTCTTTCGAGGGATGCATAGTGCTTTATACTATACCTGCGACGAAATAAAAGACAATTATTTAATTAAAATTTATATTAAAGTTGTTACAATTACTAAACTTTAGCCTGGGAGCTTTATATTAGTTTCTTGATTTCACGGGTAATGGGTTCTCAAAAACTGCTTAGGTAGTTTCTTTTAATTGTAACGGTGTCAATAAATCGTCGTTATCAGTAATATAATACGCCGTCTCGAGTAGATAGGAAAACAACTTAAAAACTTAGTTGAAGTAAGGTCTGCAACGAAATCCTCCTTTAAATAAAAATATGATAAATATAAAGAGCTTAACATGCTGAATCTAGATTTGCTTTCTATTGTTTGCTATCACGCATTTTTCTTTGTTATTTTTTTTAAATACCTCGAAATTCTGTATATTTTGTGTCTTTCTTGCACTAACGCTAATTTATTCAGTCTGTATCATATTTTTCCACACAAAAACGACTTGGGTTGATAGAAATAGAGAGAACGATATCGACTGATGGTATTTTTACAGTTTTTACACTAATGCATACGTTTGCGCTGTGACTCCGTGGCGCTCAGTTCGATTTAAAGTAGTAAAGTGATTGTTACTGATTTTAACCTAGTATTTCGGTAAGTATTATATTATATTGATACATGTAACGAAAACAGAGCAAAATAGAATCCCGTGAGTAGAATATTATATGAATTTTACAGCAAATTTAATTTTGTTGTAGGTACAAAATGCCAAGGATTTGCAAAAACTCTCCTGACGTGTTTTGCTACATTTGTGGTGAATTTACCATAAAATATCAACGGAACACATTGACTAGTCTGGTTTTAATCGCTTATGAGCGTTATTTTGGGATTTTCTATCATCGACAGGTACAATTGGCTCCCGAAAATATGCTGCAACTGTTGTTCAAGGAAGTTAAGAGGTTGGCTCAAAAAAAGTCATAAAACTTCATTTTCTAGATTCTCACTTAGATTTCTTTCCCGAAAATTTGGAGGGGTATCTGATTAAATTTCTTTCCCGAAAAATTTGGAGGGGTATCTGATTAACACGGTAAAAGATTTCATCAGGACATATCGCACATCGAGAGGCGCTACAATGGAAAATGTCCGGAAGCAATGCTTGCCGATTTTTGTTGGTTGATTCGTCACGAAATTCTAGTAGAAAATGTGAAAAGATAAAAAAAAACTACTAAGTAAAATGATAGAAACAACATGTGATTACGTTGTCTTATGATGTTTAATGTTTTTAGTGTGATTATATGTAATATTTTGTCCTAATTATTTAAACGATCATTGATTTTTCGATCAAAAAAGAATTTTCTTAAAAAATCCCTCACAATAAACATATACGTGGTGCAATTTTTTTTAAAACCCAGTTTCTGTTGAGAAATATCACAGCTATAAAATCGTGCACAATAATAAGGAGTGCAAAAATTTTTTTTTGCAGACCATGTTATCAGTCGTATATTAAGCTAGCAGACCATGGTCGCAACGCGCACATCTAACCTACTGGGTATTTAGTTGCTAATTAGTTGCTGATTACTTACACTATTCCCGATTTAGTTGCTCAACACCTGTAAAAGATACATGCGATCTGCTAGCTAAGTCTTAACCTAGCAGACCACAATACTGTATCTTCGGTTCTCGTAAAGATATCGAAGTTCTGCAAACGGCATATTTAGTTGCTAATTAGTTGCTGTAGGACAGCATTATTTGTTTTATCCCCCCATCATCCCTTAATTGCCGTACCAGCACCCACACTACCCCCGAAATACGAAAAATTTAAAAAGGGCTCATCAGAGAATATAAACTACGGCGTATTTCGTTGCTAATTAGTTGCTGCAAAATAGCGTTGCTTATAGTATTTAACTATCAACCCTTAATTCCAAATCAGCACTGCAACCACCCCCGAATAGGACGATATCGGAAAATTCTCGTAGGTGGAAAAAGTCGCGGTATATTTAGTTGCTAATTAGTTGTTTGCCAAAAACGCAGTTAAGAGTATTCTACAATCATCCCCTAACCTCAGATGCAACCCCTCTACTCACTTAGAAACAGTAGATGGTTAAAATTCGCACGCAGTTGTTTAAGACTGCTGGATGCTTTGTTGTCAATTAGTTGCTGAAAAATAGCGTTGATTATAATATTTGATTATCATCCCTTAACTCCAGATCATCCCTGCAACCACCCCAGAATAGAACGATATCGGAAAATTCTCGTAGGTGGAAAATAGACGCGGCATATTTAGTTGCTAATTAGTTGCTCGCCAAAAAAGCAGTTAAGAGTATTCTACAATCATCCCCTAACCTCAGATCCAACCCCTCTACTCACTTAAAAATAGTAGATGGTTCGAATTCGCACGCAGATGTTTAAAACTGCTGGATATTTTGTTGCTAATTGGTTGCTCGCCAAAAACACAATTAAGAGTATTCTATAATCATCCCCTAACCTCAGATCCATCCCCTCTACTCACTTAAAAATAGTAGATGGTTCGAATTCAAACGCAGACGTTTAAAACTGCTGGATATTTTGTTGCTAATTAGTTGCTGCGAAAAAGCGTTGCTTATAGTATTTAACTATCAACCCTTAACTCCAGATTAGCACTGCAACCACCCCAGAATAGGACGATATCGGAAAATTCTCGTAGGTGGAAAAAAGACGCGGGATATTTAGTTGCTAATTAGTTGCTCGCCAAAAACGCAGTTAAGAGTATTCTACAATCATCCCCTAACCTCAGATGCAACCCCTCTACTCACTTAGAAACAGTAGATGGTTTAAATTCGCACGCAGATGTTTAAGACTGCTGGATGTTTTGTTGTTAATTAGTTGCTGAAAAATAGCGTTGCTTATAATATTTAATTATCAACCCTTAACTCCAGATCATCCCTGCAACCACCCCAGAATAGGACGATATCGGAAAATTCTCGTAGGTGGAAAATAGACGCGGCATATTTAGTTGCTAATTAGTTGCTCGTCGAAAACGCAGATAAGAGTATTCTACAAACATCCCCTAACCTCAGATGCAACCCCTCTTCTCACTTAGATACAGTAGATGGTTGGAATTCGCACACGGATGTTTAAAACTGCTGGATGTTCTGTTGCTAATTAGTTGCTCGCCAAAAACGCAGATAAGAGTATCCTACAATCATCCCCTAACCTCAGATCCATCCCCTCTACTCACTTAAAAATAGTAGATGGTTCGAATTCAAACGCAGATGTTTAGAACTGCTGAATATTTTGTTGCTAATTAGTTGCTGCGAAAAAGCGTTGCTTATAGTATTTAACTACCAACCCTTAACTCCAGATCAGCACTGCAACCACCCCAGAATAGGACGATATCGGAAAATTCTCGTAGGTGGAAAAAAGACGCGGGATATTTAGTTGCTAATTAGTTGCTCGCCAAAAACGCAGTTATGAGTATTCTACAATCATCCCCTAACCTCAGATGCAACCCCTCTACTCACTTAGAAACAGTAGATGGTTAAATTTCGCACGCAGATGTTTAAGACTGCTTAATGTTTTGTTGTTAATTACTTGCTGAAAAATACCGTTGCTTATAATATTTGATTATCAACCCTTAACACCAGATCATCCCTGCAACCACCCCAGAATAGGACGATATCGGAAAATTCTCGTAGGTGGAAAAAAGACGCGGGATATTTAATTGCTAATTAGTTGCTCGCCAAAAACGCAGTTAAGAGTATTCTACAATCATCCCCTAACCTTAGATCCAACCCCTCTACTCACTTAGAAACAGTAGATGGTTGGAATTCGCACGCAGATGTTTAAAACTGCTGGATATTTTGTTGCTAATTAGTTGCAGAAAAATAGCGTTGCTTATAATATTTGATTATCAACCCTTAACTCCAAATCATCCCAGCTGCCACCCTTATGGGTACAAAAAATGCGGGATATTTTTCTACAATCGTCTCTTCACCTCAGATCGACCATCATTTTCTCTTTACAATAAAAAATCGGCCAGAATAGGCTCGTAGATGTATTACTGCAGAATATCGTATTGCTAATTAGCAACTAAATGTCCCGCCGCTTTTTTCCACCTACGAGAATTTTCCGATATCGTCCTATTCTGGGGTGGTTGCAGTGCTGATTTGGATTTAAGGGTTGATAGTTAAATACTATAAGCAACGCTATTTTGCAGCAACTAATTAGCAACAAAATATCCAGCAGTTTTAAACATCTGCGTGTGAATTCGAACCATCTACTATTTTTTAGTGAGTAGAGGGGGTGGATCTGAGGTTAGGGGATGATTGTAGGATACTCTTATCTGCGTCTTTGGCGAGCAACTAATTAGCAACAGAACATCCAGCAGTTTTAAACATCCGCGTGCGAATTCCAACCATCTACTGTTTCTAAGTGAGTAGAGGGGTTGCATCTGAGGTTAGGGGATGTTTGTAGAATACTCTTATCTGCGTTTTTGACGAGCAACTAATTAGCAACTAAATATGCCGCGTCTATTTTCCACCTACGCGAATTTTTCGATATCGTCCTATTCTGGGGTGGTTGCAGGGATGATCTGGAGTTAAGGGTTGATACTCTTATCTGCGTTTTTGGCGAGCAACTAATTAGCAACAGAACATCCAGCAGTTTTAAACATCCGCGTGCGAATTCCAACTATCTACTGTTTCTAAGTGAGTAGAGGGGTTGCACCTGAGGTTAGGGGATGTTTGTAGAATACTCTTAATTGCGGTTTTGGCGAGCAACTAATTAGCAACTAAATATGCCGCGTCTTTTTTCCACCTACGAGAATTTTCCGATATCGTCCTATTCTGGGGTGGTTGCAGGGATGATCTGGAGTTAAGGGTTGATAGTTAAATACTATAAGCAACGTTTTTTCGCAGCAACTAATTAGCAACAAAATATCCAGCAATTTTAAACGTCTGCGTTTGAATTCGAACCATCTACTATTTTTAAGTGAGTAGAGGGGATGGATCTGAGGTTAGGGGATGATTGTAGAATACTCTTAATTGTGTTTTTGGCGAGCAACTAATTAGCAACAAAATATCCAGCAGTTTTAAACATCTGCGTGCGAATTTTAACCATCTACTGTTTCTAAGTGAGTAGAGGGGTTGCATCTGAGGTTAGGGGATGTTTGTAGAATACTCTTAATTGCGGTTTTGGCGAGCAATTAATTAGCAACTAAATATGCCGCGTCTTTTTTCCACCTACGAGAATTTTCCGATATCGTCCTATTCTGGGGTGGTTGCAGGGATGATCTGGAGTTAAGGGTTGATAGTTAAATACTATAAGCAACGCTTTTTCGCAGCAACTAATTAGCAACAAAATATCCAGCAATTTTAAACGTCTGCGTTTGAATTCGAACCATCTACTATTTTTAAGTGAGTAGAGGGGATGGATCTGAGGTTAGAGGATGATTATAGAATACTCTTGATTGTGTTTTTGACGAGCAACTAATTAGCAACAAAATATCCAGCAGTTTTAAACATCTGCGTGCGAATTCGACCGTCTACTATTTTTAAATGAGTAGAGGGGTTGGATCTGAGGTTAGGGGATGATTGTAGAATACTCTTAACTGCGTTTTTGGCGAGCAACTAAATATGCCGCGTCTATTTTCCACCTACGAGAATTTTCCGATATCGTTCTATTCTGGGGTGGTAGCAGGGATGATCTGGAGTTAAGGGTTGATAATCAAAAATTATAAGCAACGCTATTTTTCAGCAACTAATTAACAACAAAACATCCAGCAGTCTTAAACAACTGCGTGCGAATTTTAATCATCTACTGTTTCTAAGTGAGTAGAGGGGTTGCATCTGAGGTTAGGGGATGATTGTAGAATACTCTTAACTGCGTTTTTGGCAAACAACTAATTAGCAACTAAATATGCCGCGTCTTTTTCCACCTACGAGAATTTTCCGATATCGTCCTATTCGGGGGTGGTTGCAGTGCTGATTTGGAGTTAAGGGTTGATAGTTAAATACTATAAGCAACGCTATTTTGCAGCAACTAATTAGCAACGAAATACGCCGTAGTTTATATTCTCTGATGAGCTCTTTTTAATTTTATCGTATTTGGGGGGTAGTGTGGGTGCTGGTGCGGCAATTAAGGGATGATGGGGGGATAAAACAAATAATGCTGTCCTACAGCAACTAATTAGCAACTAAATATGCCGTTTGCAGAACTTCGATATCTTTACGAAAACTGAAGATATAGTATTGTGGTCTGCTAGGTTAAGATTTAAGCTAGCAGATCGCATGTATCTTTTACAGGTGTTGAGCAACTAAATCGGGAATAGTGTAACTAATTAGCAACTAAATATGCCGTTTGCAGAACTTCGATATCTTTACGAGAACCGAAGATACAGTATTGTGGTCTGCTAGGTTAAGACTTAAGCTAGCAGATCGCATGTATCTTTTACAGGTGTTGAGCAACTAAATCGGGAATAGTGTAACTAATTAGCAACTAAATACCCAGTAGGTTAGATGTGCGCGTTGCGACCATGGTCTGCTAGCTTAATATACGTTGTTATCAGAGCGCTTTTTACTTTTTGTTGTTTTTTCAAATTTAATGTACAGAAAGCAAATAGCATAATGTTAGAAAATAGATAGCAGTTTACAAAATCATACTGAGAACTTTTCGGAACATACATAAAAAAAAAGTAAATTAATTTACAGCACGTTAGCAATGAATTTCTATAGACTTTTTTGCCCGCTCGGCGCATTAAAAATGGATTTCCGTACACTTTTCCAGCCAGCTTAGAAGTACAACAGTAATGAGGTCTGTTCTGCTGCATTTTTCATATAATTATAAAGCATTTTTCGACCAGGTGTAGTATAAAACATACTTATATCTAAAAATCTCTCATGTATTCTAAACGACGGATAAAGTAACCGGGTAAAGTAAAGTAAATGATCTCGCAATTTGATGGAAGTTCTGATGGTTACGTGAACAGTATTTACATCTACACGACCTATGCCGCCTTATTACAAAACTAAGACTAAAGTTAAACCTGAACTAAAACTGATGTTGTCACTCTGTCAAAAAGAAGACAAAGACAATATAAGGTTTAGACCAAGACTAACTTTAGTCCGCTTTTTGGAATAAGGGGAATGAAGACGCGTTTAAAGAAGGATGCGAAGAAGCAGCTTGCCGGTGGGCAGGTTGATCATGGCTGGTGTGGTAGGTAAAACTGCTGCACCCAGCTGTATTCGCATCTGGATTACATCGTAGCTTTACATCAGGGCGAAGTCATATCGGACCTTTTTACAAAAACAAAAACGCTACTACTGGGCAATAAGTTGAAAGTTGAGACGCTTCATACTGTCGCGTAGGCGCGCGGCGTTGGCGACGTTGCGGTGTCGCTCGCTTTGGCGTCTGCGACGGCGACTGCAACCGCGACGATCGCGGCGAACAGCGAGCGGCGACCCTCGTGGCGGCTGCGGCTAGATCCGGCTAACAAGGTGGCTAGGACCGCGCTACTCTATACTTTCACAAAAGGGGTTGAGCAGAAAAACACAGCCGTACCTAGAGGCATCAATTAAGAAACTGTCAGTCGTACATAAATAAATGTATGAGTTTGTTAGTAGCTATTGCGGTCAGTTTCTTTGCTATAACAATAGAGTCAGACAGCACATGACTTGAAAAGTCTTTACATTTATTTGACGTCTCTGAATACGGTCGCCAGCAATCGATTTAAAATAGACCTTATTGTGTGTGTTCCAATAATGCAATCCAACCATCCTAGTATTAGCACTGCGATATGCTACATATCACCTTTAAAATGCTCAATTGTCATAGTCGTATGGAGTTTGATAGTCAGAGGTGATAAAAAAGTTTCGGAATAGCTCTTCATTTTTACATACGATACGATACATCAGAGACACAAACACGTCCATTTCAGTTTTGTAAAGTATCAGAAGACTGAAGTCAAATAACTTAGTATTTTCCACATCTCATGGAATATGAAAAAAATATGGAGCGGAGGTAATGCGCTAGGGATATTCCATGTTGCATTAGAAAATGTAATTATTTTTGTAAACAGTACTTTTGACTACAAATTTCAAATACAATATTATCTGGCACTATGTTGGAACACATTCGAGGAGGTTACACATTAAATTTGCTCAACCTTTGATGATAACTTTCCAATTGATAATACCACCCTTCTGATCGTGTTTCTTTTCCTTCTTTTGATTATAACCTTGATGAAATCTATACATTTTTTTTGTTTCGATGTAACATGGGCACGTGTGACACCGGCCTACCGCAAACTGATGTTAGATGCACAACGTCTTGATTGTGTGTGTGCTTTGTGTACATTCGCCAGGATAACTATTTGAGAATCATGCTGAGAAATAGCTATTTCTAGTTAAGCACATCTATTAATCTTTGTTCTGGATTACTTTCCACTGTGTTTTTTTTGTTTCGGTTGCACACTACTGCTATTATGTGCAAATTAATGTTTGTTATAGCAAGAAAATGCCTTAAAGTGTTTTATAGAAATGAATATAAATATTGAAATTTTCTTCAAGATCATTTCTTTGCTAAGATGAAAATAATTTTTAAATTTATTCATCGTTTTAAATATTTTTATTATAGTAATGCCACAAAACTACATTATTGCTTCATTATATTTCCTAATTTTAAGTTAGATTAAAGTAATTTATTTTTTGTAAACAAGAAATAGTAACAGTTTCTTGCCAGTATCGATACTAAAAAAGTTTATTAAAAATGCTTAATAACACATTTAGTTACCTTCATAATTTGTGTCGTAAAATTTAGAGAATAAGACCAATTTGCAATAATGAAATCATGGTAATTGTGCAGAGAAACAATATTTACAGTTCAACGTGAAGTTAGCTACTCTGAAAATATAAGAATCGCTCTTAAAATATTATAATCATAAATACAGTACAGCATGGTTTAAGATTGCTTACCTTCAAACACTAACGGCTGATCCTAATATCAATCACAATCCGAAAACTCCAATCGTAGATTGAATTTTTAATCTTTGGATTGCTTATAACGTTATAATAATCAAACATTGGTTGGAATCTTTGATCCATCAATGTAAACTATTCGTGGAAGGACCGATCAGCAGTTTAAGATAGAAATTTTGTATGAAAATAGCAGTTTCGGTGTTTCAATATGCAAACTGCTGTTTTTGAAAGACGATTTGTCAAAGGTAAACTATTTTCTTTTTCTATCTGTTGTTTTCGACGGTTTGGAGAAATGCTGCTCGATAGCTATAGGGATTTGGTGATATTAGTTTATGTGGGATAGGGTGTAGCGCAGAGATTTATTTTGCACTAGCAGCCCGCCCTCGCTTCGCTTCGGTGTAGAGCTGAAGTGTAGACTACAGTTTTCGTTCTCAGGCTTGTATTAAACACAATGGACATTCATCTATGATTCTTCTTATACCTGCAAGCAAAGTCTCAGCCCGATCGGTTTAAAATTTACAAAGTTTCATACAAACTTTCATTCCCTATTTTATCCCCTTGGGGGTAGAATTGATCAAAATCCTTTCTTAACGGATGCCTACGTCATAACATCTACCTGCATGCCAAATTTCAGCCCGATCCGTCCAGTGGCTTGGCTCATACTCTATACGGAATGAAAAGGAGAAACTGTTGTCAAGTTTAAAGAAGCAGGCACTTTGTTGAGAAATGGATTTAACTGTAAACTGTTGTTATTCCTGGCGGATTGTGCACCTCCCTGATATTGAAACGTGGATTACAGATCGCTACATAGTTCATGAACAGTCTAGGATTGGTTTTAAACAAAGATTTATAGATTGAATATAGGGATCGGCTGTGAGTGGTGCGGCTATAACAGGCCAATGGTAAAATTGTTTTTTTTTAGAATTTTAACAAAATTCGTTGTGTCCAAATCTTACTATTAACCGTTTTTCTGGTGTGGTTCATTCGTCCTTTGTATTTTTGGCAAGCCTTGAATAATAATGTATTATATTTCATTTGCATGTTTTTATTGACTTTTGTTTTAGTAACTTATACGTTAGTCGCATGCTTACAAAGTGTTTATTTATATTTTAGTGTTAGTCTTTTATATTACAATATAGGTATATAACCAACTGTTGTATAATGAAGGCTATTATAAAACACGAATGTGGTTCGCCTCGTATGATAATAGTCTCACATGAGTATTTTGATACCTAATTTTAAGTTTTTAGAACGCCCCATTGTTTCAGAATCTTTTATAGAGGATTCATATCATAGGTGTACAATAAAGTCTAGTATGCAACTGTTATAATAAGGTATTAAAACACGAATGTGGGTTTATCATTATGCAACAGTTGCATAAATGACTATTCTTTTAGTTATGAAATTGTATGTTTTATTGTTGGCAATAAGAAAACTGTTTCAGAATCTATAATAGCGGTTTTTTTATCCAAACTTCAGACCATTTTTAAACAACTATCTCCTTTTATTCCAGTCAATGAAGGCTTAACTTTGCCATTTTGAGTTGATCACCTGTAACCAATGCGAAAATTTCCGCAAGGGTTCGTAGATTAATATACTAAAATTGCAGGGTGCTGCATTGACGGTAAAGGTGAAAAAAAATGCGAAATGGTGCAAAAACGAATTTTTCGTCAATATCTCGCGACTGGCTGGAAAAATAGAAAAAGTTCCTAGTACAAAGTTGTAGAAAATTTTATTTCCTACTAAAAAGGTATCAACATATTTTCGCGTATCTCCCATAGTTTTTGCACAAAATGCAATTAAAGGTGCAAAATAAAAAAAGAAAATATATTGTTAATGGTTTTTTTTCCATTTTTAAACGATCCTACGGGTCAAATTCAACAATCACCACTTACTGAAATATTTAAGCATGAGTTTTCGGCAGTCTACTGAAATGAAAATTGTCTACCGAAATGGTAAAAAAATGACCACCGAAAAGATACAGCCAAGAACATCGCCTTTGTAGTAGAAGTGTTCCCTATTTTGAATTTAAATAAATTTCCTTATTCTTTGTAAATATTTTTGTTCATTATTTTTTAATAAGAATTATTAATGAAGAATTAATTAATTGTTACTCCTATTAATTATTATTACTAATTATACTTATTAATATGTACATTTTCAAAATAACGAACAAAGCGCGTTTAGAAAGCGAGAAGTTTATCAGTTAGTAAATCGTCCCATTAGTACCAAAACCGATTCTGCACTTTCCCGCTACTGAACTTTTATAATACCAATCGACGTCTCATTAAGCCGCATCTACAGGTAAAACCCATTATGCTCTACGACGCATACTTCCTGAAATAGCTAATGAATAAACAGAATAACTGCAAATTATTTCCAAAATTCTTGATTTAAAACCTAATAAACCCATTCAAAACACTTGAGTTTGTAAATGTATTACCGCTGAAACCAAGTTCCGGATTTAAACTCATTTTTCATGTAGACACTTAGAGTAAATATCCTGTGAGTATCCTGTAATTGGCTTTGACTGTTGTTGACTTAACTGTTTGAATTTTACCAGATATTTTAATTTTACTAGATGAAGTAAAAACTAACAAATCTGTCGCTTTTTGCAAAAAAAAATATATATAATATGTTTGCGTTATATTTGAGACAAGTAAAAGAGGATAGATCGAATCGACAGGTGACCTTCTAGCGTTCGTGACATATATCTGGGGTGAGGCTATCGATAAGCGAGGTGAGTCTTTGGCTATCAGCCTTAACATCGCCGAGGCTTTGATAGGGTCTGGCACATAAGTTTTCTCTCCAAGCTTCCTGGATACGGTCTGCCTACTCAGTATGCAGACGATAATACAGTGCATGCGGGATATTTTGGATACGCAGCCGCTGGACAGGTAGTAGGCATGCGTCCGATATATCAAAACGAATCCAAAATCCGATTTCAAACACAAATCGATACCGAACGATTTCTCAACAAGAAAATCCGATTTCAGAAATCTAACCGAACCAAAACGTATGTAAATCGGATTCGAAATTCGTGCTTTCGTTTTCGGAAGTCAGATTTCGTGCTCGGAAGTCCGATTTCGATTTGCTGTTTACGGAAATCTATTGCTCTTCTCTGAGGCGGGATTATTTATTACTGAAAAGATATGTCGTCTGAAAACATCATAAGTCGAGCAACTTACATTTTTGGACGCTAACCTGAAGTAATTAGGTTTGATTTTGTAAATGGTTTGAAAAATAATAAAAACAAACAGAAAAACAAAAAATATACTAAAAAAATATGTAAAAAGAAATCATTGTATAAAGCCGATTTTTAAATGCGCCGCAAAAGTTTTACTCTTAACCGTAAACATAAATTTTCTGCTAGTCCTAAGCCTAGATTTAAAGCATGAAGGAAAATCGCGAAAATCTACGAGTATCCTTGCTTCCTACAATTAATTGTTTGTGATTGTCGTTAGCTAATAAAACCAAATCATAACACAAACTAGTGAATTGGCTAAGTTCGGCACATCTGAAATCGGATATCTAAAAACGGATTTTAAAATCGATTTTGAAATCGGAAATCCGATAAATATCCGTTTGCGTTCAAAACCAAAAACGCCCATGTCTAACAGGTAGAAACCAAAGAGAAACGGGAGAATCATGTCATTGAACTCAATCAAGATTTCGATCGCATTTCGGAATGCGGTACTTGACTTGGTAGAGTTCATTGCCAAGAAAGCCCTGGTCAGCGCATTCACGGTAAAACTAACGTTTTTTCACGCCTGAGCAACTGTGCTTGTTGTACATGACGTAAGTACGATCTTGCGTTGATATTGTTCGCACCCCAGAGGATGGCTCCGCCAAGTACTTTTTTGATGCTTTGGATAGGTTACAGTGGCGCGCGATCCGTATTATTGGCGATAAGGAGGTGACTAAACACTTCGAGCCTCTTCAATTACGCCGTGATGTGGCGTTATTAAGCGCGTTTTATCGTCTATACCATGGCGCATGTTTTGAGGAGTTATTGTCCCTTAACCTACCTTCCCCTTTCCTACAGAAGTCTACATGTGCTGGCTTACGTTGTCACCGACTTACTGTGAACTACTATTCCCACTATTCCAACGTGAACAAAGAAATTTAGTAACTAATTTCTTTGTCAAACTATCCGCAAATGGATTACTTTGCCCGCTTACGTGTGTGAAGTAGCAATTCTGCAGGCCGGCAAATTGAGGATAGCTGGTGTGGCAAGTAATACTGCTGTATCTGCTATCTTCGCGTGTAGACTCCTCCGTCACCTAATCTCTGGTGGAGTCATTTGTCGAACCTATTTATAAAAAAAAGATCTATAGCAAAGAAAAAAGATCTTGATGATTTGTGCAACAAAAGTGTCATACCTGAAGAGTACCATGGATTAAACAGATCTTTGGCTACAGAAACAAGGCAATCTGATCGTTTTCCTTCAGAAACCATTCTGATGACTCATCATGTGTAAGCAAGTCAAGTGCAGATGAATAATACTGATTTTTTTACACTTATTTAATTAGGAATACTATCGGCCGCCAACGAATTCGTCCGCTTTAACTTTAATATACATTTTTAAACTAGATATTTTAGATAGAAATACTACTGCACCCGAAATATCGAACCTACAGTATCTAGATAAATGTACATCATAAACCGAAACTATTTAATATACCTATATTGACTCAAGAATCTCTAAAAACTTATGGATGTATCATTTCGGCGATACTTTCATTCCCTGGACTCTTATCGGCATTACTGTCCACCGAATCAATTGTCCTCATATCACTGAAATGATATACTGACTATTTGGCGGCAATCCACAATGACGTTGTTGCGCGTGCGTGTGCTCCAGCGAAGGCGGACTGGCTCGAAGTGAGCACTGACAAGCGGGACACAACAATGCAATGTAGACGAACCTATTTCACAAAAACTTACTGTCCATGGAAATTATAACTTTTTCCAGGACAAAAGTTGAGTGCTTGTTACATGTATAAGGAAGAAGGTAAAGAAACAGTAGTAGGTTTTGTTGATAGGCTATATTATAAATTAATGATATAAAAGTTAATTTCAATCGAAAAAATAAATGTAACTACAGGGGAAGTAATTTTACGAGAGGAATTAGGTTTAAGACAGGTTACCGTGATGATAAAATGCCACTTCGTATTTTTTTACTGTATGGAATAGAGCCCATTACTCAATAATTCTTTTTGACAAGGTTGAGAAGTACCTACTTAATTAAGAAAAAAAGTCAAAATCATAAATCAGCACATTGCACTGCCGCTCTGAGCAATGCCGTGTATTTTTTTTTGCTTGGAGAGTTCACCTCTACATGCTTCATTGGGATTTAATTAATATGTTTCGGGCATTTTTTTATTTCCTTTTTCATATAATAATCTTGACAAAAAAAAATGATTTCTATTTTATTATATGATAACTAGCTGACCCAGCGAACTTCGTACCGCCCTAAAAAAATAGGGGTTGTCCAGCGGACAAAATTGTGAATCTAAACCATTCTCAGATCCCCTTGAACACACACAAAAAAATTCATCAAAATCGGTCCAGTCGTTTAAGAGAAGTTCAGTGACATACACACTCACAGAAGAATTATATATATAAAGATGTATAAGAATATGTATTGCATATTGCAAATAAATGTTTTAAATGCAAATTTTGCGCTGAACACGATGAAATAAAAATAAATGTTAAAGTTAAATTGAAATAAATTTTTTTATCAAGTTTATTTTTCGTTATCTTTCTTAGTAGTTATCATTTTAAACCAAATACGCAGAATAGTTCACCCAGTAATGTTTATTAGTGATTAATTAAACAAAAAAATAAATTCAACAATGAATGAATAAAAGTGAGCAACTCACTCCCTAGCGCGCGATCTGTGTACGGAAGAGACGGTTAAACATGGATAGCTGATTTTAGCTGAAACATAAATTTTAAAGTAACGATGTCTAACGCTAATAAATTATAGTGGAAGAAAAGAGTAAGCACCGATAATCGATTTTAGCTGAAGTAATTTATAAAGCGTTGAATAAAAGTTATTAAGTAAAAACAAATTGAAATTCGAAAAATTGTATCTTATTCAATTGCCTCAAATATTACGCAAATATACTATATATTTGTTTTTGAAAAAAGCGACTTCAATCTGTTAATTTTTACTTCATCTAGTAAAATTAAAATATCTGGTAATATTCAAACAGTCAAAGCCAATTACAGGATACTCACAGGATATTTACTCTAAGTGTCTACATGAAAAATAAGTTTAAATCCGAAACTTGGTTTCAGTGGTAATACACTCCCGGACACCTAAATCGAGCCACCTTGATTTTTTTGGTTTGGAGTACTGTAACTTAAAAAAGATGTATGTAGAAGGAAAATATTTTGATGCAGTTTTGCAGCTGGTATACTCATCATTCATTTAGGGTGCCACTGTTCTAAATTTGAACCACAGTTTATCAAAAAAGTCGAGTTACGTTGAAACGAGTCGATTTTTAAATAAAGACATGTTTTACATGAAAAGAAATGTTTATTTAGTAACTTGTATTGCCTCCCAGTGCATTTATGACAGCTCTCAAACGGTTTGGCATAGAATTAATCAATGTCGTTATGACATGTTGAGGAATGTCCTCCCATTCTTCCAAAATTACATTTTTGAGCTCCTGCATGGTTTGCGGGGCAGGATGATGAGGTCGAACACGCCTCTTCAGCTCAACCCATAGATGCTCTATAGGATTCATATCAGGACTTTGCGCTGGCCATCTTTTTTTTTTTTTATAGTTAGGTCCGACAAATGACTCCACCCCACCTGATGTTAAGTGAAGGTGAAGTCCAGACGCGAAGATAGCTGATACAGCAGTTCTACCTTCCACACCAGCCATCCTCACCCTGCCGGCCTGCATGTTGCTTCTTCACTCCTCTTTTAAAGGATCCCAGGTTGTAAGAGGGAGGGAACACGTGAGCGGGCAGAGCATTCCATTTACGGATAGTGCGACAAAGAAATGAGTCACCAAATTTCTTTGATCTCATAACAGTGATACCAATGTCATTTAAGTACTCCCTGACGACTCCCGCAGTATGGGCCCTTGCATTATCATGCATTAAAACGAAATCTTGGCCAATAAATCCAGCATATGGCAACACGTGGTTCTCTAAACATTGGCGAATGTATCTATTGCCATCTAGTTTGCCTTCCACAGAGATTCCTCCCCAGACTGTCCATGAGCCTCCACCATAACTCACTTTTTCGTCAATACAGCATTGCGCGAAACGCTCGTTCTGTCTTCAGTACACCTTACTCCTTCCGTCATTACCGTATAGCATTATCTTGGACTCATCTGTGAAGAGAACCTGGCTCCATTGATGTCGAGTCCAATTTAGATGTTCGCGCGCAAACTCTGGACGGGCTATTCGGTGTGCTCGTGTCAATTTGGGTCCATTGGCTGGCTTATGGGGCTTTAAACCACGTTCATTGAGTCGCCTTCTAACGGTCCGAGCACTTACAGCCACTCCGTGAAAGTCCCTGAGCTGTTCTTGTATCTGATCAGAGTTAAGGCGTCGATTTTGTAAGCTAGTAGTGACAATGTATTGATCTTGTCTCGCCGTTGTCACTCGGTAACGAGGTCCTCCTGTTCGCCGAACGAAGTCGCCAGTCTCCAGGTATCGGTGGTACACTCTTTGAACAGCGGAACGACTTATGTGAAGTTGTGAACTCACATCTCGCTGACTTAGCCCAGATTGAAGAAGTGCTACAGCTTGCGCGGCTACTTCAGGTGAAGTATCCATAATTTTATAGCCAAAAACGGTTCAAATTAAAGAAAAATAACTAAACTAAACTTTGGATTACAACAATTGCGAAAATTCAAACCAAATCGACATTAAATTGCTTAAAAAGCAACTTTCAACAGTCATTATTTTTTTCAAATGAGTGACCAAGCTCGGCTTTTGTTCTTTATTTTAAATTCTGAAATTCAAATTTGGAATAATACATACGGGAAAGACGATGAAATATGCCAGCATTAAAAATGCATAAAAACTTTTTTGTTATATTGTATATTTTTTGTGTATTGGACTTTTAGGTCCGGGAATGTAAGGTGGCTCGATTCATGAGTCCGGGAGTGTACATTTTGAATGGGTTTATTTGTTTTTAAATCAAGAATTTTGGAAATAATTTGCAGTTATTCTGATTCCTCTCCCCAAAAAATCAAATCCCACCTCTTTTTCGGAATACCGTCCCATATCCATTCTTCCGTTTTTATCTAAAGTCATTGAAAAACTAATATCCCGGCAGCTCACTGCTTTTCTCAATTCGAACCACCTCTTCAACTCTTTTCAGTCTGGCTTTCGTAGGGGCCACAGCACAGCTACCGCACTGGTTAAAATTTCGGACGATATCCGCCGAGGAATGGATAAGGGGCAACTTACGTTGTTGACGCTGCTTGATTTTAGCAACGCCTTCAACTCAGTCGACTTTGACATCCTTTTAGGCGTTTTGGGTTCACTTAGCATATCTCCATCTGCAATTGAATGGTTTCGAAGTTACCTGCTAGGCCGCCGACAGCGTGTCCGTATTGACAACACCTTGTCTTCATAGTGTGATATCAATGCCGGTGTTCCTCAGGGTGGCGTCCTATCTCCTCTTCTATTTTCTATCTTTATAAACTCTATTACACTGTCACTTTCATGTTCATATCACCTTTATGCTGATGATCTCCAGATATACACTCAGGCCCCTTTATCTGACCTCTCTAGCGCAATTTCTGATATCAATACAAATTTGTCGCTTATAAGTAGTTGGAGTGAGTCATTTGGTCTTACCTTAAATCCGGGAAAAACTCAATCCATCATAAGTTTTTTTTTTACAAAAATACAAAATTAGTTTATTTCAGTAACTTAGCCTACTACAATGTATGAGTATGGTACATCCTTTTAAGCAGTAAAATTGCTTGTTTTAGGATGCACCGCTCTTCCATAGCTTGGTTACAATAGGCCAATTAACAATCCGCCATATATGTATTTATAATAATAATGGATTACATTAATATATAGTTAGTTTTTCTATTTTTTTTTTCAAATAATAACACAAACTAACAAAGATTACATTCTCCGTTTTTTTTTGAGGGTATAAACATTTTTTTTCGTTATATATTTAACAGTTTAAATACAACCTCCCTCAATTCGCATATTACACAGATTATTTATGTACACGAGGAATAAAGTGGGACCTAGCACGCTGCCCTGTGGTACGCCGTAATCAACTGTGCACCCAGAGCTTAATGTCAACCCCACACGAACTCGCGAAATACGGTGACTAAGTTACCTTTCAGTAGTTTTAGCGGTGTTCCTCTAATGCCTTCTTTTTGAAGACTGTCTATCAAAATTGGTATTGACACCGTGTCAAAAGCTTTTTTTAAGTCTAGGAAAACCGCTAAACACTTTTTACCATTGTCAACATTTTCCACAGTGGAAGACGTCAAAGCCAAGACCGCATCCTCAATGGAAAGGCCCTTACAAAAGCCATATTGGGATGGAGAAAGGACATTATATTTAGCAAAGAAATTTTCTAGGCGGACGTTTATTAACTTTTCTAAAATCTTTGCTAACACCGATATTACTGATATGGGCCTAAAGTTCGATGGATCTGTTTTTTTACCACTTTTATATACTGAAGTGATAATTGTTTGCTTCAAGGCCTCTGGGAAGATTCCCTGTTCAAAACACTGGTTAGTCAGGTGTACTAAAACAGGTACTACCTCATTGCATGCTAGCTTTAGGAAGTTTGTAGGTATTTTATCCCACCCAGGAGCACTTTCGGACTTTAAATTCATAAGCACGGATCGAACCTCCTCAAAATCAACATTTATGAGTGCAAATGAAGATTCCAAATTCACTTTAGATTTTTCAAGTATTGGTGTTTTGGTAAAGCTAGCTGGTATATTTTTAGCCAATTGTTGTCCAATAGTAGCAAAATATTCATTGACTCGGGTTTACTGATTCTTGAGGTGAGTTTGCTATTTCGGGTAGCTCTTGGTTTCGCGATTTGGGGGGCTTTCGTTGTGTTATACTATTTATTGTGTTCCATAGCTTTTTGGGATTTTTAACGGCATTTTCTAGTTGTTGCTTATCATAGCTACGCTTTAACTTTTTAATTATGTTATTGCAAAAATTTCTATATCGCTTGTATGTTAACTTTAATGTTATATTACCTGGATCTGATTTTAATTTCTTTTGCATATCTTTTCTGTTCCTAATGCAACGCAATACACCCACAGTCATCCATGGCTTAACTGTCCGCTCTCTTCTAGGAACGGTCATTATTAATGTATTTATAGCAATACTTTGTTGTAAAATTGTTATCAGCATTTGTGTTATTAGATTTGGATCGGTAACAGCTAATAATTCATTTAACTTTTCTGTTTCAAGATGTTCCACTGCTTTTTCGTGATTTATAAATGTTTTAACCTTCTTATTTACATTAGGAAACATAGTTTTCGTGGTAGATAATTTTAAGACAATCTGTGAGTGATCAGTTACCGTAGTATCCAGTACAGCTATGGTTGCAGTCCTCTTACAATTTTCTTTTTTTAGTATAAAATGGTCCAGGCAATTATTTCCTCTTGTAGGTAGTATGTGTCCTGGAAGTAAGCCATGACAAGCAAGCATGTTTAAATAATTAGTTCTATTTGAACGCGATAGTGAGGATTCATTTGGATTATATATTAAGTTTATATTTATGTCACCGGTGAGAATAACGTTTTTATGCCTAGCAATAGTTTCTAAATATTGATTAAGGGAATCTATAAATTCATCGGCATTTACTGCTGATGGGGACCGATAAACGCCTATAATAATACTATTATCGATACTTATTTGCAGACCAGAAGCCTGATTTAAGAAAATTTCCTTAATAGAAGCTTGGTGTGTATCTTTTATGTATGCAACAACACCATAAGCTTTGTTGACGTGTTTAGTTGTATGAAACGATGCATAATTCTCTATTTGTGGAATATTTTTATTAAGGTCTATTCTACACTCACTTAAGATAATTACATCAGTCTCAAAGCCAAAACCACCCAAGTTCAGCTGCAGGTCCTCTAAATTAGCATAAACGCCACGTATGTTGAAACAATTGTAAAATCAGATTTTCGTACTTTCATTGTAGACGATGGGTGATTGATTTGGCACTCATAGACAACCGCTATATCTGTATCATTTATTTCATGACTATTTATTAGGGAGCTATTCATTTTTTTATGAAAAGATTCCAAGTCATCGCCACGTGAAACATCCTTGTAAATTGATAAAACAAAAATAGATAAGTTTGATCAATATCAATATGTTGGCATGTAAATGTAACACTATTTGTTGATATATTCAAATTGAAAATTATACAGGGATTTAAGATTATATACTGGTGTGAGTATGAAATTATTAGGCATGAGGGATGTGTACGAATATTTGTGTGTGATATTTTTGTATGCTTAGATAACAGTACGATGTAAAAAACATTAGCTTTAACAATAAGAAAAAATAAACAAGTATTATAGTCTAGTCAACCCATTAATGTTAAATTATGTATCTGGGATTCATCTTTTAAAATAATAATAGGGGAGTTATCTTCTTTACGTAAGTAAACTCGGCCGTAGGACGTCCAGCAATATTTGTAACTTTGCGTTCTGGCAGCGTCTCGAGCAAGGAAAAACAATCAAGCACCTTTAGCAGTTAGTTGCTCCGAGATAAAGACAGCAGTTTCCTCGCTTTTAGTCGCACCTAAGTGTTTTGCTCGAAGCTTCTCCTTATAAGTCCTATTTAACACCTTTGTCATCTTAAGTATTTCCGTTTTTAACATCTTAGATGATAATTCCACAATGATGGGAGTATTCTCACTCTTATCAGATTTTTTACTTGGTACTCTATAAATATCTTTTATGTCTTTTTCGTTAACGTCACATTTGATAGTTTTTCCCAATTCCTTTACCATAATAACTAAGTTTTCATTTGGTAATTTGGGCATATTTTTTATATCCAAGTTTGTTTTACGATTTGCTCGTTGTAAGTCCTCTATTTTATCTTCTAAAATATTGATGTACTCTCTATCCTTAGTTGATTGCTGCTCAAGTTTTTCGATTTTCTTTTTCAAATCTTCATTTTGTTGAGTTACAAAGTTAAGAGAGGTCTCAATATTATTATTAGTCTCTTTAATTTCTAATTGAGTTGAAGATATCTTTTTCAGTTCTTTCTCCTGGATCGATAAGAGTGATGTTATCATATTTTTCATTTCATCCCTAAACATTTTAAATTCGTCATCAAAATCATGCTGTTCTCTGCCTCTCTTCTGACGTCTGCTTATGCGCTTTGGTGACGAGTGTTCTCCAATTATGTCGACTAAGTCAGTATCTGAGATTGACCTGTTCATGTTGTAAGAACAATATTTAACTTGAACGTTATTTAATAAAAATATTTTATCTCAAAGCATACAAGGAGTAATCGTATCGGATCGTATAAAATATATCTCTGTACTATCCTTGATGCGCGATCCTTGAAGAGTTGTCGGACCGGTTTTGTCGCAAAGGCGGGGTGTAACTGTTTACTGGTTACTATTGGAGTGTGGCTAATCACACCTTAGAAATGGCTTCGCACACGCGCTGCACTCATTAGTCAATTGTCATACAATAGGGCTATCTGAGTACTTTGCTATTGGTGAATCAATAATTTTGTTACCAGGATGACAGGCGCTCTCGGAAGTAGACAGTTTCGGCTGCTTGGCTTGCTGAACTTTACTTCGGCGCGAGTTGTGCACTCCTATTTTTTTTACACTGTTTTATTTAACTAGTAATTTAATTTATGAAATAAAAATAAATATTACGGTCTTATTACACGTTTACACCTTTCGGCGGTCCAGAGGGGAGAGGGATAATTAGTAGTCCTTATTTTATTTCCAGGATCGGCTTTAATCATTTGCCTTCCATTATTTTGAATGGTTCTATTATTCCCTACTCAGAAACCGTCAGAAACTTGGGTGTTGTCTTTGACCAGAGTTTCACCTGGAAACCACAGGTGGTCAGAAAAAAGGTGTTTGTTGCTTATGGTTCCCTTAGTCGTTTGCGGAACTTTTTGCCGATCAGCACCAAAATCAACTTGGCAAATTCTCTGTTGTTGTCCATCATCGACTACGCTGACGTTTGCTACAGCGATCTGTCCGAGGGACTCCTCAATAAATTAGAGCGACTGCAGAATGTTTGTATCAGGTTCATTTATAATCTCCGTAAATTCGACCACGTGTCTCACTTCTATAATAAACTTAATTGGCTCCCTTTTCCCTATCCCGGCGCAGAGATCTACACATTCTAACGGTTCTCTATTCTATACTTTTCCTGCCATCTTCCCCACCTTATCTTAAACAGTGTTTCTCATTTCTATCCTCTTTTTCACAGCTCTCGCTGAGATCCTCTTCTAACCTACTTCTTGAGATTCCCTGTCACTCCTCTGACTTCTATTCTTACTCCTTTTCTGTGCACGCTGCTCGACTTTGGAATTCACTTCCTGAGGGTATCAGAAAGGCTCGTTCGCTTAATTCCTTTAGCGATCAAGTAAAAAGCTATTTCCTTTCTTTATCTTAAATTCATTTAATATCCTATTTCTTTGTTTCTCTTATATTTATGTAAGTATAGCTCCTGTATTTACTTTTGCACCCCTCTATATTTCTCTATTATTATTCCTTTTCTACCATAGGTTGCCTGGAAGAGATTGCTGTTTAGCAATAAGGCCGCCTATTGTACTCTTTCTTCTGTTTTATTTGTTTTTGTCTTGTGTCCTTTATTGTGTGCAATAAAGAATATTTATTATTATTATTTATTAGCTATTTCAGGAAGTATGCGTCGTAGAGCATAATGGGTTTTACCTGTAGATGCGGCTTAATGAGACGGGTCGATTGTTCTTATAAAACTTCAGTAGCGGAAAAGTGCAGATAATCGGTTTTGACACTAATAATAATAATAATAATAATAATCAAAAACTAAGGGGACGATTTACTAACTAATAAACTTCTCGCTTTCTAAACGCGCTTTGTTCGTTATTTTGAAAATGTACATATTAATAATTATAATTAGTAATAATAATTAATAGGAGTAACAATTAATTAATTCTAAATTAATAATTCTTATTAAAAAATAATGAACAAAAAATTTACAAAGAATAAGGAAATTTATTTAAATTCAAAATAGGGAACCCTTCTACTACAAAGGCGATGTTCTTGGCTGTATCATTTCGGTGGACATATTTTACCATTTCGGTAGACAATTTTCATTTCAGTGGACTGCCGAAAACTCATCCTTAAATATTTCAGTAAGTGGTGATGTTGAATTTGACCCTTAGGATCGTTTGAAATTGGAAAAAAAAACCATTAACAATATATTTTCTTTTTTTATTTTGCACCTTTAATTGCATTTTGTGCAAAAACTATGGGAGATACGCGAAAATATATTGATACCTTTTTTGTAGGATATTAAATTTTCTACAACTTTGTACTAAGAACTTTTTCTATTTTTCCAGCCAGTCGCGAGATATTGACGAAAAACTCGTTTTTGCACCATTTGGCATTTTTTTTACCCTTTGCCGTCAATGCAGCACCCTGCAATTTTAGTATATTAATCTACGAACCCTTGCGGAGATTTTCGCGTTGGTTGCAGGTGATCAACTCAAAACGACAAAGTTAAGCCTTCATTGACTGGACTATTTACACCTTTCAAAAAGTTTGCAATAAGAAAGTGACAGCATTAACTTTTACCAAACATAAAAATAATTGAAGTTGAAAACTGAAGATCTAATAATAACTGTCTGTCCTAATTCTACAGCAGATGTTTCAATAAGAAACAGCGTAACGGCATACTACGCATCAAAGTAACTGGAGTTTCTTAACCAATTATATATTTTTATTATTCTTCGGCTTTCAGCAGTAATTCCAAATATAGTAATACTACAGTAGACAAAATTCTGAATGCTTAGATCTTGTACTGTTTATAAAAGATACAAGAAAACAGCAACATTGTTTTTCCTCATTTTATTTCCAACAAGGTTCTCAAGTTAATGATATGAAGATGAACCACGTTCCTACTAAGTTATTAATGTTTTTATCGTCAGTTTATAGGGCTGTAATAACAAAAGAGGTTTGCACTATTAAACCCGATATACATTTTTATTTCAATCGTATGATAAATGGTGTCAGTTCGAGTTGGAAGACGCGGGTAGTTCGTCGCCCCGACCCCCGACTGCCACAGAGGCGACGGTCACGCTGCCGCTGCGGCGTCCGCCAGCTGGCTCCACCGCTAACACAGCAGCTCCTGTTCCCAAGGAAGATAGAGAGAAAGGTAAGAGTAATCGTATGATAAATGGTGACAGTTCGAGTTGGAAGACGCGGATCGTTCGTCGCTCCGATCCCCGACCGCCACAGAGGCGACGGTCACGCTGCCGTTGCGGCGTCCGCCAGCTGGCTCCACCGCTAACGCAGCAGCTCATGTTCCCAAGGAAGATAGAGAGAAAGGTAAGAGTAATCGTATGATAAATGGTGACTGTTCGAGTTGGAAGACGCGGGTCGATCGTCGCTCCGACCCCCGACCGCCACAGAGGCGACGGTCACGCTGCCGCTGCGGCGTCCGCCAGCTGGCTCCACCGCTAACACAGCAGCTCCTGTTCCCAAGGAAGATAGAGAGAAAGGTAAGAGTAATTGTATGATAAATGGTGACAGTTCGAGTTGGAAGATGCGGGTCGTTCGTCATTCATAACTTTTAATAATGTGATGAAAGTATTAGAAGCTATTAACATAGCGCAAGCGAATATCACCTAAGTTACAGACTAAAAATCCATGTTATAAATGGAACCTATTGGTAATATGTTGGTATACTTTAGCGGACAATGAGAAAGATCGAGAAAGTGGTGGTACGGAGAGCAAGAGTCCCAGCAACGCTCCCCTGCGAGTACGCCGGTCGCCATCAACGTCGTATTTTAAAATTAGATATTGTAACGAATTGATTGCTTGCTGTATTATCAAATGAAACAAATTTCAGTTTAACTTAAGGCGATAATTTCTTGAGCCAACTTTTAATAATGCATAGAATAACATTGCGCAAGCAAATATCGGCTAAATCACAGACAGCAAATCCATGTCAAAAATGGAACCTATTGGTAATATGTTGGTATATTTAAGCGGACGATGAGAAAGACCGCGAAAGCAGTACGGAGAGCAAGAGTTCCAGCAACGCCTCACCCGCGAGTACGCAGGCCGCCCTCAACGTCATACAGCGCCGGCGCAGGCCCAAGCGACGATCTACGGGCGTGGGACATGTGGATATGGAGGTATAGTATTTGTTTTAGTAACGGCTGTACTACATACACTTTTAAACTTTCGCGTTGCATTATAAATATAATATTTCCTGGGCTAAAACGTGCACTAAATAAAGATTTTCTTGCCTTATTTATCCCGACGTTTCTACCGGGTTACACCGGTCGTGGTCACGGGGCGACTAATGCATTGCTGTTACGTCTCCGTTTCCGATCATGAATCTGATATATGATTTAATGTCAATTAAAGTCATGTGTTGCCTCATTCCAATCATCTCTGAAAGCATTAATTTTAATCAAACCTGATTACTATCTGACGTCTCTGTGTGCGGCCTTAACAGTGTTTTCTACTATAACTCTCCAAATTACCGTACTTAATGTCAAGTTAAAGTTTAATATAACACAGTTGCGAGGCTAAGTGCGAAGCGTGCACGCTTATGTAAACAGTGCGCTCGCTATTCGCCTCGCGATCCTCGCGCTCGCCTTGTGAGCTGTTTTCCGGACGCGAATCAATGGGCACAAATGGCGACCACGAGCTGACTGTTTACACATTCGTCGACATTTAGTTAACTGCCAGAACCCGACCCAACGGGACGTGAAGACAGGGTTGCCAGGCGTACTCTAAAATAGAGTATTGTACCCTTTATCATGCGGGCGTACTCTTTAATCTATAACATAAATGGAGGACGCGCTAAAATACTCTTTTTTACACAATATTAACTATACTAGCCGGACCTAGACCGGTTATTGCAGCAATTTTTTTTAGTTTTTATAGACATTACAAATCATAAAAAATGCTATATGATGAGTTCCGTACCCTTATCTATACAACATTAGCCACTATCCTACTAATATTATAAATGTGAAAGATTGTCGTTAGTGTATATTTTACTCAATCATCCGCAAAAACTACTGAACGAATTTAGAAGAAAATTTGTACTGCTATAGTTTAAGGCCTGGATTGAGACATAGGCTACTTTTTATCTCTGAAAATATGTCAATTTCCTGTGGTATTCTCAAAAAACTAAAGTAAACGGAGACGAGATCGCAGGCGGCCGCTAATATTATAATATCGAGCAAAAAATGGCAAAACAATCGCGTCTGTTGTATGGGAGCCCGCCTTAAATACCTTTTTTTTTCTTTTTTTTTATGTTATAGGGGGCATACGAGCAGACGGCTCACCTGATGGTAAGTGGTCACCGTCGCCCATGGACACTTGCAACACCAGGAGTATCACAAATGCGATGCCGGCCTTTAAGGAAGGAGTACGCTCTTTTTTTGAAGGTTCTTGGGTCGTATCGGTCCGGAAACACTGCTGGCGACAACATATTCCACAGTTTTGTCGTACATGGTAAAAAATTTCGACAAAAACGCACGGTTGTGGAAAGCCACGAATCAAGATGATGGGGATGAAATTTTTGTCGCGATGTACGATGGCGAAATGCAGCAGCTGGAATTAATCCGAACAATTCCTCAGAACACCCCCGTGATAAATGCGATAGAAGATGCAGAGCGAAGCTACGTCCCTACGCAAAGCCAAAGGATCAAGCTGATCGGAAAGGTCCTGGTCGTCGACGATTCGGGCCGCTCGGCGCTGGATGCGATCCAAAGGGAGAAGCTGGTACTGGGGTGCCCCCGCCCAAAGATAAGAGCAGTACTCCATGTGAGGCCGAACCTGTGCCTTATAAAGCTGCAGTCGGTGGGTCGGTGTGAAGTACATTCTCGATCTATTGAGCACACCAAGCTTCTTAGAGGCCAATTTGGCCTTGCCCTCTAAATGATCCCGAAACTGGACGTCGCTCGATATGTCAACGCCAAGAATTCCAATACTAGCTGAGGCAGGAGTGTTCTCAAAAAGAGGAGATACGTCAAATGGTAATTTTTTTGCGGTGAACGCGCATACTTGTGTCTTCGTAGGGTTAAATTGGACTAGATTAAGTCGGCCCCAATTCGTTACTCGGTTTAACAAAGTATCGACTTCAGACACAAGTTTGTTCCGGCACTAGATGACGTTTTCCCGTGAAATGTTTTTTTTTTAAGTGAATATACAACTAAATATTATGTGAATATTTTAAAAATTACACATGCTATCATCCACCATCGTCTGCGTAGACGTCTTTTTTACTTTTTTACGCAGGATATCTCAATAATTATTATATAATCTCAATACTTGCAGCGCGCATGCCGCCATTATTTTCACGTCCTCCATGTTCGTGTGCGAATGTCAAAATGATTCACCCCGCGAATGTGTGACCTGTAGCTCGTGACGGCAGTCGTATATGAATGTTCCGTCACGGTAATATTATCTATACAGTATTGTGACTCGGCCCTGTCCTTGAAATAAATGCCTACGGCCGCGCGGTGCGTTACACGCGGTAGGGCTGCCCGCCTACAGTATTTTAATTTCATCTACATAATTGAGTTTCTTTCTAGTTTTGTGATTGTAAATATTTTATTTTATATGCAAAGATTCTCCGCAAGCCCATATACCCATACCGTAGGAATGCATGACGTCACACAGCTAATCGTGCTTGTTAATCAAAACGTGTATATACAAAATTTCAGCTCAACCAAGATCTGCTTCAAAATTGAGTTGCAAGATTCCACCCGTACAAACATAGTTACATACCTACCTATATTGCAAGTTAATTAAAAGCTTGTAAAAACATAACTGCTGATTTTTATTCTTACATAATTCAATAAAAGAATATTATTTTAAACATATAATGTGATTCAACTAAGAATAGGGCCGACTGCAGTACATATTGTGATGTCATAGCTGTCAATTCAAACCAAATAGGAAGAGTGAGCAAAAAAAGATTTTATTTAATAAAACTTATTTACTAAGATTACCTAAGTGAGAAAAGCATCAGATTTTTTAATAACATTTATTTACTTAGATTGAGAAAACAAAAACCACCGATTTTTAATAATATTTATTTATTAAGACTGTGAGAAAAAACATTAATCAGAATCTAGCTCTTCTATTCCGCTCATCTCTGCATTACCGCCGAAGTAGTTATGAATAATCATGCACTATTAGTAGGTCACATACGAACATGCATCCTTTATGTAAACGAAAGTTTGAAATCGAGTTTCTGAAGGCAACTTAAAGTGAAATTTGGTTGACGATTTAGGTTATCAACCATTAATGGCCAAAGCTCAATAAGTGAAAAAAAAAATATTAACCGATATTAATTATCAGTATTTGTTATTTTTTGTTTACAAATGTTTGGTTTTAACCTTGAATTAGCGAAATGCTAAAAATGGGTTCCAAGTTTTTTTTTGCAAACCGTACTTTTCAAGCCACATTTGACAGATAGAGGTCATTGGCTTTCCTATTCTTATTTGAAACGCATTATACAAGTTATATTTATTTGTAAGTCATGGCACAGTCGGGTAAAAAGGAAATTACCTACAATGTAGGTAAATCTTACTAGGTAGGTACTGTAGAGATCGTTTCATGCAAACTAATTATTGTCATTGAAACACTTTTATTTTCAAGAAATTACATTATTATTATCAATAAACAAAATACTGTTTTTTAAACTCTGCACAAATCTCCCTATTTTATTATTTTTCAGCTTTCAATTCCTGTCAACAATCCGTCTCTTTTCCAAATTACCTAATAGCCGGAGAGCTGGGCTACGAAAAAGTGAACTGATAAGGTGTAGTAACGAATTATATATATAACCTCTCCTTGGTAGCTTATAAGTATAGAGCGAAGCCCGTCAGAACTCTCTCCAGGGGCGGAAGGCGCGGGTGGGCGGTCAAAATCGTAAATTTTCAATAAGAAAAAAATGATAAGGTGCAGTTCTGAAATTTGGTGGAGTTATAGTTTTTAACTGTAGGAAACTAGGAAAATTATTGTCAGAAGTCTAAGTCGGGGCTTAAAGACTGTCAGAAGTCGACAAAGTTGTAAAGAAATTGTTTAAATTTAAACCACAAGGTGTAGTTCTGACAAATGCATTTTTATATTATTTGTTGCTTATCGAACCTGTATATAAATTGTCAGAAGTCTTAATAATGGCTAAGTTCATAAAAATTGATGATATAGTCAGAAGTTGCTGAAGCGGCTATCGCGACAGAAAGCAACTTTTCGAATCTAGTTTTGAGTTAAAATAACAAGGTGCAGTTCTGACAATTGAATTTTTATATTATTTTTAGCTTACCGAACCTGCATATATATTGTCAGAAGGCTTAATAATGGCTAAGTACAGAAAAATTGATGATATGGCCAGAAGTTGCTGAAGCGGCTATCGCGATGAAAAGGAAGGTTTAAAATTAAATAACAAGATGCAGTTTTGGCTATTTATTGTTTTTATTATTTACACTGTTATTTCAATAAATATGCAAATAAGGTTAAGCGAGGGAGATAAAAAAAATATATATAAAAACTGTGATGTCGAGTAATCGCTGACTTAGACGACAAACTTTAAAAAAAATATATTCGTATTCAAAAAAAAATTAAGTAAATAAATAATATGAAAAATGAAATAGAATCGATAAGTTTTACCGAGAGCATTAAAAAAATTTTTTTTGAATGTCAACATTTATTTTGCGCTAAGTAGTTTCTCATAACATACTACTTTACGATGCTTTAAACATGACAATAAAAACTATATAGACCCAATTTTGTTCTTGCCTGATTTATTTATTTGTTTGGGCTTGGATGAGATTATATTATTCTCGCAAGCATAATTCTCTGAAACGATTTCAAAAGAGATAACAGCAGTGACTTATCATGCCAAATTCAAAGAGGACATAATATTGTTATTGTTGTCAAAAAAAAAACAAGATATAAATAATTATACTTCCTTATATAAATATACTTATCTTTTACTCCATCTAAGTTTGACTTTCTTAAAATGACAAAAAAGTAAAAATGACCAAATGTGTATAAAATTATCTGAAATAAAAAAAAAGGTTTTTATGATTCAGTAACTTCTTATCATAGAGTACCTGTAAACTCTCGGCAAAACTTATCGATTTTATTTTATTTTTCATATTATTTATTTACTTCTTTTTTTTTGAGTACGAATATTTTTTTTAAAGTTTGCCGTCTAAGTCAGCGATTACTCGGCATCACAGTTTTTATATTATTTTTATCGCCTCTTGTTTAGGTAAATACGGCCGCGAGCGTGTCCGAGTCGCACGAGCGAGACATCGACGCGGCGATGTTCAGTATAGCGCGCTTTACCAAATTGATACTTTAATATGCAATTATTGATTATACAATAAATGCCATTATTAATTAAAGTTAATTAGAAGTGCTATGATGGATCCCTACTGTAGCAACGAACGATTCTAGATAGGAATCCTAAGTGGAGCAAAGGATACAAGGATTAAGTTTTTTTTTACTATTGTGAGAAAATAAATAATATATCTATAGTACCCATTGGTTGTGTTTTGAAAATGACAATAAAGATTAATTATGATTATTACTAATTATTGTTACTTTATATGTATGCTTTGCATAACTTCTGTTTGTTCAATTTTTTTTTTATTCACTCAGTAATTGAATGAAAAGTTTGTTCACTGTTAACGTTGAATAAAATCCCTTTTTCGAGTGGCAATGAGAAATAATATTTTATTAACTTGTGTTTTTAGTATTGACTTTTTTAATGATGATTGATGTTTGCTAATAATCAAACATCTCAGTAAAACTGTACTAAGTGTAGTTTTGTCTTTGCCTTCATAGTTCATTTAATAAACATATATAGGCCATACTGTTAATACATTTCCAATCCAGACACAGATATAGTACGTAAATCAGCAAGTTACTGTCAATTGAAGTTATGGAGCAAAGAAGTCTAATATAAAATATGAAAAATAAACTATTTTGCTCTAGAAATGCATCCCATCAGTTTGAGTTTAAAACAAAAAACCAAACTGCTAACATTGTAAACTATGTAGTAGTGAAATACCCAATAAGTCAGTATAAAACAGATAAAATATTTACATTTGAGTTTGACGCTTCCCTTTGTTCCTCGGCTTCGATTTCCAATCCAACAGCATTTTTTCCTATATAAATTAATTTATTATTATAAATTTAAATAATAATAAATTTAATTTCTTTTTTCATTGTCTACTTCCAATAACAATATGAAAAACTTACAGTTTCCGTTGCAATCGAATCCATTGAACTAATGGTCGGTATAGTTTCAGTATTTTCGGGGTTGCTATTAAAATTTTGTTTCCATCTAAAATAAATAGAGCTGTGAATTTCTATTCTAAATATATTATTATGTTGGGCCAATATGTACTTTTGCCGTCCACGAGCTTATACTTGTTATACCTGATCGAAATGCAACATTTTACCGTACTCTAGCTTTTTTTACGGACATAAGGGTAGATTGTAAGAAGCTTAAGTTTAAATCGGGGAATGTAGGGTGGTCACAACTGGCCGCTTTATTGGAAAACGCGTTTATAGCTATATCTCCTAAAATATTGACTGTACGGAAAAAATGTAGTTTTTTTTGTTTATTACTAAATTCTCTAACTTCTTTCTCTCAAACTTTTTATTGTAACTCTTACCGTTTTTAAATTGTTGTTGTTTATATGAACATGTTTGTAGTTTTTCCTTTATAAAACCTTAAAAATGTCATTAATTGATAAAAAGACGTCGTATACAAGTTATCCGTGATTAAATTAACTACAGGTTATGTATATTTTTTTTTATTAAATAAAAACTTTTGAAGTTAATAGTCGTTGTGAAAAAATGTGCGCAAAAACGGGCATTGAAATGATGATGAAAAAAAATTACAGAAGTATCCGAAAAATTCACTTACTTTCATACAAATTGAAGCTGATGATGATTTGTGTTGGATTGTTATCAATTAATTGTAAAAACTTGTAATAAAAAAATAGGGGGAAAAAATATAAATATTATAAATAATATTAGTGATGAGAATCAATTGCACGTATACAAAACTCTGATATACTGCGTTATTGCTACGTTAACGACTCATAACTTTAAAAGTACTTATTTAGTAAAAAAAGATTTATGAAAAAGTTGTAGGAAATTTAATGATGAATAACATGTTTTTTTTATCAATTAATGGCATTTTAAAGGCTTTAAAAATAAAGCGAAATGTTATAAGCATATTCACCTTGCTTCACAAGCTTTCTTTATGGCTGCATCATTCTTTCGTTTTCTTTTTTGATACAATGGTAAGCAGGAATTTTACGCCCCATTGTAAAAGCTAATAACAAAAATATTAGTTGAAGCAACGATAATTGATAACTAGGGAGGTACTTATAATAATAAAAATTAATACGGTTGTGGAAACTTACATACAGTCAACGATTAAAGTTTTGCGGTCGTAGTATATCCAGCCAGTTTTACGATGAATGCACTCGTAGCATCGCTCGGGACGCGTGCGGTACAAAGCGACATAGGTCCGACCTCCAAAGGCGATGGCGCCGTACTGAACGGCGCCTAGATTTGCACTAGTATATATTGCATTTTACGGGTGATGTTCAGAGTCTTATAAAATAATAATTAATGAACTTATTATAAAAATATATACATATTTCAATAGTTCAATGATTGTAGATTAGTTTTATGAAAGTTTTTTATAGTAATTCTATTTAATTCAATATCAAAATACGAGGTAAACCTGCGTTATTTTTTGGGGAAACTCACGAAGGTTAGATGTTTTTTTAATAATTAATGAGATGGAAAATCAAGATTCTATTACATTATGTTGCAACAAAAACATATTTCTGATGTTATAGTAATTAATTTGATCTAATTTATTGAACATTATTGTGAGATTTAGGCGTTTTAAGTTGTGCATATTATCGTTTTTTCCGTATACTAGCTGCGATAGAACGATCAGTACAAAAAAATTAAAATAGTATTTGCAAATATTCTACATTAATTTTCACTAGGAAGAATAAATCTACTGTTTACTTCTATTGGAAGTAGTCAAAATCTCTTCTAAGGGGGCAAACGAGGCGCTCAAAAATTGCGATTTATTGCAAAAAATGTGGAAGGGCTCTTAACCTTTTGTCATAGCATATTTATTGAAATAACAGTGTAAATAATAAAAACTATAAATAGCCAAAACTGCATCTTGTTATTTAATTTTGAAACGCTGCTTTCCGTCGCGATAGCCGCTTCAGCAACTTCTGACTATATAATATTTTTTATGTACTTAGCCATTATTAAGACTTCTGACAAATTAATTTATTTACTTCCCATAGAAGTAAACAGTAGATTTATTCTTCCTAGTGAAAATTAATGTAGAATATTTGCAAATACTATTTTAATTTTTTTGTACTGATCGTTCTATCGCAGCTAGTATACGGAAAAAACGATAATATGCACAACTTAAAACGCCTAAATCTCACAATAATGTTCAATAAATTAGATCAAATTAATTACTATAACATCAGAAATATGTTTTTGTTGCAACATAATGTAATAGAATCTTGATTTTCCATCTCATTAATTATTAAAAAAACATCTAACCTTCGTGAGTTTCCCCAAAAAATAACGCAGGTTTACCTCGTATTTTGATATTGAATTAAATAGAATTACTATAAAAAACTTTCATAAAACTAATCTACAATCATTGAACTATTGAAATATGTATATATTTTTATAATAAGTTCATTAATTATTATTTTATAAGACTCTGAACATCACCCGTAAAATGCAATATATACTAGTGCAAATCTAGGCGCCGTTCAGTACGGCGCCATCGCCTTTGGAGGTCGGACCTATGTCGCTTTGTACCGCACGCGTCCCGAGCGATGCTACGAGTGCATTCATCGTAAAACTGGCTGGATATACTACGACCGCAAAACTTTAATCGTTGACTGTATGTAAGTTTCCACAACCGTATTAATTTTTATTATTATAAGTACCTCCCTAGTTATCAATTATCGTTGCTTCAACTAATATTTTTGTTATTAGCTTTTACAATGGGGCGTAAAATTCCTGCTTACCATTGTGTCAAAAAAGAAAACGAAAGAATGATGCAGCCATAAAGAAAGCTTGTGAAGCAAGGTGAATATGCTTATAACATTTCGCTTTATTTTTAAAGCCTTTAAAATGCCATTAATTGATAAAAAAAACATGTTATTCATCATTAAATTTCCTACAACTTTTGCATAAATCTTTTTTTACTAAATAAGTACTTTTAAAGTTATGAGTCGTTAACGTAGCAATAACGCAGTATATCAGAGTTTTGTATACGTGCAATTGATTCTCATCACTAATATTATTTATAATATTTATATTTTTTCCCCCTATTTTTTTATTACAAGTTTTTACAATTAATTGATAACAATCCAACACAAATCATCATCAGCTTCAATTTGTATGAAAGTAAGTGAATTTTTCGGATACTTCTGTAATTTTTTTTCATCATCATTTCAATGCCCGTTTTTGCGCACATTTTTTCACAACGACTATTAACTTCAAAAGTTTTTATTTAATAAAAAAAAATATACATAACCTGTAGTTAATTTAATCACGGATAACTTGTATACGACGTCTTTTTATCAATTAATGACATTTTTAAGGTTTTATAAAGGAAAAACTACAAACATGTTCATATAAACAACAACAATTTAAAAACGGTAAGAGTTACAATAAAAAGTTTGAGAGAAAGAAGTTAAGAGAATTTAGTAATAAACAAAAAAAACTACATTTTTCCGTACAGTCAATATTTTAGGTGATATAGCTATAAACGCGTTTTCCAATAAAGCGGCCAGTTGTGACCACCCTACATTCCCCGATTTAAACTTAAGCTTCTTACAATCTACCCTTATGTCCGTAAAAAAAGCTAAAGTACGGTAAAATGTTGCATTTCGATCAGGTATAAGAAGTATAAGCTCGTGGACGGCAAAAGTACATATTGGCCCAACATAATAATATATTTAGAATAGAAATTCACAGCTCTATTTATTTTAGATGGAAACAAAATTTTAATAGCAACCCCGAAAATACTGAAACTATACCGACCATTAGTTCAATGGATTCGATTGCAACGGAAACTGTAAGTTTTTCATATTGTTATTGGAAGTAGACAATGAAAAAAGAAATTAAATTTATTATTATTTAAATTTACAATAATAAATTAATTTATATAGGAAAAAATGCTGTTGGATTGGAAATCGAAGCCGAGGAACAAAGGGAAGCGTCAAACTCAAATGTAAATATTTTATCTGTTTTATACTGACTTATTGGGTATTTCACTACTACATAGTTTACAATGTTAGCAGTTTGGTTTTTTGTTTTAAACTCAAACTGATGGGATGCATTTCTAGAGCAAAATAGTTTATTTTTCATATTTTATATTAGACTTCTTTGCTCCATAACTTCAATTGACAGTAACTTGCTGATTTACGTACTATATCTGTGTCTGGATTGGAAATGTATTAACAGTATGGCCTATATATGTTTATTAAATGAACTATGAAGGCAAAGACAAAACTACACTTAGTACAGTTTTACTGAGATGTTTGATTATTAGCAAACATCAATCATCATTAAAAAAGTCAATACTAAAAACACAAGTTAATAAAATATTATTTCTCATTGCCACTCGAAAAAGGGATTTTATTCAACGTTAACAGTGAACAAACTTTTCATTCAATTACTGAGTGAATAAAAAAAAAATTGAACAAACAGAAGTTATGCAAAGCATACATATAAAGTAACAATAATTAGTAATAATCATAATTAATCTTTATTGTCATTTTCAAAACACAACCAATGGGTACTATAGATATATTATTTATTTTCTCACAATAGTAAAAAAAAACTTAATCCTTGTATCCTTTGCTCCACTTAGGATTCTTATCTAGAATCGTTCGTTGCTACAGTAGGGATCCATCATAGCACTTCTAATTAACTTTAATTAATAATGGCATTTATTGTATAATCAATAATTGCAAATTAAAGTATCAATTTGGTAAAGCGCGCTATACTGAACATCGCCGCGTCGATGTCTCGCTCGTGCGACTCGGACACGCTCGCGGCCGTATTTACCTAAACAAGAGGCGATAAAAATAATATAAAAACTGTGATGCCGAGTAATCGCTGACTTAGACGGCAAACTTTAAAAAAAATATTCGTACTCAAAAAAAAAGAAGTAAATAAATAATATGAAAAATAAAATAAAATCGATAAGTTTTGCCGAGAGTTTACAGGTACTCTATGATAAGAAGTTACTGAATCATAAAAACCTTTTTTTTTATTTCAGATAATTTTATACACATTTGGTCATTTTTACTTTTTTGTCATTTTAAGAAAGTCAAACTTAGATGGAGTAAAAGATAAGTATATTTATATAAGGAAGTATAATTATTTATATCTTGTTTTTTTTTTGACAACAATAACAATATTATGTCCTCTTTGAATTTGGCATGATAAGTCACTGCTGTTATCTCTTTTGAAATCGTTTCAGAGATTTATGCTTGCGAGAATAATATAATCTCATCCAAGCCCAAACAAATAAATAAATCAGGCAAGAACAAAATTGGGTCTAAATAGTTTTTATTGTCATGTTTAAAGCATCGTAAAGTAGTATGTTATGAGAAACTACTTAGCGCAAAATAAATGTTGACATTCAAAAAAAATTTTTTTAATGCTCTCGGTAAAACTTATCGATTCTATTTCATTTTTCATATTATTTATTTACTTAATTTTTTTTTGAATACGAATATATTTTTTTTAAAGTTTGTCGTCTAAGTCAGCGATTACTCGACATCACAGTTTTTATATATAATTTTTTATCTCCCTCGCTTAACCTTATTTGCATATTTATTGAAATAACAGTGTAAATAATAAAAACAATAAATAGCCAAAACTGCATCTTGTTATTTAATTTTAAACCTTCCTTTTCATCGCGATAGCCGCTTCAGCAACTTCTGGCCATATCATCAATTTTTCTGTACTTAGCCATTATTAAGCCTTCTGACAATATATATGCAGGTTCGGTAAGCTAAAAATAATATAAAAATTCAATTGTCAGAACTGCACCTTGTTATTTTAACTCAAAACTAGATTCGAAAAGTTGCTTTCTGTCGCGATAGCCGCTTCAGCAACTTCTGACTATATCATCAATTTTTATGAACTTAGCCATTATTAAGACTTCTGACAATTTATATACAGGTTCGATAAGCAACAAATAATATAAAAATGCATTTGTCAGAACTACACCTTGTGGTTTAAATTTAAACAATTTCTTTACAACTTTGTCGACTTCTGACAGTCTTTAAGCCCCGACTTAGACTTCTGACAATAATTTTCCTAGTTTCCTACAGTTAAAAACTATAACTCCACCAAATTTCAGAACTGCACCTTATCATTTTTTTCTTATTGAAAATTTACGATTTTGACCGCCCACCCGCGCCTTCCGCCCCTGGAGAGAGTTCTGACGGGCCTCGCTCTATACTTATAAGCTACCAAGGAGAGGTTATATATATAACTCGTTACTACACCTTATCAGTTCACTTTTTCGTAGCCAGCTCTTAGACCATAATAACCTGTCAGTATACACCAAAAATATCCGATCACTACAATACCTACCATTTATTACTCTCGTAAATTATTTCATAATGATATTTCATTTAATTCAATAATGTATGTAGTTCAGTTATTCAATAATGTATGTAGTTAAGTAAGTAGATAGCCTAGTCTAGGAAACTACCTACCTATTATGTAGTTTTGTGTTTAACACGAGTGTAGGTAGATTACTCGTTTGTCTCTTTTTTCACCCTATCCACTTATTTATATATTATTCCAGATATTTTGCCCGATAGTAAAATCGATATACCTAAATATTAAAAACAAATTACGTACTAGTAGATAGGTATATAAGAAATATTCTATAGTCTTACCTTTCCAATATTTCAGGTATTTTAAAAAATGTTATCTCTGGGTGCGTTATTAAAGAATAATAACAAACAAAAACAGTACAATATCGTCGTTTGTTCTTTGCCATATTAAATTATGTAGGTATCTCCTTAATTCAATCAAATATTTACAATACAAATCGCACGTTTAAGCACGGCTAACTGCATAAAAAACAATTAACACCGTTCGGTCGTCGCTGCGACGCATTCGCGACTGGGTGTCCCCCGAGAGTCCCGCGAACTCTAGTGGCGTAGGTATGATTCGCTTTCCGACCGTTTGTATGAAGATAGAATACTGTATATAATATTACCGTGGTTCCGTCGAGTGACGAGGCGAATGGCTAGCACTATTGTGTAAATGGGGTATAATGTTTAATGAATATTCAACTCTGCCCAGATATCTGGCAGGTATCGAACCAACACCATTCGGTATCAGAGGCCGTACTCTGAATATCGACATTCGATGTATGTAAATTTCGTCGTACGTCGTCGAAACTACAACGACTGTAATTATTACGTTATATCAAAATTCAACTTTAAATATAGGCGCTGAATAGTATTATTTAGTTAAAGTGTTCTGTATATTGGTAGTTTTTATCCAAATGTTCGATTCGACTTAAACTCCGTAGTGCGCTATAAAATTTGAAATGTTAAAACGTCAACATCTTTTTGTTGTATTTATACTACAGATGCAATAGATGAAATATATTCAATGAATAATTATATCAAATAAAAAGCTAGGCGGGCAATGTTACAGATAAATACTTATTTTGATGCATATGTACACTACGGTATGCCTAGTTTGAGCTTTGTTTGTACGAACATTGCTCGCTGTACGTGACGCCAGTCCCCAATTTTATTTCTACTAAATCTCAATGACTACTTCATACCCTCATACATGTGCGTTTTATTTTCATAATGATAAATCGCCTCTGTTTTTCCTAGAGAAGTCACGTGACTATTGACCGAAATCGCGCTTCGCACGTTCGTTCTACAGAATCGGTACAATGAACCTTTTGCCTATTCTAAATTTGTCTGTGCGCTGACCGAGTAATATTAGACCGATTAACAGAAATATCGGCAGTTTACTTCAAGTATTATGCAAGCTTTCGTTGAAACTGTCAATTCGAAATACCACAGAGGCTGCGATTCTATTTTGTCGAATCGAATTTGCTGTGCCGATCACTTCCTTCCCTGTTGGATAGCTACGCTTTGGGAGAAATTCGTATGTGTAATATTTCCTCATTTTAATAGTATTTCAAATTACATATATAAAGTTCTAAATGCTACACAAAGGTGTTAATGGCACAATAATATGCTATTACAAAGCGACAACATGACAAACTTCATATTTCAGATTTATCATACAGCTAAAATGTTCCTTGAAATAACCTATGTTACTGTTTTATTATATTTTGAACAAAAGATGGTACTTAACATATTTACTAAAAGTCCCAAATCATATATTCATTTATGTGAATATATTTTCAGAGTAGCCAGTTACAACCAAGTTAACTTTTTGTCAAAGTTTGATGAAGTTAAATAAGATGGCAAAAAGAAGCTCATATAGCTACAGACGACTGGACGCGATATCGAAAAAAAGTACGTTAAAAATTGGGAACATGGCAAGGAAATAACGATGGTGAAGCCAACAAACACGCCTAAAACTGGGAACGGATGTATGTGTATTATTATCGAATAAGTGGACGGGCAAATAAAAGCGAGCCTTGCAAGTAGAAATAAAATATAATACGAACAATAACAAGAACAACCAGAATGACAAGCAAAAGCAAAAGCAAAATTGAAAGAGACTAGTAATAAAAAGGATGACAAAAAGAATATAATTAAAATGACTATGATTAACCAGCCAGTCGCCAACATGTATGATGAATTTGGAAAAACTACTGAAGTTGTAGAGGACACAATTATATTTATGGTATATATTTATACACCAAGAAGCAAAAGTGCTAATCATATTTTGGCAACGCTAGCAGCTTACGTGTCATACGTGAAAACAGTTTCAACAAAACTGAACACGAGAGTGCTAATGAGATGTTTCATAATTTTCATCATTACAAGCAGCTGTCTCATAAATTCATCATTGCGATCTCAGAACTTATCTATATTATTATCTCGTTGACTAAATCCAGCGATATTATAACTCATATACCGTGTGGGTTTTTGGCATTATCAGGTCATTCTTATGATATGACCAGGAGGTATAGATTCAGCCTAAGAAATACTAGAAGAAATTTGACACGGCCATTAAGGTCGCGATAGCATAATTGGTCAGTGCATCCACCCAGATAGTGGAGGGTGCGGGTTCGAAACCCGCCTGCTGCCTGGACCGCGTGAAATTTTATATTGAATATTTTTTTTTATTTATAAATGCATCTTACACTTATATTTACCCGAATCACAATCATTCCTTTAAGTATAAAAGTTAGTGGGAAGTCTTTTTTTGTATTCAGTAGCATAACTATTACCTAAGACTTATGGAAATCAGATATGTATATCAAAAAGATACAAACCAGAATCAAGACGATCAAAAAGTTCGTTATGGCAGTACCTCAAGCGTCTTGCCGCAAAGCTTACCAATAGGCGGTCCGTATGCTTGTTTGCCACCCTTATTACAATAATAAAAAGTTATCTAAAATAAAACGTAGTTAAAATCACTACCTGAAATATTTCATGGAAATAATCAAATCTTTTCCTCTTAGTTTGGTGTGTAATGCTTTCACTTCACACGGCTATTCGTGATTGCTATTAATCTTATTATTTTGACAGCCGTATGTCTTTATCATGCTCTATAGGTAAAGAAAGGGATTGTTGTCAAATTGTTAAAAAAGCCATTTGAAGTGCCAGTATTAGAGATGAAATGAGCTGCTCTGATAAGGGTATACTTGCAGGATATCGTCAACGACCGCGGCGGAGGCGGCGAAACGGGCGACGCCGACGGTGATACAGAAACACTTCAGGTGAGAGAAACTTATCCTACTAATATTATAAATGTGTAAGTTTGTATGTTTGTTACTCAATCAAGCTAAAACTGCTGAACGGATTTGGATGAAATTTGACACACATATAGTTTACTAGCGGCCGCCCGCGACTTCGTACGCGTGGAGTTAGTTATTTGCACATACTTTTTGACCCCAAAAGGGTTCAGTGCTCGTTCCCCGTAGGTGATAGCGTGATAATATCTAGCCTATATGTTGACCCAACTTCTTAATAATATTCGTGCCAAATTTGAAGTAAATCCATGCAGTACTTTTGGAGTTTATCCCGGATATACATACAGACAAACAGACAAAAATCTAAAAACTATATTTTTGGCTTCGGTATCGACTGTAGATCACACCCCAACTATTCTTTTAAAAAAATATTAAACACAGTATAGTTTTGACTTTCCTATCATTTTTTATTATATGTATAGATTACCTGAATAAGGACATACGATACTTTTTAGGCTCCTGAGGGATTTTCACAGTTAGCACGGATGAAGTGAAAAAAAAAACCTAACCTAACCTAACCAAGCCCTATTTCGTTCGCTAAGAATACCCGGATTCTCCTAAAATTTTGTAGGCACATACTAGATTTTTTGTTAGACCTTAATCCGTTGTAAAAATAGAGTTAGTTTCAATAGTTTTCAAAATATTAAATTTTTTCACTTCTTGTAGCAATTCATAGTAAATTTCGTAAAATCAATGTAAACATTGCACGCGTTGATGTCTTTTGTATAGGACAAAAAAATTTTCAAATCTTAATTAATTCATAAAAAAATCATTTTACATTTTAGTTTAGTTTTTAATAGCACATAGGTTTGTTCTCGTCTGGGTACACATCTGTTATCCGAGGGAGCGATAAACACCCAGTCACTAAAATTGTACGGGTGATTTTGTATTAACTTTCAAACAATTCATAACTCCTTTATTGTTCGTTAGATTTTCATAATTCCTTTTTAGATTTATTAAGTTAAAGTAGTACTACCTACTTAAGTTATTATTTTATTAGTTTCTAATTTTAAGTATTTTTAAATAGTAAAATTCAAAAAATTTTCACCAATTTTGTTTACTTTAGTGTTAAATCTAAAATATTTAGAATAATCAGTTTTTACAAAAACTGAAAAATATTAGGATTACTGAAGTTTCCAATAACGTTTAAATCATAAAATTGAGTTAAAAGATAAAAATCTATAAGGTTTTTAATTTCTAAACCTAACCCTAAGCTAACCTAACCTTAACATAACTTAGAAAAACAATGACAACTCGCACACCACCTAGTAAAAATAAAGAAACGCCTCAAATGGCACAGCTTACTGGATCCCCGAAGCCGAAAGCGTGCCGAAACCTCACGGAGGTAATTAACCAGGCAATGGACACGTCCGCGGAAACCCCTTCGGGGAAAGCAAAAGTGACGCTCGATGCAGCCATGGAGCAGATGAAACTCTCTGGAAACCTGAAAAGGACAATAAAAGAGACTATAATTCACAGTCTCGAAGGGATGTATAAAATAATTAAAGAAATGGAAAGACAAGATTTTACAGAGGGTGAGGGTAAAAACAAATTTGCTGAAGGAAAGGAGCGACAGGATGAAAAGATATTACAGGAAGTAATGGAGATTAAGAAAATACTGATAGATGATAGGAAAACCTATGCGGAAATAGCTGCAGCGTCCAAGGCATATACACCCCAAGTGCCCATAGAAACCGCACCTAAACGGAACACTAATCCCACACACAGCCTAATAATCTCGTCAGAAAACACAAATGACACCAGCGAAGTGGTTCTCAACAAGCTTCGGACTGCAGTCGATGCACAAAACAGCGGTTTGCATGTAGAAAAAGAAAACCAAACAAACAAAACCAGAAAGTGGTGTTAAGCTGCTCAAATAAGGAGGAAATAGAAAAAATCTCCAAGAAAATACAAAAAGGGTGCAAAGAACTCAAAGTGGAGATTGCAAAAAATAAGGATCCATTGGTAGTGATAAAAACGTCCTGTCATATCACACGGATGAGGAAATAATAAATGCACTGCAAAAACAAAATAAGACAGTGATAAGTAGTATCCCAACCGAAGAATATCGTGCAGTGGTTAGATATCGCCGTAAGGCTAGAAACCAGCTCGAAAACCACATTGTGCTACAAGTATCACCCAAGCTCTGGCAAAACCTGACCGAAACGGAGCGGGTCTTCATTGATCTGCAAAAATGTGTGGTGGAAGATCAATCTCCACTCATACAGTGCACGAAATGTTTGGGCTATGGCCATGGTCGAAAACTATGCAAAGAACCGGAAAACCTTTGCTCCCACTGCGGCGAGTCGCACTTAAAGGCAGATTGTCCTAAGTGGGAAAAACACGAACGAGCTTCTTGCAAAAACTGCCGAGAGGCCAAGCTAGAAAAACTTAATCACAACGCCATTGACAACTCATGTCCTATTCGTAAAAATTGGGATGCATTAGCAAGGCAAACCATTGCTTATTGCTAAAGTTGTTCCAACCGTAAAAAACGCAAAAAAAGAACAAGACAGAATACGGATAAATAATAATAGTACGGAGCATTTTGTGATACAGGTCAACCTACAAAGAGCCAAAATCGCTACCCAAGATTTAATTAGCGAAGCAGTAAATAGGAAAGCCAGTATCGCACTAGTACAAGAGCCATATGTGGGCTCTACCGGAGAGGTGAAAAAATACGCCGGCACAAGAGTTATACAAAAAACACTAAATAGAACAAAACCTATTAAATCGGCAATAATCATATTTGACAATAATCTAAACGTTACAGTTAACCCTAAATTACAATCAGAAAACATTACTACGTTAATAATTCAAGAAAAGAACTATAGGAAATTAGTTCTTGTATCGGTGTATTTTGAACCAGATCAAGACTTAGATACTTACTTAAATGAACTCACCTTTATCCTCGAGGAACTGGTGCTTCTGGGTGGTGATGTTAACGCATGGAGTACCTGGTGGGGCAGTGCAAGTGAGGACCATCGTGGCACAGAGTTGGCAGCATACCTAGAAGAACAAGAATTGCACATATTAAATGAAGGAGACGAGCCAACTTTCGAAGTGGTAAGGAATGGAAAGTTGTGCACGAGCAGGGTGGATGTGACTGCAGGCACGGAACAGCTTATTCCAAAAATAAAAAACTGGCAAGTTGACAAAGGTATTACCAGCTCAGACCATAATGCAATCACATACAACCTAGAAATAGGAAAAGAAAGCAATCATATAGAAAGGAAAAGTACGAGAATCTATAAAACCATAAAATCGAACTGGAAGCATTTCGATGTGGAGTTTCGTAAAGCAATAATAAAGAAAGACATACAGAAAGAAAATATAGAAAGTATCAATCAAACACACAAAAGAAGAATTATAAATCAAAATAGCAGAATATTCAGATTGCATCAGAATAGCATGCGAGGCTTCCATACCTAAGACAGGCAAGCGAAAACCAGGCCAGCTCCCGTGGTGGAACGACGAACTTAGTGACTTAAAACGTGACATGACCACTAAGAAACGACGCATAAGGTGCGCAGCAGAGACGCGGAGGTCGGCAGTGATAGCAGAATACCTGGAAGCAAGAGAAAAATACATTTTAGAAGCGATTAAAGCACAAACAAGCAGCTGGAAACAATTCTGCACGAAGCAAGAAAAAGAAACTATGTGGGACTGCATTTACAGAGTTATGAAATCATCTGCTAAATTTCAGGAGGAAGAACTTCTAATAAAAGACGGTACAGTTTTAAGCGCCCAGAAATCGGCAGAGTGGATGGCGGAAACATTTTTTCCTGAAGATAAAGAAGAAGTAGATCAGAATACCACACAGAAATAAGGAGAAAGGCTAAAGTAATACACGTGGAAAGATCTGATACCCCAGATCCGCCATTCACTTCCAACGAATTAAAAGATATTTTAACTACCTTTAAACCTACGAAGGCACCAAGTCTAGATGGCTTCACCGCTGATATCTACTCCAGAGCGATGAATTTAAATATAATAATAATAATAATTTATTGAAAAGTAAAGTTTACAATGATATTAAACAATTTTAAGTTTACAACATTGAAATTATTATAAAGTTACCTATGGCTTCCACACTAGGACATGCCTGTATTGTGGCGACCGGACAAAATAAATAAATAAACAAAATTACGATTTTTACTAGCGCTTAGATTATATAAAACTTTTTATTAGTAATTTATATTCATGCAATTAGGTGCGTCTGTGTTTTAGTGTACGTGTTTTATGTGTGTGCGGGTGGATGTGCTACTGAATCTTTGACTGTGACTATTGAATCTTTGATGTAAGCGACCACCCCACCAGCTCTATTGTTGATATGGGACGTGTGGTACGAATTATACCCGGGTATTTGGGCAATAATTGATCCATTAGGGATCCAACACTCTGTCATTATCATGATGTCAATGTTAGAATCCAATCGTTGCAAGGCTACCTGAAAAGAATTAATGTTTTTCTGGATGCTACGGATATTATAAGTAGGAATTTTAAAATTGTAGGTAGCACTCAACTATCGAATTTTTACAATTTTCAACAAGATCGTGTTTCTTACATTCTATATTTATTGATTTATCAATATCGTTAAGCGTGTTAAAATCTATAAGAGCCATTACATCGGTAAAGTATATAAGGACTGATTTTATTTTTTAAGGTGTATAGAATGTCAGAGTCTGTGATATTTAGCAAAACAGTAGGATTATATTGGTATGAGTGAGAGGTACATTTGAAAAAGTGTTACGGGTGTTATGGAAATTCGAGTTTCGTGTCATTTGGTATAATTTATTTGTAATAATGGAGTATGTGAAGTATATGTAGTTTTTGGGTTGGTCTATAGTTTATATAGAACTCTACCTAGCAATAATAAATAAATGTCTTCACCTGTCTAGTTTCCCCATAGCTTGGAAAAAAGCAGCAATTGTAACCATCCGGAAGCCAGGAAAACCCAATTATACACAACCGAAATCATTCCGTCCGATTGGTCTTCTCCCAGTACTAGGGAAGATTTCTGAAAAATTGCTGACAAACCGAATAAGACACCATATTTTGCCAAAGATGAACAAAAACCAAGGGTTTGTTCCGCAGCGCAGCACCGAAGACTCCCTGTATAATCTAACACAAACAATAAAAACAAGGTTAGCTGATAAACAAATCGTCACAGTAGTCTCATTAGATATAGAGGGGGCTTTTGATGCTGCGTGGTGGCCAATCATCAAGTTGAGGCTATCAGAAAAGGGTTGCCCCAGTAATATTCAGAGGGTAATAGAAGACTATTTCGAAAACAGGCGAGTCATGTTAACATACGCGAAACATAAGCATGAACTTAAGAATACGAAAGGCTGTGTACAGGGCTCAATAGGAAGACCCACTTTTTGGAATCTCCTATTGAACCCTTTACTTGATGACCTACAAGCCATGGAAATACATAGTCAAGCATTTGTAGATGACATCGTTTTGCTATTCAGTGGTAACAACGCAAATGACATTGAGAATAAAGCAAACCGTGTCCTCTCACATGTGTATGACTGGGGTAAAAATAACAAATTGACATTTGCACCAAGCAAAACACATGCAATAACATTTACCAACAAGCTCAAGTATGGTACCCCAGTCCTATATATGGGAGGCGAACTCATAAATGCAGCAGATGAAATAAAATTACTTGGGACTAACAATCGATAAAAAATTGACCTTTAACTCCCACGTGAGTAATGTCTGCAAAAAGGCTGTTAATATATATGGACAGCTCTCGCGAATGGCAAAAAACACGTGGGGTCTTAACCCTGATATAACTCGAACAATATATACGGCTGTAGTTGAACCAACTATACTATACGCCTCAAGTGTATGGGTATCAGCAGCAGACAAAATCATGATCCAAAAACAACTTAACACGATACAGAGGGGGTTTGCCCAGAAAATATCCAAAAGTTATAGATCCATATCCTTGAACTCTGCTCTAATTCCTACTGGACTTCTGCCGTTGGACCTAAGAATCAAAGAGGCAGCAGCAATATACATAGCCAAGAAGGAACAATCCATAGAAGATTTACCGGGACGAGAAATAGAAATACGGCTCCCACATTCCACCCTTCCACATCCGTCATTAAACAATAGCATCAGCCACGAACTAGTAGAAAGACTTGACAAGAAAAAACTAGAACAGGACTCGGACTTACAACTGTATACTGACGGAAGCAAAGTAGATGGTAAAGTTGGTGCTGCTGTTTCTCTATGGAAAGACGGAAAGGAGATTAAAACAGCCAAATATAAACTGGCGAATTACTGTCCTGATTTTCAAACCGAACTCTATGTAATACTAATGGCAACAACTTTGATCAAGGCGAGAAAAGAGATGGAAACATTAATCCTCAGTGACTCCTGGTCTGCGCTCCAAGCGATAGAAAACAAAAACATGCTGCACCCACTAGTAATCCAAATCAAAAATAACATTAACCAAATAAAAAATTGCGGGAGAACTATAAAATTGATATGGATTCGTGCCCACATAGGTATAGAAGGCAACGAAAGGGCAGATACACTAGCGAAAGAGGCTGCACACAAAAAGACAGCACCCGCGTACGATTTGTGTCCGGTCGCCCACGTTAAAAGAGTACTACGAGAAAGCTCTCTGAATGCTTGGCAGGACAGGTATAATAAAGTCGACACAGCGGGGGTAACAAAGTTCTATTTTCCCGATGTGCGTACTGCATATAAAGCGATTCGGGAAATCGCACCGAGCCACTTGTTATGCCAAGCATTCACAGGCCACGGAGGATTCGCTCATTACCTACACAGGTTCAAATTAAAGGATAGCCCAAGCTGTATATGCAAACCTGATGTGGATGAGACAATTATCCACCTCATAACGGAATGCCCGAAGAACCAACTCGCCAGAATGAACCTGCAAACAAAAATAAAACAAAATTAATACAGAAACATTAAAAACAATAGTATTAGACAAAAACAATAGAACACATTTATTCGTATATATAGTCGAAATTGTAAAGGCCGCAATTGAAAGAAATAAATCGTAAATATCTTATAGGTAATAAACAGTAAGATCTAATATAATTTATACATACATTTATATTGTATATATATATATATATATATATATATAGACATAATAAACATAACAAATACTATAAAGTAAATAATTTGAAAACATAAACAAAGTCTCTGATTACGTCAGAGGATTAACTGCATCCGGACTAAGATCCGGGAAAAAAAAACACGGATGTAGTTGCGGGCGGCCGCTAGTATTATTTATAAAGGTCTAATAATATAAGTGCGATTATGCATCATCTTTTAAGGCATCCAAAGTTGTGTGAATCATCAACTCATGTCAGTTACCTACACGTTAGAAAACGCACTTTTCTAAATAGTTTTATTTGTATAAATAAATACTTACCTAATAAAAATATGATGAAAATGGGTACCTGTACAATAGGGTATTTGACAGTATTAAAAATAAAGTGCCAATTGTTAGCATCTGTGCTTAGAATGAATATTGGCAAGGATTTTCACTATTTTGACAGAAAAATATTCATAATTTTACTAAAAACCCATGAAAAAGATAATAGTTTTCTTATCTATTGTCACGTGACCTAAAACGCTTGGGATTGGCGGAGCCTAAAATGACGACACACGCAAGTAAACTTCCGGTTAAAGTGATATTACATTATATTGTTTGACGTTGAAATAACAGCCGTCTGACGTCACACACCAGTGAGACGCCATATTGTCCAGAGAAACGTTTTCGCGGCAACTTGAAAATGGAATTTTTGATTTGGTTATTTTATTGAAATACACAACACAATGATGAATATCCACTTTTTACGGACTCCATAAACATTAGTCAATATCGTGAGATCGTTTTCTAAAACTGGTCAAATACCTATTTTACACATGGTATCACCTTTTAATATCACGTTATTTATTCACTTGACTTTGATAGAGCATAGGAGACACTGTGTGATAGATGAATAAATATGTGTTGTTCATATGAAAGTGGGTACAAATATAGATCAAGCTTATAACCATATTTCAAAAACTTGATAAAAAGGGCATTTATTTACCGCATTTAGTCCATCTCTTTTGTTGTGCCCAGGCAGGGTCCATAATATGTTTGAACGTAAACCAACACCGTAAAAATTATGGAAAAGAAATAAAATATTGTGCAGTTGGACCTGAGACGAGATGAAACTTCATTATTGTTAAATTGAAGAATTTGCAAATTAAACTCATTATAATTGTTTATTTTGTTTTGTTTCATATGTATTTCCATAAAAATATGCTTATACATGTACAGTATATGTATTCTATCCGTTACCCTAGTATCCTATAACACAAGCCTTACAGTGCTTACTTTGGGGCTAGGCTAATTGGTGTGAGTGTTGGAAATATTTATTTTATTTTTATTTATTTACTTCAACTCCTTAAGGCAGACAGATCAACGATAGGGATCATCACCGTATCAAATTGAGCCGTTCAGTGTTCATTTTATGAAATTGCCTACTGCTACGCGCACTAATCGGAATCGTTAGGTAATCGCCTCGCCTCGGGACAGGCTGGTCCCACGTCCTTGGTACGGTGACGATGCCCTTCACTGAGTTGATTTATATCTGCTACGAACTTTAAGTAAGCTTAGAATGTTTTAGAGCTGAATAGAGTTTTGTTTCTATCTCTCAAATAAAACAAACAAAACACTGCTTCACTATTCCTAACATTTTCTGCGTTTATTAATATTTGGTTTAGAGTTATTTTTTTCCTTTGACACGAAAAGGTATTGAATACACCACAATTTATTACAGTGATTAATAAACTGGTTAGCTGGTTTAACTGACCATAATCAAGTTTTGCTTCACCGTGTGGGATTGACTCGTCTTTGCTATTAAACCAAAAAAGATGTGGCCACAAATGTCAATAGAAACATTATTATGAATATCTCGATATACATATATGGCGTTATGTGTCACGCGTGATATATACTTAAACATTTTACGAAATATCTACTTTTTGTTTGGATGTAGGGTTGCAACGATATATCGGAATATCGATAATATCGAGACCAAAATATCGATATTTATATCGATAATATATATATCGGAAATTCCAAAATATCGATATTTCGTAGACCACATTTTAACACAATAATATCAATTAATTTCCCTGCTATGACTATCTAAATTGAATAATATCGAAATAACTATTGCTTTGAAATCGCAAGAGTTTATAGATGTATTAAAAAAATCTTGAACCCCAAGACATATACTAAACTGGTGTGGATTCTGGCATGATTTTCTAAACCTAAAATTAAATTTGAAAACAGTGTATCCTTGTCATTCTCTATACAGAATGACAAGGAGAGACTGATGTTAAATTTAGTTTTAAGTTTAGATAATCATGACAGAATCGACACCAACGTATATAGGTATAATCGTATACCTAATGGTAGCTCATGCACTTAAATAAAATCCTTGTCTCTCTTTCTAGATAATTGTCAACTACTGATTAATTGAAATTAAATATCATTGTAATATAACACAAAATAAAATTAAGAATCTTTTTATTTTTTAAGCTCGCCAAGTCATGAAAGTAAGATAGTAGTTTTGGAAGCTTTGGGCTTACCCTATTCTGAAGCCATGGGCACGCCCCTGATGTGTGGGAGACTAAACAATTTGCGTATTTGATGTGCGCTAATAAACCGACATAGCTTAGAAAAGCACGAATGTAGTGAAAACTTAGCGAAGGCATTCGCAATAAAAAAAATCCTCCTTGGCGCGATTTCATCAAGCGTGTTTAAAGAAAAAGTTCAATGCATTTTGCGAGAAAAAATGATCGAGTTAAAATGGTCGATATATCGGATATCGATATTTTCCTGACTTCGATATAAATATCGATATAATATCGATATTTCAAAAGACTTTGCATCCCTATTTGGATGTGACCAGAATTATCCTTCGTTTGTTGCGGACTTATCATGGCATATCATGTATATTCATTCTTGGCTACACATTGGCTGAGAATTTTCACCCTTCTGTTGTTTAAGTTCAACAGATTCTTACAAAGCGTTTTGCAAATGCTTCCAGTTTGTGATCGTAGTTTTCCAATAAACAACTTTATAAATTTATCCATTGCATTTCTATTAGTATTTCTCTTTAAACTACATATTTTTCTTGAAATATTATAAAAAATACTATGATATGGCGGTCTTCGAAAGGCCTTCCTTCAGAGCCGGCAACGCATGAGTTTTAAAGGCAACCCTTGAAGCTGCAAGTGTGCATGGGCGGCAGCGACCAATTATCATCAGGCCAGCTCGATTTCCTGTATTAAAACAAAATATGTCTTAACTCTATCTCATATTATTACTAGCTGTCCCAGCGAACTTCGTACCGCCATAAAAAAATAGGGGTTGGTAGTAGAAGGGTAAAAATTCAGGGTTGTATGTATTTTTGTTTGATGTATCATAAAAAGATAAAAACAAAAAATGTTGTCAAAAAAAAATAAGCATGGGACCACCCTTAACATTTAGGGGGATAAAAAATAAATGTTGTCCGATTCTCAGACCTAATCAATTAGCATATAAAATTTCATGAAAATCAGTCGAGCCGTTTCGGAGTAGCTCAATTACGCACATCGTGACACGAGAATTTTATATATTAGATGTTACAGCGAAATCTGTATAATGAAGTTTTTGCACATGCCGCAATGACAAATGAAATCTGCTGGCTTCTGACATATTAATTGCTCGCACAACATGTTACTAAATCATATTAATTAATATAGATCGGATCATTAGGGATATTTTGAGTAATTGCGGCATGAACTTCATAACACCTGTGAGCTTTTATCTGTAATGGGCGGCTTAAAATGTTGCACGTTGAACAATGCAAGATTAGAATGTTTGGCCCTAATTCTGAATATGCATCTACTGATCGTTTGAGTTCAGTCAAGCTTATTTTAATTTAGAAAGCCTTTTATATTGTTCTTGTAACAAATAAAATTACTACTTAAACTTTTTGTAACGCAGTCACGCATTTCAAAAAGTGAATAGCTTACTTCCTTTCTAACACAATTCAACGATAAGAAAAATATTTTAAACGCTTTCATGGATAATGTTCCAATTATCAACTAATCTTCGTTATTATAAGAATAATTGACACAAGGTTCAATACACCTATTTATTGTCATCGACTTACCGGCCGTGGGAGTCCCTTACATTTTAAGTCTCGTGCAGCAACAGTGCTATCTAATTAAACAAGACATTGGTGTCGATTCTAGCGTGATTCTCTAAACTTAAAACTAAATTTAACATCAGTCTCTCCTTTTCATTCTGTATAGAGAATGACAGAGATGCACTGTTGTCAAATTTAAGTTTAGCTTTAGAGAATCATGCCAGAATCGACATCATTACATAATTACATGACGAGTTGAATCCCAGAGTAAAAAAAAGTTCGTACGTCATTTTAGCGCTGCGCACTGACGACCGTGGTACAACGCTCTGAATGACGTCAGCAAACAATAGCCGCAGCTATGACTTATATATAGCCTCTTTTACATCCATCAAAATGTGTACAGTCTTTTCTCACTACAATACACACAGTCCGTATTCTTCTTGGAATACACATAAAAATGTATGGTAATTTAATGTTTTTGAAGTTATACTTCTTTAGGCGCGTTGTGAAAAAATGATGAGAGTGAAATTTTAATATGCGCGCGCATCACTGTAACACAAAATTTTAACAGCATGAAGTTGGTCGCTTTAGCTACCAACTTCATGCTGTTACTTTTGTGTTTACCGCACATTAAGAAAATCTACCAACAAAATAGAAATAGAATCTCTATTTAGTGGGTGCTAACGACTGCATTGTGAAGGCCTATCAAAAGTATTTATTAATCTGAAACAACGGAACCAAAGCGCGATTCAGGAGACTACAGCGCCATTTCTTGACCATTGGTGTAGTAGAACCAAAAACCTCATCTTTATTTTTTGTAATAAAGTAACAGTTATAGGTATTCATATTTATAATATCAAAAGTATTTATTAATCTGGAACAACGGAACCAAAGCGCGATTCAGGAGACTACAGCGCCATCTCTGGACCATTGGTGTAGTAGAACCAAAAACCACATCTTTATTTTTTGTAATAAAGTAACAGTTATAGGTATTCATATTTATAATATTTATCCACATGTTTCTAGTTTGTATATTCGGAATACGTGTTTGAGTTTCATACAAGTGCAAATCACATATGTTGTAATAAATTATATTCAGTAGCGATTTTAATCGAATATTTTGATTATTTATTTATTTTTTCAAATTAAAACTGAACTTTATTGACTGTGTCCTTTTCCAGACTTTTTATTAATTTATTGTAATTAATTATTTGCATGCAATTAAAACTAATTTTAAACGATGCCAAAGAAGGATAACTTCTCACGCGCCTACATAAGTACACGCACCCATTTTGTTTTTAATTTTGTAACTACAAATATATATTTATAACAGTTTAACGTAATGTTTAAATAAAATAAATTGAGTATAATAATACAGACCGTCTTCACCGGACGAGCGGCCTATTATTCATAGACAAGTTTTTTTACTACAAAAATAGACTACCTTGTGTAAAATTATAACTAATGGTGTCCAGTTAACAGCATTAGTTATATAATCAAATACAATATAAAATCTACACGTAAGTAGGTAAGTACAGTTCTATAAGTTCTATAGTTTAGTACGTAAGTACTAAACTATAGAATTTAGATTACTATTCTAAATAGAAAATAATTTGTTGAATTTGAGGAAAACTAATATAAAGTGGGTAATTTTAACTTCCGCAGATTAACTGATGTTATAGTTACTATACTGTAACATGAAACAGATGCTTTCATAATTCGCTAGCGTGTTTTGACACTGTGACAGAATGAGTTTTTTATGAATGCGTAACCCATATTATGCTAACAGCGGTGCAATAACAGTCCGAAGTTTTAATTTCGTAACAAAGAAGTCGCGAAAAAAACTAAGGCGGCACTGTGTCCTTTGACAGTTCCTGCTTAATTTTTAAAAAAAAAACATCAATATTGTTTTATATTTTTTCATAATTATGGCTAGAGGCAAGTAACTTTTGTTGCAGGTTTTTCATACATTTTATGAATTAAAATAATATGGGTACGATTTCTTTTTCAAGTATTTTTTTTGCCGTGGCTCCTTTTTGACATTTGTAGCTAAGGGGATAATAAAATTAAGTCAACCTTTTGTGCATTTTTATCCTTAAGAACTTTGTACTACTTCTGTTGTTTGAAGCGTTGGGCTTTAAACATTATCTGTACTTCAGGTGTCGTAAATTTTCGGTGTTCGTTACAAAATTACAATGTCTGTTCCATACGAAGCGTGACGCAGAAACGTACATAGTATTAGTAAGAGCTAAATATATACGATTCGTGAGAGAAGCTGCTGCCAGACTAGGATAACCGGATACTAACACCTTTCATATTTTTTCACATAAAAATGTTCGTTGCATCTACCTATAGGTACAAGAAATTAATTTACCCGATAAAAAAGTTGATTATTGCTTATGTGGGTACATACACTCAATGCATGGCAAGGCGAGATGACATTTTAATGCAAGTATAAATTGATTTTATGAAAGCCCGAGGTGCTGAGATTTATAAGTATTAGGTAACATCCATTATTTTAGAACGCAAGAACAGGTCTTTATTTAAATCTAAAGAAAATATAACTAGAAAAAATTCCACGCGGACCAGGCAGCAGACGGAACTCGAACCCGCACCCTTCGCAATCCGGGTGAATGCACTGACCAATTATGCTACCGCGGCCCTGACGGACCGCGTCGAAATTCCTCTAGCCATTCTTAAGCTGCAAGGCAGCGCCATCTCTTCGCTTTATAGGTAACCCACAATGTCAAATGAATACTTTTACAACTATTAAACATTTGAAAGAAGAAATAGCAAATTTAGTTAAAAATTTTATTTTTTTAAAGCATTAGTAACTGCTTGATGTTTAAATCTAAAGAAAATACAACTAGAAAAAAATTGCTATTTCTTCTTTCAAATGTTTAATACTTGTAAAAGTATTCATTTGACATTGTGGGTTACCTATAATGCGAAGAGATGGCGCTGCCTTGCAGCTTAAGATTGGCTAGAGGAATTTCGACGCGGTCCGTGAGGGCTGCGGTAGCATAATTGGTCAGTGCATTCGCCCGGATTGCGAAGGGTGCGGGTTTGAGTTCCGTCTGCTGCCTGCTCCGCGTGGAATTTTTTCTAGTTATATTTTCTTTAGATTTAAACATCAAGCAGTTACATGCTTTAAAAAAATAAAAAGTATAACTAAAATTGCTATTTCTTCTTTCAAATGTTTAATACTTATAAAAGTATTCATTTTACATTGTGGGTTACCTATAATGCGAAAAGATGGCGCTGCCTTGCAACTTAAGAATGGCTAGAGGAATTTCGACGAGGTCCGTGAGGGCCGCGGTAGCATAATTGGTCAGTGCATTCGCCCGGATTGCGAAGGGTGCTAGTTCGAGTCCGGTCTGCTGCCTGGTCCGCGTGGATTTTTTTCTAGTTATATTTTCTTTAGAATTAAACATCATGCTTTAAAAAAATAAAAATTATAAGGTCTTTATTTATTACACTGCCGTGTGTGCTGCACAGATTTTATTAGAAAATAAATTGAAGAAAGGTTAAAATTTTCCCTAGGTGTGTTTGAGAATTTTCCCTAGGTATGTTTGAGCTTTTAACAGAGACTGCGTCGCTTTTTATTGTTAGATAATAATAATGTTGCAAAATAATAAAATAAACATATTTTATCATTTAGAATATTATAGATTTATGATGTAAAATCATCCATACATTAATTTACCAACATAACCCTCCCTGCCCTGTAATATAATTGGTAGGATATAATTCGAAATATCGAAATTAGATTGCTTTGCCCAAACTTGAATTATATGGGTTTATACGACTGTTTTACTGTTTAAGACTAAAAGTAGGTACATTAGAGTACTTTGAAGCGGTGGGATGTATACGGCGCGGCTTATGTGATTCATCAGCACGTGAGTGACACGAGCACAGTTATTTATGCGTGTGCGCAAGGTCGGCGAAAAGCGACCAAAAGGATGGTTTTTTGGCATTACACTGGGCTATTTAATATAATCATCACTATTATATTAATATCCCCACTCCTTGGCCACATACCATGCCTATATATGTACGAAATAGGTAGAACGGGCCATGATCCTGATAAAAGAGTCATCATGGTCAGCCCATTATTGTCCCCACTGCTGGGGCATAGGCCTTCCCCATGGATGAAAATGAATACGGTCAGGTGGGATTATTTCTAGTTACATTTCTTTAGATTAATAATGCACGCAATTTAAAGCACAAATGGAGTTGGATCGATGATATATGTGGCAGGAATGTATGCAGCTACAGCTGCTGTACTCATAGAAGATTAGGAGAAAGAATCATTTTCAATTTTCATCCTTTCACCATCAAAAAAGTAAGAAATAGCAAGCCAATATTATAAAAAAATGTTATGTTCATTTTTATTTATAGACTATTGAAAGTGTTAGGTTTTAATAACTATGTGAAAAAATTTCGTGCGTGAGAGTGCATTAGGTATTGTTTGAATGTGGTCAATAAATAGCTTGAGTGATAAACGTCGTCAGGCTTGGCCATCGTCCAGTGATCATAATGTTTTATAATCGAACCGCACCGCCGTTCTTAATTGATATCTTTGTAAATCATGCGGTTTATTTATTTTCGCTTTGACTGTCAAATAGAAATTGTTCACCGATAAATGCAATATAACTCACTGTCTGATTCAATTATAAAATATATAATGTAAAATATACAACTATTCAAATTAATTGCATTCCAGAAAATGTACTGCTGTCTAATATATATCTTTATATATATAATTCTTCTGTGAGTGTGTATGTCACTGAACTTCTCTTAAACGACTGGACCGATTTTGATGAAATTTTTTGTGTGTGTTCAAGGGGATCTGAGAATGGTTCAGATTCACAATTTTGTCCGCTGGACAACCCCTATTTTTTTAGGGCGGTACGAAGTTAGCTGGGTCAGCTAGTAAAATATATAAAAATCAATTGCTGTTCGTTCGTTTCGCTAAAACTGGAGAACGGCTGAACGGATTTATCTTTTCTTGGTCTTGAAATGTTAGTGGAGGTCTAGGGAAGGTTTAAAAGGTGAGAAAAATAATTATAAAAAAAGATAAATTTAAAAAATCAAAATACCCCGACTGTTTAAAAATTACTTTAAATAAAAACTGAAAAGAAAACAACAAGTCCAGTAGTCTATAATTCTGTTAAGTAAGGAACAAAGCTACTTTAACAGTCGGGACCTATTGGATATTCATTTTTGGATATTTTTTTTTCAATAATGGCTCCTGACTGTTAAAGTAGCTTTGTTCCTTACTTAACAGAATTATAGACTACTGGACTTGTTGTTTTCTTACTACTCTACACCGAAGCGAAGCGAGGGCGGGCCACTAGTCTTATATAAATAACTAGTTTTTATTGACGTCATTAATATCATTTTGTCGTTTGTTCGTAAATGGAAATGACTGACTGTTGAGAAATGGTAACGTTGTTAATGGCACCCCGGCGCACGCAGAAAATAAGGTAAACTTGTTTAAGAGTTCTATTAAATGCTATGGAAGAAGTTTAATAGTCTTAGTGATGAACAAGAAGCGCTTATTGAGTGTAAATGAGTTGTAAACAATGTAAGAAATCTGCGGTGACATGTGTGAACGAATAGTTTTTTCAATGGTCTCATCTGGTCGCTCGTAATGTTACTTTGTGTCTTGTGCGTACGTTCACACCTACATGCCTGTTAATAAGAAAATTCTAACCAGGGCCGGTTTCGTATTTGAATTTTAAGGCTTGACAACACGCGTGTGTACTGCTTGTGTTGTAGGCGTCCTTAGGCCACGGTGACCGCTTACCATCAGTCAGCTTGGTTGTCTTCCATAATTATGTTACGAAAAAAGCTAATTGTACTTATATTTCTTCGGGTATTTCATAAGGAAATATCATAATAACATGTTTCTCAGATCGATTTTTTATCGAATCATTCCGGAAATACATAAATACTGATAGCGATTGTTCAATCTACAAAATTTGTTTTTTTGTAACAGAACTTTGAAAAAGACGCGTAGCAAATTAGCGGCTTTGCATATGTACACACATGTGTATATTCTTTATATATATAATTCTTCTGTGAGTGTGTATGTCACTGAACTTCTCTTAAACGACTGGACCGATTTTGATGAAATTTTTTGTGTGTGTTCAAGGGGATCTGAGAATGGTTCAGATTCACAATTTTGTCCGCTGGACAACCCCTATTTTTTTAGGGCGGTACGAAGTTAGCTGGGTCAGCTAGTAAAATATATAAAAATCAATTGCTGTTCGTTCGTTTCGCTAAAACTGGAGAACGGCTGAACGGATTTATCTTTTCTTGGTCTTGAAATGTTAGTGGAGGTCTAGGGAAGGTTTAAAAGGTGAGAAAAATAATTATAAAAAAAGATAAATTTAAAAAATCAAAATACCCCGACTGTTTAAAAATTACTTTAAATAAAAACTGAAAAGAAAACAACAAGTCCAGTAGTCTATAATTCTGTTAAGTAAGGAACAAAGCTACTTTAACAGTCGGGACCTATTGGATATTCATTTTTGGATATTTTTTTTTCAATAATGGCTCCTGACTGTTAAAGTAGCTTTGTTCCTTACTTAACAGAATTATAGACTACTGGACTTGTTGTTTTCTTACTACTCTACACCGAAGCGAAGCGAGGGCGGGCCACTAGTCTTATATAAATAACTAGTTTTTATTGACGTCATTAATATCATTTTGTCGTTTGTTCGTAAATGGAAATGACTGACTGTTGAGAAATGGTAACGTTGTTAATGGCACCCCGGCGCACGCAGAAAATAAGGTAAACTTGTTTAAGAGTTCTATTAAATGCTATGGAAGAAGTTTAATAGTCTTAGTGATGAACAAGAAGCGCTTATTGAGTGTAAATGAGTTGTAAACAATGTAAGAAATCTGCGGTGACATGTGTGAACGAATAGTTTTTTCAATGGTCTCATCTGGTCGCTCGTAATGTTACTTTGTGTCTTGTGCGTACGTTCACACCTACATGCCTGTTAATAAGAAAATTCTAACCAGGGCCGGTTTCGTATTTGAATTTTAAGGCTTGACAACACGCGTGTGTACTGCTTGTGTTGTAGGCATCCTTAGGCCACGGTGACCGCTTACCATCAGTCAGCTTGGTTGTCTTCCATAATTATGTTACGAAAAAAGCTAATTGTACTTATATTTCTTCGGGTATTTCATAAGGAAATATCATAATAACATGTTTCTCAGATCGATTTTTTATCGAATCATTCCGGAAATACATAAATACTGATAGCGATTGTTCAATCTACAAAATTTGTTTTTTTGTAACAGAACTTTGAAAAAGATGCGTAGCAAATTAGCGGCTTTGCATATGTACACACATGTGTATATTCTTTATATATATAATTCTTCTGTGAGTGTGTATGTCACTGAACTTCTCTTAAACGACTGGACCGATTTTGATGAAATTTTTTGTGTGTGTTCAAGGGGATCTGAGAATGGTTTAGATTCACAATTTTGTCCGCTGGACAACCCCTATTTTTTTAGGGCGGTACGAAGTTCGCTGGGTCAGCTAGTTTACTATATATATTTGAAAATCATAAAGGCGATATTTCTCTTAATGCATTTACTTGCATTGTATACTTAGGAAACTGTACCTAAAGCAAAAATAAGCGAAAAAGTATCTGTATTGCCATCGCCAAAGTTTCTATCGAAGGATCTAGTTTATTCTTATGTCCGGTAGGGGCGCTGCTTAGTTTCCATAGAAACTTTGACGATGGCGATACGAACACAGATCTGTCAAAGTTCATGCTTGGGGTACTGCTCTACTAAATAAAAATATAGGGTTGAGTTTTGTTTGAAACATGTACTATATTTCAGTGTATAAAATCAATAATCCCCTGAATCTAGCATCTATTGCATCTGATTACATTATTATTTCATCAGTCCATAGCGTGCAATGGACCACGCACGAATTTTATGCGATTTTTGAGAGTTTATTATTTTTAGCGTATCCGCCATGACGGTCGTGTTGTATGCACACATGGCCAAGTGACGTCATTGCTTCAAACACTGGCTTCCTATATTGTGGGGTAAGATTACTAAAGATCTGTGTGTAAGAAATTTTAGGTCTTATAGGTATAGGATCCTGCCCCATTATTTTAAGAAGAAGGTCTACGACCGTTCCCAATGATGATTTTAAGTCACGTTTTGTCCAACGCTATTGTTAAAGCGAAAAAAGTGTGAGATTTAACTTTTCGATTAAAAAAGTTTATTGACATCATTCATCATTGCCATAAGGAGTGATAGCGCCAAATTATAGCCGTTGAATTAGGTAAAGTTTTCGATAGCTTTCTTCAATTAGTCCGGGAGGCACCAATCCTGAAAGCTCCGTGATCACTCTAGGATCTAGTGCTTTAAATGTTCTTTAATAACGCAACAGTACACTCAATCAATCGTCACTATATCACTAAAATCGACACAATATCACCAAAAAATCAATATCTGTGTAAAAAATCAAAAGATGTACAAATATTAGAGGGTTTGACAATTTTAAATAATTATAAATAAAAATCGAAAGTTTTTTTTAAATATTCAACAGTGAATTTTGTTAAATTAATAAATATGTAAAATAACGACACTTTTGACAGCTAGGAAAACAGCAGACTGAAATGTCGAAATGATCTGAACCCCCAAAATGCTGTAAGACAACGTGGTATGCTGTGAACTTTTCGGAGTAAGAGCGAAAGACCTATGGAACTTTAACATAAATTCGATATTACTCTTATCTCACTTACTCTTGGAGCTGTCTTATGGACTTGAAAAGAAACCGGAGTAAGAGAGTTAACACTATGCAGCCCTGTCGTAGAACAACCTCACTTTACGGTATTGTGTATCTTTGAGGCAGGTAAATGTCAAATTCGTAGGGAATAGATAGAGACGAACTCATGCAAGGTTTCAACTTGAACCAAAAATCTGCCTCACTCACTCTTTACAGAAATATAGAAACCGTTAAAAAGCGAAGAGTTAAAATTTGGTATGCGCGATACTTTCGGCAGTATGTAAGCACGCATACCAAGATAATTATAAAGTGATATTAAAACGCGTAAATTAAAAAAAACAAAAAAAGGTTTCCGTGATAATGGATAAATTTTACCCCTTATCACACCATTCAAATAGGTATGCGTGACCTTTCCGGGTAAAAATCATTGGTCGGCCGGATTTTTTCTTGTTGAACATAATATTTCACACAAAATTCTATATAAGATTGATCAAAATCCGTGATGACGGAAAAAAATATGGCAATTTAATAATAAACAATTTAATTAAAATATTTCCGGCCAATCAAATCCACGCCGACCAAGCAAATATTGTTCGTCTAAACGTTAACTTTATTTTTTTATTAAAAATATTAGAATCCGTGATCACGGAGCTTTTTAGGATTGGTGGCTCCTCGCCTAAATGCAAGGTTTTATTAATAGGATACTAGTTCCGTGTGCTACGTTTCTTTTTTTATTGGTCTCCAAAATCGACTTGTGGAAATGACAAAATAATAACAACAGTATTGCAAATATTATGAATGCAAACACATCATGCGACTTTTATAAATATGTGAAAATCCTTTTATAATATTAATTTTATATGTTGGCAAATATATGTACACAATACAACCCTTATACTAGCATTTGTAAGATGCTCTCAGTTCCTTTCTCTGTTTCAATGATTTCACAAAAAAAATCCTCTCAAATAATTGTTAAGCAGTCATGTGTGCGCAATGATAGCTACTAAAATGCACACTGATTGTATTGCTCTTGTTCTGGTTAATTTATTTGTTCAGTTGGCGACACCCTGTCTAGCCGACTATCCGGTTTTTTTCTCTTTTTAGTCTCTTCCTTTATAATTTTGTTTTAGGTAATCAAGTGTCGCCGATTTATTAAAATTTAGATCCTTTACAAATAGAAATAATTGGCTGTTAATCTAACTGTAGATATATGAAAGAAATTAAAGATCCCTTGGGATTATTAAATAAGAAAACAGCTATACCACGGTGTCAAAAAACCGGAGCAGAACTATATACAAAAATAAATAGTTTTGTAACATATGATTTCTTAACAGTTCAACAGGGAATACACCCGGTTAGAGATCCCAGTCAAAATTCTTTGGATACTGGTTCACAACAAGCGTAGTATCTGGGTCGTACCGAAACGCAACCGCGTAAACTTGAAAATAGAATCTATTTATAGCCGACAAACACCAAAAGTTTCTGTGGTTTTACACGCGTGCAATTCAATATTATATTTAACTCATATCTATTGTTATTTCTTGGTTATAAGCCATGTAAATCATCGCTGTAACAGCAATCAAAGTAGTAGACTAGTAACTTTGATTTTATTTGTTATTTATCAAATAAGTCCCTATGCTGCGGTTGACGTAAAATGATTTTAGGTGAACCGCAGTGTCCACGGTATACATTTTCATATATGAGTCTTTTAGTTACTATTATAATTTTAATAGTAACGCAATCGTATTTCTGTGATTGTAGTTTAGGCTTTTGAATTGGAATTAAGTCCGTTTAAAGTGTTGTGTATTCCAATCCATTTGGCCTTACAATTCTTTTGTGTAGGTTGTTTGATGCGCAGGAGTGTTATATTTAGAATAGCCCACGTACCAATACCTACCTGCACAGGCGGGGCGGTCTTGCCTCCCATACACTTGCCAACGACAAGGAGCCGATAAGTGATCGATGGCAGTATTTGCAACAGAAATTGCCAAATTACCTAACTGTATGACCAATCAAAGAATACATATTATGTACATATACTGTCGGAGTCACGGTCAATCTGAATGGGAATTAAATTGAGTCTATACAATGATTCCGAAAAGGCTTACTAGATAGTTCTTCAAGGTGAAAATAAACCGCTATCTTTTAATTTCAAGGGAAACAGGATTTCTATAGGAATATTATACAAATCTGGAACAGAAAAACGGTTCCATAACGGCCTTAATTTACAAATGGGTCTGGTTTCGATGGTTTACAGAAATAGTAACATTAGTAGAGGTAGGGATTGACTTCTTTTGATGCGGAAAAGTGATAATACTTCTTTGGGCTAAATCTGGCAAAGGACAATGGTTCCATAACGGCCTATATTTACAGGTGATTCTTTGTTCACGTGGCCGTGTGGATGTATCCCCTCTTACGTGCGCCCGCGCTGCACGTCACTGGCGTCTCGCTCGCGCAGACTTCGGCCCAACACGCGTGGGCGCCGACAATATTTTCACTCGCGTAGAATTATAAAACTCGGAACACAGTGTGTTTTCATGTCGCGCGCCGATCGGCCACACCAGGCTCGTTTCATTCCGCGTTTCAGTGACATGTACAATGAGTCGAAAACAGGATAGGTACAGTTCGCGGCCCCGGAGTCTCACCGGGCATTATGGCTCCTCACCGAGCATGCTCAGTCAATACAGTCCTTCCTACACAAACAATTATTCTAATTACTCAAGTCCTAGCGCGTACAGGAACTACAACCCTTATACTGCAGGGTTCGGTAGGCCGTCGTCCAACTTGGGTATATACGGGGGGACGAGTTCGGGTTACGGGGGTGTGTATTTGAGCGGTGCGACTCTCGGTTCCTTGAATTTGATGACTCCGGTGTTGAAAAAGTTAGATAAGAGGTTGATAGCGAGTCAAAAGAACTTTAAGCCGAAGCCGGTGCCGTTAGCCCCGGTGAAGGCGGTGGAGGTGCCCCCGGAGGCCGAGGCGCCGCCAGTGAGGCCGGAGCGTAAGGGCCGCAAGGCCATCGGCCTCAGCAAGGAGAAATCACGGTCTCTCACCTCATTGGAGACGCTTGGAGGTCTCAACTCTAGGACACTTAGCCTGAATTCCCTCGCTTCAGATGGATATTGTGTATGTTTAAATCTTATTCTATGTATTGTTTATGATTAATCCTGCCTTTACATGTGTAAACTTAATATTATATTAAAATATAATGGCGGAGTTCGATGACTTTTCTCAAAAGTTTATACTACCTATTATTGTAAACGTAATGATTGTATAATGTAATGGCAATTATGAGTTAGTGCGGTAATTTCTATGCTTTTCTAATAAACCCTACTAGAATATTACTGAGCCCATTCATAAACATCCGATTTTATTTGAATTCTCACAAGTTGTACGATCTGTTGGTCGGCTTACGTATGAACGGTAAGATTGATTTATCGACTTGGTGGCGTTGAGGTTTGGCCGAAGGCACGCGACAAATATGACACTAATCTTTACGGATTGTGTTCGCCTGCACATCATGTGCTTTGCGTTGCTATGACCCAGGTGCCTTGTTGATAAGTAATAACGAATATTGTATTTTCGAAAATCACACACGGGAATTTGTTATTTTTAAATACATAAAGACATTGATGGTTTCGCAATTGGGCTAATGTTTCCTACATTGTATCGATAACCAACTGTCTTGTTTTATATACGAATATTTAAATTTGAATAAATTATGGTCCGTGATGCTGTCAAGCGACATCTATTAATATATTAGGCTTTGATCTACGAATCTGACATTTTATAGGATATATTATTGACAATACGTGTCCACCTATTTTTATATACCTAACAGTAACTCATTCCAATAGTTTTGTAGTTTCATTAAAATCACTGCTGACATTTCGTTTAAGTGATTTGTATACGACTTTTCATAAAAAGAAAAAATAGTAAAATGATCATGACTGTAGCTAGCTGTAGGAAAGACCTAATATACTCTACATATTTATTATTGGCTATTGTGACATACCATAAGGCAGGTCATTTGCCTGTTTACTACACTTTTAGATATTTCTGTGCCTGCCAAGGGCCGTTAATTATTGGTGAATTCAGTTAGAAACTTTTAAACTCTTGGTTTGGCAGGGTATTTGTATTGAATAGGCCCGTGAGCGTCATAGGTTCTCAGACTGATTTTACACACACTAGAGATTCCCACAAATACCTTAGCGAATGCAGCGGCAATTTTCTTTTTTAATCAAATATGTACATCTAAACAATACAAAGTATGACAATAGACTGCGTTATAGAATATTGTGTCAATGAACTGTTAAGCCGGGGTACTCATTAGGGAGCTGTAACCGTAACCGTTGCATGCACTGTAACCAAAAAGCATAGGTGTACGTGGTTCGCTAACCTGCTGCGAGCGGTACGCGTGCGGTTTGCAGCGAGCCGACGTATACAATTGAGCTACAAGCGTACACACTAGAACCTCGTACTGTATCACGCATGACGCATGTTACGGTTACAGCTAGCGAGCTGTCAGCGTCATTAGCGAATGAGTACCCAGCTTTACGCAGGATTGCATGATATTTGTTCGGGTCAACAAAAACAAGAATGTTTTATCTTAACTTTTTGATGTACCCGCCTGATGTTGAATGGCCATGCAGCTCAACCCACAGTCGCTCGCGATACCAGAATATCAAATAAACATCAATGTTTTAAAAGACATTATGGTATTTGTAACGTATTTCTTTGCCCTTTTACATAATCTACTTTATCTAATATTTTTTTGACAAATAAGCCCCATATATGCGATCATGTTTAAAGTCTTATAATGATAGATGAAACAAATAAATATTATGTAAGGATCTGATTGAGTACAAAGGAATGAACTGTGCCTACATAATAGAGAAAGTTGTGGCTTTTTGTAAGTATGCTTACGGTTTAATTTACCAGTTTAATTATATTTCATTTTTCACACTTATATATACTGACTATGGGTGTAAGCGTTCTTAAATGTTTTGTAGGGTTTAATTTAATTTGCCACTGCAATCATAGCCAACTTTTTGCAGAGATCTTTGCTATGGGAGAATGTCATGCCTTTGTGTATATACTCGTATGCATCAAGTTTAATTTACCACTTAATTCATAGCCAAGTTTTCGCAATGATTTCTGTTTGCTACGGGAGAAAGTCGTATCTTAATGTATGTTTCTCTGGTGATGTGCTTAATGTATGAAGGCATAAGGTTTGATATACCACTTGCATTATTTTCGCAGTCTGGCAGCGAACGCACAGAGGATGGCGAGGATCGAGACTACAAAGTGTTGTACGAGGCGTCTGCCAACGAAGTGCGGCGTCTCCGAGCCCTGCTGACCACGTCCGAGCAACAACTGCGCGACGCCCGCGCCACAATCACCAGGCTTACGCAAGTGGTACGTACACAGGGTGTACGATTTACCACCGCAACATAAGTTCTCCCACCCGAAAGTGGAAAACGCTTTGAAATTAATTCGTTATGAGGCCCAACCACGAGTTTTGAAAAACTTTGGCGATTACGATAATTTTCACAAATAATTAGACGAAGCTGCCAAAACCTCGTTTGATTACTAGAATTACTTTAACGTCACGTTGTTAGCAACTCATAGAAAATGACTTGACAGTTCGTTAGTTATGCCTTGATCACGTGAAAATTAAATGCCGTTCAAAAATGAAAATATCATACATTTGACGTTTTGATTCACGCTAAACGCTAACAAACATAAACTATATAATTGGCTAGTCCCCATGACCTGACTGTTTTTATAAACTGCGATTCAAACTACGACGGCTGTGAAGTTAGCAGCGACCGCAACTATGATCTACTATGAAAAAGACTTTAAAGCTTTTGCGTGTTCAATTCTTTATACACATGATGTGTTTTTTTATCTTGTAACAGCAAATATCTTTAATCTCATTAATCTTAAGTTTAGCTGAATTCTGACGTAAAGTCAGTTTATACAGCAGAAAGGTGCCTAGCTTGCCACCTTGAAAATGCTTCTTCATATTTTATTTAAAAATGTTTTGGTTTGTAGAACGGAGGGGGGAACGCATTTGAGGACATTATTTTTGTGAATAGTGAAACGTAACAAATAACTCGCTTATTCGTAAACTTAAGTATAAACGCTACAGTCGATGGCATCGTAGGCTAGCACTTGTAGTCCACAGAAAAAAAATGAATAAAAATTACTTAAAACCCTTTCTGGCATAGAATATGTAGACTAAACACAACAAAAGTGCCCATCTATACATGGGAAATTGTGAAATTCAAAATGGCATTTGAGGTGTACGAGAACGGCCGTGACATATGATCTTGCCCGCTGTGTCCTTACCCTGTTTCAAAACGTTTGTCAAATATACACCCACCTACCAGACTAATTATCCTCACCTGTTGACGGAAACATCTCATTATTCATTTTAAATACACTTGTCAAATTCTACCTTACGCTGACGTTAATAAGATCTGTCTACAGTGTGACCTTCCCAAAGTGATTGCACCTTCTCACCTTATTATTAGTTGAATGCCGCTGATCTTCAAAATTCACTGGCGTTATTTTCGTAAAGCTTTGTTCCCACGCTCAACTTTTGCAATAGCGAATTTAGCGATTTTTTTTATTGTTGTCATACATTTTGCTTACATTGCGAAATCCTATTTATATTTTATACTACGCATATTAAAAAAATATCGGAAAGCTACAAGCTTAATTTTTTTTAATAAAATATAGCTAGAATGCTATATGCTTAGCCATTATGTCGTTATGAATATTCATGCGCATTCTAATTACATGAATTATTTCCATTTTTATGTGAGTATTGTATTACCTATGTGAATTTGTTTGCCGTTATTGCAAACAGTTATTTAAAAATGCTCAAAAAACTTTTCTTCTTTGTTTGCAGAATCAGAATTCGTTATCTGAAATCGAGAAGAGGGAAAAGCGCGCCATGGAGAGAAAACTATCCGAAATGGAGGAGGAACTTAAGGTAACAACACCTATTTTTTCGTTGTGACATATATTATGCACATTACATTAGCCTTGGAACATACATAACACTCGTACAATTTATAAAATTCAAACAAACGGATAGTTCATACAAGATGGCGGGAACACAAGATGGCGTCCGACCGCCTGGAATGGACTGAGTTGTAATGTTGGTGTTCGTTTTGTAGCAATTGCAAAAACTAAAAGCCGAGAACGAAAGGTTGAGAGCTGAGAACCGCGCGCTAACGCGGGTCGTCAGCAAATTGACCAACTCCGCCGCAAAATAGGTAAATGTGCATAGTATGCGCCGGTGCAGTGGCGGCCCATCGCGGCGCGCTGGCGTACTATTCGCTTTGTTGTTTCCGAGCTCACTAGCTGACTAAGCATTTGTTACTACAACGAAACTAAACGCAACATAACACAATGTGTAGACAAATTGTAATTCATTTGTGTGTTTAGGTTTTCTTTTTTCGCATATTATGTGTAATGCTTTAGGATCTATTTGTGAAGCTTTCAAGTTTTGGATATTGCTAACCTTAATAGCTTAAAACTGAGCTAATAGTATCATTAAATACCATTTCAGTCAAGTGAGATATGTTGATTAAAAGTTGCATAATATTAAAGGTTAATATTAAAAGTTGCATAATATTTAAATCCACTGAAATGGCATCGGTTTGTTTTTGGCAAAACGAAATTACTATAGCCCTAACAAAGTGGCTATTTTCAAACTTCTAAGTGTTAAATTTTACGTCGGGTTGTGTGAGCGAGATAACTAGCCAATAGTATGCGCGCGTGAGCAGTGTAATATTAACCGTGTGTCAGTGAGCATGATTTAGTACGTGTCTAACTTGAGATCGGTGCGCGCGCGTTTCCAATGCGTCGTGTTTTATCAGGTTGCCATTGTGAACACATGTCTTACCCGTTTTTTGTAAATTTGTTTGCGAATGTGGAGTCTTTAACAAACATCTTTTAATCAAAAACCGCCTCTTTTCAAATCGTTGACTAAAGTAAGGCTTGGTTTTACACCTAATGCTGTCTCTGTCTTCTTTGTAGCAAACAAAGGTGACAGCATAATCTTTAAATCGGATTTTAAGTTAGTCAATGTTTTGTAATAAGGTGATAAGATTTTAGCGATTTGTTTTGTTAAATAATGAACATCATTTTGTTTATTGAAATATATGCATTGTTTGTCGCGTCAATTGTTTTTCTAAATGTGCATTCATTTTCTACGCATAAATTAAGCTGTGTGTTTACTGAATAAACACGACGCTCTCACAGCATCGACTGCAGTGTGTGCATGCGTGGCCGTATTTGCGACGCGACGGCACCCTTCACCCATTGGGTGTGACTGCTCACTGGTGCGTTCCGATTCCAAAAGACCGTAATACCGACTATCGCCTTTGAATGCAACAAAGTTTAAGGTTATTAAGCTGGAATTCCCTTGTGTTTCCCTTAAGGGAATATCAGCCATTGAGAAGCGAGTGTTGCTAGTGTCTAGAAACGAATGGAGAGAATATGCTCACTAGCTGTATGTTTATGTAACTGTATTATTTTGTTTCTATTATTGACAGTGGTTTTAACCCTACCTCGCTTTTTAGCGATTTAACAGTTGAGCTGCTTTTTGAAGGTTTTACATTCCAAAAAATTAAGTTACCTATATAACAAGTAGGCAAATCAGCGAGGTATTATAGGTTGTGTAATTTGTAACGCAGCAGTTGGCGTCACATCAATTTATAGACACAGACACGTTTTATGCGAACTGCGCACACACACATTTCACAAAGAATCGTCGAGTTGCGGTCGGATAATAGCATACAAGTGATTGTAGCATACATCGTACAAAGTGTAAAAAATAAAAAATAAAAATACCAGAAAAAGTTCACTCGGTTCAGGTGGCAGGCGGAATTATTTTCTCCTTAAATTAGCTTTAGCTTTATGAATCAAGTAGATTAATGTTTAAAATAAAAATTTTAAAAAATGAATCATTTATCGACAGCTTGCTTATTGCTATAGAAGCATACTATAAAAGTATTATATACAGAATGTTCCTCGATCGATTGGTAACATTCAGTTCAATACCATTGTTTTATAACAAATGATGAGGGAATAGTTCTGTTTTGGCAGTTAGTTATGGGCTATTATGTCATAAGACTGTCATATTACTTCATCTAAGCCAATATGAAAATGTGTTTAGTCCTGTGAAAGCAAATTAATACCAAATATTCATGTTGGTTGATTGTTAGCGGCGTTGCGTTTCTTCACACTCATTTTAATAACGCAGTGACCTGATGAATAAAAGGCTAAAGCACGGAAATTTATTATATATTTTAGCTATATATAACACGAGCTATTACAGAAAATAGTCAAAATGGCGTATACTTCCGCACACTATTCTGTGTGCGAAAGGGACAGTAGGCCATCTTAGATTAATTTATTTACTGGCGCGACATACCTTATTTGGCAAAAAAATACATGAATGCCATATTTTAGGGCTGCGATTTTTGTACTTTAATAAATTGTTAATTATTACTTTCTACACGTCACTTTAACGTCATTGCATCTTGCACAGTTATGTTATAAAAGTCTTTTCGTAATTTTCAGTAATGAATCTTTGTGGGTAACTTTTTTCAAAACTGGTAACTTTTGCTGCTATAGGCTGAGTGTAATTACTTCAACTAAAGCCAAGTCAGCGGCTTCCTATTGGAATTGCAGACGAATCCTATAATAAATTTTAAAGTACCATGCACGTGCAAAAAAGCTTTGACTACAAGTGATATAAGAAAGGAGAGCTACACAAGACACTAGAGCAGTGGCGTCACAACGTGTCGGGGGCCAAGATCCTCTTCGGGTCGCTGAGTCAGCGGAGTAATAGTAGCTTTATAAAATTAACAAACACTTTCAAGTTATTAAAAACTTTAGAAACGTATATACCTTTTATCTTGATTTAACATGTATAATATTCGTATACTACATATTTATACGTGCTTTCTGGATAATGATAATTAAAAAGAAAATTTTAAGTTTGATCTTATTGAAAGCGCTTTATATCACGCTTTGGAAGTATTTTATTAAATATTATTAGTTTCTATAAAACGTTAGTTTTCTTATATTTTTCTTCAAATAAAAAAGATAGTTATATAATTAGCTAATTAATTGCATTCAGAGATGAAACAACAATATGTTGCCAGTACCAAAAACTAAGAACCATTTATACCACAGCAATAATTGATTCGAGTTCTTGGGATATTTAAATAAACTGAATAAAAACCATCACCGCTTTGTACATAAATATTGCATTTGTCATCTAATCTATTATTTCGTCTTGTTTTTATTCGTCAATTATTTTGTGATAATGAATTTAGTTGTGTGACCACATTATCCTTTGACAAGTCCTAGAGTGATCATACCCTGCTCTCGTAGAATATCGTCTTAATCCTTTGTAGGTGGCACATTGAGTGTATAACTTCTGTTCACAAACTATTATATCCTTTATTACAAAACTGATAAAGCTTATTTTTCCATCGCATTACAGTATCAGCAAGCGCTGCAAGCAGAGAATCAGCGGTTAAAAGACGAGAACGGAGCGCTCATCAGAGTCATAAGCAAACTGTCTAAGTAAGATGGCCGTGTATAACACTCAATAGAATATGTACGCTTCCTATGTGAAATATACAAATTATCGATACACAGCCTAGTTGCCTATATTATTATTGAATAAGAATTATGAGCACTGGACAGTTCGCGAATCAATTTGTTGTGACCTATTGATACGGCACAGATTGTAATTGTTGTATATCGCCACCTCTGTCTAGTTTCATGGTTTGACGTGCCTTCTTTTTATGAGTATTATGTACTTATTATATCGTCAGATGTACTTATGGTCGGCGGACAAAATAAAATGTGAACGATATATGTATAGTGCACCGTCACGTTTGCACCATAGACGAATGAATGAATTGAGTTTTTTATATATAAAAAAAGTTTATCTATAATATATACATAATTTAATGATAATCATGTTGTTCTCGAGGTGTCCTTTTGTGTTTATATTTCGATGTAGTCCTAAATGCGGTAAGTGTAAATTAGGTTAGTCCATAATAAATTGTTTTGGGCGGTTTGAACGGTCGCCTCTATATACTTTGTGTCGTTATATATCTCGAATTACTAATATATTCTTATGTATACATATATTTGTATTATAATATAGTGTCTTTAAGAGCATTAGTAAAAACGAATTGGAAATGTGATATATCAATTTTGCACGATTGCGGACATGTTAATAAGGTATTTTAATTAATTACGCGGTGATCATCCGTGCTCTGTTTTTGTACGTTAGAAGTAAGCGAAAGTGTGGTTGATTTCATACAATCGCGTTGAGAAAGGTTTTCCAACAACTGTAAAATTTGTGATGTAAAAATATTTATTACGCAAGAATTATAATTATATCGCAAATGTGTTTTTATCTATTACTTTGATAATTTTGTTGATAATGTAAGAATGTAATTTTAAGTGATTATTATTTCCACGTAATTGTCATATTTTGATGATTTATTAAACACTGACAAAAATGACTACCAATAGGATGTTTACTTGTATTTATTTATTTAGCGATATAATTTTTATGTGCCATAGATATTTGAGCGAATTGTATGCCAGAGGACAAATAAATATTTTTTTTTTTGCATTTTACTTTCCGATGAAATTGATTTTGAAGAAATCTGCATGGTTCCGCTTACTGCTAACTAATCGGCCACCAGGATGTCCATGAGTCGAAATTTTCACCAATTATATGAATTGATTTACACGGTATTTTTTGTATCGACTGTATTTTTACAACTTGACTCTATATGAATCAAAGCAGGAGACAGATCAAAACTGTTCTTACTTAGTTTTTTTTGCTGGTACTTCTTAGTTCACATTAGATACCGCCGTAAATATGTGTGTTTATTCGACTTTGACAAATGTTGTTTTTAAATAATTAATTGGCTATTTTACTTTAGAATTGATAATTGCAGTCAATGTTTTATATTTTTAACGATTTGACGGCATTGATTGTACATCGATGTTCTTTAGAAATGTTGGTGTTATTTACGTCATTAAATAGGAAAAATATATTATAAATGATAGCGTTCGTTCTTTACAATTTATCGTGACTTTATCATTGCTTAAATCATCGTTTTTAATCGGAAAACCAACTGTTTTTTTTAAACGAGTTGAGCCTTGGTATGATTTCTTATTAATAAACGACGACTTATATGAAATTGTTATTACATCAGACGTATTTTGGTTATTAAATTAGTTTAATTAGCTATTCACTAAACAAACTAGTCTCCAATTCCATTCTTCGCAAATTATAAGACAATTTTATATTGAAATGCTGTTAAAATATAATATCCATGTCATAGATATGCCAGTTAGTAATACCAAATTTTTTAATTTCTCTTCGGTGTAAATTATTAATATAAATGGCGCAAGCCTTAGATGTAACAAAACATGAAGCAGTCCAATATTTTATTTCTATGCCATGATTGGCGTAGAAATAAAATATTACGGTTTGATGGTAGGGATTAGCAACCTTTAGTATTAATTGTCTACATTCTGCAATGTATTTTAATTATATGTATTTATGAACTGAGAAGGACTGGCAAAACCTTTTGAAAAAAAATTCTAGTGAAATGGAAATTAATTGTTATGTTAATCTTTAATAAAATATAATTAATCAATCGACTTTACTCGAGTACATTTATTATGGGTAAGCATTGTTACCTATAAGTGTACATCAGTGGTAATGTATTGCGAGAAATGAAATTAAATAACCATCACAAACGTACAATCTCAATTAAATTATGAATTTATGAAATGGTTAATTGTAATTAATGTAATTTACGCATACGAACAGGTTATATAGGCGACAGAATGACTATTGTAATGTATAAATTTATAGCCTTCCTTAACTTAGCGGTCTAATTTTTTTCAATAAAAGTTTATTTATTTCGAGAGTTAAGAGTTAATACAATAAATTTCTTCTTTAATTTATTTGCTTGTTTTTTTCTGTGTATTTTTCCTTTTTTTATTTTTATGTTGCTTCCAATGCATCATTGTGTTTGGGGTCTCTGATTTTTTTTACATATGACTGGGAATCATCATTCGAAGTATTAAGAGCCTGCGCTGCATTTAGCGGGAGCATGGAGATGAAATGACATAAAAACTGCATGCGGATCGGATGCCTGCTCCGTGCTCCCGCTTACCGCAGCACTGACTCACAAGGTTGGAACATTTATTGCTGACTGACCAACTAGATGGTCAACTTATGTGGTCTGTTCGGAGAGCGAGATAAAATGTGAGTGGTTAACCGTACGGTTTGTGGAGAATTCGATTTGAGCTGAAATTCGGATCACGATGTCCTTTAGAAAGGACCTAATTTTATTCTTACTCGACAAAAGTTACTAAGCTAGCACTGAAGAACTAATGTGGTATATTTAATACTCACACGGGTTAACTCTTTAGGCGAGGAAAGATTAAAGACAGCTTTATTTTATATTAAAATTTATTTCACAGCTATTTTATTGTTAAAATAACTACTTGAATCATCAGATTGCATGCATGAATTTCTAGCTACGGTAAAACATTACTGAATAGAAACTTACCAATTCACGACTTGAACACACTTATTCTAAACGTGCTAAGTTTAACTAGTTAATGAATGAAGTCGATTGAACGTAAACCGTCTATTTAAACCGTTCGTTAATTCAACGCCCATCGCTATTACCCTTATAGTTTGCGAGTTCGAAACATCTGTCAAATGAGTACCGATTTTTAGTTCTCGTTACGTTCAAGTTTCCATACAAAATTTGACATTGACATTTCGGTTTGCAAACTATTCGAATTCGTTAATGGTTCGTGCTAGGGGTATAGTACCATTAGCACGTACCAATATCGAATTCGAATAATTTGCGAGTCTGAAATGTCATTGTCAAATGTGTACTGATTTTTAGTTCTCGTTACGTCCTTTGTGACGCTGCTGTTCAAGTTTCCATACAAAATTTTACAATGACATTTTGGACTCGCAAATTATTCGAATTCGATATAGGTTCGTGATATGGTTCAGTACACTTTATACCATTAACTAACTCGGTCAAATTGACTAAGTTGGGCCAACATGTTGCAACATATGGACACCGTTGTATAGGTGTCGTTTCAGTTAAAACCAAGTCAGTAAATTCAGGTAACATATTTTCATAGAAAATTTTTCGATTTGGTATACGAATTTGCGTATTGTAAGTTACCGTTTTTCTTTCTACAATTAAGAGGTCTCTTAAGAATTTTGTAAATCGCAACTGTCGCCACACAACACCTACTATAATATATATCCATACTAATATCAATACCTACCAAATATTGTATGCATTTAAGAGGCTTGTGTTGTGTTGTGCCACTGTAGTGCTGGACATGAAAATATTTTCATAAATATTAATTGATAAGTAAACTATTATATAGAGCGTAGAAAATAGTTCCCAAAAATCTTCCTGTGCAGTGACCAGTGGCCACAAACTATAGTACTTAACTTAGAGTACGTAGTGAATTTGCCTTTTATAAGTGCATTTGTAAATTATAATGATAATTAAATTAATAATAGACAGACAATATTATAACAGTAGGTGGGTACATAGCGTATCTTAAATTTTATAAAGACTTATTGTACTTATTTGGTATTGGGAACTTCAACTTCTATTTGGTATATCATTAGGTCCATATCTGATTGTGCGATTATTTCCTAAGTAATAGGTATATGATCAGTTTTGTTATAACATTTATATATTTTGCCATGGTTAAATAGACAAATTTACTTATTTGGTTTTTTCAAGGTATTTTATGAAGATAGATACGTGTGATGTAATACAGAAACGTATTTTATATTTGTACAATAACTACTTACGTTTATTTAGGTAAGACAGCAGACTGAGAAAAAAAGTGCTTTTATAATAAGTAGTATTCATTGGAACTGTTATTTTCACAAGCATGAGCTAGGATATAAAAATTATAATAATGATTTAAATAGATAACATATACTTAAGCAATTTTGTCTAAACGGCCATAATGTTTAGAAAATGAAATGTGTACTGTTTTTTTTTTAACTTATAGATAATTAGTACTTACTTATAATAATATTTTGTCATGGAGTGTTCATCTCATCTCGTCGTGACCTGAGCCAGCGGTGGCCTCCTCAATGGTGAAAAAAGTGTCAATAGGAATCATATCCAAAAGATTCTCAGAATACTCTACTGGTAAAGACGGTACTTAATAATTATACGTATCTGACCGATATGCTGACCAACAACCCCTATCATTGTAAATTAAATGGTATATCTACTAATGTTAATTTAGTATTTATGTGTGTTACGTTACCTTTCTTGGTGTCTTGTCAATTTTATACAATAAAAATTATGCATCTATTATAAACGTATTTTTCTTTATAGCTATCTATTTTGTAATAGGGTTTTGGTGGAGAAAGAAAGAAGTAGAGCTTTTACATAAAATATTTATTTAACGAATGGTAGGTACTATGAGAGATACAAATTAAAATGTATAGGTATATTGTACATTGTAAAAAATAACAAAAACATTAGTAAAATTATCCCATAAAAATATTTCTAAACTACCCACACCATTGTGTGTGTCGTTGTAGGTATACTCGCAATCATTATTTTACATAAAATCGAAAAAGATTTATAATGCCAATATTTTCAATATAAAATTTATGTCAATGCTTGGTCAATGCATATTCGCAGATGTTTATAGAAAATGACTTCGCTATTATTCAACTTTTTATGTAAACTAACAGGGAAAGTAGGTTTTACTTACTGTATAAATCGCCAATGATATTAAAATATGTACATAAAAAACATTCACGTCTCTTGCAGTTTGCGGACTGTCATTTTAATGTGATAATGATTTACGAGAAGGAAAATCTGTAAATGATTTTATTATCTTCTAAAAGTGGCTTTTCAGTTTAATTGTTTTAAATGTATGAGTACTTATTTCGTATATAATTTATTTGACTTTATTCGAAAAAATAGTAATCGATATTTGGAGTATTTATAAACACAACTTATTAATTAACCAATCATTTCGTAAGAGTCTTTAAATAATCAAAGGTTAGAGTATTGTGATAATATAGATAAATGATTGATCTCCCTACGGTCGACCGAAGGGAGACTCATCATTTATTTAAGGTGATAATTGTGAACAAGTAAATTTGTAATGCATAATAATATGCTTCATGTCAGGAGTAAAATAAGATACTTACAATAAAAATACCACTGATAAGATTGGTCTATACCAATGTACCTTTATCACAGTTAATTTTTATGTGACTGGATAATTTTACACATCGAGTCCATTAGGCAGTGAGGGTTGTTGGCGAATATGATTATAATTAACATTCTTATATTAAAATAATTCTATTTACAAAGATTACAACTTGGATAGTTGTATAAATACCTAGTACCTACATTTAATAACATACAAATTACAAGGTGTATTTCTTAAAAAGCTGCTGTTTGACTGATTTTTAGATATGTAGTACAAGAATAAAAACATTGCAGAGACTATCAGCTTTTGTACGATATTTTTTAATGCGCATCTGAAATTCACACCACGAATTTTTAGCATAAAAGACACTCAATATGTTACTAAATCACCTACTTTAAATGGATTTTTTTTTACGTAAATTAACGTTTAAAAATGGCAATGTACCAAATTATAGAACATGATAAAATTATATTAAAAACACGGTCACTAAGCGAACCGTAATTAAAAGGAACAATAATAACAAAACTATCCATCTTATTGTTATTCTAGCAAGTTATAAAAAGCAACAGCAGTACATATTATTTTGGCATCAATCCTACTATTCACTTAACCCTATATGATTTACATAACAATAAATATATAATAATATTGTCTTAAATATTTCTATTATGCTATTTATTTAATACTTTCGGTTCAAAACTAATATCATTGAAGGATTTACGACCGTTTAAAGTAATTTTTGAAAATATATTGAAAAAAAACTTAAAGAGCACAAAAGAGTTATGAAGTAATAGGTATAATATTTAAACAGAAAGTATTATATCAAGCATTAGTGGTCCTTTGCAAAATGATTTTTTAAACGAAGCTGATATCACAGGCACATTTTATTAGTAAAAGGTCACTGCCAGAAATACCAATTTCATTAAATACCCTATTTATTTTCTACAATTTCTATGTACCTTATATGCTTTATTTTCATGCAAAGGACTGCACATTTTAATTAAATTTAAAATGTTACAAATACTTTTATTTTTCTTAAATTAATATTCCAACTCATTTACATCTTTGGTTCGATACCTAGTAAGGGTTGGTGATTACTGAGAATACAGATCTTTCTTTCTTTATTTTGTAATCCTTGAATCCTTTGAGCTTAAACTAAATAATTAACCTATTGTTTCGTTTTGAACACTCGAGTCAAACGGAATGGTAACCATTAAGACAGAAATTTCGTAGTCCAGTAACGCCAAGGTAACGCTTTAATATCGCCGCAGGAATATCGTGGCCTAAAAGAGTGAGTTTTTGACTGATTTTTTATGACACTAACGATCAAATTTCGGTCGGTTACCGCTTTTCGAAATCATGGTTCATCGAGCAGTTTGCTCAATTATTTTCACAAACTTTGTGTTTTGTAATGTAACTTTTAGTATTGGATTAATCAGCGTACAGCAACCCCGTTGATAGTGACTACTGCGTTGGGCCCAGTGGGCTCGGGTTCGTAAGTCGACTCGGTGTCACTCCTTCTACCGTACGCGACGTTGTCGGCGATTCTCTCGCTGTAAGGCGAGTCGTATACGTTGTCGGTGACATGGTCGTAGATGTGTCGGCCGTTGGTGTCGTGGAGCGTCGCGTAGCTCATGACGGCCGCGTTCTGATCTTCCTTACGTTCAGCACCCTCTATATTTTCGGTATTCTTCACCGGTGTTGCTTTACGTCTGCGAGGGAAAGTTGTGTAAATTCGATTAATCTTATTAAGTTGCGTTCTTAAAGGACAGTATGTGTTAGTACTACACAAGTGACGTCACGTGTTGATTTGGTCACTGAAGTAACAGCGATTTAAAGTATAATGCTCTAAGCATAGCTGGAAGTTGTTGCTTAGTACATTTGAGACTATGACAGTAAATGATAAGTAAACGTGCATAACAAATATAGAACTTTAGATGCAAAATTATCATAATCGCAACATTCAAACATTAAACAGATCCACCGACGAGGATTTTCTGTACACGAGATCGGACGTGTTATCCGCTCAAACTGGTGCACTCGCTTTGTAAGTAGCCTTCATGTTACAGAAAACTATTTTATTAGTTTAGTTAGGTACTTAGACATTTCATTACTTAATTAACAAATCTAAAAAAAGAAATACCAGCAAATATGCACCCTACCACACCGCCTAGGCAGGGTGCATTCTATGTTGTTCTTTGTTAGGGGTTATGGTTCCCGCACTTCGTCCTTAAATGGATCATGGTATGTGAGCCATGGGGGCTGAGTGTATTTTTCAGTAGGTACCTTATCTCCCACTTCAGTTATCGTCGCAGGACAACTCAGTTTACCTACGCCATGTTTAAAAAATTCAAAATGAAATAGTTATAAGAGGCTCAAATAGACAACTCCTAGTAGCATCCTGGACTCGTCTTAGAATTGACATCAGTTACTTGATCAAACAGAAAAGAAAAAATGGTCAAAGGAGATTGCTCAAATTGGCCTAAATGCACAAAAAATGTTGACATACACGGTAATTCTTGGCGTAATTTTTAATTTAATTTACAGTCATTAGATTTCAACGGACACCTTTGTATAATATATTTACTTTAAAAAGGACTTTTAATTTTACCGGTTTGGAAAACATACGAATAATTTTTAATGGCTATGGGTGTAGTAACATTCAGCCAACGACTGATCGAAGTTGTTTGTATAACATAAAAACAAATCTATTTTGTAAAGATCGATAAAATAAATCATTTTTTTTTATTACACTGTGGTATTAATATCAACTATATTATCATTTTCACTAGATATAAATGTGCTCAGACAATTAATTATTATAGATGGTAGGCGACATCATAAAGTCTATTGCCATGCATTTTTCGCCAAATACCTCCATAAACACATTATAATCTGTATATATGTTAGACTTTAAGGTATCTATCTATGGGCCTACGTTCCCTGACTATAAATTAATAAATAAATAAAATTATAAGGTGTGATATACTAAAAATCTAAAATATGGTTATCTTAAAAACATAACAAAAATAATGAAGCTACTGAATATATGGCTATAGAACCTAAATCTCTTAGTTTTCTTTGGTTAACGAGAGTTTAAAAATTCTCTAATCTGTGGCTCATTCACAATCATCACACAGTTTCTGTCACAGAGTACCTTATTTTAACCGGAAATGACACCTGATTTTAAAAGTTACTCTTATGCATTAACTTTAAAAACAGGCAACTATCTGTTAATCTACATGCTCTATATACCTGAATCTAATACATAATTTCGGTACTTGGTTTGATTTCCCTAGTTTACTATATAACTTATTTGTTTTTTATTATTTTAATATGTTCAGTGTATATGGTTTATAGAAGTTCTCAGGGGTGTCCGTCAATAATATTCGTTTCTACAGTAATTTATATATAATTTCGAATCTAGGAAACAAATTTTCATGATTATTGGTCTTTAGGCCAAACATGTATGGAAGCTGAGCAATCTCCTTTAACATTCTCCAATATATGACTCCCAGCAGCATTAGTAGGAAAAGCACCACCCCGCACCCGTCGCCCACACCGAGCGGCAGCGTGCCGTTCTCGGCCGCCTCGTTGGTGTCCAGCTCGCAGGAGGGCTTCTCGACCGACGACCACCCGTCTTCCATGCACTTCCTTAGGGAACTGCGGTAGGCAGTGGTACTCTATGGAGCTGTCGAACAACGTCGACCCTTTCGATGATGCGCTCGTTCTCGAACTTACCGGGCAGCTACAGTCCCAATCTCAAAAGATATCATTCCAATCAGCACCAGCAGGAACATTACCACATTGCCAGCCGATACCCACGTTCAAAAACTTAATAATTAAATAAATGCTTACAGTCTCAAATAAATGACACCCAGCAGCATCAAGAGAAACAGCACCACCCCACACCCGACGCCCACACTGAGCGGCAGCGTGCCGTTCTCGGCCGCCTCGTTGGTGGCCAGCTCGCAAGAGGGCTCCTCGCCCGACCACTGCCCGTCCTCCGTGCACTTCCTGAGGAACGGGCCGACTCGCTGGAACTGCGGCAGGCAGTGGTACTCTATGGAGCTGCCGAACAGCGTCGACCCGTTCGATATTATGATGCGCCCGTTTTCGATCTGACCGGGCGACTTGCAGTCGATAGCTGTGGAAAAGGATTATTTTTAGTCAGGTTATATAGAATCACAGTTTTGTTTCCGTGCTGGATTGGGAAAGTCAATTTATAGTATCTCAGTTTTGGTGGACTGATGGTAATTCTGGAAGGAGCAAGAGGTAATCCAAGGTACCCGATCCGTCGTGCTAACATTGCGTCAATTATAAGTTGCACCAAGAAGTCCATAATGTATAATATCGTAAATGGAAAAAAGTAACTTTATTTATCTTCTAGTAAAAAATTAATTAAGATATAAACAGTATAGCAGTTAAATGCCTAAAGAAAACATAATAACATATCATATAAGTCGTGGGCTATCCACTGCTGAAAGTAGACTTCCCCCAAGGATCTCCAGACCAAAAGGTCCTGCACTATCCAAATAGAACGCCTTCCGTGACCTTCACTAGAATTCTCCTACTGATTTCCTCATTTCTTATTGTACCGCGAACAGATTGCAACTATTGACTATAAATACTTACGTATGCAAACCGGCGGCGCCCCCTTCCATTGTCCTTTAGGTAAGCAGACCCTAGTCTGGTTACCCTTCAGACCATAGCCTCTCTCGCAGCGGTAATGTGCCTCGCCTCCTATACTTAACGTGGACGTTGCCACTTGCAGACCCACGCTGCCCTTGATTTGCACTGATGGATCAGGGCAAGTGATTTCTGAAGAGAAAATAATACGTTACATAAATGAGTCTTCTTAAATGTTTAATCGGCTCTCAATTTGTTTATGTTCTGAATATTTTCTGGTTTCGAGGACCTGAATTTTCTACTCAAACTTCTGTAGTTCTTATAATAAACTTCTGAAGTTCTGGTAATCTCGCAATAGGTAATGAATGGAATGGCCAAAAATGGTGTAGAGGGACATTTGTGAATCTTCCTTTTGGCAGATGGCAGAGTCTAGGTCTAGATTGTAAAACTAGTAGGACTATAGTGTTAGTAACTATTTTTTGTAGGTGGCATAACCTTCATAAGATATATTCCACTCCTACTTCACAACAAGTGTGGTAACTCTACCACACTTGTTGTGAAGTAGGAGGTTGAAGATAACTTATAGCTTGGTAAAATACTCATTTTACCAAGCTTGTCAACCTTCTTTGTTATTAATCTTTGTAGATAGCATGGTCTGATGCTGTTAGGAGTGGTCGTACCGCACCAGTTTTCTTTAAAAGTAGTCATAGTACTATGCGGCAGTTGTGGTAATTAGCCAGGTCTCTCTAAAGACTAACCTTGACTTCTCCTTGTGTCCAACCCAGGTCGAACGATTAGTTTGTAATATCTTCTACAGTTAAGTATCTTAAAAGTACTAACCTTTGCACATCGGCGCTTCCGAGCTCCAAGTACCGTTGTCCTGGCACAAGCGCCTGGAGACACCATTCAGCTGCCAGTGCTCTTCGCATTCGTAGAGTGCCGCCGCGCCATAGTACGTGGCGTTGTTGGTGGCCAGCGTCACCTTGCCGTTCTCGATGCGGCCCGGGTTACCGCAGTCAACATCTAGCAATGCCAAAAATAAAACTTTTTGTGATGCCAAATTTTGCAGGTTCGAGAACTTGGTTTTGCAGCATACTGAACTGAATAAGAATCCAACTTTCTTATGTCTGGTCTGGAAGCGTTGTCCTTATCCAAGTTTCTCATGCAGAGAGTATAGAGAAACCTGTTGTAACTGGAAGTTTTAGAATTCAACAGAGGAATATCATGTTGTTTGAGATTCGAAACTCGAATGAATAAAACGCAAGTAATAAATACTGTCTGTCACTATAGGTTCGCTTACATTGACATTTTGGTGTGATTCCACTCCATTGACCGTTGTCCTCGCATGTCGACAGACTTTCGCCAACCACCTTATAACCGCGTTCACATCTGCAAAGAGAAAACAGCAAAATAAGTAACTAGTTATAGCCGTCTAGAAGCCCACTTAGTACTTATTTTTACAGTTTTACATGTATTCACTTATTATTACTTACATATTTTAGCCTTTCCATAGATTAGTTTTCCTGGTTTATATATTCTTTCATTGATATAGTTATGTACACTAATTATAAATATGTATGTACGTACCTGTATTTGACCAGAGCGCCGATCCTGTAGGTGTTGCCTGAGTTGGCGCTGACCGAGGTCCGGATGAGAGTCCGGCCGTGGTTTCTGTCATTCCCGGTCACTGACACGATGCTGTTCTCCGCCACCACTGGATCCGGACAACGGATTTCTGGGCAAACAAACCAATGACACTTAAAACACTGATAACCTTGAAAAGTTTGGTAAGAGGATCATATTAAAAAGGAACCAATAACTAACTCTGAGGCCAGACGAAATTTTGAAAACTAAATGACTATTGACGTGAGATATTTTGCTCTGAAACCTAAAATATACTACCTTTGACGATTGTCTTTTGCAAACTTAAGTAATTTTGAAGAATCTTAATGTGTATCACTTCGTCTACATATCCATGCGGTCATAAGTTACCTCATTACTTACTACTGGCGTAGGACGTCAAGAGCCTGACATAACATCTGCTTCTGCCACCTCCTTTCCAGTAAGATTTTTGGAGAAACGTTCGAGATTCTGACAAAGCCAGCTTGTGTCTAAGCAATACATACCTTCGCATCTAGGCGAGGAATCACTCCACTGGAAGTCTTCGGTGCAGTACCTCCTCACGGGGCCGACGAGCCTGTACTTGGTGGTGCACGAGTACTGGATCACGCTGCCCATATGCGTGGTGCCGTTCAGCAGCTCCGCGGCTCCGTACGGCATCGGTGGCAGTTTTCCGCAGTCGACATCTGGATTCATAGTCGACGACACATTTTGATGAGAGTGCTGGGCATTTCTTACGAGTCACACAATTGAATATGTTTAGATTTTTTAATTTATTTATATTAATGCATACAAAATAAACATCCATTCCATTGAATTTTATAAATAAAGTTCTGCGTATAATAATGGGTATTAACTGAGAAAGTAAAACGCACAAAAATATTGACAATAGGCTTGTGTCAACTAACAATAAATCGAATGGGTTACAGTTTCTAAATATGAATTATGATATACAGATAACAAAAAATAAAGCTATTTATCATAATAATTAAAGATTATTATTATTTTTAGAAAATAAATTCGAATAAAATAGGCATTAGATCTCGTGACGGCAAACACCAATCAGAAAGACTGACGTCACCACGTGCAAAACATTACTTGTGGTTGCCGTTTCCATACATTTCATTGATATCTCATTCATGTTATTGTTACTTTGATACAAATTATCAGTTTGTTTTCAGATAAGTATTGAAAGGAAGCCTAATAAATCCATGGAATTGGGATTTACCGAAGCAAATAATAATATTTTAACCAAAATAAGAAATTAATCGCATAACTACTCGACATAATTAAGCATATCATTTGGCAACTAGAACAAGAATAAGAAGTGTTTATTATTATGAATAAATATATTGAACTCTCAAATAGACTCTACATCATACCATAAAATTAAATCAACTTACCTAACCTCAACCTATTGTCATTGTTTTATCAATATAATGCAATATAATTTATCCGGCTTTTATAACATTTTGATTTCATTGATTATGTTATGCAAAATATTTACATCAAAATGTTAATCACAAAATTATTCTTGTATTTGTTGATAAATAATGAATAGGTACCATCCCTCCTTGCAAGTTCTAAGTTCTAACCATTTTTTCCGCATTTGTGGCATATAAATAATTTGTCTGGCGTTTTATGTTTCTCCGTTTATACTAGGACACTATACAGTACTTGTAATACGATGGATTCATTTTTAACTAAATAATTTTAATAGTCGGCGTACAGCGTATTGTTTGCTTTGCACGGCGTGACGTCATTCTAGACGCCATGACAGTCTAGAGCGTTTTCGAGGGAAATTTGAACAAGTTTTTTAAAATAAAAAATACATATTGCTAATGTACTTTTTTATTTAAAATAATATTTTTTGGGGTTAAATAAATATCAAGGTATATTATTAACCACTTTTTAAAATATAGGCAACTAGCCTATTGGCTCATTTTAGACATTTTCTTCGTTCCCTGTGCACCTTTTTTACTAGATATTTTTCCTGACTTTGTTACTTACATTCGCATTTCGGCGAATCTCCCGACCATTCACCGTCGGAAGTGCAGACGAGGTTCGCGTTACCGATCAGTTTGTGGCCACGCTCGCAGTGGAAGTTGATTGTCGAGTGCACGTTGTAGTCGTAAACTTCCATGTAGCCACCCGCCGGCACCTCGGGGTCGGGGCACGATATCACTGTTAAGGAACACCAATAATTCTTGACATAGATACTTTGTAACTATCGACAATCCAGCAAAGATACTTATAAACATTTTTTTACATTTACCTAATATAACTCCCTGACAATGCAATAAGTTGTCTTATTGCAACTTTTCACACTTATTAGATATTTTTATAGAAAACACTCCCACCAATTCGTCTAGCCTCTAAGTAAGCACTGAAAAACTTGTTTTATGTTATGGGAGATTAGTGTAATGGATATAATAAGTATACTGATACAAATAAGTATATTTTATCTAGAAATACAAATAAATATTCATGACTTAGGTACAAATGTTCTTATTCATCATAATAAACATACAGACCGGGATTCGGACCACGGGACCTCACGAGTAGGCGACACCCGGTGAAACTCTAAGTACATACGACTCGGCCGCGGAGGTCGACATATTAAAATATAAAAATATATATTTGATACTACACACAAAAAATCCAAAATTTTCAACTCACGTTCACAAGTCGGTATATCGTGAGACCACTTTCCGTCGCGGTTGCAGACCAGGATATCGGTACCAGAGAGCCAGTAGTCGGGCTCGCAGTTGAATTCAGCCAGGGAGCCATAAGTGGTGGTGCCATTGGGTAGCCGGAACGATCCCTTGTGGACCTGAGCGGGAGTGCCGCAATCCACGTATTTGCATGAGGGCGGTGTGCCTGACCAAAGGCCGCCAAGAGTGCAGTTTACGCTCTGGAAACAATTAAATCATCCATACATGCATCACAAAGAAGAAACACTAATATTGAGTTGTGTTTGTATCATTGAATCTATTCGACTTAAAGTACCTCTGAATACCAGGTATTCTAGTTATCATAACAATTTAAGAACTTTACATTCATAGAGAAGACAACGGAAATCGTTTAGATTTATTTTGAATTACAGTTGATTACAAAACTAGATTATTACTGGTGTGAGAAGGATTGTTGTATTATATTATGCTTATTCCCTTTTAAGGGAAAGGACTACTCACCGGAGATCCAAAGAGTATGAACCCATTCTGGCAAGTGTAAGTTGCGAGTGATCCTGCTTTGTGCCCACTTATTGATACCATAGCGCCATCGACTGGCGGTGGTTCTGGACACCAATCGAACAGGCATTTCGGTGCCTCTCCACTCCAAATTCCTTCGTCCCCGCACTCCCTAATAGAGTCACCAACCAGCGTGTAATTCTCTCGGCAGGTATACACTGCTTTTGCTTCATGCGTTGTTCTTCCGTCCACCAAGGTTACATCACCGTCTTGGATAGGAGTCAGACCACCGCAGTTGACATCTTAAAAAAAAACAATAACATTATATAAAACAAGTTTTAAGGGTATAGATGCACTGATTTATTTATTTATGTCGCTTGGAATGTGGTTTTTAAATTCTTACGACGCAGCCTGAAAAGGATGCGAAACGCCATCATTAAACAGTGCTTATATACCGTTGAAAATTGTTTTATTTAATGAGTGGTGTGCGTGAAAACCTAAAAAACAAATAACATTATACCTAATTGAAAGTGATTTGAGGCATCTTTTTCACGTATAATAGCTTGAGTACTTTGTGATGGTAAGCGGCCACAATAACCTATAGATGTTTGCGATAAAAAAAAAAATATCAATCGCGCCGTTGCTTACCCTGACCCAGTCCCTTACCCCTTAGCCTTAGTCCTGGCACCTTACTCACAGACAGAAACACAACACCGCCAAAATGTAGTGTTAAATTACTGTGGTCTCCTGTAACTATGTTTGTAGTACCATTAATCAAGTTATCATGTTTCATTTGTATATTTGCAACAGAATCTAAAATTACTTCTTACATTTACAGCTGGGTGCTGTACCGGACCAGAATCCATCATGCTTGCACTCTCTGATGCCGTCTCCTAACAGCATGTGACCTTCAGGACATCTGTACTCAATGCTGGCGCCAACCAAGTAACTGCTTCCTACGATTGTGGTGTTCAGCAATTTGTCCGGGCTGCCGCAAGATGGTGGTACTGTGGAAACGATGTAATTAAAGTTGACGAACAAAAAGACACACTGTGTTACATATAAGTGTAAACTTTATTCGCAAAGAGCATGAATGTATCTGAATTACAAAAGTACAAACGTACATACGTACATAAATACATCGATAAAAGGAATGTGGTTTTAAAATTGGTCTCTGATAAATATGAGATAAGATCTTCTTATTTTATAAAAAAAAAACTATAAATCGCTTTGCAAAGTCAGTATAATCTACATCTTTATATATATAATTCTTCTGTGAGTGATACACACTCACTCACTGAACTTCTCTTAAACGACTGGACCGATTTTGATGAAATTTTTTGTGTGTGTTCAAGGGGATCTGAGAATGGTTTAGATTCACAACTTTGTCCGCTGGACAATGTTTTTTTAATTAATTTTTTTTATGGCGGTACGAAGTTCGCTGGGTCAGCTAGTACCTATATAAAAATCAATTGCTGTTCGTTTTGTCTCGCTAAAACTAGAGAATGGGCGAACGAATATAGCTTATCTTCGTCTTCAAATATTCGTGGAGGTCTAGGGAAGGTTTAAAAGGTGAGAAAATATGGAAAAATTGCGAGGAAGATAGTAAAAACGTCAATTTAATTTTCCCATATAAACTGTTCTATCTTCTTTCCTGTCAAACATTTGACCTTCGTCCCTTTTGGTACGGGGTACGGTAGACTCGAGTCCGTCATTTTTTCTAAATTATTTTAACCCATACGAAGTACGCGTGGTCAACTAGTACCTAATAAATTTTGGACGTCGGTAATTTAATGTCCGGAAACAATAAGTGATTCAGCGTGTTCAGACAAAGCGTTGACGGCATTATATTTAACGAACTTCATACTAATGTTACAATGTTCCTTTCGAATTTTCCTTATCAATAAACATGCATTTTAGTATCAAGGGAAGAATGTATAATTGCAATATAAAATTTCATCATGGAAATAGAGATATCATTAATGTATTTGCGTAATGTACATATTCAGTAATTGATTTCCTGCAAAACGCAACAACTACATTTCGCATGGACAACTTAATTCAAGACAAGCTGTTGTAATATTCTTATCATATAAGGTCCCTGTTTACTTAACCATATTAAGGCATTAAATTAAATATGTTTCAACGGGTTAGATGCACTGATTTTATTTATTAATTGACGTTTCGCATCCTTTGCAGGAATGCTGGAGATTATTGCGACGATGCATTCCTGCAAAGGATGCGAAACGTCGATAAATAAATAAAATTAGTGCTATAACCCATTGAAACTTGTTTTATTTAATGAGTGATGTTCGTGAAAATCTAAGAAACAAACATATTAAGGTATCGCAAAATTGTGTATTTATATTTATTTATTATTATCCTTCTAAAGTTATAAATGTAAAAGTTTTGGCGGACATCATCTGGAAACTTCTTCAGTTGTGAAGACAGAAATTTGAGCTTTTTACCATCATCAGAAACATTTTCTGGTATTTTTTTTGGAATTGACAGTTCGTTCGTTTCGTTCGACAGTCTAAAACTTCGACATTGGCTTTGATGATACTAAAGTAGCACAAAATTTAATTTTGCTGAACTAGAAGGAATTCTCAACGGATAACTTACTGAAAAAGTTAATTTAAGGAATCAGGGCATGAACAAAATATTAACTAGAAAATAATCCACTCGCTCCAGGTTTCAGACAGAATTCCAAACTGCACCTTCCGCCCAGATTGCGAATGGAGACTTATTGATCGAGCAGTTAAATGTTTAAAAATATAATAAGCTACAATCAGGCTTTTTTTTTATTTGTCATGAGGTACTCGGTTGCGCTATTGGCACTTACTATTGGATCAGAAACTGGTTAACACAGACGAAGTGGAGGGCAGAAGCTAGTATATGAATTATTAATAGGGGCGCCCTATTATGGTAATGAGCTATCAGAAACCCGTAACTATATTAATGGAGAGGAAACTCTTCGTGTCGCTGATCGAGCCGAGACGGGATCGCTAATTAACATAAATCACATTAGCATTGTTTAACATCTCTCACGTAAATATGTCAAAACATTGATAAATGAATAATAAAATGTTATTAACCAATTTCCATATAATTTTCATATACGACACCATGACCGAGTGGTTTGTACGCCAGATTTCAAGATGTCGCCTAATCGACAGTTCCCGGGTTCGAATCCCGGTAGGGACAGATGATTGTGTGGTGAATACGAGCATTTGTACTCCAGTCATAGATGTTTAATATGTATTTCTATGTAAATATACTTAAATATGTATTTCCGTTAACCTAGTCGGGCTTTTGGGTACAAATGTCCAGCCGAATTATTAGATTATGTCAACCTCATAAGGAAATTATCCGGCCTCTGTATTATAGAAGATAGCAACCCTAAATGTGTCCCATTACCTATGTATTGGGATTTGGCTGCCCGCATCTGTGTTCCCGATAACATATAATCCTTAATCGTATAAAGCTACAATGTACAGGCTGCGTTTAGACAAGGTCGCACCATTGTCACAGCGGTGACACTCTCTGTACGTGAGAGTTCCAGCGTCAGTGACCTTGAGCAGGAGCGTGTATGCACTAGGGTTGAACCGAATTGGAATTTAGACTTGTACCAATGAATATTTATGCATAGTAAGTTATTAAATGTAAACTGATTCAAGGATACTGGGGTAAGTAATGAAGGATAGGTTTGATTTTATAATCTTTTAATGTAGGTACTATAACAAATTGCAAACTTTTACATATTTTCTCCTTTTTCGATTCGTTTTATAATTCTTATTATTATCTAAATCTAAACAATAAAAAAAATGCGTAGCGTAGTCAGTCTGTGCGTGCAATGCAGTGCAACGCTATTATTTTACTATTTCGCTACTGCCATGCCTTCGGTCGAGGCAGTCGGCGACTGCCCTCTCCACATCCCGCGCGCCGCGCAACGGCCCCGCGCACCTCCAGACACCCACACATAGCCGCGCGCGATTTTACGAGCACACATGCTTAAGTGTCGCTTCTTTTCGCGTAGTGTATATATTCTGTGCCATTGTGAGTTTTCGCTAATCCTAACGAGTAATGTAAGTACAGTGTCGGTAAGCCTAATAGCAAACCAAGCGGACCGTACGAGTTCACATACACCATGGTGTATTCTATTATTCAACATAATGCTCTCACGTCAGCTGAAATTTTGAAATTGCTTGTTGGCAACACAGTTTGCTGTTATCTGAAATTAAATGTTTGTTGGACAGTTAGTGAAAATTCAAACTATCTAACTTTTGGTCATTCAGAGTTCACCCTTTGAGTACTAAACCATAGTTTTTGAAAAGTATACTTCTACCTCCAATAATTGAATGAATAAAGCCAGCTGTTACATTTAAAACTAAAATATAAATAAAAATATATACAAACACAACCCGCCATATTAATAAATATGAAGTGCCTAAATAAGTGAAACTTGTTTTAGACCTAATGCTGTTTCCACCTTATTATTGGTGAACAAATATGACAACAGTATAATTTTAAGACCCGACTTTTTTATATAGGTCCGACAAATGACTCCACCCCACCTGATGTTAAGTGAAGGTGAAGTTCAGACGCGAAGATAGCTGATACAGTAGTTCTACCTGCCACACCAGCCATCCTCACCCTGCCGGCCTGCATGTTGCTTCTTTGCGCCTCTTTTAAAGGATCCCAGGTTGTAAGAGGGAGGGAACACGTGAGCGGGCAGAGCATTCTGTTTACGGATGAGTCACCAAATTTCTTTGTACGCGTTGGAATTGTAGCCACAGATAGAAAGGGGAAGGTGGAATAAGACAGAATAACTCCTCTGAACACTGGTACAGACGATAGAACGCGCTTAGTGACGCCACGTCACGGCGTAATTGAAGAGGCTCAAGGTGTTTGCAAAAGGTGCAAGGTGTGTGCAAGTCACCTTCTCATCGTCTATGATGCGGATTGCGCGCCGCTGTAACCTATCCAAAGCATCGAGCAAGTACTTGACGGAGCCATCCCAGAGGTGCGAGCAATATTCCAAATAAAACAAGCACAGTTGCTCGGGCGTGAAAAAACGCCGCACCTTGTTCAGGACTCCGAGTTTGCGTGAGGCTGATTTTATCACAGTTTCGATTATAACTTTAATCTATGTTTTGAAATAATGATGAGTGTATTTAAAAAGCTCCATGACGCAGATGGTTACCGCATTCGTTCTGCAATTGAGGATGTTAAGCAACTTTCGCAATCTCCGGTCATTGGATAGGTGACCAAAAACTTAATATCTCGAGCTCCTCCGTGCTTCGGAAGGCACGTTAAGCCGTTTGTCCTGGGTGTATTTGAGGTCGTTAGTATCCACTAATCCGGCCCGCGTGGTGGATTGTAGCGCAACCTCGCGCAGGGGAGGCCTGTGCCCCAGCAGTGGGAACATTAAAAAAGACTGATGATGTAGTTACTCGTATGTAAAAAGATACAAGGAAAAATGAAATGTATGTAAAATCTAAGGGTAGCTGTATTACAGATCAAATTTTGACCCCCACGCGCTGCGTATTAAAAAAATACACATGATGTATTAGGAAATGCTGCCTGCACCTTTAACCTTAATATTTTAGATAAAACACCTGGCGTATGGTACCAGAAAGAAAAAGGTCAAGTTAGCCAAAACCAACTGTCAAATTTCTGCTGGCTTTGGTCCAATCGATTAAAAAAAATGCTTTGTGGTAACTTGCGATGTATTTCAGATTACACTAAACTATCGAAATTATGCAATTAATTATTAAAATTATAGATAGATTTAAAATAGATAAAACTGATTTTCAAAATAAAGTTTATGGATTCAGAGTTAAAAAGTCGGTAAGTATATTATTCTTTTATTTGAAGTATTTATATGCTTGATTGGTTAATCTAAAGGAAATTTTACTAGAAGAAAATCCACTCGGTCCAGTTATACCTACTTATCAACTATCTCAAGCTGAATAAAAAAGCGATCGCAGAACTTCGTCATTTGGTATACACAGGAAACCTTACGCTTTGCCGGCACAGCGAACGAAGACGACACAGCCGCTAACTTTCTTCATAGGAACAATCGCTAGAGCATCTCGCGTCGGCCAACTGAATGGAGTGGATATGTACCTATAGGTGACACTCACGGTACTGGCAGATCCAGTGCAGGTAGTCCAGGTTGCAGCCTACATCATTCCACGACCACGACCGGCCACCGTCGAGCACCACGCAGTTCTGTTCGCCGTTGTAATTGTTCGGCTGGTCTTTGCCCCACGTCGGCTTCGATACCACTTCACCTGAGAAAGAAAGTCGGGTTTGGTAATTTTTTTTTTATGTTTTATGAATATTATAAAAGGCATAATTAAGAGGAAAGGTTGGCAAACAATATTTTTCTTTTCCAGAAATGTTGGTAAGGAAAACTTGAGAATAGAAGTTGACTTATTAAAAAGTGTCTATCATTCAGAGAAATAGTAAAAATCTTCAAAGATTTCTTCTTATAAATTACTAATTCTTTTTTTATGTATAATGAATATATAAAAGGCATTTGGATTCCTCCGCTACTACCTAAATCTGCACTCATAACGACCCACTGTGATATGAAGGTCTGTGTACCTCAGCATGATAATATAAATTGATGAGAAAATGTTATTTTTGTTTAAAGTCTTTTGCTACCTAGTTCTTTAAGTTAAAAACCAAAATGCGCAGGGGATTGCTAGTCTCAAAAATAACCTTTTCAAATCGACGCAGATAGGTACTAAATAACGTCAAAGCTCTCACCATCAACCCACTTCCAAGTCCTGCTGGTGAGACCAGGCTCCTTCTGTGCCCCGATCCACACCAGTTGCGTCTTGAGCTTGGACTTGCGCCGTTCCAACTCCTGGATCAAGAAGCTGTAAGTAGCTCCCTGTGAAAAGATACAGTTTTCAGGAATTTGAAAAACCAATTCAAAGTCTCCATGACCTTGCTGCTTATAAAAAAGAAAAGTCCTCAAGAACTACCTTTCTATATAAAGATAGACGTGTAAGTCTAGTCTAGGAACTTTAAAATTATTATCACAGAAACGTTAACTAAATTTAATAGATAATTATTATTAACGGTTTTTTTTTGATCGAACTGTTACAATTTGCCTGAAAAACGCGCATACAGGCCAATTAGCCAGTCAGATATTCAATCTATATTTGATTAATTCTATGCATTTATAGGCTGTTTTCGAGGGCTCTTAAAAGCTCTTGAATTGCGTTCGATTCAATGGCACATGTTGTTGATTTGTATTTTATACCAGTCGTAACAGGCAATATATACTATAGTGGCGCGGTAAAGTACGTGCCGAGTCAACTATCCACAACTTGCCACTTTGAAACTTACCCCTTTAATTCTGATATCATATAAAGCTCTGGCAACTTTGCTGCGAATGCGTGAATTCCAAATTACAGAATATTGTTGGTATTGCGACCGAATACCAACAATATTCTGTAATTTGGAATGCATGTATTCTGCACAGTTGAAGGCTGCTTCTGACTACTGCTCTAACCTCTAACTGAAGCGCAAAAGTTTGCTGTGCATCTTTGTCTCAAACGTACACTGGCACAAAAATTAAATTACCTACTTTGAATATTACACGGCATAAATACAAAGGTTCGATGAATTTACGTTATAACGTAAAAGACAAAAACAACAGGTTTTTCCAATTCTTAAATGATTTTATCAATTATCAAAAAACATACTTATCTAAATAACTCATCAAAAGTCACATGAACTATTTTGAATATTTAATCTAATTTTAATATTTTTAATACTTAAGTTATAGATTTGATTAGCATTGATTAATAATTGGTTATCTTATAGTGTCAGAACTGTTTTTTTTTTGTAATATGCCCCTAAGAAAAAAATAAAAACTAATAAGTTCTCACATACCCTTCTTACCCCTATATAAAGGAGTTTGAAGCAAATCACCCCCCCCCCCCCCCGCGCCGTCTATAAGTTCTTCGAGGAAACTTGTAGCCTAAAACCGTCTCTAAGGTGCTATTCTATCTGTATACCAAAAAATATGATAATCGATTTAGTTAGGATTTAGGATGTTTGTATATAACAAAATGTTGTACTAAGAAGCCATAGTTCATTCATTTTTCAGTCTAACAAAACAAACTATGGTTGCTTTGCCGCATAATGCGCTATAATGCTGCAATTGGAAAGCAACCATGTGATTTTAAAATTGAACAGTTATAAATGTGTTGCTCATCAGCATCTTTGTATACATACATACGAATCACACAACGCCGTCCCACAATCCAACCGTCGTCGGTACTCTACTCATTGCATGTAATTAACACACTGTCATTGTGTTTATATTCTAATTAAGCCATTGCCATCGACACCGACGATTGTTTTCCCAACACCATTTGGTAGTACAATGAGAGAAAAGGTCATTTTCACAGCAGCCCAGTCGCGTTCGCTCGCGTGTTTCATGACGGCTGCTCTATCAGAATCGGGTTGCGGCGGAGAAATGTAGGCGTCCATATTTTAACTACACGTTTATTATTATACATTTTTAGAATAAGGAACATCAGTTCAATAGAGTGTTTTAAGAAATGACGTGAAAAGTGTTGTTACTGTAACTGTGATGTTGATGTAGGTTTTATTTTATGTACTCTACACAAACAAAATTATACATTTCTTTGTGTTCTCTCTTCCAGCCGTACCAGTTATACTCGTCACAATTTTGTAATACTTGCTTATCTGATGCTAAGCAGAGCTACTAGTCTACCTGGTGGTAAGTGGTCACTGTCGTCCATGAATACTTGTAGCACTAGCTCACTCATGCGTTGCCGGCTCTGAAGGTGAAGGTTTACCCACCTTTTAAAGATCGCCATATCATAGCTGTTTGGGAAAAACGATGAGGGAAGTTCGTTCCAGATCTTGCTGGTACGCAAGAGAAAGGAACGCGACGCGCGTAACGCACGCGCTCTTCTTACCACAACCAGCAGCTAGTTTTTTTCATCAGGCCTTACCTGGAATCCGTGTATGAGGTCTCCGCCGTGGGTTCGACACTGCTTTCGTGCCTCGTCGAAGGACCCGCCCTTGGCCACGTTGAACTCGTAACAATTTCTGCTGAAGGCAGCCAGTTCGATGTCCGCCGGGGCACCGGAAGGTGTACAGCGGTCGTTCGAGAATTCTGGGGAAATAAAAGCAGTTTTGGATCTCAAGCTCCACACATGGTGCAAACAACCCAAACCAAAAATAATATAAAACAAACAAAATTAATTTGTTGCTGGCTCAGAAAAAATTAGACGCGTATTGTGTCGTATTGTTAAGTCGGAGGACTACTTAAAAGAAGCCTTTTGTTTTTTGTTTAGGACCAACTCTAATCGCGGTCCTTCGACTTCATGATGTTTAGGTGATATACTACTAAAAAGTGATAATAAAGTTAAAGGGCCAGCACACAAAGGACATTGTTCAGCGTCCATACATAGTTAGCCTAAGAACCAACAATCATGAAATATTATTTTCTAGGTTCAAAATCGTAAGTGAATGACTGTAAAAACAAAGATTATTGACGGACACTTCTGAGAACTTCAATTATTAGGAAAACTAAACTTTTTTTGAGGTTATGTTTAATATTCAATGAAACATAGGTCAACCTATGAATTTAGTATAAACTCAGTATGAAGTGAATTAATATTACACCTAGTTAATTCATTTTATTCGGTGCGATTTTAAAGAATAACTATTAGGAAAAACTTGGTTAGGTAGGAATCATGAATAAAATAAAAACTGTAGTTTTGCTTCTTATTATTTATTGACTACTTTTCACATAATTGTATCATATTGTATTTATTTGTTTAACACATGTATATTGTGTAAATATGCAGCGTGAATGTGCTCTTGAATAATTTGGCAGTATGATCCTCTCAGGATGTTGTGGCACAGGTTCATTAGCACTTGGTAATAAGGTCTCTGCTCTTTGGTAACATCGATGGAATATTAGATAGCCGAAATAGTAATAGTTAAATTAAAGGAAAAACAATCGCAAATAAACACACACAACAGGTAATCCGAAACGAGAATTTTCCGTATATAAAAAGTACTCTTTGACGAGAATGCACGAATGCCACAGATTACTACGAATGTAAACTGCCTGCACCACAACCACAGAGTAGCGAGTTTATGCCGGCCCTTCACTTGACAACAGTTTGTCCTTGTCATGCTTAATAAGGCATGAAAAGGACAGACTGATGTCATGTTTTTAAATAGCAAATACGAATAGCCAAGTGAAGTGCCGGCATAACGAAGAATGAGTGTTTTGTTTGCAGCGCTGTCATAGATTATACACATTAAATGGTATTTATTGTCTCAGATTATATAATAATTTTTTAATTTAGCTGACTTAACTGGAAGTGTCCGTCACAATCTAAATACTGATAATTATCGCAAAAAATATACTTAGAATTATCATAAATGCCAAAGTGGTGTTGGTTCTTAAGCCAATTTTAACATTGTCCTTTCAATGTTGATGTTAGTGGCAGTAGAGATACATGCCCGATCAAGTGTCACGTTACTTAGGTGGGCACAGCACCTAAAAGTTACCATGTCTTGGAAATATCACCAAAGTAAAAGTGCATCACATTCTAAATCAATAATAACTGTTAGTGTCGCCGCACACGGGCAACCACAAAACGCCGCCACCATATTTCTTGTAGTTTTCATACATTTTATATGAACTCGCCACACACGGTACTCCGGTGGCCGCCACACGCTACAAATCGTCGTTGCTTGCTTCTTGTGGCCCGCACCGGTCTCTTAATTCGCCGATATAAAACGCCGCCACACGTCACTCGCGAGATTCCCCACCCCTCTCTCCCTTACCTTAGTCGGCCGTTGTCGCGCGCTTCAGCCACTTTAATAGCCGCTTCTAGCTTCTCGTGGCGGCGTTTGTGCCTGTGGTGTGTGGCCCGTGTGCGGCGACACTTAAATTTCTAAAACCGTCATCGCAAATGGGAAATGAGCTGATGATCTCCAAACCTCTGAACAGATTTTCATAAAGTATAGCTAAAAACCATTAAGATCAGGTTAGCTTTCAATTAAAAAAACCGCATCCAAATCGGTCCATTTGTTTAGGAGCTACTATGCCACACACGTGTGTGTGTCAGATACACACCCCCTCTTTTTCTGTCTGATAACGGACTCTTGGTGCGTCGATACGTCATAGGTATTGTTTTAACTTACCTTCAGTGGTGAACACCTCGACTTCGCAGAGGGACAAGGATCCCTCAACACCGACCAACTGCAGGAATACGTGTTGTCCGATGAGTGGTCGAGCACACGTGAAGGTTTTCGTCACACCTTCGTCTGGAAACAAACAACAAATTCAATAAACGCACGCCCGAAATTATCCGAAAATTTTCAAGCCGGTTTAAAGAGTCATGCAACAAGTAAGAATTTGACTTTCTCTTATACCTTTTTTGTAACTACACTTTAAATCTAAAGAAAATATAACTAGAAAAAATTCCACGCGGACCAGGCAGCAGACGGGACTCGAACCCGCACCTTCGCAATCCGGGCGAATGCACTGACCAATTATGCTACCGCGGCCCTCACGGACGTAACTGTTAGTAACTTTTTCTAGTGAATAAGAAACATAAATAAAAATGACATTCTTGTGTTAATGCCACAATCACGACAATCCTAAAATTCTACCATTAAAAAGAGGTGAAGAAAACTTCTACAGGTTCTTTTGTTGAAACAAGAAAATATTACTACCACTAACTTACTATTTCGCTGAAACATAGGCAGGATCTTAAACATTCATTAGTTTTATTTTGTTCAATCCTTAACTGTGAGTTTGTAAGTCTGTCTAACACTTGGTATCTATCATAAGCGAAAAAACAAACGATTTTTTTACAACCAACTTTGGGGCAAGAACGTGTGTATTACGAAATCCGTTCCCAAAGCGATCAACCAATTATTATTTGTTCGAGTGTAGAGCAACACAGAGAACCATCGACCGTGGGAACAACCGATGTGGTTGTCGGTATCTTAGAAAATACACTCGCAGTGAGTTTTTAGAAAGTGTTTGGTTGTTGGTTCTCTCTCGCAATTCTATCATTGATATTATGGGGTTAAATTGGTACTTTCAATTTCATTAAATAAAGCTATTTGATAAGAAATAAGAAACCTTTATATTATTTTTTATTACGCTTTCATGAAACGATCAGCAAGTACGATTGTATTTGTCACTGGGTGGGTCATCTCATCTGTGAGTCGGATCTGGTCACGTAGGTCTGGCTCCGTATCATCAACCACCAAAAAGTATTACTTTGTAAGGGAGCTTGACATTTAAGTTTTTTTGGTATCACCATCACTGGCCACTTAAGATTTGCACCCCATCGCTGTTAGCAATTTTAAATAAATCAAAATATAGGTCAGTAACGAATGCCTTAATACAACTTCTGCCGTCCCTTTTAGTCCGACCGTCATGGGTGTGACCCTTTGGCCCTATGGTGAATACTTACGTTGAGAATACTATAACCGACTTAACAATTTTTTTATTCGTTTTGTGAATAATAAAAAGGAATATGCCAATGGTTGCAGGAAATAAAAATGAGAGCAATATTTCTAACTCAGCCTTTCATAGGATGACCACAAAAAATGCTGGCAATATTCGAAGTTGATCGTTAGGTAGGTATTCATTGGAACGGTGAACCATTCGGGTCGAGTGTTAAAGTAGGCATGCCAATCTAAATAATTGGATCTGTATTCAATATGTTAACGAGAAAATCGCCAACTCCAATTTATTGAGCCTAAACTTGTGTATTAGATTGCAGCGGGTAGCAAAGTGGTAGCGGCATAAACAGGGTGTAAAGAGCTTTTCCCTTGCGTGCGTCAAAGCTTACTTCATGTTTTGAATTGTAACTTAAAAATTTCAAAGACCAACTGTTAACAACCTCTTTATTACGAATTTTCAACTATCAAAAAAAAAGAGTAAATACCTCTAATTAACACGAATTTTGTCAACCAAACTCAACCTCGATATAACGTTTCCATCAATATGTTGCCCTTAGTCCCATAATACGCGATTCATGTCACGGCAGGAAACTATCTTTGTACCTCTTTATAACAAATTTTAGATCAACCTAACCTCAATATAACAAACCTCAGTTTAAAGAATTACTCGATATAACGAATATTTACTTGTTTAATCGAGGTTGCACTGTATATCCTAATAGCGCTCCGCTAACCGCTATCAACAAGCTATCAGCATTATATCAAAAGGGTGACAAGTGCACCACTTGCATTCGCATACCCAATTATTTACTATACGACTCCTACCTACACAATGCCTCAATGCCATATCTATTGCAGTATATCACTTACGAATAAGGTTAGTAGGTGTTCAAATGAATTATTGGTCGGGCGATCACGTAATAGGTAAGGTTGTCGTAAAGTGTTGATTTTAAAACAAACATTACAGTCCAAATAAGAGCAAAGGAAAATAAACCAGCGCAGTCTTTGAGATACACAAAGGGCGCAGTGCATGTCAGATGTAAGGTTCCGTAGCATCGGACAAAAATATTGCAATAAAATGTAAAAGTAATTTATTTTACAAAAACTTTCATTTTCACAAATCATCATTCAATTTAATTATCATAATCTTAATGACATTTTAACAACAGCTAAAATGTGTGAAACGGCGTCGGGCGCCTGCCGCCGCACTGTCGCGGGTAGAGCAAAAAAGCATAAGTGATAACTTGCTATGTGAGAGCATGTGAACATGATTTCCACTTTCGCATCAACATTTATCTATAGAGTAATTAGATTCATTGGTAATTGAAAGCACATTACAGTCTCTAATTATTTAGCAGGCCGTAATGCTTGGGTTTCAACTAATCGAATGTTTCCGATTTTAAATATATTTTTTGAATTGCATTTTTTTCATTTGATCCAGGCTCACTATATAAAAAAAAATACGACTGAGCTTATACTAAATTAAAGTTCCGACTCAGGCAGGTCGATAATTCATTGGATTTTAATGTTTTAATATTTTATAAAGCTATGGCTACATTATCAATAATGTTCTTACTAAACTCATACATATACGCATATACATAAAAAAAATATTTAGTGCATTTAAAATTATCTGAAAAAAGTAGGGTCTTTGGTCCATTTTTATCCTTTACACTACGTACGCAGTCAAAGATTTGCGTGCAAAGACTAATAATATTGTACAGACCATCACAATTAAGACTGACAAAATTGTCTTACTGACTTTAAGCTGCACTAATGACAGTTTTTAGACACATAATAATGTGTGGGGGCTGTCTGCACATAGGTAATCCGCACAACACATTGTTTCACATAACTTTAAAACAGCACAGTGTTTTCCCATCGCCTATTCTCAATCGGTGAGATAACACTCTAACGTAGCGAACTGTATACATAAGTGAAACGGGGGCAAGTTTACAAAAAGCTGTAAAATATGACGAAGAGCGAACTCTAGCGATTTCGTCAGCGGCCTCCTTTTGGGCTCATAAAAATAAGTAGGTAACAACTAACAGTACAGAATATCTACATAAACTATTGTAATAAATATTTGTTTATAAAATATTTCTTTATTCTACGCCATTTTTCATGGTAAATAGGCCAGTGGAACGGTAAATTGGGATATTGGGTGTGCCCTTTTTCATATCACGTGGTTATAAATTAATGTCTGTTTGAGTGTTTAGGGCCAGTTGGAAGTGGATATGTAAAAAATAGTCCATCGAGAATGTGAGTGGACTGTAGGTTTATCACTATAGGTCACGATTGGCAGCTCAGTAGTGTAAACTATTTGCCCGAATTTTTACAACTCCGTAATCGTATCGTAATCGTGAAATTTTATTTGGAGGAAGCAAGTTTGTTCTTACGTCCTGTAGCTTAGGCCTTGATCACACGTACCTAGCAAAAGAGCGAGACAGTGCTCTCGGCCGAGTACGTACGTATAAACATAGAGCCGAGTGCTCGACCGAGCGCTCTCTCTCGAACTCATATAAGAGAGTTTTTAGCTTCCTTCACTGTCTCGGCCGAGAAACATTTTACTGACTCGCCCGTTTATTCGGTACGTGTAATCAAGGCATTAGTTTTCAGTGCTACTTACTTTTCATAGAAACTTTGACGATGCTATAGGATTACTAGTACAGTCAATCTGTCGAAAAAAAAATCGTTTCAATGAAAAAAAAAACCTAAAGGGTAATTCTTGTTTTTTCTGTTGCCAAATGACTTCAGTAAGCCACCTTGGCGATGGGCATGTTCAACTCGTAGGCGTTTTTTGAAAAACTCAAAAAAACCCTCTGTAAGTAATTTAAAAAAAATGTTTATACAAAAGTTGTTGGTAATTATATACGGAACAACTTTTCCATTTATAGTTTTCCATTAAAATGATATTTTCAGGGTGAAAAAGTGAAAAAACTCTTTTTTTGAGACTTTAGCGCCACCTACAATGCGCGTTTTTTGTTGTACGAGATTGCAATAATGACATAAATTGTAGTGCTCAACGCCCTCTACAATTATGGTCGAAAAAAAAGTTTCTAAAATGCATACAAAACAAGAAAAATGCGTTTCAAAAAATTTTTGAGGGTTTTATTGAGTTTTTCAAAAAACGCCTACGAGTTGAACATGCCCATCGCCAAGGTGGCTTACTGACGTCATTTGGCAACAGAAAAAACAAGACTTATCCTTTAGGTTTTTTTTTCACCACTCAACCTACAGATTGACTGTACTATACGGAGCCACGGTAATATTATCTATACAGTATTCTATCTTCATAGAAACGGTCAGAAAGCGTGTCATACCTACGCCACTCGAGTTCGCGCGGCACCCGGTGGGCATCCAGTCGAGAATGCGTCGCAGCGACGACCGAACGGTGTGAATTGTTTTTTAAGCAGTTAGCCGTGCTTAAACGTTTGTATTGTGAATATGTGATTGAATTAAGTAGATACCTACATAATTTAATATGGCAAAGAGCAATAGTCGATATTTTCCTGATTTTAGTTGCTTGAACTCTTCAATATTTAAACTTTTTATACGAATGCGTATTTATTATACTATTAAATTTAATATTAATGCTTTTTGTACGTCTCAGTCGAGTCGTAAATATTTTTCTGTCTCAAATTAAAATAACATATATTTTATGTAATACTTCCTAATCCATTCACAACATTATTTTTTTTAACATATGAAATAAAATATTTACAATCACGAAACTAGAAAGAAACTCAATTATGTAGATGAAATGAAAATACTGTAGGCGGGTAGCCCTACCGCGTGGATACGACCCGCTCGGCCGTAGGCAGTTATTTCAAGGACAGGGCTGAGTCACAATACTGTATAGATAATATTACCGTGACGGAGCTATCAAAATTGTTGTGCCAAGAGTGCTTCTGTGTCAGTTCTGAAATACATTCAACAATTATATAGTAATATTAATATATTTTTCGATTTTAAATAAAATTACTTACTAAATTGTATGTACCCGTTATTCAATGCATAATTACTTAAAACAAGGTTCAAGACCTAATATTTTCGTCATGATTCCTTAAACTTTTAATTTAACTATGCTCTTAATTGAAATCAGTGGTGATTGAAAAGTATTCAATGTACTCTACTCGTGAACAATACTTGTCTACCTACTTAAGTAACTACAATAATCTGACTGACATTCATACAAGTAGTTTACTTTGATCACAAGTACGGAAGCATAGCAAGGTCGTATACTGCCCGTAGCACATTAGTTTTATGCATATTTAATTGATACATGTTTATTTTTAAACGGCAAGTATGACCGTGAAAGGTTTGCTCTCGAATTAACTGCATAATGCTGGGGTCTTGTCTTGCTCGGTTCGAATCGGTAAAGCAGAGATCGAATTTCTTTTATACATTGTGTTACTTTGTTGGTGTCCCACGATAAAGTGTATCTTGAAAGTAGGTGTACCTAGACCACGAATTAGCTATAATAATAAGTCTTCCACTGAGAGATTGGAATGAATAGGAATTAGGGGTGGTATTGAAAATTGATAGCGATATGTTTCGCGACATGTGGAAATAGTGGCAAATGAGAGAATGAGGAAAAGTAACGACGCGATAGTGGAAAGGATGTAAGAAGTCGGGGAAGACCAAGATTCTACTAGTACGATCGTATTCTGTGACATCATAAGCTGCAAAAGCCGGACATGCATGATAAGAGGTACGTATGCAAAAGAATCGAAAGATGTGAGTATGGATCATGCCTTTTAGTTTAAGATCCTGCCGCTCGATTTTGCAGCCATCTGTTTCTTAACGCGACTTAATTTAAACAATTCATTCGTGACTTAAAAATTGCCGCATAAACCTTTGATTAAATTTAGTGACATTCATTAATGAATATTGCATTCATAAGTTGCAAGTAAGGAAATGGAATACATAAAACAATGAAATACATAAAACAATGGTTGACGGCTCTCAAATAATCAATATTACTGTACCTTGTACCTACATAACGCCACTCTAGTAACTTTACAGAATCGAGGATCAAAGTTTTTATTTTTCACAAAAAACCCATTACTCGTTGTAATTGAGAAGTTGCACCATAAAATAAAAATATAGTCATAAAATAATATTTTCTATATATCCTCCTATTAAAAGTTTACATAATGCCTTTACGAAATAGATGTCGCTTAAGCGAAAATCAGATACCTTTTTTGTCAATCAAACAAATCATACGCCAAATAGTAGGGCGCAAACGCCAAACACCAAAAATATGATGTATAATATAACTCATTTCTGACCAAAGTGGCGTATTAGAGATTTTGGTTTTCCACTGTCGATATTAATGTTTTTATATACTAGCTACTTACCAATAGTTCCCGGGAACCACGCACAAAGTGGGTTCCTTTGAAGGTCTGAGCTGCTGTTGCCGACCCTGATCTCAAGGTCTTGAAGAGGTTGATGACCTGCGAATTAAAGTATTAAGAAATTTTATTTCTCATAATTATCATTTATTTTAATGTGAGTCGCACCAACTTACTTTAACGGTCATGTCTGAAGTCTTAGGCTGCGTTGTTTCATTGATAATAAAATTTTACTATAGTTCGTCAAATATATAGTAAATATGTAAAATTTTGATAAATGTTTATTTATTTCTATAGAATTTAACTATTGTCAAATTTAACTTTCGATGAAACAACGGGGGCATCAGTAAAATTTTAACTTTTAACTAGCTCTGTGCTGCAATGTTCAAATTCTAGCGTTGGAAGCTTTAACTAGTTATGCTGAAACAAAATTGAAATGAAACATGTGTATATTCTCACTGTAACAGTTACATGGAATAATATTTTCGAATTTATCTGTGTCCAATCACAATGGTGAAATGTTTTTTTTTAACTCGCTGCCATCAAATTAATTTAACCATTGGTGATTTATACAGTTTTCTCACGACGATTTAGTTTATGTTATACTAACCATTCAGTATTGTATAGGTGTGATAATGATAGATATCTGTTGGAAAGTTAAATTAGCTGTGAACTTGTGTAATTATTTAAGTACTTATTAGAAATGGTATGTATTTAAATAATCGTCTTAATGATGGGAAAAAGTAAGCAATAAAATCTAAACTGTTATTTTTTTTAATGATTGATTATCTTTTTATGAGACATAAAATAAAGCAAATCTATCGATATTTTAAACTGTTTCGAAAAAAGGGCATAATTATTTTCAACTGCCTAGAAGAAATTTGCTCTGGGACCCCTTACGACTTCCGTTAACATTTTCATTTCATAGTTCGAAAAGGCATTATACAGAAAATTTTACTAGAAAAAAACGGACCAGGCAGCAGACGGGACTCGAAGCCGCGCCCTCCGCTGTCCTGGCGGATGCACTGACCATTATGCTACTGCGGCCCTAATTGTCCGGGTCAAATTTTCTCTAGTCTTTCTTAGGCTGCAAGGCAGCGCCGTCTTTCTGCATTGTAGGTAAACCACAATGTGAAATGAATACCATTACAAGTATTAATCATTTGAAAGAAGAAATAGCAATTATAGTTGTATTTTTATGCATTTAACTGATAGATGTTTAAATCTAAAGAAAATTTTACTAGAAAAATATCCACGCGGTCCAGGCAGCAGACGGGACTCAAACCCGCACCCTCCGCTATCCGGGCGGATGTACTGACCATTATGCTACCACGGACCTAATTGTCCGTGTCATATTTTCTCTAGTATTTTAGTCAGTTAAATGCTTAAAAAATAAAAATAAAGCTCAATTATGTTATGGTACTATAGTTGCTGAGACTCACCGCAGCATCTTCGCGTGGTGACTCTGACCACTTTGACTGCGTATTGCCGCAGGAGGTTCACTTGCCACCAGGGCCAGACCTCTCGATGTATCTCAGTGCAATACTTGCTATCGAGCTCACTGGGCCTCTAGTCAAGTAGTAGTGTAGTTATTGAAACTTACCGCAACATCCTTGCGTGGTGACTCTAACCACTTTGACTGCGAAGTGTCGCAGTAGGTTCACTTGCCACCAGGGCCGGGCCTCTCGATGTGTCTCAGTACAATACTTGATATCGAACCCACTGAGCCGCTAATCAAGTAGTAGTGTAGTTACTGAAACTTACCGCAACATCCTCGCGTGGTGACTCTGACCACTTTAACTGCGTAGTGCCGCAGTAGGTCCACTTGCCACCAGGGCGAGGCTTCTCTCTGTGTCTCAGTGCACCGTTTCCCATCATGTTCGGTGGTTTTTTCGCCGTCATTACCATTAGCTGCGGCCCCACCGCGGACTGTGGTCGACTGGTTCGCTGGCTTTCTGAACGCGACGTTAGTGCCTGTGTATCAAACACAGCTTAATGATGTACATTATCACATACAACAAATCGTACTTCGATATGTCCATATTTTTTGATTATTTACTAATCAAAGGTCCATATATATGTATATTATAGACTTTATAAATTATTGGAGTCTATCAAATGTAAAGTCTGTGTGGAACTTAGTTGCGAAGATATAGGGCACAGGAAAAGAAGAGGCTCATAAGGATTCATGATATTCTGAATAATCAAACTATTCAACTTTTAATCTCAATTTTGATGATAACAGTTTAACTAGAAGTTGGTCTGTACCCAAATATAAAGGGAACACTGTATATTTTACATACTAGATTTCAGTTCTTTTTAACATTAAGTCAGGAAACGAAGTAAATATTATATTACATTTAAAAAAGTAAATTTGCAATGAGCTCTTTCCTGAGCCTTTCTTAGGTTGGGAAAACATTGCAGTCAAACCTTGTCGATTTGAACCAATACATTGCCGTGTTGCTTACCCTGATCCAATGCCCGGCCCCGAGAAGATCTACCAAGTCAGGTCATAAATTCTGTCACATGCTTGATATTAAATAATTGAAACAAGTTTATTCATTATCTAACTATTTATATACCAAAATGAACTTAACAAAACATAGATTCTTATGACAATAAAGTTTATTCAAATTGACCTCCGTGATTTTGAATACAGGCCTTCAATCTGCACGGCCAGTCTTTTATCGCAGCACGAACGAGGTCCATGGCAGTAGTCAACAAAATTTTTTTCATTCGAAAAAATAATATACCAATTTTTTTTCCCGCGTACCACTTCAACAAAGCGCGGCATCTCTTCAGTCTCAGGTCCATTAGTCGAGCATTCTAACGATGTCCTGTTTTTCTTCGATATGCCCGAAGCCCTAAGTCTTCATTTAACACCCTTTTTACCGTGGTTCTGCTTAACCCCATCTGAAGGGTCAACAGTTTCTGCTTACGTTTGGGATTTCTTTGAATTCGCGCCTTCGCAGCTTTTATCACTGCTGGAGTCCTAACAGACCGAGGGCGACCACTTCTTGACCTGTCATCTACACTAGAGTCTTCATTGTATCGTTTGATGGTACGATAAACGAATCTTTTGGTTACATTAAAATTTTTCAGTATATCAAAAATTTGAATTGGCTCGTAACCCCAATGATGCAACGTAATAACTGCAACACGGTCTTCTTTAAGCATCCACTCCATATTTAAAAATGAGTAAAATTCTAAAAAGTATATATTTTTATTTTCATGAACAATTCGAAATTCGAATTCAATAAACTTTTTTGTGGCCAGCATTCTAAAAGAAAAGTTTTTACTGTGTGACAATACTTATAACCTGACTTTGTATATAAGCCTTACTCGTTAGAGGAACACATTATTGTATACTCCATTATTTATCATATATTATGTGACTGTAGTCTTTTGAAAGTTGGAGGTTACATCATCAGACGCGTGTTCAAATTCGAGTTACAAAAATCTGCTACACTACTTGCTTTGCATATTTTAAGGGGGTCAATAACTGAGTGAGAGATAAGAGTTCACTCATTACGAAGTCAGAGAGAGACTTTTACATTTACTACTTAGCGAATTTACAGTAGGAGAGGAAGACTAGAAGTTTAGACTCCTTCAATATCGTTCATCCCTGTAAATTGACTTGCAAGTCACCCACTTAATAACGAGGTCTAAGAAGGTTGATTGTCGAATCAGTGTGTCAGTTTCGCATCGCTTATGAAAGGTGATCTAAGAAGGTTCAACGTGAAAATAGCGCTTACCACAGAACGGTTGCTCTGCGGTCCAGTCGCCCCGAAGTGTGCACTCCCGCTGGTGCGCCCCGAACAGTTCGTAGCCATCGTCGCACTCATACGACGCCGTCGTCCCGGGGACGATGACATCAGCTGACAGCGAAACGCGAGCGTTTGGAGGGACGGCAGGGTGCCCGCATTGTCTCTCCCCTGCCAAACAAAAAACGAGCGATTATGAGAATCGGAAGAATATTGATATATCACGATGTGATCCTGAAAATACTCTGCATTCATACATAACTTTTAGCTGTAACAAACGAAGATATTGCATTTTAAACTCTTTGGTAGAGCCTGGATTACCACCGAACTATTTAAAACTGAAGATTGGCTTAATAGTCATCATCATGCTTCAAAATCTAATGATATTAAAGCATATAATAATATTTTTTTAAGTACGATTATTTTAATTTTGGGGGTTTTGATTGGGGTAGCTTTTTTATACTCTTTTAGAGCGAATAGTTTTAGGGTATATTCAAATTCGTAAAGTTCCTAATAAGGTTGGGTCTATTTTTCCCAACCAAGATTGCAATGGAACTAATTTGGCAAAACATAATATCCTGAGTAATCAAAGAATTCAACTTATACTGTATATTTTACACACTATATTTTAGTTCTTTTTAACATTAGGTCAGAAAACGAAATGAATACTATACTTCATTTAAAAAAAGTAAATTTGCAATGAGCTCTTTCTTTTCCTGAGCCTTTCTTAGGCGGGGAGAACATTGCAGTCAAACCTTGTCGATTTGAAGTTTTTTTCTTCCGCATGAAATTAAAACTAAAACTTTGATATATCACAAGGTGATCCATTTAGGTCTTAGGATAATCGACACGAGTGCTACCCATGCAGCAAAATGCAATCTTCTAAAAAGCAATTAGGTACCTACGTTTAAATTTTTGCGTCAAACGTCTTTGAAGTACACTTTATTAAATTTTCATTTTAATATATTTATATCTATTAAACGAATACTGTTTAATTTTTTGTATATTTTTCGGTTGGTAATTAAAAGATACAATATCTAAAGGCTCTAAGGGTACGAAGGTACAAAATACTACAAGAACTTAAGAAAACATGTTTTAGAAATCCGAATACAAGAATAACCATCAATCTAAACCAAAATCAGTAGTATCATTATTATATTCACTTTTGTAGAAGATAGGTACATATTTTCCCACCAGACAATGAAATGCGTCGGTAATTGAAGCAGAGACTGAGCCAGTCATATTACAGGGCTATTAAGTAATGAAAGTATCATTCGAGTCATGTTTATGTTACGGAAGCACATCGTGATTGCTGTTGCAGCTGGCGCTTGCACGCGACTTATGAGTAGTTCATAAATTGATGGAATTCTTTGCAGCTTTTCTTCCTTGTGAGCTTATTGTTACACCTTTCTTTTTATGTCTGGAAAATGCATTATATATCCCTCTCCCACCGGGAGCAACACGCAGGTATCTGCGACCCATTTCAGGTCGATGAAATGAGCAGCTCCCTACACAGTAGAACCAGATATTACTCCTGCACCGGTCAGCCGACACGCACTATGAGGATCGAAGTCCCCCTAGTGCTTTTCGAGAGTGCGGATGTGGTCGTGGCACCCGATTAGCTTATAGCCACACCTGCCAAAAGTAAAGGACAGATTCTTCAGTGGCTGCTAGCTGCTATTAATTTCAAAATGCTACTTATTATATACCAGAACACGCAACTTCAGGTTAAAAGTGGAGTAAGTAAATTTTTGAAGTGAAAACTTCTTTAGCGGAGTTGTACACTTTTATTGTAATGGGTAAAAACTGTTAAAGTCGCGTCAGGACACGTGGCCTGATCGCGTCAGTCCTGACGTCCTGATTAGGTCACATGGACACGTGATCTAATCGAAAATTCGTAAGACGAAAACAATAAAATTGGAAAGGTTGTTGCCTTTCAATATACTGGACGAAATATAGTTATATTTTATTTTATCGTATTATAATAATAAGGGCGCTTTCAAATTATGCGTTTCTTGACGGCCTGCTGCGGTGCCGAAGCGGTGCGTTTGTCGTACAGTGTACGGACGATCCTTTTTTTTCATACAAAACGCGCGGTGCGGCAACAGTGCGGTGCCGGTACCGCGAACGCTTGACAAGCACCGCAGCAGGGTGTCAAGAAATGCATAAATTGAAAGCGCCCTAAGTCTCTAATTAGGACGTCCAGGTGGCAGCTTTATTGCGAAGAAAATGCATTTTTGTTACAATAGATGTCGCTAGGTGCGCTTAAATGTGATTCATGTAAGTTGATTTTTCTGAGATAAAAACTTTTTAAAGTACAATGTAGTCGTGAGATCTACAATAATGAATACTTTAATGCCTTACTCTCCTATAGGTGTTACCTAACTCATGGCTTTTTATATTATGAGTATTTTCCCATGGTTTCTATGGTCGAGTTATTAAGACATTATAAACTGCTTCCAAGCAAATCTTATTTTTTTTTAATAAAATTAAGACAGTTTCACTTAAGTGATGGGAAGCTGGCATTGTATCTGAAATCTGTCGCCTAATGCGGGTTGCATAATAAGGAAATGGAAATTTCGTAACGTTGAAATAATTTTATGTAAAATGCTTGACACTCCGTCTGTTACCGCCGCCGCCGGTCATCGCGTCACGTCATGTCACGTCACTGCAGATTATTCGCGTTACAACCGCACACACATTGTCGGAATAATTATGTAACTTTTTTAATCGTTCTTTATGTTGAGAATAGAAAATGCTAGTCTTACGCACTGGGTTAAAATTAAAAAAAATATGTAGTAACTCACATCTAAATGGCTCGCATTGGTAAGCGTCTGCGTGTAATACTCATATTTTGCCTACCCTGAACCCATCCTGGACAAACTTGACGACCTCCGTGGCCGGGTTGTTTGTACGCCGGGTTTCATGGTGTAGCCGACTCGAGAGGTCCCAGGTTCGAATCCCGGTGGGGGCAGATGTTTGTGTGATGAATACGAGCATTTGTACTCCAGTCATGGATGTTTAATATGTATTACTATATAAACATACTTACATATGTACAGTATATGTATTCTATCCGTTACCTTAGCGTTGGAAATAATTATTATTTATATCATCTGTCCGATGAAACCCTAGAAACCTTATTTCAGACAGAAACACAAATAATACCTCCAAAAGTGTTGCCTGTGTCCATTTCTGGTCACGATTCTCTCACGATTGCAAGAAAACAACCGTACCGAAGGTTTTTTAAAACACCTTTATACTTTTCAAATTAATTGCATATTATAAATTACATGTATTTTATGAACAGCTGCATTTTTTTAAATGCATTAAAATAACAAAGCACTATCATTCATTTATTTTCATTCGACCGATATAATTTGTTTTTAATGTAATTTTTTGAGTTACTACTTTATTCGTTCGAATAGAACAGATACGCAGTTTCATGATCACAATAAAATTTATAAAATAGCGAAAAATATTCAGAAATAACAAAAAAATGATATGAGAAAAAAGTAAATACGGTATGTAAATTATTTTTAACATGTTTTCCATTGCAGCCGTCCATATTATAATCAAATTCGAGAGAGATCACTCTTATTACGATGCAAACGTGTGTGGTGCTCAGTGACCGTAACGGGATTCATTGCGTATATCCTAAGATAGCAGTATTCAGTGAACGGTGCGAACTCAGCGTTGCACTGCATCAATGCAATTTTGTTGCGTAACAGTGTGCATCGATATATTTATTATGTAACTATTTTGATTTCCTGCAACGTGTATTTTGTTTCTGTTGTTTATGTCGTTAGACTTTTTTATGTAACTTTCGGGAAATAGTTTACTATGGAAAAAGTTTAAAGAATTATGCTATTGACGTTCAAATGATTCATAACTTAATACAGCCTAGTATTTCTCATTAGTTTGGAGTATTTCTGAAAGTAATGCGAGTAAAGTTACCCTTTGTATTGTATTTTTGTGTCCTTAAGTTAAATATGCGTGAAAGAATGATTATGCTTTCGAATGAATGTTTTTTTCATATTGATGTAAATATATAACCTTCATACACAAAACCTGTACCTGCTTCAAAAGCTGTGCTATAAAATTATCTTGGCATCGTATGAGAATTATATTCAAGGGCAAAATGTATGTAGAACATCATAATAATAACAAGTACCTACTTAAAATTTGAAGCACTAAACAACATGATTATGCCAAAAATCAACAATCAGCGGCAAAGGAACACGAGGACATACAGCCATTGTGTTTCGGGCAGCATGAGAATTTGAGAAGCTTTGTTAGATAAGCGAGCCTTGACGTAGGCTCATGCTTTCGAAACGAAATGCGAGCGAAATTCTAATGCAACGGAACTATTAAGTACTTACCGGAACGTTCATTGAGTTATAATCGTACGTAGTGCATTATTATACCTTACTCAAATGGTACTTTACGAAATTGTGTATATATAGAAACCAAAGCACATCTTATATCTCGGAAAACTTTTTAAGCCAAAATCATGGACAACCAACGGTTCCTGCTCAGTAGTAATTTTACATACAAAAACGCCTCCTGCAATTTGAGAGGTGCAATAAATTAGAACATTTATTCCATTCCATAAAGAGGTCTACCACGTAACCACATTTATATAAAGTTAATATTAAAATCAGATTGTATGACTTGTTCGTAACAAAATGTTTAGTGTAACCTAAACAATTGTAATACGCACTTTCCCGTTTTATGCTAACATCTGGCATTATTCTCTAAACCGAAACTTAAATTTGACAACAGTATATCCTTGTCGTACTCTATAGAGTATGAAAAGGAGAGGCTGATGTTAAATTTAGTTTTAAGTTTAGAGAATCATGCCAGAGTCGACACCATTGTGTCGACACACATTCTATTTACATAGCTTGAATATAAATTGTACTTGGCATTTTTTTTATTCTTTTGAATTGTAACAATTACCTAACGTTTTATGTACATGTCACGTAAACCTACGTGTGATCGATCGTAAGTAGAACGAGATCAACGGAACATACGTGACTGTTGTCGATTTTGATCAAAAAAAAGCTTTTATATAACTTGATGTTTTAATATTATTTTTTTCGAACATATTAAATATCAATATATCATTATTGTCAAGAACATTAATAGAATACAAAATGTCTAGTTAAACCTAGGTATAGACGTGTAAAGGTAGGTATTTTAATTTGAATATTAGAAACACACGTCCCACAAGTAAATAAATTCGTCCATCATGTCCGGAGGGAAAGTACTATATAATTAATAGTTTTTAAATGAACTATAACAAATTAAGTACTATGATACATTAACATTAGTTTTACAATGGGCACCTTACAGTTAATTTTTAAAATACATTATTAAAAGGAGTCCCTTTAGGCAAGGGTCCAAAAATACTGGCAGCGTTCCCCCTTTGAATAGCTAGACAAATTCTTTGTCCGAGGTAGCTGCCCGCTCTTCGGTCTCCTGTGATGTCGACTAACCTTTTTGCTATTTCCTTAAAAAGCCTTACAGCGCTAGGACCCCACGGACCAAGGGGTCTCGACACCAAATGGGGCAAAATCATATTCGGAGCCTAGACCCCTGTATTTGCAAGCCTTAGCTTTTCAGCTGCTTCGCAAGCCGCACCAGCTTTGTTGTTGGTTCCATGTAGATGGGAAGGGGCCAGCGTGTCTGAACAGGTTGCATCCCATACTAGCACCCGGCCCATCTTACATGGAATCAAACTCATACCGTCCGGTCTCTTACCATCGTCTCTTGCAATACCAGTCGGCTCAAGTAGACTTGGCACGTTGACGGTAGCAAGGGACCGAGCGTATGATATTGTTAAGTGCGGCATGTCTTGAGAAGCGGCTTGGACTTTTTTTGGCATGACAGTCCGTGATGTCCTAGCTTGTCAACATCACTGCCATAGGGACATTTATGAGGAGCTCAGACTGGGACCCCAAGCCGTGGACAGGTTGCGATTCGGAGCGTGTCAGGCTTAAGAAATGTTCCTGTATTTGATTCCGCTAGAGGGCGTCAGACAGTAAACATTAGCTCCGCACGAAAAAGCTCAAAATATAGCTTTTTCAACATTTCCTTTTGATACAGTGTTATAAAACTATCATCAAGTTTATAATAATCGCAAATCATCGTTATCCGAGACATCCCTTCACGAAAAATTAATTAAATCCAAATATATATATTTTTTCTTTTATGACACTATACTACCAACACTATATGCTTATCTTGTGGCGCCGAGCACCGAGCGCTTTGACCAACGACTCGGGTTCAAATCTCGAGAATACATTATACTAATTTTTACCTTTTTTTTTATTCTAATTTTTTTTTTCTGGGGTTCAGTATTATAATAACAGATTAAAATGTCACAAGACTGCGCTAAGTGTGGTAAGGAAATAGAGAGAAGAGATTTCATAAACTGTAAGGATTGTAAAAAACAATTCCACGTTGATTGCACTAGCATTGGCGAAAAAATGTTTTACCTCATGAAGAAAGAAAATCGTCAAAATTGTCAGTGTGATAGCTGTAGATTCCAAAACACACAAAATGCAGTAAACACGAATATAAATGTCCCTATATATAACTCGTTTGAATTTATTGGAAGGCGAGGAAACCGAAAAAGAAATTAACTTTGATTTTGTGACAGTCCGAGGAAGGAAAAAATCCGCGTCGCATCTTGATTTATCGGCATCGTTCCTGTCAATAGAGAACACACTTTCCTGTGACATAAATGTGAATACTAGTTCACAAAGTTTGCCGGATGACACCATAGAAAATAAACAAAATCTACTAAAATTAAAAAAAGAAATAATGTTATTGAAATCGAAGTTACAAACAGCTAATAACGAAATTAAAAACCTTACTATGACAATCAGACATTTATCAGAGAGGAACTTAGAGCAAGAGCAAACAATTAAGAATTATACTATAAATATAGACGAAATAAATAAAGGTAATGGAGTAAACAACCAACGTATGTCAACCCCAGCTTCCAAAAGTTCCCACACCCAGGAACCAGAAGAAATAGAACAAAATAAGATCAAGTCAATGAGTATTTTTAATTCAAACTCGCATGAACTAAAAATAAAGAATATAAACACAAGTAAATTATGCTTTATTAGCAGCATCGATCAAAATAAAGTAGCTGCAACGGTGAGAAGAAATTTTGGTGAGTTCAACATGTGTCACTACCGTATCCCCGGGGGTGGTTCGCGTCAATTGCTGGGCGGACTTCAAAGTAAATTAAAAGATTTCACATTGAAGAACTACTGTGTTATTTTTTTGGGTGAGGCAGATTTTATTGTCAAAAAATTATAAAAATATCGTAAAATATATAAGAGAAGTTCTTCTTTCCGTACAGCACACGAACGTAATTTTATGTGTACCGACCTTTAAATATTGTTATCAAGCAAACATTTTTAACTATAGAATTGAAATATTTAATAAATTTCTATATCATGATAATGTAAAATTTCAATACTGTTATATTTTAGACTCGAATAAGAATCTTGTATATTCCTACGAAATGTTTTCAGAAATATGTGGAAGAATCAATAACTATGGCTTTAAATCCATACTCTATGATGTAACGCAATTTATGTTAGCAATTGAAAAAGATCTAGTATATAACTTTTTGGAGGGAGAAGAATTTTCTGATTCCACATCACATACGAATCTGCACAAAAGTGATTTAGAAAAGCCTTCCTTTCGTGCCTAATAATAATTTTAGGATAATGTGTCAGAACATACAATGTTTAACAAATAAAATCGAAGAATTGAATTGTTTTTTGTCAGACAATGAAATTGACGTTATAGTAATAGGCGAACACTGGATGTTACCTTGTAATTTTGAGCTTTATACACTGGTAATGGTATGAATTACGTGCTAAGTATATACGCCAAAGGCATGAGCATGGTAAACCAGGGAACTTTTTGACATCCAATATTTTACATTTGAATTTGTTGTAGAGTTTTGTGCTATTGACGTAATTGATTTAAACTTAATAATAATATCTATTTATCGACCGGATCGTGATATAGAGATATTTTTCTCACAGATGCAGAGTTTATTAGAGAATTTGTCTAAATGTTCATTAAATAAAAAAAATATTATTGCAGGTGACATAAATATTGATGTCACAAAAAATACAAACATTGCGCGAAGATTTACTAACCTTTTAGAATCTTATGGGTTGCACTGCCTTATCAGAGAACCCACGCGAGAGACTCGGAGTACCTCATCTTGTATTGATCAGTTTATTGTCACAAAAAATGTATCTATAGAAATGTTCATTCAAAAAAAAACACTTATCAGACCATCATACACTGATTGGGCTCATACCTTTAGTACAGCATAAGAAAGTGAGGACCGTCCCATACAAAATAATTAAAAGATCATATAATATGAAAAATATGGATGCTTTTATGATACATCTAAAGCAAATTGATTGGTCAAAAATTTTGTCTACAAAACAAGATACAAATACTAATTACAATAACTTTGAAACCGAAATAAGGTCCCTATTAGATACATACATTCCTAAAAAGAAAATACTATTAAAACAAAAAATAAGACTTCATGGATAACAAAAGGAATAAAGAAATGTAGTTATCATAAACGAATTCTACGTCACCTAACAGTCTTTTATGAAAATGAAAATCTTAAAGCTTATGCTAAATCATATAATAAAATCTTAAAGAAAATAGTGGCGAATGAAAAAAGGAATGCATATATAAATAGATTAAAAACTTCCAGTAATAAACTTAAAGCAATGTGGTCCATGATTAATGAAAAAATTAAACCAGCTAATAACGTAAGACATGAAAATATAATTTTAAATGAAGGAAACGAAGAAGTGGTTTCTCCGACAATAGTTGCAAATTCATTTCAAAATTATTTCATTGGCGTTAATTCAAAAAACCAAACTAGCTCTTATCACTGTCCAAAGAATTCACTCATGAATTCTGTATTTTTAGGCGATATATCCGAGTCTGATGTGAAAAAAGTCATATTATCTCTAAAACGTAACAACTCTTGCGGCCATGATGAAATTCTGGCTAGACTTCTTGCACACTATGTTGACGAGTTCAAGAATCCAATAACATTCTTGATAAACCAATCTTATAACGAAGGAATTTTTCCGGATAGTTTAAAACTTGCGATTATCAAACCAGTTTTTAAAAAAGGTAATAAACGTAGTATCACTAATTATCTTCCAATCGCCCTTTTATCAGTTATTTCAAAAATATTTGAAAAAATTATATGTAATACAATATATGCTTTTCTTGAAAAATATAATGTTTTCAGTGAAGACCCACATGGTTTTCAAAAGGGTCATTCTACTACATCAGCTGTGTTTGATTTAAATTACGAGATACTCAAAGCTTTGAAAAAAAATAAGTGTGCTATTGCCATTTATATGGACCTGTCCAAGGCGTACGACCGGGTTCTTCATCACGTCTTACTGAAAAAGTTGGAGTCACTAGGAATACGAGGAAAAGCACAAAAGTGGCTTTCTTCTTATTTAGAACATAGAAAGCAATACGTTCAAATAACACACGCAGATGAAAAAACTCGAGAAATAAAGCAAGTCACTTCTCCTATTGGCAATATATCTGGATCTATACCGCAGGGTAGCGTGCTCGGTTGTATGTTATTTATTTCATATATTAATGATCTTCCTGACGTGGTGCCACATAAAGTAGTATTATTTGCAGATGACGCGACCATTTTGGTTACTTGTGATCAAACAAATGTAAACAGTTTGGCAAGCGTTATAAATGACTGCTTAGATAAAGTAGAAGCACATCTAAAGGGGATAGGATTAATACTGAACTTTGAAAAAACTAAACTAATGCAGTTTAGGCCATACCAGAGATCTGAGATATCCTTGACCATATCTAGACAGGGGCGCCAAATCGAGGAAGTCAGATCATTTAAGCAACTTGGAATCACGATGGACTCGACTCTTTCATGGAAGCAGCACGTAGAGACTGTGGTAAAAAAGCTGAATAGTTTTACATACGGACTACGCGAACTACATAAGAGCACAAACGAGGAGTGTGCACTTGCCGCGTACCACAGTCATGCCGCCGCTTGGATTCGATATGGAATCATTTAATGGGGAAACTCAATCGATGTACACGCCGTTTCTATCTTACAGAAACGATGTCTGAGAATAATAACATACACAGCATCAAGAGACTCATGTAGAATGTTATTTGGAAGGTTAAACATACTAACAGTTACTTGCGTCTATATATTTGAGCTATGCCGATTTGTAAGAACTCATAGTAAGTATTTTTGTCGCATCGGTGACATGTTAAAACGTTATGTATCGCGCCGCGGAAACGATCTCGTCTTGCCCACACCGAATCTCACGGTCTTTCAAAATAGCGCCTACTACATGGCAATTAAAGTTTATAATCATTTGCCTAATTCCTTAAAGACCCTCCAGGGTAAAAAGTTTGAGCCTGCACTAAAGAATTTTTTACTATGTAAGACATTTTATACAATTAATGAATATTTTAGTGAAAAGTTTTTAATTTTTGACATTTGCATTATATTTTGAACAATTGAATATTTTTTTTTTAAATATGTTATACAAGATTGAAAATTTATTATCTTGGAACGTTTTATAATTATGACTGTAGATCTACCTATTAAGTATTAAGTTTTAAATTTTGACATTTGGATTATATTTTTGACAATTGAATTAATTTTTAAATGGTTGATTGAAAATTTGTTAATGTTGGAACGTTTTATAATTATGACTGTAGATCTACCTACTTACTTAGTATTAAGTTTAAAATTTTTACATTTGCATTATATTTTGGACAATTGAATTATTTTTTACAATATGTTATACAGGATTTAAAAATTGTAATATTGGAACGTTTCATAATTGTGACTGTAGATTCTATCTATTTAGTTTAGGATTATTGCAATACCTTAACTGGGTTCTTGTTTGGAATGATATATATATTTTTTTGTAACAGCATGTAAACAACAAGAATGCAATAAATGAATATGAATATGAAGTGTACGTTTGAAGCCAGTAGCCGGCCTCATGCGCACCCACGGCCAAAAGCCTAGCACGCGCCGAACCCGTACTACAACTCAAAAGATTATTATAAGTCAATTTGCTATTTATGCCGTCCCAGCTCCTCCGTGAATTTGGAGAAACTGGAAAATTTTAACCTGAGGGAGGGAAAGTGTGTTGGAGTCCATCACCATAAGTTGATTTTGAGTATCAATCCATACTGATTCCTTCCATTCGGTCCAATAGGTTTACCCATTTTGCAGTCAACAGTGTTGTATCATCTACATAGGTGTCGGATATTTGGGATTCTTGTGTTACCTGTGGTGACAGTGACATCACCTTCACAATTTTCAAGCGCTCGAATGATGATGAATATATTCTCCTTATCTGTTAAATAGTATACGGGAGAGAATGCAAGCCTCACGGCCTCACTCAAGAACAGATTATTTCATTATTTTTCAGCGCATTTGAATAAAAGCTTGTTTAAAAAAAGGCTTTTCTCCTTTTAATTTTTTGTGATGGCTTGAGAGCATGTTTGTCTGTTTATGAAGACATACTTGTTATTTTGGTGTGCATAGGTGGGCAACCTGCTGGGTATTTGGGATATAATTTGGCAGAGGAAAAAACTGCGTATCATATAGCCTAATAGCCGCGTCCTCTGTGGCTAGAAAGCTTTATTTTACAAACTATTCGATGCTTATTTATTTTTCATGCAAAACTAAACGAAACTGTACGCGTTATTGGATTGAAAAGTATTTCATAGAATTTGTGGTTTGTTCGGCTGTCCTATAGCAGACTAACTGTGGTTATGGAGCTTAATGTGGCAATAAATTGAACTAGTGCGAATAAACCATTCTGAACTCTACAATATAGTATAGCGCTATCATCTCAAACAGATTTTGACGGATTTTGAAATTTATTGCAAAGACTATAGGAGTCAAAATGAATTAGAAGTCAGTTGCGGTGTGCGTGTGGTTAAAGTACTAAATTATAAACTAGGACAGGCTTGATAGCTGTCCATCCGATTGTGTGGGGAGAATGCTTTCGGCCGATCTCAATGCCAATTTTATTATCCTCAGTAACAGTAAGACTTCCTACTAATATTGTTAAGATTTTGTTTTGCTTAGGATATAACTATCTTTATTACCACTGTCCTAGCAACTGTTTTAATTAAAAATGCTTATTAGTGTTAATGTTACTAATATTTCAACAAAGATGGGTAATTAATAGGGTAAAAGCTTAGTATTTAAGCAAATCATGCGAATTTATTCCTTTAGGAGCATTAATATAGAAGAAAAGATGCTTCGGGTATTTTTCAGCGCACATCAATAAAATACGAATTTGAGATGCGAAACATATAAATGATAGAAAAAATATTTAATAAATTAATAAAAATAAAATCGAATTAGTCCTAACGAGAACCAGATTTAAGCAGCAACCTCGTTCACGTTTTCTTTGGAATTCGATCAAGAGTGAAATACCTACTACCTTATGCCAGGAATAAAGTTCTTTTTATACGGGAATAATGGTACGCCTGAACCAAAATCCATAGATTAATAAATGTCATTATATTTTTAAACAGTTTATTTAACATAATATTTTTAGTTGGTCGGACATGTTTAATTCAGTACTATGACGAGATGGTCCCATATTCATTTGGTGATGTTTTGATGTGATGTGACAAATAATGGAACTCCTTAATTTGCAAACAGTAGGTACGTGCACATATTCTTCTTCCTAGTCATGCACTCTTAACAGAGTGATCGTGATCGATCCATTTACCACCGATGCACCTGCGATGCGTTGCCATGTATGCTATGTATCTCAATTCTCATCGCCTTATTACAAAACGTTGATTAAAGTAAAACCTGGACTAAAACTAATGCTGCCACTTTTGTTTGTAAAAAAGAAGACGGAAACAACATTAGTTTTAAACTAAGACTAACTTTAGTCCGCGTTTTGGAATAAGGCGCTCATGCAAACATTGCATGTTTTGCAGAGCGTTAGCATGGTAATCTAATATATAAAATTCTCGTGTCGCGGTGTTTGTGGTTAAACTCATCCGAAACGGCTTTCCCGATTCTCATGAAATTTTGTGTGCATATTGGGTAGGTCTGAGAATCGGACAACATCTATTTTTCATCCCCCTAAATGTTAAGGGTAATCCACCCCTAAATTTTTTTTTTCAATTATAGATATTTTTTTTATTTTTTTATGATACATCGTACACAAATACATACAACCCTAAATTTTCACCCTTCTACCACCAACCCCTATTTTTTTATGGCGGTACGAAGTTCGCTGGGACAGCTAGTAATATATAATATTACCGTGGCGTTAGTAAACACTTACGCTGGTACACCTACTTATTTAAGTAGTACACCTACTTAAATAAGTAGGTGTACCAGCGTAAGTGTTTACACAAAATATTTCTTTTTTATTATAATTAATTTCTATATATTTGTATAGAATCTATAGTTATTCAAAGAAGTATGCAAGAGAAGAAGCCTGGTTATATACTTTTTTTATTTGAAGTGGCTTTTGTTGTAATAAACAGTAGTGCTCGAGTTAGTTGGTGACACTGAATATCTGTAGCGTGGAGAATGACCGCTCAAATCAGGTTAGCTCAGAGGTTGGCCTTCGTTGAGCGCCACGAGACGATGCTATGCGTGAGCGCAGATTGAGCGTACCAAAAAGCCATTAACAACATAATTTAATAAAAATATTTATCTTTTAAGTTTTCGGTTACGTGAAATAATACTTATTTTACCACAAGCATTTAATTTACCCTTCTTGAACTTTACGCAAGAACAGAAAGGCTACCATGTAAGTCATGACCTTCCTTCATTGTAAGTTTTAATTTCAACGGTCGTTGGATTATATTCATAATTTTATCGTAATTGTACTAATGGTTTAGCCATATTAAAACTTACTAAATTACAGATATTTGCATTTGATAATGTTCATGTACATTTTTCCATTCTAAAGCCCAAAATAAGGGAATGGCGGGTATGAGACAAGAAATGTCATTTCATTCGTAAGTACAGTTTTAAAGATATTAATGTAAAAAATTTAGTAAATACTTATTTTGACAGTTGTTGACACCGTTGACACATAGAAGATTAAGTGCGAGATGTAATCTGCTTTATGAATGAGAGTGAAAGAGACTACTTTAGTGCAGTCTATTGGTGGCTGTTGCCAACGGAAGTTGGGGCGGGGGCTACTCGTGATAAAATGTCATGAATGCAATAATGTTGGCGTATAACCTGTCTATTTATTATACGTAATTGATAATAACAAATAAAACAATTATCAAAAACTTTGTACAGCTTATTTTGGTTAAAAGTACTCTTGGTCTAATAAATAAGTTGTTACATTTCTATTTGGTTTGTTTCAACGACGCCGACATTTCGCATCAACCTGTTACCTATTATAACTTTCGCCTTCCAATGACCCGGTGGCCTTGTGGACGCGGTTAAGTATATTTTTTTAACAATGCTCTAAGTATCTATACTTAGTGCGGAGCCTTTCACACTTTCGGCTCCACGATTTATTCACTCTTGATTAACTTTGCTCACTAATTAAGTAAGTAGGTAACAAGAAAAAGTATGTTTCTTTATTTTAATCACTTGTTGCGGCTGTTTGATAGTGTGGTAGTGATAAGCAACTTACGCATGAGTCAGCTGATGACCGAATGATTTAGGTGTTGAGATATAATGATTGCAGAAATGAATGCTTATTTACAAAAAAATAGATGAAAAAGATACTCCTATGGTCCGTACTCACATAAGGTATAGCTCGATAGATTTACTATAAATCGAGTAAAAATGAACGTGTGGACCGCAATCTCACAATTCGTCTCGTTCGTAGGACGTGACGCTTTGTTTTTTACTTGCTTTAGGAAAACTAGCGAGTAATATCGCATATAAGTACGGACCATTATATGAAATTAACATAATATGCTTTATTCTTCAAATAGCCAGTAATAGATAAACCAGTAGAACATGAATCCGTTTCAAACTAAATATAGGACGGTATCACATGGCTACCTTATGGGATGGGAAATGTAAGTTTTCCCTTTAAAATTGACAGTAGCCGTAAACCGATCGCCGCCGAGTGACCGAGATAGTGCGTAACGGTAGCCGATTGTTCTAAACACAAAAACCTATACTGGGAGACGTGCTGTGCGTGCCCCACTAACGAGCAAACGCCGCAAGCGCAGCGAAGACAGCGGAAAGCAGAATTCGATTATGTTTTTTTTTAACAAGACGCAGTTAATTACCTTATTTCACCTGATGTTAATAGTGGAGTCAGGAGTATAGCTGATGTGACTGGCGTCGAAAATATAGTAGAACATTGGGCACTTCAAACATCCTCTCCTTACTACCCTGAGCCGATGAGATCAGTAGATATAAAGTATACAAGTTATAGCGCGTGCGCAAAGCGTATACAGGATAGGTGCAGCACATGTGCGGGGTGAGCGCGGGGTTGGCGCGAGGCGGGTTAGGCGCGGGCACGGAGCGGGCGCATGGCGTGTGCGGGTGGACTTCGATGATGGGAATTTGAGACTTATTGATGTGTCATTAGACTCATATTATATACATCAATTTCAAAGCGTGTTAGACGCGGGTGCTGACACGCGTGGCGTGCGCTTAGCGGGCGCGTGTCGTCTAAACGTGCTCTTACCATGTGGAGGTGGAGCCCTGATATGCAAAAGCATTGGAACACTACCAAAAAGTAAATCTACTGTGGTAGCCTGTAAGGAACTGTTTTTTCGCTTTGCCTTGCAGCTGTTAAAGGGTATCTTCTGTCTCCTTCTTCCCTATGAGACGGATCTTCATCACTCGTTTGTTTCTTACTGCTTACACTGTCCCATAGAGCAAGGGCCATCCACCAGGGACAATGCAGATTGGTAGGTGATAAAGACAACAGATAAACTGATTTGCCAAAATCAACTGCTCAACTTGCCTGCCTCTTTTTCGAGAGCTCTTGCTTACAATGCTTGGTCACCCATCCAATGACTGTTTATCGTAGAAGTTGTTTAATTTCTGTAATTGCAATACGTACGTGCTAATACTGGGCTGTTGAGCTTTCTCCTCTTAAATATTCCTTATGTTTTTACACACACTGCAAATTACAAAAAAACTACTTTTCAACGGGTTTGAAATGCGTTTTTAATACGTTCTCAAGAGTACGATTTTTAATTACTATTGACTGCGAAAGTCTGTGTATTCCTTCATTCCTTTATTCCGGCATAAAAAACCACTAGGTCTCATAAGCCTCCAAACTCGCTACAACTCATCGCCGGTGACATTTGCTTTGGTCAAGAATGTAGGTGCGCGAATACCGGCACGTGAAGATAGTAAGTCGCGCGGAGCGTTACAAAAACCCAAGTTTGCGCAGCTCTGCATAAGGGCCGGGCCGCCCTACTTAAATTATTCAGTTCTTACAGCGTTATTAAAATAGTTTAAAACCAAATAGGTAAGCTAGTCACGAAATAAGTTTAGGGGCTGACTCAATTATTGCTTGAGTTAAAGAATTGTAAAGATGAGGATTTCCCATTTTTCGATAGCAAACGGAATTACAGCAAACAAGTGGTATTAAAAACGTTAACTTAGTTAAAAAGTTGACATACATAAGATTCTAATGTGTAGGTATTGACAATTTCTGAGATTTGCCCACAGTATCTGTGGTTTTGTCGGTTGCACTTTGCTTTATTTTGTAGTAGGTACTGTTGAAAGTTGCCATTCTATGAAATTATAACAAAATCAAACATTTACTTGGTGATAAGCGATTTAGGTTTTTTTCAGCGAATTTTATTTTCGATATAACAAACATTTTCTTTGGCTATTGCTTATTTTTAGGCATATCGTTGCTATAAATCCTACTAATATTACAAATGTGAAGTTTGAATGTTTGTATTTTTGCTTGTTTGTTACTCAATCACGCAAACACGGCTGAACGGATTACTCACGCGCATTTTAACTGTAATTATCTCTTGAAACTATTAGCATAAAGAGCTTCATATTATATCATACACTTATCATTTACAGGTCAAAGCAAAACAATATGTAATAATAGCAGGTCGTTATGTTATCAGCTTATTATCATCAACGTGGGAATATTTAACAATAAGGTTGGTTTCGCCATTGCACATGTTATCCTTGTAACTTCTCATGGATCAGTGTATTTAAGGTGGATTGTTAAAAATATTGACCTTAATATAAAATACATATAAGTAATTGAACTCCTCCGCTCCAGTTAAAACCGAAATGCTTTCGTAGAGGTCACATTTATATAAATATTTCTTTTTATCTAATTAAGGTAATTAACTATATATATTAAAAAACATAACATGTCACTATTTACTTTGGTTGGTTGAGTATAGTGCAGGCTGTACTTGGGAAACCATAGTAATAGAAAATTACCAGATTCGTTTTCAACCGACTTCAAGAAGGAGGAGATTCTCAATTCGACTGTATGTGTTTTTGTATACGTTTATTAAGCGATCTCTCCTTCAATAAGGACCGATTATTAAAAATTCTTTTTGTAATTGCAAGGTTACTCCCGAGGTGGTCCCATATAAAAATTCGTAGATCTGAGTTACCACTTACTGGTTGGATCAGGGTTGCCAGATCAAGAAGTTAAAGTATCTGGATAACATTTTAACATGTCGAGATTTTGGGATTGTCGGGAGAATCCCCCCACCCTTAATCTTCTACTTAAGCTAGACGCGGAAAGGGTACAGGGTAAACGAATAGTGTATCTTGATGTTCGTTTGACGGGAGATTTTGTTATTTGTCGGAAGTCAGGATAAAATGACGGGGGAAACCATACCCTAGCTTGGGCACCGATTTATTTTAATTTATGTACTTTAGATATGAGTAAAGAATATGTTTTACCTATATTTTACTTGGTAGTCTATATTCAAACCACGATCTACAGTAGAAGAGGTGTCCCTGGCCTTTCTATAAGTTACCTGTAACAAGAAAAAAATAAAATGTCAAACATAGTCACAAAATTGTTTTTTCAACAATTCTATATTTTAACGAAAATAAAACAGTAAAATAAAACAATCAAATGAAGTTTAAATTAAATCTGAAAAGAATTAAAACAAACAAGTCGGGACTCATCAGATATTCTAGATTAGATCATTTTTTAGGGTTCCTACCAAAGTGTTAAAACAAATAACTTTTTTTTTATATATAGTAACACTGATTCATCAAAGGGCAAAAATGTAACTTTAAAATATTCTAAAGTAGCTGTTTATAATAAATCTCATTCTTTACTAACAAAACAACAAGAGATACCTAATAATAGTACACAGAAACAGAATATTTTATATTTTATTACACTATTATTTGCTAAATTTTACTAAACTAAATAGTCAAATTGACATTGGCGTTTTGACATTTATCTATGGGATTAAGTTAGTTGTAGTTGAATTGAGTTTTAACAAAACTATATTAAATATTTATCGTACATTGATATTATTTCTATACTTTTGTTACTGTTACGTTCCAAACCCGCCTGCAACTTTTCACTGTGACGATTCAATATTGATATAAAATATATAGGAACTTATGCCTTATTTGACGCTTTCGTTAGCACACTTGCCAGATTATGAATTATAGATAAAATATTTTAAAATACATAAACAACTTGAGCATAAAATGCCGGGTGACTTTGCGCGTTTATAGTTAAGCAAAGAAAATTATTGTAGTAAGCTATACCAACATATACCTGTAAACAGTAAAGCTTGTTTTTTTAGAATAATTTTCATCAGCCCATTAATTTCCCCACTGCTGGGACACAGGCCTACCCTATGAATGGAATAGGGAGATACAATTTGTCGAATAATTTAGTGATTTATCCTGCTTGAGAAGTTGAAAGTTGTACCTTTTGCTCAAGCTCTTTCTAAGATATCATACGTTTAACTCTGAAATCGTGAGGTTAATATAAAATTTTCACGTCCAACTCCACGCAAAAACGTCAATTTAATTTGATACTTCATTTAATCGATTGTTGTCATATTCATAATGATTAATAGTAATTAATAACTTCATTGTCACTTTATTGGTTATATTTGAAGTTTCGGAATGTTTAAATGCTCACTACCACTTTACCGACTACGATAAAATCTTTAATAAATAATATTGCTGAAATGATGAATTCCATTATCTCGCAAGCTCAGACCAAGAAAAAAATCACAATTAACAATTAAGCACTAAGTCTCTCTTCTTCCGTCCCTGTTCCCGTTATCTGGAGTCGGGTCTCCTCACTTTACGGCGCCAGGTTGATCTGTCCTGGGTTGTCGGTTTTGGCAATAGGGCTTTCTTAAGGTCTTTTTCAATGTTTGACCACCAGGTCGATGGCGGGCGGCCTCTACCTCTCTTTTGTTATGGCAAGCTTAATGCGATTTTCACTACATGGTCTTCGTCCCGTCTCATAATGTGACCATACCATCTAAGGCGATTTTCCGTCATTTTGTCTGTGATTGGTGCGACTTTTAAACTCTCCCGTACGTATTCATTCCGAACTCTGTCCATCCTGGTCACAACAATTAAGCACAAAGTAGACATTCTAATTGCACTTGTTTCTCTAGATATAAATAAGTATGTATATTTCAAATATTTATTTAAGATCCAGCAGGTAGGAAAATAAGTTCGGTAGGGTTTCATAATTCCGATTATTTTAACCCACGTGTCAAACTTTTGTCGGCCACAAAGTGAGACCTATGAAAGTTTGTAAAAAATGTGGTATTCTAAATACTACCAATTTTTCAACTTTAAGGTCAGCAATATATAAACATAAATATATTTTCTTAAAAAAATAAGTATTTAATTAATTTTGGAGCTTTTATGTCAAACTGAAATAAGTTAATAAGTAAAAACCAATCGTCCCTTTAACCACAGACCGCCACTTTTGTACGTCGTATTCCTTAGAAATTATTGTCCGAACATACCGCTATTGATTTTGACAACACGTGTCGCAAATCGGCGATAGAGATGCAAATCTTTTTTTTTTCATAGAAAATCCATAGAAAACAATAAACGTGTTTTTTCTGGAACAATGCTTTTTTACCGAGTAGAGAATTCAAAAATTTTAAGTAAGTTTCCATTAAAGATAAACCGCTTTTTAGATTTTTAATTTTTTAAAGCAATGCCTGTGTGTAATCAGTCATACTCACATGTTATGACTGATTGTGAGTAATAATTGTGAGTATGATATGAATAAATAACACTAAAAAAACAAATGAAAAAACAGCGGCCCTAAGCTTCAAAATGGTTAAAAAACAAAAATATTTTTTTCATTTTATATTATTAATCGTAAATAAATTTTGCTTGTAACTGCGTGAGAACGTCTAAACGTACCAATCGTAAATGTGTGTGACAGAAATGACCCTTTGTTCTGAGCAGCATCTCTGCTTATGTGCGCGCCGGTTACGTACTGTGTATCTCGCATTATGTACTGTAAGGCCGTCGTGCTGTCGGCCATATGTCCCCACATGTCGCCAAAGATCGCCTATTGATTTATTAACCACTCGCTAGGTCAGTTTTTATGGCAGGAAGGGCCGAAGATGGGCCATAAATATCATTCATCCGAGAGATACAAAATTTTTGTTTCAGTTGAGAGCAATAAATTTAGTTAAACTTATTCTAACAAGCGTGGACATAGAGAATGGACTGAGTAGCACTCTTTCCCTCGAAAGACAAAAAGGGATGGTGTGGCCCATAGATATACAATACAAAAAAGCCTACACGATTGCCTGTCTTACTCTCACTTATCTGCACAGTTCTTTTTTAAATAAAACTTTTATTACATTCACTATATTTTTTTGTTCATCTTTAGCATATTGCATTACATTTTTAATTGGAACTTAAAAAATGAGACCTGATTAACAATAATTGGTGGTTTAGTGGTAGAAAGCTCCCCTACCACGCGAGCGGCCCGGGTTCGAGTCGTAGCCGAGGAAGGATTTTTTTATATTCCAGTTTTTGTAGGCCAGGTTAACATCAACTAAGTATGAACAGTTTGAAACGATGTAAAACACTTTAAAAGTTTCACTTGTATCACAAAACCAGACCAACTATATTATATTTAAATAATAATAACCAATAATAAATAATAACGCTGGAAAACCCTTATATGTAGTGACTTAAGTAGTTTTACAAACTTTTTGCAGTTAAGTACGGATAACCTTGAGAAATAAAAAATCGCCACTGCATCAATGAAAATGAATATTCAAAGGTGATTAAGGCGCTCCTCCATGCTTTACCCACCCCACCGGATGTAATGTCTAGTGCACATTATCACAAAATAACGTGGAGCGTTGTAGGTATTTTTTTGTTTTGTTTTGTCGGTTCACTAGTACCTCATGAGGACTGAAAATTCGTTTTCACAATAATTTCTCATATAGGTAAATCGAGATTTAAAGATATTTTGTTTTGTATTTCTTTCTGTCTTTTACTCCTTGACTACCCTTCTAAGTTAAAAAAGTATTAATGTGCCAAAAATCCCTTGAGTGCCATTCATCATTCCATGAATTTAGCTCTGTACTAATTAGCAACAACAATTACATATAACCATTTAAGTAGAAATTATCTCGAGTGACCTCGAGTACCAGGTTATTATGACTGTATTGTAAGACAACAATATATGACCCATTAATTAATAAAAAAGTATAAACAAAACGACATTTAATACAATACTCGTGATATTAAAGTGTTTTCTCACGGAGCCACGGCCAGTCCTTTCACTGCTTGTGTCGAAAATGCATTTCGCCATAGGTACAAACAATCGCCTCAATATACTTAGTATTTGTGGTTGCTATTGGTACAGTTTCGTCGATATACAATAAAGGATTACAAACACAATATAACAGAGAAGACAATAGGTCAGTTTCAATGATACGATTATTATTTTTTATCAAATCTTTACATACTTGAAAAATTGGTTAACGTATGTCCTTTACTTTAGGAAAACATAAAGCTAGATTGATGTTTGTTTGTGTTTTATTATTTGCAGTTGAATCGCTGAAATAATCAAGTAAATGTTAGGCTCAACTCACACTGGCGCAAGTAAAAACGACAGTCGCGACGCGTCATGTTTTCACCTATTTTGCCTGTAGCAAATTTATTTATATTTCGCCATTATTAAGGTACAAGGCGTAAATCATGACGCCTCGCGTCACTAAGACTCTACGCTAGTGTGAGTTGAGCCTTATTCTGTTTTGCTTATAAATAAAATACCTACGTACTATTATTTTTAGTCATTCCCTCACATTCCAGCAGGGAAGCGGGAAGTATTTCATTTACTAATAAACAACAAATGTCGTTTCGAATGGCAAAGAACAAAGCTGGGTCAACTGAGCAACTTCTTAACAATAGCAGGCGGCTTAGAGTACAAAAAAATATCGCACATGTGACGACCAAATCACAAACGTGCGACAATCTGGTCCACAAACAACTGTAAGGGATTTTCTAGGAATACTTCAAGGTACATTATTTGATGGGCGATGGGTAATGTTAATGGTCGCTTTGTAATGTTACACAAGGCATTTCGCTGTAGGTAAAACTTTGTGTGTCTATCCTAAATAAAATAAATACAAATACATATAAAATAAAAAACTACTGTAGATAAAGAGATACTTTTCATAAAAAGTGAGTAAAATACGTTTTGAATATCTTTAAAAAAAATATAATAATATTAGGTATTACTTCATACAGTCTAGAAAATATTTTATTCTTTATATTTACATTCTTCATCTTAAATAATGAATATAATAAAAACGGCTACATTTTACTACCTAGGATAAAAACAAAATATAATTTCATGATCTTTGGGTAGGTATCTATCGATTTTAATTCTCTTTTTTGAAAATTACTTGTCTGGTTGGTAAACTAAATTTATTTACGAAAGTAAAAGATAATATGCTGAAGATGGTTTCGAAAATATCATAAATACACGCTTAAAGACGTTTATTATTTAAAATTATAACTATTGGACTTCCTACGTTATGTGCGACGAAAGTCACCAAACACAGTGAATGATTACGTTTTTAGACTGATATTGCTTTGAAATAGGCAATAGTAAAGAAACATGGATTTCAAGGCAATAAAAAATTATGTCATTTACAGTAAGTACTATGTCGACCTTGTCAACAAATTATGTAGTTCTTTATCAAACATTGAAAGACGTTTCATTATTCCAGCGTTATTAAATTTCGTTAAAAGGATTTTTTTGTGGAAATGTGTGTTCTCTTTTCTTCTTTGCCTATTTCTTCTTTTTTTATCGGTTAACTTCTATTCGCATCCTTTCTCCTTTGATTTTCTGTTGAATGATTTTCATAAAGAAAGTATGAAATATAATTATAAATAAATAATAATAATAAATATTTCCAACACTCACACCAATTAGCCTAGCCACAAAGTAAGCGCTGTAAGGCTTGTGTAATGGGATACTAGGGTAACGGATAGAATACATATACAGTACATTTATATAATAAGTATATTTATATAGAAATACATATTAAATTATTATCCATGACTGGAGTACAAGTGCTCGTATTCACACAGACATCTGCCCCTACCGGGATTTGAACCCGGGACCTCTCGAGTCGGCGACACCATGAAACCCGGCGTATCTCTTCAAGTAATCCCTTTTTCATAAGCTCTAGCATCATAATCTGGTCAGTAGGATGGGCGGGTATCTGATTGTACAGATGTTAAAATCTGGAGACTGTCTTAATAGTTCGATCATGTTCTACTCATAAAATTGTGGTGAGTGTTGTGATATAAGAGAAAATTATATGAATTTTATAAGAAGAAATATTGGGTAAATTATATGAATTTGCCTTACGTACACAGTACCTTGAGATTTCCGTAACAACTAATTTGAGATTTCGGATCCATTATGTTTAAGCTAGGCGAGGGTTTTGTAATACGGAACACATAACTTGACTGATGTTTATGCCTTTTAAGTATTAAATAATTGGCCTTAAAATGCTAAGCTGCTAACTGATTAGAGTTTCAAAGGAAACAATAAATCTTAATTTGGCTCATCGTTATAATATCTTCGCACAAGGAGCCCATCCCGGTTTTACACGAGTGTATTAAATACTATGGAAACATTATTATATTAGTAGTATTTTTTAATCAATCCTTTTGCCTTTTTAAATGATCTCCCATGCAAATTTTGACACGAAATTTTGTATTTTTCTAATTGTAGTTGTAAAATTTTATGTAACAGCCTTAGTACATCTATTAAGCAAAGTTTATGCAAAATTTGCAGGCAATAGGTGCAAGGAATAAGATTTTACGAACAAAGGTTTTTTGCAAATTACACGCTTAAGACGCTGAATTTCAAAAATCCGATTTATTACTTGTCTAGGCAATAATATGAACCTAATGCTCATTTCGGTCTTGACTCAGTCAGTCTGTCAGTGTATCCTTTTCTCTCTTTATATAATAGTATAGATAAGTCAAGCTCATGTGAGCAGTACGGAAGATGTTCTCTATTCGTATAATAATTACAATTAATCATTTAAACATATTAATCTTATTTTCATTATTTCTGTATTCACAGTATTTTTCATTAATTAGTAATGTATGAATAATAGCTCTTTAATGTGTACTTACTTATATGTACTTACTTTGTTCTGTCTTACTTAATATTGATAATGAAACATCCTTACAACAATGTTACTGTCTTCCTTTTATCGAAGATAAATAAATAATAAGCACTTTTTGAAACATTAAAGTTAATCAATTTATTCAACATAATTGTGCAGTTTTGTACCTTTTCACGGTAATAATCCCTATAAAACTTTCACAAGATTATTCCTAAAGATTCTAATGTTAATATTTGCCAAATTATTATAAGAAAAGAGATTTTATTTAATACGAATTCTTAATATTCACTATAGCTTTTGAGAGTGCGTTGCCAAGTAGGTACCCTGAAGCGAGCAAGGTACTGATTTTAGAGCGGAATTCAATTTCCTGTTTAGAGATTTTCTAGTCAATCGCTTGTAAAGCGCAAGATGTGAATTCAAGATCGCGCTAGTTGCTTCGCAGGAAATATTCCGCTTCCGAATGAGCTACAAACAACCATGCTATTCTATAAACAATTTCGACGTTGAACCCGACGATGAAAGGACCTAAAATCGACGTTGTGCGACATACTTATACACTTTTTACCTCATCGTTAATCTTTCGGGCTGTTGTTGCGTAATTGTAATCGTAATGCCTAGCTTCATATTTATTCGTGTTGTGCGTTAATAAATTTGATAGCAGTATATTCTAATCTTGCTCTATATATAGCAATACGTAAAGCTGTATCTGGATGCCTGTTGCCTCTTCACGCTTAAACCGTTGAACTGATTTAAATGAAATTTGGTATAATTAGTTTGAGTTCCAGGAAAGGACGAAAGGATAGCTTTTGTCCCAGAAATAATCTTAAAGGGTTTGAAAAGGGATATGGAAAATATGAATAGCCATGTGTTAATTAATTACTGAAAAAGTCTTGGAAGTTCTTCATCGTATTATTTCATCGTTGTATGCTAGGATGTTTAGGAGATCGAATACAACGTTTGCGATAGTGAGGTGAACCGAATAGACGCGCGAGCAAAGTGTCTTGTAAAATTTGATCGTGATTTTATCACAGAATTTGCAACTACGTTTTTTGTGCACTTTAGTAGATTTGAAATTTTCTCCGGCAATTTTTTTCTTATTATTTTTTAGTAATCCTGTTATTTTATGCAAAAATGGACACTATTACTGGTTTTAATTTACATAAATGAATAATATTGAATGATTTTAAAATTCTGTGCACACTTAAGTAGAATTCCCAAGTATCCCACATGATCACAAGATACTGAAACTAACATTGGACTGTATAACAAAGTTAAGTAGTGATTAAAAGACATTACATAAATATATCTTAATTTTACGGTTTAACGTTTTAATAGAAAAAGTTATTTATTGCATCGTAATTATTGTGCAATGTCATTTCTTCAACTATAAGAGTTGTTACATTTCGCCCACCTTACCGGACTTTGATAGGATCCAGTCCACCTTACAGTCCCACACATTCACCGATTTGTTGTGACGACATTTTCCTGGTTAATTGGAACGAATGACAAAATGATTAAACAGTTAAAAGAAAATGAATAAGCATGCAGGCGTAATACATGTAATAAAAGAAAAAGAAAATCGGTTTCCATACAATTTTAAGTACACGCGGAGTCTAATTTAATCTAGGCTTGTGGCGGCAAATATGCATTATGGCATCATGGTAAACTACTTTCGCGCTATCTTGCTGACCCCATCATTTACCCCGTGGTGTCGTGCCATCTTTTCGACGACAGAAACACAAGAACACCAAAACTTAAGTTAGTTCATTTGGCAGACCTGTTCCAGGTCTTGCTTGTTACAAGTTTGCCTAATAGCAAGCAATCATTGGGAATTCGCTTTTTCGAGTACCTTTATATTTCATTAAACAAGTAGTTTGTTTATTGTGTTTTTATGTTTAAGCATTTAACTGCCTAGATGTTTAAATCTAAAGAAAATTTTACTAGAAAAAAATCCGCGCGGCCCAGGCAGCAGACAGGACTCGAACCTGCACCCTCTGCTATCCGCGGATGCACTGACCAATTATGAACGTGTCGAATTTGTTTGAAGTAGTTTGCGATGAAACGTGAAAAACAGAATACTTAAATTTCACAATATCACTTTTTTTCAAAAGGTGATTGGTATTCATTAATCTTTACTTATGATATGTTGAGATGTATTGTTGATTTGGTGTAAACATGTTATGTGCATGTACAACGTTTTTTTGTTGTTTAGTATGTTAATTCTATACTTGATAAAGTAGAACAGCTTTGTAGTCCAAATTCGTCGAATGTTAAAGCGTTTTTCGAACGGCACATTCCCATTTAACATTCGCTAAAAGTCAAGGCATCTAACTAGGTGCAACGTACGAACCTACTTGTCAGTTTAGACACCCACGCGTTACTCTTTCAGCACGATTGACAAAGATAATTTTCATGTTCCGACGAGGATCCCTTCGATTCTCATTTTATAGTGTACTAGTTAAGTTTTTTGTCTTTTTAACGCTTTTATTTGCCACAACATGCATAGAGGAATTAGAATATTTTCATTGTTGTTGGAGCTTAATTCCGATTATAGTGTACCGATTTGATGATTTTTTGTGCAAATTAGTTTTCATTCGAGGTCGTCCACGGTGATTTTCTGATACTTGTATTAAAAAATATTAAATTGACTGAATATGAATATCACCGGTTTCAGTTCATGTTTCAATAACAGCAGTGCTATTCGGTAAAATTTTCACAGAATAGCACTGCACACATATAATTAATGCCCTAAGCGGTCAAAGATACTGAGGCCCTGCGCTCATGAGTAAAAGCTCGATAGAGACAATTAATTTTTTGACGTTGTCTTTTGTTTTAACTAACCGCACTTTTCATTTAATAGCTTTGAATAAAATCTTAATATTTTGATGGACAACCTCAATTGACCTCTGTGGATGAAGGTATTGCCAGCTGATTTGGCACCGACGGCGTCGTTGCCGTTTCTGAGCTTAACTTCCGGTTATGCTAATGTAAAAACAAATCATAACTTTCGATATTTACGATGACTACCTACTATCACTGTCAGTGATGTCCATAAAACAAATTGAATGTTTAAAATTAATCCCTACTCTGTGTGGGCAATGTCTTAAGTTCATACTTTAAACATTGTATTACCTATAGGCCAATCGAAGCCCAATAATAAAAATAGGTTGGGAATAAATAAATCAAGAACTAGAACTTAATTTAAAATCACATACCAAAAAGTCATAGCAGAATCAAATTCGAACCAGCGAAGTTTTTATCAGCATTCACGCCGTATCACAAACATAACAATTATTATTAAATAATAGAGACCTCATGGAACTTCAACGTGCGCGTGGGCACCAGGTATTCATCATCGGCATAGACAAAAAGAGCCGGTAGTCATAGACTCCGCGGTTGATCTACAATAAAATAGTCTATTATGTTACGAGATCTGTTGTGTAAGGGGTCTTGTCACGCCTTGCTAGTTTTAGGACAAAATGTTTGGAGGTTGTTCTGATTTGGATACTGATAAATCGAAATCGTGTCTTGCTTCAAGGCTTTCGTACGAGAATAGCGGGCGCTTTGAATTGTTTTAGCCGTAGATGTAGGCACAAACATAGAATGTAATACTTAATTGTTTATGGCTATTGCGTGTTTTGGGTATTCATGCAATTACAATACCTACAATTGCATTCTGTCGTGTAGCGACAAAATAAAACTAAATAGAAAAAAAAATAAAGGAAAAATCAAAAGAACAGTATAGGATATATATATTTACAAGATAAAGTATTTACAGATTAACAATTAAAAAAAAAGTTATGGTGTGTGTGTTAAGTGTGGGGTGTAAAGTGAAAGTGGTGAAGTGGGCGTGGGTCGTCGGCGATCTTCTTCGTTGAGAATAGAGGGTCTGGTGGACGTGCTGCTGGCAGACGGGCGGCACTCCTAGGAGGCAGAAGCGCTCCTGTTCAGCCGTCTCAGGTCTTGGCCTGCCCTGGTGGTGGCTGGCGGCGCTGCTGGTAGGTTGGCCGGCGAATATCGGCCAGTGGCAGGAGTTGATGGAACGGCAGGAGTCGGTAGAAGGCGGGCTGAAGCAGTTAGAGGCTGGCCGAAGAAGCTGGAGTCCAGGCGGCAGTCCCACCGATGAGGTTGCGAGTACGTGAAGATGACGAGAAGAGTAGTAGAGTTAAGTAGTTGTTTAGAGAGCCAATAGATGCTATATAGCTTTGATGTCTTTCTTGAGTCCCGGGGCAGTCGGCCCCGGGACAAGGCCTTTTATTAATTTAGAGCTCGGTAGCGAGCTATCAAAAGTTGAGTAGGCAACTTTTGCCGTAGAAATGAATGAATGATCAAAATTTAAATTTAGACACGGTTCGAATCGAGCCAAAAAGAATCAAAGTAGGTGGTCTGTGGAGGTTGAATAGTCATAGACGTAGTTGAAGAGAGTATCCGTGTCATGGGTAGCCATGGCAACGGATAAAAAACATTAAGTGTCACAAATGTCAATAAAATAAATAAAATAAAAATAGATAAAATCGGAGCAAAATTAATGAAAACAAATAAATAACAGAATAAAGAGAAATGCCGATAAGTGTCCAGCACTCTGGAATAGTGATTTTCAGTACAGATGGAATTATTATACGTATTTACAAAACGATGAATAGTGTGTGATATTTTTGAAATTATGTGTTTCCAGGAATACGTAATAAAATATGTTGATGCCTGATGAATATCTATGATGTTATATGATAAAATGTGCGAAATTGAACCTAAGATAGTCAAAACCATGGGAGGATTCCTGAGGTACGTTACAATTCAAATATATAAGAGAAGAACTTTAAAATAAATATAATATGTACCTACCTAATACACATTTTCGAATTCATTGAATGTATGTGGTTTTATTGGTCCGTGACATAATATGCGGTCGGTATTGATTGACGTTATGAGTTATGAGTTTAACTACCCACTTGGTTATTTATAGGAGAGCCAATCCATTGTTTATCAGTCAACAGCACATAAAATGACTCAACAAAAACAATAAGGACAAAAGTCGTGGTTGTTAGGGCTGTATTCAACATATACATACATATAATTTACATTACGACTGCCATCTAATGATGGAGAAGTCGGAACTATCGTTTTATTAGAATGGGCTCTGTTTGATTCCATGTAGCATTAAAACAGTAACGCTGTAAAGGACATCTGCGACTAAACAGCATGCTAATCAAACATTAAAAATATTTAAGAAATATATAAACAGAATCTTTGCTAGCGATTTGTCTAAATACTTGCCTAATTGTTGGTGAGTTTACTTTTCAGAAATAAATACGAAAAAAACTTTAGACAGACAAGTGTCATAAAGTATTTTGTTTACAGATTGTTATTATTTTATGGTGCTCCCTCACCGAGAACATTTGTCTGTAATGTAACGTTATAGAATCGAGCACTACAGTGCGCAACTTATCATGATATAATCTGTAATATCGTAACTGCGAACATCAAATTACTTTTCGGCAGTATCGTTTCGCGGACAAAAATATCTAATTTATATAGTACTGGCGAATGCTCGTCAGTTAAGGAAGCAATATTGTAATGTAATGCTCAAGACCGAATCTAAAATATTACATTACAGGCGAATGTACTTTAGTCAGGGAGGCAGAATTGTAAAGTAATCAAAATCTAATCTAAAATGTTCCATTACAGGCAAATGCTCCTGGTGAAAAGAATCATTGGAGAATTTAATCAAAATTGACCGTCATAGTCATTGTCATGTCCTTTTATTTTATTAACTCTCGTTGTCGTATTTCTCAGCTATCGCAAAGAAAGCGGCAACATTAAAATTAATAGTAATAAATAACTGCTGAACCAATTTGACCAAGTGATAGAGACGCCGTAATAGATGTGTTACTATAAAAATACCCGGCCGGGAGTCTAATCTGTTTTCCCAGAGAGGATGACACTATAAAAAGTAGTTTGAAAACCACTGAACAATGGAGGTCATCGCCAATGGTCATACACGTTCACCAAATATTATTTCTTGCGTCGTTATAATTCAATAATCCTACACGACAGTCACATATTATTTTTTCAAAACTGATTTTGTAATTGATCGACACTCTGAATGAGAATAGAATCGTGACGTCATCGTTAGTGCTGTGATGTCACAGCACGCATAGTGTCAAACAAAAGCGGTCATGCGGCCTTTACAATATTTTAATGCGAGCGAAAGTATTTACGTTATTGCGGTTACGGTTACGATACGAAGTGGTTACGAAATAAACTAGGTCCCATTACTTCTTCCTAGTCGCTATCTTCATTGCTGATGGTCGAGTCCAACTTGAACCCGATGCATAGTGCATCGGGTTATGTGCTTCTCCACGTATTCCTGTCCTCGGCAGTCTTTATAGGTTTCGTTATTGATAGGCCAGTGAGCGACTTTACTGCGTCTGACCAGCGGGTAGGTGGGCGACCGCGTGATCTTCTACCGTCGACCTGACCAAGTACCAGCAGCTTCTCTAGGCTGCCAGGGTATCTGTGAGCGATGCGTCTGAAATATTTATTTATGCGCTGGTAACAGTTAGTGGACAACCTTATGGTGATGCCGAGTTCCTCAAGTATGGATACGCTGGTCCGGCGTGCAGTCCATAGAATTCTTAACATCCGCCTCCAACACCACTTCTCAAAAGCGTCGATCGCTATTCTTTCGCTCTGTCTTATAGTACACGATTCAGCGCTATAAAAGAAAAACGAGAAGACCAACGTGCGCCACATTGGTTTTGCGGGATATGTTGGAGTCTTTCCATATCCTAGTGAGTTTAGTCATCGCTGCTTTGGACATTTGGATTCTTCTAGATATCTCTCCTTCGCTGCCATTGCCGTTGACGTTGCTGGGAAGAGAGCCAAAGTATACAAAATGCTCAACAAATTTCAGGTCTCGAAATTCATTGCAGTGAATTAGTGTACTAGGTCTGTCTACCACCAACATCTCGGTTTTCGCCTTGTTTATGGTGACGACAACTAATTCACTCTCTCTTTCCAATCTAGAAATGAGTTCGATCATTTCTTGCTCGGACGTTGCGAACAGTATGGGTATTATTCGCAACGTGTATGACACATACCGCAGGGTGCTAATTCTTCTGCCATCTGCAATTCCCAACCATCCAAAGCTCGTCTCTTAATATATTCCCCCTAGATGTTTTTATTAATAAACAAATTTCAAACAGTAGTCCTCAGAAAAATATTAAAAATTAACCCTCACATGGCTTCATATTTAATTCGCTTTTGCGCTTTCGCTCCAAAATTCATATATTTTTTACGTAGTACTTATTTCTGGCTTTTTATGGCAGAATGATATGGCGTACTATATGATTACTGTTTTAGGGAAAGCCATAAATATTATTTTAACAAGAATCATTAAAAATTGTATGTTTTTACATAAAAGTAATATTACTTTAATCAGGCTGTATAAAAATAGTCATTTGCACTAATGTTACTGAATTTTAAATTATTTTTTTATAAAGCCTGATTAAAGTATTTATTTCAGATATAATACTTTTTTTGTTAAAACATTAAACTTGTAATGATTCTTTTTAAAATAATAATAATGACTTTCCAGTAATCATATATAGTAACAATAAACAAACAAACGACAACAATAATATAAAAACTGTAATCATATAGTACGAACTTACGTATAAATAAATAAGTTTATAGATTTTTCTATATTTCGTTTATTTACAACTGATTTTTAAATTTAATGAAATCGAATCCCAATGATTCGATTTAACTACGATATTTTTCCATGGTATTCTGGCATTTCTGACCCACGCATTCGGCCAACTTTTCCGCTAGTGTTCCTAGTCCGTGTAATCTGGGCCGCGGACGACAGGCCAGTTGCCTCCTAAGCCGACTTTTTTATAGTAATGTTTTCCTTAGATTTACACATCTAGCAGCTTTACAAATAAAAATATAATAAACTGTCAGGATTTTTGTTTATTAAATCAGATTAAGCAGTAATATGTCAATGAAAGTAAAATTATTTGAAGTACCATTGCATTGAAAAGTAGCTCTTATTACATTGTAATATGTATCATATTCTTTTGATTAGAATGATTAAATGAATGTGATTATGATTACAGCTTTTTAAGATCATTATTAAATTTTATTAAAATTGATTCAATTCCAACTCAAACTTCTTCAGGGTGTGGTTTATTTCTATTACGTTTTTTGACCCGTAGTGGAAGTGAACCGGGGCTCTCTCTCTATGACGGGAAGTTCGAGTATTGAGGGCGCCGTAATTGAGTTGCTGTGGTTTAACGTTTAACCAGAGAAAGTCAGTAAGTTATTCAAATTATAAACTAACTTGAACGGGAATTCTTCTCATGTAAATCAAATATGGTATTACAATTAGACGACCTCGGTGGCCGAGTGGTTTATACGCCGGCTCGAGAGGTCCCGGGTTCGAATCCCGGTGGGGGGGCAGATATTTGTGTGATAATTACGAGCATCTGTACACCAGTCATGGATGTTAAATATGTATTTCTATATAAATATACTTATATGTGTATTCTATCTGTTACCCTAGTATCCCATAACACCTTACAGTGCTTAATTTGGGGCTAGGCTAATTGGTGTGTGTGTTGGAAATATTTATTATTATTATTTATTCACGAGTTTAAATTCGTTGAAACGTATGGACGTTTCATGGAGTGTTGAATGGTCAACACTACCTACATGCCCATTAGGTAAACCGCTTAACTGAGACCTCGCCTGCGGGTAAAGGGGGAGAACGAAAACGTCGACCGTAACAGGTGCGACCGGCAGGCACATTCTGGTCAAAATTACTAGTGGCCGCCACCCACACCTCTCACGGCCCCCATTCTCGTCCTCCCCCACACCCTGTACCCCGCAGGCGAGGTCTCGATTTACCTATAATTTCAAGGACTTGTTTGACAATGATAATTATCACAGTAATTATCATTAAAAGTTCTAAAATTAGGCAGTGCTATTGCAGAAAAAACACAGTTTCGCCTTTTCCTTCTCTATAGAAAATGAAAGGCTTTATTACTGTCAAATTTAGCCCGAGTTAAATGTTTAAAATAAGGGAACTCAAAATAATCCAATATAAAAACAAACGCAGCTACGAATTTGAAAAGAAGTCAGGAATGCCAAGAATGCAGTCTGACAACATCAAATACAAAAAGCGATATTATTTAAAATAAATGAACTACCCACAAAGAAAACATACAAGGCCGATGAATAGATACCGCACATCTTGCTCCAACGCAAAGACTTCACAAAGGAATTTGTTTGTACACAGACATTAACAAAGCCTCTTATGGTTAAGGTAATAAAGTTCACATTTAAATCTAAAACGCAAGTCCATTCTTCAACTTGAACTTGGGGAGTTCAAAATATTTGTTAATGGTAATGATGACACTGTTAAGCTTTGGCAAAGTTATAGAAATCTGACATAGTATACGTATCTATGCATATAAATAATTTAGTAGTTTTTTTTTATACAGTAATCATATTTGGTGGGTAGGTACTTTGCGCTTTCTCTACTTATAAAGATTGTGAAACCTCATGATATTATTGCGAGATCTATAAATTAAGACCAAAATTGTTCTCATGGAGAGCAGAATCATTGTCCATTGGTGTCATTCATGTTATAGCAAGTTCAATGCGCGAATATTGTGACTCATTTATTTTCATTTGGTCGTCACTGAATTCTTTGTAATGATTCATAGGATTCGCAACGAAGTTTGAACTACCATGGCACCAAAGTCTAAAAAAAGTTACCGCTCGGTTGATATAATCGAGACACCAAGTACTTACTTACTATCCATGAAATGCCTTTTTATTTTATGATTTTTATGTTCCGTACCAAAACCACCCACTGGACGTGCCAAAAACAAACCACTGTCCGTCAGGTTGTTCGGTATGACATTCTTCCGGACTATATGATATACAGAAGACATTTTCACAGAAGGTGTAGGTATTTCTTTTGCCGTTATAACAGTAAATAAACAGAGTGAGCTCACATTTAAGAAACGTGATTTTCTTTGTCATTTTTTGTTACACTATCTTCAAATCGTAGACTTTAAAGTGCAGTACTTCGGAAATTCTGTAAAGTAAAATCTCCCTGTCGACTTAGATACTGCTAATTTTAGACATTACTGAAATACCTATGCATTACGTCAGCACACGGAAAATGTAGCAATGGCTGTCAAAGCAGCCAGTAATGGATATTTAACAATCGACAATTCTGAATATCGAAATTAGATTAGCGAGATTGCATGATACGGACATCGTGCACAAGTGCTAAACTCGACGTGCGTAATTCCGGTTCGCATTTATCCAGGCTATTTTAGCTAAGTAAATGGTATAGAAACAAAAGAACAAATGGTGACCTCTTTTGTGTCTCTGTGGCCGTTTGCGAATGTGTGGTGGCATGTGATATAAATTAAATACTGTCTTAATTGTCGCAATGAGTTTTGCCACCAGTGTCTTTATAAGCCTGCGTAGACTTAGTAGGACACAGGAAGCTGTCTAGTCTAAAAATGGCGTTATTGCGTGATTAATCTTTTCATAAAAGAGGTAAGGCATGCGGGAAGTTAATATGATATGACGTCCTCCAATCGTAGGTCTCTTCCGTCGACCTAGGCACGTCTTAGAATACCCCGACGACACAAACACCAACACTACACAGCTAGAAAACTTGCACACTAGCTTAGCACCCGTAGGATAAGAGTGCGAAGACCCGGTCTACACACGACACGCTATACCAGGTACAGGAACGTACCTGGGCGTTTTTCTCCGCCCCCCACGACAACGGCTAACTAGAGCCGAGGTCCGAATCTCAGAGACGCCCTCTAGTTGAGACGAGCCCCCTTGGAGAGATGCCATCCGTCGAGATGGAATTCCTTTAGAGGCACTCGCTAATTCTCGGCTTGAGGTCCCCTTAGGATCTCGCTGTCCTTAAACCCGGTGACGCTGCAAAGGTCATCTGCGACCAACAGCATACACACTAAAAAAAATATATGATGTCTATTTTATCGATAATTTTGCAATATCAAAGATAGTCTTATATATCCATTTAATCTACTCGTCTAATAATATTAGATGAGTATTCAAATCAAATGATTTCTTGATATACCCCTTCTTCCACCTAATCTCGAATTAATTTATGCTTGCTTATCTAAAACAAATCAAAAGTCCTTTCAGTTATATAGAAAAAACAATGCATTTTTAGGGATAGCATAAGACTTTATTATCTCTTTTAATTTTGCATACCTTTCAATTTTTTACGCCATATTATGTTATAGCCGCGTTTTTCTCGTTTCCGTGGAAATACCGAGATAAAATATATAGGTACCAACTCTTAACATCTTACACATGTGATAACTTTTAAACGAAATATCCGATTGAGATGAAACAAAAAGTATTTTACTTCTACATAAATACTCTTGATAACAAATGCTTCATTTCGATAAAGATTAATATTACGATACATATTTAACATAGTTTTTTTTCTTTCGACGATTTAATAATTATTTTGAACACAAAATCGGTTATTGTGATTAAACCATGATAGCTAGATATATGTTCTCGCGGACTTTTTTGTAGGTCTTAATGGGATCTACAAACCCGTAGTACATCATTTTGTTCTATTGTCAATAGTTTTTGCAGCGCACGCAAAAATAGGTTTTCGATTTTACACCTTGTGTTACAAAATAGCAATTTAAATACGGATCCCTAATTTTGAAAATATAGCCTATAGCCTTCCTCGATAAATGGACTACCAAACACTAAAAGAATCATTAAAATCGGACCAGTAGTTCCAGAGATTAGCGCGTTCAAACAAACAAACAAACTCTGCAGTTCGATCCAACTTGAGAGATAGGATAGTTTAAAGCTCAAATTATAGTCGCAATTTTAATTTATTGCAAATTATTACTTTTGGGCGGTACGAAGTTCGCCGAGTCAGCTAGTATTAGTATAGATTTGGACTTTTGAACATGTGACTACGTTAGTACAATTACAACTACATACATCATGAACTGATAAAACTTGCAGTTTGCGTAAATGATGCATGCAGTTTAGACGCGACGTTGCATTTACGATATTTTATATTATCGCTATGAAATGTATAATTTTTATTTGATATTTCTATTTTTAACCATTTTACTCCTAGATGTTTCAATCTAAAGAAAATTTTACTAGAAAAAAATCCACGTGGACTAGGCAGCAGACGGGACTCGAACCCGCAGCCTCCGCTATCCGGGCGGATGCACCTACCAATTATGCTACCGCGGCCCTAATGGCTGTGTCCAATTTCTTCTAGTATTTCTTGGGCTGCAAGGCAGCGCCATCTCTTCGCATTTTAGGTAACCTACAATGTCAAACGAATACCTTTACAAGTATTAAACATTTGAAAGAAGAAATAGTAATTGTAGTTATATTTCTATTTATAATTTATTCAAAGTGTTTTTTTTGCTTTAGTTACTTAAAAATCAAATAAGTTATTATTAACAAAAAACTTTAGGTACCAAAAATATTTAAAAGTATAAAAAAGTGCACGTGGTATAGAGTCTTTTGATGAGTACATATTATAATTGGCATCCCAAAGTTGGTAAAAAGTTTGTTATGAAAACTACCTTCCTTCGTTTAGAAATTAAACACCTTTATTTCAAGTAACCAACAACAAAAAGTAAGTAAGTAAGTAAAGTAAAGTTAAAAATAATTTTACATAGACAGTTACGAGGCGTACATTTTAAGAATAAAATGTGCACATTGAAAGTTTCAGATTACAAACATTATTAAAAAAGTGTGTCTAACAGGTTTATGACAGCAAATAAAAACACTTGTACTGTACACACGTTGTGCATAAATTACCTATATTCTAAGCGAAAGTATTTATTTTAGTACAGAAACACTTAAAATTTTCCATTTTATTTAATCGAAACACTTTATAATTTTTTTTTTGTTGAATCTTCTCACGAAGCATTATACCTTTACCGCTTAGCGTATCACTTATTTGACGTTGTATACTTGCAATATTTTTATGCAACAGAGTATTTTTTTTATTATTGTATAATAATAATGAAATGTTATCCGTTTTTACTTCTACATTCAGTGAGATTAAAGAACAAAGCTTGTAAAAAAGGTTAATAGATAACTTTATAAATATAACTATCAACTTTAAGGTCTCTTTAATGTTCCATTGACCACGAGATTGACTAAACGAGTAGAAGTAATAAACCGATTAATTAATTGTTATTTAACTACGAAAAAAAGGATGAAGATATTTTATGATAGCGGATTTTCCCCTCTAGTTGTAGAGTTCGCTCGAGTAAGTATATACTTCACAGAAAACATTTTCCTTAAGATCTGCCTAACATGCGCGTTTTACCCTAAAACAAAGTAGGTAGCTGACGTCAAAACCAGTTTAAACCCGCGGGCGTTTATGAAAGGAGAAATGAATATGTTTATGGTGTCTGCTTACACCGCCCGGGACACGCCGCTGACACGGTGAAAATAAGTAGATAAGAAGCACCTAACAAAGTTGACTCTAAGAAGAATTTTACCTTGAAATTGTGTCACAGCGTCAACGGTTTGCCATCCGCATGCAGCACTATAAGCCTTCAACGGAAGACACAGGGTCGTTAGAATGATTTTTTTACGTTGCATGTTGGTACATACAGTTAAGACATAGATATAGAATTGAAAGTTCTCTAACTAGCTTCCCTAATTTATAAAGTAAATATCAAATCAAAATGTTAGACGATCGCAAACGTGATCGTTCGGCCAGCAGTTTGCAACGTATATTAAGCTAGCAGACCAAGGTCGCAACGCGCACATCTAACCTACTGGGTATTTAGTTGCTAATTAGTTGCTAATTAGTTACACTATTCCCGATTTAGTTGCTCAACACCTGTAAAAGATACATGCGATCTGCTAGCTTAAGTCTTAACCTAGCAGACCACAATACTGTATCTTCGGTTCTCGTAAAGATATCGAAGTTCTGCAAACGGCATATTTAGTTGCTAATTAGTTGCTAATTAGTTACACTATTCCCGATTTAGTTGCTCAACACCTGTAAAAGATACATGCGATCTGCTAGCTTAAGTCTTAACCTAGCAGACCACAATACTGTATCTTCGGTTCTCGTAAAGATATCGAAGTTCTGCAAACGGCATATTTAGTTGCTTATTAGTTGCTAATTAGTTACACTATTCCCGATTTAGTTGCTCAACACCTATAAAAGATACATGCGATCTGCTAGCTTAAGTCTTAACCTAGCAGACCACAATACTGTATCTTCGGTTCTCGTAAAGATATCGAAGTTCTGCAAACGGCATATTTAGTTGCTAATTAGTTGCTTATTAGTTACACTATTCCCGATTTAGTAGCTCAACACCTGTAAAAGATACATGCGATCTGCTAGCTTAAGTCTTAACCTAGTAGACCACAATACTGTATCTTCGGTTCTCGTAAAGATATCGAAGTTCTGCAAACGGCATATTTAGTTGCTAATTAGTTGCTGTAGGACAGCATTATTTGTTTTATCCCCCCATCATCCCTTAATTGCTGAACCAGCACCCACACTACCCCCGAAATACGAAAAATTTAAAAAGGGCTCATCAGAGAATATAAACTACGGCGTATTTCGTTGCTAATTAGTTGCTGCAAAATAGCGTTGCTTATAGTATTTAACTATCAACCCTTAACTCCAGATCAGCACTGCAACCACCCCAGAATAGGACGATATCGGAAAATTTTCGTAGGTGGAAAAAGGCCGCGGGATATTTAGTTGCTAATTAGTTGCTCGCCAAAAACGCAGTTATGAGTATTCTACAATCATCCCCTAACCTGAGATGCAACCCCTCTACTCACTTAGAAACAGTAGATGGTTAAAATTCGCACGCAGATGTTTAAGACTGCTGGATGTTTTGTTGTTAATTAGTTGCTGAAAAATAGCGTTGCTTATAATATTTGATTATCAACCCTTAACTCCAGATCATCCCTGCAACCACCCCAGAATAGGACGATATCGGAAAATTCTCGTAGGTGGAAAAAAGACGCGGGATATTTAGTTGCTCTACTCAGAGGGGGTGGATCTGAGGTTAGGGGATGATTGTAGGATACTCTTATCTGCGTTTTTGGCGAGCAACTAATTAGCAACAGAACATCCAGCAGTTTTAAACATCCGCGTGCGAATTCCAACCATCTACTGTTTCTAAGTGAGTAGAGGGGTTGCATCTGAGGTTAGGGAATGTTTGTAGAATACTCTTATCTGCGTTTTTGACGAGCAACTAATTAGCAACTAAATATGCCGCGTCTATTTTCCACCTACGAGAATTTTCCGATATCGTCCTATTCTGGGGTGGTTGCAGGGATGATCTGGAGTTAAGGGTTGATACTCTTATCTGCGTTTTTGGCGAGCAACTAATTAGCAACAGAACATCCAGCAGTTTTAAACATCCGCATGCGAATTCCAACCATCTACTGTTTCTAAGTGAGTAGAGGGGTTGGATCTGAGGTTAGGGGATGATTGTAAATTACTCTTAACTGCGTTTTTGGCGAGCAACTAATTAGCAACTAAATATCCCGCCGTTTTTTTAAACCTACGAGAATTTTCCGATATCGTCCTATTCTGGGGTGGTTGCAGTGCTGATTTGGAGTTAAGGGTTGATAGTTAAATACTATAAGCAACGCTATTTTGCAGTAACTAATTAGCAACAAAATATCCAGCAGTTTTAAACATCTGCGTGTGAATTCGAACCATCTACTATTTTTTAGTGAGTAGAGGGGGTGGATCTGAGGTTAGGGGATGATTGTAGGATACTCTTATGTGCGTTTTTGGAGAGCAACTAATTAGCAACAGAACATTCAGCAGTCTTAAACATCTGCGTGCGAATTTCAACCATCTACTGTTTCTAAGTGAGTAGAGGGGTTGCATCTGAGGTTAGGGGATGTTTGTAGAATACTCTTAATTGCGGTTTTGGCGAGCAACTAATTAGCAACTAAATATGCCGCGTCTTTTTTCCACCTACGAGAATTTTCCGATATCGTCCTATTCTGGGGTGGTTGCAGGGATGATCTGGAGTTAAGGGTTGATAGTTAAATACTATAAGCAACGCTTTTTCGCAGCAACTAATTAGCAACAAAATATCCAGCAGTTTTAAACGTCTGCGTTTGAATTCGAACCATCTACTATTTTTAAGTGAGTAGAGGGGATGGATCTGAGGTTAGGGGATGATTGTAGAATACTGTTAATTGTGTTTTTGGCGAGCAACTAATTAGCAACAAAATATCCAGCAGTTTTAAACATCTGCGTGCGAATTCGAACCATCTACTATTTTTAAGTGAGTAGAGGGGTTGGATCGGAGGTTAGGGGATGATTGTAGAATACTCTTAACTGCGTTTTTGGCGAGCAACTAATTAGCAACTAAATATGCCGCGTCTATTTTCCACCTACGAGAATTTTCTGATATCGTTCTATTCTGGGGTGGTTGCAGGGATGATCTGGAGTTAAGGGTTGATAATCAAATATTATAAGCAACGCTATTTTTCAGCAACGAATTAACAACAAAACATCCAGCAATCTTAAACAACTGCGTGCGAATTTTAACCATCTACTGTTTCTAAGTGAGTAGAGGGGTTGCATCTGAGGTTAGGGGATGATTGTAGAATACTCTTAACTGCGTTTTTGGCAAACAACTAATTAGCAACTAAATATGCCGCGTCTTTTTCCACCTACGAGAATTTTCCGATATCGTCCTATTCGGGGGTGGTTGCAGTGCTGATTTGGAGTTAAGGGTTGATAGTTAAATACTATATGCTACGCTATTTTGCAGCAACTAATTAGCAACGAAATACGCCGTAGTTTATATTCTCTGATGAGCTCTTTTTAATTTTATCGTATTTCGGGAGTAGTGTGGGTGCTGGTGCGGCAATTAAGGGATGATGGGGGGATAAAACAAATAATGCTGTCCTGCAGCAACTAATTAGCAACTAAATATGCCGTTTGCAGAACTTCGATATCTTTACGAGAACCGAAGATATAGTATTGTGGTCTGCTAGGTTAAGACTTAAGCTAGCAGATCGCATGTATCTTTTACAGGTGTTGAGCAACTAAATCGGGAATAGTGTAACTAATTAGCAACTAATTAGCAACTAAATATGCCGTTTGCAGAACTTCGATATCTTTACGAGAACCGAAGATACAGTATTGTGGTCTGCTAGGTTAAGACTTAAGCTAGCAGATCGCATGTATCTTTTACAGGTGTTGAGCAACTAAATCGGGAATAGTGTAACTAATTAGCAACTAATTAGCAACTAAATACCCAGTAGGTTAGATGTGCGCGTTGCGATCATGGTCTGCTAGCTTAATATACGTCAGTTTTTCATGCAAGTTTTGGCCACACGATCGCTTTCAATCTTTCTCGAGCGTGGTCGATTTCATACGGGTATTGCCCAGACAATCATTTACGTCTATGGTTTGTATTCAGCACATACAAAGAGAAGTAACCAAATGATTTAATTTCACTGTGGTCTTCAGTAAAACGCCAAATCAAGTGATATATAATAAATAATCATAGTCAAAATTATTCAGTTTAGGCTGTTACAAGCACTCATGAATGTCTAGAAGCTACGACCTTGTACTGAGAAGAACCGGCAAGAAACTTAGCAAGGGCTGTTTTTTCCTGCCTGTTTTATTATTTACAGAGTCGTCAAGTGCATGAAGTCCCCTTTCATTACATATTTGATTGCTGCGTCATACAGAATAAATACAAATAGTGTTATTTATCTTACTCACACGACACCACCGAAGAGACTTTTAAGAGAGCATGACTACCCATAACCACCTACATTAACCACAACATATTTACTTAAAATAAAATTAATTTATCTGTAGGACACTGCAAATAATTACAAAGCAAAAATAATGGAGAATTCATTCCACGCCGTTTTATCATTCAAATGTTCTTTAAATAGTCTAATATTCTTCCTTAAGTAATCAATTTTAAACACAGCTTTTAAATTCAGTAGAAGTATCGTCAACATATGATTCATAATATATATCATATAGAAATACCCGTTGGAATGGTTGGAACAGTTCAAACCGAAGCATTTTTGTCTGTAATATATATCTTAAGGATTCCTTAACTTTAAGATTATAAATTGATAGAAAAGCCCGCTTCTGCAACACAAATAAAAACGCAAATAATGTGAATGTCGGCGGCAACTAAAGGAAACTAATCTGGCAGTTTCTATATCCGTTAATTGACGTATTTTCATTTCGGCATATGCTGCAGAACTAAGTCTCTTCGACAATCTATCAATATGTGGGCCCCATTACAGCTTTGAATCTAGTGTGATTCCTAAGAACACTGTGGTATCTACAAGGCTCATATTTCGATCCTTTATATTAACATCGGTTTTACCTGTTTGACATTAGGTAATACAAATTTCAAACACTTAGTTTGCCCTTCATTTAGCAGTAAATTATTTAACATTAAACCTGGTGGACTATCTTAGAAATAGACTTGTTCACGTCGTCAATTTGTGATTATGTTTAATCTATATATATATACAACTCAAAGGTGACTGACTGACATAGTGATCTATCAACGCACAGCCCAAACCACTGGACGGATCGGACTGAAATTTGGCATGCAGGTAGATGTTATGACGTAGACATCCGCTAAGATAGGATTTTGATCAATGCTACCCCCAAGGGGATAAAATACCGAAGCGAAGCGAGGGCGGGCGACTAGTATTAAACAAAAGTGAAGTATCATCCGCAAACAATACTATTTCGTGGTTAGCCTTTACAAAATAGGGCAAATCATTGATATAAATTAAAAATAAGAAAGGACCAAGGAATGAGCCCTGCTAAACCCATCTTAACTGACGAATCAGGAGATTTTTCTCCATTGATGTCAAACCTCTAAACCCTATTACTCAAATATGATACAATAAGATCCAGAGTGGTATCTCTATATCCACAGTGGTGAAGTTTACTGATCAGAGTTTCAATATCCCGAGATAACTTAATTTTCTTCCATTAAATATATTCCGACTAAGCTCATATCGCGAGGCTTCAATGCTTATTATCGTCGTTTAAATGACAACGTGAAAAGGCACCCGTAAGAATGAAATCCTACTGAGAAACATCTTATTGAATGTATTTAACAAAAAGAAGAACAGAAAACGTCAACTTCATTTTTCGTACAATTTTTTTTAATCTATTACATATAAACACGCTTGTGAAATAGCCATAATAGGTATCAAATAACCATGATACATTACATTTGTCGTACACTGCAGATACGTTAGAATATAGGACCAGTTTCGTGTCAGCCGCAACCTTAACATTTAAGACGGTTTCACCGACTTGAAAAAAACGCTAGCCACAAAAAAACCACGATTAATTTGATAAAACTCTTGCGACACTCTACTTTACGAAATGTGTTTTTAGCAATTCAAACTTAAAGCTTAGTTCTGACTGTGCTAGTGTTTCAGTAAAGTAGCAACGCGAATTTTATTGTTTATTTTAGAACTACTACTAGGATGTAGGAGACAATATACTGACATATCTAAATAAATTGATACCGACATAGGTAAAAAATTTTACCTAATAGTTAGCTTGAAGTTTTTCTTCCATTCACAAACCAAAGTAGGGTGGTACCATTACCCATATAATCACTAAATCAGGGATTGATAATCATCGCTCGAATGATGCGAAAACACATGACATTTGCAACCCACGTATTAACTCTGGTTATTTCCAATGAACGGACTCAGCTACACGTCGCGTCGGTAATATAGCGAACAACACTTAAACAGTAAATGTGTTACGAAGTGGCAAGCCAAATATGAATAGGATTTAATTTTCCAGCCAGTTCCACTGACCTCGTAACGTGCAAGTTTTATGCGACGAAATCTGTGAAGCTATTCATATAATGTATAACGACTCGACGTTGTGTGGTATTGAATCCATAGGCATTTATATTTTCGATGGACAAGAGTAAAATTACAAAATCATTTTATATAGAACTTTGTTTACGGGAATTGATTTCATACAAGTGATGCGAGTCATTACTGGGCACCTGCTTTGCTTGTTACTGATCTCGTATAAAAGACAATATGAATCGCTCATCAATTTGTTTGATTTTGTCAAAAAGTTGATTACGCATTGCCTGCTCCAAAGGAAACCAGATGCCGTCATGTGATTGTTGGAGCACGTCTCTGACAGCAACAATGACCAATCACAACCTTAGGTCACAACAAAATTTGAAAAATGACGATTTTGCGTAATGGACGTCGTGAAAATATGCATGTTATTTGAAAAAAGCCAAGTTCAGCCGACTGTCATAGTTGAGAAACGCCGAGAATGTGGAGGGATAATTTGCCGTTGAGAACCCTTTGATATTACCGACATGGAGGCGAGACTAGGCTAACATCCACGAGACAACGCCAATATAGACCAATACTCGCTCTATACTGCAATATTGGCCAATGCTGGCATAGGTTTGGCAAGAATGTGGACCGCGTTTTACATTAATACGAGCGCCGTATCTATGAAAATTTCCTTATAGCCCTTTAGAGTTCATAACCTAACGCACAGAACGTGTTAAACACCTTGACAGTCAACCTTCTTTGTAGGATCCATGTAGAGGATCATGACATTGGCATAATATTACATTCGTGGGTAGGGCCTTTTATCATAGTCATTCAAAAATTAAAAAACGGAATGCCATTGTCCGTCTTATTTGCTTGAGCACAAAAGTAACCCACTACCGCCTTGTGTACTTTGTGACCCGGATTTTTGGTACATTGAATTCCCAAAAAAAGTTATTTCAGAATATTTGTGAAACATTTTGCTAAACGTCTCTAGATTTTAGTCGGTATTTTCTAATAGATTTTTGGCAAGTTTTTTTTTTAAACAATAATAATAACTAGATACTTATTTAATTTAAATAAAAAAACACTTTCTTTTCTTATACTATTACTTTGAGGTAATTAGAAATCTTTACATTTATTTCGAAATCCCTTAACTTCCATGAATACAAAGACATTTCGTGGATAGTTCATGAGTCCATTGGCCATTTCGCTAAAGGTCATACCCACAGAACTCATAATAAAGTTCTGTGGTCATACCGTAAATTCTTACTTTCAAATGTCCTAAGAACGCAACTATTTGCTATTGGCGATAAAGAGTACCTATAATAACCAATGCCATATATATATTTATTATTATTACACGAAAAAGTTGACGTTAAATAAACGTTATATAGAACTAATTTTAAAAGAACCTATTCCTGAAGAAAGAGCTTATCAAGGCATCGTTTTAAAATAAACGGTGTATTCATACATTAGCCATTGCCTTTTTAGTGCATCAATGCGATCCTATAGCCTTTTCCTAAAAAAGATAGTTACTTACTTATCCTTCTTACGTCGGAGGGATTGCTAATTTGAAGAATCTTACACAATAGTGGTTTTCATTGATCAAAATTGATGCCAGATTTGGGGAAGTTCCGCAGGGTGTAAATACTAACACCCCAAGACTAGACTTGCAACGAATAGTATATTCGGCAGTATACCGAATACCGAATATTCGGCGCGGCCCCTGACCGAATAGTCGAATATTAGGCAAAAGTATTCGGCTGGATAATAACGCCAAAAACTTGTACCTGTTGTTGTTCCTTTGTTTGCAGTGCAATTCAGTCAAATGCAGTTTCAACAGAAATGGATCTTTTCTTAAATATTAGTAATAAATATATCACGTCATGACATTCCGTATACATGGTGGCAGCAAGGAAATTTGAATTTCCGTGTTTGATTAAGATTGCAGCAAAATATTTGTCGGCGCCAGGAAGTAGTGTTTATTCAGAGCGCCTTTTCTCTGAAGCTGGGATGGTCTACGAGAAAAAAAGAAGTAAACTACTTCCTAAAAATGCAGAAAAGTTAGTCTTTCTGCACCATAACCTTCCAATTCTAAATTTTGATTAGGAAAATAATTCAAATGCATAGAAAAATTCTTAACTTGTTTAACAGAAAATGATTAAATTATGTACCTGTTTTATGTACCAATGACTACTTAATAAATGATTATAAAAGAAATGAGAACCTTACCCTTTTAAATTTTGATTACCACAATTCAAATACATAGAATCCTCCATTTTTCCAATTCAGAAGATGATTATGTACCTGTGTTATGAACCAATGACTACTTAAATGATTATAATTATATAACAGAAATGAAAATATGAATATATACGTAATCAATCGATTTTAATTTTTCATTTTACCAATTATTTCTCTATGACAAAATATATTATTTAAGTATTCGGTATTCGGCCGAATATAATAAAAGCAGCCAAATAGGCCGAATATCGAATAGTAACTGATTATTCGTTGCAAGTCTAATTCAGACCGTAAAATTTGCTCTGAAATAGAAGGGACATGTATGGGAAAGTCTAATGTCGTCAAGTCTAGCCGACTTGACGACGATTTGACCTCCATGGCCGGCTGGTATGTACGCCGGGCTAAGAGCATGCTCAAAGACCCCGGGTTTCAAGGTGTCGCTTACTCGAGAGGTCCCGTGTTACAATCCCGGTGGGGGCAGATGTTTGTGTGATGAATTCGAGCATTTGTAAACCAGTAATGAATGTTTAATATGTATTTCTATATAAATATATATGAATCAGTATATGTATTCTATCCGTTGCCCTAGTATCCCCTAACACACGCCTACAGTGCTGGCCTCAAACTAAGCTCGGCTAAATGGTGCGAGTGTTAGAAATATTTATTTATTTATTTATTTTATTTAGAATGTTAATCCCGCGGTTTTCAACGAAGAGAAGTCCAATCAACCGGGCAAGTGCTAACAGCAGATGCCGTTATTCAGCATCGATACTAGTTTGTGGGCCAAGTTCGCGTGAATTAGTGGATCTCTTGGACACGAAACTTAACGGTGTGCACCTGTAAAATCGATTCGCTTTTTTGTCGGACTTCCATAAAAACCTGTCTTTATTCATAGAGTTTTTGGACACGTAGGAAGTATTTGTACAGTATCATCTTGATAGTTTTGTACAAATTCTATACTATATGAAAAATAAAGATTTGTATTTTAGTAACGAAGTAACTCGAAGATAACTGGACCGATTTCACAAGTTCTTTCGCCATTATAATATAGATAGATGTTTGTATATTTAATAAGTATATGTAATATGACCCGTCTTTGATCGAGTCTGAATATATATTACATATATAAGATTATTTATTGCATATTATTCTGCGATAGTGATCTACGATTAATACTATCTTTGTATAATAATAAGTATGAAAATTACTGGTGTAAGCATTTACGGACTATTGGAAAGCCTTAAATATTGTGTTCGCTCAATAAATCAATCCACTTATAACATTGTTAATAAGTAATGACTTTTCGTAAAAACTACTTACTTGGTATATATTCAGGCAATAGTTTAGTAAGCGTAATAAATATAACCAACTTTTGACTGTGTTTCTATGGGTGATTAAGGTTCTAGAATTAGACGGAGTAAAGAAACTTGTTAACGAGACGATTTCTTAACGGGTCTACGGTCTACGGCACGGTTTTAAGCCGTGCTTACGTCCGGTCGTCAGTTAAGAAAAAAATTTAGCGACAGCGGCACTCTAGAGACGGTTTACGGTTGGTACAAATGTACCAACAACGTGCTCATGAAAAAGCTTAGCCGATGCCGGCCCGGGCAGAAACCGTACCTAGAACCGGCGAAAAACAGGTCGTTAACAAGCGCCCTATGGGATAGGGACTAGGGTGCAGGAAGGTACGGTACGTTATCCATTTACCGTCAGGCGGGCCATATGTTTATTTGACACCCAAAAAACTACGTCCATCCATTATCACGACCATATTATATTTATAGTTAACTAACTTTATATCGAAACTTTATTCGCATGCCACAATAGATGGAAAAAAACACATCACTTATTTAATCTAGGAAGACCAACAAGTGATATTATATTATTAGGTTCCATAAAAATAGCAGAAAGCCATTTTTAAGTCCTCACCAATAATTATCAAGCAATGTTCTTGAGAATAATTTGGAAATGTTAGCGTGTGCATATTGTAAATATTCAATCCTACTCTGGCTAATCTGGGTAATGGTAATGGGCCCTCTTTGGTTCCGCATAATTGAGATGATTAACATAACGTCAATTAGCGTTACAACACAATTATATTTTTATATAACACTGAAATCGCCTAACTACCTTTTCTGTTTGCACTTCGGTTTTTGATGATCTTAACATTGCAATCAAATAAATGTGTCACAGATATCAGAAACAATCCAAAACATTTAACTAAAAAAAAATAACTTTATCATGTTCAAAGCGTATTTTTATGCGCTTGAGATAAACATTGATCGATAAAGAATTAAACTATTAAAAACTCGATTATTTGAGACAACATTTTACTCTTCCTCATTAGAAAAACTACAAAAATGTTAAAAGTCAAATTAAATTGCGAGATTTGATCCTAAGTACCGACAATGAAACATCGGGATTGGTAAAACTATATAACTTATAACCTATAACCCAAATACCACAATTTCGTCGTTCATATTGAAATGATCAGTGCAATCAGCACTGATGAATGTTACAATTGATAATTAAATGTGTCATGAAAAAACTGGAACGCTGTATTATCCTATGTTAAAATACTGATTGTACTTGTTTACTTTAGTCCCAGTGAATAAATAGAAATACCTATATAATTATGTTTATTATTATTCAGATATGTAAGTACATACATACCTTAAACTTAAATGCAGTTTTTCTCACGGCATCACATCCCAAATTGCTCTGAACAGGTATAAATAAACTGCTTTGAAAGGCTGCTATAGTTCTAATTGAAGGCCATTGCAGCCATTAAAATACATATTATAAAAACTAATGCTGCTATCATTTATTATCCAGTACCAGATATCGATCTTAGTTATGCGGTTGTGAAGCATTTAATCACTTAGAGGTGCTGATAAAACTAAGCATTCTCTTAATATAAAGCGAGCCTAATGGTAGGAATTAAACTAACTTAGGGTAAAGAGCACAAAAGACAAGCTGATTTGAGAAAATGATGGCGTCGATTCTGGCAGGATTCTCTAAACCTAAACTTAAATTTGGCAACAGTGTATCCTTGTCATTCTCTATTCAGAATAAAAAGGATGGATTGATGTTAAATTTAGCTTTAAGTTTAGAGAATCATGCCAGAATCGACACCGAAGTATGTATACGTCCAAAATTATTTGTATTAAGTAGGGTATAATAGAGTTCCCGCTCGTATTGGGGCGCCCGTCTGGGGAAGTAACCAGGGAATTACTACCTTTGGATGTTGTTTTTCTGTGGTTGAGTAAAGCCACAGAACACAGAAAGAGGTATGTTCTGTTCAGAGTAATGCCGTATTTCCACCTAGAGCTCAGAACAGTTCTCTGCGCCAGCAATAATTTGTTCGCTCGTTAAATGGAATGCTCAAAACAATGTTGCGTTGTTTCCATTGATGACTTCCTCGCTCCTTGTCTCTGTCAGACGATGAACGACAGATTTCAATATTGTCTTCCACAACGAAGTCAGCTTTATGAACTCTCTTTTTAAAAGTAAATTTTTCATTTCTATGCCCTTCATTTCACATATTTTCAATGCCTTTATTACGTGGCTGTATATTTCAAACGTCCATATTAGTTCCAAAGTGCTTAAGAAACTTTCTGGTGCTGGTTCCGGCACCAGCAAGTTATTTATTAGCAAGAGAACATTATTTCCTCGAGTCGAGGCAAACGTCGTTATATGGGCTCGTTCGCTCTGATGTTTCCATTTAGAGCGCAAATGTTTGCTCGTTCAGAACTGTTCTGAGTTTAAGTGGAAACACGGCATAAGACTAAGGGCTCCACAGGTTTGGGAGTAAGGTTAGGGTAGGCAACGGCAAATCGTCAGTGATACAGTACACTATTGAAATTGTTTCAAGGCTATGGCAGTCGAGGCAAACGTCGTTATATGGGCTCGTTCGCTCTGATGTTTCCATTTAGCGCGCAAATGTTTGCTCGTTCAGAACTGTTCTGAGTTTAAGTGGAAACACGGCATAAGACTAAGGGATCCACAGGTTTGGGAGTAAGGTTAGGGTAGGCAACGGCAAATCGTCAGTGATACAGTACACTATTGAAGATAGCTATGGCAGCTTGCCTATAAGAGTAGCAAACAGGCATGTGCCACACGCTTGTTTGCTATTCTTATGACAATAAAATTGCAATGAATGTGCACATAAAAATAATGTCATGCTTAATAATGACTATGAAAATATTTCTTGAGTATTTGACATATGTGTAAGTGTGCCGGGCGGTAGTTTTCAACAATTTAAAAAGTACGTAATTGTAAATTCTAAAGCCGATTTACCGAGTAAAATCCCAGGCCCGCTAGATCTTACTTATTTTCTGATGGATAAAATGTGGATTCTTCTTGATTAATACGAGCTTGGACAACAGAGAAAAAACTCTGCTTCTAGGAGAATTGAAATGCTGGTTCTGAATTAAGCCCATGATATTTCAAGCATTCTTCTCCAGCACCACATTTAGAGAGCATAGAGATATGGATAATCGAGAAGTATTAGTATATACAATGAACGTATACATACATACTCGCTAACTTGTGCTGAGCGCCAATTTTTTGGTATCAGGTGGCACAAGTAGGTCGGTACGTAAAAATATTACTCACCTTTCTTACAGTCTGACGACTTTCTTCGTATGTTGTAAGGAATATTGTAAACAATTTGAAATTAATACTGCCAGACACATTCTGTCAGCAGTATTTATTGCCAGGCACTTTAGATGTGTAAAGAAAGAGGTTGGCGGAAAAAGTGGAAAAGTGTGATAGTAAAGCCTGGCGGGCCTGGGATCTTGAACTATAAAAGTGAAGGAGTACTTGTAGGTTATAATGTGAGTACAGTTTCCTATGTCATTGCGATCGTTATCTGTAGAACTTTTGTTAAAGTTGGTGGCATGGAGTGCATCGCTTGAAGGCGAATGTTACTTGAGCTCGTTTGCGAAACTTTACAAAGTTTGATTCACACAAACGAGATCTAGGTTGGCAATTGTAACCCTTACAACCGCATAGACGACAGATGTTGTTATTGATTTAGTATGCACTATAGTTATAACAAAGTTTAAAAAGATGAAATATTCTTTTCAATATAGTGTATCATATTATCTTCTTTAACTTATAAACTACCTACGCAACAAATTTCAATGCAATTTCAGTAATGAACACAGTAATGAAAGGGAAGGTTTGTTTGTTTAATACATGGCCGAGAACAGAAATTGTACAGAATCGAGAGCGGGCCACTTGTATTTAATTTGTGTAATGTTGTGTTTCTTTTGGTAAGTAAGGTGTCCACGGGGTTGGGGATGGGGTTTGAGTAGGTACCGCGTGAGTGATGTCAAGTGCCTATGGGCTATGGCGGCCGCTTACCATCAAGCGAGCGATTAATAGGAATGTTTGCTACCCGTTTGAAAAAAAAAGCAGCCTGTTTTGGGACCGAACTTTCTAGTTCGGTCCCAAGAATACAGAGTGTCGATTTCTCCAAGGTAGGGTCAAGTAGGGGACAGTGTAATACTGTCGTGGAGCCCCGGCTAGGCCGGAAGGCTGTTGGGTGACCGACTACTTACCCGACTTATAAAAAAAATAATATAAGACGGCAAAGATGACATTGAGAGCTTGATAAGTATAATTCCAGTCCAGCTTTGCGGACTTGTTGACCTTAACCGATACCGACTCGTTAGTTTTCTGTTAATAAATCACTTTTTTAATTTGGTCTTTTTCTTGGTCTTTACCTTGTATACTATGATGACATTTTGTATAGTGTCTACATTATATTTTATTTTAAAAATTATCACTAGAATGGGATAGAATAACTAATCGTATGTAGATTATTAAAAAAAAATCTAAAGGAAAATTGAAGTTATTTTTTTTAGCTTTTTTGTGTGTGGAATTTAAACTAAATCATTATTCAAATTAAAGATTACATGGAGAAGGGAACTGGAGGAATGGAGAGGGGTCACACTCGCAAACGGTTCACTTGATGGTTAGTGATACCCGTCACCAACAGACACCTGAAACACCAGGAGTGTCACAAAAGTTGTCTGCCTTTGAGGAAGGAGTACACTCATTGTTAAGGTTCCGTTTCATTTAAGTTTTTACGATTATTGTATGGCTAGCGGCCGCCCGCGACTTCGTACGCATGGAGTTAGTTAGAAATAAAGGTTCACTGCTCGTGCCCCGTAGGTGATAGCGTGATTAATGTTGACCCGACTTCTTAATAATATTCGTGCTAAATTTGAAGTAAATCCATACAGTACTTTTTGAGTTTATCCCGGACATACATACAGACAAACAGACAAAAATTCTAAAAACTACATTTTTGACTTAGGTATCGATTGTAGATCTCCCCCCAAGATCTCACCCCAAGTATTCTTTTAAAAAAATATTCAATTTACAGATTTGATTTTCCTACCATTTTATTATATGTATAGATTGTGTGTGTTAATAAAGTCGAATGCGCGATTCAATGCAACTTTTTTTTATATTTTTTTATACTTTACATTACGAAGCACGTTGGTTTATCAAAGGATGTGTTTGATGCAATTTGTAGAATGTGTTTATTTTCGCTAATGGGAAATAGCTTTTTATACTATTCTTTACGTATTTTTTCACAACAAACTAACAGAACAAAACGTTAATATACAAGTTAATTTTCTACATTTGTGAGATTTGTTGGAAATCAAATACTTATTCCGTGGTTTTCCCAAGTTAATGATGAAAGCTATAGAAACATTTTTTTTAATGTGTCAACAGATAACTTTCCCGTACAGATATAAAATTCACAAAGAGAAAGCGAGTAAGAAAACATTACCACGTGGATCGGTAGGTGCTTAGATAGTCGGGCAAATTGTCACCCACCCTTTATTCGGCTGATGTAGAAGTTGCTTAACTTTCACAAACCTCAGCGGCATCAAGCACCTCAAAATAAGACAAGAAATTAACGAGTAATTATGAGTTCGTTATTATTTACGAAGCGGTAAGTTCCGCTGGCACCCTCGAAGCGTGGCGAAAATGGCCGACTAGTTGACCTTCGGCCGTTCACCACGACCACGCAGCTGATAGGTAGTCTACTTCGTTTGACAAGTGTTTATGTGTGAACGTGTGAATAAACCGAATAAAAACAGGGGTCCAAGCACGAAGAGACGGTTAACCGATAGGTAACGGTCTTGGGGTCGACACCAACTAATCGGTGGTTCAAACCAGAGCACGGTATTTTCGTCTGTAAATAGTATTTTTTGGCTGCGTATAAAAAAAAGGCGACCAAGCACGAACTGTAACCCCCTTATTGGCTGAATAAGCTTGGATTATTTACTCCATGTTTTGTCTCTGTTCAATGAATGACAAATGACATTTTAGTGATATGAACAAAACACGGCGTAACTAGTCTAAGCTTATTCCTCGTTTATTAATAAGGCGGTTACAGTTTAACCCTACCCGTACTCTTAGGATGAATCAATACCGAATTCAAGAAGTTTTGTATGGAAATTTGTACAGGGCTACAACGGACGGAACGACAGTTAAAAAATCTTCCATACATCGGCAGTTTTTTTTCATTCATTTTTAGCATGTCACATTATTTAGTTGTTATTAAAAAATTCTGACCTTATCAACAACTATCGGTGGTTCAGTATTATAAAGCTCGCCTACTACGCGGGCGGCCTGGGTAAGAATCCCAGCCCAGGGAAGGGACTGTTTTATTAATAACTTAAAAAGTTACACTTGCATCATGGTAATAAATTCTCTTATACCCCTCTATTCTTTTTCATTAAAGGTGCATGAAATTTTACAATCCTACCTGATATTTGGTATTGATTACTTAAACGTGACAGGGATACCAAGCTTATCTGCAGTGAATGTAACTATGTATGTAGTCATATATCATAGTATTTAGTCATTAATTTTTAATTAATTAATAATTTAAATTGCATAAACACATAGCGACTCCGAAAGAATGCAGCACCTTCAAATAAAAAAAATACTTTTCCCTTGGACTAGAAGCCATAACCACCTAAGATTTTTTTCGCTTTCATAAATTATTTCTAATGTTTTGCATACTTTGTAAAATATTTTTATCAAAACAAAAAAAAAGGTAAGTTGAGCAGAAAAAACAAAAAAAAACTTATGACTACGCAACAGGTTTTCAGGATTTATTAAAATTATTTTCACTGGTCTAATCTTTCAAAACAGTCGTGCACGTTGGTCTCCTATGTTCAACAGGAAAACTAACTCTCTGACAGAACACACAAAAGGTAGTGTTATTTCATTTATGTGAAATGGATGTTAGGTAATACTCTAATTCTAAAAGGCAACTGTTACTGACTGACTGATCTACCAATGTACAGCTGAAAACCGATTGCGCTGTTTGGCACACACATAGCCATTACTATGTAGGCGTGCGCTAAGAACGTATTTTTCAGAACTCACCCTAAAGGGGTAAAACGCTGGGTTCAAAGTTTGTAGGGGAAACCAATATTTCGCACCTACTCACTAGTCTCTCTTTAAAGTAGACTCTTATTCTATTGCAAACTGAGCCTGGACTGTGATACTGATTTTATAACAATTATGGTATTCAAACTCCAATAACGTAAGCGGTGGACAGTGACGCTCTAATTACGCAATCGTTAATCACTTTCGCTTTGTAATTATTGTAGCAAATTAGGCGTAAATTTGTTATATAAGAGGCCGTTTCAATTTAGTAAATTCCGATATCAAACATGATTAAAAGTATTCAAATATACATATAAGCAAAGATATCTCTACAATCCACATGCAATAAGTTCATTATAATCTATTATTTAATTTTTAGTGTATTTCTGACAATGCAATAGTTATCAAACCTACATTTAAGATCTTTGCTGAAAAAAAAAAACATTTTTTTTAATGATATTAATTCAAATTTCTGGAGCTATATCGTCATATTAGAACTGTAGTCATTGTGACCTAAAATATCTATTAGATGAGACAGCAACAAATCTATCCTGTGCTCTATGGTATAACTAACATAAAACCTTTTTATATTTTGCTATTAAAAAAGACGGACTTAGCTAATGCCGAAGGCTCTTGCTCTACATCTACATAAAGCCGTAATATTAACGTGATCATAATGCCGGTCAAAGTAAATTGAGCCTTAAGCGCACACGATAACGTCGTACGAGAACGAGGGGCGATCTTATCAAGGCGGCTACCTTCGGCCGAAAACGGACGTGTTGTTGACTTCATTGTTTTAGTTGTTAGCCGCCCACCGTGGAAAAACGAAACTTATTACAACTTGGTTGTAGATTTGACTGCTATATCGAGCAGACCCTGGAATTTGTGACATTGCAAGATATTTATATGAGGTACTTACAAGCAGGTTTGAATCGTGTATTCTTCAGCCTTAAATAATTGGCTAGTGTAGAGGGACAAGCATTAGGCGGCGCACTAAGTCTTTGACCGGGCATTATAAGAAACTTGTAATGCCCGGTCAAAGACTGGGTTACCAAAAACTTTATATTTAAATTACCCCGTGCTATGTAGGGCACCCTGAATAGTTAGAACTGTTGTTGTAAGCATCCACCAATCAGCACTGGCTCTATGCAGTGGGTCATTCCTTGGTTTTGTCTAATTCATCTATAAGGAACATTTAAATGACGCCGACGACGATGCTACAATTAAAATAGTTGACTCTGAGATATTGTCCGTAAACTAAAGAGATTGGTTACTGATCCATCATCAACAATAGTTTCCGAAAACGCCTTGTCTTTTAATAGATTATTTTTTCTATATTTGAACGGAAAACTCACGCAACATTAGCAAGAGCTGCTAGCTGATGCATTCTATGTTTTTCTGTGGCTTCTGTAGCTTTTATTTTTAAAAACGAAAACAAGCAGAGTCTTTTTGCGTGTTGCACAATGCATTGATGGTAGAAGCAGTACTTACACGAAAAAGTTTCTCATGCTCACATTTTATATTTGAATAATTTCATATTTATACTTCTAAAATTTGTGTCATAGTGCCAGTGTCACCTGAACACGCGAATGCAAAATGGCCACGAGAGAACCGGTCGTGCCAGTCAGGCCGTGACGTCAACCGACCACAACAGAATGGAGACAAGCAGCGTGATGTCATTCTGCGGACAACAAACTCCTTGTAGCACTAAAAGGCTTTTAGAGAAAGTTCAGATTCCTATTCACATATCTTAGATAGGGATTTAGGTATGTAATTTTGGCACTATCAGAATCTATCGAGGGCCAAGTTTTTGACACTTACGATTTGCACCCCCAAATACGCCCCTGAGTTCGCTGCGAAGTAAATAGTTAGGTACCAGAGGGGCTATTCTGTAAAATTCTCACGCGCGGATCCGCGCATTCCCTATATAGATTCGCGAGGATCCGATGCAGATCCGCAAATGAAAATTTAACAGAATAGTCCCACATTTTCAGTAGCGTTATGATAACACAACACAGGTGAAAAAAAAGCCTTTTGGTGAGAACCTTTCATTTTGTTTGATGGTCGCGAGCCGTTGGTCAACCATTCCCATACCATAGTTTGCCCATGTCTGCTTTATCAGCAACACGAACAGAAGCAGAATTCGATCAACAGAGACTTAGTATGCAGCTGTTAACTGCGGAATTTGTAAATAACGTTTCACTTTGAATTAAGAATCGGTAAGCTTTAAACAGACAGACTTTGAAAACGTTCTGTCGCTTGTATTTAATTACTTCGGTGTAGTAAAAGAAGTATAAAAAAAAGCTTATGACTTATGTTGAAATTACTTCTGCCGTTCTAGTTTTATTACTCGCTTTATGTTTGTGGGTGAGAGGTACTTTAGGTTTTCATATATATGTGATGGCTATTAGCATTTTCTTTTGTGATTAGATTCGTTGGAATGCATGAATTAAGAAAAAAATGAATGGTTCCACCATTCGATTCATTATTAATAAATTACTTGATATTTGGGGGAGAAATAACATATCGCACGTCATAAACAAAAAATTATCTTCAAAAACAGTGTTTTGAGATATCGCGTTTTGAAATCATAGAAGCGGAACTACTTTTTCAAATGTTTAAAATGATACCTTGATTTAAACGTACATAATTCTTCTTTGTGTTGAGTAAGTTTAGTTAGGGTATCAATAATAGTTTTTATTTTAAAAGTACTTTTATGTGACTGGTTAAAGAGAATACCCTATAAGCAGTTCAAATGGCTCATGTTACAATTAAAACTAGTATCATTTTAAAATAATTTCGCTGAAAATAACATATTAAATTAAATTGAACAGGCCAGAGGGTATTATTTTAAATAACACTTCAAACTTGTATTAATCCGAACGGGCAATGGGGTATTAACTTAATACTGTTTAGAATACTCATCATCATAGTACATCACACATCATAAATTTTGCCTAGATATTGACGACATGTGCTGCTATAATTCAAAAACTATTTCGAATTAAAATACAATTTTTAGCAGTTTATAGAGAAAAAAATGTAGTTTTCGAAAAGCAAATAAAAAAATAAATGGTTTTGCCGACTTAATACCCTATTGTTTGCGACGTGCGATATGTTTAGTCTATTTACTTGTTTATTAATACAGAGTGGCATGCTGTAGAAAAGTTATTAGAGAGTGAGAAAAGTGAAAAGTGTCTAGTGACACTTATTTAAAAAAATATATTATGACATACAAAATACGTCCAAATTGTTCTCTTATCTTGTGAGAAAACCAAGTAGGTTTAACAAAATTTAGTGTCTAAACCATTTTGTTTTGTTCAATGGATTAAGAAATTAGGTGTTTACCTGAATTTATATTGAAAGGTGATTGTAAATGTATTAAAGTACATACCTTGTAAGATATAAGAGGTTTGTAAAGAAAATTGAATGAATATTTTAAATTAGAAAAGTTAAGGCCAGACCGTAGGTAGTTCATCATCATCATCAGCCTATTAATGTCCCCACTGCTGGGGCACAGGCCTTCCCCATAGTAGACCGTAGTTAGATGACTATTATTAAAAAAGTACATCTTTGTAACTGACTTTTCAAAATTTTGCGTATTCGATGGAAAGAATAAAGACGCCCAGTGAAAGTTATATGTCACACTTATTTTATGACTTAACTAGCGGCCGCCCGCGACTTCGTACGCGTGGAGTTAGTTAGAAATAAAGGTTCACTGCTCGTTCCCCGTAGGTGATAGCGTGATAATATGTAGCCTATATGTTGACCCGATTTCTGAATAATATTTGTGCCAAAGAACATTGTTCTGCGTCCATACATAGTTAGCCTAAGAACCAACATACATGAAATATTATTTTCTAGGTTTGAAATCGCAAGTAAATGACTGTAAAAACAAAGATTATTGACGGACACTTCTGAGAACTTAAATTATTAGGAAAACTAAATTTTTTTTGAGGTTATGTTTAATATTCAATGAAACATAGGTCAACCTATGAACTTAGTATGAACTCAGTATGAAGTGAATTAATATGAGAACTAATTCATTTTATTCGGTGCGATTTTAAAGAATAACTATTAGGAAAAACTTGGTTAGGTAGGAATCATGACTAAATAAAAACTGTAGTTTTGCTTCTTATTATTTATTCATTATTTTTCACATAATTGTATCATATTGTTTATATTTGTTTAACACATGTATATTGTGTAAATATGCAGCGTGAATGTGTATCAGTTGCTCTTGAATAATTTGGCAGTATGATCCTCTTAGGATGTTGTGGCACTTAGTAATAAGGTCTCTATGGTTACCACAGTTGGTGCTCTTTGGTAACATCGATGGCATATTAGATAGCCGAAATAGTAATAGTTAAATTAGAGGAAAAACAATCGCAAATAAACACACACAACAGGTAATCCGAAACGAGAATTTCTCGTATATAAAAAGTACTCTGTGACGATTGACGAGAATGCACGAATGCCACAGATTACTACGAATGCAAACTGCCTGCACCACAACCACAGAGTATCGAGTTTATGCCGGCCCTTCACTTGATAACAGTTTGTCCTTGTCATGCTTAATAAGGAATGAAAAGGACAGACTTATGTCATGTTTTTAAATAGCAAATACGAATAGACAAGTGAAGTGCCGGCATTAGGAAGAAAGTGTTTTTTGTTTGCAGCGCTGTCATAGATTATACACATAAAATGGTATTTATTGTCTCGGATTATTTATTAACTTTTTAATTTAGCTTACTTAACTGGAAGTGTCCGTCACAATCTAAATACTGATAATTATCGCAAAAAATAAAATAAGAATTATCATAAATGCCAAATTGGTGTTGGTTCTTAGGCCAATTTTAACATTTTCCTTTTTGAAGTAAATCCATGCAGTACTTTTTGAGTTTATCCCGGACATACATACAGATAAACAGACAAAAATTCTGAAAACTATATTTTTGGTTTCGGTATCGATTGTAGATCACACCCCAAGTGTTAATTTAAAAAAATATTCAATGTACAGTTTTGACTTTCCTACCGTTTTATTAAATGTATAGATTAACTTATTACTTATTAGTAAGTTCCTAGCGTAAGTAGTTAGCTAACACCTAAAATAATACCTACATCAGTTACAAATACCGTCGCAAATGGCTTAATTGATGAACGTCAGTTAAGCCATTTGCGGCGGTATTGTGTATGCACGGATATTAAAATACAAAGGCAACGGACCGTTGCGAAAGGTGACAATAAGTAGTGGACCCTAGTCAATCTACGCGGGGTTTTGTTCTATTGTTTTGTAGCAAACATACTCGTAACTCTTCCTTCAAGGAAGCTATTTGAAATTTCTGTACGCCGATGTCACAGATTAATAGTGAAACCGGACAAGTGTGAGATGGGTGTTGTTTTTTTCCATATAGTAAAAATAATCCCGTTTAATATGTGCCTTTATGTAAGCAAGATTTCAGGAAAAATATTATTTGCTATCGTCGGATTTTCATTTTAAACACTAAAAATCACGAATAAATTTTCAAAAAATATTTATGGAATAAGATTAACTTAGAACCTATTTAATTTACAAAGTGTAGTAAGAATATTGAAAGGTCTCCAAAACTTTGATTTAAATATTTTATGCCATCTTATAGTCACCTAATGGACATCTTGAAAATCATCAGATAATTCATTAATTTAAAGGCGTTACCGTAAGCTGAAAATATGTTACAGAATTTATGGCCACTGCCGCTATCTAGCTCAAGGATCACCAAAATTGGAAGACCAGAATTTCTTCGATAATATAAACAATATATCATCAATAATACTATGATATCAATAATATATAGTATAACGACCGTACTCAGACACGTCAACAAAATATAATGATTCTTTATGTCACGTGTCGTTTATACTTACTTTAAAGTTTACGCCTTTGAATGCGGCCGTAAGTAATTTAATTGCTATTAAATGGTGTTCATGAATGACCCATTTGTACTGTCAGTTGCGTGTGAGAATTCCTAATCCCTAATAAAGCAAGCTCTTGCGATTAGTAGATGCATATAGATCGAGCCCCGTCGTGTCTAAAACTTTAAGGCATTGGACGTTTACAAAGCGTACCAACACCAACATGGTAGTCGGTAAACACATATCACTTATATATTGAGATAATTCGTTTATCAGGAAATGAGGGAGGAGAGGTGAATATGACGTGGTACTATTTTGAATTGCTGTTTTTCTGTAGCTGTATCAGTAATTCAATTCATTCAATTTCAATAATTTTTACAGTAACCAAATTGTAGCTATTATTTTCGCTTCCACAGCCTCACTCCGACTAATGAATGTTTTAATGTATGCTGTTGGTCGCTAAGCACCTTGTTTATGTGTTTCCTCGTGTGAAATAATATTTCATGTAGAAAAGCTACTACTACCCAGGGTGTCAGCTAATTCACTATCGTGTCTCAGTTATTTCAAAATTGGTATCACTGTAAGTTACTAGCGAGCCATCAGGGACATATTTAATTTAGCTTTAAAGATCAATATTTATGGGAGTTGGGAACTCTGAAACTCTCTGGTGGTCGTACAGTGCGTGCGATCAAGATCTTATTGCATGAGGCCGAAATAGAAACTAATTTTGAGAAGGTATTAACTTTGGTATAAATAAGCCTTTTCTTTATCAAGAAAGGTGTAAATAAGCCTTTTATATATTCCTATTACTCTTTTCTAGTTATAATAAATTAAGGAGCTGGCGAATAAAAGGGTATAATTACTTACATAAAATTAAATTTTACAGGAGCTGTATAAAACTGAATGACATACCTCCAGTGAGCTTGTAGCACGGTTTTCAATTGATAAATTTAGTAATTTTAACATTGTTTTAGGCGGTTTTGATTGAAAATTATTTGATCGAGATTCAAATTTAAAGGGTCTGAAACCTCCGGACTGTAAAAAAAAAGTAGTTTGACCAGATGCGTAATTATACCGTTTTGTTCGCCACTTTGTAATCATCATTTCACCACTTATTCACTAGCAGCGCCCTCCTGTCAATGTCATCTGTTTGCCACAAGATGCTGCGTACGCTACGTGCTGACGTAGCGTTCGTGTGAGCAGTGTGTGTATCGCCTAACTGTGTCATCGTAGTGATCCTGAGATTCTGATCAGTTGCACAGCACCGATCAAACCGGTATACACGCTACTTTCACCATACGCCTCTCGTTCATTGATCACTTATTAGCGATCAATCCATCTGGAGGTGTGCTTCACAGATTACTCTGTTTACGTTCAAAACAATAATACAATTAGGTACTTAGTTGGAAAAAAAGAATCAAGATTTTTCCTTAGTCGCTTAGTTAAGGCTGTGAATGTATCTCTAGTATAGTGACGTAGGTTTCTATAAAAATAGGGTATAATTTTTTTTATGAATGTTTAATGTAATGTGTTCTGTCATCAGTAGTGTTCGTCATCCATGATAGCTAGTTAAAAAAATATTTCTTTCATCACTACTTAATCACAATTCTTTGCACAGAGATCTACAAAAACTTAATTGTTGTTGTTAATAGTATTCCGTTGTGATTGTTCTCTCTTTTAAAGAGACGAGAGATGTTTAATACACCTTGAATAATTGCTGTATCCATCAATTACCTGACCTTTCTTAGGTCATTAAGCACTATTTTAATGACAACTTAATTTCATAACACATCGCAATTTTCTATGTCTTTCGATGTCATTCCTAAATGCTGAATTCATTTATTATAAGTGATATAAAAATAATGAGGATTTCGGTTTTGAAATGCTCGCTTAATTTGTTTGGTGAGTTGAGGTACAATTTTTTTTTATAGATAGGTCCGACACATGACTCCACCCCACCTGATGTTAAGTGAAAGTGAAGTTCAGACGCGAAGATAGCTGATACAGCAGTTCTACCTGCCACACCAGCCATCCTCACCCTGCCGGCCTGCATGTTGCTTCTTCACGCCTCTTTTAAAGTAAGAGGGAGGGAACACGTTTATTTATTTATCAATTTATTTTTGAAGTGATATCTTCTTAAGCGGCGTTGTACACTTTTTTTGTAATGGGTAAAAACTGTTAAACTCGCCTCAGGACACGTGGCCTGATCGCGTCAGTCCTGACGTCCTGATTAGGTCACGTGGACACGTGACCTAATGGAAAATTCGTAAGCCGAAACAATAAAATTGGAAAGGTTTTTGACTTTCAATATATTGGACGAAATATTTTAATATTTTATTTTATCGTATTATAATAATAAGTCTCTAATTAGGACATCCAGTAGGCAGCTTTATTGCGAAGAAAATGCATTTTTTACAATAGATGTCGCTAGGTGCGCTCAAATGTGATTCATGTAAGTTGATTTTTCTGAGAGATAAACTTTTTTATGTAATATAAATTCTCATGTTTGTGTACGATAGCGCAATAAATAAATATTGTATTCTACCACATAAATGATAGTACTTTTATACTGATAATTAAAGCAATTCGTGCAAAAATTATTCCCTAACCATTCCAAAATATGAAAAATGCACAACGTTTATAATAATATATAACCATATTTTACCGACTGTTTCAGCCGAATCCCAACCAGATCAGCTTGGCTTTGGCGTCAAGTAGTACAGTCAATCTGTAGGTTGAGTGGTGAAAAAAAAAACCTAAAGGGTAAGTCTTGTTTTTTCTGTTGCCAAATGACGTCAGTAAGCCACCTTGGCGATGGGCATGTTCAACTCGTAGGCGTTTTTTGAAAAACTCAAAAAAAACATCAAAAATTTTTTGAAACGCATTTTTCTTGTTTTGTATGCATTTTAGAAACTTTTTTTTTTACCATAATTGTAGACGGCGTTGAGTACTACAATTTATGTCATTGTTGCAATCTCGTACAACAAAAAATGCGCATTGTAGGTGGCGCTAAAGTCTCAAAAAAGTGTTTTTTCACTTTTTCACCCTGAAAATATCATTTTAATGGAAAACTTTAAATGGCAAAGTTGTTTTGTACATAATTACCAACAACTTTTGTATAAACATTTTTTTGTATTACTTACCGTTTCCAAGTTATAAATTGCGCAGGTATGAAAAATCCAATAGAGCGGTTTTGGGCAGTTCAAGTACACATTTGCAGTGCACATTTCAATGTACGTTTTTACTATTTTTTTTTCAATCATGAATAAAAATTAAAAAATTTTTTTTTTTTTATTTTCATTTTTTTTTGTTTTTCAATCATGAAAAAAAATATAAAATAGTAAAATGTACTTTGAAATGTGCACTGCAAATGTGTACTTGAACTGCCCAAAACCGCTCTATTGGATTTTTCATACCTGCGCAATTTATAACTTGAAAACGGTAAGTAATACAAAAAAAATGTTTATACAAAAGTTGTTGGTAATTATGTACGAAACAACTTTGCCATTTAAAGTTTTCGTAATAAACTATAACTGGCTATAGTAGGTATAAACTTCCGAAAGAATCTCCGGTTTCGATGTGACGACTTCTCCATTTTTTTTGGTCAGCTTCGTCAGGTGGCTCCTTCCAAGCTGTTGTACGAAGACTTTGGACCCCCGGTTCTGCTCAATTGCTCTCTGTATTAAGAGTATATTGGAGCGTCGGAGGTCACGTCTTATCAGCTTGGAGATGGATTTATTCAGAACCCGTTGTTTTGACAAAGTGACTAGTGGATCGTTTCGTCGCTTGTCCATTAGATCCAGAGCCTCCTTCGAAAGCTTAGACCGCTTGCTCGTATGTCGCAGCTCACAGAACTTCGCACCCTCGTCCCGAAGGATTTCTACCACTTTTTCGAGTTCCTCGTCGATGTCATCAACGGCAATTGTGGTTTCCAAGGCAGCGAATTGATTTTTCAGTTTTATTTGGAATGCGTCAGAACCAACGGCCGATTGGAGCAGATTTGGCCGGAGCGTTGACTTCATCAATCGAGAGCGTTCGAGCTTAAAATCGATATTCAGAGTGGCTCTTAGAAGTCGGTGATCACTTCCGGTTTTAAACCTATTGATCACTGAGACATCTCTGAATATGCGCTTCTTGTCCGATATGATGAAGTCAATCTCATTCTTGGTCATAGTATCCGGGCTTCGCCATGTCCATTTTCTCTGGGGCTGTTTCTTAAAGAAAATTTATCAATAATGAGTTGAAAATCTGAGAGAACAGTTGAAATATCGCCAGCGATAGTTCCGTTATCAAGGTACCACACATTAAATTTTGAATTTAGCGAATCAATAATAGGTTGTATAGCCAAATTAAAAATAGTGGGCCCGAGAGGATTAACTTGCTGACAGCCGACAGATGAATACAACAGTTTATTTTTGAAAAGAAGTTTAGTTGATTTGCTGTAGCATTGCTAAAGATAATTATAAATATTAGGAGTGTTTTGTTGAATTGCTGTGAGCAAGGCACCTCTATCCACGGAGTTGAAGGCATTTTTAACATCCACCTTCAGCACTACCTCCGCTGCGTCAAGTGACAGATAGGTGCGAAGAGCGTGAACAGCTGCTTTCCAACAAACCTTTAGTACAGTCAATCTGTCGAAAAAAATATCGTTTCAGTGAAATAAACCTAAAGGGTAAGTCTTGTTTTTTCTGTTGCCAAATGACGTCAGTAAGCCACCTCGGCGATGGGCATGTTCAACTCGTAGGCATTTTTTGAAAAACTCAAAAAAACCGTCAAAAATTTTTTGAGACGCATTTTTCTTGTTTTGTATGCATTTTAGAAACTTTTTTTTTTACCATAATTGTCGACGGCGTTGAGTACTACAATTTATGTCATTGTTGCAATCTCGTACAACAAAAAATGCGCATTGTAGGTGGCGCTAAAGTCTCAAAGAAGTGTTTTTTCGCTTTTTAACCCTGAAAATATCATTTTAATGGAAAACTTTAAATGGCAAAGTTGTTTCGTACATAATTACCAACAACTTTTGTATAAACATTTTTTTTGTATTACTTACCGTTTTCAAGTTATAAATTGCGCAGGTATGAAAAATCCAATAGAGCGGTTTTGGGCAGTTCAAGTACACATTTGCAGTGCACATTTCAATGTACATTTTACTATTTTATATTTTTTTTCATGATTGAAAAACAAAAAAAAATGAAAAAAAAAATAGTTTTTTTTTAATTTTTATTCATGATTGAAAAAAAAATAGTAAAAACGTACATTGAAATGTGCACTGCAAATGTGTACCGTGGCACTGGAGCTTATGGTTTAAGAATTTATTGACCTCACAAGAATTTACATAAAATTCACTTACGTGAGACTATCACAATAGTTTCCAGCAAACAATTTACAGAGAACAAATCATACACAATAACTCTAGAAACACCACAGTTTCCCAAGAAAATTACATACAACATTCACATTACAATATTCATACAGTTTATGCAGGTAGTTTTAGAAAAAAATAATGTTAATTATCACCGCTCTGCAATGAGACATCGACACGGTAATATTATCTATACAGTATTGTGACTCCGCCCTGTCCTTGAAAATAAATGCCTACACCGAACGCTGCGTTGGCACGCGGTAGGGCCGCCAGCCTACAGTACGAGTATTTTATGTAGTTTTGTTTTTAACGCGAGTGTAGGTAGATTACTCGTTTGTCTCTTTTTTCATCCTAACCACTTATTTATATATTATTCCAGATATTTACACGATGGAAAAACCGAAATAACTAAATATTAGAAACAAATAACGTACTAGTAGATAGGTATATAAAAAATATTCTATAAAGGTATGACACCTTGAAATATTTCAGGTAATTTAAAAAATGATATCTCTGGGTGTGTTATTGAAGAGTTCAAGCAACCAAAAACAGCAATTGTGCTGTTGTACGATATTGATCGTCATTTGTTCTTTTCCATACTAAATTATGTAGGTATCTACTTAATTAAATCAAATATTTACAATACAAAACGCATGTTTAAGCACGGCTAACTGCATAAAAAACAATTCAGACCGTTCGGTCGTCGTTGCGGCGCGGCGGCGCATTCGCGACTGGGTGCACGCCGAGCGCACATCGAACTCGAGTGGCGTAGGTATAACTCGCTTTCCGACCGTTTGTATGAAGATAAAATACTGTATGTTATTATTACCGTGACATCGATCACGAGCGACCGACGACAAAAGCAAGATGGTAAACAAAACATAGATTTAGTAGCGTACTACTGGATGTGACTCTAAGCTCAGGTAGTGATAATGGTGCCAATTCTGGCGTGATTCTCTAAATTTAAAACTAAATTTAACATCAGTCTCTCCTTTTCATTATGTATAGAGAATGACAAGGATATACTGCTGTCAAATTTAAGTTTAGGTTTAGAGAATCATGCTAGAATCGACACCAGTATGTCATTCTTTTTTATTTCGTTTTTTTTTTAATAACATTTTGTTGTATTGTAACTCTAAATCCTACTAATATTATATTAAAAACGCGAAAGTTTTTATTTCTATTTATTAAATATAAAGAGGTAAATATTTTTATTTCGACAACTATATTAATTTTCTTGAATTATTCTATATTATTTTTTAAGTACAAACAATTTTAATGCGGTTTTGAAGGTGGATATTGATTTTGCTTCTTTAATATGTTTAGGAAGAGAGTTATATAATTTTGCTCCTTCGAAAGTAATATTTTTGTTGCCATAGTTTGTTCTGGGAAGAGGTAAGTATAAATCATTCATACGCCGTAAAAGCTTTGTGTGTTTCCTTTGCATGAAAGTTATTTCACTATGTATTGTTTTGTTTAGGATTTTTCGAACTAATAAACATGTTAAATATATATACGTTTGTTTAATTGTCATAAGTTTCGTTTCTTTGTATAATTCTTTAGTGGGTGTTAAAAAATCAAAGTGAAACAATGCCTTCACTAGCTTGTGTTTTGTGCTACCTGTAGTATGTCTATATTACTCTTTGCTGCTGTACCCCAGACTTCAATCAAATAATCCAAGTGTTGTTTTATTAAACTATTATAGATGTTGTAGCGTACTTTTAATGGTAAATATCTGACTATGCCTCGTATAATGCCCGTGAGGCGAGTAAGTGTGGTTTTAATTTTTTCAATATGAGGTTTCCATGTTAGGTGATTATCTAAAATAAGACCGAGATATTTTTCTTCTGTTTTTCTATTTATGGTTTGACCATTAATTTTTAGGGGTGGATAATTTTTCATTATTTTGTTTTTAGCTGAAAATATTACGTAGTTTGCCTTTATTATGTTTATTGTTAATAAATTGTATTGGAACCATTCGTTCAATAGATGTAAATCGTTTTGTGCATCTGCAATTACTCTCTCAATACAATTACCGAAGTAGAACAAACTAGTGTCATCTGCGTACAAAGTAATATCACCTTTAAGGCCAATGCTTTGTATGCTATTTATATGAACTAAAAATAATAGGGGCCCTAAAATGGAACCTTGGGGGACACCACAAACAATTGGCATTTGGTAACTTTCATACTGACCACTTTTTACTACCTGAGAGCGATGGTTGAGATATAATTCAAATATTTCTAAAGCTTTGTCAGTAATTCCTTTACTTTTTAGTTTATTGAGTAGAAGACAGTGGCTAACCGTATCAAATGCTTTTTTCAGATCAATGAAAATTCCAAGTGCTATTTTCTTACGATCGATATTAGTTTTGATTTTTGTGACAAGATCTATGGTTGTCGAAAGAGTATTTGATTTTGGTCTAAAACCATATTGCTTTTGATAAAAAAAGTTAATTGAAGATAAATAATTATTGAGTCTATTATAAAGCACTCTTTCAAATACCTTTGATAGCGTTGGTAACACTGAAATAGGACGGTAATTTCCTGGATCGCTTTTAGACCCTGCTTTATATATTGGCGAAACTTTTGCTACTTTGAGAGTATCAGGAAAGTTTCCCAACTCTAAACATCTATTTATGCATACAGTAAGATCTTTGAGTATAATATTCTTAACACATTTCACGGACTTTGCGTTAATACCATCAATACCTGAACTGCTATTTGTATTAAGATCATCTATTATTTTGCTTACTTCATCAGTGCCCATACCGAAACTCATCCATCGATACTAGATTTTTCCCGCGGCATCAAATAGTGACTGAAATTTCCGTGGTATTTTTGAGGTATTTTGCTGGCTAAAGTTTGACCAATTGTTGCGAAGAAGGTATTAAAGTGATTGCATATTTCCAATGGCTCTGTCAAGGTATCCGTAGTTGTTTCCAATTTGGGAACTATTTTATCTTCTTTGCATTTATTGCGAGCCAGACTATTTATCAATGTCCATGTTTTCCTAGGGTTCTTATAACAGTCTGAAAAAACCTTATAGTAATATTTCCTTTTACATTTTTGTATATTTTGGGCCACTTTGTTCCTTTCCCTTTTAAACTCTGCTTCCAGCTCCCTATCTTTAGGATTTTTTTTTAATCTTACTCCAAAGCTCGTTCCTTTTATTAATTTCTATTATAATACTTTTTTCTATCCACTTTCTTACAGCTTGGTCGTATTGTTCTTCAAGAAAGGCGATAAAACCTTACTGAAGAACTATCGACCAATTTCACTCCTGAGCCATGTCTATAAGTTGTTCTCGAGAGTCATCTCGAATCGCCTTGCACGAAGACTTGACGAAGCTCAACCTGCAGAGCAGGCCGGGTTCCGACGGGGTTATGGCACCATAGACCACATTCACACAGTGAGACAGGTTATACAGAAGGCCAAAGAGTATAACCAGCCCTTGTGCAGGGCGTTTGTGGACTATGAGAAAGCTTTTGACTCCGTCGAGACCTGGTCTGTTCTTGAGGCGTTGCAGAGGTGCCAAGTTGATTGGCGATATATCGAGGTGCTGAGATGTCTGTATAACGCCGCAAATATGTCCGTCGTGCTCCAGAATGGTCAGACCGAGCCTGTCCTGCTGCACCGTGGTGTGAGACAAGGAGATGTAATATCCCCGAAACTCTTCTCCGCTGCGCTGCGGGACGTGTTCGGAACGCTCAACTGGAAAAGACGCGGAATAAATATTAATGGTGAATACATCTCACACCTTCGATTGGCGGACGATGTCGTCATCCTGGCTGAAACCCTGCAAGACCTGCAGGAGATGGTGGGTAGCCTGGCTGAATCTTCCAAACGGATTGGTCTCCGGATGAACTTGGATAAAACCAAGGTCTTGTTCAACGAGCTCGTTGATCCGGTACTGGTTGCTGTTAATGGAGTACCTCTCGAAGTTGTTCAGGAATATGTCTACCTAGGAAAACGCTCCGATTAGGCAGAAACAACTTTGAGAGAGAAGCCAATAGAAGAATTTAGTTGGGCTGGGCAGCATTTCGTAAGCTTCGTCAAGTCTTCTCGTCACCCATCCCTCAATGTCTTAAGTCGAAAGTCTTCGACCAGTGCGCCCTCCCAGTTATGACATACGGCGCCGAGACGTGGACACTCACGACTGGACTGGTCCACCAGCTTAAAGTCGCTCAGAGAGCTATGGAAAGGGCTATGCTCGGAGTTTCCCTGAAGGACCGCATCAGAATCATAATCCGACAGAGAACCAGATCACCGACATAGCCCACCGAATTAGCAAACTGAAGTGGCAGTGGGCTGGTCACATTAGCCGCAGAACTGACGGCCGATGGAGCCGTAAAGTTCTTGAGTGGAGACCGCGACTCGGTAAACGTAGTGTGGGACGCCCAGAGACAAGATGGTATGATGACATTCGTAGGCTGGTTGGTGTGGGCTGGATGAGAGTGGCAGAAAATCGGGAGCAGTGGCGTGGAAGTTTTCACTTTTGCCGGCACTCCCGGAGTGCAACCCGTCGTTTTTTTTATGTATTGGGTAATTGTTTTTTAATATGTTGTTATGAAAAAATAAACTTATTGCATCAAACACATATTTTGTACTAGTGTTTGTAAAGTTTAATTACTGAAAATAAAAAAAACAGATAATTTAAAATTTACCAGTAGTATTTTTTCTTACGTTTAAAGATTACTTATACGAGTCCGAATGTGTACTAAATTATATAAAAAAACTGTTTTTTTATAATAATAAACGCAACGGCTAACCCCATTTATAGCTCGATTATTATTATTACGCACTGTTTCATCAGTAACGTATGAAAAGCTACTAAGACTGCAATACAAATATTGTCGCATACATTACGAAGCGTAGGCGACAAGTATCGATTCCAGGTAGACCCCAGCAGTTCCGTACAACCACAGAATACAGAAAGAGGTTAGAAGGGTCGAAATCGTAGACCATTTTTATAGGAACCGATGTCGCTGGCTCGCTCTCACTACACTTCCACTTAATAGAAATAGCCAATCAAACGACGCGACATCAAACAATCGAACCAATCAGCGCTCACACCCGAGATCAACAACGCAATCAGAACCAAGTTTTGATCAAGTTATGAGCATTTGCTCACACATAATTGTGGCGTGCCCCGCCCACAAGGCCCTTCGAACCTTTTTATGTGTTCTATGCTTACAACCAATAAGCTAATTTACTCGTTCCAGAATCGCGCCCGGGAACTGGTAAGCCAGCTATGTCGATCAGTGGGACACGCCTTGCACCGTAAGTACTTGCGTAGGGCAATTATACACATAGCTGTAGCATTTGTAGGTTGACCAAACTTCGGTTCGTATATACGGAAAATTTATTATTTTACATCGGTCATTTCACTACATGGTGATTTTAGATTAATTTCTGTCAAGATTTTTAATTTTCATTAAATTCCTTGCACCGATAATAAAACTTGAAAAACACGTTCAACTTTATAAATTTGTGCATTTGGCAAGTGAACGGAAATTAGAGAAATCGTAAACCATCGAAATTATTTTCTTATGTTATTTAGTGCGACAGCGGAACACTAGACTTCAACCGTTTCGGTAACTGATACAGCACTACTGATGCATTCCGAATTGTGATATTTTATTAATTTATTGACAACCAACAAGAATATCCACTAATAACATAGTATGAAAATAATTTATAAATAACATTTCGATGAGGTATCTCAATTATAGGCTGCCAAGGCATGCATTAATGACAGCATTACCATAGTATGCAATTTTAACAAAAATATATTAAATAAAACGATATAAGAATGTGTTAATTCACAAACATGTTATTGTGTCAGTCATATTGAACAGGCGTTCAGATGCCTGATGATAACCAATACGATAGAATAATTGTGAAGTACGAAAACAAAGGATACTACATAACTAATAACACAATGCTCAATGCTAATCCGGGTCTTTCTATGTATAGTTAATGACAGATGGAGCAACATTATTTACAAATTTACCATAGTCACTAAATTAGTCCAGCCGGCTTATTTGCTAACTTTTTTGACATTTATAGTATGCAACTAAAGATAAAACTGCATATAAATTTATGCTTTTCAGAACAAGTATCTTAGTAGCTACTAGATATTAAATAGTATTATAATATATACTTAGATACTTGTTACTGGTAGTGGATCACTAAATTGCACGGTGATTATCACTTCCATTTGTCAAAACAGTTAGCGAATAGGCCTACTAATTAGACATTTTATTGTAATATAATTATAACGGCACAGTGATGAAAAGTGTCCTAAATTAGATTTAAATGCCTTGGGCATAAATAATATAAATTAGATAATTGGTACTACTGGATACTGATGATGAGGAGATTGAGACATTTTTTTTATATGTAGGATAACAAACATTTGCACAATATCGTATGTAATATAGTTACGGTATTATATAATGGATGTCTTTACACAACCAACACTGTCATTTACAATAAATGGACTTAGGGTTAATAGTTCAGTCGGTTGGGATGGCATACCCGCCTTCGTCGTAAAAGCCGCCAAACACGTACTGGTACCGATCCTACGCCACATCTTTAATCTCTGTTTATAATTTAGAACATTCCCAAAGGTTCTTAAAAAAAGCTTTATTACACCCTATTTGCAAGAGTGGGGACGGAGAGAGTATCACCAATTACAGACCTATATACGTACTACCTACTTTCACTAACATTCTTGATTTTTTTTTTGAATAAAAGATTATTAAATTTCTTGAATTCCAAATACTTCTTGCTTCGAATCAATTGGGGTTCAGAACTGGCGAATCCACAGAGGATCCGTCTTGACTTGTATTTTACGTTGTTGTAAAAATATCCTTCTCGGGACTCAGACTATCTCTGTACCAATTTTCATGTCAAGAGGTTCAGCGAATAATGTTTGAAGAGGTAAGAGACAGACAGAAAGACACATTAAATAAAACGATTTTTACTGGTTTTTTGCACTGAATTTATTTATCTGACGTTTCGCAGCCTTTGCAGGACTGCGCATTTCTGAAGACGCAGTAGCAGTCAGATAAATAAATTCAGTGCATATAACCCGTAAAATCATTTTATTTAATGAGTGATACGCGTGAACACCTAAGAAACAAATAAGAAAGACACACTTTTGCATTTATAACAGTAAGTATGTGTATGGATTAATTTTAATTTTTTGCCTCTGCAGTAGTTTTGGTCACCCCAGTCACCCGACGCGGAACGCACACAGTCAAGGACCAGTGAAAGCGAACACGCGAGCTGCGCGCGCGCCACACAAGCTATTTGCAACATTCTCGTGCTCGAAAGCGAGATTGATTCCTGTAAATTATACTTAATTATTAACAGCAATTTTTAGTTTAAAGTATTAATCTGCTCGATTTTTAAATATTTATTTAAATAATAGTCGGTAGCATAGCAGTTAGTGCATCCGACCGGCAGCGGAAGACGCAGGTTCGAGTCCTGCCTGAAACCATAACCGAGTTGAACTTTGTTCTTTAGATTAACTAGTCTCATTGTGTATTTCTATTGTAGCTACCCAACGATAAATTATTAACAACTAGGTACTTCTGTGCGCGTGCTCGCGACTTCAGCTACGTAGAAAATTGGTTTCGTTTACAATCTTCTGCCCCCCTTTTCATCTCCCAAAAGTATGATTGCTCGAATAAAAACTACACCTTTATCCATTACCGAGACACAAACTATCTCTATACCAAAGGAGATTGCTCAGCTTCCATACATGTTTGGCCTAAAGACCAATAATCATCAAAAATTGTTTCCTAGATTCGAAATTATATAAAATATACTGTAGAAACGAATATTATTGACGGACCCTGAGAACTTCTATAAACAATATACACTGAACATATTAAAATAATAAAAAACAAATAAGTTATATAGTAAACTAGGGAAATCAAGCCAAGTACCGAAATTATGGATTAGATTCAGGTATATAGCGCATGTAGATTAACAGATAGTTGCCTGTTTTTAAAGTTAATGCTTAAGAGTAACTTTTAAAATCAGGTGTCATTTCTGGTTATAATAAGGTAGGTTCTCTGTGACAGAAACTGTGTGATGATTGTGAATGAGCCACAGATTAGAGAGAATTTTTAAACTCTCGTTAACCAAATAAAGCTAAGAGATTTAGGTTCTATAGCCATATATTCAGTAGCTTCATTATTTTTGTTATGTTTTTAAGATAACCATATTTTAGATTTTTAGTGTATCACACCTTATAATTTTATTTAATTATTAATTTATAGTCAGGCAACGTAAGCCCATAGATAGATACCTTAAAATCTAACATTATTTACAGATTATAATGTGTTTATGGAGGTATTTGGCGGAAATGTATGGCAATAGACTTTATGATGTCGCCTACCATCTATAATAATTGTCTAAGTACATTTGCATCTAGCGAAAATGATAATATAGTTGTGGATATTAATACAGTGTAATAAAAAAATGATTTTTTTATCGATCTTTACATAATAGATTTGTTTTTATTGTTATATAAACAACTTCGATCAGTCTTTGGCTGAATGTTACTACACCCATAGCCATTAAAAATGATTCGTATGTTTTCCAAACCGGTAAAATTAAAAGTCCTTTTTAAAGTAAATATATTATACAAAGGTGTCCTTTGAAATCTAATGACTATAAATTAAATTATAAATTACGCCAAGAATTACCGTGTATGACAATATTTTTTGTGCATTTAGGCCAATTTGAGCAATCTCCTTTCGGCTAAATTGGTTCAGTGGTTTATGCGTGGAGAGGTAACAGACAGAGCTATACACACACTTTCACATTTATAATATTAGTACTTATAGTAAGTATAGGTAATGTTAACTCATTTTATTCTATAAGTATTTGTATTGTGCCTAAAACATTACGGAATCTTTTGTTTGCGAATCTGACTCGCACTAGACGATGTGTGGCGGTGTTTTTGAACGGATATAAAGTTTCACAAGCACGTCTGCATAAAATACAAAAAAACACTTCGCTAAACTACCGCAGCAGAACTTTTACTATGAAGAAACGGCAAGAAGCTCAGGAAGGGCTGCTATTTTCTCTCCCTGATATATTTTATGCAGCGTTGTTAATAAAAGTAACGTCACAAGACCTCCTTATAAGAATATTAGGAAAAACTTCCACCATAATAATAAAGATATAACAATTAAAAAAACATTATCCATCATACTAGGTATTATATCATTTAGATCACAGGTTCTAAACCAATATCAAAATTTTGCTGGTCCTGGTAGACTACCATATTCCCAAAACTCGATAGAAAATGTGAAGATTAGATCAAACTTTGGGAATTTGCGTTTGCGGCTGAGTTACAACCATGAATGACAGTTTTCGATAAAAAAGTGACAATTGATTGGTTAACTAATGAATTAATTATTGTGACACGATTGTGCTATGAGTGAATGTGAAACAGTAAAGTTAGCCAATCAATAAAATAATTCCATCCAACTTTACTTTTTTGCCATCTACTAACAGCACAAGAAAACAATCAATTCTCACTTAACTTATTTTACTTAGAAAACTATTTTTTTTTGTTGTCAAATAATTAATTATTACACTATTCATAATTAAAATTATCTTCTTATAATTATACAGGTAAAAAAAGGCAACCGTTACCGCCTGAACTATAAGCGCACTGCTCAAACCACTGAACGGATTGTGCTGAAATTTGGCACAGCTATTATGATGTAGGCGTGGCGCTAAGAAAGGATTTCCTATAACATATCCCCCTAAAGGGGCATGTAGGTAGTAATGGGGGTCAAAGCTTGTATGGAAAACCAATGTTTCCACGCAGACGAAGTCGTGACTTCGTTCGTCGTGGATTATAATAATAAACAAGTCATCACACAGTGACCCCAACATGATTTAATTTATTAATATACTGATTCATTTGGTATTTTACCACATTTATACAAATATTTTGCTTTTCTTCGTAAATATGCATTGTCTTAAGCGTCTAGTCGTCGGTCGCAATAATTATGTTGCTCTTTTGAAATCAAATCAATTAATACGCAAACCGGTTGTTATATTTACAAACTAGTTGCATTTTCCCTGTTCGCAAACCTTTCTAAAGATGATTTTTTTTAAGAGTCTTTAGAAAAAATATATCATTATATTATGCAGATGCCTGTTTGTAGGATTTCTGAATATTTTCTGTTACTGCACAATACCGAAACCATTTCAGAAACCAGAAGTTTCTCTTCGAGTAGGTATGTAATCGTAAAGTCAATTAATAGTTGACGTAAAAGCATAAGCTCCCATACCTGGATCCTATTCCCAAAAAATCGGCTGCGTTTTGTGTTAGAAACAAAGAGGGCGTGTTTTTGCAATGAAAGCAAAAGGTTGCAAGTTTTTCTTCGTTTTTCATAAAGATTTACCTATTTTTCAATATGATGTATAGGTAAAGATAGATTTCCCGGTGCGGGAATCGAACATCTCCAACTAACCGGATAAGCGGCTTAACCAATTAGCCGCTGGGACGATTGCTTTCACTATCGGAATTCATAAGCAATTAATGCTCATGTTTTATAGTGTCAATGTCTCATCAAAAATGTCTTTCTCTTGCCTCTTAGTTGACTATTTTACTGGAGTCTTCGTCTTAATGGTAATTACTAAAACATTTTTTTATGATAACGGGCAATTCCTTTTGTTATGCCGATTATGTATTTTTGAATCTAGACAGTTTGCCGTATGACCTATGATATTACATATACAGAGGCGTATGACCTACAAATAAAAGTACTATTTCTAACAAATTCTGTTAGATTTGATTTGAGTTAAAATTTATGTTGTAATATTTGACTTAGGAGTTTTTGAAATTATTTTTGTTACATGGAGTGTGACATGGAGCAGTCAATCTCTTGATAAATGTATTGACATGTTGTGATTTAGGGTATTAATATACAACATAGGGTCCTAATGGACCCTATGTTGTGATAAAAACCCTAAATGATATGGGATAAAAAACAGTGTCGCAGTATGTATTAATGTTAGATTTAATTATATTTTTTCTATGTAGGTATTTATGTTGAGCTGTAATTTACCTAATATAAAAAACTATAAAAGTCATTGTAAAAACCTTAAGTTTTGCTGTTTTTTGATTAAGCTTTTCCTTGTTCTTGGTCAAACATCGCCGTACGAAATAAGAAGTTTTCATAAAACTTATAAAATACACAAACAAAGAAAGAACAAAGCATCGCATAAGCTATAATGATAAAACATTTACAATACCGAATCGATTACAATATATTTTATCATAAATCGACCAGTTTCGTAATTTGGCCAGCTGTCGCAACGGAAATGGTACTGGGTTCCATAATAAGACAGATATTTTCGCGCATTGTTCCACTCACCTTGAGCCGAAGCCGGGGTGAGAACACTCCACAGCAGTATCACCAGAAACATATTGGGCAGCACAACATTCACTTGTTCATATTATTGAATAACAGAGCGAACGCACGCACACACACAATCACACAGTCTCGAAACTCGCGCTATTACTTTTTAGTGGGTTGGTGCGTTTGCGCACTGCTCAGGTTTGCGGAGTACTGAGTGGTACTGGCGCCCGCTGGGTCTCCTGCCCCCACTTTGCGCGCCTTTCACCGTTACAATTCGACCAAACGTTGAGCAAGGCTGCGACGATTGACATTCAGCAAACCACACAGCACGGCATACGGAAATAGCCCACTTGGCAGCCGAAGCCTTCGTAACCCCTGCTTTGTGGTGCAGTCAGTTAGGCTTGTTGCCCGCTGCGCCCCTAGGGAATTCTATTTTGTCAGGAGCGGACGGCTAGGTGCTATGCTTTGTTTCACTTTTAACTTATACTGAACAGACATGGTTGGTTTTTATCATCCCTGAATTCTGTAGTGGATAGGTGCCCATATTTTTACATTTTTGTGTTAAATTGTGTAAAACTATTACAGTAAGTATGCCATAGTAGTTTCGTTAGCTGAAGTTTTTTGGGCTACTTTACTGACGTTATGTCATAGTATTTTCAACACATTTGCTCAAAAAATGCATCTACGGAGGTTGCATACTCGTACATAGTTTGAAAGTTCAAAATTACGAGCCATCCAACGGAGCGTGCGGTAAAATGTTACCGCACGCATACATGTCGCCGTGCGTATTCTTTACGGTATTTTTTAAATTGCGGTCGAAGCTCACTAATCTAAGCGGCGGGTCAGAGTGAGAGAGGAGGAGCATCTACATCAGAAAGTTGTTTAACTAAATGAACACAAGGGATTGGTAGGTGAAAAACTAATTATCAGGGTAATAAATAACAAATAAGAAATAAAACAAACTTGGAAATTGTAGAACATATGTATGAAAATAGATGGCGCTGTAGTTCCTTGCATATCACTAGCAAATTTGGTTTGAGCTACATATAGGCTAAACGTCACCGAATTAATAAAGAAATCTGTGGTCAAACCAATTCTATATTGGTTTCATTTCTATTCTTTGCATCTAAGCACTCGGATTTAAGAGTCATTTTGGCTCGAACAGAATTAAAGGGTGAAAAGCGTTTCGAGGGTGAAAGGGATTCGGGGGTGATAAGAAGGTTGGTGGGTGATAATAAGTGATTGGTAGGTCATAGTGGGGATTGATAGGTGATAATAGGGGATTGGTGGTTGTTAGTAGGGATTAGTGGGTGAAAATGTTTTTTTTAAACCGGATTTTTATTGCGGTTGCAAGTAAATCCTCTGACTGAATCAAAGTCCTTGTTTATTTTTATTTTAATTATACCTCTTTTGTTTTGTTTTAAATGTTTATAAAAATAAAATAAGTGTATATAATATTTATCTGTGAATTGTAAGTTTAATGGAATGGACTTTTTAACTATGTTTTGTTTCGTTCTATATTATTATACTGTTACGTGTCGGGATGGGGTTCGAAATTATATGCCAGTTCACGCTTGACAGTTATTTATTCACCACACAGTTTACACAATTAACACACAATGTTAATTACAAAACACTCACTAAACACTGTATTTCACTATACAAGCCTCTAAACAATCTCACTGGAATCGCCTTTGGATTCGCTCCGAAATCGCTGTTGAAACTCAACTGTCTCTGCGCGGCGCCAATCGCGCTTATATACGCTGATCGACGCATTCTAGAAAGTACCTGTTAAATTGAGAATCCCGTGGTATCATGCGCTGCGGACCGGTACGTCATCAGAAAGAGCGGAATGTAACGATCCCAGTCCCGTTGATGTTCTTCTATGACCTTCGCCAAATGATTTTCCAAAGTCTGGTTGAATCTCTCTATCATGCCGTCGGATTGTGGGTGTGCCGGAGTCGTACGCGTCTTATTTATTCTGAGTAAATTGCACATCTCCTGGAATACGTTTGATTCAAAATTCCTTCCTTGATCGCTGTATAATTCCAACGGAATGCCGAATTGGCACACTACTTCTTCAACAAGCCTCTTGGCGACGGTTTGAGCCTCCTGGTTTGGTGTAGCAAATACTTCGGGCCATTTGGTGAAATAATCTTGAACCACCACAATGTAACGGATTCCATCTTCTGTTTGTGGAAAAGGCCCAGCGACGTCAATGACAATTCTTTCCCAAGGAGCGCCGACCTGGTAAAGCTGCATCTTCCCCTTGGATCTAGTACGAGGCCCTTTGACGGAGGCGCAAACATTACATTTCCTACACCAGTCCTCGACATCTTCTCGACAGCGCATCCAGTAGAAGCGTTCCCTCACTTTCACCAAGGTCTTCCTTATTCCCAGGTGTCCGCCAGACGTACCATCGTGCACATGCCTTAAAACCTGAGACACTTTGCACCTAGGGACCACCGTTTGAAGAATCTGATCCTTACCATTTGGTGACTCCCATTTCCGATACAGCACGTCTTCTTGTAACAGAAGACTGTCCCGTTGGGCCCAGTATGCCTTCGTAATTGGGCTTGAAGCTGATATGTCATTCCATGAAGGTTTCCGTCCTTCACTTTTCCCCTTCATTATCAGCTGCAGGTCCTTGTCTTCCTTCTGCACCCGAGATATTTCAGCTTTACTCCAGGATTCATCCAATTCTTGAGCCCTTATAACCTTCACTTCGTCTTTGCACTCGCATTTTAAACATTGCTTACAATCTTCAGCACAAGGCCGCCTTGATAATGCATCAGCATTGGCATGCGTCTTTCCGCTACGGTGTTTTATTACGAAGTTGAATTCTTGTAGCTGTTCGATCCATCTCGCCACTTGGCCCTCAGGGTTCTTGAACTGGAGTAACCATTTAAGTGCTGCATGGTCTGTACGCAGAGTGAACTCTCTTCCCAGCAAGTACTTATTAAAGTGTTGTAGGGTCTTTACAACTGCTAGAAGTTCGCGTCGAGTTATACAATAATTTCTCTCTTGCTTTGAAAGAGACTTACTGAAGTAAGCGATAACAGCTTGTTGTCCATTTTGTTCTTGTGACAGTATTCCAATTCCAATTCCAGTATTACTAGCATCAGTATTCACAATGAATCTTCCTTCTCTTCGTGGATAGCTTAGGATTGGTGCAGAACAAAGTAAATCCTTTAACTTCGTAAAAGAACGCCGGCAATCTGTGTCCCAAACGAGGTTTCTCTTCTCTTCCGTGAGACGATGTAATGGCCTGGCTATCTCAGAGAAGTTCTTCACAAATCTGCGGTAGTACGCACATAGGCCTAGAAAAGCTCTCACTTCAGTCTTATTTCTCGGTGTTGGCCATTCCTGCACAGCTTTTACCTTTTCAGGATCAGTTTGGACACCCTTATCAGATATTATGTGCCCCAAAATGGCTACTTCCTTCTTGAAGAACGCGCACTTTTCTGGATTGACCTTCAGGTTTGACTCGCGAATCTTCTGAATACTTTCTCTAGATTCTTCCAGTGTTCCGTGAAGCTGCGTCCCATAACGATCACATCGTCCAAGTACACCAGACAAGCATCCCCCAATAACCCCACCAGCACACGTTCCATGAGTCGTTCAAAAGTGGCTGGTGCGTTGCACAATCCGAAGGGCATGACAAACTGCCACAGCCTTTTTCCAGTACTAGTAGTGAATGCAGTTTTCTCTTTATCCTCTGGGCGAAGTTCCACCTGCCAGTAGCCACTCTTCAGGTTAACTATGGAGAACCACTTCATGCCTCCCAACATGTCCAATGTGTCGTCAATACGAGGCAATGGATAGCTGTCCTTCTTGGTCACATTGTTGAGCATCCTGAAGTCCACGCAGAACCTGGTGCTGCCGTCTTTCTTCTTCACCAATACTACTGGAGAAGACCAGGGGCTAGTTGATTGTTCGATGACCTTATCACGTGACATTTTCTCAATCATGTCCGCTACTTCCTGTTCTCTTGCCAGAGGCACTCGTCTAGGTCTTTGTTTGATAGACTGTGTATCACCGGTGTGGATTGAATGCTTGACAAGGCCAGTCCTCCCAAGGTCATTTTCTCCAATTGAAAAGATGTCCTTGTAGTCTAATATTAGTTGCTTGGCTTCATTATACAAGTTAGGTGGCAAACTTGTCTTAATTTTCTCCAGTAACGGATTCATGTGCCTCGTTGAAGGTGGTTCTCTACAGCATTCTTGAGTTCTTCTCATGTAGTCTACACCTGCGCATCGTCCGATGACCGTGTTCTTCCATAACTGTATCGCAGGGTTGCTAGTGTTTACAATTTTTACCCTTGCCCCTCTCTTGGTCATGATCAAGGTTCTAGCCGTGATCCAACTAGGGTGACTCCCGGTATCTTCTACTACGACACATCGATTCAGTGACGCTCCTTCCGGAAACTTGACTTCTACCAATGTCTCTGACCTCGCTGGTAGGGTTTTTGACGTTGTAGACTACTAGTGGAGGGTTTCCTTCTAGAAATATTTCTTGATCCGGAAAATTCAATACTCCTCTAGCGATATCCACCACACACTGCTGTGATCGTAAGGCGTTCAGTCCGAGTATACAGTCGTCCGTTATGTTAGCGACCAAGACGCTCTGTCTGTAGATTTTGTCTCCTAGTTTCAATGTGATATCTGTCACTCCCAGGACGGTCACTGGCTGGCCTGTAGTTTGCAATTGACATGCCGATTTTGTACCTTCCCACATAATTGTACGCTTGAGAAGTTCCGGCCGCACGATAGTTTTCGATGCCCCAGTGTTAATTGTAAGTTGTGCAGGCTTGCCGTTTATTTCTCCTGCGGTTACGAGACTATTTCCATCACATGCCTGTGACACTCGTACTGTGGGAGCTAAACGACGTCCAGCTCGTGCCCGCTCTGCAACCGAGTCCACGCTACAATCAACCTGAGTAGCGGTTGACATTGTCCGGTTTCTCGGCTGGACCGGACAGTTAATCCTCATGTGCCCTCGTTCTCCACATCCATAGCACATTGGTTCACCTCGAGGCTTGACTGCTGCAATAACTTCTCGCACTCTGTGTGTCTTGTAGTCATTGCGTACTGCTTCTACCTCCAGGGCGTGCGCTAAAGCAGCTTCCAGGGTCGTGTGATGTCCCAATCGAACGGCCGCTCTAACTTCGTGTTCTCTTATACCATCCACAAAAGCTTGAACTAAAATATCTTCTATGGATGTCTTACTGGATGCATAAGCGCGACGCTCCAGTCGTTCACTCTCCGTGGCCCACTGCTGCAATCCTTCTCCTGGTTTCTGTGACCGTTATTTTATTTGCGCTCGATACACATGTTCTAGGTGTTTATCTCCGTAACGAGCCTCCAGAGCTTTGAGGAGAGTTTCCAAACTTCGTTGATCGGCTGGTACATTTTCCAATATCAGAAGAGCATCCCCCCTGAGCGCAAGAGTGAGTGCGGTCAGGGCATGTTCGTCCTCCCAGCCGTTCCCTTTGGCTACGACTTGGTATTACAAATTGGTGTCTGAATGCCGTCCAAGAAGTTGTACCATCAAACGCCGGTGCCGTGGTACCCGTGGTTGCTATGGCGGTGTTGATGACCTTGGTTTTTTGAAGGTCTCTTAACATTTTCTCATGGACCTGTAGAGTCTCCTTGCATTCGCCTATGCTCTCCTGGTGTTTGTCTAGGGTCTCCTGGTGTTTGCTGGTACGACTCTTTACGCATTCTATTTCTTCTTGGAGGCAGCACAAAGTTGTTTTGAATGCTTCAAATTTCGAGTCAATAGCAGCCTTCACGTCCTCCTTGACATCCTTGAGCGCTTGTTGTTGACTTTCCATAGCTTGGCGTTGATTTTCCATAGCTTGGCGTTGACTTTCCATAGCTTGGCGTTGACTCTCCTTGACGTCCTCAATAGCTTGTTGTTGACTTTCCATAGCTTGTTGTTGACTCTCCTTGAAGTCTTTGATAGCCGCCAACAATGTCAATAAGTCGAGCGCAGGCACAGTAGTTGTAGCGGCAACACCACTGTGGTGAGCCGACTGTGGTGTGCTTGAACCATCTTTAGGCGCCGCTACTCCCGACTCCCGCGAATGGTCCATTACGGCCTGCCGTCGAGTGCGTACGCCTTCGCTTCCGTCGCGCGGTGTGACTGCCATGTCACTTCTGTCACCAGTTGTTACGTGTCGGGATGGGGTTCGAAATTATATGCCAGTTCACGCTTGACAGTTATTTATTCACCACACAGTTTACACAATTAACACACAATGTTAATTACAAAACACTCACTAAACACTGTATTTCACTATACAAGCCTCTAAACAATCTCACTGGAACCGCCTTTGGATTCGCTCCGAAATCGCTGTTGAAACTCAACTGTCTCTGCGCGGCGCCAATCGCGCTTATATACGCTGATCGACGCATTCTAGAAAGTACCTGTTAAATTGAGAATTACCTAGCACCCGCGAGTACGAAATACCTACTTATACCTACGCAGGTAACACGCATAACTTGTAAACAAGTGCAGATGTCGTTGCACTTTCTCCCTTATGGCGCACTGCATAAGGCTCATTTTAGAATGCCGCCTTACTCGACCTCTATCGCGACCCGCGGTGATCTGGCAAATTCGATCTCTAGCACTTTCACGGTTACGTTACGAGAGCGTTTGTGACAATACTATTATTAGGTGAGGAGCCACCAATCCTGAAAGCTCCGTGATCACGGATTCTAATGTTTATAATAAAAAATAAAAGTTAACGTTTAGACGAACAAGATTTGCTTGGTCGGAGTGGATTTGATTGGCCGGAAATATTTTAATTAAATTATTTATTATTAAATTTCCATATTTTTTTTCCGTCATCACGGATTTTGATCAATCTTATATAGAATTTTGTGTGAAATATTATGTTCAACAAGAAAAAATCCGGCCGACCAATGATTTTAGCCGGAAAGGTCACGCATACCTATTTGAATGGTGTGATAAGGGGTAAAATTTATCCATTATCACGGAAATCTTTGTTTTTTTTATATAATTATCTTGGTATGCGTGCTTACAAACTGCCGAAAGTATAGCGCATACCAAATTTTAACTCTTCGCTTTTTAACGGTTTCTATATTTCTGTAAATAGTGAGGCAGATTTTTGGTTCAAGTTGAAACCCTGCATGAGTTCGTCTCTTTCTATTCCCTATGAATTTTAACATTTACCTGCCTCAAAGATACACAATACCTCTTTTCCATATTAATTAGTATAATAAATAGTTAAAAACTTAACGAAGAGACCAAAGGTAGAAGAGAGACTCTAAAAGAAATGTCATCAAGTAAGTGAAATCTATAACAGTATAATCCTCACTCAGACAATAAAATTTGGTATGGGCGATACTTTCGGTAGTTTGTAGGCACGCATACCAAGATAATTATAAATGTGCAATTAAAACGCTTGAATTAAAAATAAAAACAATTCAAATAGGTATGCGTGACCTTTCCGGCTAAAAATCATTGGTCAGCCGGATTTTTTCTTGTGGACATAATATTTCACACAAATTTCTATATAAAATTGATCAAAATCCGTGATGACGAAAAAAAAATATGGAAATTTAATAATAAATAATTTAATTAAAATATTTCCGGCCAATCACATCCACGCCGACCAAGCAAATCTTGTTCGTCTAAACGTTAACTTTTATTTTTTATTAAAAATATTAGAATCCGTCATCACGGAGCTTTCAGGATTGGTGCCTCCCGGACTATATACTATATTAGTAAGTGTGGTCTTTTAGTATTATCTAAAATTATTGATTTTAAAGTGCTGGTATTTATTTTGTTTCTTATTTTATTTTCTAAGTCCATTTTAGCCAATTGATTTTTCGGGCAGTCGGTGATTAGATAAAGCACCGTATTATCTGGGATTGGAAGGTGAAAAGGGGATGGGAGGGTGTAAAGGGGATTCGTGGGTGAAAAAAGATTCGAGGGTAAAAAGGGGATTCGAAGGTGAAAAGTGATTCGATGGTGAAAAGGGCGATTGGAGGGTGCTACGAGAGGTAGGAGAGTGTAGCGGAAGAGAGGCGCGAAAGAATGTCGAATAACGAAAAGTAAAGAACTCTAAAATTATGAAAGGAATGAGAAAAGTATGGAGCATACATAACAATTTTTATTATTGTTAAAGGCCACGTTATTCATCGATAACTAACTGACAAATGATTATTTTTGCTATAGTATTCTGAATTTAACTATAAATGTCACAACGCGGCATAAATATTATACGCGCAATAAGATTTATTTCGTCTATGCCAGTACAGAAGACACCATTTATATACCTACAAGCTTAGAATAATACTGTATTGATACCCGTCGACTTCATATTCCGACTGCCTTCTAGTGCAGAAAAATATACCTAATTCCTTTTTCCAGCAATTCTCATAATATTATACTACTGAAAATTTAGTAAATTCGGCACTTATACATATACGTGGTAAAGGGTATTGGGAACAGTCGTTGGTCGCAAATATATTCGGCTTTCTGTGTTGTTGATTCTGAATGCAAAATGATAGTCGATTTCCATGTGTTTCTAATTTGCTGAATTCTAGAGCAACTGGCCTGCTCGGAATCGAAGTTTTATTGGTCGCGAAAAGTGGTCAGTCCTTTTAATAATAAATAATTTAATTAAAATATTTCCGGCCAATCACATCCACGCCGACCAAGCAAATCTTGTTCGTCTAAACGTTAACTTTTATTTTTTATTAAAAATATTAGAATCCGTCATCACGGAGCTTTCAGGATTGGTGCCTCCCGGACTATATACTATATTAGTAAGTGTGGTCTTTTAGTATTATCTAAAATTATTGATTTGAAAGTGCTGGTATTTATTTTGTTTCTTATTTTATTTTCTAAGTCCATTTTAGCCAATTGATTTTTCGGGCAGTCGGTGATTAGATAAAGCACCGTATTATCTGGGATTGGAAGGTGAAAAGGGGATGGGAGGGTGTAAAGGGGATTCGTGGGTGAAAAAAGATTCGAGGGTAAAAAGGGGATTCGAAGGTGAAAAGTGATTCGATGGTGAAAAGGGCGATTGGAGGGTGAAAATGTATCGAGGATGATAAGGGGATTGTTGGGTGATAATAGGGTATTGGTGGGTGATAGTGGGAAGTGGTAGGTGAATGGGGAATTGGAGGGTGAAAAGGGGATTGGAGAGTGTAATGGAAATCCGATAGTGAAAAGGGGATTCAAGGGTGAAAAGGAGGGTTGGAGGGTAATAATAAGTGATTGGTGGGTGAGAATGGGGATCGGTGGGTGATAATAGAAGATTGGTAGATATAGGTACTGTTTTCTCGTTGTTAAAAAACGTTGTATGACATTTTTGCGGATTATTAGTATTTACTAACTCGTATTCGTCTACTCGATTGTAATAACCAACTTACCGCACTTTTATTATAAATAACTATTATGATATTAGTGTGGTAAGAGTTGGTTTTGCAACACATTTGCGAGAAAACAGTATCTATACCTGCGTTGGTGAAAATTATAACTACATTACGTACTAAAGTGAGACATTTAATAATTCTGACAGAATGTTGGTTGCGGCATACAACTAATTTACCTTCTATAGACGGATACAATGTGGTTCAAACAGATAATAATGTAACACAGAATGAGGGTGTTGTTATATTTTTCAGGGACAGCTTGAGAGTGAAAGTAATTGTACCTAATCTTTGTGACGCCAACTGTCTAATATTAAAAATTGATGATAATATAGCAGTAGTTGCCATATACAGACCACCCGGCTACAAGGACATCGTTCTATTTCTGGAGTCCCTTGATAAACTTCTTACTGGGTTAAACTGTGCCAGCATAATACTTATTGGAGATATCAATATTGATATCATAGATAACAGTAAAGATACCAACTCATCGTCGTACTTAAACCTTTTAGCTTCTCACAGTCTCCTACCAGCACATATCTTACCGACTCATAATAAAACCTGTCTCGGTCACGTTACGCTAAAATCTATTCATCCGGCCTTTTGTTATGTTGCTGATACCTCAATTACTGACCACGACACCTTAATCTTTATTCTAGAACACAAAGTAAAATCAACCAAATATATTTCACACAAAAGAATTGATTATAAGGGTATTGATAATGATATGGATAAAGTGTGTCTCAACTCAGTATATGATATATCTGATGCGAATGCAGCTGCCTCATTTTTGGTTGCAGAAATCAGTATTGTAATAAAAGCAAATACTCACACTATAAACATCTCAAATCGCAAAAGAATAAAAAGACCCTGGATGACCACAGGCCTATTAAGATGTGTTAAAAATCAAGACAGGCTTCACCAAAAACTTAAGAAAGACCCTAATAATGGAACTGTCATGGTAACTTATAAAAGATACAGAAACTATTGTAATTGTCTTTTAAAAAAAATAAAAAGGGATTACGAAAGTAGTTTATTTCAAAAAGCAGCTAGTACTAATAACAAAGCTCTCTGGGAAGCTGTCAAACAATCAACTTATTCTAATAAAAGTAACAATCCTGCTTCTGAAGTGATTTCTGCCACCGAACCTTTAGACTCAATTAATAATATAAATAACTTTTTTGTGTCTGTAGGAAGAGACCTTGCTGAGAAAGCGTTCAGCTCTAGCTTAACCAACATCCAACCATCTGACTTCACCCCACACTCTTTTGTCCTGTTACCTACTGATGAATCAGAAGTGTTATCTTGTATTATGTCTCTGAAAAAAGGCAATGCTTCTGGAAGGGACGGTATTAAGGTTGGTCCCTCCTTTGACACATTTGTTCAATTTGATATTTTCTACAGGAGTTTTCCCTGACTTGTTTAAACTTGCTGAGATAATCCCTATATACAAGAGTGGTGACAGTGACTGTGTCAACAATTTTAGACCGATTTCAAAGTTGCCTACGCTATCTAAAATAATCGAAAAACTAATAAATAAACGTCTTGTTGAATATCTTGAAACAAATAATCTCATTTCTAGTTCACAATATGGATTTAGATCTGGTATTTCGGCTAATGATGCAGTACATCAACTGACTGATCATATAGTTAATTACTTAGACAAGAAGCGGAAAGTAATTACGATTTTCCTGGATATAGCGAAGGCTTTTGACACGGTCTCTGTTCCACTACTGCTTGGAAAGCTGGAGAGATTAGGGATGAGAGGTGTCCAGCTCGAGTTATTCAAAATTTTTTTGAGTAATAGGGTTCAAAGAGTAAACGTGCTTGGCCTGACTAGTGATGACTTACCAATAAACTATGGCGTACCACAGGGAAGTGTACTAGGCCCCACACTATTCCTTGTATTCATTAATGAGCTTTGTAATCTCGTGTTGCAGAATGGTAAGGTGGTGGTACGTTTGCAGATGATACTGCTCTTATTTTTCATGGTGATAGTTGAGAAGAGACTTACAAATTTGCACAGTCAGGTTTCAACTTAGTTAATAATTGGCTCAAAAATAATGCGCTAACACTTAACGTAGACAAAACTAGATTTATTCCCTTCTCTATAAAAAAATCTTCAATTCATGACAAACATTCTATAATAGCGCACTCCTGCACATTGAGCTCTTCTTGTACTTGCAGTAAAATTTCTATCACCGATAATCTTAAATATCTTGGCATAGTTATAGATAATACTCTCAGTTTTAACCATCACATAGATCGACTTTCAGGTAGAATTCGGAAACTAATTTTTGTTTTCAAGAACCTACGTAACATTGCAGATAAATCTATTATTAAAACAGTATACCAATCTCTCTGTCAGTCGATTCTAACCTACTGCATAACGATGTGGGGAGGTACCTGCAAGTCCAGACTTATAACTTTAGAAAGAGCTCAGCGTGCAGTCCTTAAAGTAAGTCATTTCAAACCTTTTCTTTTCCCGACTAAAGACCTATATGCTTTAGCTGATGTCCTGAGCGTTCGGCAGCTTTTTATCCTCAATACAGTGCTAAAACAACACTCTGCAACAATGTTTGACCCAAATCTTAATGCAAATAAACGACACAAACACAAAGTTTGTCATCATAACAATCAGTGGACAACTGCCTTTTCAAGAAGGTTTTTCGGTTATATAGGCTGTTCTTTGTATAACGAAATTAATAAGCAAACTAACATCTATCCGCTATCTAAGTATGATTGCAAGAGAGTTACAACCGATTGGCTAAAATCCCTGGATCACTTTACAACAGAGAAACTCTTTTCTGTCATCTCGTGAAATGTACTTAACATCATATAAACATATTTTTTACTTGTACATACAACAACAAACAGAGACACACTCATACTACAAAATCTTAATAAAACAATTAATCACTATAATAAACAACACAATACACACACGCACACATACACTCACACAATCACATACACCCTCACAAACACACTACCTCTTTTTGTTTTTTTTTTTTTCTCATATTTATGTTTATGTATTTCACTTAGGAACTAATATTATTTGAGTTCCTTATAGACGGTTCGTAGGTGGAGAGACTGGTAATCTGTAATAGAGGTCTCCTAGTACAGACGCCAGTCTCTCACATAACTAGATTTAAGTAATAAGGTTAAGTTAATGATGTATTGTTATGTGAGAGAAGAAATAAAGAAATTATTATTATTATATTATTATTAACGTTCTAGATTAAAAACACTTCTAAAGAGGATATGCTCGGTGCCATGTATGGGAGTGTGCGGTAAAATGTTTTACCACACGCTCCGTTGTATTCTACTCGTGTTCTTTGAGCAAATCTGTTAAAAACTATATAAGGTTTACTTATTTGTTATTGTTACAACTACGACATTTTTTAAGATTATGCTCATGTATCTCGGTCGCATCATTTTATAACTGGTCTAATTCCCACTCCACAAAATTTGTTGATAGTTCGAGAAGAAAATAATACCGTCGTTATTTTTCTCCACTAACCTTCATGCCACGAAATAACATGCTAGGTGCAGGTTATCATATTTTTTTAAAAGATCACTGTGATACCACCTCGTCTCAACGATACCACATTTGGCGTTGGTTGGGCATGTAATGTTATCTTTTCGAATAACTTATTAGAGATCGCTTGTCAGTGTCATCATTAGCTTAATAATGTCCCCACTGCTGTGGCACAATGGATGAAATGGGGAGCCATGACCCACCACGCGGGCCCAGTGCAGATTGGTGAGTGCTAATGATTGCAGATGCAGCCGCGACCAAAGGGATAACGCGCGGTCCAAAGCACGGAGCAGCTCCAAACAAAAACGAATGAGCTTATGACCACACGATTGTAGTGAAACTTCTTTAGCTGCATCTGTATATATATATACAATATATGCATGTATGTACATATACATATTTAATTTACTAGCTATAAGAGAAAGAGAGAAAGAAAATGTGCGCACGTACTGCTTTCTCTTGCTTAAATCCCCCACTTAACTCCCGTTCGCCTCGCCCAAATACACTTTTCGTAACGCGTAAAGCATTCGCCAGCTTACCCGTCTTAGTCAAGCCTGCGTAAACAAGTTTCACTTCAAAATTTTTTTTTCTTACTCGTCTCAGATTATACCTATAATCTAACTATATCGTTAACAAAGCTCTAAATATATTGTCTTGTCTTTTGATAGGTTATTTATATCTGATTTTTTGTTTCCCTCTTTGCATTGTCTTGTAACGTTACATTCCCCTACGAGAGGTAGGAGAGTGTAGCGGAAGAGAGGCGCGAAAGAATTTCGAATAACAAAAAGTAAAGAACTCTAAAATTATGAAAGGAATGAGAAAAGTATGGAACGTACATAACAATTTTTATTATTGTTAAAGGCCACGTTATTCATCGATAACTAACTGACAAATGATTATTTTTGCTATAGTATTCTGAATTTAACTATAAATGTCACAACGCGGCATAAATATTATACGCGCAATAAGATTTATTTCGGCTATGCCAGTACAGAAGACACAATTTATATACCTACAAGCTTAGAATAATACTGTATTGATACCCGTCGATTTCATATTCCGACTGCCTTCTAGTGCAGAAAAATATACCTAATTCCTTTTTCCAGCAATTCTCATAATATTATACTACTGAAAATTTAGTAAATTCGGCACTTATACATATACGTGGTAAAGGGTATTGGGAACAGTCGTTGGTCGCAAATATATTCGGCTTTCTGTGTTGTTGATTCTGAATGCAAAATGATAGTCGATTTCCATGTGTTTCTAATTTGCTGAATTCTAGAGCAACTGGCCTGCTCGGAATCGAAGTTTTATTGGTCGCTAAAAGTGGTCAGTCCTTTTAATTAAATATATGAATGTTTAAATACTTATATTTGATCTTACTCAACTTATTCAGAAATTTCTTCAACGAATAATTAAATAATAATTTCTTAACAATTAAAGACACAAAATTGGAAAACAAAAGGCATTATTATAGCAAGCAAAGCAAAAAGACATATATTTGTAAACAAAAATAACAAATTGCACAGAACTAAAAAATAAATATAAAAAAACAGCTGAAGTAATGAAAGCAGTGACCAGACAATCAAAAAGGATAACAAATACCAATTATATAAACAAAAGCACTAATAAAAATAAAGCTACGCGGCAAGTAATAAAACAAAATACAGGACAAACAAATAGCATAACCCAAACTATAGAATACGTTAAAAATAATGATGCTTTAATTAATGAACCTACTGATATTGCTAAAATTATGAATGAATTCTTTATTAATCTAAATAGTCCAAACGATTCAGGAACCAAAAATGTGTACAAACCACTAACACAACCAAATTTAAATTCAATTTTTTTAACGCCTGTAAATGTTGACGAAATTATGCAAACAATCAAAAAATTTAAAAATAAAAAAAGTACAGGCCATGATAATATCCCCATTCAAATTTTTAAAACTAGTGCAACATATATAGCCCAACCCTTAACATATATTATAAACCTTTGTAACGGGAGTTTTTCCAGATGATATGAAAAAGGCATTAGTAAAGCCTTTGCATAAGAAAGGATCCAAGTGCGATATTGGCAATTACAGACCAATCGCATTATTATCTAATTTTTCAAAGATAATGGAGAAGTTAATATATGTTCGACTCAAGTCCTTTTTTGATAAAAATGACATCATTAGCAATAATCAATTCGGCTTCCAAAAAAAAATAAAATACAACCCTAGCTATTTTCAAGATTTTAAAGCAGGTCTGTCTTGATATAGACAAAAAGAAAACATGTGTGGGGCTATTTTTGGACCTGTCAAAGGCGTTCGATTGCGTAGTCCATGATATCTTGTTGAGGCAATTGGAGCATCTCGGAATTCGGGGTAACGCTCTAAAATTGCTTAAATCTTATTTGACAAACAGGAGGCAGGCTGTAGTTTTAGATACTTTTGACAGGAAAACTAAAACAATTGTTCGTGTCCAATCAAATTATAAAGTTATTAATTAATTAATTAAATTAATTTAATAATAATAATAAGCGCTTTCCCATATGCAGAAAATTTAACTAGGGAACAAAACAAGCGCATCTTTAATTTGAATTTAATAATTTATAATTTATTAAATAGTCATAGTAACAATTTTTTATATTTTGATATAAATAAATATATTAGTAAATTTAAGTTGACCACAGATACTATGTATCTTGCAAAAAAATATAAGACTCAGATAGCTACTTTGTTAGCTTTTAATATACAAAACTCAGATATACATGATATAACAAAGTCTATGCAACTGGATTGTTTTAGTGTCAGCACTAATAAAATTATTCATTTAGAAAATAGGGTGACCAACTCAAATTTAAACTGAGGGGTACGACAACAGCCAAATCCAACAAAATTAATATTATTTATCAGAATATTCAAGGGTTGGCTGGCAAAGATTTAGAATTAGAACTATTTACAAAGAGCCAGGATATTCATGTTATCTGTTTATCTGAACACTGGCTTAAGTCTTCTGAGGTGTCTTTTAGCATAAACAATTTTCAAATGATAAGTGCATATGTTCGTACTGCAGCTATACATGGTGGCACATTAATTTTTGTAAATAAAAATATAAAAACTAGGGATAGGAAGGACATAGTTGGCCTCTCAGTAGAACGTATTATTGAGCTATCCTGTGTTGAATTCAGTGAATTTATTATAGTATGTGTATACAGACCCCCTCTAGGCAACATTAGTGTTTTTGAATCAGTGATGGAGAAAATTCTAAAAAAGTTAAAGTCTAAAAATAAGTTTTTGATTGTAGTTGGTGACTTCAATATTAACATTCTTGAAAATAATTCAATGTCAATTCGCCTAACATCACTATTCAAATGTTTTAATTTGGTACATCAATTTTTTGAGCCTACTAGAGTAACATCTCATTCAGCTACTTGTTTGGATTTATATACTGATTATAATCCAGTTAGTAAATCAATTATTAATTGTATCACATCAGATCATTACGGCTTAAAAATAACATATAATACAAATGACACTACTAAGCCCAAATTTATTGAATTAAGACCAGTAACAAATAAACGTTTAGAAAATTTTCAAAACAATATTGATGATAAAATGTTTCAAATGCCATGGACACATGAGGATCCTAATATTCTTTACGGCAATATGTTCACTTTGGTTAAGAAAGAATTCGATAAGGCTTTTCCGCTTAAAACTTTGAAATTAACTCAAAAGTTGAACTTCTGTGACTGGGCTACGTCTGGTATTTATAAGAGCAGAAATAAACTTTATGATTTGCAATACTTAAGGAAGTACAATCACTCTCAGGGTTTCATTGATTATGTTAAAATGTACTCAAAAACATTCAAAAGTGTATGTGCAACAGCCAAATCCAATTACATAAAAAATAAAATCATAAAATCTAATAATAAAATTAAAACGACATAGAATGTTATTAATAGAGAAACTGGTAAAGAAAGAACCCTCGATGATGGGATCGCACTTAAAGTAGATAATGTTCAAATTAAAACAAAATAACAGATTGCCAATACTTTAATGAATATTTCGTTAATATACCATTAATTACTACTTCTAATTTGAATTCGACGCCAGCGGGTGCTAAGAGTTTGCTAGAGACGTGTGTGCGTCGGTGTAATAACCTGTTTACGTTTAAACATGTTGATTTTATGGATATTATAAAATGATTTAACTCACTTAAAAAGAAAAATACGTGTGATTTGTTTGGAATGTCTATTAAAATTACTAAAAGTATAATAACAGTTATCGCTCCTTATCTTGCATATATATTCAATAAGTGTATTGATCAAGGTGATTTTCCAGACCTTATGAAATATAGTAAAGTTATCTCTCTCTTCAAAAACGGCATAAGAGATGATCCCGGTAATTACAGACCTATATCAATATTACCGGTATTAAGTAAAATTTTCGAAAAAAATATTTTAGATCAATTATTATCGCATGTCAGTTTGAACAAACTGTTACATAATAATCAATTTGGCTTTACTAGGGGTAGATCAACAACGGATGCGGGTGTTGCACTTATTAGACATATAATGGAAGCCTGGGAGAAGTCGCAGAATGTTCTTGGGGTATTCTGTGACTTATCCAAGGCGTTTGACTGCGTTGAGCACCAGACGCTGGTGTTAAAATTAAATCACTATGGAATCAAAGGCGCAGCCCAAAACTTGCTACTATCGCATCTCAGTTCCAGAGTTCAAACTGTAGAGGTAAATGGTGTTAATTCATCTGGATCTTATGTGAAAATGGGCGTTCCCCAGGGATCGATTTTAGGTCCGTTTCTATTTTTATTGTACATAAACGATTTGCCATTTTTTGTTGAAAAATTGTGTGAGATCGTATTGTTTGCTGATGATACTTCTTTATTATTTAAGGTTGACCGATACAAGAATAACTTTGACGATGTAAATTGTGTCAACAATGCTCTCTCACAAGTATTGCACTGGTTTAATGTAAATAACTTAAAATTAAATGCAAATAAAACCAAATGCATTAAATTCACTTTACCTAATGTTAGAAGCGAAACCATTAGAATTAAATTAAACAATGAAAACCTAGATTTAGTTGAATCAACGATATTCTTAGGTATAACCATAGACTCGAAATTGCAATGGTATCCTCATATTTCTCTGCTAGCTGGTAAACTTAGTTCAGCAGCCTATGCTATACGTAAAATAAGACAACTTACTGATGTAGCTACTGCTAGAACTGTATACTTTAGTTACTTTCATAGTATTGTATCCTATGGTATTATTATCTGGGGATCAGCAGCCGATATTGAAACTATATTTATCTTGCAAAAAAGAGCTTAATTTAAAGCAAATTTTAAAGAAATCGGGATTTTGACTGTTGCTTCCCAATTCATTTATAATTGCATACTTTTTGTTCGAAGCAATATTAACTATTATCTAAAACACAGTGACATACATTCTTTTAATACAAGGAATAAAAATAAACTCAAGATACCAAATTACAGGTTACAGAAGGTTCATAAATCATTTATGGGTCAAGGTATACATTTCTATAATAAGATTCCTATTGATATCCTTGATTTGCCTCCTCATAAATTTAAAATACACATTAAGAATTGTTTACTTAAGAAAGGATATTATACTGTCAATCAATATTTGAATGATAAAACGGCCTGGTTGTAATTTTACCTGTAGATAATTTTTCAAAAGTTATATTAAAACTAAGGCTCCCAGCCTTAGAAAGAGTTTTGAAGAGAACCTTGCACTTACTCCCTTTCATATACTTGTTCATTTTGTTTTGAAAATTGTTTCTTGCTATTTTGGGACTTATCTTTGCACTTATTGTTAGTAAATTCGTTGATTGTCTATTATTACATATTTGACATTATGTGATGGAAGTTGACCTCAACACATGTTTGCAAGTTTGATGTCAACTTTCAATTGGACGACACTGTATGAAATAAAACAGGGAGAAAAAAGCAGCCCTTGCTGAGTTTCTTGCCGGTTCTTCTCAGTACAAGGTCTCCCGCCGTAGTTTTGCGAACCGATGGCGTAGCTTTTCGACATTCACAAGTGCTTGTAACAGCCTAGACTGAATAAACGATATTGAATTTTTTTTAGGACTTCCACAGGGAAGTGTGCTGGGACCACCACTTTTCGTAACATATATAAATGAATTGCCTTTAATCATAAAACACCTTTGTATAATGTTTGCAGATGATGCTACTTTGTTTATTTCTAATGATAATCAAAACAATCGTGAATTTGTATCCTGGCTTGCTTCCATAAACCTTAAACTTAACTTGGATAAAACAAAGCTACTGCAATTTAGAAACTATAAAAGGACACCTTTACAACTTCAAGTAGAGATACATAATAAAAGAATTGAAATGGTAAATGAGATTAAATTTTTGGGGGTCAACATTGACACCCATTTAAATTGGAAATCACATGTGAATAAAGTAAATAACAGATTATCCAGTATCTGCTATATGCTTTCCATATTGACAAATGTTGCTTTACGAGAAGTTGCAATCAATGCATATTATGGTTATGTATACCCTCTCTTGACATACGGCACTATATTCTGAGGAAATTCGGTTAATGTGAACTCAATTTTTATAATGCAGAAAAAATGTTAAGAATAATCTATAATTTAGATCGAATGTATTCATTGAGAGATTTTTTTAGGACACATAAATATCTTACCTTGACATGTATTTACATTCTAGAAATTAGTTTGTTTGTTAAGAATAATAGAAATATTTATTGTAAAACGAGCTCAATAAGGACAAATGTGAGTTTGCAATATACTAATAACTTGTGTTCGATTCCAGTCTCAAGTTATATATTAGAAAATAGCGTATACGTAGCTCCTATAAATATATTTAACCACTTACCTGTATGTATTAAATCTGCAAATGGCATTCAATTCAAAAATAAAATAAAAAAATGGCTAATTGAAAAAAGTTTTTATAATCTTAAGGAATTTTATGACAGAAAATCTTAAATATTTTATTTTTAATTAATTATTATAGATCATAATTTTATTTTTATATTGATTGAATGCAAATTATAATTTTAACTTATGAAATTAATTTTAATTGAATATTATTATTAACTTGAATTTGAATTTTTACATTGTAAAAGAATTTTAATAAACTATTGAAATTGTACGTCCGAAATGGGCAGACTGTTTGGATCTGTATTTTAATACATAATGTTACCACCTTATTGTACCCAGTTTAAACAATGAATAAATGAATCTGAATCTGAAAAAAAAAGAAATTTTATTTTTATTAATTTTTTGCTTAGACTAAAGCTATGGAAATTTTCATAATTTACTTAGGTTAAGTAAGCCCTTAGCTATACTTGATACTGAGAGAAAGAAAGAAAATCCGATTGTATTTGTTTATCAATATCTTCAATTTCATTGTTTTAATTTTGCAATAAAACTCAACAAATATAGTATCCGGACAGGTTAGCAAATCTCAAGTTCTCATGAATAAATTTTATGAATATAAAATAGGTTGTAAGATTAGAATAGGTAGGAATAGGCATAGCAGTTAATAGTCCACTAGCGCAAAAAGAAAAAGGTAGGAAAACAAAAATAATCTTTTCGTCAATAACTCGCAGTTATTGGGTTTCGAATTGCCTTACCTACATACCGGTTGCGGATTTAACCACAACAGACTATACGCAAATTGTTTGCATGTGTGTGGTTTAACTGAAATCTGAATAGAGAAATAGTTAAACTTCGATATATAAAAATACCAATCTAGCAAGCACACATACGCGTGCCGAAATTCGACCTTTGTATATTTTAAATGCATGGCAAGTGTGTGATATAAAAATATTAATTTATTGCACTTATTTCTTTATTTATAGGTACTTAAATTATGCAGATTCGGGAGTTAGCTGAACACACTTATTTAGTTCTTCACACTGACTTCAGGTGGTTGAGTCGCGGAAAATTCCTAGAAAGGTTTTTAAGAATTATTGCCCGAAATAACAGCTTTTCTTGACGAAAGAGGTGATGACACTCAGATGTTGAAAAACGAAAAATGGCTGACTGATTTGGCATTTTTGACTGACATCACAATGCACTTAAACACCATTAACTTGGAGCTTCAAGGTAAAGGAAAAACTATTATTGAGATGATTAGCGCAGTAAACGCATTCAAAAATAAATTGCAACTTATGATAGATCAACTGAAATGAAAGGATTTGAAACATTTTCCGTCTTTGAAAGCAAGGATTCCTCAGTTGAATTATGATACGTATGAGGCTGAAATATCTAATATTTTGGGACAATTCGAAATGCGTTTTTATAATTGCAGTAAATTGGCAAATATAAGCATCATTTATGACCAACAGACAAGGCTCTGGCAAACCGACCGATAGCGGTATAACCATCCAACGACGTAGGGGAGGAAAATCTCACTGGTGACGGGCAGCAGCATCATCAGTAAATAAACCTACGTTCTGCGATCGCCAACCCGCCTGCCCAGCGTGGCGATTATGGGCAAAACCTTCTATGCACAACATCATTTATGAGTTATCCTTTTTCATGTAAAAACATTGAGGAATTAGCTACTGAAATAGCAATTCAGTTTAATATGAACTCATGTTCTGCTGAAAATGAGTTGGTGCAGATTATATCAGATATACATCTCAAAGCTACAGCATCTGATACAAATTTCTGGTGTTTTATATCTGAAGATAAATATTCGAATCTATGATTGCCTTTCAACTGACGGCAATGTTTGGATCAACTTACTTGTGCGAGTCTGCATTTTCTGAAATGAAGATAATTAAGTAAAAATATCGCAATCGACTAACTGACGATCATATGTCATCATGCTTGCGATTAGCACTCAGTGGTTATGTACCATCTTATGAAAAGTATACTGAGGACATGCAGTGACACGCTTTAACATCCAAAGTCACTCCTTTAACAGTTTAACACCATATGTTACTCTTTTCTTTTGTAACAACCAATAAACAATACTGGCCTGAATAGCAGCCAAATGAGACAGTTCTCGTGCAGCTCCTATAAAATTAGAGCCATTATCGCTCCACATGTGTGCGCAGTGTCCTCGTCTAGAAACAAAACGCCTGAATGCGGCAATGAACGCTTGTGTACTTAAGTCACTTGCGACCTCAAGATGTATGGTACGGGTGGCCATACAAATAAAAACACAAATGTAACCCTTATAGGCACGATGCCCTCTACCCTTAGTAATTCTTAAGTTGATTGGACCCGCATAGTCTACTCCGCTATTGAGAAACGGCCTAGCAGGAGTGCACCGTACTGTGGGAAGTGACCCCATGAACTGACTTTTGAACTTTGCGTTTGCTTTAATACATATCACACATCTCCTAACATTTTGCTTTACTAAACCCCACCAATATCCCGATCTCAAGAAATTCAACATAAGTTGGGGACCCCCATGTAGTGTACGTTCATGGGCGTCTGCTACTATTAACTTAGTAAGATGTGCTTTATGTGGCAAAATTATAGCATGCTTCGTCTGAGACGGGAGAGGTGCTTTATGTAATCTCCCGCCCACTCTTATTAGATCATCATCATCAATATAAGGACAGAGCGATTTCAACTTACTCCCTTTCGAAGTTAGGCAGCCACTCTTCTTGATCTGTAAGTATTCTTCTTTAAATTCTATCTTCTGACAACATCTAATACAACACTTAAGAGCTTCGTATAATTCTGTCTTTTTCAGGTATTTTGGTACAACCGTATTCTTCTTCCGATGTATAAAACGTCCACAATAAGCTACTACTCTGAGGACTTTTCTAAGTGACGAATATTTTTCCCAAAAAACTTCTTCATTTATAGCTACGTGAGACATGATGGCTTCTTCTAAATGTACTTTATTATTTCTTGGCCCAATATAACATATATTATGTTCTCCAAGAAATTTCGGACCTTGAAACCAAGTTGTATTTTCAATTAACAGTCTAGGCAAAACACCCCTCGATGCACAATCTGCTGGGTTATCTTTTGATGAAACATGCGACCACTGATCGGCATCAATGGTTGTCAAAATCTCAGAAACCCGATTGGCAACGAAAGTTTTCCACCTATTTGGGTGACTATTGAGCCAATCCAACACCACCATCGAATCAGTCCAAGCGTGAACTCTATTTTTTTGATTTTGCATTGTTTCCATCACTTCTACTAGTAACCGGCTAAGCAGCAAGGCGCCACAAAGTTCTAGTCGTGGTATACTTATTTGTTTTATCGGTGCAACCTTACTCTTTGCTACTAACAATGACACACGAACTAGACCTGCCTTATTTTTTGTTCTCACGTAAATGCAGGCAGTGTACGCCGCCTTTGATGCGTCACAAAAACCGTGGACTTCTACCCAATCATCAACGGCTTCAACATTACATTGGTAAGTTGTATTAATTGACTTCGGTAAGTAACAAATTCTTCCATTAAATTCGTTGGTACTTCTTCGTCCCAGCCGATACCTGATAACCACAACCTTTGTATAAATGTTTTTGCTATCACAATGCTAGGAGCTATCCAACCAAGTGGATCAAATAAGTGTGCAATGTCTGATAAAATCGATCTCTTTGTTTCAGGTCCGGCCTTCGGTTTCAACTGTACTGAATATTTAAACACATCTTCACAACGAGACCAAGCAAGTCTCAATATCTTAGTGATATCCATTATATCCTTCTCTTCTTTTTGTTCTTCATTGTTATATTCTTCTCTTATCTCCTTGTTCGTATTATCCTCTTCACAACCTTTCCTTTCCTGTTCTATATTCACCTCTCTTTCACATTGTTGTATTATATTTAAAAGATCTATCTATATTTCTGACCCTTCCAGTACGCTGAAGCTTCCTGTCATCAAGTCATCCATGTAAAAGGATACAGGAACAAGATCAGATGCCCTTGGAAAATTATTTCTTTCATCCAGCGCAACTTGATGTAAACTTTTTACTGCTAGGTAAGGAGCGGATGCTGTACCAAAGGTAACCGTTACCAACTCAAATTCTTTAATTTTATCATGAGTATCTTCTCTCCAAACTATTCTCTGAAAGATGGCATCCTCAGCTGCCACTCTTATTTGGCGATACATTTTAACAATGTCTCCTATGATTCCAATGGGATAATAGTCCAGGCAACGAAAAGGTATAGAGGGAATTGCTTAGAACACAATTTTTGACTTCGTGACTTTGTTAGGACTAGTTAGGAGGTAAACATATTAAAAGTCCCCGCCCGTAGCCCTTAAGCCGGGGGGAGGGGGGGGGGGGGGGCTTGAAGGTCCCATTTTTAGGTTTTTCGCATATATCTCAAAAACTATGCATCCTAGCGATATGAGACTTTCATGAGGATGTAATGTTACTATCCCTACAAATAGCGAGCGGATACGAAGTGAAACACCGTAGAAGAAATACAATTCGTATACTGATAATAATTAACGAGATATTAACAATAATTGTATTGGAAAAGACGGAAGGACGAGTGACGTGGAGTTGTGTGCGAGGTGATTCGTAGCACACTGCGCTGCCGGCCAAGCGACTGGGAGCAGGTTCCAGACCGGTCCGCGTCTCCCGCATACCGCGCCCCGCGACATACGCGTTCGTGACGGAGCCGCTGTTAGTGATGAAGGCACGACGACGCGTAGTGATGTGCCACACCACCCCCCTGGGAGAATCAATACCCTGCGGAAAAATAATGAGGGAATTTAACATGTCGCCCCGAACGAGTAGTTTTGACAGGTTCGGGCTCAGGGCGATTTGTAGGATTATTTGGTGGTGCATTCTTCGCTTCCGTCAGAACGAATGCTGGTTTGGTTCTGTCTATTGAAACGGTAACCGGTCCTCTATTCAATTCAACAGTTACTGTTTTCTCTGGCCGTTTCAAAACTTTATGAGGACCACTATATGGAGCTTCCAAAGAACCACGTAAAGCATCCTTTCTGAGGAATACGTACTGTGCTGTTGGTAAGTCTTGGTGCACAAAAATGGTTTTCTGACCATGTCGCGATGCTGGCACTGGCTTCAAGCGTGACATATGAATGCGCAGATTAGACACAAAGTCTGATGGCTGAGGTAACTGGGAGTTATTAGAATGGAGGAACTCACCAGGAATCCGAAGAGGCTCACCATATACCATCTCAGCAACAGAGCATTGCATGTCGGACTTCCAAGCAGTACGCACTCCAAGGAGTACTGTAGGCAGCACGTCTGTCCATCGTGTAGTCTCGTGGGCCATTATCGCAGCTTTTAACGTCCGGTGAAAACGCTCCACCATTCCGTTCGCCTCTGGGTGGTAAGCTGTGGTATGACGTAGTCGAATTCCGCAAAGATCTGTCAAAGATTTGAATAAATGCGAATTAAATTGACGTCCTTGGTCAGTTGTCACAGTTTCCGGACACCCAAAGCGTGTTACCCAAGCATCATAGAAAGCTTTAGCTACGGATTCAGCTGTAATATTAACAAGTGGTATGACTTCTGGCCATCTGGTAAACCTATCCACAGCCGTAAGACAGTATCTAAAGTCATTGGACGGTGGGAGTGGACCTATTAAGTCAATGTGTATGTGACTAAATCGGTGGGCAGTTAATGGAAAGTCAGCTGTGGGAGAAGAGGTATGTCTCTGTACCTTAGATCTCTGGCATGATATGCAACTTCTTACCCAATCACGACAGTCTTTTTTCACAGAAGACCAAACAAATCGGTCGGTGATTAGTTTTGTAGTGGACTGAACTCCGGGATGGCTCATGTTGTGAGCATTGTCAAAAATAAAACGGCGCAGCTCCTTCGGAATGTATGGACGGGGTCTCGACTGAGAAACGTCACAGTAAAGGGTAATATCCGTACCTGGTACTGGAACTTTCTGAAGTTTCAAGGAAGAAGAATTATTTTCCAATAGCTCACGAATTTCTGGATCGTTATGCTGCTTCTGTGCTATCGTTTCAAAATCAGGAGGGATAGATATAACCTCTACACGAGACAATGCATCAGCAGTTATATTTTCTTTGCCCGAAATGTGCTTAATGTCTGTGGTAAATTGGGAAATAAAATCCAAATAATTGAACTGCCTTGGGGAACATTTCCGATCTTTTTGCAGGAAAGCATAAGTAATAGGCTTGTGGTCTGTAAAAATTGTAAAGTGACGGCCTTCTACTAAATAGCGAAAATGCTTAACGCTCTCATATATTGCAAGCAATTCACGGTCATAAGCACTATACTGCTGCTGAGCTCTGTTTAATTTTTTTGAAAAGAAAGCTAACGGTTGCCAACTACCTTCTACTAGCTGTTGTACTACCGCGCCTAGTGCTACGTTAGAAGCGTCCGTTACAAGCGCAAGCGGTGCGTTATGCAAAGGATGTGCTAAAAGAGCTGACCTGGAGAGACTTGCCTTACACGTCTCAAATGCAGACAGCTGTTCTGGTGTCCAGGTCAACATTTGAGAACTCTTGTTCTTTCCTCCAGCCAACATATTGTGTAGCGGTGCCTGATCTTCTGCAGCATGAGGAATAAAACGCCTATAAAAATTTAGCATTACTAAGAAACGCAACAGGCCTCCCACAGTCTTGGGTGGGGGAAATTCCTGGATAGCTGCTACTTTCTCCTCCGTAGGCTTTGTACCCGATGCAGAGATAGAGTAACCAAGAAATGTTACCTTAGTTTGGCCAAAACTGCACTTAGCTTCGTTGACGAGGATCCCATATTCTTGTAGGCGGCTAAATACCTTCTCCAGGTGTTCCAGGTGCTCGGAATTATTTCTGGAAAATAGAATTATATCGTCTAAATACGAAAAGCAACAATCTAGATCTCGAAGAACCTCATCAATAAACCGTTGGAACGTTTGAGCTGCGTTCCTCAAACCAAACGACATAAACGGAAACTCGAACATTCCATAGGGGGTAGTTATAGCCGTTTTGGGTATGTCGTCCTTGAAAACTGGTATGTGATGATAAGCTTTCACTAGGTCTATTTTTGAAAATATTGTGCAGCCAGCTAACCGATGTGAGTAATCCTGGATGTGAGGTATGGGATACCTATCTGGAATAGTTCTGGCATTGAGAGCTCGGTAATCGCCACATGGTCTCCAGCTGTCTCCCTTCTTGGGTACTAAATGAAGAGCTGAAGCCCAGGGTGAGTCAGAACGTCGAGCTGTACCATCTCGAAGCATCTCCTCAAATTGTTCCTTGGCTATTTTCAAGCGATCTGGCGCCAAACGTCGAGGCCTGCAATAAACTGGGGGTCCAGGCGTAGTGCGAATATAGTGCACCGTATTATGCTTGACTTCGCGAAATACACCTGGTGGCTTTGTCAGCGATGGGAATCTAGCTAATAAAGTGTGGTACTCACTTTTACCCGCGATCGCCTTGATACTATGCAGCTGACAGGGTTTACTCGTAACAGCCGTTGAGAGGGTAGTTAGACTATCTAATAAACGACCATTCTTACAATCGACCAGCAATCCATAATGAGCGATGAAGTCCGCCCCTATGATAGGCTTGTCCACATCAGCTACTACGAAATTCCATGAAAAATCGCGGCGAAGTCCCAGGTTAAGACGCATCTTCATCAATCCGTAAGTACGGATGCTGGAACCGTTGGCTGCTGTGAGGCTGTAATCAGTAGGTGTTACATATGCACGTAAACATCTACGAGGCAAAACACAAAGATCGGAGCCAGTGTCGATTAAATATTGAATTTTGCTTTCTTTGTCAGTAACAAATGGGCGACGGGTAGTTGCATGACAGTCGGCTGTCGCCATTACTGACCGTCTCGCGAGTTTTCCTTATAATTGCAAGGATGGATACATTTACTAGCCTTTTCAGCAAATTTGTAGTGGTACCAACACATACCCGACTTCCTAATCTGACCTGGTCCGGCGCTTCTAGATCTACTCCTTGACCTTGACCTACTAGACCGCCTCCGGAACGACTGACGACCATGCCCTGTATCTATATTCAATTGGGACAACTGGTGGCTTAACTCTGTCTTAATGCGTGACGAAATCATCTCCTCTAACCGTTGAAACATTCCTTCCATACTATTCGATGAAGTACTAGCAACTTGATTGGGGGTAGGAACAACGTCATAAATTTGATCAGCAAGAACGGCAACCTCATCGAGACAAGTAGCTTTTTGTGACGCAATAATAACTTGAATATGCGCTGGAAGGCGACCTGACCACAAGCTGCGTAAAAAATCGTCACTAACACCATCCCCTGCTAAAGCTCTAAGGTGGCGCAAATATTGCGACGGCTTGCGATCACCTAACTCCTCATGAGTAAGCAATTGACGCAGTCGATGTTCCCGGGAAACCGAAAGGCGACTAATAAGTTCCTGTTTCAATTTCTCGTACTTGCCGGTCGACGGTGGGTTTGTAATTATGTCCCGAACCTCCCGTGCGCTACGTTGATCTAACTCACGAATCACTTGAAAAAATTTCGTACTATCACCTTTTATTCCCGTGCACGCGAACTGAGCTTCAACCTGCGCAAACCAAATTTCGGGATCTTCCGGCCAAAATGCGGGCAAACGTAAAGTAACTCGGTCCACCGCACTAGTATCTTCACCGCTCGCGTCCTTAAATTCTTGCGCGACGTCATCGCTATCGCTACGAGGCGGATTCATTATAACAACGCAGGCAAAATAACACGACGCGCAGAAAAATCAAAAGATTAAAAGCGTATTGGATTGGAGTCACCACTGAGGATGTAATGTTACTATCCCTACAAATAGCGAGCGGATACGAAGTGAAACACCGTAGAAGAAATACAATTCGTATACTGATAATAATTAACGAGATATTAACAATAATTGTATTGGAAAAGACGGAAGGACGAGTGACGTGGAGTTGTGTGCGAGGTGATTCGTAGCACACTGCGCTGCCGGCCAAGCGACTGGGAGCAGGTTCCAGACCGGTCCGCGTCTCCCGCATACCGCGCCCCGCGACATACGCGTTCGTGACGTAGCCGCTGTTAGTGATGAGGGCACGACGACGCGTAGTGATGTGCCACATTCACAAAAGTGAAAGCTGATTAAATTTGCTACAAGTCTTATTCAGTCAAATTTTTTGATATCTTGTATAGTTTTCGAGATATCCGCTCTTGAAAGTCTGTAATTATGGAAAAAAAAATTGTTCCCATTTTTGCTCTATTTGACCGGATAACTCTTCAACAATGCACCCAAAAAATAAATGCCGGCCGTAGGGTTGTAGAGCATTAAATTATCTTCAATAATAGAAACAATTGCCTTTTTTTTTTTATTTAAGGACAAAATTGTTAGTGTAGTAGACGTATGGGGGCGGTACGGTGGGCACTAGGCCGCGTACTCAGCCCCCACGCGCGGGCCGTCCTGCGCACGTCTGTGGGGTCCTCGCGATACCCCGGGAGACCCCCTGCCACGGAACCTCGGCAAGGCCGGTAGTATTAAGAATGATTAAAATTATAAAACTGGACTTTAAAAAAAATTGAGACGGTAGGGCCCTGTGCCTCTGGTTTTTTTCCAGTTCTCATTGGCTATACAGGTACGAATACGGCAGCAGTTTTCGATACAATTCACTATGACGTGCAAAAAGAGATTCGTAAAAAAATCCAATATAGTTAATTAAAGACCTTGATCCTCGTCTTCGTTTACATTTTCTTTGTGAAAGTCTCATGTCGCTAGGATGCATAGTTTTCGAGATATATGCGAAAAACCTAAAAATGGGACCTTCAAGCCCCCCCCCCCCCCCCCCCCGGCTTAAGGGCTACGGGCGGGGACTTTTGATATGTTTACCTCCTAACTAGTCCTAACAAAGTCACGAAGTCAAAAATTGTGTTCTAAGCAATTCCCTCTATACCTGTTTTTGAGCATTCGTTGCCTGGACTATAAACTCTCCAACGCATAACAGTTTTACGTAAATCTAACTGCAATTTAGGTCCTACCATTAAATCATCGTTGAGTGACACACCATTTTTATTTTCACATGAGGCATCGAATACCACTCGTACCTTAGAAGTAGTTCTCTCTTCTTTAATCACTGCATGGTGTGGAAGATACACCGCCACATTTTCATCCCCTTCTTTCACCGGTCTCATGTGACCTAATTCTAAGTACTCATTGATTACCTTTGCATACCTCTCCTTTAACTCCTTATCTTTAGAAAATTTTCTTTCTAATGATAAAAATCTTTGCACAGCTATATCTCTACTATTTTCACCAATACACCGTAGAATCTTTTCGCGAAACGGAAGTTTCACAATGTAACGTCCATTCCTTGTTCTCCTTGTAGTTGTTGCGTATATTTCCTCGCATCTTTGTTCTTCTAAAGTAAGTATTTTCTTTTTATTATTTAGCTGATCCTCAATCTCCCAAAATCTTTTTAATATATCACTGTCATTCATTTGAGCATGCATTACTGTAATATCACGAATGGTGTTCTTTCTGCTTTCAGGTGCAACCACTCCCGATATAATCCAGCCCAAGCACGTGTTCTGAGCAAGTAAAGATCCATTTGGAGATTTCTTAATACCTTCCATAACAATCTGACAATAGACGTCGGCTCCTAACAGTACGTCGATTTTATTCGGCTTATGAAACTCTGGATCAGCTAATTTTAATTGCTCTAGTTCTAACCATTCTAATGATGGTAATTTTCTTTCAGGTATGTTGGACGTGATCGCCTTCAACACATAAGCATGAATTTTAATGTAATAATGTCAACATTGGACTCTACTATCGATTGCAAATTAAGCGTAACCATATATTTCGATACAGTTGTCTTATTTGCACAAAGACCAGATACTTACTGGAGTTTTCTTTAGCCTTAAGAACTGTACTACTTCCTCTCTAACGAAGCTAGCTTGCGAACCTTGGTCTAGCAAGGCACGTAGAACTTGACAATTACCCAGGTTTGACTGAGCCTTTATTAGCGCTGTCGCTAATAAAACTTGCCTAGAACTCATGATCTCACCCGTCGATAGACAAGAAACAACAGGTACTTCACCAATTGATGAACTAATACCTTCGGACTAAGGTTGACCTTATGACCTTTTGTTTGATTTGAACTGATGTTCGAACTATTTATATGCAAAAGAGTGTGATGCTTCTTCTTGCATGTACGACAACAAGTTGGTTTTTGACATTCATTCACCATATGATTTCCTCCTAAACAGTTAAAGCAAACTTTATTATTCATGACAAAGTCGCGCCTCTTGTTAATATCTAAACTTATAAACCCTTTGCAAAAACATAATTTATGACTTTCAGTACAATACTCACATTTAATGTTACGTTGCGTAGCTACCATTACTTTCGGATTCAATTGATGAGTGTGTGAAACATTGTGCTGACCTCTCAACTGACTCAAGTGCCCTAAAACGATTTTCAAGAAAAGTTAAACTGTGTAAAGGTAGGGAGATCTCCAGAGCTCTCGTTAGAAACCGCAATTTCCCATTGTTTACGGGTTTCTGTGTCGAGTTTAGAAGTAACTATAAATATAACTATAATATCCCAAGTGCTCACATTAATTTTTAGGTTTTGTAACGCATTCATACAATCAGAAGTAGTATCTAAAATTTCTTTCAAAGCACTTGCAGACTCGGCATATACACGTTTTTGTCCGAAAAACTGTTTCAAAATACAATTAGCTAAATATTTTTTATTATTGTATCTGTTCTCTAATTGATCCCAACATTGTATATAATTTTCATCTGTAATAGGTACATACCTTATCAATTGCTCTGCTTCACCGGTAAGATGCCCTTTTAAATAATGCAATTTCTGTACATTATCTAAGGAATTGTTCTTGTGCACTAAACAATTAAATAAATCGCGGAACGTGGCCCACTCGGAATATTTTCCTGAGAAAATTGGAATCGAAATTGGTGGTAACTTAACCAGTGAAGAAGTACAATTGGTATCAATGTTCTTATTGCAAACAGTACTAACACTATGTTCTAAAGCTAATAATTCCCTTTGAGCAGTTCTCAATAAGGTTTTGTATTCCAAATAAGTCTCTTCAACACTAGCATTGAGAATAGCATGTTCCTTATAATTGGTAAATCAATAAAACAATGATTTTACACATAATATATTTTATTGTGATATACACATTATTATACTGCATCAGACACATAAGTTTAAACACATTTTTAGAGACATTTAAGTATTAAGTTATATTTATGTATTTAACGTTAAAGACTGGTTTTAGATATAAACATGGTACAAACGCCGGCGCTAAAACAAATATTAATAAAGTTATTAAAAACGCATTTTTATTGACACAGCCTGTAATTTAAGGAAAATTTACATTGATACTGAAACTGGTTTCAGGTTTAGGCGCCTTACAAATAGGTTATTTCATGTAAGTTTTCGAAAAATTTTAATGTGCGTGTTTTTAAATTTATTCAGGAATAATATCAAAACAGTCAGTTTAACAACAAGTGTGTAGTTTTTTTCATAGAAAGTATCATTTCAACCTACTGTGCGTCAGGACCTACTAAAGCTGCGTTTGTACATAGCGCTCAGAACAATTCTGAGCGAACAAACCTTTGTTCACTAGGTAAATGGAAACATCAAATAGAATTAATAAATATTTAACATTATGCTTCATGCATTCTGAATATTAATTTTGCAAGAAATTGTCTTTTATTTCCTCGTAGGTATAGTATAAAGCACCGTGGAAAGAAAGTGCTATTCCCAACTCGGGTGTGTTGTTACACCCTCGATGGTAATCGGTCACTGTCTCACCTCGGTGAATTATATAGGTACTATTATATTAGCGCCAGGTATCAATGTTAATCAGCCATTACCTATATCATCTAGCCGTAAATATTGTTTAAGTAATCTGTAAATAGTAGTAAAGTGTTCAAAATAATAAATAAAATAAATAATCTTAGATGCAATAATGCCAACTTAGATGATGCATAGGTATGTGTATTTATATGTAGTATATGTTATATAAAAAAGATAACTATAAACAAACATAAAGTCAAGTGAAATGCTTTATCGGTATCCATGGAAGATAGCTTTTGAAGTAACCGTTAATGTATTTAATTATTTAAATAAAACCTTAGGTATAAAAAATATAACAAGGTTAATTTATCGGACCTTCATCATTTTACGGCAGTAAATATCAAGGAAACTACATTTTTTATATAATAATATAAGTTCAATTCACCATAAACAGTCTTCCATTACATTATGGTATACTTACACCGAATAATATTAATATAGCAAAGATAAACAACTCGTTAAAAGCTTAAATTCGGCTTTTGGCTATAATATTAAATAGGTATATTTTTATACAATTTGCCAACCACGTAGAATGGAATAAAACACAAGCCTCACAGCTTCAATGTAAAGATTACTTATTACTCGTATAAATTCAATATTCAAAACTAAGGGAATGAAATACAATATGCAATAGTATATTAATAACGAATACCTCTTTAGCAGTTTTATATATATATGAAAGAAAATCAACACAGGGTGATAATACCTAATTCCTTTACGGTATAACATAAATGGGTAATACCGCAAAGTACGCCGCGCTGCTCTTTAATTTGTGCTAATATTTACTGTATACACTGTATACTAATTCTTTGGATCATAAATTAAAGCTAAGTTAAAATACGCGTGACGCAAAAAAGGGTTTGCTCTTGTAAATAAGTTTTAACTTGAATATATTTTAAATGGCAATAAACCATAATACGTTAACACAACTATACCTTATGTTTACAGGAGTCAGGATCTAAATCAGAGGACGTTAATTAAAACTTTATTTAATTTTAAACTTGCTGCCCACAATTTCTTCAATTGAATATTCTTAAATTTATTGACGCTTCTGTGTGACTAAAAATGCGCGGATAATTTGAAACAATAAGCTTTCAGTAAAACTTATTATGTAAATGTAGAAAAGGATAATTTCTGTACGTTCAGTGAAAAGTGATCCAAGTTGAAAATAGCTATTTTACGGCAAATCGCATTTGGTGTAAAAAATAAAATCCTGCTACGTGGCTATAAGTGATAACGCGGTGATTTTTTTAGGGAAAGATAAGTTTGGAAAAAATCAATTAGAGAATCAGTTTCTGAAAATCAAAACTTTTAAAAATATATAGTACTTAGAAACTTTGTATCAGTGTAAAGTGATAAAATAGAACTTAAATCATATTACACCACACTCAATTGACCTCAGACTATCAAGTGTAAAGTGATACATTTTATGTTATTTCTGTTGATATTTCTTTTTTCACTTTTAATAAAACTTGTTAAACTGTTAACTTGTTTTTTTTTTGTTTTTTTGTATTGAATAGGCTTCGAAACTGCTGGACAGATGTGAAAAATTCTTTCACATTTAAAAAAATAATATTTTAAAGTTTTGTACATAAATTTTATAGACATCATCAACATCTAAAAAAAAGTTCACGATCATCGAAATCAGCCCAGTATTTTCTGATATTAGCGCGTTCAACCAAAAAAAAACAAACTCCAGTTTTATGATATTAGTAATTATATCTAATTTTCACGGAAGGAATATTATAATTTAGAAAAATAATTTTATAATTAGGTATATGAAGAAAGTCATAATGCAAGCCTGAGAATAAAAACTATAGACTACTCTACAGGTCTACACCGAAGCGAAGCGAGGGCGGGCCACTAGTGTGTAGTGTATGTGTGTGTGTGTGTGTGTAGTGTATCTATAAACACAAACAAATCTCAAAATAGGTTTACGAAGCCATACCTATGTCATATAGCACAAAATTATTTTCTATTCTATGCGGCGTAGAAATATACCGCTTTTTTATAGATAGGTCCGACAAATGACTCCACCCCACCTGATGTTAAGTGAAGGTGAAGTCCAGAAGCGAAGATAGCTGATACAGCAGTTCTATCTGCCACACCAGCCATCCTCACCCTGCGGCCTGCATGTTGCTTCTTTACGTCTCTTTTAAAGGATTCCAGCCCCCCTAGCATGACTAACAAACGACGACTAACGACACTCAACTGTCAAATTTCCATTGTAGTTTGACAGTTAATGTCGATAAATCGCTTTATCATATCGCGTTTTGTTACTCATGCTAGGGGGGCATGTTGTAAGAGGGAGGGAACACGTGAGCGGGCAGAGCATTCCATTTACGGATAGTGCGACAAAGAAATGAGTCACCAAATTTCTTTGTACGTGTTGGAATTGTGGCCACAGTTAGACGGTGGCAACTTAGGCCAGCGCAGTGGTCCTCTGAAGGAAAGTGGAAGGTGGGATAAGAGAGAATAACTCAAATTAATAAAAATTAGATACTAAATTCATTTTGGTCTAATTTAAGTTAGATCACTTTTCACTAAACGTACAGAATTATTGATATAAGTAGTTGTTATTTCTTAATGTGTAATGTTTGGTCAGGTCATAATCGGGACGGAAGCATAAATATAATACAAAATATAACATAAAATATAAGGGTAAACAGCCACCTAAAGCTGAGATATACTTAACTTAATGACTTACCATTCACAATATACAAAACAAATATTCGAAAATATTAAAAACACATAATTACCTAAATAATAAAATATAGCAAATACGTTTTTTCTTGAGAAAACCACTACAAAACATCAATTGAAATTTATTTTATTCATATTAAATGCGCTTGTGGTATTATCTCCCAAAAACTAAACAAAAGCTCACTTAATTATACCTAATACTTATAGCAATTCCACCTCAATAAAAGTAAAATAAAATATGTATGTGGTATTTTGGGTTGATGAGACATTGCTACTTTTTAAACAAAAATCAAAATTAGTTACCACTTACTACTCAGACCAAATAAAAAGTAAAGATGGAGTCTGCCGAACAAAAAAGTGAAGCCGATAAAACTACGCCTCGCCGTGTACATACACAGTTACACGCACACACATGCAACGAAACTACGGCTTCCCAGTCGAGCTATCCCGGCGCGCGGAGTGTGACGTAATAATAAATAACAATATTTATTAGAGAAAATGCCGAATTGTGTAGTTAAAACGTGTAGAAACTAATCTTCGAAGAATAAAAAATAGGATGGAATCACATTTCACACGTAAGTAAAGTTATAAACTAATATTTTCAATTAAACAAAATCAAATTTGAGGTTGTCGCTTTGTAAACAAAACCTGAACGAAATGCTGCCATGATTATACGTTACAGTTTTACCCTTTTGTTGGGTAGCGTGAAATATAACGTAACGTTATTTTATTAAATACATTGTGTAGCATACTTTTATATTATTCGAATATTGTAATGCATGGATAAACAATTACTCGAAACATTTTGACGTGACAACGTCTTAAATTAGGTTGCGGCTGGGAGTCACTTATGAAAAAGTGTAACGCTCGGTAACGTTACGATGAGTCTCTCGTGTTAAGTTTAAGTTTACATGTACAATGTTTTAGTAAACAAAATATATTTCTATAGTTAAAATTTGTGCAATTCTTATTTTCATTCAATTCCTTGTTCCTATTGTGCAATTTAATTATATTCATATCAATAAATATTCTACCGAGAAAAAGACGTTGTCACGTAAAATCTTCGCCCGTAAAACCGACTTTACAGGCAACCATTTTTTTTTACGATTTCCTAATCAAGATCAAAATCTAAAAGAGAAGTGGATTGCAGTCACTTGTAAGAGTAGAAATGAACCATTGTGGCAACCAGCTTCCCGCAGCGTGGTTTGTTCGACTCATTTTCAGAGCGACTATTTGTACTACACAACAAAAGGGTTACGTTGTGTAAAACAAAATGCATATCTAAAGGTATTTTTTTTACTTAACTTAATATGGTTACTTAAGTTAATTTACATTTTAAAGATTCCAATAATTCTTCAGTCGTGCAGACGCTTGAAACATTTTGAAACGTTTTTATTAAATATTTGTTAAATAAACTTTTATTAGTGTAACAGTTATTAAACTTCTAAATCACAGGAACCCCATATCTCCAAGCGCAGGACCTTTGACTCACGAGAGGTTGCATCTAGCGCTAATGTAAAACTAATCTGCACTAGTTTAAAGAATAAGCCTACGATATTATTTCCAATATTTTATAACGCAATGAAATAACTTTATTACATTTTTCTAATATTGGGGTATTATAAATGACTATGGTAACACTGGCTAAAATGCACTACATACATAAAAAACCGGCTTCACTTTTTAGTAGGGCAGACTCCGTCTTTACTTTTTATTTGGTCTGAGACTTACTATAGTAAAAATCTTGTCTCTTTAATATACAAATTTTAAATTGAATCGGCGTAATTTATACATACCAATACAAACACAAATTGATTAATATTAAGTAAGATATATTTCCACTCGGTTCAGAAATTCTTATATAAAAAAATGTTTATTATTTTATTAACTTTATTCACATTTTCATTAAACGATTAATAAAACGCACTAAAATATACTTTTGGCAACAATATAAAAAAAAATACTGAAAGTCATCTCTTATCTCCATAATTATTTTACCTTTTCTAATTTATTAATTTGAAAATAAGTAAATTATAAGTATTGGAAGGTTACTTATTAGAATGATATAATTTAAATGAAGCAATAACTTAAAATTCACTATGGAAATTCCTAATGTCTTTATTGAAACTGTGAAATTGCGCCACAGTAGATAAACTGCAACAGTAGATCATATATGAAAACACAGTCCTATGATATCGTATATTACATTATATGCTTTCACTAAGACAGAAGGACATTTAGTGATGTTTACTATCTAATTGTGCGAAACTAATATTGCACATAGAAAGTCATTAATGTGTGTCATGTCATCTTCGACCCGTTAAAATATACACACCGCTAACCTATAAAATGTACAACGTGTCACTATGAAACGCGAAAAAAACTGACAAAATCGTCACAATATAAAAATAGGCTTATAAAAAATGCCAGTACCAAAGTAAGGTTATCGTTATAAAAATATCAATAGGTAAATATTATTTTGTATTCATTAAAAAACTAAAGTTAAAAACGTCAACGAGTCATAACATACTACAATCTCACTTTGATGTCGTAAAATTATGAAATCGTTATTTTTTTTAAATTTTGTTTTTTTTCTCATCAAATTGTTTTCACGTATTGTCGCATTCAAGACCACGGTGTAACTTCGTAGGGTACCATTTTGTTGTATTCCTGAATTTGAACTACTGGTGAAGCGGTAATTGATTTGTGGCTCTCTAAAATCTAGTTTAGTTGGAAATCCTTCAAAATTAAAAGTGTTCCTAGCATTTTTATTAATATTTTGGGCTTAACTAATTTCACCACTTCGATTAGTTCAAAACTTTTTACTCTAGTCAAATAGGTATGAATCGGTATTTAAATTCAGATTATAAGTGTAATTACAGTATAGGGACATTCTAGGAAATTGCGAAGATCTCGAATTTTCTTAGTCGCCACCTTTTGGCCAAGAAAATAATACGATATATTTTATAATAAATCTTTATCAGGCACCGTTATTGCTACTTTTATGTAGGCTCCAATAAAACATTAACATCTTTTTGGATGATTGTATACAATTATAACACCAAGTATATTCCTTTGCACAGAAAACAAAATTTCAAGGTCTTTTTAGGTAATATCTATTCATTTTATAAAATTTCGATATAGCTTAGCTTAACACCACCACAGTGACTTGCACTTTCATTATAAGTATTAAACTCTATTCTGTTGCCCTTATCACCGACGAAGAATGGTGATCAGATATCTAATATCACATTGACTTTAAAACTTTCTTTTATTGTATAAAGGTATTCTCTAAAATAGTAGCAGAATTTAACTGAAATAAAATAATAATTTGATACCTACTAATTCTTTCCCCAAACACTTAAACACAAATTAAGTTGACTACTCTTTAGGATTAGGCCCATATACAGGTGTCGCGGTGCGATGAACTGTAAGAACAGAACCGAAGCCGATTCGAGTATAAGGCTCCAAAATTGATGGCCTTACAAATAAATCGTATATAAAGTATAAGAGTAGCCCCCCACTATATAATATTGAATGTTTTTTCTCATTCCGTGATACATGAAACAGAAATGAATATAAGGGAAAGACTAGTTGTAAGCACAAGAGTCAATCACTGACACATTGATCTTCAAAATTATGGTTACACTTTTTTGAATATAATACATTGTAATAGCAAAAGATATACATGTCTCTCTTCCTGGCCTTAGTCTATACTTATATCATCCTCACTAGAAGCGTGAAAGGAGAATACAACATCCAGATAATAATACGCAGTAGACATTGAGATTTTTAACTAGACAGTACATAGAATAATCCTGGTTATATAAATATAGCCTTATCCCATTTAATATAAAGAGTTCACTTACAAATATGTGTCTCGTAGAAATTATTCGACACGCATTAAAGAAATCATACCGTCAATTAAAGATGCTGATTTAAGAGCTTGGTGCTCATCTAAAGAGTTACTTTTTTAATTATTTTAAACAATTATCGCCTAAAATACTCAACTTTTTCAACGGTATATTGTAATTCATGCAATTGTATTATTTAAATAACATTTTTTTCTTTTTATTAAATTGCTTCTTATTCTATTAAAACATCATATAATATTGCGAGCTTATAATTCGTATTACCTTTAGGGACGCCGAGGTGCTAGATCAGTAGTATTGTGTTTGCTAAAATTATGTTTTCTTAATAAAAAATAATAATAGTGTTTTGGAAAAAACAAATAAAATAAAGTGCTCTTGTACTTAATTACATCAATAATAATTGATGGGTACCTGTTATTTTTTTTAAACTTGAATAAACTATTCATGAAATAGATTTCGTTCGTAGTCGTTTGTAGGCTTTGCTTATATACAAAAAATCCAAAAAGTTTGAAAAGCATTATCAAACAATACCTAAAAAGCTACTGACATCAAAAGAACAAAACTTAAGATTTTTTTTCCTACTGATAGTTGTATTTTCTACAAACACAATACTTTTATCTTTCTTTAATAAACGTAGAGGACGTATTCACGCTCCCTAGATCATAACTCTTGGGTCTCGCGAGCGGAGCACGCACCACGTTGTGGGCTGGACGAGTTCACTGCTTGATGCATAATGTGGACCCTGACGTCACCTGTAGCCGTTTTATACTCCAGCGCCCTTCGATGACGGTTATTGAATGAGCCCGTCAGGGTGCTCTTGCAGCAACAGTAGTAAAACAGATGAGCAAAAGCGCGCCTGAAGTTCCTATTCATAGAGCTGTACAGAAAACTACTGAATATGGATCGGCAAACGCCTAACCACACGCAGTGGTAGAATTTCGAGTCCGAAGTGCCTGGGTATTTGTGTACGATGATAAGGTAAGGCGTCCACATTACGATGTAGATTAGATACGCGGCGATGTTCAAGCTGGTCGTAGAGAAATCTCTTTCGTACTGTTGGGACCGTTTATAGTATACTTGCTCACGGGCTCGTTTCCTAATGCGTACATATGAGAAGAGTAGACCGAGGAAAGTGAGGATGCCGGGTACGCCGTGGAATATAACAGACGTGGATAGGCGGTAGTAGAAGTTGCCGAAGTGACTTCGTTCGCAGTAGTCGTAATCTAAGCCGAGGTACACTCCAATAGCGGCCAGGATAACACCTATTAAAAATACGAATATGGTCACGAGACCGATGCGCATAGAAATGAACATTTCGTATTCGGGCGTAGAACGACACAGTCGGTAGTATGTCTCCGCTGATACAAGCTGCAAGAGAAAAGTGTTTCTAAGGAAATGATAAACAAACACCATTGTATTAACAGGTTGTCAGAACTGGCAGTGAAGTAACTATTACACAATAATTTTATGCTTATTCGAAAAAGTTTAAGTACATCAGCATGTCACTAGTATTAACCTAACCACACTTCTCTCTACTCTTGGAGTTGGGTGTAAGTTATAAAATGATAATTCAGATTTTTTCAGCCTAGTGATAGTGTCACAATCTACATCTAAATGTTATCAACGGCTCATTATTTATTTTGTTTTACTTCCAGTTCAGTTGACTTTGCAGTGGCAACTAAAGTTAACATAAGTTTTCACTTCTCGCTGTAATAATTTCAGCGGCTGTTGCGATTCATCGCTTTAAGCCGTAAAGCCGGATGTAAGATGGATTTACACCATTAGTCGCTTCGTTGCCAATCTACATTACACGTATCAGTTACAAATCAAACATTCCTCAATACTTACAACAAAGAACAGACTGTAGCAATACATAGCGGTCTCAGTGAGGAATTGTAGAGCATGGCATACTGGCAGGGTGTCCCATTCTCCGGCTGAGAGTAACACTACAGCGGATGCCGGCATCACCGCTGTAGTCACTATCAGGTCAGATAACCCGATGCAGGCGAGAAATACATTGCCTGTAAACAAACAACTCTCAATAGAACCATCATCATCAATAAGTATTCTAATGTCCCAATATCTCAGGTATTTCCTATGGACAGAAACATACGAAGAATTAATTAGTCATTTCCATCCACGCAGGCCGCAAGTGAATTGGCGTATATAATGCCTGCTACACATGTAACGATTTATAGTAACGATTAAACTGTGCAAATGGACTTGCGCAGATTTATCGAACGTGTGTATGAACAATCGTTGTCGATTATCGTTCGTCGGTGGCAGTTGCAATTTTTATTAGATAAATCGTTGTCGATTGCGTTTGCACAGTTTTATCGTCGCGTGTGGATGGAGATCGCTCAGTTCGGCTGTAGGCTCGCAAGTGTGCTAATGTGCGGATCGCTCTTATATGGCAACATGTATGAAGAAGAAAGAGGTGGACACCATGAACTAATGCAAGATTTTATAGAGAGCTTTAGAAGTGAAACTTGCCTTTGGATGACCACATCTAAAGATTACCATGATCGCGAGTATCTCTTTCGTAGCTCGAACGAGTACGACACTACGATATTACGAACGAGACACACCAACTCCGAATCGTTTTGACAGCGACCGCGACATACTAAACTATTCTGACAACGAACGAGACACACCGACCCCGAACCGTTCTACACCTACACCAATCTCGAGTCGTCGTACAGAGCATGTGATATGTCTCAGGAATGATTTGACTAAGAGCTTGCGATGACATTATTGTAGAAAACTTCATAAATTCGTAGCAACAACCTGTAGCTAAAAATGGTAGTGTAGCAGATAATCTCTCATGAGGACTTATTGCTTCTCTCATTACAGTGTCTTGTTTTTGTATTAGTGGAGAAACTAAGGCCAGCAGATTTAAGTATGCTTCTTCATTTATTCTCAAGTAATTATGCCAATCTTTCGAGGCGAATTTCAACTTATTTAACAAGTTGATGTGAGAAAAATTGCTTTCTTTTCATGAGCCAGTCTACATCACACACTCCGCTCCTTTTTTTTCTTTAAACACATAACTAGGCCTAACATCGCAAGTGCGTCATAATCTTCCATCGTGGATGACATTTTTCTTGCGTGAGCTTCTGCGGAGAACAGACCGAACAGACAATCGACGCCGATATCGAAGGCGTGTGGAGTCACTAGGAACGTTCGATTTATCTGCACAGTCTGAAATCGCTACGATATGTCGTTACGTGTGTACCGACCATTAACGACAGTAGGAAAGTAGCTAATGAAGCCAGAACAAACTTAAAATTCCTTTAAAAAGCATGCTCGAGATATAAAAGCACAATATGCCAAATGCGCTTCGTCCTAAAGCAAATTGAAGTTCCGTGTTTTCGTGTACAAAGAGCAAATAGCAAACATAGATATAGCATTTGGGGTTTCATAACAGAATTTGGGCCAGCGCTAGGCCCCTTGTCCCGTGCAGCACATTTCCGCGAAAAGCCGCCCACTCCAATACATTTTTGTACCGTTACGATTAGGATTTTCTTATTGAGTATATTTTGAGTTTAATGTTTAATATGGTCAATCGCGAGGGCAAAATTTTATTGTAGCTCATAACACAAAAAAAGGAACTGTAGGAAGATATTTTCCACAATTAACAATATAATTAACAGTAATACGATCTTACTAGCTTTTGCCGGCGACTTCGTCCGCGTGGGCTTAGTAATTCAGGTAGCAAAATTAATTTTACAATAATTTCAGTTTCACCACTAAGATTTAAAATGTGAGCAAGAATAAAGATAAAAATGGCTAGTTGGGCTTAAAATAATTGCTAATTATTGCACAAAGGTTGTTAATGATCTTAGATAAATGAAGTAAGGGTCATACCTTAAGAGGCTTAAATGAGGCATACATTAAAAACTTTCAGTTTATATAAAGTTTGGTAAATGTTGAAAATAAAAATGTGTCAAAAATTATCAATAAAAATCATACTTCGTATCTTTTCATAAAATTCATCTCATTTCAAGGTTAAAATATGTAATGAAAAAGTCTTGAATGAAACTACGTCAATTTTGTAGAAAAAAATATGACGAATTGGTAGGTGATCATATAGAGAACAAAAAAGTGTAAGGGTAAGTTTATCCCCGATATTTATCCTAGCCCTAAAGGGTTAAAATATTTTATATATTTTATATATACGATATTTTATATACGATTATATTATATTTATTTTTATGTCGCTCGTAAATGTCACCCGCAGACTTAGTCCAATTGTTTCATTGAAATAGTATGTTCACTAAGGTTAGAAAATAAAACAGAATAGCTTTGCTCTTAGCATCAAGAGTAACTCCTTGTAGTGTGGCTTTAGTATATACATTTGTAATGGGCCAAACTTAGACTCAACTGTTGCTTAGAAATTATAATGGCAGTATGCAAAGCTGCCCTATTTTCACTTAATGTGGGAAAACACATATCCCGCCATCCGGTAAACGCTGACGAGGTTATATGGAACTCCTCCTTTCCATAGGTTCTTTGGACTGGCTCCTCGGATACTCGGGAGGGGGAGTTGTCTCGGTTAATACCACGACCTCTCCACTTTCTAAAGTCGCCCTGATAGTCGATCCATTTTCAATATCACCGTTACAAGTTTAATCGTTGGCTACAGTAGCTTCACTGTTTTTCTATTGACGCAAGTAGTTCAATTAAGTAGACAAGAAAGAAATACAAATGAACACAATGCAGATCCATTTTGTTTTTCAGTAGTAAAGGCTAAAGAAAATTTCGCGTTAAATTAAAACACTACATTTTCATTAAAATTTGGAATGACCGAAGATATTTTAATTTATCTTGAAGCTCTTTAAGGAAAAAGCGATAAGTAAAGCTTACAAAGGCGATTAAATAGCTTGAAGAATAAATTCGGAAAGCAAAAGAGAGGGTTTATAACATAAAGATCGGATTAAAAAGAAAACTAAGCAGAAGAAAAGGGTTTTTTTTCACTTTCATAGAATTTTATATTTTATGTATTGCGCAACAATGCTCTTTACTATGATCCTCCTCATTTAGTTATATTTGACAACCTCCGTGAAGTACACCAGTTTTTGAGATATCGCTCACTCTGAGGATGCATGTCCTGGGGTCGAATCCAGGCAGGAGTAAATGTTTGTAAGATGAATACGAGCATATTCCTGATTCATGGATGCTTTTTAAATATGTTACAAAAATATTGAGATACGTATGAGGAGCTCGGTAGCGCAGGTGGTAAGTACATTCGGCCTGCGGTTATGGAAGTTATGTAACTTTAGAAATGGTCAGTCATTGGATGAGTGACCAAACAGTTATTATCTCTCGCTCTTCCGTGCTTCGATGCACGCTGAGCAGTTGGTACCGGCTGCATCTGCGGTCGTTAGCACCCACCGATCCAAACTGGGCCTGAGAGGCCTGTGCCTTCTTTAAAAAGAATCTTGTCAAACTCACCAACTCGTTTTAGCGTGTGTTCTGCGAAGAATGCGGCATCAAAGAATCCGTTGAGGGTGGTCCCGAGACATGAACAGAAGAACATAAAGAGCAGCTTTCTAAGGTGGGCTATCGAAGCTGAGTGTATAAATAGAATCTTGTCTCACTCACCAACTCGTTTTAGCGTGTGTTTTACGTACAATGCGGTAACAAAGAATCCTTTGTTGATGGTGGTCCCGAGACATGAACAGAAGAACATAAAGAGCAGCTTTTTAAGGTGGGCTATCGAAGCTGGGTCTATAAAAAGGATCTTGTCTCACTCACCGACTCGTTTTAGAGTGTGTTCTACGAAGAATGCGGCAACAAAGAATCCGTTGATGGTGGTCCCGAGACATGAACAGAAGACCATGAACAGCAGACGTCCTAAGGTGGGCCATTCGAAGCTGAGTGTCACCGGAGAGTACAGCCTGGTGACGTTCTGTGGTCCGTAACTGATACCCGCCCCATTCATGGGCGGAGCCGTATCTGTGGAAAACCACTTTTTTAATTTCAGAATCTATGGTACCTACATAATTATATGCCACGGCTTGCCCAGCGTTCGCATTTTTATCCCTTATTTCGCAAACCAAAGTTTGTCCTATAGTAATGTTTACGACTTTTTGCAATATTTTGTAACACACAAACATTTATATTGAAAGCTACACGTTCGGTGTACTTTCGTGAAACAGTTGAGATAAAATCTTAAACTTGTTTAAACAATTTAAAAGTTTCATCGAGTGAATAATTGGTAGCACAATAAAATAAAATTGTCAGTAACATTCGCAAATTTCATTACATCAATTCCGTTACATCGCCAAGCCCACAAAGTCATGTCATCCATACATAACCTTTACACCCTGCAGTTTTGTCTCCAACAAGCAACTCGGTAACCATGTAGATGCGGATGCGACATAAAAAAAAATATACGATTTATATCTTTGGATATGAAATTAAAACCAACATTAAAATGTCATATGCACGCATAGGTAGTTATTTAAAAAAAGACGCCATTTTATAAATTCTCCTTTTAACTGTTCTTTCCATTTCAGAGTAGTTTAATTAAATAGGGTTTGGTGTGCGTGACAATAAAAAACAATTTTACTAATGATGCTTTCTAGTTGGTAACATAAATTGATATGCATGCTTCAATTATAAGATTAAAGTCTTAGAATGTACAGTCAAGTGCTATGATTTGGGAACCATTTCATCGAAATTTGGTTTGACATTCGAATTGATATAATTAAAGCGTTGAAACTTGAAACGTCATAAATACAAATATTTTCTAATTTAATGACATTTCTGATGTTATTAACCTCCCTGCTAAAAGTATCATTGCATTTTTTTTCCGTCATGAACATTGTGTTAATGTCGTACAACGAAATTTTCGTTGAGAATCCAAGATGATGTTATCAAATCACATGGTTTACTGAAATCTTAATCCAATTATTCAGAAATAAATGAACAATTTATTTCCATAATTGAAAAATATTTTTTATATGATACCAAATTAAATATTATCAGAAATGACGGTGAGTAAAGGAAATAGTAAGTCGATTGATAGGCACAAAGTCGGAAATGTCTGTCCGCTTCTCGGGCTCGAACGGTTGGCGCGTAAACTGAGCAGTTGTCTTTACTGACATATGTGCATATTACATCTTTCTAAATATTATCTTCTGGGATGTTTCTTTGCTGTCCAATTTTCAATCTTAGGCGGGTGCCAAATCAAAGAACGTGACTGTATCCAATCTGAGTAGCTCAGTAATATGGTTTAATTTTCCAGCACTATTCAGTTAAATTATAATCAATAGAGTAGGTACTAACTAGACTAGGGTAACAATCATGTAAGACAGTTTGTTAGATGAAAATAAAAATCTTAAAGAGGAAGGAAAGAATACATTGTCATTCATCATCATTCAACTTGCAGATTATTATAACTGTCTTGCAGATTTTTTTAACTTAAACTGAAATTTATTAAATTTATTCATGTAACTTTTTTAGCGACCTATTTACAAGAAACTTAGCAAGGGCAAGGGCTTTTTTCCTCATAATTTTCTTTTTTTTTTCTTGCTTTATTTCATTCAGGCAGATGACATCAAAACATACAATTCGCAATGAATTCGTTTGATTGGCACTCAGGATTAGCGTATTAAAGTCCTTTTTCCATGCGTCTGACTTTTCTCAATAGAAGACAATCAGATTTTCTGTTTAAATATCCAGATAAAATATTTCGCGTTTGCATTTAAAACAAATTCCTAAGTATGATTTTACAAAAATATGGTCATTATGCTAAGTTGACGGGAACAATTTCTCTGCTATAAGCACTATATATTGTAAAAGTGAATTCGCATTATGTTTTTTTATTATACGACTACCCAAAAAAGAGTGACATGTTTTCGGGATTCATATATTTATAAATATACATGTTTCTTTAACGATCGCTATCCATAACTTCCAAATTCCTGAACCGCTTTGTATGTGGTATCGTTAGAATCCTTTCACCGAATGACATTAAATACTTATATTGTTAAATTTTAAAAAGCAATGTCGAGTTGTTCATTGTTTGTCAAATTTAAAAAAAGTCTTCTAATTATTATAATATAGTAGGCATCATTTGCACTGAAAGGTGTGTGAGCATCTCAAATATATTTAGGTAAATGTAGTAAGTACGAGTTTACCCGTAAAACGTGGTAATTACTTGAAAATTCATTGATTAATTGAAGCAAATAATAAATATACAAGTCACTAAAAACGATTAAAATAAAATAAAAATCACAAAAATAAAAAAATAGTTTTATTTTTCGAATAGGACGGAATTTTAGTATGTTTTTTTAATAAATATCCCCCGATCACAATAAAAAATATACACTACTAACATTCCGTGTACTTGAAAAATAAAACTCATTTTTTACTTTTAAGTTATTTTTTTTACGGCAGTCGTGTTTTTTCATTAGTACCTAATGCTAATAAAATAACGGTATCTGATATTAGACAACGAAAAGTAGTTAGTTCTGCAATAAATACAGCAGTCTCTAAAAAGTTTGAATAAATTACAAATTTAATAATACAACTTATTTTCCAAGAGGTTATTGACTTTTCGTAAGTAACTTTGAGATTTTACGTTATTGCTTAATTTGGCTTTGCCACCAAAAATTTCATCCTTATTCTCCTAATATTATAATTTGAAATCAATGGGTGGATTACAACTGAGATCCCAGCTCACTGATTTTAGACACTCATAATTGTGACACTCTTGAGAAATGTTTTAAAGTACTTACTAATTTTCTATCACTACATCGACTTATTGTTACGAATTTGACTCAATAAAATGGAAGCAACAAAACAATGTAAGTAACAATGTTTAACACTCGTGGAGAAAACACTAAAATAAATAGGTAAATTATTCATTTCGTAGTTATATATCCCAAAATCATTTTTTTTTGTTACAAAATAATTTTTGAGGGCTACAAAAAATGTAAGGAAATAAAAAGTTGCAATGATAATACTCACTCTATACTCCACAATTGGGCGTTTTCGTCGTCGTCTTGGTTCTGATATCAATGCATGCGCAAGAGATGTTCAGTGTTACAAGCGCTGAAAGAACGATCAAGGTGATGTTATGCATTTTCGCCTGAGTTTTTATGCTCATTTTTTTTTAATAAAAATCAATTTTTTTTTCGAGCAAATACAAAGCAGGTTGAATGTTTCGATAATCTAAGATTTAATTTTTAGGTTTTAGCAATCTGTTCTTCCCGAAGGCTGAATTCAGACTGAGAGTATGCACTCTGTGGATGCAACATATTACTGAGATAAACCAACCAACACAGCCTGCGAAGGTCATGGCCAAACAGGGACGAACCCTATCCATCCGCATATATTATATTGCAGCGAGACTGTACGGACCAAACAATTGTAAATTAAGAAACTTATTTAATAACAGTTACGACTATAAATTTTATTAAGTACCTTTAATGAAAAAAAAAGAGTTATATTTGTTACATATTTTAACGTGCAACACGAAATTTCTAAGTTAAACCGTACTGTTTTGTATACAGTAGAAATAAAACTGCGAATAAATGATTTTTTTTATAGTTTGGTTTTATGTGATGATGACGCATTTTGTTAGCCAGATGTCCAGCGTATACCCATCGTTAAACAAACTAACAATTTATGTGAAAATTGTTACTAAAACACAGTTGGATTCGTAAAAATAAACTCTAACATACCTAATTCATTACATTAGTAGGCAAGCAAAGTTGTAATTTTGATGTTTGAGATTCTGTTTGTCTAGAGGTAATTACAAGAATATGCAACCTTACTTAATTTTATTTATGTATTTGCACATTCTTTATTATTTAACATTTACTATGTTTATAAGTTAATGGATATATGCAATAAAAACTCCAAATTTACTTGCTCTTACATCAAGTCCGACAACTAAATAGGCAGTGAAACAAATATGATTACAAATAAAATCTATTCAATATAATAATTATAGGTTTGAGAAAAAAGAAGTACATCTTAGTGCAATGAGAATAAATTTATTAGCACTTTGATGACATGCAATCACTTACCTTAAAATGGAGGTCTGTTATTGAAAACAATAACATCTCTTCATTGGCATTAACAATCACCGTGTCACAATATAAAATAAACTTATCTTAAAACTTTACAACAGTAAAAAACATCAAAAATCCCTCAAAAGTCACCACAATAAAATATATTAAAAACACATCGGCGTGTTCAAAAAGTTGTACAAAATTTGTGCGCGGCTTCTCAAGTTTTCTATGCGTTAATTTAAAGCTACCTTCTTTCTATTTAAGTAGAAAAAAAATACTTTGATATAAATAAAAAAATGCCTAGCGTTATTTTGTGGTAAAATCCGTTCTGTTGCTAGGTGTGGTGGGCGGCTGACAAGGGTGGGTTCGAAGCTGCGCAGCGGGGTTGTTAAACGTGAACTGCGCAGTCAGTGCCACGAATTTCGCGGTAAAGAGCCGGTTGGTTTGGTAACGCCACATTGGCCACTGTACAATCACACAGACTCTTTATGTCCCTGCAGGCACTTTATTATGAATGATGTTTCAACTTAGCACCTTAGTCTTGACACGTTATGGTCGCGATATTGGAGCCGAGCGGGCGCGGTAGACTGCAAAGTGGCTGGTTGCCACCTTAGCAAGTCTACATGATTGAGTAAGATTTGCTCTGTGGTCTAAACCTCAATGGAGAACGGGCCCAACTTTTTAGGTACTTTGGGTATTTATTATTATGTCCTGCGTTTAATAAGCTACAACGTCCTACGTTGGACTAAATACTATTATTTTTTAAGTGTAAAAAGAAAAGCAAAAGATCTTTAACTAATATGAATAGAATATTTCTAGTAGTAGTTCTTGGTTATAACGAGTATTCGACATTAGAAGGTAATAATAATAAAGTACCTTTCTCCTATTAGTAGGGGAGCCCAAACGGGGATTTTTGGTATTTAATCGAGTGCGGCAGATTAACAAAGTGGGGGAACCTTGCACCTTTTGAAGTACCTACTCCCACCATAACTGAGCCCTTTATAGAGGGTCGAACTTTATGGCAGTAAAATAAATTTCAACATACGGCCACGAAATTTTGGTCGCGTCCAAATCGACAGGTTTTTTTAATAAGAGTTATTGGAGGGTTTACGTAACATTCCTTCTCAATGTCTGATATGCCTAAATATTTTTGAAGTGAAACTTCAACGCTTGACGCTTGAAAATCCCGGCTTGGGTTTCCCTACTATTTGGTGTTACATTCGCTTTATCTGGCAGAAACTTTTTGCTCCGAAATCATAATAAAACTATTATTTCTACATAATTGGGGTCATTTCGGTTGAAACGTCCACGACGTCACCATTTTTCGCGCAGCACTGCATTTTTATTCACTACGCCATCTACATATTTTGTCTAAATTAAAGACCACACGCAGCGATAAGGATGCTTTCATCATCGTTCAGCGCCCATACATAGTTAGCCTAAGAACCAACAATCATGAAATATTATTTTCTAGGTTCGAAATCCTAAGTAAATTACTGTAAAAACAAAGATTATTGACAGACACTTCTGAGAACTTAAATTATTAGAAAAACTAAATGTTTTTTGAGGTTATGTTTAGTATTCAATGAAACATAGGTCAACCTATGAACTTAGTATGAAGTGAATTAATATTACAACTAATTCATTTTATTCGGTGTGATTTTAAATAATAACTATTAGGAAAACCTTGGATAGGTAGGAATCATGAATAAAATAAAAACTGTAGTTTTGCTTCTTATTTATTGACTATTTTTAACAATATTGTATATGGCATTTATTTGTATATCACATGTATATTGTGTAAATATGCAGCGTGAATGTGTATCAGGTGTCCTTGAATAATTTGGCAGTATGATCTTCTCAGGATGTTGTGGCACAGGTTCACTAGCACTTGGTAATAAGGTCTCTGCTCTTTGGTAACATCCTAACATCGATGGCATATTAGATAGTCGAAATAGTTAAATTAAAGGAAAAACAATCGTAAATAAACACACACAACAGGTAATCCGAAACGAGAATGCACTTTCCTGTATATTATACTACTCTTTGGAATGCACGAATGCCACAGATGCAAAACTGCCTGCTTGCACAACAACCACAGAGTATCGAGTTTTATGCCGGCCCTTCACTTGACAACAGTTTGTCCTTGTCATGCTTAATAAGGAATGAAAAGAACAGACTGATATCATGTTTTCAAAATAGCAAATACGAATAGCCAAGTAAAGTGCCGGCATAAGGAAGAAAGAGTGTTTTGTTTGCAGCGCTGTCATAGACTATACACATAAAATGATATTTATTGACTCAGATTATTTTTTAACTTTTTAATTTAGCTTACTTAACTGGAAGTGTCCGTCACAATCTAAATACTGATAATTATCCCAAAAAATGTATTTAGAATTATCATAAATGCCAAATTGGTGTTGGTTCTTAGGCCAATTTTAACATTGTCCTTTGGTACGAAGTAACGTCTTATTCGCTATGTGCGAAGTACATGGTGGGGGTATAGTGAAGCGATCGCAGCGCTTATAGTGGCAGAAATACGCAACAATCCGGGAAAGTAAAGTCAATTTGCACGGAGTTCGTAATAAACAAAAATTTTTTAAAATGCCTATTAATAGATGTTGTTGTGTTGTGAATTGCAAAAATAAGGGCACAAATAGTCTGTGTATATATTTCCTACATTGGACTGGAAATTAAATCAAAGAAATAAATGGATAGATGCCATAAAAAGAAATAAGTAAGCGAAATAACCTTAAATTATGATCAATTTTATTTGCGCTATATATTTTATGTGATATTCATTATTGTCTTTATTATTTTAGTGTTGATGGGTCGCCATGGTATCCCAAACCTGACGACACAATTTGTAGTGAACATTTTATGGGAAACAAAAAATCAGACGAGGAAGAAAATCCGAGTTATGCTCCTACGATATTCCCTGAAATATATCGAAAGAGGAAGGTTAATGATTCACAGGTCCTAGCTAGATATACACGCTTGACAAAACGAAGAACCACAAAAGTCTCAGATACCACATCAAGTCAAATAATAATTGAAGAAGGGAGTGAATTAAATCAAACTCAACCTTTTATGATCGATCAAGGATGTCAAGTCAATATGTTTTCTGAATCGAAATTAAGAGATACAACTTTTATTTGTATTAGATTAATTTACAGTGATCACTGTGATCCAACATCAAGAATTTTAATGACAAATAATTCAAGAAAGAAAGATAAAAGCTGTGGCACTGACAAAAAATCGTATGAGGATCAATCTACCGAAACAAAAAGTCAAGAATTTGTTGGTATTTCATCAATAACAAATGATCAAGAACTCCTAGATCCTTCTGGTGTGTCATTTAGCAATTTTGAGTTTTTATTAACAAGATTAACTATGAGAAAATGTACAGTTTCCACTAAAGACCGACTTCTGATTTTTTTGATAAAAATGAAAACTGGCTTGACATTTTCAGCATTGAGTGTGTTATTTGGTGTACAAAAAAACCACAATCTCACGTATATTTCATTCGATCTTACAAAATCTAGCTTGTTCAACTGCTAATTTAATCTTTTGGCCGAATAGAGCCACCGTACAAGCACCAATGCCCAAGTGTTTCAGTCCAGATTACATCAATACAAGAGTTATTATTGACTGTACTGAATTCCGAATTGAAATCCGACATTATTTAAATTATTATACAATATATAATAATTTTTATTTATCTTTACCTTACTATATTTACTAGAAATCAATAAAATACAAACTGATGTTATTATTTGGCATAATCCCGGAAAGTTGCGCATTGTAGGTGGCGCTACTGTCGTGCACATAGCGAATAGTACATATAAAGGAAAATTGCGAAAACTGTAAATTTTGAGTAACATCATATAATAAAAAATATTTATGAAAATTTTAAAGTTACTACCTCTTTTTCTCATGAACGCGTAGAGGTATAGTGTTCACAGAAACCTCGGTGCGCGAGTCCGACTCGCACTTGGCCGGTTTTTTGGTCTGTAAATTACACTCGCGCGATTTGACTCGTCTAGTGAAATATCCGACGCGCAACTAGTTTTGTTTTTGAGCTGGCTCAACAGCAGAGGAAAACCGACAGAGGGGAATGCTGTGAATGCCTACTCCCCTCCTGGGGGGCTTATTTTAGTAAGTCCTCAAACCTAAAATGTTGTCAGTGTACATTGTACACTGTACAATGTAAATCGTCCTTATCATGTTCTATGCTATAGCTAATGAAAAGGAGCAACTCTTAACAAATTTGGTTTTAAATTTAAGGTATCATGCCAATATTTATTTGTAATAAAACATAGAGTATCCTTAAGTAACCACCATTTATCATAAATATATATCATTTAGGTATGTCATTTCATTTTTATCCGCCAGCTTTATTTCTGTCCGGACTAGATGTAGCAGTGTTATTGTCTTGACTTTCTGATTGCGAAGCATTTGGGTCATTATCTCCACCATTGTCACCCTCATTGTCTGATTGATCTATAAAATCATAACAAAAATAATACAAACAATTCTATAATATCAATACAAATGAAGTATTGCCATATTTACAAGGTACAACACTACAAATAACAACAGTTACCTTTCTTTTCTGTAGGCATATCTTCTGTCCTGTTAGCTACTTGGAAATGATATTCCAATTCATCAAAATCAAATACCTGATCTGTAGGTAATAGGCAAGGCAAATATGCTGGAAATGTTGGTTTGCATGCAATCACTGAAAAGTACAATGTTCAGTTAATACACCATATCATTAAATATATTTTTGTATTTGAGGTGAATAGAATAATACTTACAAGGGAATACTTGATTGTCTTCAGTGTTGAAGAGATTATGTGTCTCACTTGTTTTTGCCAAAAACTTGGTTAGAGCTCTTTCAATGTCCCTCTTTTGTGTAGCAGCCTTCTCTCTTATAGCTTCATATTCAGTAACTGGTTGCTTGTGAGTCTGCAATTATAAATGAATTCGGAATATAAACGAGAGCTACATTGTTTGATTGTAAAAAATAAACTATGCAAAATATGGCAGGTTTTTCTGGCCCTTAAAAAGGACATTGCTCGTTCCCCATACATTGAATGCCCTAGAACGCCCAGCAATGAGAAAATGCTAGTTGTGTTCGGAATCATTCATAAACTCTAATTAGGCATTTGTTGAGATACGGACAACTTGAGGAACCATGGCCTACTACAGAATGTATTTGATTTTGAGGTTATAATTATTATATTTAATCGTAAAAGATGTACACTTTATATATTCTGAATAGATTTAGTGTTTACCTCTATGTAAGCACTTAAATAATATGCATTACATGAACATAAAATGCAATTTAAATCTAAAGAAAATATAACTAGAAAAAATTCCACGCGGACCAGGCAGCAGACGGGACTCGAACCCGCACCCTTCGCAATCCGGGCGAATGCACTGACCAATTATGCTACCGCGGCCCTCACGGACCGCGTCGAAATTCTTTCTAGCTATTCTTAAGCTGCAAGGCAGCGCCATCTCTTCGCATTATAGGTAAACCCACAATGTCAAATGAATACTTTTACAAGTATTAAACATTTGAAAGAAGAAATAGCAATTATAGTTATAATTTTTATTATTTTTAAAGCATGTAACTGCTTGATGTTTAAATCTAAAGAAACTATAACTAGAAAAAATTCCACGCGGACCAGGCAGCAGACGGGACTCGAACCCGCACCCTTCGCAATCCGGGCGAATGCACTGACCAATTATGCTACCGCGGCCCTCACGGACCGCGTCGAAATTCTTTCTAGCTATTCTTAAGCTGCAAGGCAGTGCCATCTCTTCGCATTATAGGTAAACCCACTATGTCAAATGAATACTTTTACAAGTATTAAACATTTGAAAGAAGAAATAGCAATTATAGTTATAATTTTTATTATTTTTAAAGCATGTAACTGCTTGATGTTTAAATCTAAAGAAAATATAACTAGAAAAAATTCCACGCGGACCAGGCAGCAGACGGGACTCGAACCCGCACCCTTCGCAATCCGGGCGAATGCACTGACCAATTATGCTACCGCGGCCCTCACGGACCGCGTCGAAATTCTTTCTAGCTATTCTTAAGCTGCAAGGCAGCGCCATCTCTTCTCATTATAGGTAAACCCACAATGTCAAATGAATACTTTTACAAGTATTAAACATTTGAAAGAAGAAATAGCAATTATAGTCATAATTTTTATTATTTTCGACGAAAAATTTCGACGCGGTTTTGAGGGCCGCGGTAGCATAATTGGTCAGTGCATTCGCCCGGATTGCGAAGGGTGCGGGTTCGAGTCCCGTCTGCTGCCTGGTCCGCGTGGAATTTTTTCTAGTTATATTTTCTTTAGATTTAAACATCAAGCAGTTACATGCTTTAAAAATAATAAAAATTATAACTATAATTGCTATTTCTTCTTTCAAATGTTTAATACTTGTAAAAGTATTCATTTGACATTGTGGGTTTACCTATAATGCGAAGAGATGGCGCAGCCTTGCAGCTTAAGAATAGCTAGAAAGAATTTCGACGCGGTCCGTGAGGGCCGCGGTAGCATAATTGGTCAGTGCATTCGCCCGGATTGCGAAGGGTGCGGGTTCGAGTCCCGTCTGCTGCCTGGTCCGCGTGGAATTTTTTCTAGTTATATTTTCTTTAGATTTAAACATCAAGCAGTTACATGCTTTAAAAATAATAAAAATTATAACTATAAAATGCAATTAATAATAAAAATAATAAATGCTTATATTCATATTGATTAATGAGTGTTGTCAGTTGGCACCTACGATACCTATACCTTACCTGTAGTAATAATAGATTTCTTTTCAAATGAAATGTTCAGTCTTTCCATTTACCTGTTTCTATATTTTACTATCGGTAATTAGGTATGTACCTTAGGGTGGTCCTTATTTTGGGTAAGTCGGAATTTCAAACCTCTCACCCCTTGCATATCTCCCATTTGCCAAAAAAAAAATGTGTGCAAAGTTTAAGCCCAATCGGACAACGTTTACCCGTGGCCCAAGAGGTTGAAAGTTCAATATTCGTGCCAATATGTAAAAACTAATTTTTGGGCTCGTTTTCGTGTAGAGCTGCGACGAAAAATTGCAATGCGCTATAATCCACAGCGTTTCTAACTACATTAATAAATAATGGATGTATAGACGCTGAGTTCAACCAAAAACTAAATTTTTTTTTACAGTGGCCAGCCGATGAATTGTGATTCGTACCACCCATAACCTAACGTCCAAAACCTAGAACAATTTTACTGCGATTTGTGAACACAACAATGGAACGCCGGAGCAATACATCCAAAAACCTTTATTTAATCGGATCCTATACCAACCAAATTGTTGGTCATAAGTTGCCTTCAAATATTCAAGTGCTTCGTGTATTATTCTTTAACCTACGTGAAGTGCAACTGAATTTACGGGATAGTGCGCGTTTAGTGATAGACGAGGCCATTGTCTTTTGGCAAAAAGCGCGTATACCGACCCGAGATCTTCAACATTGCATATCGAAACTAGAGTCTTTGTACGATAAATGGAAAAACCTGCAAAAGCATGTAAATAGACATACGGAAAACGAACGAAGTAAAAGAAAAATGTTCGTGGAAATATTCGATGACCTTTTCGATATTGCTCACGCAAATGCACTCGAGATGGTTCCAGAAGAAGGTAAACTATTTCTACTTGCGCAACGAGAAAAAGGACGACGAGGATCCTTAGTCGGCATCGATCGTGGAGCGGTGACAAAAGAAAAAGCAGTTGCCCGGCAATTGGAAATAAAAGAGGAGCGAAAAAAACGATGCTACGAGGAAATGCAAGCACTTAGTACGGAAAATATTTCCACTTTTTGATGTTGTTTTTTTATGTGAGGAAGATCATTATAGCGTCATGTTTTTCGTGAATTTCAGGCGAGCAAGTTGAATTGTTATCATCATCCGAACCATCGCAACCATTAAGTTCACAATCACAGTCAAGCACCAGTGACGAGCCCGGCCCACCACCATTGAAAAAGAGAGCCACACAGGAATTCTTTACTCCAAAACTCGCCGCAGCCTTCGATAGATGCAAAATTAGTGACCGGGATGCCGTACATATTCTGTACGCAGTTATTGAGGCACTAGGACAACAGCCAGATGTATTGATCATCAACCGTTCATCAATTCATCGCATCCGTGAGCGTTTGCGCCAAGAACGTACCGAACAAATTCGAGAGAAATTTAGTTTATCTGAAGTCAAAGCAGTCACCGTGCATTGGGATGGGAAGTTGCTTCCAGCTTTAACTGGAAAACATCTCATTGATCGCTTACCCATAATCGTGACGGGTAAGGATATCGAACAACTCCTTGGAATTCCTGAGCTGTCAGCGGGAACGGGAGTAGATCAGGCGTCAGCTGTACATCAGGCCTTGGAGGATTGGGGTCTTACTGACAAAGTACAAGCTCTTTGCTGTGATACAACAGCATCAAATACTGGCCGACTCCGTGGTGCCTGTGTTCTGCTGGAACAGTTGCTAGAGAGAGATCTCTTGTATTTACCGTGCCGACATCACATCTTCGAGATAATTTTAAAAAGCGTTTTTGACGAGAAAATTGGACCGACGTCGGGACCGGTCATACTTCTGTTTAAGCGTTTCCAGCAACAATGGAGTAAAATTGACACAAAAAACTTTTCACCCGGAATTCACGATGCGCGTGTCAATGGAAAGCTAAACGATAAAGCAGGAGAAATTCTTTCATTTGCAATGGAACGGCTCGGCGAACATCACGACCGAGAGGATTATCGCGAGCTTCTAAAATTAATCGTAATCTTCCTCGGTGGGAGCCCACCTCGCGGTGTTTTTTTTCGTACTCCAGGAGCAATGCACCACGCTCGATGGATGGCGAAAGCGATTTACAGTCTCAAAATTTTCATGTTTAGAACTTCCTTTCGCCTCACATCTCGTGAAGAAAATTCAATTTGCGACGTGTACATTTTTCTGGTACTCGTTTATGTAAAAGCGTGGTTTTGTTCCAGCAATGCTATCGAAGCACCGTACCACGACTTACAATTTATTCAACAATTGTCTTCATATGAGACAATTGATTCTAGTATATCTCGCGTAGCGCTGAAGAAGTTTTGCGGCCAGTTGTGGTATTTAACAGCAGAAACTGCGGCTCTTGGATTTTTCGATGCGAAGATATCCGTACCCCTAAAGAAAAGAATGGTCGCCGCTCTCAAAAGTACCGATGGGATTTTCGAGATGAATAAGCGGCTCACTATTCGCTCCAGTGACGTGCCTGAGTTAATTTCTAAGGGCATAGATGATTTCATTTCCATGGACTCAAATAAGCTCTTTGTACGATTTGGTGTATCTTCTGAGTTCCTTAACGAGGATCCGTCGACTTGGAACAGTAATCAAACCTACTTAGATGCGTTAGAATTCTTCAAGAGCGTCAGAGTGGTAAACGACGTGGCTGAGAGAGGAGTAAAATTAATGGATGACTACAATAAAGTCATTACAAAAAATGAAGAACAAAAGCAAAGTCTTTTACAAGTCGTCCAAGACTATCGTAAAACATTTCCGGACTGTAAGAGATCTACGATGTCCAAGCAATTTTAAAAAAAATCTAAAATAAATTCAATCATTTTTATTTATATAAAATCACAGACGTGTGCGAATACCATCTCATGGCTCCTGCCACGAGTTTCCTTTGTATTTATATTCAATTATTTTCATTTAATTAATTATCTACGTCAATGCGACTAGAATCGAACAGCGACAGAATGTATAACAGAATACATGATTTATATCTAAAACAGAATAATAATTTCATATTCAAAAACACGATTGTTAACCATCAATTTTATTCATCATCCTTTTTATTTCTGCGCACCTGAAATGCTAACATTACATCGCGAAATTTCTGAGGATCCGTTTCGTATACGCTTTTCGTTTCTTATCGATATCACAGTCGCAAGTGTTCACGAGTTTCGTTCAGAAATATTAATGAAACAAAATCAAAGGCGATAATGAAACCAAAAAACCATTTTGGTGGTTTTTACCAATGGTTTTTACCATTTCGCTACAATATTAAACTTTGACCCTCTTGGGCCACGGGTAAACGTTGTCCGATTGGGCTTAAACTTTGCACACATTTTTTTTTTGGCAAATGGGAGATATGCAAGGGGTGAGAGGTTTGAAATTCCGACTTACCCAAAATAAGGACCACCCTAATCATCATCATAAAGCGTGATAATGAGCAAAAAACAGGACTGCCCACAGAGGACATTCAAGCTCTGGAAAAACTTTTATGACACACAAGTATCATGAGACGTTTGGGAGGGTAAAAGTTTGAGAAAAGGCATCACAACAACCGTAGTGTTTTGTATACGTGTACATACGTATTATACGTATTATTATTTATTTTAAGTTTGTAGAGTTTTTATATCTATCGCATTTTTATATCTATCGCAAAAGCAAGGGCGTGTTTTTGTAATCAATCAACTCCGCAATCTCGCGGGGTACCGAGTTCGACTTCGGGCGGGTCAACTTATAATATTAACTTCTTTTTTATTTTTTGGGTATTGCTGATTATTTTATCGTAGTGTTTTTTCTGATTCCCTTAATACAAAAGCTTTAATTAACTAATTTTGAATAGGAATATCATGTATATTATTATGATGTTGTAACATATTTATTCAGTGGATATCGTATAGTCTGATACGTATCGTATAACAGTTTATTTCTTGCTCGTTAATCGCTTCATAGCTTCTACCTAATCTTATTAAAATATTAAAAAAGAAACATTTAGAATTCATTTTAGTGCCGCCATCTATCGATAAATTAAGCATTTTCTTATACGATTACGGCAGTGCTTTTGTAACAAGACTAGCATATATACATGCGTGCTTTAAATTATCGAACCTTTAAAATAGTTTGCTTAGTGTTCCTGCGTGCGATCGAAACACCATCAAACTGATATAAAGATAAACTAGCTGCCTCGGCGAACTTTGTACCACCCAAAAGTACTAATTTGCAATAAAATAATATTGCGACAATATATCTTCATTTTTCAAGTTGGATCAAACTGCATACGGTGTGCAAATTTGATTAAAATCGGTTAAGTAGTTTAGGAGTCCATCCCGGATAAACAATGTGACGCGTAATTTATTTAAATTAAGATAAAACACGAAAAAGTTAGTTAATATAATATGCTAAAAAACTAGTCTGATTGTGAGTTTTCTGCGATATAATGATTCTGCTTTTCAATTATTGTGGATATTAAATTTATGCCTTATGTTCATGTTTCATGCAGACATGTAACGTAATTGCCACTCCTCGGAAAAGCTCTTGTACCGAGGCGAGGTGAATACGTTCTGATTCCTATTAGTGTGCGTTGCAGTGATTTTCTGCGAAATGAAATTGATCCCATCCACTGATACGCATAATAATATTATGCCATTAAGGTTCTGCGATACAAGGTAATCAGATTTACCATTTATTGTTCATTTATAAACTAAAACAAGTACAACAACAACAGCAAAATTTATAGTAAAAAAGCATTTTTGTTATTCTATAATGAATTAGTGTTCTATAATGAAATGCTGACTTCAGTTAAAAAAAAACTACTGTCAATAAGCGATAACAACAGCAACAAATAAGTATAGTTATGATCTTATTTTTCTGTATTATACGGACAAAGTCGCAGGAAAACGCTTGTAACTTCTTACTTTTGCCTGCGAGTTCGCCCACGTTAACAATGTAATAATATGTATCTAATATTAGAGTTAAAAACTACCTTATGTTATAATAACTTTATAGGTTTTTATTTATCTCATAAAGAAGTCGAACATTGTTTTTAAGATGAAAAGGATTCTGTTACATGACAGTGCGGCCACTCCGTTAACATAAAAATGGCCATGTGTTAACTGATTGGAAAAACAGGGGGAAAACACATTTTGTAGTTTTGATAAGGGAGTGTATTACCTGCCGTACCAAAAACGTATCAATTTCAAGCTCCTGTTTTACCCATTATACTCCTTGTATCCGACATAAATCGACATTAGTAGGTTAAAAAGTACTGTTCCGAAATTTCAAGCGTAAATATTTAATATCGAGGGGAAAAGCTATCGTGGTTTTGGGATTAAGCGACAATTATTCCGACTTATATATATTAAATATTTACGCTTGAAATTTCGAGGAGGTTTGAATTTGAGGTGTAGACTAAAGTTTTTGTTCTCAGGCTTGTATTATACATATTATATAAAACTTACGTGAAAAAATGTCTAACTGACAGTGAACATTTTGTAGCGTAGTTTAGGACTCGTAGAATCGAATGCACCACTGATTTGCTGGTAAAAAATGTTTGTCCCCCTTACCCTAGTCTATGTCCTTATTAATTAACGTATCTAGTGACGTTGTGTTTTGTACACATTTATCATTCTTAATTATTACACACATTTAATTCAAAATGTAATTTACAGGTACTGATATACTCTTGAATACGAAGTGATTTATTTGGATAATGATTAATACCCAAGTATGGTACGAATAATGTGGCATAGTTTGTACTGGTGTTGCTATTGCATATTTTAACATGAAAACGTATAATACTGAGACATATGGTATCGCTGACTTTTTTGAAGATATTGATGTCTTCTATAAAACTATAGTAAACTTTGCTCTAGTATCAATAATTTTCGCAGCATACGTGATATAAAGTATTTTTTTCAGTTACATTATCGAAGTTTCCATACGGATCCTTAACTTTTTTGAAAATTTTCTATAGGCTATGCTGGTCAGGGATAATGTAGGATTCTAAATGTGCAAGAATGTTTCAAATCGGACCGGTAGTTTCGAAGCCTGTATTGAACAGGCTTCGAAACCGGTCCGCAAACAAACAAAAATATAAAATACAGAGTCCTCGCTTCTTTAATAATGAGTGAGTGAATAAAATTTTCACTCTCTAAACCCTTACACGTGTTTGATTATAATTTTAGAGTGTTAGTTACCAAATTTTAAGGTAAAGAACTCAAAAAAACATCCATAGAAACTTTCAACTCTTATTTGACACACTTACCCCCTTATTAATAAACGAAGACTACGCTTGGATTAGTAACTTCATGTTTTGTCTCTGTTTATTGAATGACAAATGGCATTTGAGTGACATGAACAAAACACGGCGTAACTAGTCTAAGCTTATTCCTGGTTTATTAATAAGGGGGTTAGGGATTAATATTTCAAAAATCATTCCTTATTACTTACCTAGTCCATAAAAGCTACCTATTGTCGAAATTTCATAATTCCAGTTTAATTTAGGCTGCTTTAGCAGATATCCGGGAGACCCGTACGGGCTGTCCGTACGCGAAAGAGCCGTACGGGTCACGCCCGCAGTGCTCTAAAACGTGGGTTCAGTACGATTCGGTTGCTAGCGGGAGACAGTCGGTTAAAAACTGAATGCAAACGTTTTTAAAAATATTTATTGTTTCAACAACCTATGTCTGCATTTGATTATCAGACTCTGTATCTATCAAAACAAATATATCAATACACAGCTGAGGGGGTATAATAATGTAATAAGGTTTTTATTAACATAACATAACATAGCTAATGCATAGATTTTATCGCGGGCTTTAGGCGCGGCGACCGAATCAAGAAATTCCGTAACTAAAAAAACCTTACACCCCTGAAATCCCTGAATAAACTTTTGGTTGTGGTGAGGTGTTCTATTGAAAGGCTGAAGTATATCCAATTATCCATACAATTTTAATATGGCAACCAGTGAAAAAAGACCTTTAACCGAAATAAAACTATACCGCAATTCACAATAACTTAGCGCCATCTATGACTGGCGTTATTAACTAATTTTATCCTATTAACTAATATTATCTGAAATAAAATCATATAGCAATTCACAGTGCACCGACGCCATCTATGAGAGGTGTTATAAATTAATTAAATATTTTAGTTTGTTTTTTACTTATTTATTTTTATCGTTTTACATTTATATAACTAACTCCACGCGTACGAAGTCGCGGGCGGCCGCTAGTAAATAAATAATTATAATTGCATAAGTTGATAAAAAATACAATGCAATAGCTTTACCGCGGCAGTCCTCGAGTGCCACACGTATTTTTTTTTAATTTATCGAAATCGATTCAAAGTTATGGTATCAAATATTCATCGGCGGGCGAAACGTGTGACGTCACAAAGATCGATCAGTGTTCACTCCGGTCGAACTGCAGTAGCGTCTTTACGTACGCTCGCTCCCGAGCGCTAGAGCTCTCTGACGTCACAGCCACCACGGGCCAGCCGAAAATTCGTTTAGTAATTTGGTCATAACTTCGTCAATATTTGTCGTAGAACAAAAATTTAACCACTGTATTTTATGAAATCTTAAGCTCTATAAATCTGCATTCTCAACTAAAATCGTTACGGATCCTCATTAAACATACTTATAGCTTGTCCTGTTTATTATCAATGTTGATCGAAGGTTTTCGCGCAATGAGGTGATGATGAGGTAGGTACGCTACGGAGTGCCTTCGTCAGGCATACTCACTGAACAAAGCGTGTAAGAGACGGCTTTGTACTTTAAATGAATACCATGGAATTGTATATAGTAGGCACACAACAAATTGAAAACACAACTAACAAGACAATGGCAAGCAGGGCCTGATCCAAAGGAGGACGAGCTAGACACTTGTCCAGAGCGGCAACAATTAGGGGCGCATAGATGTAAAACAACCGATTTAAAACGTTTTGTAACCAAATGTTGCCGTTTTAAACCCCAAATAAATCGTTTTAAACGGTTGAAAACTGGCATACAAAAATAAAAGAGCTATGTTTTTTACACTTCGTTATGTTTTTTTTTTAATTTTGTACTGGTTCTTTATTTACAGTCATCATAAATAACAAACCCCTATGATAAAGATACAAAAACTACATGCGAACGTACCTACAATCAGGGGATCACTTTTAAAAGCACATTTTGACAAATACAACAAGATACATAGAGATGTTAACTGTTAAAATGGGCTTGTGATTTGACTGTACAGGATGTAGTTATTGTCAGCAGACTCCATCCATGCCTCAACCTACCCCCTGTTGTATTCGCGCCTGAGAAGCGTGCGTGCGCGGCGCGGGCGGCCGGCAGTTTATGTATGTGCATGTGTGTATAGGGTAGGCGAGCTGGACACGTTTGCGTCGAGTAACGACGAGTGACATCAACGAGAGTGCGAGAGTGTGAGTTTGGTTTTAAACCGAATCAAATTGATAGAATTGATTTATATCGTTTGAAAACATTTTTTTTTATTTACTAACACAGTTTGTTACTTATGATAAGAGTTTTTATAACTTAGGTAGGTAATACCTATGCTTGGTCGCGGATGGACCATCTAGAACTAAACTCGCTAAGTATATCAATATCAGTAAGTATATCACACATTTAAAAAATCTTTATATACAGTTTATAGGTACTCTGTTATATCAAGACAATGTAGTTATAATTAAGTAAAACATAGACATCAACACCAACCGTTTTAAATCGAAAAAAATGGTTTATTTCGGTTTCTACCTAACCGTTCGGCATCCATCACCCACCCAGGTGTGCAGGTTTGATGTATTAGAATGTGATTTGAATTTAATGTGCCACAGGTACAGTACACTTCAGCTTGTATAATGGGAATATTTAAGTATATTATCTGAATTAGACGAGAGGTGGTAGTCTATGTATGAGCCTAACATACCTCGACCTGTCTTGTTTACAGTTTACAGTTTTGTTGGGTTTTGGGATTTCAACGCGAAGCTAGGCAAGTGAGACGGTACCGAAATAACAGTGGGCTTTAGTTATGGGCGGCAAAACCAAAGGGGTAAAATGCTGGCTGACATCTTTGACGTGGCTGAAGACTGCTAACCGTGTCTGTGCCTTTGTAGTGGGGACATTAATTAATGCTAGGCGTAGGTAAACAAAAATACTGAAACCGAGACTGTATGAACTTAATATTCTTTGCCTTGCCCTAAAGGAATAATATTATAGACATGGGCGTTTTTGGTTTTGAACGCAAACGGATATTTATCGGATTTCAGATTTCAAAATCGATTTTAAAATCCGTTTTTAGATATCCGATTTCAGATGTGCCGAACTTAGCCAATTCACTAGTTTGTGTTATGATTTGGTTTTATTAGCTAACGACAATCACAAACAATTAATTGTACGTAGCAAGGATACTCGTAGATTTGCGCGATTTTCCTTTATGCTTTAAATCTAGGCTTAGGCAAGAGTATATATTCTGTGGCTTAGGACTAGCAGAAAAGTTATCTTTACGGTTAAATGTAAAACTTTTGCGGCGCATTTAAAAATCGGCTTATATACAATGATTTTTTTTTACATATTTTTTTAGTATTTTGTTTGTTTTTCTGTTTGTTTTTATTATTTTTCAAACCATTTACAAAATCAAACCTAATTACTTCAGGTTAGCGTTCAAAAAAATGTCAGTTGCTCGACTTTTGATGTTTTTAGACGACATCTTTTTCAGTAATAAATAATTCCGCCTTAGAGAAGAACAATAGATTTCCGTAAACAGCAAACCGAAATCGGACATCCGAGCACGAAATCGGACTTCCGAAAACGAAAGCACGAATTTCGAATCCGATTTACATTTGGATACTTGTGGTGGTATTAGATCGCTAGCGTTTTGGTTCGGTTAGATTTCTGAAATCGGATTTTCTTGTTGAGAAATCGTTCGGTATCGATTTGTGTTTGAAATCGGATTTTGGATTCGTTTTGATATATCGGACGCATGCCTATAATATTACAAAAAAAGTTTCCAACTAGGTATGTGACAGTGAAAAAAAATTTCGATAATAAACATAACAATAATTTAACATAAAAATAATATAAAAAAGTCACTTAGTACAAGAAATTCTAAATTTCGATTTACCCTAATATTATGTTAACTTTCCTTTTCTGCCATTGACGTATAGAAACAAGTAGACCCACAAACGCGCTCAAAAGTGTTGGAAGCTAAATAATGTACACGCGTCTATTGTGTTTTCAAACAGATGAGTTTCAATCGCGCTTTCATTACAACGCCATGCAATGTCAAAGTGTTTGTTGAAAAGCTGTGCAGAAACACCAGATCCTTTCTTAAAAACATTAATGTCGTATTTCAGATAAGTGCCACTTTAAACTAAGAAAATTGTGGAACCAAATTGATGTTTTCTATTTTAATAGCTATAACAAAATATTTCTCGCCATTTGCGCCCCGTGTGTCATATGATCGTGCATTCCTCTCTCACATCGTTAACAAACTCTCTTGTAAACAATTGACAGTGAACCTTACTGCCACGACATAATGTGTTCATTTAAACAATGTGAATGTTGTCTTGTGTTTAGGCTTGCCAGATGCTGACTTGTCAATTCGGGCCAGTACTGTGTATTCGTTTTTAGTTTATTTTGTTAAGAAACTAGCACATTAAACATAGTGTGACACAACGCGCCGCTCTGACGTTTTTGTAGTTAACGGAACTTGGGGTTAAATAAATATGTTCTGTATAATATATAATAGTAACTTATTTCTCTTAATAAAGAAAGTATGCTTAAATTGATTTCTCTTCATAAAAGTTTTGGTCCTAGTAGTACTTATTATAAGTTATTAACATTAGTAGTATTACAATAGCTTCAACCATGTACACAATATAGTCATTTTATTTATAAGACAACTTTATAGTAAATAATATATAAATAACAGTAGGATTTTTTTTATTTGACAAATAAATGATCCTAAATTTTATAGAAAATCAGTTTCATAAAACCTAACTAAAATTGTTCGAAATAAATAAAATATAAATCAAAACAAATTCCTGAAAAGCGGGAGATGTTCAGGTACTTGAAACAAACAAAACAATAGGATTCAGCAGCACCCTTCGGCCCTCCCTGGACTCACATTCCTAAAGATCCTTGTCGCACTCAGTCACACCATAGTAAAAAGTCTTTCGTAAATTTTTGACAACAAATGATTTAATTTCTTAAAGTAATATAATAAAATAAGAATTATGTATAAAAGCGATAGTAAAAACTTTCTTTAAATCGATAACTTTTTCACATCCCTTCCCTTGTTATGTCAATGTCATTCAATGATATCGCTCATCGCCGCAGTCGCAGTCGTGCTGCATTGTTATTATGTCAAGTCAAGTCAAATTTAAATTTTAAACCTATAAAAGGTACAGATAGGGAAGGAAATGGCAAATATTCAAATGTTTAATTAAAATGATGCCAATAGTCAGCCTAAAGTGCACTCAGCGATTAAACTCATTGTATAACTTAATGTCTTCAGAGTAACCTGTTTACGAATTGCTGTTTTACTGGTAAGTGTTCAGTTTCAGAGATCAGTAAAAATTGACCTTGATAACTATAAATCTGCAAATTGCCGCCACTATTGATCGTCGGCCAAGACCGGAGCGAATTATTCGATTGCCATAACGATGTATAGTAAATTAAGTGACCCATTTTTGGCACTTGATTCATGATATTTAATAAATTGTAATTTTGTATATAATATCAGACAAGTAACCATGACATGTCCACCGTAATACAATAATCATTTTTATATAATAAAATCAAGCTGTCTATTATTTTTCAAGTTTGTACTGTTTTGTTTAAGTCTAGGGATGTTATGCTTATAGCAAAACAAATATCCTTGATAAAATATGGGGTCCTTTTTTGAGGACTTAAGTTATTTCTGTATAATGATAAGTTCATGGTATGTACAGGCTATGATAATGGAGATAACTGGGTAAGTTGTTTTATATATTTTTTTTCTGCTGTTTTCAATTGTGATTTATTGATTGCATTAGTGGCAGTTGGGCTCTGTCGCCTTTTTGATGTCATCTAATGCTGCCAGTTTTTCCAATTTTCCCAAGCTAGACTTGATATGAATAATGTAAATTCTCTTCAGCATTAATATTAGTCAGATTGTAGGATAGTATACTTATGATATAAAAATTAATATGCATTCACATTTTCATTTGAAATTGAAAGTAAACTTGATAAATTATCTCTATCAGTTTATTTAAAAATTATTGTGGCAAGTGATACTCTGGTATTATAAGTTTTTATAGGCTTTTATATATTTACAATCAGGTGGGCTATATGCTTCTTTCTCACACTTTTTACATAATATATAAAACAGTGATGAGATTAGCAAACACTCCAAATATTTTTTTTTTGAGTGTGTATGCTGTTGGTCGCAGATGACCTTTACAGTGTCACTGAGTTTGGGGACGGCAAGATCCTTTGGCGAGTGCCTCTAGAGGTATTCCAGGCGGATGGCGTCTCCCCACGGGGGGAGTCTACTCTCCATCTGGAGCCTCTAGACCACTTGAACCTGAGGGGGTCGGCTCAACTAGAGGGAGTCTCTGAGACTCGGACTTCGGCTCTAGTAAGCCGTTGTCGTGGGGGTTGGGGGCCACACTCAAAATAGCTAGCAAGCACTAGTAAGTTAAGTATATATTAAATGTTACACCATTTTCATTCAGTGTATTTTATAAATTTCAGAGTTATCCTGGTTTATTCTAGTCAATATGTTGGCGGACACCCTCATCATTGGCATTGCCAACATATTGAGTACCATGACAATACTGTCATGCTTATTTCTAAAGGTACCACAGATCCTGTATATCCGGGAGAAGCAGTCTGCTGAAGGCATCTATGTACAGGCTATGATAATGGAGATAACTGGGTAAGTTGTTTTATATATTTTTTTTCTGCTGTTTTCAATTGTGATTTATTGATTGCATTAGTGGCAGTTGGGCTCTGTCGCCTTTTTGATGTCATCTAATGCTGCCAGTTTTTCCAATTTTCCCAAGCTAGACTTGATATGAATAATGTAAATTCTCTTCAGCATTAATATTAGTCAGATTGTAGGATAGTATACTTATGATATAAAAATTAATATGCATTCACATTTTCATTTGAAATTGAAAGTAAACTTGATAAATTATCTCTATCAGTTTATTTAAAAATTATTACAAATTTTGTGAAGTTTCTTACTAACATAAACTTTTTTGGCTTATTTCCACTCTATCCCATTATGAAAATCAATACATCTTATATATAAAAAAATAAAATAATGTATAGACTCAATAAAAATAAGTATGTTTTCCATAGTACCAAACATAATAATATTCAGTATTAGATATTATACCTTGATGATTCTACATATTTATATAGGTTGGCAGCTCTTTACTTGTTGTAAGGAAACATTAGGTGGCCTACCAATTGTTAAGTTAATAGCTTATGTGAGAATAAAACAAATCATAAAAATAATTATTCAACTTTAATCAAACATTAACGAAAATAACCCAAACATGCTCAAAATAAAAATAATGCCTTGTATAAAAAATAATAATATTGGCATGGTGTACTGTAGTTATTCCTTTGTTGTGCCTGTTTTATTCACTAAATTCCAATATCAGTTGATGAAATGCAATGTACATCAAATAGTGTTATCACTATTATTGTTTTCAAAAAGGAGATTGCTCAAATTGGCCCAAATGCACAAAAAATATTGACATACACAGTAATTCTTGGCGTAATTTATAATTTAATTTACAGTCATTAAATTTCAACAGACACCTTTGTATAATATATTTACTTTAAAAAGGACTTTTAATTTTACCGGTTTGGAAAACATACAAATCATTTTTGATGGTGTAACGTCGTATCTACGCCGTCACATACATAAATAATTAATATATGGTTCGACATCCGTCACTTAAGGATTTTTAATAAACAAAACACATCTTTAAAAATTGTCTTACTTTTATATAACATTAAAATAAATACATAATAATTGTCGTTCTAAATTTAAGTAAACTTTTGTAATTTATGGTTTGTCCATGCCCAAATTTAAATTTTAATGCGCCAACACTGAGTCTCGCGGCGTTTTTCGAAATGCGACCTGTCAACATTACTTTTCGATTCCTTGCAGAGATGAGCAGTCACTTTTTAAAAATGTGAAATATAATAATATTAAATTTAACTTGGTTTTTCCAAAAAAAATGTGCTCATCGCATTTTTGTAAATTAATATAGGTGCCAATGGCCCTTTAGTAAAACTTTAAAAGAGCTGCGATTGCAGGTAAGAATTAAGATTAAGATTGTCATATATATCTAGCCATGTTGTCTGGTCTCACAAAGGTCTCTTTTGTTTCAGCTCTTTACTCTTTATTATCTTTAACTTTATCTTTAATTTTAATGATATCTTTATAAATATCATTTTGATATCTTTAACCATGGACCAACCGTAAAGGCTAAGTAAATCCAATACTTAATGTACTTCGACGTCTGGAATCCAATCTGGTATGTACACATACACAATAAATAATTGAAGAGGAAAACACCTTTATCATTCAACCCTAGTCAAAACTGCCTTTGAGATTAAAAGCTGATGTTCCCGTAAGTTATTCTGGACACCTGGAGATGTTACCAGCTTCCCGGCGCCCGTTACAACTCTCACTTTAAATGGAAGCTGAGAAGCTAAATCGGCTACCATCACCCGGCCATCACCTCCAGCCTTTTTCTTTCTTTTTTTGAAATAACTAACTAGTTATATAGTTTTTTTTTATTTTTTTTACCTTACAATGGCTATGGGTGTAGTAACATTCAGCCAAAGACTGATCGAAGTTGTTTATATAACATAAAAACAAATCTATTTTGTAAAGATCGATAAAATAAATCATTTTTTTATTACACTGTGGTATTAATATCCAACTATATTATCATTTTCACTAGATGCAAATGTGCTCAGACAATTATTATAGATGGTAGGCGACATCATAAAGTCTATTGCCACACATTTTTCGCCAAACACCTCCATAACCACATTATAATCTGTATATATGTTAGATTTTAAAGGTATCTATCTATGGGCCTACGTTCCCTGACTATAAATTAATAAATAAATAAAATTATAAGGTGTGATACACTAAAAATCTAAAATATGGTTATCTTAAAAACATAACAAAAATAATGAAGCTACTGAATATATGGCTATAGAACCCAAATCTCTTAGCTTTCTTTGGTTAACGAAAGTTTAAAAATTCTCTCTAATCTGTGGCTCATTCACAATCATCACATAGTTTCTGTCACAGAGTACCTTATTATAACCGGAAACGACACCTGATTTTAAAAGTTACTCTTATGCATTAACGTTAAAAACAGGCAACTATCTGTTAATCTACATGCTCTATATACCTGAATATAATCTATAACTTCGGTACTTGGCTTGATTTCCCTAGTTTACTATATAACTTATTTGTTTTTTATTATTTTAATATGTTTAGTGTTTATGGTTTATAGAAGTTCTCAGCGGTGTCCGTCAATAATATTCGTTTCTACAGTAATTTATATATAATTTCGAATCTAGGAAACAATTTTTCATGATTATTGGTCTTTAGGCCAAACATGTATGGAAGCTGAGCAATCTCTTTTTTTTTCATTTTTATTGTACAATAATAATTAGGGGTTTTGTCCGTAGATATGTCACCCCTATAATTTATGTCTAATAATGTTCATAACTACATAATATACAAAATTAACTTATCTATTTTTTAAGGCAGCTTGAATAAATTTGTATAACAGTATCGCTTCTTTAGTACATGGGTGCATCAAAATACAATTACCAGCACCTATATCGTAATTATTAATATTTAGCTTTCTTCTCATACTCGCCGTCCGGGTACATTCCATAATAATGTGATAAACATCCTCTAATTGCATCACAAATACTTCAATTTGGAGAATCTACTTTTTTCATTAAAAATGCAAAACAATTTAGTGGTATGTGTCCGGACCTCAGTCTTAAAGCGGTTATTATGCCAGTTCTGTTTAATTCAGCACATTGCTTGAACCACAGGGACCGAGGAAGTGATGGCTGTATAGTTTTATACCATATTCTTTTCATTAATGATCTTTCGTCAAAATATTCTGCCCATACTTTAAAGCAGTATTTTTTGGTATGTTGCAAGATATCTGTATGTAATGGTAAGCATTCGTATTCAATCCCGTCGCTTATTGCTTCTTTTGCAAGGCGATCTACTTCCTCGTTCCCTGCCACACCGACATGCGAAGGAACCCACTGAATAATAACATGTTTATTTTGTTTCTTTAATTTACAAATTAAATCTATTATAGTACATCAAACATGCCATGCCGCATCTAGAATCGATCCCAAACAGACCGTTCTTTGTACATCCGTGGTTGCCTAGTGCAACTGTGCGAGTTGCGATACAATATCGATCTACCCACGTTGATTTTATTATGATATGTGTACGCTCAAGTGTTACATGCATTAAGTTAAAACTTCATTTTTCTCAGTAAGTGAATTGTATTATTCTTTTTGAGAAATAAAATTCTTTAACCATAAAGGCCCTTATATTACGAGTACACATTGCTATATGTTGAATAGTCCTTTTGGAGTCGGTTGCAATTATAAATTGATTACCATCTATACTTTGGATATAAGAGAGAGCTTCCAGAATAGCGATCATTTCAGTATACATGATAGAAATATTACATTCGACACGTAGTTTAATGAAATCGCCAGTTTGCCAGTCAAGAAATGCTACACCGCTGGAATTACCTACTTTTGATCCATCAGTATATAGGATATAGAAATTCATATATTTATCTTGGAACATGTTATGACAGATTGCTTTTAGGTGTTGATTATTGTATAGTCGTTTTGCTTTGTCAACTTCAGCTATACTATCTCGAAGGTTATCTGTCAAATCAATATTAGTGACCCATGTACTCAACGAAAACATTTCCAATCGCCCACTACGTTGTACTGGTACTGTTTGGTATATTTCGTGTGTCAATAATAGCAACGGCTTCTTTTTATTGCGCCAAAACAAATTTGAGCTAAGACCTGAAAGCTCTTCAAGACAATTCAGCAAAGAATCAAATTTAAAAGATTTATTTTTGAGATAAAATTTTCTTACTATTGTAACGTGAAAAACCGGGTAAGTGGGGTAAATAAAAAATAGACTCCGATATATAACTCCCTTTATTGGTAATATCCGTTAAAGTAAAGGTTAAGTTAAGTTACGTTAAGTTAAGGCTAATTAAAGTTAAGTTTAACAAGATTAAGAAACGGAATGGAATTAGCCGCTGGCTGGAGCCGCACGGTCACGCAAATAAAACGGTCGTTACAATTAAATTTAATAGGTAGGAAAAAAACAGGTCGTGGCGCATTTGGTCGATAACGCTTGGGTATGTTAAAAGTTAAAGTTAATTTAAATAAAAAAGAAATGGTTATCTGTAGGTCCAGGGTAGACAGCACGAAGGGTAGTCTGCGCACAGGGTGCAGTCCAAACTCGTCGGGGTAAATAGATGAGTTGGGGTAAGCAGGGGCTTCGTCAGCTGCTTAGGACTGGAGAGTCCTTCTGGGGTAGCTACAGGTTATATGGGACGTTGCCTGGGTAGCAGGACGTCAGGGTAACAGGGTAACATTGCGGTATAATATGGCAATAACTTGCAGCATAGCATTGCACCTCCTGGAAGGGGAACGGTAAGTATTAGCCTTCCGGAGAAAAAAAATACATAAAAGGTAAGTAGGTAATCTACATGAAATGAAGATATTAAATTAATATTAAGAAATTATAAATTCTACAAGATATTAAGAAATATTTGTATGTTATTCCTTTGTAAGTTAATATTTTATTAAGTAGGTAATCTACATGAAATGTAGATATTAAATGAATATTAAGAAATTCTAAAATCCACAATATATTAAGAAACATTTGTATGTTATTCCTTTTTAAGTTAATATTTTATAGTAAATTGAACATTTCTCTTTATGGAAAAACTGCGTTATAAGTTATAATTATCTTAAAAACTGTTGTTTCAATTACTTATACCCAGTAATTGATTAGAAAGTGTCAAGTTATATAGTTAAAATTGTTCTTTCATTGTATTATAATGATTGAATTAAATAAATACCTGTCGGAGGCGTTGAAGACAGGAAGTATAATATGATTTAATGGTTTATTCTTCCATGTTATTATCAATTATTAAAACGTGTGACGATTTCTCATGTGAAGCCGGCACATGTTAGATTTATATAAATTTGTGTAAATAGGGGTTCCTTCTGCTTCGCCAAAAAACGAAACGTGGAACGTCTTCGAGAAGAAAAATGTAAAAATGACTTTTTTCTTAAAAGTTAATGGCGTTGGCATATTAATAAATAAAGGCGGCGTTATACGCGGTCGGTACGCGAAGTCTATGAACAGTGCGCTGGAGCACAACGTGCCGGTGAGTGATATAGGACGGAGGCTTTTTGTCCTTTTCTAACCGTGTAATTAGTAAACTATAAAAAATAAATTTTATGCATTAGAGCAAAAATTTAGGGCTACACTATATACCTTCGTCTAATGAACAGTAGTGGTATATTTAGTTCAGACTCTATAGCATGAATAGGCGTACTTTTTATAAAACCCCCTATAATTCTTAGGTACATATTTTGTACCTTATTTAATTTTGATAGATGTGTTTCAGAACTATTATCATACAAAAAACACGCATAATCAAACCTACTCCGCATAATTGATATGTAAAGATGTCTTAGATGTGAAGGATGAACCCCCCACCCTGGCCCAACCAATACTTTAAACACTTTTAGAAAATTTAATATTTTTTCTTTTGTCTCATTTAAATGTTTACCCCATCTTAAATTTCGGTCAAGCCACAAACCCAAATATTTAACATGGTTTACTGTCTCCAAATTCTGGTTATTAATTTTTATACTTATGCTATCCCTTCGAAATCCTCTACTAAAAACACAGATTTTGCTTTTGTCCGGAGAAATTAAAAGCCCCAAATTAAAAAATAAGTTATCGATTTTAACTAATGCATTTTGTATTTTTAAACGTCCCTCCTCAATGACATCGCAATAGCAGTATAACGCAAAGTCATCAGAAAATTGTGAGATAAATATGTCTTTCTCCAACACTTTACAGATATTTGCCGTAGCTATATTAAAAAGCAACGGTGAGAGAGGGTCTCCCTGCGCTAAGCCTTTACACGTTGATCTATTTAAGAAAGTGTTATTTATATGTATACCAAGAGACCGATTTTGCAGAAAGTTCCATAAATAACTGCATATTCGTGTACCTAACCGTAATTAATCCAATATGCTCATCAAAGTAGTGATTTCAATATTATTATATGCATTATCAATGTCTAAAAAGCATCCGATTGTAGATTTTCTACATGAAAACCCTATCTGTATTCTAGTTACCAAGCAACTCAAATTATTTAAGTAAGACCTACATTTCCTGAACCCCATAGTGTTTTGCGAAAAAGTATCATTTCTTTCAAGCAACCATTCAATCCTTATTTTAATTATTGAATGTAGAATTTTACATAGACACGAGATTAAAGATATAGATATATAGTCTTAGAGATGAAGCTAGATCCGGGTTTCGCCCCGGTTTCGGTATTGGTACGATCTTAATTTTGCGCCACTGTTTTGGGATGAAATTTTGCCTCAGAAAACTGTTGTAAAGAGCAAGTAATATAACTTTTCCATTGTATGGTAATTTTTTAATCATAGAGTACGTGACATCATCACAACCAGGAGATGTATCCTTAGATTTAATACATTTTTCAAGCTCCTACATAGAGATGTCGCAATCGATGGGTGAGTCATAACCAGTCGTTAAAACTGGCGGAGGTGGCGGACAATAGTCTGGACTTAGCGAACAAAGTATTTCACATGCATGTTTATCATCTATATGATTGCCTTGTATTCTACGACTACCCTTTAACCATCGCATTCTGTTCCACATATCACTGCTCGTAGTATTACTATCTACCGAAGAACAAAATTCTTTTGAAGGTCCCATTTTTAGGTTTTTCGCATATATCTCGGAAACTATGCATCCTAGCGACATGAGACTTTGACAAAAGTGAAAGTTGATTAAATTTGCTACAAGTCTTATTCAGTCAAGTTTTTTGATATCATGTATAGTTTTCGAAATATCCGCTCTCAAAAGTCTGTAATTATGGAAAAAAAAATTGCTTCACATTTTTGCTCTATTTGACCGGATAACTCTTCAACAATGCCGGCCGTAGGGTTGTTGGTTCCACCAGTGAGCAGCATGCAGATTTCGGACAAGCCTCCAAAACAAGGATGGAGCTGACATTGCCAAGCTCCCGTTTGGTTTGAGAAATTTCCTCCCTTCCCAGAGAACAGAGACATTATCAAGTCACCAGAAATCCAGAAAGCAGCAGCGGTCTTTTTACACCCTTTCTCCACCACCGCTCAAGTACAAAAGGCAGGTGAAACCTGCATCTTAAGGTGGTATGGAGCTCCAGCGAAAGAGATTTCCCTCAATGCCTACAGGTACAAGTCATTCTTGAAATCAGTGGCCACCATCAAGCCTGATATCTCTTGTCTTCTTCCCACCGAGGGAGCAGTAAAACAGCATTCCCAGGAAGTGGTGGCAATTTTTTTTTCCATAATAACAGACTTTCAAGAGCGGATATCTCGAAAACTATACAAGATATCAAAAAACTTGACTGAATAAGACTTGTAGCAAATTTAATCAGCTTTCACTTTTGTCAAAGTCTCATGTCGCTAGGATGCATAGTTTCCGAGATATATGCGAAAAACCTAAAAATGGGACCTCAATCCCCCCTCTTCCCCCCGGCTTAAGGGCTACGGGCGGGGACTTTTGATATGTGTACCTCCTAACTAGTCCTAACAAAGTTACGAAGTCAAAATTGTGTTTCAAGCATTTCCCTCTATTCCTGTTTTTGAGCATTCGTTGCCTGGACTATTTAGTTTAATTAGATTTTGCGGGGTGGCGTTTTTTCTAAATGCTGCCAATGCTAATCTACATACTGCTTTAGCATGAGACAGCTCACTATTCCAATATGGTTTAGGTGTAAATTTAGTTTCCGGCTCCTGGTTGATTTTAATTTGGGGGATAAATGTGTCTGCGGCCTTGTTTAAATTATATATAAAAAGGTTATAAGTATCCTGTAAATCATTTCTAAACGTAAAATGTTCAAATAACTCGTATAAATAATCGTGATAACGCGACCAATCGGCTTTTTTGAAATTTCTTTTTTTAATATATATTTTTTTAATCACAGTATGGTTTGTTAATAATTTTATAATATTGTGATCACTACCTAGGGTTTCATTTAAAACACACCAGTCAAATCTCAGGGCAATGTCTGCACTAGCGAATGAAATATCGGGGGTTGATTTTTGAAGTATATCATTAGTCATTCGCATCCATGTCACACTTCCGTTATTAAGCGCTATAAACTGACTATCTAATGACGCGTTATATACTTGGTTGCCTCTAGAATCTGTTTTGCACGACCAACTTACATGGTGAGCTTTAAAATCGCCGAGAATTAATGTTTTGTATGCACTCGCAGAAAAAATATTATTCCATCCTTGTTGGGTCGTTCTTACAGTACTAGGGCAATAAATTGCTATGATATTTTCTATTGGCTCACAATCAAAAATCTTAATATGTAACATTTCTGTCCCTGGCTCTACTCTGGTTATTGCAATATTTTGAGATTTAATTGATTTATGAACTAACATATCCACCCGGCCATATCCGTCAGCTCTGTCCTTACGATATATACAGTAATCTTTAACTTTAAATTGAAGTTCGCAATAATAAGCCAAGTTTCGCTGACAACTGCAATGTGGACTTTACTCAGTCGTAAAAGCTCTTCAAAAACTAAAGCTTTACCTTTAATACTTTAAGCATTCCATTGAAATAGTGTTAATTTCGAAATATTATTTGTCGCCGCCATTGATACAATTTAATAAATATTTAATAATACTACAGTCAGATACATATCGCACAGCCATAAGTATACACCATTCTATACATAATTTTATAATACTAAAAAATAATACTCCTTTTATACGGAATAATAACTCTTCAAAGGATACGGGTTTCTCATTTGGTTTGCTATTGTCTGTCACTTTCGTAATCATTTTGAGGTTTGAATAGTCGGCTCCACTCGTAGTCATCTTTTTCATTCTGTTCTCGTTTATTTCTCTTTTTGTCTGTCTTCTTCTTTTGTGTGCTTTTAGTTGTGTAATCAGAACTCATCTTGTCTGTAGTTTTGAAATTATCAGCCATTTTCACGTTTGTTAGAGGTTGGAGAAATCTCTAAGGCTTTTCTGTATGTACAGGAGAACTCTGGCATCAACTCTCTCAACCGGTTTTCTTTTAAATAAACTGGGCATATTTTGGCGAAACATGGATGTCTTCCTGAGCAATTCACACATTTAAACGACGTCGTAGCACAGGTTTCATGATCCCCGGCACACTTTGGACACACTTGTTTTTTCGCTGAACAAGTTTTTACACCATGCCCTATTTTCCAACAGCGATAACATTGCGATACAGGGAATATGTAATGATCAACTTGGATACGCAGACCATCGACATAAATAAAGGCTGGCAGAGACGGTCCTTTGAAACATAAACGTACTGTCTCACTAGCCTGCCACGATCCCGTTTCTCCCTGTCTACTACGTCTATTTAAACGTTTGGCAGCAGTTATAGTATTTCCTGGGCTTGTGATATTTTGCAGTATCTCTTCCTCCTTTAAATCAAGTTCTATGTCCTTTATAGTTCCGTAACAATAACTAACTTCCATAGCTTTGTGAAATACCCAGCCTTTTTTTATAAAATTTTCACAGTTTAATAATTTTTCTGAATTTGTTTGGTCTTCAAACTCAACTCGAACTCTAAACGGATTTATGTATTTTATTTGGCAAATACCTACTATATGGTTATCATTAAACAAACTTGCCATTGCGAATTGTTTTGGTAGTGCCTCTTTGCAAGAGATATAAATTTATTTTTTTCAGATTCTTGTAACTCCGTATGATCCTCGCCTGGTTGTGGTCGCCTTAATTTCTTTCCCTTTTTCTTTATCACGTTCCATTCCCAACCGTCACTTTCTTCTGTCGACTTACCATCACTATGTACTCTCTTAAAAGATCTCTTTGATTCACATCTTTCAGACGCAATACATTCTTCATTATTTTCAGATTTACAGCTTTCCTTATCATAATTCACTTCACAATCTTTTTGACTCAATGTATCCGTTTCATTCATTATTATGCATATAGGTTCAACTGACAAAAAAAAAGGTACTCGACGCGGCGCGCCCGATATGTCAACCTGGCTGCCGCGGCTACCTACTCGCTAGATTTATTTGCACTAATAGGCGACGCAAACTTCACTGACAAAGTACACGCGACCGTCCCGTATGAGCGCCTGCGCGGGAGTGACGAGCTGAGCAATCTCTTTTATTAGAATAATTAATAAAATCATGAATAATTTATTCATACGCTATTAATCCGTAAATGAATTATTTGTGAAAAATTATATTACAAATAAATTCTTGTTAAAATAATTATGAAGATTAAAATTTATCCGAATAATGGTGTCGATTCTGGCATGATTCTATAATCTTAAAACTAAATTAAACATCAGTTTCTCCTTTTCATTCTGTATAGAGGACACACTGTTTAGGTTTAGAGAACCATGCCAGAATTGACACGAATGCCCAACTCTGTGAGCAATGCTCTGTGTACTGTATTGCATGATAAAATCATAAATGAGACAATATGCAGGAGCACTAAAGTAACCAACGTTAAAGATATTGCTCAACTAAATTAGCAGTGGGCGGGACGTACAGGTGATCTAATCCTCGTCGTTATGAAACGAAAGAAATGTTTATTTTAAATTTTATTTAAAAATCGAAAAGATCGGTACCATACCAATAAATTCGGATTGTGATTGTCAAAGTAAGAAGTCATTATGTGGAGTTGTAGATTAAATATAATCCAGCATAACCTCTCCTTTTGCATTGTGCTATGTGTTTTATGGATGGTATGGCCTTTGCAATGTAAACAGCTGATAACTTTTTTGATTATAATCTACGGAACATTTGCTTATCTTGTTTTATTAGTTATACATGCATAAGTACACATGTATGAACTATTTTTATGGCAAAATTTTCAGTGTATGATAACGATTATACAGAAAGTGATAGGTAAATATGGATAAACACTACATGACGTCTTACTAAGAGAAGTGCCTTTATTATTAACTTTAAACAGTAAAAATATACATTTCATAATGGTGATATGTAACTCTTGTTTGCGGACAACTAGCAATACGCGAGTATGCTGACCCTATTTCCTAAGTTAACCGTGAGGGTGCTCCATGATATAACCCTAGAACCTAACATACAAAACACTACACCCCAAAAGGTAGAGTTATTTCACCGTGGTCTTCTGTAAGGTGGGAGGATACTCCCCTGTGCGGGAAATCTGTTGAATAGTGCCTTCCTTTGTAGATATTCTGGACACTGTTGTCTAAGTATTCTGCTTGCAAAGGAAGCTGACATACGCACAAAAAATTCGGTATCGCTGCTTCTTTTAAATCTCTTTTCCACTTCCACATTGGATATTATGGCTTTATCGTTATGCACGATGATTCTACCAATGTCATGGTTAAATCTCTTAAGTTCAAGTTTTTTTTCTAATTTTCCTTACACTGTTTCATGGTTTAGCAGCTGTGCTCAAAAACGGCAAATTTATTTGATGCTTCGTTTTAATAGTCCGGGAGGCACCAATCCTGAAAGCTCCGTGACACGGATTCTAATATTTTTAATAAAAAATAAAAGTTAACGCTTAGACGAACAAGATTTGCTTGGTCGGCGTGGATTTGATTGGCCGGAAATATTTTAATTAAATTATTTATTATTAAAAATTCTATATTTTTTTCCGTCATCACGGATTTTGATCAATCTTATATAGAATTTTGTGTGAAATATTATGTTCAACAAGAAAAAATCTGGCCGACCAATGATTTTTAGCCGGAAAGGTCACGCATACCTATTTGAATGGTGTGATAAGGGGTAAAATTTATCCATCATCACGGAAACCTTTATTATTTTTTTTAATTCACACGTTTTAATGTCACATTTATAATTATCTTGGTATGCGTGCTTACAAACTGCCGAAAGTATCGCGCATACCAAATTTTATTGAAAAAAAATATGGAAATTAATAATAAATAATTTAATTAAAATATTTCCGGCCAATCAAATCCACGCCGACCAAGCAAATCTTGTTCGTCTAAACGTTAACTTTTATTTTTTATTAATAATATTAGAATCCGTGATCACGGAGCTTTCGGGATTGGTGGCTCCTCGCCTATAAGTAACGTATTTTCTCATTCTATTGTTATCGTAAAAAGGATTGACTTCCTCTGAATGCGACCGTTAGTGAATAATGCCTTAATGACATCACTATTTCTATTACAGATTCTCCATAATGACGCTATACAACTACACTAACGGTTATAACTTGATGACTTACCTCGAGTATCCCATTATTTTGCTCCAAGTTTATGTACTGACCTATTATGTGCTTCTGTACAAAGGCGTCTTGTGTCAGCCCACAGTTTCAATATTTACTATAGCCTACTGGGCTGCAGTGAGCGGTTTTGTATCGGAAATTCTTTCAAAGGATATTCTCTCGTATCTGGTTGTAAGTATAATATTATGTGCATAATTTGATTTGATTTTATTTTGATGTTATACTCATGCTATAGCCGTCGAGGGACTCGATGGGAGGAACTCGATGGTGCAAGTGTTTAGCGCGTTCGGCTACGATCGTTGGAAGTTAAGCAGCTTTCGCAGTGTTTGGTCATTCTGTGGGTGACCAAAAATTTACTATTTTAAGCTCCTCCGTGCTTCGGAAGGCACGTTAAGCGGTTGGTCCCGGCTGCATCTGAAGTCGTTAGCACCAATCTTCCTATTTCATCCATAGGGAAAGCCTGTACCCCCAGTAGTGGGGATATTAATAGGCTGACGATGATGATGATGATAGCGTTCAAGTGCACGCACCATTAAGGCCAAAATCCTTTGCATACTTTGTATGTAACGGTGACTAGCGGAACCTTTTGACTAAGGTGACCTCAGAAGTAACTCTGAAGCCATTTTTCAACTTGACCACACTGTATATAATAATACAGGGAGAAAAAAACAGCCCTTGCTGAATTTCTTGCCGGTTCTTCTCAGTACAAAAAGTCAGTACAAAGGTGATGGCTGAAAATCGGTATTTTGCCTTAAAACTGGCAAATGTTTAGCCGAGCCTTGGCCTTTTGCTTTCTGCAGCATACATATAGATATTTCATAACTGATTTCTTGTATCTTTTTTTTATTGTATTACTCTGTCTGTAAATGTATATGTATGTTGAAGAAAAAAATAAACGCATTATCTATCTATCTATCTATCTACAAGATCTCCCGTCGTAGTTTTGCGAACTGGGGGCCATTCGCCTAACGGGAATGCTTTAGAAACGCTAACGCTTACGATTTTATTTTGTTATTTCAAGCCGCCTGAAGTTTTCAAATGCCTCGCGCTTTTGCATTAGTTTTTTTTTTATGTTATAGGGGGCATACGAGCAGACGGCTCACCTGATGGTAAGTGATCACCGTCGCCAATGGACACTTGCAACACCAGGAGTATCACAAATGCGATGCCGGGCTTTAAGGAAGGAGTACGCTATTTATATTCCTCCGCTCACTGTTTGTCATAAGTTCTATCTCTGGAACGGAAGTCAGTAGACACGTAAAATTTTCACAAAATGCGTTTTCTGCGGTCGATGTCACAACAAAAAAATAAAAAGGTTAATGAGTCAATGGAGTGCGCTCGATCAAGTTCAATACCTTTGTTTCCGTTGAGACACACAGTCACATTTTTTATTACACTGTTACAAATTGGTAAGAAAATTACCGATTATTATCTTTGTTACTCAATGCCACATTTTTATTCCTTTGAGTTATTTCAAATTAATACACAAGATGATGTGACACAAGTTCAAGGGCGGATCCGGGGGGGGGGGGGGGGGTCATGGGGGTCATGACCCCCCCCTGGGCTGGGTACAGATGGACCAAACCCAGGGGGATTTTATTTAAGTACTTTCAATATTTAATATACCACGACTATATGACCCCCCCTGGCGCCAAAGCTGGCTATATGACCCCCCCCCCTGGCGCGAAAGCTGGATCCGCCCTTAGACACAACGGGAACAAAGGGTTAAATATTGACATTTAATTTAGACAAACTATGTAGTTACTTAAGTTTGATGCAACGGGTGTATATTTTTCAGCCGTTCTGCACTCCGTTGAGTGGTTTCGCTAAAGTTACCTACATCTACGGCATCATACGTGCTGGCAACGCTGACGCCGTCTCGCTCACCACTTGGATCATCTCTGTCGCTACTAATCTGGGTAAGAGCAAGAACAATCAAATTGTATATAGTTGGATCAAGCGCAAAGTGAGTTATTAATGCACGAGCGCTATGTTTATGTCGGTACCCGAGCGCAGAGGAGGGCACTCAATTAACACGGGTGTATTAATAATTTATTATTATTAATAATTTGAGATTTGGGGGGTAAGCACAGACACACGCACGCACGCATGCACACACACATACACACACCCACACACCACTATGTCAATCTGATTACAATTGTTCGTATAAAAATGAAATCTTTATTAGTGACTATTTTTTCAGTTTACTAATTAAGGAAACAGACAATAGATATTATGTGTAGATTTTCACCAAGAACTCTCCATTTACCAGTTTAAAGCAAGAGAAAAGCAACTACTATCAACTATTTATTTTGCGGCTTTTACTAATATGCTACAAAATATAATTCAGAATGCTACAGGTGCTAACTTTAGAATATTTTTATAATTTATTTGTTGTGATAGTGGCCGCAGTATAACACATTTTGTTAAACCGTATACTTTTTGTTAACCGTTGTGGCAGAGTAAGAATAAATGCTATTTTTATTACCGGGAGCGTATGTATTGTGACTAGTAATTCAGAAATTTTAAACACATTTTGGTTTGGATTTGTGTTTGATCGCATCTAGCATGATAGGCAACGTCAGCACTGTCTTAAGACGGAGCGCTTGTTTATCGCGTTCTGTGTGCGATGATGGCAGTTACCAAAACTTTATATCTCGAGCTCATCCTTGCTTTGTAAGGCGCGGTAAGCCGTTGGTCTCGGCTGCATTTGCATTCACCAATACGTACTGCGCCGCGTGGTAAAAGCATGGTCCGCCTCCCTATTCCCTATTGGGAAGGCCTGTGCCTAAGCAGTAGGGACATTATAGGCAAATCATCGTGAGTCTTATAAGAACCTTGTAAATCAATGTTAGTTTGACAAACTTCACGTTTCACGTAGTAATAATTTGTTTGTCAAATGCACCAAACACATTCTTAAACGATCATATTTGTCTGACAAACACGTAAAGGATGATGGGCAAAAATGTATGGAACTTGGTATCCGTTCCAATAGAGATGTGTTACATATCATTTGAAAGGTCTACTTGAATACAATAATGTCTACTATGGCGCTTGCCCTGGTACGTTGTCGAAACAGAGTTACATAATAAATAATAAAAAAAAGTTTTTTCCCTTTTAAATTGTTATACATTTCAGTATTTACATTATTTTAGCAGTGTTGTAAGTATTAACAATAGGCATAAGGTTAGAGCGTTGATATCTGCAAAAGTTTAAAAAAAACTGTATTGCAGATACCAGTGCCTTCCGACTTAGTAACAATACAACCTCGTGTGAACTATTTAATGTTTATCTTTAACGAGAACGTTAATAAAAGAAAATGGTAAAAACATAATAAAAAAAAACAATAACTAGCTTGTTATATTGAACGGTAACCATAGGCGTATATAGAGGGGGGGCCAAGTGGGCCGTGCCCACCCCAGGATGTTGGACTACCGATTCGAAATTCTATAATACTAATCACTAACTTCAGATGACTCTTCAATATCAGGGCCCAGGCCCCCCCTGAAAAATAACCCTAGATAGAACCCTAGATACGCCAATGACGGTAACACTTAATAAAAAACTTTAACAAAAATAGATAAAAATAGATTTTAAATATTAATCTTTGTTGGTACATTATGATTTTATTCATTTAATTTTTTTATGTATGCAGTTATCCAGAGGCAGAGTGAAAGAAACTAATTTTTGAGTAATTACTTTATTCATTATCTATAATAAGGATGTCATTTAGGAACAGTGCAGGAGCGATGAATCCGGCGTGCCTGGCATAGCCTAGGTACAGTCGCCATCAGATATATCTGAGCATACAAGATGACCAAATACATCTGAACAGTTAAAATGTCAATAAGTTCTATACACTACAAGTGACCATTAATATCTGATCATTCATTACTTCAATAATATCTGAGCAGATGCCTGTCAATAATATCTGAACATACAACTTTTCAAAAATATCTGAACAATTTTAATAGGACCTCTTAATTATTTATTTATAATAAGATGACGCTGGCAGTTAAACACTTTCCAGTTTTTATTCTTATCACCTCTGTCATGTGTCATGCACAAATAAATTCAAGCAGCTTGCTTACGTATTAGTTCATACCATAAATTAACTATAATTAATATGAGTTCGTACTGTATTGATGCGGAAATGAAACATAAAATAATACAACTAAAAAATGATGGTTTATCCGTAAAAGATATCGCCGATGAGCTAGGGATAGCCGTAAGTATCACGGAGAAAAATGCTAAAAATCAATTGCCCACAAAACATGAAACTTTATTCACAAAGTATAAAATTGTATTTATTTCAGAGAAATACTGTATATTTATGGCTAGAAAGATGGCAGCAAGGAGAAACATTAAATAATCATGTTTCATTTGGTCGCCCGCGTATTACTACAAATAACCAAGACATAGCTATTATAGATAAAGCCAAAAATGACAGATTTATAAACACTACACAATTTTCAAGCACATTCGAAATATCCACTAGCACCATTAGAAGACGATTAAAAGAAGGAGGTTTAAAAAATAGAGTACCGGCAAAAAAACCAACTCTCACGCCAAGGCACAAAATGCAGCGGCTACAATTTGCAGCTAATTATTTAAATTTTAATTTTCAAAACGTTATTTTCATGGACGAAAAGGTTCTCTGCTCATCAGATAATGGGCGATTAAGTTTGTGGCGACCCGAAAACACATGTTACTTAGAACAAAATGTGCTGCCTAATCGCCGGAGTGGACGTATTTCAATTGGATTTTGGGGATGGATGTGCAAAGATGGTCCTGGTGAGCTTGTGGAAATAAGTGGACGAATTAATGCAATGAATTATAAGGAACTTCTGGAAGATACTTTTCTTCCTACAGCTCAAGTTTTTTATCCAGAACAACAAATGACATTCCTTCAAGACAACAGCTCAGTACATAATGCTCGTACAGTACAGACATGGATTAATGAACAGAGAGAACTAACTTTAATCAAACTACCACCAAAAAGTCCAGACCTCAATCCCATCGAAAACCTTTGGGGTAAAATGGTGCAAGAGTGGGATGGGAATCAATGTCGAACAACAGAAGCCTTAAGGCGACATGCAAATGATGTTTGGGAATCGTTCAGAGGTCGAGGTTTTTGTGAGAAGGTAGTTGGTTCCATGAGGAAACGTTTACAAGACGTATTAAATGCAGAAGGAGGTTACACAAAATACTAATGTTTCATGAGAAGTATATAATTGGTCAGCCTTTAAATAATTTGGTCGGCACAAAAAGATTTTGTAAGCAATTTAAAAAATCAGGCAGCAATCCTTGTTCGGCAAATAATTATATAATGGTCAAAAATTTAATATGAGAGTATACAAGATGGCTCATTTAAATGGGTCAGTATGGGAAAGTTTGAACTATAATATATACGAAGATCTGTTCTTAGGAACTATGTCATCGATTTTAATAAAAATTAAAACTGCATTCATACATTTAAGAAAAACCCTGTGGTCAGCTGGGGAATCGAACCCGGTCGTTTTGAAAAAAAAACTAACACTATTTCCTATTTCTATTTATTAGTAAGATAAGTTACCTATACGTGTTAAATTTTGTATTAAAAAAACGGTGGTCACTTAGAACCTCTACTGAAATAATTTAAATTATGTGACAAAAATGCATTTTACGCATTTGAGACATCACGTTTAATAGAAACATTTACTGCTTCAGACCTACATAATCGATATTTAAATAGAAATAGTGTAAGTTTTTTTTTTCAAAACGACCGGATTTGATTCCCGTGCTGATCACAGGGTTTTTCTTAAATGTATGAATGCAGTTTTTATTTTTATTAAAATCTTGTTCCCAAGAACAGATCTTCATATATATTATAGTTTCAGACTTTCCCATCCTGACCCATTTCAATAAGCCAACCTGTATAATGAGAGTGGAGGGTTACCCGGGGAGAGGAAACCGAAGAAAAAAAGATGGATAGATTGTGTGAATGAGGACATGGCCAGTAAGGGAGTGAGTGTTGATATTGCGAGTGATAGAGGAGAATGGAAGCGGAAGACATGTTGCGTCGACCACATATAGAATTGGGAAAAGGGCATGCAAATGATGATGGTCAAAAATGAAATCATAAAAAGGCAGCTTACAATAACATGGATCTGCAAGATTTCATAATTCGTGTCTGTACTGTAGATTGGTTAGCAGGAGAAAACATGTCTATAAGCAGTATATTTGAATAGTATGCATATTTAAAAACCAGTCAAGTGCGAATCGGACTCGCGCACGAAGGGTTCCGTACCATTATCTAAATAAATATTTTTATATTGAATTAAATGTAAATTGCGGTAATTGCTTGATCTCGTTCAAATCAACTTTTGCTAGAAGTTTGCATGGTAATGTACAGACACGAGCTTTCATCTGGGCCCCACCTTTGAATATCGTGTAGCAATCTGCTGCAAGCTGTATAAAGCTAATAATTTAATGCAACGTCAATGTCATAATGTTTACCATTGACAACTTTACGTTACTAGGGGCAACCATGCAATTACGTCATCTGAAGCGACAGCAAAAGATCATTTCCGATGTTATGTTATGTTCCGTTTCCGAATTATACTTTGTAAAAATGTCACATTAAACTGTTTTTTCAATGACACTGACACGAAATAGTATTTTATAAAGAGGTTATCATTTCAAGGGTCGATTCATTATGACATTGTCATCAAAACACTATCAAACTAAAATTTCGACCTTATTGCATTATGAATTCTAACAACATTTAGTGGAAATGGGTCCCATATTTAATTTATAGACCTATCAATTTTATAGACCTATCCATACCCCACACGTAAAGATTTGATAAAAAAAAAATCTAAGTCCATTCGTTTTTTTTTCTATTTTTGTATTAATATCGTTTTTTTGCCATTTGGCTACGGAACCCTAAAAATGGTGAGCAAAATAACTAATTGGTCTGCGTTTTTGTTGAAAATTCGACAATATACGTTACGGCCGTCTACGTCTGTTAGAAATTCCCGTCTAAACGGGCATTGATAATATTGGGAAATTATTAAGCTAATAATAATACGCTAATTTCAAGAACCTTACTAATTGCCTGATAACTTTTTGATTTGATCTCATGTATAATTATAACAATAAAACATTTTGTTACTATTTAATTTTAAACTCATTGTATCAGAAGTTGCTTTTTTTATTTCGATCTCGATTATAATTTTATTATAATAATAAATACTTAAGCTTGAGCATCTACTGAGGTAGTGTACCAAGTTAATTCGTTTACATTTTTGATTATTTAACTCAATAAAAATTTATAAGAATTAAATTTGTTTTTTATTAATTTTCACTTTTATAAATAATACATACCCAAACCAAACAAACGCCCAGTTTGAGCATGACAAGTACAGAATTCCATTTTCCACTGCAATGGAAATAGTGGGACAAATGTTTCCTCCAAATTATTACTTATTTCTATTGCGGTTAAAAAACGCAGTTGTCTTATTTTTAACCCGGCGTTCGCACAGTTGGGTCTATTTGACCCGAGCAGTTTTCAAATGAGCGTGTTTCTTAAAATGTTTGTGCGACTTTGCCAAACTTCTCAGTAGCTGGAGCTAATGGTCCCCCCCTCCACGTGGGATTTGCCAATCAGTCGTATTGCGGCCGCAGCGAGTGATAGACACGGCCAAACACGAAAAAGGTAAATATGACCCAACCATACTATTCGTGTCGTAATTTTGCGCCGTTTAAATAAATGTTTTATTGTTGTTTTATATTGTTTATTTTGTTATTTTTGGCAAATATGTCTGAAATAAATGCGTACATATTACATAACGCCAATTTCTAAAGAAACTTAAGCCTTATACTGGTTCGTGAGCATTTGCGCAATCGTAAAGATGTCATTCAGTTGCTAAGACTTATACGCAAAAGAATAAGAGAGTTTTTAGGAGTAGGTACCTGATGAGGAGCCACCTGTGAAGATACTTTATGTAAGAAAGAGATGCCAAGACTGTTCTGCCAAAAAAGATAGAAAACTAATAATTTTCGGAGCTGTATATGCAAATACATCTGCAGTGACCATGCAATGTTGTACTGCCGAGATTGCGCAGATGATAAGGATACTATGACTGACGTATGAGACTGATACAAATAGTATAATATTATTAGTTTACTAAAGATTTGATTAACATGTAACAAATTAGTTTATGTTATATAAAAAAAAATGTTTTGTTAAAATTTTATTACTTTAAGACAGAGGTTGTCCATTTTGTTAATATTTTGTGACACTTTTATGAAAATGACATTAAAAAGATAGTTTCGTATCATGTTGTGTTTTTTTCTACTCAAAACCTATAACGATAATCGTTTTATACAGATAGTACAACCACATACCAAATTTATTTTAACTTTTGTAATTATGGCGTTTTCTTATACGGGTCCTCTCGACCCAACCCTACTGTCGTTGATGCATATTTTGACTGTGCTGACGCCGGGTTAAATAAATTTCTAAGGAGATATTGAGAATTTAATCTATAGAATAAAATAAAAACATAACTTCTCGGTAATTATAAAAAATAAATAGAGAAAAAATTATGCATCTTCCATTTCTACTACTCGTGGTGACCTACACGAATGATTTTCTGATAGATTTTTATTCCCTTCTCATCGTATTTATTCCTTATATTTAGCCTTTGTTTTTAGTTCATCCTTTCAATCACGTAGTAACAAAATATGTAAGCCCAGTGCATGATCTGCGTAGATACATAATCATTGACGTGTTCAGATATTATTGAAAAGTTGTATGTTCAGATATTATTGACAGGCATCTGCTCAGATATTATTGAAGTAATGAATGTTCAGATATTTATGGTCACTTGTAGCGTATAGAACTTAATGACATTTTAACTGTTCAGATGTATTTGGTCACCTTGTATGCTCAGATATATCTGATGGCGACTGTACCATATAATTAATAATATGTCAGCACAAGTTCTTATGGTACGTCTACCGGTTACACATGTACAATAATGTTGAATTATATTATTATAATTATTATTCGGTAAGTATAATAATGGTAATAACGGTTCCGGCAAAAATGGTTCTGGTATTTTCTGGAAAAAATAAAAACGGACAACAAATATCAGAATGCCGCCATAGTAACTAATATTCTACATGAAAAGAGGTATTCAATGGTATATCACTCATCGCTATTGATACCAAACACCAATTGGATACCAAAATGCCCGTCCTCCTTTGCCTCACAAATTTGATTGTTTACAGGACTCTTAAGATTAGGTATTTATTATCTTACAGCGCGCGTATTCACTGTATACGTGGACTCGGCGGACGCTAAACTGATGGCGAACTTCTGTATCTCAACTATGCTCAGCGCTGGAGTGCTGATCACTGCACTATTTTACCAACACTACGGCGCATCGGCTACCGATATTTATTCTAGAAGAAAATGCTCACAGAGGCGACGCAGCCATAACGATTAGGAAAGCCTTCTCCCATCAAATTGTTGCAATATGGTTGCTCTCTCCCCCATTTTAAGCAAATTTTTGTTACTAATATAAAGGAATACAAATAAATGGTATAACGCGGTCGATTAACGAATGCTTCTGAAAATGGTGGCTTACTTAATAAAAAAGTACCTATCATCTATTTATCAAAAGAATAAGACATATTATAATACCTAGTGTGGCTCACATAAACTTTAAGTGAGATGTAAATAGTAGACCAGCGGGCCAATCGCCTAACGGAAAGGCTTTGGAAAACGCTAACGCTTACGATTTTATTTTGTTATTTCTAGCCGCCTGAGGTATTCAAATGCCTCGCGCTCTTTCTTTTTATTTTGCATTGGTAATAACAATATTAAAAAAAATGAGCGTGAGGTATTCGAAAACCTCAGGCGGCTAGAAATAACAATATAAAATCGTAAGCGTTAGCGTTTCCCAAAGCATTTCCGTTAGGCGATTGGGCCCCAGGTGTGTATAGCCGCAATTTTAAATAACATTCTTATAATTGACTGTGTTAAATATTTTAAATCTACGCAACAGTGCTCAATGTTTTTAATTCTTATATTAGTTTTATGAAATATCTGTTAATAAAATTGTGAGAATTCTGAAAATATTCAAATAATTTGTGAAATATTGACAAGTTACATAGAAAATTACAATAAAAATAATTCATAATACAAAGGTATATAAAATAATAGTATAATATTTTGTGGATGGAAATACCTACTTGCGATCCATCATTTTTAGTCATTACCAATAAAGGAACACTTTTTCATGTGGTCAATTTATAATATTTTATGACATTTATTGAATTCAGTTAAAAATCATGTTTCACGGAAGTTCTTTCGTTAAATAGATATTAAATTGTCACTAGCAATTTACAAGTTTGTATAAAATGCGTATTATAAATTGCACTAAACATTCATATTCAAATCATATTTATTACTTTCAAACAATGAAATGCAGCCCATAGTGAAATATTGATTAAACACTGATTACAGCTAAGACTGTTATTGTAGGTACCTACTTAAAGTTTGTGCAGGTACTTTTAAAGTGGCCTTTCGGAGTATTTTGTTTCTAGGGAAAACTACGAGAACTCGTATTACGCCACAGACAAATAATGGACACTCGCATGAAGTTGACAAAACTAGGAAAAGAGAGAGCGACAGTGTAGCCAACATTGTCATAGTAAGAATACATTATTATAGTGAGCAGCTCGATGGCGCAAGTGGTTAGAGCGTTCGGTTGCGATAGTTAGTTTGAAGAATGGGATGGGTGACCAAACATTTACTATCTCGAGCTCCTCCGTGCTTCGGAAGGTACGCCGTTGATCCCGGCTTCATCTGCAGTCGTTATCACCCACCAATCCGCACTGGGCCTGCGTGGTGGGACATGGCCCAAAATCCATATTCAATCCATAGGGAAGGCCTGTGCTTCAGCATTGGGGTTATTAATGATGAGGTAATTGGGGCTGATTATTATTATATTGTATTAAGCTGTTTATGACTTGTACGAACACGAACTACACACGCACGGTCACGGTCTCTCATCGTTATCATACTTTTCTGACCATTGCTTGGTAGCTCTATCGCTTTTAATCTTTCTAGAGTGATTAATTTTACGTAGCTATTGTTCAGTCCATTCTCTGACTTTGGTAGCCAATACTCAAAATACACAAAGTTTTAATTCTATATACTATTCGATGGTATAAATATCCTATTTATTTATTTTAATAATGTTGTAGTGTAATTTTGAACATGAAATTTCTTTATAAATTTTTCGAAATGAAATCGTTTTATAATTTATAGCAAAATTAATTTATTTCGTAGTACGCTAGTGTAATTTTATTGATTTTTTTTATCATGACTATTTATACTATTTGTAACTGCACTTTTTTGCATTGCATTAGGTATTGTGATGCCGACCGATTTATCGATAGTCCGTAAAGATGTTATTTTCACACTTTACAGCGTATCAACTAATTTTATGAATCAGTTACTCATTTAAACGATTAGTTGAAATTAAATGATAATGCCTATATATATAGTCGGCAGCACTGTTTAAAGTATTTGAACGATATGTTATTAGCTTAGATTTTGATGTTGTTGTTGTTTTATGCCATTTTAGTAGTATTGTAGTAAATTTATTTTAGTAATGGTCTATTTTATACATATAATTGAGTTGTTGTGCGTATTGGTTTAAAGATAATATTTAAATGATAATTAATATTTACTGTCCACACCAAAAAATAAATACAATTGCAAACGTAAAGGTTTGGTTAGCAATTGGTATTTTTTTGGTGTGCACTTAGTGCGTTTTGAGGATCATTTAAATATGACCCTTAGTTTAATGTCTTGCCTTTCATGAATATATAGGGTTTTTCAACAAGAACTTTGTTTTTCAATTGTGGCTGCACCAACAATATGATAGTTTAGACATTTAGTTTTTTGACGCATTCGTAGTAGATGCATTGGCAATTGTTACAATGAATTCAATTTCTCTTGAAAATCGAATTAAAATATTTAAAATAAACTATGAAAATAGCGGACAACATAATCGTCCTTCTGAGACCGCTATAAACAATTGATTAGTTTTAAAATTGAGTCGACAGTCTCGATACAAAATGTGCCAACTCCAACACGTGTTCGACCGGGTCGTTCAGCTGAAAGCATCGCAGCCGTGAGCCACAGTGTTGAAGCAGATCCAAATTTGTTAATTTCGCGACGTTCTCAACAATTGGGGTTATCGAAAACCACCACATGGCGAATTTTGGCCTATTTTTGATGACGTGGATATCACTGAAATGTGGTTTCAACAGGACGGCGCCACATGTCACACAACCAATGAAACGATCAATTTATTGCAAACCAAATTTCCGGATCGCATAATTACACTAAACTCAGCTGTTAAGTGGCCAGCCAGATCATGTGATTTAACACCACTAGATTATTTTTTGTGGGGCTATGTTAAGGACAGAGTCTATACGGGGCCAATTGAATCAATTGCAGCCTTAAAACTCAAAATCCGTGATGTGATTAACGACATAGTCCCGGCATTTTGCCAAACAGTGATTAAAAACTTTGATGAAAGAATCGACATCTGTCAGCGTGCTCCTGGTGGACATTTGCCAGATATAATTTTGCATTCATAATTGCCGAACTTTTCTCTTTATAATTCAATAAAAAATTTAATCATCTTCATCTAAATTTTTTGTTTTATTTTGTTTTAGAAAACAAAGTTCTTGTTGAAAAACCCTATATAAGTAAAACTACCATCAACTAACAAATCTTATAAGACGACGCGTAAAGAATTCTGTCTCTCACGCCAGAATGATCTGCGTTATTTGTTTTTTTTTATTCACGTAAACAAATAATAAATGCTCATAATATAAGTGATGTGTATTGTTCAGAACAATGAAAAGGTACCGTAAACGTGGATATAGTAAATTGTTAAGTAAAAACTTATTCGTGTTGTTTGATTTGGTTTTGTAATAACAAATGGCGAGTTGCGAACTGTTATGGCTTGATTTTGTTTTTAAAGCCTTATAAGAAAAATTGGCTTGTATTTTTATCGCGTGATGTGTGATGGATAAAAGTTTAATAATTAGAACTAGTGAATTTGAAAAGCACGTTCAATATGATGTTTATACATTATAAAGTTGTTAATCAATTCACAGAGAGAACATTACATGGTACGAATGCTCAAATTATGTTATCAACAATCGAAAAGCATTTGACAGTAGTGATAACCTTAATGTGCTGAAGACTGCATATTGTATGATATTCATTTGTATGAAGATAAACGTTGTAATCAATGATAACAACAATAATTTTCCAAAATTTCTAGTCCTACAATCGAAAAAAGACATTAACATAATAAAAAATATTGATTATATTTTTTAATTGTTTTTAAGTATTCCATGGGCCCAATTATGTACTACAGTATATTAGTCAATATTGTGTTACCTTAGTTTTAACCTAAAATTCTTTGAGTATAACACTTTTTAGGCTGCCTGGCTTATGTAGCGCGATTCATTATTTACATTATTCTTGACGTATCGGATCCTTTGTTTTCACGCTACGTGGTCAAAATAACTCTTTATTTAATTTTAATTCCCATAGTAATGTACTAAACATACTAAATTACACACAACTGACAACAAAAGCATTTTTTTTGTCCTAACTAGTAACAAAAATTAGAATTTTGATGACCCATATCTCACCACTGCCTAAATTGAGGTGTAAATAGTCCACTTGCCACCACTGGCAACCATTGTTTTTTTTTCTCGTTTGTCCCTAGTGGGAACGAAGCCAGTGGTGACGACTTGAAACAACCGTAGTGATCACAAGACTACAACAGAGCCAGTAAAGTGTCTAATTATGTAAAAATGTAGGTATATTAACGCAGGTCAAACACAAACCACCTTATTAAAAAATGAAGACTAAGCTTTTATTATTTACTGTATGTTTGGTCTCTGTTAATTGAATGACAGAGTGCACATAAGTGACATGAATAAAAGACGGCGTAACTAGTCTAAGCTTATTCCTCGTTTATTAATAAGGGGGAAAGTGTTTAATTAAAATGATGGATGCTGTGCGTGAAATCGTTGGTGTAAAAATATAAAAAGTAACAAGTAGGTTAGGTTTCCAAGGTATATATATATCTATATACCTTGGAATAAAATCTTCTATGTGTTCTATTGTTACTTGTAACACTGATAATCGTAAGTTAAAATAACAAACGATGAAATGATGATCCTTTTTTGGTATACATAGAAATTGAAATGTTTGTCATGTAATTGCTTAGAATGCCGTTGTAATTTGAGTATTCCGCAATAGTAAAAAAACATTTTTTATATAATTGCGTTTCAATGAAATTGTACAGTATACCCATCAATAAGGTGACATGCAAATATCTATGGAAATGGATTAAAATATCAGTTTGTAGGTGTACAGTTGAAGGAGATTGACGTCAACCATTTTTAGTACATAATCGCTTAACTTTGATACAATTAATTGGAGGAATTTCCAAAAACTAATTCGAGCGTGAGTAGTGAGTACGCTTAAAAGAGACTGTCGATTGAGTTACAACTAGTGCCATTTTTCAAATAAGTACGATTTGTTACTAAAAGAAAACATGTAACAATTCTTAGCAAATTTTTGTGCAATGTTATTTTAAATATTGACTGTAAATATAATTCAAAAAGACAATGTATTTTTAAGGCTATGATGATGTAATTTGACTGAATTTAATGTATTATTCACAGTTTAATACATATATCTAGTGATTATTGTAAATTATGTTTAGCAATGTATTCCAATATTTATTCGATTAAATAAATTAAAGTTTAGTCATAAATTTGAGTTTTGCTGCATTAGCCTTACCATAAGCGCAACACATATTATTTTCGCAAATTCTAATCGTACCTACTTAAGGTGCGAAAAAGCTACTTTATTGACTAGGAATAAGGCAGATTTTCACTCTTAAAGAATAAAAAATAATATTAAATAATGCTATTCTAAAACTAAAAAAAAGGCTGGAATTGTGTCGATGAAATTTTATGTATGCATTCAAGTGGCCCCTTGATGGTTGATATTTACAATTGGACCCGGTATTTGAACTCCTCCAAATGAATTTTTGATGAAATTTGTATGCATTCGAGTGGTTCTTTTACACAGCAATTTACACAAGTTATTTTTTTACTAAAATATCTTCGTCTATTTTATTAGTTTGACATTTTTCAATTATTCTATCGTATCGTCGCTCTTCAATTGCTCAAATTTTTGTAGAATTCTCTGTGCCGGCGACAAATTTATGCATCTAGAAGGTTTAATGGTTAGTAATTTCGATCGGGCTTTGCGCGGTAGGATAGCATATTGACCTTTGGATTTCTTATTAAATAAAACACTTCGTTTAGCAGAACGCACGCGTTTTGCCAATAATAGTTGGGAACACAGGTATCGTGGTGATGAAGTTTCGATCGAGGAGGTGAATTTAGACCGTGTTGATATATCAGATCCATGCTGAGGAGAGCTTATATAACAAGGTTCACATCTGTATATATTGTGCGACGACATAGTCCTCGAACTTTTCACTTCAGGCAAGGCCGGCAACCCTTCAGGTTCACTAGCTGTAGTTGTTCCATCACAGTTCTCAGGAGAACAGTTCTGTTCTTGCAACAATCCTTGTGGTTCTTGTGCGGCAAAACTCGATTTACTGGCCAACTGCTCAGCTTTGCGCCTAGCTCTTGCTTTAGCCATCTTCGCCTCAGTCTTACAACCGATGAGATGTAAATTAGCGTCAATGAATTTACAAACAGATTCCGCTTCTTCTTCCTGGGACAGATGTGCGTCTCGAAAAAATCCGTATCCGTCTCGTATATCGTGAATACCCTCAATCACTAGCCATAAAATCGTACCTATCACGAGGCAAACTGTTGTGAACACAGCAAAGATTGTGGTTAAATCTGGTTCTGAAAGGTTGTATTGAATTTTACCAAGAACACCGTAAGTGACGATATTACGAGTACGCTTGTTTGAATGAGAGCGGCAAGTGTAAAAACCTCTAAGGTCATTGTCGGCAGTAGCAACTAGTCTTAAAACTCTGCCATCATCCAGGGAACGAATTTTCTTGTCTTTAAGTACACTATTTACAGCGATATCTAAAAAGAGCCAATGGGCAGAATGAGGACTCCGTAAACTTCTTGCATGGAGACATGTTAAATTCAAAGTATTGGAATTACCCCAAGCAGTTTCATGATAAGAACCGGATACACTAGCTGTCCTCGACGACACCTGAACTTTTTCTTCTTTGTAACGCTCTACGTTACTACGATGCAGATCCTGTAATATTCCGTCTATACTTAAAGAAGCTATAACACCACTGAAAGGAGTTAGATCTTCTGGAATATTCTTCTTTATTTCGCGAGGTATGCCGCCCACAAAAAATTCGTCGTTACACAGTCTATAGATAGTATTTTTGTGGGCCCTGCTAATATCAAGTGGTGCTGATTTTATATCAGACTTATGATGTTCATTAGTAGATTTTCGCCGTTTTCTATTTTTGTCATCTCCAAATAAAATATGAAGATGTTCACCAGAGTTTATACAAGCTTCTATTGTGTTGGTTCCCTTTTCTATAGAAATTTGTATATCCAGCCATTGATCTAAAGGAATATCACAGGAACTGCTGGTTTCCGCACGGAAGTCATTCGTATTTAGTTTTAACTTCAATCTTAAATTTTGTATAGCCAGGTAAAGCCAGTTGTTAGTATTATCATCTTTCAAAAACAGTATCGTACCAGAATCTATTTTAGATTTTACTGTTAGACGTAATTTCCATGCTTCGGGTGTGTTAAAACATGGCAACCGTAAATATTGCTCGTCGTCTAAATTTAAGAATGCCTCTTCTAGATTTGCCTTTTCATATGCAACATTAGAAACATAAGTCGGTGAAAAATCTATTAATTTAGATCTTCTCTCTCTGTCTACTTTTATGTTAAGAGGGATAAAATTAAGCATTATCTCTTGAACTTCTCCATGTAACCTTTCGCCAATAAATATATTCATTACTTCAATAGGAAGCTCTGGGTCGCAAGGGAAGGTACTTCTGATTGTAATATCAGAATCATCTAACCTAAGAGTCGCGGCCTCACTGGTGACTGTTACTAAAGCAGAGTGCCAAGTTGCAGGTTCTATTACTTCCGTAGTACAAATTCTAGGTAAATCACACGAATGAGATGAACCACTGGCGTCGACGCAAACATGCCACTTTTGTAAACTTAATCGAACCAGAGGGTAGTGGACGGCCCCTCTACGGACTAAAGTTCCGTGAGGAGAAAGGGGCATAAATCTGATATAGAAATGAAAAAGTGCAGAACGCTTATTTTCGAAATTGTATTGAATGTGCGACTCCCCACTTAAAACTGCTACGGTATGTGGAAAGACTTCACAAGGCGAAAGCTGACAAGGGCTTACTTCCGTTTTGGGCCCTACACACTTGACTGACTTTGGTCCAGCCGGTATTGGTCTCGTGCAGGATCTGGTTCTAGACCTGCGCCCGGGCCCACAGGTTTGAGAACAAGGGCCCCATGCGCTCCAGCCTGACCATCCGCCGTTTAGAACACACTCCTGGTTTTTGCAGGCTTCCACCTGATCATGCTGTCCGCGACAGTGCGTACCCCATATCAACAAAGAGTTCTCATTATGTATGTCATTGCAAGTTCGTCGACGAAGTCTTATTCCTATGCCGCAATTTACAGAACAAGCACTCCAATGTCCCCAATCGCTCCAAAGCCCGCTTTCTTTTTCAAATGAGTCGAACTGGTCCGATGCACACTGATCTCCTTCGCAATCCTGAGTTTGCAGAGGAGTACCCAAACATACTAAGTGGGCGTCCGAAGGTGGTGGATTGTCACATCGTCTGAGTCTCCAGCGAAGGCCTCGTCCACACCTGGCTCCACACACCGACCAAGATCCCCAAGCTCCCCATTCGCCAATCATAGGACAGCCCAAATTGTGTTTAACGCATTGTATAGCATTCCACAGAGTTTCAGCGTTCATTTGCCACGTATTGTCTATTGCCAAAGCTGCTTCGATTCCTTGAAACGGACATTCCATTTGAAGGCATTGCTCCATTAACGCTGGAACCAATTCTAGTTGTCGCAAACTTTCTACTCGAACTGGATCACCTTGAACTAGTTTACGGAAATCTTCGACTGTGCAGTTTGTCAAGTAGCATGCTTCAATTTGTTCGGATAACCCGGCGCAAGGCATGCCGTCTAGAGATGGTGGTGGATTGTTGCATATTCTTCGCCTTCGCCTGTGTCCAATATCGTCGCAAGGTCCTCGGCATAAAGACCAAGCCTCCCAAGGCGACCAGCCGCCGTCTACGGGGCAATCAGAGTCAGAAATAACACCCATCTCGCATTCCAGTCTCCAAACGGATTGTTGACGTTTACCATTCGGCTTCAACCCATGGTTCACCGTTACTAGTAATATTACATTTGCTAATACTGTAGACTTAAACATATTTTAAATAATTATAATTGAAAGTTTAAATCATCAAAGCCGAGTAACATGGAGTAGCTTGTTAGTTCATAACGTTGGCTAATTAGAATTTTATGTTAAGATTGAAACTGTATAGTCTGACACCAATTATAGAGATGTTTTCGGAAAAGTTACACAGTTTCTTCTATTTTTGTATTGTCTGCTCATTTGTGATGAATAAGAGCTTCACAAATCAATATAATATGACATTGTATCAGAAAAATCTGTCGATGGAGAATCGTCAAACATATGTCAACCAACGGACAGGTAAAAGCTCAGCTTTTCATTGTTCTCAGGGTAAGGGTACGGCCAGAGTGCACTCAGATTCAGATTCAGATTCAGACTCAGAAAACAAGCGCGAGAAATATACAGTGTAGTTTAAGCAGGTTGCCTGCGGCCACTATGGCCACCCTGCTTTAATTACACTGTTTATTTCTCGCGCTTGTTTTCGGAATCTGAATCTGAATCTGAATCTGAGTGCACTCTGGCCGTACCCTAAGGCCGTATACAGAAAGAAAGCCGAAAGCCGATCGGCGCTTATCGGCGCCTATTGGCGCTGATCCTTTTTCTATGAACCGGCGCCGATAAGCGCCGACACGCGCTGGTCCGAATAATAAATAATTTGTATTTGAATTATTATCCTTAGATTAAATCAATCTAAGTTATAATCTTTTTATAAATCTAATAACTTTATCTTTTATTGACTAAGCGCTAAAATTATTTGTTTCGTACTTACCGAATGGTGACAACAAGTCTTTCTTCTGGAAGGATTGGTTGTTTATGCCAATTGCCCCAATTTTTCATCAAACGGTTTTTCACTAAATCCAAAATGTAATAAAATGTTTCTTGAATCATTCTTGTATATGTATAAAATCTTTGTTTTACAAATAAATGATGGTATTCTCCGAAACGTTTCCTTTCTCTATTTATAGGATGTATAGCTTTTTTTCGCATTTTTAAATACACATTTTCTAACAAAACCAGATCATCTTCCGATGAGTCCGACATTTTGCTTGATCTGCTTTAATCGGCTTCCTTTATGTAGGAAGGATCGGCGCCGATAAGCGCCGATCGGCTTTCGGCTTTCTTTCTGTATACGGCCTAAGGCTCCTTTCATTCTGCAGCGTGTCGCCGCCGGTCGCGTGCTGCGTTACCGGTCGAGTTGGCATTGGCATTTCACAGTTTTGCGTGTGTAGGGGTGAAACGATACCATCCAGGTATCGATACTTTTACTTGATAATTGTATCCTTAGAGCGGTATAAATGCTCTTCGTACTGTATCAGTCATAAAGTATCGATGCCTAATCGGTATCGAATGAAAAGTATCGATACTTACTTGTATCGACAAATTTTGACGATGGATATTACAATTACAAATTTAATCACAGTTTTAATTTAATGAAAACAAAATAACGGCTCACGCCACGCGATGAACGTATGACTGACTGAATAAATATTGGATTTGGATAAATCATACGCAAGGCTGCCAACCGAGCAGTAGAAAAGAAACGTTCGCGAAACAAAAATTCCAACTAGACACTTCATCATAGGCTAATTAATCTGCCTATGAGTTTTTTTTTATACTTCTCAGTGAGAAACCGATCGAGTACCGATACAAGTACTTACTTCACGATACTACTTGTAACTCAGTTCTAAAGTATCGATGCCAAAAGTACTTGGTATCGAAAGAAAAGTATCGTAGTAGTTACTTGTACTATAATGCGATTCAACTAAGATTAGGACCGACTGGGCGCCATATTGTGATGTAATAGCTGTCAATTCAAACCAAATAGGTAGAGTGAGCAAAAAGAAGTTTTTATTTAATAAATCTTATTTACTAAGATTAGTGAGAAAGATTTTTTTAATAACATTTATTTACTAAGATTGAGAAAAACCGGTTTTTAATAATATTTATTTATTAAGACTATGAGAAAAAACATTAATCAGAATCTAGCTCTTCTATTCCGCTTATCTCTGCATTATCGCCGCAGTAGTTATGAATAATCATGCACTATTACTAGGTCACATACGAACATGCATCCTTTATGTAAACGAAATTTAGAAATCGATTTTCTGAACGCAACTTAAAGTGACATGTGGTTGACGATTTAGGTTATCAACCACTCATGGCCAAAGCTCAATATATTAAAAAAAACAACCGATATTAATTATCAATATTTGTTAATGTTTGTTTACAAATGTTTGGTTTTAACCTTGAATTAGCGAAATGCTAAAAATGGGTTCCAAGTTTTTTTTTGCAAACCGTACTTTTCAAGCGACATATGACAGATAGAGGTCATTGGCTTTCCTATTCTTATTTGATTTGAATCACATTATACTTGTACTTGTACTCGACCGAGCTGGACGTGTACAGTTACATTCTTATATCAGTCATGGATACAGTTAATAAATATACAGGTAAGTATTTAGATTTCTGCACTATATCACCACAATAAAAAATGCTGTGCCAGCCAAAAAGTAAAATTGTTCATGCATCCTGTAACTTCAGAGCTTTTGTTGAGTGGTGCTTTCCTTACACTGTATTCGCAATTGCGGGAAGATGAAAAGATTTTTTCAATTATTTAGGATGTCAATACGCACGTATTGACTGCACGAACTGTTTTTTTAATTGAAAATAAATTAGTGACTAATCTAAGATAAAAGTATCTAAGATACAGATACAAGATACGTATTTGTATCTCGTATTTTTTGTTAGCGTTCACTAAAGGAAGAAGAGTAGTTTGATATTTGTGTAAAGGAGAATGGTCATTTTACTTTGGGAGTTGGGCTAAGTTTTTTTCATTGCGTCTTATTGGAATAAGTGTACAACAATAGGGAATCAGGTGTATATTGCGTAGGAAAAATATCATTAGAAACTTAAGTAGTGGTTTAAAGAAAATATTAAATTACGTAAGCATTTTAAGGTTATGTCATATGTAGATTCGATTAAATTCGATATTTATACCATACTTAATTATTACTAGGTATACTACTTTAAACTGTATTTAATTAGGTTGTGACCTTTTGTCTTCTATTTTGGACTGGGAGTGAAACAAAAATTGAATGCACACGCTGCGTAAAATCTTATCAACGGGCAGCGTATATTTGTAAACTGTTGCGTTGGTGAGCTGCTATCTATCTCTATTTATTCCAAACATCTCAGATTTAATAAATGTGGCGTTGTTGAGGTGCGGTTATATTAGTGCTATTTATACTTATTCTCTTTACGCTCAAGCTGCACCTTTGATGCTCTGTTAACCCAACAATGGATCTAATATTATTTAAGGTTTAGGAATCAAACATAAATAAGACAAAATATTTTAATAATGATAATCATTTATTGATAACACATTTATCCAAATCGACATTATTAATGTGATATTTTTATTTTATATTTTTGAGGTTATGCCGAATCCAGTGGAACTGTAGTGACTTCGCCTAAAATATCTTTTGTAACTCGCCACCATGTCCTGTTGAGTTTGAAATATCCAGTTAAAGCTCTGCTAAGTTCAATTAACACAGCAGTTTATACATTAAGCGTGCTCTAATCCTGGTTTATATATTGCCTTTTTTTAAAAAAGAACAAATCTGGACATATATATAAGTTGCGTCACACATAACAATAGCGGGTTTAATATCATTTGGTAAGATTGGATTACCAAACAATCCCTCCGGGATTATTTTATTTCTGCTGGCCACTTGCTCCACATTTACATGACCAAAGCCCAAATGTCTTGACACAAAATCTTCAACTAAACAACTTCTAGCTATATTCATTTTTCTCTCCAAGGTCCTACGAGACATTTGAAAGAGGGAACTTAATCGTTCATTGCTGTCCCCAGTTCTTAACTTGACTATGTAAATACAGAGTGCTAAACGGGGATTTTTGACACTCTGTAATAAGCTTGGTACACATGCCAAGAGTTCATCAAACTGTTCAGCATTCATTCCCAGCCAATAATGGCATAAGAAAGGAGCCATTGCAGAAATATTTTCAAAGTCGAAACAATGGGAAACTGCTCTCTGCATTATATTCAAAATTGCATCAAACTGTACACCAGTAAAATCTTGCAGATTTGATGTTAAATCACTCCAACGCCCATTATTCAAGTGATGTTGACATATTCTACAACATGTGGGAACATAGAATTTATTATGTATTAATAACATTTCTCTTATTACTCTGGGTACTAATAAACATTGTTGTTCCCGGCATCCTGAAAACAGACAACTCAATGAAGTGGCTACAGCACGCTTATATACTGATGACTGTATCTTAGGTATAACAGGTCTTGAAGGCTGAACAGGTAATAGACCAGCGGGAAATGGTGGTGGTACTGGGATCACTGGTACAGACTCTGTTGGTTCTACATCAATTTGTTCAATTGATGACCGATTCATCTCTGTCTTCTATTAGCTGCTCGCCAACAGGCAGCACAAACTCTTGAAATTCTTGACACCTATAAAAAAAAGATAAGTGAACTTGAATTTAATGAAAAACCATCTACAACTATTTTATGCAATAGAAATATATTTCTTATAATAATAATAATAAATCATTTATCTGACAAGATATGGTAAATTATACAGATCTCAAAAATATAACCAACATGACCTGTCACTTTTATCGACGTGCAAATATTTATAGGTAGTTGCAGTATTATCCAGAACTCAATCTTTAAAAACTATATATATTATTTATATACCATAGTCATGATTGAGTTAGTTATTATATAATCAATTTCATTAATATACTACATGACAATTGTGCAATGTAAAAAAAATGTCAGTCATGTTTCAGTTAGTATTGAAATCAATTTAAATAAATTATTATTAATATAACATTTCAATCATGCAATGCAAAAATAATAATAATGTCACAGTCATGTTTTAATTAGCATTGAAATCAATTTTAATAATTTATTATTGATAATAATATCTTATATCATACCTGATGTGCTGGAGTCCATCTAAGAATATCATCTTTCTGGACAGTGTAGTGAAACCCTGTACGATTGACTTCTTAATATGGATTTTCCACAACCAAAACAGACTTGTTGATGGCCATATTGTGGTGCAGGTACTTCTTCTGTGGTGTCACTAGCTTGTAGTAGCATAAAGCATTCGTTGCACACTATGCCCCCATTCAATATCTATAACAAGTCAAAAATATTTATATTTATTTGAACATGTGAATGAAATTAAAACATTATCTCACGGTTGCGATTGTATAACGATATATTTTTAGTAATATAAGTAAATAATTACTTACAGAATCAGGTGCGATCCATGAGCTTAAAACATTAAGCATTGAATTGGATAGCATGTCCAAAGAATGTACTGGCTGTCGTCGTGGCACTGATATACAACAGTTAATACAACGTCGTTGCATACTGCCTGCGTTTTCTTGTGTAACACCAGATGCCATTGTAAACAAAAATAATTACAATAAACTAAGAGTCCAAATATCTCTGTCAGAATCACTAAAGGTAACTTAACACTAAATCAACGAGTCCAATGCTCTCTTTCCCAAAAAAAAGTTATTAACGGAGGATTACTCAACTCAACATTAAAACTATTCTGCCACAATAGACCACTGAAAACACAAATTCAATTCAAAATTGAAAACTGTACTTAAGTAGTTAGTCACTCGGAACAAACAACAAACACGTTGACAACAAGTTGACAGCTACCTACTTCACTTGCCTATGGTATATATTTCGATTTGATATAGGAATCGATTCCTACACAATCGATTAATAAATGTTTTATTTTCAATGCAAATGCTTAAAATGTTCAAACCATGAGTTAATTTATATATGATTAAGTAATTATATATAACATAACTGATAATTTAAACAAAAATATATTCCCTTTTTTAATCTAAGATGTGAATATGTAGTACACATATAAAAGTTTTAGTATGCGATCTACTGTTTGATGAACAAAATAGTCCGCAGGCAAAAAATCCTCTTTTGCGCAGCCCATTAAGTTCCTTTTAGTTTTTAGATGCAATGAAAGAGAGCAATCCCTGGTAGGTACAGTGAGATAGTCACAACACAGGTCTTACAAATGATAACTTTATGAATTTAATGTTATTTATCATGATATAATATTGGTAAAAATGCTCGTATCCATCATACAAACATTTGCCTCACCGGAATTCGAAACCAGGCCCTCTGAATAGGCGATTTGGGGAAAATAATCTATCCATCGATCCATACAAAAATCAAACAACTCGCATCGAAAACCTCAAAATAAAAAATGACTACGAATTAACGAATGATCATTATTTCGTAGTCATTTACGGTGTTTGGTAAAAATGTTTCAGGCTATTAATTGTTCTATGCTTTCAATTATAATAAACGTTTTATTTTTTCTTTTTGAAGTGAAACTTCTTTACGCACTCTTGACTTGGGGAGTAAGCTAGCGAACGTAAGCGTTAAGAAAAGTGTGATCGGGCGAGGCGAACGGGAGTTGAGTGGGGGATGTAAGCATGAGAAAGCAGTGCGCGTGCACATTTTCTTTCTCTCTTCCTCTCATAGCCAAATACGTTCCGTATATCTAAGCACAGTGCAAGCCTATTGTCTGTATCACAGTGTAGGAGCAAGAGCGCGGGCACGCATTTTCTTTCTCTTTTCTCTTACAGCTAGTAAATGAAAGAAGTTTCACTTCAGTTGTCTAGTCATAAGCACACTCGTTTTTTTATGTTAAGAATATTTAAATAAAGAAATATAATCGATTTTTTTTCTTACGATAGTATCGACCAGGTGATACAACTTTTATCTATGGTTATTGGTTATTTACTCAGTTTAATAGCCATTTATTTATTATTTTAAATATCCGCATAATATTTACATAATAAACACACATATGAAATGATAATTCAGAAGAAGATTTTTGATACATAAATGCGTCAAGCGCAATCTAGGCGGATTTGCCCATTCTCCTTTCTTTGGTCTGTTTTGTAATGGAGTGTAATGTAGATAATAATCAGGTTATTTTTACAAATAATAATTAGAAAGAGAGAGACCCGAGCTTATTAATTATATCACCTCTTGAACATGCCCATTCGTAAACACTGCATATTATTAATAATCGCGGTCACCCATCCAAAACCCAACCAATCGTAAACAACCTGCATATTTTTAATAATCGCATCGCGGTCACCCATCCCAAACCTAATCAATCGTAAACAAACTGCATATTCATAATCATGGTAACCCATCCTAAACCTGACCAATCATAAACATCCTGCACTTTCAGATTATCGAAAAAAAAATACACCGAAACTATCATTAATTCATAGTTCTTGATAAATATTGAAGAAACGTGAATGCAAGTAAGATCAATCGTAAGATGATGATGATGAATTTGATGTTTGGAAGAACAGCAGCCTCGTCTTTAGGTTCGTGGCCTAACGGTTTTGTTATCAAAAAATAGGCACAGCGGACTGGCTTTATTGCTAACAGGTTTTGATTCAAAAGGTACCTTTACCTTAAAAAAAAGTATTTTAAAAATACGTACAGTAGAACGCCGATTATATCAGAATTAATTGGGACCGGGGTCGATTCGGATAATCCTACATAGACTGGTTAAAAAGAAAAACGAACTGTCACACATAGAATGAACCTTAACCCCTTTATTATACTTATAAACGAAGACTACGCTTGGATTAGTTATTCCATGTTTTGTCTCTGTCTATTGAATGACAAATGGCATTCGAGTGACATGAACAAAAGACAGCGCAACTAGTCTAAGCTTATTCCTTGTTTATTAATAAGGGGGTATAAGTTTAACAAACACAGTTCTACAATACTAAATATAATATTATAGGTACATAGTAGCAAAAAACCGTGCCACGCAAAACATGTAGTGTCTTGCCTCTAACTTTCAACCATAAAAGATGAAATATATCTGGGTAGCTTTCCAATTACAGCATTATAGCGCATTATGCGGCATAATGCTTAACGTTAAGTGTTCCATCTACAGCAACGCTTCGCACAATTGAGCACTCTCAAAAGTGATGCTTTCGTGTGATGCGTGCAATCGTACCAACTTAGAGACAGAAAATTAACAAGTGTTTTTTCTTTAAGTTGGCATTGATCAAAATGTTTTATTTATATGTTATCGTTAGTAATATTATTTATTATATTTGTTTCTTAGGTTTTCACGCACATCACTCATTAAATAAAACTAGTTTTTACGGGTTAATGCACGAAAACTTTATTTATTTATTGACGTTTCGCAGCCTTTTCAGGTCTGCATCGTCAGAATAATGATTTTATTTTATTTTATATTATTATAATTTAATTACTTTAATTATTATAATAAGAAGGAGATAGAAAGCCTCTCTTGAGTTTGTTTCGCCGGTTCTTCTCAGGAAGGTCTCCCAATTTGGGAACCGGTGGTAGTTTACGGTAGTTAGGGTCAAATAAATAAACTCAAAATTACAAACAAGAATTTTAAATAAAACACTTTATTAAGTAAATTAAATAATAAATTCATACATGGACAATAAAATTTTAAAAATCTTCCAATGAAATAACCGAACGCTCAATATAATTCTTTCGAAGGTAGCTCGACAATTTTAAATAAAATCATTATTCTGACGATGCAGACCTGAAAAGGCTGCGAAACGTCAATAAATAAATAAAGTTTTCGTGCAATAACCCGTAAAAACTAGTTTTATTTAATATTATTTATTGTTGATAAATTATTAAAACTTTCGTTTTATCATAGTTTTTTTTTAAATAATCAAAGTTAATTCAAACTGTGTTAAAAATTAAATATAAATATGGATGCAGGTACAAACATTGACTTTTTCAAATAAAACTAGTTTTTACGGGTTAATGCACGACACTTTATTTATTTATTGAAGTTTCGTAGCCATTACAGGCTTCGTCGTCAGAATCAAACTTTTATTTAATTTGTCGAGCTACCTTCGAAAGACTTTTATTGAGCGTTTGGTTATTTCATTGTTCGATTTTTAAGTTTTATTGTCCATGTATGAATTTATTATTTAATTTACTTAATAAAGTATTTTATTTAAAATTCTTTTTGTAATTTTGAGTTTATTTATTTGACCCTAACTACCGTAAACTACCACCGGTTCCAAAATTGGGAGATCTTTCTGAGAAGAACCGGCGAAACAAACTCAAGAGAGGCTTTCTATCTCCTTCTTATGTTAAATTATGCTGAAACGTCAATAAATAAATAAAGTTTCGTGCATTAACCCGTAAAAACTAGTTTTATTTAATGAGTGATGTGCGTGAAAACCTAAGAAACAAATATTGACTTTTTTTTCAACACTGAACTTAGCGCACTCTGACGTGAATTAGTTTTCAAATGCACCAGGCATTTGAAAACTAATTCACGTTCCAATTAAGCATCAGCATAATTCGGCATTGTGCGGCACTGAGTCGCATTATGCTCTGTAATTGGAAAGCAACCCTGGACTCCAGCGAGTTCCAACTTGTCACAACAAAACAAAACAAAACAAAAATGGTTTTAATTTTTTACAATACGTTTAGGAGTAGTTCGGATAATTGGTGATTCGGTTAATCGGCGTTCGGATAATCGGCGTTCGGATAATCGGCGTTCGGATAATCGGCGTTATATTGTATATTGTTTTCAAATACTTTTTCCAAAAGTATCTTGTATCCGTTATCTAAATACTTTACTACTGTATTTTAGATACTTTTTTAAATGTAGTTTTTACATCTCTGATTAGATCTGTATAAACTGCCGCCATGATTGTACATAAAACGCGAATCCAAACGTCCCACAGTGAAAGCTTACAATGCAGCACTGGCCCGCACGCCGACCGGCACACACGGGGCGGGCGGGCGTCGGTCAAGAATTCGGCCGGTCGGGCGTGTCCATATACGCAACCGGCTGCACGCGGAACAATGAAAACCACTATGGAGCTTCATATAAATTGCAGATCCTTTCATTCTTCGGCGTGTTCAAGAATGAAAGGAGCCTAAAAGCATAGTAAAAGCCGATCTGAGTGCAAACTGCTGCAAAACGGCGTGAAATGGGAATCGTATGTGTACCGTACAGACTTTTGTTTACCTCTGTGAAGTTAGCCCCCCACTTTTTGAATTTTATTATTATCTAGGTTGTTCTGGGTTGTTCTATGTTTGTTCTACATTGTTCCAAAGTATTATTTGAAAAAACTAAAATTTGAAGCTGCCAGACAAGAAAAACCGTTTTTCTATGGTAGCCCCCCATGTTTGGAAATTCAATAAGTATTTTTTTAGTTGTTCCAAGTTGTTCTAGTTGTTCCGAGCATTGTTCCAAAGTATTATTTGAAAATATTCAAATTTGAAGCTGCCAGACAAAAAAAACGTTTTATGGTAGCCCCCCATGTTTGGAAATTCAATATTTTTTTAGTTGTTCCAAGTTGTTCTAGTTGTTCCTAACATTGTTCCAAAGTATTATTTGAAAATATTCAAATTTGAAGCTGCCAGACAAAAAAAAAACGTTTTTATGGTAGCCCCCCATGTTTGGAAATTCAATATTTTTTTAGTTGTTCCAAGTTGTTCTAGTTGTTCCGAACATTGTTCCAAAGTATTATTTGAAAATATTCAAATTTGAAGCTGCCAGACAAAAAAAGACGTTTTTATGGTAGCCCCCCATGTTTTGAAATTCAATACTTTTTTAGTTGTTCCAAGTTGTTCTAGTTGTTCCTAACATTGTTCCAAAGTATTATTTGAAAAAACTCAAATTTGAAGCTGTCAGGCAAAAAAAACCGTTTTTGAGATAGCCCCCCATGTTTGGAAATTCGTTATTTTTAAAGTTGTTCCAAGTTGTTCTAGTTGTTCCTAACATAGTTCCAAAGTATTATTTGAAAAAAAATAAAATTTGAATTGAAGCTGTAAGACAAAAAAAAACTTTTATTTATAAAATAAAATCAATCGTACCTACCAGAGACAATAAATATATCAAAAATCAATTTAAACAATGACGATTGTACAACAACAGTACAACCGTGGGCTATATCGTTCCAATTTCATTGAATCATTTTGAATTAAATTAATAGAAAAGAAAACATTAGAATATAGGGTAAACTCCCTAATTGTTGGCACTTTAAGAGTAGGTAGCATGTCAGACATTTAATTACCATAAAATCACATCTAAATGAGTTAGTACACAACACATGTTACACATGTAACAGTATCAAAGAAAGTAGTTTAATCTTTGTTTTCATAATGGTATAGTCAATGAAGGCAAAAATCAGCTGCAACCTCCGATTTCGTTGAACCGCCATCGATTTTCATGAAAATTGGTAAGTAGGTGGGGGATACCATAAGAAACAAAAGTGACATAGCGCCAACTTGCGCTTTTGCCCTGAGGGTAGATACCACCCCTTCTCGGGGGTGAAAATTATTTTAATAAAAATAACTCCAGGAATCGATAGAAAGACAAATTCTAAGTAAAATTTGTTATATTAAGTTTTCGGAATAAATCAATACTTTCTGAGTTATTAAAGATTAAATATTGTGATTTTGCGTGATAAAAATACATGTTTAAGCGGTTTTTCCTAAATAACTCAAAAACTATGAGCTTTACAAAAAAAACATTAGTACCAAAATTGAAGCTAATATGAAAACAAACAAACGCCTACTTTGAAAAACCTTCTAATTTCAATTCAAAGTGAGCTATAGGTAATTGTATGTACATATATTTTTTTCGGCAAGTAGTTAATCTAAGTATTCAAACCTAAATAACGGGAAACCGATGAATTTATGACATACACTTCCGGAGCACTTTTTAAATTCCTCAGAAATACCTTTATAATGAGCACTGTAAAAAGTTAATAGCTTCAAAATTGAAAAAGTTATGATAAATATAAGATAACACTTATTTTTTTTAGGAAAAACGAAAAATAATTCCAACCATTCATCAAAATGCATAGGTTTCCCGTTATTTAGTGTTGGAAACTTAGATTTAAGTACTCGTCGAAAAAATATATACATACAATTACCTATAGCTCACTTTGAATTCATATAAGAAGGTTTTTCAAAGAAGGTGTTTGTTTTTTTTATTAGCTTCAATTTTGGTAATAATTAGACTTGCAACGAATAGTATATTCGGCAGTATACCGAATATTCGGCGAGGCCCCTGACCGAATAGCTGAATATTAGGCAAAAGTATTCGGCTGGATTTTAGCGCCAAAAACTTGTACAAACGTGATTGTTTCGCGCCCCTTTGTTTGCAGTGCAATTGAGTCAAACGCAGTTTCAACAGAAATGGATCTTTTCTTAAATATTAGTAATATATCACGTCATGACAACCCATATACATGGTGGCAGCAAGGAAAATTGAATTTCCGTGTTTGATTAAGATTGCAGCAAAATATTTGTCGGCGCCAGGAAGTAGTGTTTATTCAGAGCGCCTTTACTCTGAAGCTGGGATGGTGTACGCGAAAAAAAGAATTTCTACTACTTCCTAAAAATGCAGAAAATTTAGTCTTTCTGCACCATAACCTTCCCCTTCTAAATTTTTATTATGAAAATAATTCAAATGCATAGAAAAATTCTTAACTTGTTTAATACAGAAAATGATTAAAATATGTTCCTGTTTTATGTACCAATGACTACTTAAAAAATGATTATAAAAGAAATGAGAACCTTTTAAATTTTAAAACCTATTTTAAACCCTTTTAAATTTTGATTACCACAATAATTCAAATACATAGAATCCTCCATTTTTCCAATTCAGAAGATGATTATGTACCAATGGCTACTTTAATGATTATATATAACAGAAATGAAAATATGAATATATACCTACGTAATCAATCGATATTAATTTTCATTTTACCAATTATTTCTCTATGACAAAATATATTATTTAAGTATTCGGTATTCGGCCGAATATAATAAAAGCAGCCGAATAGGCCGAATACCGAATAGTAACCGAATATTCGTTGCGTCTAGTAATAATATATTTTTCTTTAAACTCATAGCTTTTGAAATATTTATGAAAAACCGCTTAAAACATGAATTTTTTGACGCAAAATCACAATCTTTGATCATTATTAACTCAGAAAGTATTGATTTATTTCGAAAACTTAATATAACAACTTTTGCTTAGAGTTTGTCTTTCAATCGATTCCTGGAGTTATTTTTATTAAAATAATTTTTACCCCCGAGAAGGGGTGGTATCTACCCCTAGGGAAAAAGCGCAAGTTGGCACTATGTTACATTTGTTTCATATGGTATCCCCCACCTCATCACCATTTTTCATGAAAATCGATGGAGGTTCATCGAAATCGGAGGTTATAGCTGATTTTTGCCTTCATTGACTGTACTATTATGAAAACAAAGATTGAACTATATTTCCTTGATACTGTTACAAGTGTTGTGTACTAACTCATTTAGATGTGATTTTATGGTAATTTAATGTCTGACTGACATGGAACCTACTCTTAAAGTGCCAACAATTAGGGAGTTTACCCTATAGTGTAATGTTTTCTTGTCTTATAACTATTAATTTTATTCAAAATGATTAAATGAAATTGGAACGATATAGCCCACGGTTGTACTGATACAATCGTCATTGTTTAAAATTATTGTTGATTTATTTATTGTCTCTAGTACGACTTGACTTGGCGGGCTATCTGAAAAACGGTTTTTTTTGTCTGACAGCTTCAAATTTGAGTTTTTTCAAATAATACTTTGGAACAATGTTAGGAACAACTAGAACAACTTGGAACAACTTTAAAAATAACGAATTTTCAAACATGGGGGGCTATCTCAAAAACGGTTTTTTTTGCCTGACAGCTTCAAATTTGAGTTTTTTCAAATAATACTTTGGAACAATGTTAGGAACAACTAGAACAACTTGGAACAACTAAAAAAGTATTGAATTTCAAAACATGGGGGGCTACCATAAAAACGTCTTTTTTTGTCTGGCAGCTTCAAATTTGAATATTTTCAAATAATACTTTGGAACAATGTTCGGAACAACTAGAACAACTTGGAACAACTAAAAAAATATTGAATTTCCAAACATGGGGGGCTACCATAAAAACGTTTTTTTTTGTCTGGCAGCTTCAAATTTGAATATTTTCAAATAATACTTTGGAACAATGTTAGGAACAACTAGAACAACTTGGAACAACTAAAAAAATATTGAATTTCCAAACATGGGGGGCTACCATAAAAACGTTTTTTTTGTCTGGCAGCTTCAAATTTGAATATTTTCAAATAATACTTTGGAACAATGCTCGGAACAACTAGAACAACTTGGAACAACTAAAAAAATATTGAATTTCCAAACATGGGGGGCTACCATAGAAAAACGGTTTTTCTTGTCTGGCAGCTTCAAATTTTAGTTTTTTCAAATAATACTTTGGAACAATGTAGAACAAACATAGAACAACCCAGAACAACCTAGATAATAATAAAATTCAAAAAGTGGGGGGCTAACTTCACAGAGGTCTTTTGTTTGTGCAATAATATGTCGGTCGGGGAGCGGAGACCCGCTTAAGTGAGTGAAAGCTAGTAAAACTAAAATCAATAGAAAATATAAAAGCTGATATCAAGTGTCAGGTTACTCTAGAGAATGTAATCATCAAAAGTAGAGGAAAAATATGCCCATTTGTAATACTACCGTGTCTCAAGTTTAAGATTGCTCTCTCAGACGTCAATTAACCACAGAGAGTAACGGTAGTCGTACGTAACGTAGTAGTGACTCCGCAAGTTTGCGAAGTATAAAAGCATGCCCTTTGTGACAAAAAATGCCTGCATCATCCCCCTCTCAGGGGATGATCGCATCAGATGAAGCTTGTAAGGCCCTTCTGGCCATATGCATGAACTACAGGTGTTTTTCAGGTCAGTAAGAGTCTGACATAACCCTGCAGCCGGTTGTAGAGTATCCATGAGGATTTCTCACCCGTTCCCCCCACCTGGGAGGAAACAAAAAAAAAGACAAAAAATGTACAGGTGCTGTCACACGATCTGTGTCGCAGGCGAGGCCGCGCCGCGGAGGATTGCCATCGTATGAGAACTCTAACTTCGGGATTTAGCAGTCTATACATGATACGTGGTAAATAGAAATCTCGTACACTTTGGTAGGGGATTTTAACAGTGTTGACTGTTGTCACAACTTTTTTTTGTGTTTAACATAATTACATATTTTTTATGAGCCGACCGACCTGTATGTACTCGATATCATATTAATAAAAATAAACGAGTTTTAGCTACGCTTATAAAGAAAATGAAATGAACCTTGGCGCACAGCCAAGGTTTTTAAACGCCGATGGACTAAGGGCGACCAATTAACATTGAGCTGTGCATAAGGAATCCGTTAGATAAATACATTCTTTGTCTGTGCCATGGACCAATGCTGTGCTATGGTGCTACTGCTATGCATGCTTAAAGTAAAGTGCGGCCGCTAAATATTCTCAACAAATAAGTCTAAGCAACCTGTTGTATGTGGTTTTGAACTTTAGATTTTTTTTACTATTGCAATATTATATTTATTTATAAACGTATTGCTCTAAGGTATATAGATAATATACAATCAAAATGTATCCGTTTTTTAAATCTGTCAATTATATTTTCGAGAACATAAAATATTGTACACTTATCTACTTTGCTAAGAAAAACAATAACATCAATTAATAAAACATACAGTTGCTATAAATGTTGTGTAACTAAAGACTGTGTTTGTTACAGGTGGAATCCGTTCCTTATGTAACACAGATGTCATGTTAGAATACAGATCATTATCGTACACCTTTTTGTTAGGGCATTGATGTCCCTTCTTTTGTTAACAGAACTGTTTGGCTTTCATCCAATCTAAGCTAACCTAACGAAAACATTGCTTCAGCGGCCGCGCTGTAGAAACAAAATATAACTCAAAGAGCTCAGCGCTCCACGTATTGTATGTTTCCTCATTATAATCTGATTTAATCTTAGATTAAAACAAAATTGGAAGATCCGATATGCTCATACTAGCATCACACATTAAATATGCTCCGTCTCAAATACATAAGCAACTCGCACACACGCACACGTCTGTAAATAAACATCCAATCGAGCGAGCGAGACAGAATTTCAACACAGCGCGAGCGAAACGGCGAGTCCGCGTACAAGTCCGCACGGCTGAGCTGTATTGTCAGTGATGCCAACACGGAGTTTTTAGAGCTAGATTTAGCTCTACTTTTCTACAATTTCTAAATCTTTTTGTATTATTTTTTGCTCAAAATTCTTGTTTCCATAGTCAAAATATACCTACACTGTTTATGGTCGGTCTATAGTTATTTTATGATGGTACCCACTGCAAATGCGAGGTTAATTCTAAAAAAGGTGATTTATTTAAGCATATATTAAGAAAAAAACAACTTAGAGTAGCGCAACCATTTTCTGCGGAATAATCAAAATTAAGTTTTTCTCCAAAACCGAAAATTGATAACAAACAAATTCCGCTGAAGGATCATTGGCTCTTTTTGAAAGCGCTTATTTTATACAGATGCCGAAAACTTAAAATCACACAGAATAAAATGTAGTGCTACCATAAAGAATGTTCCAAGTCCGCATTTTATAACCGAATTAAAAAGAGATATATTCGATGGCCCATTCAGTTTGCTATTAGATGAGACTATTAACAGTATTAATAAACTGCTCGGTTAGAAGTGCAGTATTGCAGCAAGAAAAGATTTGAAATAGTTTCGACCTTAGCCAAAATAAATAAAAATGATCCCGAAGCCATTACAAACGTTGTTCATATTGATTTTTAATAAATAGCACATAAAAAAAATTTTGCTCTTTTTTATAAAAAAATCTAGCTCTTTTTTAGCCTTTTTTTAGATATGATCTAGCACCTTTTAAAAATCCGTGTTGGCAACACTGTGTATTGTTGTCCTTTGCTTGATAACAAAAGGCGATTACATAAATAACATTCACGAAAAACTGTGATTTTTGAGAAAAAATGTTTAAAAACATTTTCCGATCACAATTTTTCGTGTATTGTAATTTAAATAATGAAAAGTGTTGCCGAGACATTTGTTATTTGATTTTGAACTATATGTGTTCATTATAAAAGTATCGAATACATTGTTTTATCTTTATAACGCAAAATATACGCAATATTGTGTGCACATGCAGCGTGTTTGAATGTCCAATGGTAACTAAAGCGAATTATGGTCAAGTACCTCAATTTAATCGGATTACTTTTGAGCCGCGAGTGCCATATCTTCCCTTTTTGTTTTAATCTAATACCCCTTCCACACGACACAATTTGATTGCCAATCTGATTGCCGATTGAATTGGGTACAATCTGGTCGTCCGTCTACACATACACAACAAGATCGCCAATTTCAGTTTTATTTGTTGCCTCTGCTGAACGGACTTGTTTGTATCAGGATGCCTCTTACCAAGAAGCAAAAAATTAATCTTGGCTCTAACTACAAATGTAGATGAGAAAAAAAGAAAAAGAAGACTGTGGACAAAACAATGGTTATTAAAATGAAAGCAATTGAGGCACTTAATTGTAGTTATATATATTTAAGTGACTCAATTAATAAACTTAAATATAGTTATACTAAAAGAGTAATATTTTTAAAGAAAATATTACTAGAAAAAATTCCACGCTGACCAGGCAGCAGACGGGACTCGAACCCGCGCCCTTCGAAAAACCCTTAAAATGTAACTGAGTTATATTTTCTTTAGATTTAAACATCAAGCAGTAACATGCTTTAAAAATAATAAAAATTATAACTATAATTGCTATTTATTTTCTTCTTTCAAATGTTTAATACTTGTAAAAGTATTCATTTGACATTGTGGGTTACCTATAATGCGAAGAGATGGCGCTGCCTTGCAACTTAAGAATGGCTGGAAGAATTTCGACGCGGTCCGTGAGGGCCGCGGTAGCATAATTGGTCAGTGCATTCGCCCGGATTGCGAAGGGTGCGGGTTCGAGTCCCGTCTGCTGCCTGGTCCGCGTGGATTTTTTTCTAGTTATATTTTCATTAGATTTATACATCAAGCAGTTACATGCTTAAAAAATAAAAATTATAAAAAAATATATATAATATTATTTCTTTTTTACCCCAGCATACGCGCATATCATTGAGTAGAATATAAAATATAAATGATTTTTTATTTTCAATAACAAATGATTGCCTGGTCCGCGTGGAATTTTTTCTAGTTATATTTTCTTTAGATTTAAACATCAAGCGTTTACATGCTTTAAAAATAATAAAAATTAAAACAGTAATATTTTTATCAATATTTTTCCACTTATTCCGCAAAATCTCTAAGGAATTATGCCTTGCTTGTTTATTTTTATATAATGGGTTAGACACATCCCAAAGGCATGGCAAGTCTTTACATAAATCTAAAATCTCCTCCATTACTTCCCGTTCAGATTGAATAGACATAATATTGTCGTCATGTTGCTCCATCTTCTTCTCAAAAGACAAGTCAACGCACACACCCGCTCTGAACGCCACTTGCACAGTGATTACATTAAAAAATTGGCCAGTTAGCGTTCACACCACCCAATTTGATTGGGCAATCCCAAATCGGCGATACCGACCATCCAATGACCTTCAATTTCATATTTCCGTCCACACAACACAATTCGATTGTCAATCTAATCAAATTGGACGTAAAATTGTATCGTGTGGAAGCCATTTAAGGGCTGAATAAAGCATAGCACAGAATTGCGCAGCACAGCTTAATGTCGATTGGCCACGGATATTTATCATCTAATCCCACCATATCCTTACATGGTGGGATTAGATGATGGGTTTTGTATTATTGGTCCTACTTTAAAATAAACAAATGTTCAGTTACTCAACTTATTTATTGATGTCGGTTCGTAGGTCTGCTTATATCTGCATATTATTTAAACCATCTGAAAGATGCGTTAAAATTTTTAGAAAAACATAAAATTTGTGTAGTTAGTCTCAATACTAAGTTTAGTTACAACTATGGTTTAGGTACATAGTATAAAGGCCATACAATTTTGCGCCGCGGTTGCGGGCGAGGACGTTGTCATCACCTTACAAAGCCACCTTAGAATAATAATTTACATATCTGTGGTCAATATATAAAAATGTATACCTATTTCTCGTGGTAACGCCATAGCATGAGAATGACAGTCGACTTAGAAAGAAATTAAGAAAAGGCAATGCCAGTGAGTTAGTAACATTAGGAAATTTAGTTGGTAGTTAAAACCAATTTTAACTTATAACTCTATCCGCTGTTGAGTTTTAGGATTTCTTTAACTTATTTTCATCATGTAGAACAATGTATGTCGGGTCTGCTAGTTTTATATAAATTATTATTCTAAGCTTCACACATTCGGTGGGATAGCGTAGCCGGGCGAAGTAAGGCAAATTTTACTATGTTTAGGGAATATCCCGGTTTTCATATTTTAGCTCCGCACCGGGCGGCTAAACCTACTCTTATACGCCACTGCACATTTTGTCTTGAAAGGTACTTAGCGAGTTACAATGTTCTCTTCAATCTCACTTTTGAAAAATATTTATAAGCTTTTGCTATGTTCAATTTAGTTTAAGTATGTTTTTTAATTTCAATATTTAAGCAGTTCTGGATCGTCAAAGTAACTAAAATAGAGGCATAGCTTTTAAAAACATGTGTATACATACTTATTATTACTTGTCATATCCTTTAACATGGGTGATAAATAAACTAAAGAAATTACAACAGGATAATATGTTGAAAACATTCACAGTCACCCCTAAAAATCGCTTTGCTAATCGACATAAAGCTTAACAATAAATAACAGACAGCTTTTAGCAAAATCATTAATAACAAACATATTAAAAGTTTATAATTAAAAAAATATTCAGGTATGCTCTGCAGTTACGAGAATACTGATAACAAATGACTAATGACTTCAATTTCATATTAATGTACATATTACACAACACTCATATTTTTCAACAAGAACTTGTTAAATTTTGTTAAGATATATTTAATATATCAACACCCAATTCTGTGGATGATTGTAAGCCAAAAGTATAGGACAATGCAATAACAGTGAATAGCAATTTTTGTCTAAATTTTCTGAAATATACAACCATTTTTTCAACCATTCCCTCATGTTGTTGTTTGTAAGATGGCTACCATTCAACCCTCTCAAGAAACATGCATATCTCAACGTTTCAGTGTTTAAGTTATCAACACCACCTTCTCTAAGTATCGCCTTGTCCATTTCTAATAGCAGAAATGCTCTGTATTTTAATTTATTGACTCGAAATATTGTTTTCTTCAGACCATGCATTTTCAATAAATGACCCTGCAAAGTAAGAACATATTCGTATAAGTATATGTATCAGAAAATAAAGAAAAGCTATGTGATGCCACATATGATTGTTTATATCTGGTTGATTCTGCAACTTCACATAGCTGTACCAAAAATTATGTGAGGAGATTGAAGTGCAATACAGCACCATGCACTTCCAGAATGGATAATTTTTTTTGTTAATGTGCTCAGAAAGGACTGCAAGGCTAGTCTATAAGTAAAAACTCTCTTTTCACCGAATTCACCAGTGTCATTATAAATTTAAAATTTGTATTCTAATTGATATGAAATTAGAACACTGACAGATTCCAAGGTCAAAAGTCAGGATGTTCTTGCAGAATGGCACTGCTGGCTGCTATGATTATTGTTGCAATGCTTTGTAAAACTATCTCTCTTTATAGCTATTTACTGCACGTGAATTACTGCACTGCTGAGCTACAGGCCTCCTCATTGGACAGAAAAAGACAAAGGACCATAACTTCATACCGCATCATGGAACCCCAGCATGAATTAAAGGGTGCTAACAACGGCAGATGCAGTCAGGACCATTAGTTTATCGTGCCCTTAAAAATTCGGTAGGTAAAAGTCAACAATTATACAAATGATATGTGAAATAATATATAAATTACTATTACAATTGTAATAAATGTAATCTTACCAAATGGTTATAGGATAAACTGTTTAAATGGTATGTTCCATTTATAAAAAGTTCTTTACACATTAATATATCTTCTGGAGTTGGATGGACACCTGAGCCTAGTAATGCTAACACTCTCCTCCATTTGTTTTTCAGTGTACTGTCAGGTATCAGATCTAATTTTGCTTGTAACGCCCGAAATACTGGTTTATTATGCCTCAATTTCTCTGTTAAATCTTGAAGGGAGAACTCTATTCTTTGTTGAATAGACCAGAAGTGAGAACACAAAAGAGATTTTGGCTTCAAAAACCTGAAAAATAGTTACACAAAATAAATGAAAGTGTGTATAATATTAATAATTTTTGCTATGATTGTTTGATACATCAATAAATACTTATGACAAGTCAAGCATAGCAATAACCACAGCCTAGTAGCAATAACTTTTTTTTTATAATGGTTTCTATATTGGTTATTTAAAGAAGTATAAGGCACAGGACAGTTTTGATGACATTTACATTTTTATCATATCTAGTACATTTTTATTACCAAAGAAACTTTAAAAAAATCTTACGCTAAAGGAAATATAACATAATTGCCAAAGGGAATAGCAGAAAGTATTAATACAGGAGCTATCCTCCACATATCTGCAGGCATTTTTTGGTACAGTTCTATTTCTTGGCGGCTCATCTTTTTGAAACCTTCGTCTCTAGTTACCCTTATCCTTAATGATATGTAAGTCTTCAAGTCTCTAAGGAAATCTTTAATTCCAACACTGAATACTCGATACATTTTCATTGCTGTAGGAAATCTGACTTCTAAGAATTTTGTATAATTTTTTACATAATCTATGTATCTTTGAACAACAAACATTCTTAATTTTTCTTTTTCGGTCTTGAGGGCCTTGTTGTGTTTTGGGTGATCTGTTGTAAGGAATCTGAAATCAGCATCATATTTAATTTTTTATTACTTCAGTTTTTGATCAAGGTAAGAATTCAATGATTCAAAAATTTTGCGCAGCGCCGAAGTTGGCGCCAAGACATGTTTACAATCCTGTAACTACGTAAGAGTTTTTATATAGGTTTCCATGTACCAACCTGCACTTGTTTACATGTAAAATGTTAAATTTATTAACTATCATTGGGTTTGTACGCGTGCATTGGAACATCAGGTTAGAATACGCTATTATCCTGTTAATGGTCATTTTAGTAATTTATTTTACTATTAATTATAAACTCTCACTTCTGCTTCACGTCCCGTAATAATTACTAAAACTAAATAAAAACTATGAGACAGTTCTTCATAGTGAATGTTTCTCTTTGGTTGGTTGTTGGGTATATTTTTGTTTTTTTTTTGTTGAAGTTCTCCCGTTTTAGGGAAGGCAAAGGGAACAATGCCCATACAGCCTAGTCTTTAATTAAATTAATCTTCTTTTTGTTTTTACATTAGAATGTCGGTGTGACGCATTCTAATGTTTCTTGGAGTGTTTGGCACGAAATGTATCGAGTTGGCTTTTTCGATAAGCTTCTGTGAGTTCTTCTGTTGTAGTGTCAACACTACAATAAAATGCTCACGTCCACTTGACCGGAATAGCGTATATTTTAACGATTCCACTAATTCTTCAGTTACGCAGACGGTTGTTACACAAAACCACACCAATTTTCTTTCACAATATCCACTATGAACGAATTTAAGAATAATTATAATAAGACGCCAACCGCACTCGATGAAATCCCGCCAAAAAACCTTTTTGTTTTTTTTCCGTTTGTCCTTTCGGACAGGCTAAGGTCTGGGACCATACTGCCTCGTCATTAGTTATTTTTCTTCTTTTTATTATTAAAATTCAATATAACTTCTTCAGTTTGATAATTTACGGTATATATTCTAGTTTTATGTTCTACTCTATTATTATGTGCTTTTTTCCGAGCACATTGAACATCTTAAACACCAAACAATTAATTTTTTCTCACAGTACATAGTCCAATCATGAATTAATTTCATCCTATATTAATTTCATATTTATTGAATATGTTTTTTATAGTACACTAGGGATGTCGAAAGTTGAAAAAATATCGATATATCGATACATCGATATTTTTAAAAAGATCAATATCGGCTTCGATATATCGCGAAAAAAACATCGATATTTCGATATATCGGACCAATTTTCCCAAAAATATCGTACAGTAGCTCACGAAATATGACACGCGGAATAATAATAGAACGAAAATTATCTCCCTAAAAATAGACCCTATTTTCGAATGATGACATAGACAATACTAAATACAGCACAGATCATAGATATGTTGAAGATCCAGTTACGATTTTTCCAGATACGAATTTAGTTAGATCGTGATATGCCGCTAATAATTAAAAAAATATCGTTTTTGATACGTATTTCGATATTGGTTATTTTGTATCAATGTATCGATGTATCGAATCAAAATATATCGGCAAAAAATATCGATATATCGAACAAAAAATATCGATATATTTTCAACAAGCCTATAGTACACATTTACACAAAAAAAAATCATAGACCAATTAGGGATGAAACGATACCATCTAAGTATCGATACTTTTACTCGATACTGTATCGTTCATAAAGTATCGATGCCTTCTCGGAATAGAATGAAAAGTATCGATACTTACTTGTATCGATATTTTTTTACGAATGCTATTACAAGTACAAATTCAGTCACAGTTTTAATTTAACGAAAACAAAATAACAGCTCACGCCACGCGATGCACGAATGACTGACTGAATAAATTGGAAAAAACATAAATCATACGCAAGGCTGCCAACTGAGCAGTACAAAAGATGCGTTCGCGAAACAAAAATTCCAACTAGACACCTTAAGTTTTTTTGATACTTCTCAGTGAGTGACCAACCGAGTACCGATACAATTCCTTACTTTACGATACTACTTGTTACTCAGTTCTAAAGTATCGATGCCAAATGTACTTGGTATCGAAAGAAAAGTATCGAAGTAGTTACTTGTATTTACTCGTATCGTTTCATCCCTAAGACCAATACCATGCAATACCCTAATCCTAATACAAAACATATGAAAAGAAAAAACAAATCTAAAAAAACAACATTTGATACGTTTCAAACTTGTTTCAAACCAACGACCTAAACGAAAAACAATACCTACAAGAAAAATTACGAAAATAAACTTTTTTTCCAACAAATAAAAGAAAGAGAACATGCGGTAGGTACCTATTAAACTTCGTTTTGTGTATGCTGAACATTTAACCTTAAAATCTAATACATAACAATATTACAGAATATTTACATTTCTTCAACAGTGTTTTCAATGAAATTATACAGACGTATGTACAATTATTTACAAGAAGATCGGTCAAGGAACGCGGGACCAAATCATGTTTGCCATAAATTTCGATTAGCTCTTCCAACAACACAAGGCGCTGAATGCCGAAGGATGGGCAGTCAAAGAAAATGTGAGCTAAGGTTTGTTCTTGGGAATTGCAATGAGTACTTTGAGCATTAATCACCATTTGCAACCGAAAGAGATGGAAATTAAGCCGACAATGACCAAACCTTGAGCGAAAGCGAAGCGTATAGAATTTTCTATTCAAAAAGCTATTTGATTTGCAGAACCATGGAAATTTGTTTACATCAACATAGAGGTGTGTACCATAGACCTTTACCTTTAACCTGCATTATATAATTCCAATGGGCTCGCCACTCTTGGTGCATTCTTTCCTTTAGCAGAACAATCAAATCTGTATAAGGTGTGGCGAGGATAATCTACTTGACTTATTTAATTTAATACGAAAATCGCAAACTATAGTTTACAAGACTTTATTTATTTCGACATATAAAAATAGACAACAATAAATTCGAAAACAAACTAATCTCTTTATAGAAATGTAATCGTCCAGTGCTGCGATCATAGACATAGTATTTGTACCTATGGCTGCACTCGACATCCTGCCACTCGAAGAGCAAAACAGGTTCATTGCCACAGTATCTTGGGTGGCCTAACCTGACGTCCACTGCGGGTAGTACAATGCGCAGGATTCTTCTGTTGCACTACGTCTTTCTCTGGATCCACTTCGTCCACGACTTCTCCCTCCTGATCAGGCTTTTCTGTCATATCACTAACATGTATCTCGTCATGCGTTATTTCTAGTGGATATAATCTGCGCACCGCTCTGACGAAGTCTCCATTCTCCGTTTTCACCTTGACTACCCGCACCTTCCCATCTGGACCAGGAAAAGTTTCTGTTATGATAGCTGCAACGTCAATGAAAGGCGGCAGTTTGCTGTGGACTGATTTCTTTATTCATATAATAGCTACCTACTACAATAATTATTAATCCTTAACTACCCAACACCTTCCCCTCGTAACATGACGTAAAAACTAGGTTTATTTGTATTTCATTTACTTTTTACACAAAGCTCGATTAAAGGCACGAACCGCTCGTGCGGATGCATCCGGCGGAAGTGGCGAGGGCGACCACGGTTCAGGGACTTCAGTTTCATATTCTTCTCTCTGCCCTTCTCCCCCCCGCCCGTCTTCCACTCCTTCCATTCCACCGGAAGCATCCTCAAATTGTTCCTCGTCATTTGGAGTATTTTCTGCTGATGCAGATTTTTCTTGAGAAGATACAATATTCGCTCTTGTTAATGATAATCTAGATTTGTGACTAATTGGGATAATTTGATCGTGGTGTCTACGCCACATCAGCCCATTACCCATATTAACTTTATACGACACAGGTCCTGTTTTTTTTATTATTGTACCCTCCGTCCACTTATGCCCTCTGGCCGAATAGTCACGCGCGAGTACTGTATCTCCAATATCAAACTCCTTAGTTTTACCTCCCGTATTAACCATCTGACTGTTTTGAGCTGAACGAACCACCTCAGCTAAATTTGGACGAAGAGCATCGAGACGATTGCGCAAGCGTCTACCTAATAGCAATTCGGCCGGCGACAATTTAGTAGTTGCATGGTTACAATTTCTATAACAGAATAAAAATTCCTGTAACGCTTGTGTGATATTGTCACCCGACTGGATCGCTCTTTTTATTGCCTTTTTTACAATTTTCACTGCGTTCTCAGCCGCACCATTTCCCTGTGGTCTATATGGAGCACTTGTAGTGTGCCGAATACAATTATTTTTACAATAGTTATTAAATTGAAAAGAGGAGAATGGTGGGCCATTGTCTGTTACAAGCTGTGCAGGTAAGCCGAACCTACCAAAAACTGTCATGAAAGCCGAAATAGTCGTTTCCGCATCTGTACGAGACATCGGGAGAACCTCAATCCACTTCGAGTGAGCGTCAACAATGATAAGGTAACGTTTACCAGCACAATCTGCGAAATCAGCGTGGATGCGCTCCCACGGCCTTGAAGGGAACTCCCATGGATGCAGCTCGGCGCGCGGTGGACTGTCACGGACTGAGCGACACGGTTCACAGTTGCGGCACACCTGTTCGATATCACGGTCTATGTTTGGCCAGTACACATAGTTGCGGGCTATATTTTTCATTTTGTTAACACCCAGGTGACCCATGTGAATTTCCTCCAATATACATTTACGCAAAATACTAGGTATAACAATTCTATATTTGTAAATTAAACAACCGAGATCTACAATTAAATCGTTTTTACGCATAAAATAAGAATTCTCGTCCCCATTTAGTCCCGATAGTGAAGACGGCCAACCAAACTTTACAAAACCTATAATCTTACTTATAATTTTATCTTTCTTAGTATGATTGCAAACATCGTTAAAATCAATCGGTAGAGTATCTTTGACAAAATTAACATAGTTACAAGGGTTAGAGGGTCGGCGCTCGAGCGACAGCGGTAACCGTGACAAGGCGTCAGCCGGACCGTTTTGTTCCGACTTAACAAACTTTACTGAGAATTCATAGGCAGATAGTCTCGTCGCCCAGCGCTGTAATCTACTAGCCGCGGTCTGGGGGAGTCCTGCTTTATCGCCAAAAATGTGACTCAACGGTTGGTGATCCGTACGCAATTCAAATCGTCTACCAAACAAATACTGATGGTGTCTTGTTACCCCATAAAATATAGCGAGTGCCTCTTTGTCGAACTGACTGTAATTTTTTTCCGCGTCGTTTAAAGTGCGCGACACGCAGCTGACGGGCCGCTCGGAGCCGTCCGGGTACCTGTGCGCGAGCACCGCCCCTATGCCATACGCGCTGCTGTCCACCGACAGCACGAGGGGGCGCCCCTCTTCGTAATGGGCTAGTACGTGCTCACTTAATAAAGCTCGTTTAGCGTCCTGAAAAGCGTTTTCACAGCTACTACTCCAATTAAAACTCTTTCCCTTTTTTAGAAGCTCGTGTAGAGGATGTACTAAAATACTTAAATTAGGTATAAATTTACTGTAATAATTTAACAAACCTAAAAAACTCTTTAATTGAGTTATATCCGTGGGTCTAGGGGCGTTCGAAATGGCATCGACTTTCCCTTTATCTGGGTGGAGACCGTCCTTATTAATAACAAAACCCAAATATTTCACACTTTTCTGTAGAAAGCTACATTTGTTTAATTTTATCGTAAGTCCCATATTGCGTAGTCTTTCTAAAACTAATCGTAAATTATTCATATGAATTTTTCTATTAGCCCCTGTTACACAGATATCGTCTAAAAAGACAACGGTGTTCGGCACGCCCCGTAAGGTTTCCTCCATTAATTTTTGAAATTTCTCTGGAATACACGATAAACCGAACGGTGTGCGACGATATACAAAAGTACCAACGTGTGTGGTGATCGCTGTGAAGGGCTGGGATTCCTCAGTTAATTTAGTTTGTAAATATGCGTTAGTCAAATCAATTTTTGAAAATTCCTGCCCCCCACTCAGGGTCGCAAAGAGTTCTTCTATACGAGGTAAAGGGTAAAAATCCCTTTTCAATTTTTTGTTAATCGTGACTTTGTAGTCTCCACATATACGTATATCGCCATTGGCCTTGATTACGGGCACTATCGGAGTGCCATAGTCTGAACAATCAACTCGAAATATCGTCCCCTCTTTTTCTAATCGCTCGAGTTCTCGCTCGACCCTAGAACGCAAAGCGAGCGGCACGGGCCGCGCGCGCACGTAAACAGGTTCGTTATCACTGAGTTGTAATTGGAGCAGTTTCTTACACTCGCCCAATCGATCTGTGAAAACTTCCGGGAACTCTTTCGTTAATCGGCTCACGGAGGGATCTTCAGTCAGTTGATTAATATTTATTTGTTTTATTTTTAAGGCTCGCATCCATTCTCTTCCCAACAAAGGGCAGCTACCGTTTTTTATTACATATAATTTTAAATTATTTGCCACTATATTTCCTAAGCGAACATCGACTATAATAAATCCTAAAGATTCGATCCGAGAGCCAGAGTAACAGCGTAACAATAAGTCATCACGTTTAACAGACATGTGAGAAAAAGTTTTATTATAAAAATCTTCGCTAATTGCGGAAATGCGACTGCCCGTGTCGACTTCACAGTCAACCTGTTTATCACCAATAACTACTCGTAAAAAGAATGGTTTGTTACCTTTCGAAGCTAACTCGATATTAAAGATATCCTCGTCACTGAAATCCGATTCATACACATAATTTTGCCTACCTCGATCACTTCCGCGAACCTCACTGCACATCACTTTCAAATGGCCCCTACGGCCACACTCATCGCAATTGTAGTTTGAAAAACGACACTTATCCGATCGGTGTGGCTTGCCACATCGCCAACATCGCGGGCCAGCGCTCATGCCTGCCCCGGCTAGCCCAGACCCGCCGCTCCCTACGGCGGGCCCACGCCTCTGTTGCCTGCTGCCGCCGCTGCCGCCCGGCCTGTTGCCGCCGCTTCCGGTGCCGCGCGAGCGCCAACCGCTCGCCTGATGCAGCTTCTCAGCACAGCCCGCGACCGTCCCTGTAGTCGCCACCGCCGTCGCACCGCTCACCTCCGCGTGCTTTTCCGCGGCCTCGAGAGCCAGAGCTAAATCCACCGCCTCTTTATACTTAATATTTTTTTCTGCAAAAATCCTTGACCGCATAGCTTCACTCGCGAGTCCCGATACAAATTGATCACGCAGATTCACTTCAAGCGTAGTTCCAAAATTGCAGGTAGTCGCCAAATGTTTTAATTGTTGCAAATATTCCATCAGGGATTCGCCGGGCTTTTGTCGATGTAAGCGAAATATATGTCTTTCGGCGATCTCTGATCGCTGCGGTTCCAGATGGTCAGAAACTAAAGACACTAATTCGTCGAATTGCTTACTTTCCGGAAGTTCCGGCGAACATAAATCACACATTAACGCGTACGTAGGTTCACCCACTACTGTAATAAGTAACGGAACGTGTAGTTCCACTTTAATTTCATTTAATATAATGTACTGTTGTACGCGTCGCACGTATGCCGGCCATTGTTTAGAATTTAAGTCGTATGGTTCCAATTTTCCAATAGGCATGGTGGTAGCACCTATAAGTAAGACTAACGTAATAAAAATTCAGAAAAAAAGTAATGTTCGCGAACACCCGCTCGTCGCCAGTGCAACGTCAATGAAAGGCGGCAGTTTGCTGTGGACTGATTTCTTTATTCATATAATAGCTACCTACTACAATAATTATTAACCCTTCAATTGCGGGAAAGCCTCCGCCTAAAACACCCCCCGCTTGCGGAACGATTGCGCGGCCGCAGCGCGCGCTCGACGCGGTTTGAAATTTATTCAATAACTTTAATAAATCGTTCTGTCGACATGCAGCAAAATATTTTATTTCAATTATAGATAGTCAATGTACTTTCTTTTTTAGTAATTTCCTATATAAATTGTTTCAACCTTTTTATTTTTAACAGGAAACGTAGACAAAATCAATTTCGCACCTTAGGTGGCATAAACGCGATTTGAATAAATTATACGAATACTTGTGCTTTTCATTGATAACCTTTTCAAAGTTAAATAACTAAACAATAGATTTTTGCAAAAAAATAATATACTGTTGTAATATAATGTTGTTAATAAACTGTTTTAAAAATTACTTTTTAGTTGCGAGCTCCCCGATACTCGATTTTAAAATCGTCGTACTAACGGTTGTTTGGTCATAAGAACGACTTCACCACAATGAGTGAATGGTGTATTTATCTGGGTATAAAATTCAAAAGACTTTGAACTGTATTGCATTGTATTTATTCCCAAAATTTCAAAAAATTGAATGCGGGTGACGAGCGAGCAGATCTACACTTCCCCAAACGGACTTTACTCACGAAGGCGTGCAGCGCTGCACTTAATCCTTAACTACCCAACAATAGCCAAAGGCCAGTTCATGCATTTCGACTCATTCTCCACCAATACTACATCTCCCACTCTCAAACTGTGTCTCTTACTTTCTTGCGCTTCTTTCTGACGGTGGACGAGCAACGCTAGATAATCTGAGCGAAATCTTTGCCTCAGATCCAGCCGCAGTTTTTGAACGTACTTCAAACGTCTATTCAGGCTTTTACCGTCAACGATATCTAAACCCAGAACATCATTACTTGGCAGCGGATGAATGAAATGATTTGGCGTCAATGGCACTAAATCTACAGATTCGGACACGTATGTTAGTGGCCTCGCATTTATGGCAGCCTCGATGTCACATAGCACAGTTAGTAACTCCACGTAATTTAGTTTTGCATTACCAAGTACCCTACGTAACAATGCCTTTACCATCTGCACCATCCTCTCCCAAAATCCACCCCACCAAGGTGCTGCTGGTGGGCTAAAGTGCCATTTTATCTGATTACAATGTGGATTCAGTACTATATCATTCCAGTCGATATTTTCGAGCAAATTGTGAGCTCCAGTAAAGTTGCTACCATTATCCGAATAAATTATTTTCACTCTTCCTCTTCTCGCGATAAAACGTCTTAACGCACTTATAAAGGCTTCGGTCGACAATGACTCTACTAATTCCAAATGTAAAGCTCGATATACAGCACATGTGAAAAGGACAATATAACATTTTTCTCCATTTGCTAGAAACAATGGGCCTGCCAAATCAATTCCCGTTATTTCAAATGCTACTGCCAAACCTACTCTATCATAAGGCAGTGATGCTAGAGGCGTCTCGTAAGCTTTTGCACTATATCGCTTGCATCTTATACAGTTTCCTACTACTTGCCTTATTAGCTTTTTTGCTCGTGTTACCCAAAAGAAATTTCGTAGTTCGGCTAGCAATATGTGAAGACCCGCATGCTGCATTACTAAATGCTTTTCACGAACTAATCTCTCGATAACAACACTATTCCCGGGCAGTAAAATTGGTTGCTTAAAGTGGTCATTTTCATCTTCGCTCAATAACAATTTTGTTACAACTCTTATCAATCCCTTTTTATCTGTCACCATTTTCAGTTTCGGTAACGTTCTATTTACATTTCGGAAATGTTCTGTCTGTATCAAATAAAATAGTTTGTCCTGAGCTTCCAAAAATTCTTCAGACTTGATTTTACCCAGATTTTTATTGCCTTTGCGACAGTTATTACAAAATCTTTGTATCCAAGCTATTATCCTGACCATTTTGCTTTAAGAAGAGAATTTCAATAACTTGGAAATTATATCTCCCTCTACTTGATCGACTACACATATAACAGTTTGCCTCCGTTCTGCCTCGACAGCGTTATGATCTAGAATAATCTCTGATTTAGGCCAATCTTTTATACTGAATTTTAACCAATTGGGTCCTTCCCACCAACGGCTCTCCACTAGCTTCTCAATATAGCATCCCCTAGAAAGCAAATCAGCTGGATTGTTAACACCAGGTAGGTGACACCAGTCATCTCTGTTAGTGTTTCGTCGAATTTCATTGACTCTGTTTTGCACAAACGGTTTCCAAATAGTGTAGTAATCCACGCTAACACAACACTAGAGTCTGTCCAAAAATAGCTTTTGAATTTTATATCTAAACCATCTGTTGCTTGCCTATAGAGTCTAGTACTGATCGTTGCTGCTATCAGTTCCAACCTAGGTATACATATATCTTTGTTACTAGGCGCTACTCTTGACTTCCCAGCTAACAATTGAACGGAAACATCTTCACCACATTCTACTCTTATGAATACACAGGCCCCGTAGGATTTCTTTGACGCATCACAGAATGTATGAATCTGTACACATGAGTCGTTGCTGAAAGGTATTGACGACATTCTTCTAGGTACTTTACAGGTTCTCAGTAAATTCATGTTCTTGCGCCAGGTTGTGAAGTCTTTTTCGATGTCTTCTGGTATTCGCTCGTCCCAACCAATATTTGCGCTCCACACTCCCTGCATCAATAACTTCGGTATTAGTGTAACTGGGCTTGTGAAGCCGATGAGATCAAATGTCTTTTGTGCATATGAAAGTAAAACTCTTTTTGTGATTATCTCATTTTCCTTAACATCATATCCAACATTACACGCTAACGTATCATCATCTATATCCCACATTAATCCTAATATGGAAATCATCTTCGCGTGTTCTTTCATATAATTTCCAGTCCAACCTCGTAGATCCATTTTCGCTGCATCCATTAATTGCTTCGACTCTTTCATGAATTTTGATACTTCCTTCTTCGATTCGAAACTAAGAACGCAGTTGTCTACGTAATAGCTGTTTTTTAATTTTCGTGCCGTCTCTTGTAGTTCTTTTGGTTGTCTTTCAAGGTGATAAGCGATAGTTGCGTTAAGCAAGAAAGGACTACACGCAATGCCAAATACAACTCTACAATGGCGATAAGTACTCAAGGTTACTTGCTTTTTTATATCTTCCCACCATAAAAATTTCAGGTACTGCCTATCTTCTGGTGTAACGGATATTTGTAAAAAGGCCTTACTAATGTCAGCAGTAACACCATAGGCGTGCATCCGAAATACTGTTAATTTCTTCAGTATTATTTCCAACATATTAACTCCCGCATACAAGCATCTATTTAATGAATTACCTCTACCATCCTCTGCTGATGCGTTAAATACTGGCCTTACTCTAGTTGTTGCACTTGCTTCTTTGATAACTGCATGGTGTGATAGATAGTGTCCATTGTTAGGATCATCATCTTGAACTCGTTCAATAATTCCCGATTGTAACCAATTTTGAAAAGCATCATGGTAGTCGTCCAGATTTTTCGTTTTAATTAATCTTCTAGTTGTTGATTTCAACCTTTTTTCTGCCAAAGTTTTATTAGTGAAAAGTCCGTCATATCCCTCCTTCCAAAGTAATCGTACTTCGTATCTTCCTTCATTATTAATAGTAATAGAATCATTGAAATATTTCATTATTTTATCTTCTTGTTCTTTTTCCTTAATCATCTCGGCAGGATCTCTTATCCCTAAAGTTTCTAAGCTCCATAAGTCTGTTACATTTAAATTACATGTCAAAGAGTTATAAACCGAAAATCTCGTACTTACTGGACCTTGAATGTACCAACCAAATTTGCTTCTGATAGCTGTTACATTATCATCTAATTGAATTATCTCCCCTCCTATTAATATTCCAGAATTATCAGCTCCTATCAATATTTGTATCTCCTTTTCCTCATCGATTACATCTGATAACTGAATATTATGATGAGACATTTTTTGTAATAGCTTTCGGTTCGAAACAAGCGGTATGGGACCACAAATTTCTCTGGTTCCCAAAACTTCCATTTGCAAACATAGGCTTCCTTCGATGTCCTTTACATTTATGCTGTATACATTATGTGTCTTCTGTTTTGTCTCTGCTCCTTCAAATACATAATGCCCTAACGTCTCTGTTTCTTCTGAACTCAAGCCTAATTTTCTCGCCAACCCCTCTTTAATGTATGATCTCTGGGCTCCTGAGTCGATCAAAGCTCTCACACGAAGCATCGTGCTACCATTTTGTACCAATACCTTAACAGTTGGTAATAAAGTAACGAAGTCTTTGTGACATAGCAGTATATTAGATGCTGCGTCATTTTCTTTAGACACTTTTCCGTTACCTGTCTTCTTATTTTCTGTGCCTTCTTTGATGTCTCTACACATTATTGTCATATGTCTCTTAGCGCATATCAGACACCTTACAAAAACTCTACATTTCTTTGCACTATGACCCTTGCGTAAACAGTAGAAACATAAACCTTTCTTCTTTATCAGCTCAATCTTTTCTTCGACTTTCATTCTACATTCTACATTTTGTTTGCTATTGTGACACACGATTTCCGTTCTATAGTCCTATATATTTATCCTCACACTATTTAAATTCACGGTCGCCACTTGTGGCGAGGATAATCTACTTGACTTATTTAATTTAATACGAAAATCGCAAATTATATTTTACAAGACTTTATTTATTTCGACATATAAAAATAGACAACAATAAATTCGAAAACAAACTAATCTCTTTATAGAAATGTAATCGTCCAGTGCTGTGATCATAGACATAGTATTTGTACCTATGGCTGCACTCGACATAAGGTATAGACATCTTCTGAGTATTGGTTTCAGTAGCTAGAGTATTGATAGATTTTGCTAGATAATCTGCATTTTCATTACCTGTTACACCAATGTGAGACGGAACCCACATGAAACTTACAATTATATTATCAACATTGTATAGATCATACCAGACTTCTTTAATAGAATGAATAATGTAATTGGTGATTGCACTTAATTTATTGTTTTCTAAGTTTTTGAGCACACTCATGCTATCACCAAGTATTAGCCATTTTTTATGTCCTTGATTTTGGTGTTTTATGTGTTTCAGAGCAGCCAAAATTGCTAGAGCTTCTGCAGTGAATACTGAGGAATTTTTTTCTATCTTGTAACCTAAACCAGATTTTATAGAGTGATGATCATTAAAATCACCTGCAAAAATCATTGGACCAGGGATAGATTTTATAAGAGAATCTAATTTGCTTTTACTAAAGGCAGGATTAGTATTTGGAGAACTGTAAAAGCTAACAATTGATAAATCTTTATTTCTTATTGTAATACGAATACAAATATTTTGCAAAGTATTATCAAAATTTGTATTGATTTTAGTATATACAATGTTATTGCAAATTAATATTGCAACTCCATTATGTATATTATCAGAATCATTTCTTTCTATGTCGAAACCTTTTATTTTGAATTGTTGATTCGGTCTTAGCCAAGTTTCTGATATTAATGCTATATGAATATTGTGTTCATAAAGAAAATTTGTAAATATGTGCCTACTGCTTACAAAACTCTGCGCATTCCATTGTACAATGTTTAACTTAGCCATTTTTATTATTAGAAGGTATTTTTCTCAATGTATTATGTAAATTTTCTTTTATAGTATTACTATTTATAGATACATTCTTATTAGATACTATATTCATTATTGTTTCCACTAATAAATTTATAAATAAGTCTGATTTTGATAATTATTTAAATGTGTTTTTATTGATTTTTCGGCAAGTTTGGGAAATGATTTTTCATTAAACAGTTCTGAATATTGCACTGCTCTACTTTTAATTTTGTTGTCTTCGATTTGTTGCTTTTTAATTGGACAAGAGGATGAGATGGCTACGTGATTACCTCCACAGTTAGTGCACTTTGCATTTTCTAATCAACAGTACAAGATTTATAATTATGATTTGACGAACAAATTGAACAGACTTCATTATTGCGACAAAACTTCGCAATGTGACCGAAACGCATGCAACGTAGGCACTGCTTAACAGGTGGAACGTAAGGACTGACCTCGTGTCTCCAATGGTCTAGATATACGTATTCTGGCAACTGAGTAGATGCAAACGTTACTGCGACTGTTTGCGTGGGCTGGTACGAGACTGCACCAGCATCCCCCTGCACACGCCGCATGAACCGCCGGACTTGTATTATGTTTTTCGAGCTACCTATCAAGAGAAAATGTTTTTATTTGACAATTCAGTAGGGACAGATTTTAGCACACCGGTTACTTCAGTGTCCTTTGCTGGAATGGTGGCCACTACGTCCAACTCTTCTAAAAGGTTGGCATTTTGTAAAAACACCTTGGTATTGTTCGAAAGATCGAACGTTATGCCGACTTTATACCGGTTAACCAGCCTTAAATGTAAAACACCGGACACGCAATGTGTTCGGATAGCTTTTGAAATTTTAATTCTGTCTTTATCCGTAAATGGCGTATCGTATGTTTTGTGAGACAGAAACACAACAAACTCTGTTTTATCTGCATTTTCAGGATATTTCCTTTGATACCCAGTTACTTTAAAGATCTTGAATTTCTGAGAGGTCTCAGACTCATCGTCCGAAGAACGACGACTATCATCACCACCCCCATAGTCTTTTTTGCGCTTTTTCGTAGTAGCCATTTAACTTCTATATACCTATAATTGAATTTAAACACTATTTACATAAAACTATACAAGAATACACAAACACACAAACAAAAGAGAAAATTAAAATTAATGCAAAAAAAGTCCTTCAAAGCGCGCCTTTCCTCTTCGAATGTTCCCGCCAAAAAAAGGTATATTTTTGACTTTGACATTTTTTTAATTACAAAATTACTATATATATATATATATATATATATATATATATATATATATATATATATAAATACTAGAACCATAAAACTAATACTAAAAACCTTAAAAATAAAATTAATAACTAAAATATATTAAAAAAAGTCCCTTTAGGCAAGGATCCGAAGATACTGGATACTATTATTTTTTTGTAATTATTCATGTCCATGGATACAATTCCTTCAGTCGTATACATAAATACAAATCCTTATATTTGTTTCTTAGGTTTTCACGCATATCACTCATTAAATAAAACTAGTTTTAAAGGGGTTATTGCACGAAACTTTATTTATTTATTGACGTTTCGCAGCCTTTTCAGGTCAGCATCGTCAGAATAATGATTTATAATATCTAGTGTTTGTGTCCAAAATTTCTTGTCTAGGTTTGTTCTGTATAGCGTATATTTTAAAGATTCCACTAATTCTTCCGTTGCGCAGACGGTTGTAACACAAAATCACACCAATTTTATTTCACAATAATTTGAACTTTGAACCACTATAAACAAATTTAAGAATAATTAAAATAAGACGCCGCGGTTGGCGGTGACTTGATGAAATCCCGCCAAAAACTCCTTTGACTTTGACATTGACATCAGGGCTGCCAGTATATTAATCTCTTTTATAGTCATCAGTGTCTGCAAATATACGAAATTCGATTGCATTATACAAATCGCAGAGCATTTTATTTGATCTTGTCAGCGTGATTTTTTACTCTTTGATTTATATGTCCATCCCAAGTCCATCCATACCATCTAATAGTCTGTGATCCATACCCATACCTGCGTAATGGTAGCCATACACACTACGAGAAATCGTTACGATCAGACTGTACAGTTCGAACGGAACAGTTTATCGTACGTGGCGTACGTATAGGAAACTGTGCAGTTTTATAACATCCACGCTACGATTTATCGGTACCGTTCGAACTGTACAGTCTGATCGTAACGATTTCTCGTAGTGTGTATGGCTACCATAAGAACGGCCGAACGGACAGAGCGAAATATATTCCTTGTCGCCCCTTATACAAGGTAATATCCCTGTATTTATAAATCAACATCATTTTTAGTTTTTCTTTTATTCAATTATTTATCAATCAACTATACACTGTGAATTTTGAGTGACCTGAGAAATTACTAGCTACTTCAGACAACGATTTACATTATATCTTCGCTTTTGTTTTCAAAAAATGTTCCATACTAACTGTACTCTCTAAATATGCAATTAAGAAACTTTAAAAATTTTAATTGTCATAAATTGATTTAAATAAATCTTCTTAACCTCCTGAGAACCACCACTTTTATTTCCGGGAATCAATTTAAAACTTGCAGGCTTTATTTTATAGGTCACTAGATGTTCTCAAAATATAGAAAAAAACATGTCTGTTGGAAAATCTAGATTTTCTCAATGTATTTATATACATGCTGCATTTTACACATTAGGTGTACAGAACTGATGTTTCAGTTCTGTACACCTAATGTTTCTCTGAGTATCTAATACTCAAAGGCCTATAACTGCACTGGTGGCAATGAGGAATATTTTTCCTGCTTTTCGGAAATAATATAAATTATACCTAGACTGTTGACAAGCACACGTAGAAGTCGGAAAAACTACGCCGGCCGTCGCGATGCATCAGTTCGCAAAACTACGGCAGGAGACCTTTTACTAAGAAGACCGGCAAGAAAAGAGACAAAGGCTGTTTTAATGACATACTCATACTCAGAGAATTATACTTAAATTATACTTAATTAGAGGTGGCACCTAAAGGGTTAAAATTATTTGGTTTCTTACAGAGACAAAACATAGAGAAAACGAAGAACGCAAAAAGAGCAATGTCATCAGACACAGACAGACGTCAAGTTATTTGGTGACATCGAGAAAATCAATATGATAAAAATGTATATAACGACTGCCTTAATTATTATGTAGATCACAGTGTTTATTCTGTGATCTACATTTTACCAAAAGATGGACGTTGACGCTTCAGGGTAATATTTTTTAATAAGGTTATCGTCTGCAGTTCTTTAGTTTAACCACCAGTCTGCGAGCGAAGAACCTGTCATCTTGTTACTAGCTTTTTTAACTTAAATATATTATCTCCTATTTCACCCTCGCAATTTTCTATTTTGTGAAGAAATTATACATATTGCCGCTCCTCGCAGCTCTTGCAGCCGCCCCTCGCTGCCGCCTGGCCATAGCTCTCTTTGCCCTAGGCTAAATTCACCCTTGCTCTTAGATACATAATTTCTGGTACTAATAAATCCCTACCCTTCTCATACTGATATAGCTTTAGTCAATCTTGCAATGATTTTTTAACGAAAACATCCTTAATTTCAGTACTGTCTTGTATCGAAATATCAAATGCTGTAACGGAGGAAAGGATTCATCATTGGAATGTATCAAGAAAGCTTTTCAATCACTTGGCTCGTCACCAGAAAACCACAGTCCTAAGACATTAGAAGACGTATTACACATTAACGTAAGAATATACGGTTACTGCAAGTAACCTCACTATTAATAGATATTATTGCATCCAACCCAATGTCCCAGCCAATAGATAGGTGTTTTAACTTTTGACGTGACAACGTCTTAAATTAGGTTGCGGCTGGGAGTCACTTATGAAAAAGTGTAACGCTCGGTAACGTTACGATGAGTCTCTCGTGTTAAGTTTAAGTTTACATGTACAATGTTTTAGTAAACAAAATATATTTCTATAGTTAAAATTTGTGCAATTCTTATTTTCATTCAATTCCTTGTTCCTATTGTGCAATTTAATTATATTCATATCAATAAATATTCTACCGAGAAAAAGACGTTGTCACGTAAAATCTTCGCCCGTAAAACCGACTTTACAGGCAACCATTTTTTTTCATTAACTTTATAAAGGGAATGGGAAATGTTAGACAATTTTCTCAATGGTGAATTGAAAATTGGGGATGTAAATTATGCAGATTTTTATATTTTTATGATTTTGATTTGGTAATGTTACAGGAAGCGAAACAATCTTTTAGTTCTACTAAATTATTAACGTGTCCGGAACATAAAAGAAGCGATAGTAAGTTCATAATATTAATTGTATAGGTATGCTTAAACTTAGTTGCTATTAGTTATGAGAGGTAGGCTGTCATGGATTTTCTGCTTGAACTGGAGATGTGAGTGGAGAGTTTAGGAACAATCGAGCGCCAATCACCACCATTCCATTTTGTCTAAGCGCAGACTAGAGGGAGCTAAGATAATTATTGCACACGAGCGCTACATGGGCTAGATAAAGATGAATCTTCGATTCAAATTATTGAATAAATTCACACACAAATACATAAGCTCGCTTAACATTATAAAAAAATATTATTAAAAGACGTTAACAAAATTAACGTATTAGATGCCGACGTATTAACTTTTGATTTATGCAGGTTCTCCTAAAAACAAATGTTATCAATACAAAGTAATGCTTCAAAGAATAAGAAGTTTGTTAGACGAAATCAAAGCTATAAGGAAAAATGAAACGACCGGCATAATATGTGAATTCTGTAAGAGATATAATAGCATGGGTAAGTGTAAAAGATGTGAAATATTAGCTAATAGAAGTGGATTAAAAGGAAAGGACAACGATCCTCAACTGCAACGATTTGTAATTTGGCTATCGAAGGTAAAGCAGTTTCTCTTCAGTATCTTGGAGAGTGAAGCAACTCGTCATAAATTATATCATCAAGATTTAAGCGAGACAGATGAACTAACTAAATTATTAAATGAATTGAAGTTGCCTCTTAATGTGCGAGAACCTTACATTAGGCACTTCTCATCTACACACTTACTAGAGAATTTGGCTGAAAGCAATAATATACTCAAGGAGGTGGAATTGAAATTAAAAACCGAAAAGCATCATCATGAAGCTGTTACTTCTATGAGAGCGGTACCTTGTCCTAGCACATGCAAGTATTTTGTAGGTAAAATAACTGATTATAACTTACAAAAAAAAGTAGAAAGTAAGCCTTTACCACAAGCTACAGCGAAAACGAAAAGTAAATCTAAAGCACCAAATGGTACTAAAATGAAAGATGAGTCGAAGGTTAAAGCAGATTATCACTTGGAAACAAAAGTGGAAAGGATACACAAAAGTAGCGAAAAAGATGACAAATCGAAAAACGATGCTGAAGATATGCTGATGGCGTCTATGTTAAAGTCACAACGAGATAAAGACAATACTCAAAATAAGAAAGTACCTAAAAGTGAGAAACTACCAGCTATTCCTGAGATAGAAAAACTCCCAACTCCACAACGTAAAGCGTCTCTGAAGATTGACTTAAAAGACTATATAGCTATTTCTGAAAGTGTCATAGAATGTGACGTACGCAATATAGAACCAACAAAAATGATAAAAGGAATAGAAGTCGTGCCCTTAGAGTCACGATTAGATCTCGATACTGAATCAATAAAACCAATGCTTTACAAAGTGAAACAAGAATTTATAAACAAAGATAGCGAAAAGACTAGCGGAAGTAATATAACTTCAACGGGAACTACTACTAGTAAATCATCCAAACTTAAAAACAAAGTTGATATACCAGTAAGATTTCTTTTTATTATCTATTATTTTTGTTTCCGATACAATGAAGGGTCATTGTATGGAAATCAGGGGATTCTGGCATGATTTTCTATACCTGAAACTAAATGTTAAAGCAGCTATTCTTATCATGCTACACAGAGATTGAAAAGGAGTCTCTCCTTTGTCAATTACGTTTTGAGTTTACACCATCGATCGTGTCAGAATCAGGCCCAACGTATGCCGGATATTTCATAAAAACTGCTTATATTTTTTAAGGATACAAAATCTAGTAAGGGCATTATAAGTTATCAGCTATCAAACAGAGAATTTATAGAGAAAGGTTGGACGTTGCTGCCTACTACAAAGATAATGCGTAGGGTAAGATACTTTAATTAAAATTTTAACACCCTCCCCCCACTTAAGGTTACACGTATCTAGAGAAATATTATTAATTAGTATTTTTACCGATGCCCAAACTCCTATTAGGGTTCCGTACCTCTTAAAAGAGAATCCCCTCCTAATGTATACACTATGTTGTACATCCGGCCGAACATCTGATGGATTGTACAGACCCTTTTTCTCAGAAACGCATGGACTTATCTAGCTGATACTAATATAAAATACTCAGTACTGCTATCTTTTTAAAACAATCATGTTTCTATATCAATGGGCGTTTTTATTCTGTGGTCAACACAATTCAAAGATACGCACTTTTTAAAACTTTTTTTTAATAATTATAAAATAAATCACTTTAATAATCAAATATTATTCAGAAAAGACATTACCTATGTTTTAGATGAATATTTACAAAATGGTGCCATCAAGCCCTCAATATGATTGGTTCAAGAACCATCAGAACAAAGGAGTAATTATGTATGATACAGGTGAAAGGTTAGCTGATATTGATGATAATGGTGACGGCAAATGGTATTACAAAAATGGCATGCTAGCACTGAATTACTACAGTTTAAAAGGTAGACTTTTTTTAATAACTTTCATACCTATTAGATTACCTAATCAAAACATTTCTTTCTGTATTTTTTTAATAATGTTTTTTTGCACAGAACCTAACTCGGGACATAGATATATTGTTTATAGCTCTGGGGAAAAGGATGAATTTGGAAGAAAGTTCCCAGTTACAGTACTTGCTACTTTTGATCACCTTGGCAATGGCATTGTTTACGACCACCACGGGAATGTAAGGTAAGTGATATTATAGTACAATAAATAATTATCACACATGATGTTGTAACGGCAAAAGTAGGTTTAGGTATACATAAATATAGAATCTGAAGATTTAAACAACAATATATTTCCAATGAAGATTTTACAGTTTCTTGGAAATGCTAAAATTTAACTTGAAATAAAATGTATCTTGTGCCCCAATCTGGGTCAGAACCTATATGCCTATAGAATTCATCTAAATCCGTTCAGTTGATTTTGTGTAATTGTGTAACAAACATACAAAGTTTCACATTCAAAATTTTAATAGGAAATAGGATTTGTATGTCGTGTGACTTAAGTTATATAATAATCTGAAGTCACACGTATAGCTTTCATCGTTTTTTTGGCAATTTACCACATTTACCAAAGTAATAAAAATTATAATATGACTTTTTTTACAAACTCGTGTTTGGTAGGTTGAAGTATAATCAATCTGAGGGTGTAATAATTGATGCCAAAATTGGAGCACCAGGAGTTTGGAAATGGCACACACTAAACGAACCGCCAGTTTTACAGCGACAGTTTATAGATAATTATGAAAAAAGCGATGCATGTATCGAGAAATTACTCCGTAGAAAGGATGCAGATAAAATGGATTCTTTCAGCAAACACAAGAGGGAACCAGACCTAGACATGATCGCTATTGAATTGGAAAACATAATCAAGGAAAAAGCCAACAAGCTGCTGCAAGAGTTTAAGCCTTTTCAAATAAAGACGAAAGCTCTTAAAATTAATGAACAGTTTTCGTTGAAAATACTGGATCAATCGAAGATATATCTTATCTATAGGGATGGTCAGACTTATATGAAATTGAATCTTGGTATGCTACTGTTGAGTAATGAAATTGTAGACACAGTTACTGCGGAGTTGTTTGAAGTAGCTACACCTTATGACCACCAGCCCCCAAAAACACAGAGCATAGCTGATATACAGAATATTTTAGAAAAATCCAAAAAGTTCTGGAAAACCCCATCTGGAAATAACGAAAGGAAGACTTGACGATTTCTCGTGTTAATTGTTTTTTTTTTCGATTTTACATAAGTTTTCGTAGTTAATTAGTTCGTTGTTACGATTATACTTTAAATGAATGTAAAGGTATGTTTCTAAAAGCATAATTTATTTTAGGTCATATTGTATAAGTTTTTTTTACTATTAGTTCTATTTTAGGTGACAGGCGTTAATTAATTATTTTTTGGCTTTTTAATCAAATGAGGCAATGTCAGCACTATGATGCCTCTTACTATCAATAACCTTTCAGGATCTTAAAATTATTTACTAGTTAATTTAAATAGATAGTTTTGTAATAATAATTGAATTTATAATTGTCTTATTTGTAGATTAAAAACTGTGCTACTTATTTTAAGATAGTTTCATTACAAACAATGAACCCTAACCCATGCTACATAATATTACACAACTGATGCAGAAAGAGTTTGTAAATTCTTCAAAGCCCAGTAAGAAGACACTAGGATTTTTTAATCTCTCTGATCGGAAATGAGGACGTACGCAGATTATCATTAATGTTGGGCGCATACACACATCAAAAAATGTTTGTAATCACTTTGAAAAATAGTTTTTTTTTGTGTTACAGAAGACTTTTTTGTAATTTTTTTTTCTGATATTATTCTAAATTTTAAAATTAGAATTAGAACGTTAAACAATAAAATAATTCAATTACTTTTCCATATAAAAAGACATGCAATCCAAGCTGATACTCATTCAGAAATCTGACTTAGTCAATATTATCGAATTTTAAATATTTTTTCACGGAAAGTTGTGATTTAAAATATGCCACGAGGATTATCAAATGTTTTATGAGCCAGAATTGTAACTTTGAGGGAAGAAGGCTATTCAACGAGAGAAATAGCACGCAGAGTTGCCTTATCCCAATCCTGTGTAGTAACCACGTTGCAGAGGTACCACGGCATGGGTAATATAGCTGATCGACCCCGTGGTCGGCGGGTCGCCGGTCGCCTGTTTTGACAGCTGCTCAGAAGTGCTACATCAGATTGATGGTAGCCCGCGACCCAATAATAAACGCCACTAAATTAAAAGCAGAAATACGGGCCGCCTCCGGACTTGAAGTTATCACTCAGACCATTCGGAATTGCTTACACAAGGCTGGATTACGAGCACGGAGGTCTTGGCGAGCACCTTTGAATTCATGGGAACGTCAGCTTCTAGGCTCCGGCAAAACGAAGAAGACAAAGACGAAGAGGAAAATATTTAGCAAAACTGCCTCTTCGTTAACGAATCGCGAATCAGTACTCATCCAGATAACCGACGTGTCTGTGTTTGGAGAAGACCAGGAGACTCTGAAAGGCAAAGAACGGTCACTGGAACGGTTCAGCAAGGCGGTAAATCAGTGTCCTTTTGGGGTGGTATTATGATTGGGGTTAGAACGCCTTTAATCCCTTATTAAGGCTTCATGTCGGCAGACGGATACAAAACAGTCGCTATTGATGGAATCATCAAACCTTTCCAAGTAAACCATGGGCACCAATATGTACTGGTTGACGATAATGCGCCCGCACATCGAGCTCAACGAGTCAGTGCTCCGAGAATACGAAATCACAAGTTTAGACTGGCCTGCCCGCTCTCCTGACTTAAACCCAATAAAACACGCGTGGGATGCTCTTAAGCGAGCTGTTTGGAACTGGCAGCCACCACCCTAGACAGTGCTGCAGCTCCGGGAAGCTGCTGTTCAAGAATAGGACAGGATACCACAAGAAATGCTGGATAACTTGATCCTCAGCATGCCCAGGAGGATCTCCGCATGTGTTCGAGCCAGAGGGGAGTTATTTTGTATAAGATAAACAACAATTTATTACTAAAAGGTTTTTAAGTGTGGTTAAACTATCTTTTTATTTCGATCAAAGTTCTATTACAATCGCCTTAGGATTGAATTTTATTTTTATACTAAAAATTTTTTTTTTTTAATTTCAGTAAGTGTATTTTTAAATAAAAAAAAAGAAAGAACGTAAACATTTCCTCTTGGTTAAGTTAAATTTTGAAAGTATATCAGCTTTTGCAAGTGATCTCAAACTTTTTTTTGAGGTGTGTATGCACAGTTTCTTGATCAGAACATATTACATACAAAATTAATGATCAACGACGCGCACACCATTCTTATTTATCGGATTCTTACTAATAACAACACCAAAATGTGCTAGGCTCACGGAGGTTTCCTAATCGGGAAACCGAAGCAGGCAACCGTACATGTGCGCTCAGTCTAAGTCGCTTTGCTCACCAGGTCGGCGCGTGCTCCTTTCATTTTCTTTTCTGTACCGAATCTGTAAAAGCGAATAAATTAAGTCAAAAGTGTAAGCCGTTACAAATAAAAAATGAAAGCACTCAAGATGAACGCTCAATTCTCATTTAAAGTGCATGATCAGACACGTGTCCATCTAATATTTAGAGATGAATATACATTCATGAAGCTGAATCTTGGATTATTCTGATAAGTGACATAATTGTAGAGACCCTTACCCCTACCACGAACCAATATCGAATTTGAGTTTGCGAGTGCGAAATATCAATGTAAAATTTTGTATGTGAACTCGAACAGCAGCGCCATAACGGACGTAACGAGAACTAAAAATCATAAGTACATATTTGACGTATATCTAGATCGAATTCAACTATTCGAATTCGATAATGGTTCATGCTAAGGGTACAGTACAGCAGAATTATCCGAGGTATCGAAAATTTATGCCAGTTGGCCTCCCAAAGTCGCATTTAATTTGCAGAAACTTGTAGTAAAGGCAAGAAATAAATAAAAAAATTGTTTCTTTGAAAATTCCATAATTACTAAGTGATACCTTGTAGTACTTTGCACCATTGCTATATCGTCCTGAACTATTGAATATAGTGATTTATTACTGAATAAGTGAATGAATCGTTTTTATTCCCAACAAGGGCAAATTGTATCAAACAGAAGTGAGACAGCATGAGATGGTGTTCGATACTAATGTTTCACATTCAAAATTTCCAAATGTTTGTGGATGAAACTTGTGTCGTAAATATCTCTAGCGTGCGGTCTGTCTGTAGTGTACGGACACACGATATTGAACCGCAAGACGCGAGTTGTTTAATCTACCACTGTAAGCCTTAGAGCTCTAAGCTGTAGGCATAGCGGATATACGGGTTTTATTGAACTAATAACCACTATAGCAAACTAACTACTAGAAAATGATTCTACATTAACGGCTTTTTCTACTGCTACCCAAACTTTCTGTAATTATCTTATTTGGAAACCTCTCAAAAAGATCCTTAGAGGTGGTGGCCGTACGAAGGGATAGAAAATTGGAAAAAAAAATCAAGATAAGGGATGTAACGTGAACCCTACAGAAGCCCCTATTAAAAAGACTGACGATTTGAACGCGACCATAAGTCATGGGCGCTTTTTGAAAATGCGAAAAAATCATGACCTTGGAATACTCGAGCTTACATTATTATACAGTCACTTCATCTTGTTACCCTTAACATACTGATGTAAAAATTATGTGAAGGAATTTCCTTAAAGCCAGCGCAGACGAGGGACTTTTGTCTGCCGTAATAGATTGCTTACAACTGCAAAAAGTAACGCACAAGATGGATTAAAAATACCGCGGACAAAAATACCCCCGAACTACTGCGGACACCAAGGGACCGGTAACATAGTAATCTTAATGTGCATTACTGTGTTTCGGAAAGAGGGAACTGTAGCTAATGAAATTATTGGGTAAGTATTTGAAGACTTACCAACTAACGTCTCGGGGGACGTTCGCAGGCCTTTCCTGGACAGTAGTAGTAAAGAGGGGCATCCCAAAATGTTTTAAAAGTAAATGCCCACCCGTGCGAAGCCGGGACTGGCCACTTGTTATTAATAAACGTAGGTATTCTAGTATTGATCAACAAATACAAGTAAATGAATTGCCTGCTTTGAACAAATTAGCGTGCACCTATGACTGGGACAACCAAATAGCATACGCGCTTAGTCAAATGTATCTTTTTGCAATCGAGCCTTGCTTTCTTGTATTTAAAAACAGTTCTATCGTGACGTAGCAATCAAACGGATAATCACTAAATTGAAAATGCATGGTATTTGACAGTTACACTCGAAAACCAAGCCTGAGTTTATGACAAAAATTCCATACATTTTCTGTTTAGCGATTTCGATAGCTTATGTTGAAAGGTATCTTGTTTAGGGGGTCAGCCCCTCTAGCATGACCACCGAAACGGGATATGATAAAGCGATATATCGGCATTAACTGTCAGATTACAGTGGAGTTTGACAGTTGAGACTCGATAAAAAGCTTTATCATATCCCGTTTCGGTGGTCATGCTAGAGGGGCAAGGTCGTTAAGTGACTAAAAACAAAACAAAAAGCGATTATATCGATTCAGTTGACGTATACTATATAGGGTGAAATTGAATGTTTCTATGAAACTTCGTGAGATTGTTGGGTTATGTGTATAGAGTATGCCTGTCTTTTTTCGGATTTTTTTGAAGTATATTTTTTTCATGTATTTATTTATAATTTGTGTATTTTTATGTCCTTTCCTCGTTTTGAGTAGTTAATTCATTTTAAACAAACAAACTTACATATCCAGTGAAAAACAACTAATAAATAAGCACTTCTAAAAAACGGAAAAACATTGAAATTCCACCGCGGGTCAACGACCGACCGCGCCCGCCAGCCGTTGAGTAAGTAGCTACCTAACTCTACACAGAGCTCAACTGACTCGTTTGATTCCACACAATAGGTACAATAAAATCGTCTTAGATGCATTTATTGAAATTGAAATAATAAGCACAAATGTCATCTTTTCTTAAGCAGAGAAAAACTTTAAAAGTTAATTATAATTTTGTCACGATTGGAAATAGGCAAATGTTAAACAAAAAGAAATACTTATTGCTTAATACCCCAAGAATGAAATTTATAACCAGGTATTCAAAAGTACTTACGAGACCGGCGATTTAGGTAGGTACAACGAGGAACGAGGAACATATTCATTTTTTTCACTAGAACTTTTTATCAAATCAATCACACTGGTAGTACACAATTAGTTGTTTCTAATCAAAAAGTATTTACACTAGCAATAAAAAGAGACTTAAATTATTATCTGCAAAATTGTTGCTCTAAACCACCATTTTGCTGCAAACAAAGGTTGCCTGTTTGCGGACGTGTCTTTTCACCTTTTTTTAAAGTGTCCCTATAACTACTCACTGCACCAAATGCAACTTCTATGGTTTAGGGACTCATTCGTAAACCAAACCTACTTCGTCACACTCGCGATAGCAGTACACCATCTCTAAATATTCTTGGTTTGTATACCGAGGCATAATGAAATTATCACAGTCACCAAGTCAAAAGATGCGCACGCTCACGCGCGATTGATATACTTGCGACTGCGTTTTGCATGCAATCAAAGCAAACGTCCGCGTGCGGGGAAGAGGGGAGGTGGGCGGAATTCACAACATCAAAGACGCCGCAACCGGCGCTAGTTGCCAGCGTGCGGCGCGCCGCCCGCCCGTGCTTGCCGCAAAACAACATATTATTATGTGTGTGTGTGTGTGTATGTGTGACTGTGGCTGTGATTAAATGTGTTCGGAATTTCATGACGTGGGCAAATCAGACACGAAGAGTTCCTTCCTTCACTAAGCTCGTAAGTTATACCGATTTGCTCTTAATTTTAAGAAGATTTATTTTATTGATTAATTACCTGTGCTTTATGAAATAATATTCAAAGGTATTGTGTATCAGTGAATAAATAATTATAATATAGCATCTAAGACTATTTTATTGTATTGTTTTTAAATAGTGTGGATCAAAGCGAGTAGGTAAGCGCCGAGTTATCTGTGCGTGTAGTTAGGTACCTACAGGCGGCCGCCGGTCGTCGCCCCGACCGGCGGTGATCACGACTGGAGGCATAATGAAGGCATTCATTAAGTTTCCGTTTTTTTAGTAGTGCTTATTTTAAGTTGCTTTATAATTTCTATGTAGACGTGTTTAAAATGAATAATTACTCATAAGGAAGAAATGACAAAAAAATAACCAAATAAAAAATTAAAAAACGAAAAAAATTATTTTAAAAAATCCGAAAAAAATCAGGCATACTCTATACATGTAACCCATCAATCTCACGAAGTTTCATAGAAACATTCAATTTCACCCTGTATATAGGTAGAATAATATACAAGATAAATGGCAACACTAGGTATAAATGGATAAAAACGGTAGTCAATGCAAATTTTTATTAATGCCACAACCGACTCACCTGGATATCTTCTTGCTCCTGGCTTCCTTACGGCGTAGACATAATACAACCAGCCTATATAAGCGGGTGCGGCGCGTAGCAAGTGTTAAGTATAGTCGTCTTCTTCATCTCGTCTCCGGCCTCTTCGTCGCCGTCGTCGAGCGTGCATCTCGAGCTCTTCCGTGCATTGGAAGGCACGCTTTGATCCCCTTTGCGCCTGCAGGTATTAAAACCCACCAGTTCGTACTGGTACCTACTGAGTGGTGGGTTATGGTCCAATCGAATAGGCTGATGAAGACAATTATAATTTTAAGTTACAATATTCATCTTAAACTTATCCTTATAATCCATACTAATATTAACAATGGGAGAGTGTGTCTGTCTATTTGTTACTTGAGACTCTGAGAAGATTATAGGATAGTTTTATCCCATAATTCATCCTTCAAGGGGTGAAAAGGGGGGCCGAAAGTTTGTATGGGAAATCATTTTTTTTACGCAAGCGAAGTCGCAGGCACTCACTAGTACCTAGTATTATAAATGAAACAAACATACACTGAAAGTGTATGTTTGTCACTCAATCACGTAAAAGTCTGTGCGAAAACAGAATGGGATTTAGATTGGAGGGCGCTGTAGTGCTTTTCTACCGTGTTTGTAAGGTTTTACCCCTTTTAGCCATGATTAAATACAAAAAACCGCAAGAAATCACAACAACAAACAAATCCGTATCAATACAAAACTTTGACGTTTTACAGATTGCTATAATTGCCAAACAAAAATCTTAATGTTAGTTCCGTTTTTCGCCACGCCCATTCTAATTCCGCACAGACTCTAAACGGATTCGATAAAAGGCACACAAATAGTTTATGATTGAGACATAAGATACTTTTAATGCCGGATTTTTTGAAATTCCTGTGAGATTCTCAAAAAAACTAAAGTTAACGCGGATAAAGTTGCGGGCGGCTGCTAGTGATATCATAAATCACATACAGCAATTGTAACGATAAGCACTTACCTATTGTAGTTTCTAAAAGCGACCTGTGATAGGAGCTGATTTTCCTGGTGAAATTTCTTGATATAAATATTTTTCCATATCTTGCCTGCGTGGCTAAGCGAGAGCTTCTCTTGTCGTACTTGTTTGGTTGGTAGCATTATATTTTTTTTTAAATGTTTAATACCAGAACATAATTAGCTCAAATCGAGTTGCGTCGACTCAACTAAAATGTCGCGAATTATATTATTTTTCTCCTTAGCACATAACTCATTAGTGTCGCCACGCTACAAATCGTCATAGCTCGCTTCTTGTGGCCCGCACCGGCCACTTAATGCGCCGATACAAAACGCCGCCACACGTAACTCGCGCGATTCCCCACCCCTCTCTCACTTACCTTAGTCTGCCGCTTTCGCGCGCTTCAGCCACTTTAGTAGCCACTTATAGCTTCTCGTGGCGGCGTTTGTGGCTGTGGCATGTGGCCCGTGTGCGGCGACACTTAGAGGCACCCGGCACTCGACCAGCGCCTTGACAGTTGAAAGAAATAGTCTACACACCAAATGTTTGTGGAATTTGTTGCTTAACATGGGCTACAAGAAGACCAATTGGATGTCGAAATTGCATTTCTTTTCTCGACACTCGTTACAACACAGACCTACCTACATACACTGACAAAAAAGCTGCATTAAATTAGCACAAAAAAATGGTTGCCTGTAAAGTCGGTTTTACGGGCGAAGATTTTACGTGACAACGTCTTTTTCTCGGTAGAATATTTATTGATATGAATATAATTAAATTGCACAATAGGAACAAGGAATTGAATGAAAATAAGAATTGCACAAATTTTAACTATAGAAATATATTTTGTTTACTAAAACATTGTACATGTAAACTTAAACTTAACACGAGAGACTCATCGTAACGTTACCGAGCGTTACACTTTTTCATAAGTGACTCCCAGCCGCAACCTAATTTAAGACGTTGTCACGTCAAAACGCAAGCTCCACACAACACTCACAATGCACAACACCACGTACAACCAAAAAAGATACATACACACTAGTCATCATCATATTTTGTCGTCAGTCTAAAATTAAAACAACCAACTGCATTTAGACTCTTTATTGCATTTTACTCTTTATCTTCGGTATACAATTTTTACTACACTACCGATGAACGCTGAATGCCTCGCCATCTTGCGTTATTGGCACTCCCCGTAGACCGGAAGTGCCAAAACGCGTCAAAGGAAAATAATTTACAAACAAAGAAAATCACTACAAATTATTAACAGCTAACTTTATCATATTTTAGTTTTTACATATATATTATTATATTAATAATACTAGATTAACTATTTAATTATTTTCATAGGAAATGCTTACTTAACACAGAATCATCTTGCCGGAAGTGTTAAATATTTGATGTACGACTATTTAAATATTTTCATTAACTTGCATGTGATAGACATAATAAAGTAAATTATCTTTACACAAACCAATCAGTCCTGAAGGTCATGCAAATGCAGCAAGGACCAAACACCGAGGAGCGCGCGTGATATTAAATTTTTGCTCATCCATCCTTTGACCAGCTACCTATTATTAAAGTTGCTCGATATTGCAAAATATTTACCGATTGCAGCAGTGCAATGGTGAATTGTAATTGGTGTATGTTTTTTATATCGATTGTTTTGATTGATGACTTTGATGGTTGTTTTTATGAAGTCCTTTATAATTTCGGCAAACTTTCTCGGTGTTCTCTCGGTTCTATTTCAAGATAATAATTTATTTTTGTCTAACTGCCGAGATACCTATTACAAACGCAGGTTTAAACCGTTGGAGGTTGCTAGATTTTTGTTTTTATAAAGTCCACTATTTCTAGACTACCTAGCGATCCCTTAATGAAATGTCGGTGGGTGGACATCATAAGAAGAAGTTGTGGAGAAGATTTCTGGCAACCAGAAAAAACTACAGTTAAACGCTCAGATCATTTTAATAAAATAAAAAAAATATGGGTGCGTGTACTTATGTACGCGCGTGAGAAGTTATACTTTTTTGGCATCATTAAAAATAGTTTTTAATTGCATGCAAATAATTAATTACAATAAAATAATAAAAGGACTGCAAAAGTATAGTCAATACAGTCAATAAAATTCAGTTTTAATTTGAAAAATGAAATAAAGAATCAAGATATTCAATTTAAATCACTACTGAATATAATTTATCAGCACATATATAATAAAATCGCACTTATTTGAAATTAAAACACGTGTTGTGAACACAGAAACTAGAAACATGTGGATAAATTTTATAAAATATGAAAACTGTGATCAACTTCATGGTATTACTTTAGTGTTACAATAATGCGCGCGCATCTTTAAATTTCATTCTCATATTTTTTCATAACGCGCCTAAAGAAGAATAACTTCAGTAAATTAAAATAATTATAAAACAAAAGGTTTGCGACACAGATATATATAGCGCATGTATTGTATAATATGTAACATTTTAAAGATAAATAATATTAAACGACTAAATTCAAGGCCTTAATTATCATTATATGCAAAAATTAAATATAAAATATTATCATGGCTACTATTTAAGTTAAACTAAATAAAAATTTGTAAAATTATTTTTTATTTCAAATATCCAAATATATATTTATACTTTTACAGATGTTGCCATGTCTATGATTTTTAATTGTGTGAACAATATACTAATTTATATTTGATTAAATTTACCCACTTTTTTGGGGAATGTGGCCTAACCTGGTATCTAACGCATGCGCTCCGAGACAAAAATAATGACATTTTGCTGTCATTTCGCGAGTGTAATAAACAAGATTCGCGTCTTTTTTTTGCGTGTCACGCTCACAAGTATATAAAACCAGGTCTGTTTTTACCGCAGTGTTTACGAGGTGACGCTCTATCTAGTGAGTTAATAATCAAAGTTAATAAATTTATTATAATTTAATACTTGCCAAAGTAATTTTTCTCTCCCCTAGCCTACTTATATGAGATTATACATTATTATTCAATTAATATAAGAAATGTTTCAACTCTAACAGTCTCTAATAAAATTGATTACTTAACATATCATAATCATAGGTGAGGTATTGATTCTAATACTTAATTATTAAACATCATGAAAAGTTTAAATCTAAAGAAAATATAACTAGAAAAAATTCCACGCGGACCAGGCAGCAGACGGGACTCGAACCCGCACCCTTCGCAATCCGGGCGAATGCACTAGTTTCTAGTTATATTTTCTTTAGATTTAAACATCAAGCAGTTACATGCTTTAAAAATAATAAAAATTATAATCATGAAAAGTTTTAAAATAAACAACGAAATTACACTATGTTACCTTAACTCAATTCGAAACAAGGAAATTATGCTACTTACATGATATTTTACTCGTACTATTTAAATTTTAAAGATAACATAATAAAAGTTCATTGATTGACGAATTAATTACCCGAGATTACAAAGTTAATATTACGTCAGTCAAAAATCTTTTATTCACATTATTTCTAGGGCAAAATATATTCGTTAATTTTATATTTATTATTATTTATATTCTACGCTTACCTAACGACTTTTTTCGATTAAATAATTTAAGTACCTACTATTTGCAATAAAAAGGAGTAATTTTATATTTGTGAACAAAATATTTATCGAAACAAAGTTAAAAATTACGCATCCCCATAGATAAATGATTGGTCTCACTACGCTCGACATACTATGATATTAAATATCCTAGATACACCACGTGCGCTCAAAATGTGTCCCAATCAAGAAGTGCTTGGACACGCCTCAAGAACTTGTTGGTTCACAGTCACGCGCGGATCGTTGAAAAAATCAAGATGCCAAAAAGCTCCGTAAAAAAATTTGAAATAAATACTAATAGTACGTAGTGTCCTTTTTTCGATAGGCATCTAATAAATGTTTGTTAATTTAACGCATTTGAAGCAAATATTGTTCTAATACTTACTATAAACTGTTTTAGTAGAAAATATTTGTGATATTCAAATGCATGGTCGGAATATAGCTGTCTCATTTCCTCGCGGTCTGTACCTGTTATATTGACAACAGCGCATTGAGAATTTGCACGTAGAATCAAAGAAATAAGGTCTTATATTCTTCCGCATATAGCAATAAGTCGTAAAATTTTAAGAGCTTCCATTTTGAAATGTCGTTACTCTCTGATGCATGCATTTCAATTAAGACCTTATACAGTATGAATTAAAGGTGACTTTCAATGTATAAATAATGCCTTATATTGTTTTTGACCACGCGATCATCTTACAGAGCTCCGTGGATAGTCCAATGTACCTTTTGGATAGGTTTCGGCCACAGTTTTGTTCGTGATGTTGTATCTAGGGTATTTCATATCGTTGTCGACATAGCATATTGTATTGATCGGATGCGAGCAAGCTTGGTCGATGAACTTTAAACTTGTAAATAATGTCAATCAACTCATTTACAGCTCCAGTACTGTTGCCGAACAAAGAACACTACCCGTTACTCTACGACTCGAACTGATAAAAATGATACACTGCAAACCATCTAGCTAGATAATTATCTTAATACATTAACTTATTTGTGCATTTTATATTAAGCTTTAAATAATATTTTCCTGGTTTGTAGTTAAAAATCTGGTCTTCCTTTATTCTAATAATTCATTCAGAAACTTTATTTTCAGGCCTAGTTTGTTTATCATTAGCACTTTTTTTATTACCACTTAAATGGACTTTAACGCCAAAAGTTGCTTCAGTCAATTTTCTCTAATTTTGTTTATTAATATTACTTTAGTTTTAAGTATTTTCAAATTTAACTTGGACTGTATATAAAAATACTTTATGTTCTAGTACCATGTCGCAACACACAGCCATGCTTTGGTATTAATTACAATCTTATCACACTATCGTGTTTGTCCTTAAGGGTGGGTTTTATTTTCATCCGTCATCACGTCCCGATGTATCACTCTCAACAATTTGAAGGAACGCATGAACATTTTTTGTAATAGCTAATCTTATAAGATTCATACAGCAACGAAAGATTAAATTTTAAGTCCACTATCAAGTTTTTTACTTGTTAATGATTAACATATAGTTTTGCTGTTCTCAATGCTTACCGGGCTTGAGATCACATACAAATATTTGATTACCTTTTCTCTACTGTGATAATAATTTGATATGAAAATTTAACTCGTATCAATTTTATATGTCGATTTGATGAAATATTATCGCGGTTATACATCGACCAGACTTAACAACAGATAGTTATGTATATGAATAATTGATTACATTCTTTATAACTAATTTGATTATTCTAAAAGTTTCTAGAACATCAATAAATAGCGATAAACATTTTGGAGGCCTTCTTGTTTTGCGGTCGTTGGTTATCATCAGAGATGCTTAAGATTCTACTTTAGCTTTCATGAAATATGTCAACAAGTCGATCGGGAGCGGGAAAACTATGGTGGAATTCTTCTCAGCGGAGATGGTGTTGAGTGTCTGTGACAGGTGAAACATTAAAGATGTTTAAACATAACTAATCTTTTGAGATTTCATGGTCACTAACATTATAGTAATATAAGTTATTTACGGGATTGTTACCATGTACCTTGAAACTCGCTAAAAACAAGGTACATGGTAACAATCCCTTAAATAACTTATATTACTATAATCATTTGAGTTTTCTAATTACGTTTATATTTAAATTGAAAACTTTGCAATAACGCGAGTACGTTCCATTAAAAAAAATTAACTTGTACATATTATATTTTTGTTAAATAATGTAAAAAACAAAATATTGGCTTAAGGTACGAAATATTATATACTAATCATTATTGATAAAAATAGCACATTTTGTTTTTATAGCATGTTTAGTAAAGATTTTGTCTTTGACAAAACATTACTAGAGTAAATTGCATATGGCTAAGACCCAATGTTCCTTACTATTAATGTCGCAATTATTATTTACTCTTCTGTTTATCTCAACTTATTGTATTATGTAATTGTGAACAATATCTTGTTTTATTTTAATATTATTGTTGTGAATGCCGATTATCTTTCTGTCTTTCTTTCAATAGTTAGCTTTCCTTTTCTTTCTTTTTAAATGGCTTACCTGCAGATAGCGTAGCTGGAGTGCGGCCGGGCTATCTCCGATTACCTCAGAGGCTTCGCGCAAGGCCCTGGACGCTTTCTGCTCCCCTTCAGCAGCGATGACCTTGGCCCGAGCCTCACGAGCTGCCTCGGCCTCAGCAGCCATCGCGCGTTGGAGTTGCACCGGCAGGCGTACGTCCTTGCTGTTTCAGAAAATGGAGAATATCACCTGCTCTTCTATAAGGCATGTCAGGTGATAGATGGAATTCAGCCACTTGAGAGCCAGATAAATAAAGTAGCGCCTTTTCTTACAAAGAAAAGTTAAAAATGGTTTGATCATTTCAAATCAAACATTAACATAACTACTCCAACATTAATTTATTAGGTAGAGAATCAAGGTAGGAAAAGACTGGATCCGGCCGGATACAGATTTTACCCCTTTTCAATCGCTCCAAGTTCCAAGTTTTATTTTCTCTACTCTCTTTGGGGCGTGTGCCGGAGACTTGGGGAGGATGCCATTATGCAACCGGTGCCCGAAAAAGGGGACCTCTCAGACACGGCCTAATTATCGGTCTATAACTGTCACCTCATCTTACTTATCCTACCGGTACCCCGGTACCACTGCCCCCTATCACCCAACCTCAGATGCTCTCAATTAATATCTTTTACGAAGAAGAAGATATTAGCTTAAAGAAATGTCAGAAGAGCGCTTTAGTTCATCAGAAAAATCATGTATGACACGTACGACATGTTGTTATTTTACGCGTCTACGCGAATGAAGTCGCGGGCATAACTAGTATGATAATAAGTACCGTTGGGTGCTTGGCCGGTGTTAATAGGGTGCAATGACCACATTTGCTCCCTTGGCACGCTTCTGGAGCGTGCTTGGAGACCGGTGCAGGAGTATCTATGGTTTTATTGGATGAAATAAGTGAGGAGAAGTTTCACATGTCCTCCTCCCAACTCCCGGTGGGCGAGGATATCATCACGCATTGTCTAGATAGAAAAAAGACCAAATGCGCTTAACACTGCACCATCTAACATCACAACATAAAACATATATCAAATATTAACTCACATCTCCACGCGTTCAACCTTGATGCCCCAGGCTTCGGTAGCTTCGTCTAGTGAGAGTTGCATATTTCCTGAGATGGTTTCCCGTTCGCTGAGGATCTCGTGGAGCGGCCTGGTGCCCATGGTGTTCCGAAGGGTGGTTTGAGCCAGGAGTCGCGTGGAGTGGTGAGCATTTTCCACGTTGGCGATAGAAATGGTAGCATTGTGGACGCGGTAGTACACCACGGCATCAACTGACACAGTCACTGAGTCTTTGGTCAGTACCTGAAATATAAAGCTATTATATTCTTAAACTATTTTAATCATTTCAGTATTGGAAGATACTAATGAGGCCGCGTTGTTTGTTAAATTTGACTATCGTAACATATCGTAACGTAACAGAAAAATAACGATTTGTTAATATTTTACCCATTTATTATGTATTGACGTGGCATTAACTATATTCAAATTTAATTAAAAGTAGATGAAACAACGCGGTCTTAAAGCGGAATTACACCGAATAAAGTAATTTACAAAACTAATTGAGTTAACCGCTGAATAGCCAACCATTGTTTACTAATAAATAAATTTCAGTCACTCATTGACCAACTGTTCTGTTGCATTTTACATTTTCATTTCAGTTAATCGAGTTTAGTTGAGAAATCCTTAACTATCTTTTTATAAGCCTTCAAATTCGATTTCTGTAATGTAACAAGGTTTTGTTATAATCAAACACGCTTGAGATGATTACTTACATAGAGTTGGCCTAACTAAAACTTTTTTGTACTATTTATTAGCAAGCACAAAAACCTCTACGAATAACTAAAAAGTGATGTAACTGTTAGCCAAAAAGGTAATTTATGTAATAGGTAATAAAAAAAAATAAAAAAAAACAAAACTTTTTACAGTGCAGATGGTTCATTTTTATTCGATGCTTCATCGATGAGAGAACGAAAAAAAATGTCTAAATTGACGTTTATCGGAATGTGCCTTTGCGATGAAAGATTCCGACTCGCGATTGTTTTCACTAGCATCGATCATGCATCTGTCATCATTTATCGGCAATGAACGTCAAATGAAACGTCTACACTGCGACAGCTTTTCACAGTTCATTTCTTTAACTGTCTCGGTATTTATTCTTTAATAAAACAACTCGACATAGATGATGTTTGTTATGATATTCCACAAGTAATGGTATATTAGCTTTCATCAAAAGTGTTGCATCTATACAAATATGTAATAATACATTTCACTGTTCATCATTCATAAACCATTGCAAAAATGAATCACTTTTGATGAACTATCTAATTTTGCATTTAGGAAAGAAAGCACACGTTCAAATTCCAAATTCAGAATAAAGTAAATTTGGAGGAACGACCACCAGAAAGATGTATGTAAAGAAATGGTTATTTTCATAAAATCTACCGAATTTAGGTACGTTTTATAACAACTTCTTGGTGGCTAGCGTAGGTACAATAAGAACGGATTCCGATTTTTTCCATGATAAAAGCGATGGTACACGCCATACCCAGAACTCATTACTTATATGATTAAAGTAAATAAACACGTAAATAACATTTGATAATGTACATATGCATTAGTGGGAATGTAACCGTAGGATAATTATTGTTGACAACATTGTGTTTACTCTAAATGCGGCGCGGCGTCGAGGCATACCATTAGCTATGAAAGATTCATTCAATGATAGAAATATCACAGCAAAAGGGCAATAATTTTAAATCCCCTTTGAAATATAAGTGGTAGACGCTCGATGGAGATCGCAACAGTACCTACGTGATTCATGCAATTGACTGTTAGTAAGTAGTTTTTTATGTTTAAGGTTGAACGACCGAAAATAAAGCAATAAATATTATATTCAGTAAACTTTTGCGTCCATGTTCGTCGTTAAAGTTTTTGATTACACGGAAGAAAAAGACGATTATTAATAACGAATTCTATGTTATTATGTGAAACAGAGAGAAAATTGTGGCACTGGCTATTTAAATGTCAGTAAAGCGATTCTCACTCTGCACCGCACTACGCTACGAGTGTGTGGCGACGGAACCACGCGTGGTTGCGAGTGCAGATCTGCGTCATCGTACAGATTTTGCCATACAAACTCAAGTTTCTCTGCATGCAGTCGCGTGATCTGCAACACTACGAGAGGTATTGCAAGCAACGTAAGAATAAGCAAACCCGCGGTAGCAGGGCAGTTTCAGAATCGGCTAAATGGAAATTTCTGTACGAAATCGCGTTATCTGGACGGAACTTAATCGACAACGCGAACGCTCACAAACTTGCCTAGACATGCACGACTATTGTAAAAAATAATAATTAGCCTTGTAAAAATATTATAGACCTGTCATCTATACATATAATAAAAGGGTAAGAAAGTCAAAACTACATTGAATATTTTTTTAAAAGAATATTCGGGGTGTGATCTACAATCGATACCGAAGCCAAAAATATATTTTTTAGAATTTTTGTCTGTTTGTATCTGTTTGTCTGTGTGTATGTCCGGGATAAGCTCAAAAAGTACTGCATGGATTTACTTCAAATTTGGCACGAATATTATTAAGAAGTCTGGTCAACATATAGGCTACATATTATCACGCCATCACCTACGGCGAACGAGCAGTAAACCTTTATTTCTAACTAACTCCATGCGTACGAACTCGCGGGCGGCTGCTAGTAGTGTATAATTATGTTGTGTTTAATTAGTTAAAATATTTGTTCTCGAACACCTATTTTTATGATTACATTGTCTGTGACGTGAAGTTTGCTTGAGTATGATTTCCAAAAAATCCCACTTTATATTCATAAATTTCATAAACGTTTGCTATATATAATCATCAAGCAAATTTCTTTCATATATATACATTTCAAAAAATATTGTGCGATCCACGTTTATATAGGATTGAAGTACCTAATAAAGTTACTTACTATTGGGGACGTTTATTCAACCCTGCAAGCATTAAATGGCGCTAAGATAATTATGTATTTAGCAAAAAGAAAACATATTCTAATTTAGAAAATGTGCCACTAATTCGTCTAAAATAACCATAGCCTCTTCATTTAACATGAGAACAGGCAGATGTTTAGTATTGCCACGCCTCCATCAGTTGGTACACTGTCAAAGTATGTACTGTGTAACAATAATCGATCCACATTGAATCAATAATGCTTTGACTGGTAATTCATAGTGGACACCTAGCGGTACCAAGGCAACCTACGGGAACTTTTCTGTCAACCTACTTTTATAATGTTTAGGGCACATTTTTTATTAATATTGAATATGTATTTGTGTTGGTTAACCTTGTTCGAAAGTACCTATAACTAAGTAGTTTGACTGATAAGTTGATACTCTACCTAGGCCCATTTGTATGATATTTTTTTTTAATCCTGTTTAACATATCATTTCATCATAGAAGATTGTTTAAAGTCATATAAAGATAAAATGAGGTGGAACATGATTAGTTTTTAAATTTCATTGAAGAACTTTGGTGCAAGTGGGCCTTAGGATGATATTTATATCACTTTTGTTTAAAAATCTAATACCAAGATTTTTAAACACAGGTCTACACGAATTAGCTAATTTCTTGCATGCTAAACAATGCTAAGTGTCGCCACACACGGGCCACACGCCACAGCCACAAACGCCGCCACGAAAAGCAAGAAGCGGCTGAAGCGCGCGACAGCGGCCGACTAAGATAAGGGAGAGGGGTGGAAAATCGCGCGAGTGACGTGTGGCGGCGTTTTGTATCGGCGCATTAAGTGGCCGGTGCGGGCCACAAGAAGCGAGCAACGACGATTTGTAGCGTGTGACGGCCACCGGCGTACCGTGTGTGGCTAGTCCATATAAAACGTATGAAAACTACAAGAAATATGCCGGTGGCGGCATTTTGTGGTTGCGGTCGGTGGCCCGTGTGCGGCGACACTTTGTCCAGAATTTCTAATACAAAATTTCATCCTATATAAGTGACGTGTGGCGGCGTTTTGTATCGGCGCATTAAGTGGCCGGTGCGGGCCACAAGAAGCGAGCAACAACGATTTGTAGCGTGTGGCGGCCACCGGCGTACCGTGTGTGGCTAGTCCATATAAAACGTATGAAAACTACAAGAAATATGCCGGTGGCGGCATTTTGTGGTTGCGGTCGGTGGCCCGTGTGCGGCGACACTTTGTCCAGAATTTCTAATACAAAATTTCATCCTATATAAGTAGCGGTTGCTTGTTCCTTCCACAAGAAAAAAGAGGAAGAAATTAACTTACAGGGATTTGCAGTTCATAATCAATTATTTTTTTTACTGGATAAACAATCAATTCTTACAAAACGTAGGTACTTAATATCGTAAGTAAAGAATCAAAGAGCATTGAAGGGTATTTAATTCATCCGTATTCATCCTTTGACGTCGTAACCTATTTTCTTACTCATCCTAAATTAGTATTTCCAGCTAAACCTATTACATTATACAAATTACTATAAAATACATATTATATAAATTAGTTCATTGACTCCAATACTAATTTAAATTTACTTGTATTAAGCTTGAAGCATTAATGGTGTAGAGTGAATGAAACCAACGTTGCCAGTTGTTAAATAAATATTGGTGTGTTATCGTGCTTGTCATGCTTGTTACTTTTCTTTGTGACTGTATTGAAGTCATTATAGTAACTAACATAGGAAACAAACGTATTGCGTGCGTCTAATTTGCAATTGAAAGAGTCGTTTATGATAGTGGAGTTGTTTTTAGGGTAGGTATCTAAGTTATAGCTGGCATATTTTATAACATTAATAATAATAATAAATATTCTTTATTGCACACAACAAAGGACACAAGACATAAACAAATAAAGCACAAGGAAGAGTACAATAGGTGGCCTTATTGCTAAACAGCAATCTCTTCCAGGCAACCTATGGTGGAAGAGGAATAATAATATAGCTAATTATGAAAGGGTACAAAAGTAAATACAGGATTTTTCATGAAAAACAAACTAAAGTGGCATTGATTTGCTTCATTAACTTAATCCTTAAATCAAAAGATGGCTTTTTCATTATGGATCGTTTAAGATCATTCGAACCCACGTTTCCCATGTTATGGCGCCTTCACCGGATCGGTGTGGGCTCTTTTCGTTTTCGTTTCTGTATCGAATCTGTACAGACTATTTACCAAATGTATGTTATTAAATAAGAGCTTCACTGAGTTGTTTCGGTACATTTTATTTACAGGGCGGATACATGCTTTCTTTACCGAGTGCTACTGAGGTACTATCGAACCATTAGACTGGACCGTCCCGTCACGCCCGTTAACAGAATCATACCAAACAAAACGACACGATACCGCACAGAAACCGAGTCAGTCAAGAAGTGATTTTCGGTAAAGAATCTGTACAGATTCTGCACAGAAACAAAAACGAAACGAGCACGCGCCGACCCGGTACGGAAGGTGCCTACGTCCCAACAACACTCCCTATCTGATTTGTATATCACAATGATCCCTTTGCATTCACTTATAACTTTCATTGAATAATCTATTTTTTGTAGTGTGTGACGTCATCGTAAAAAATGTTGACGCCGTTCATAATATGTATGAACAAGCCTCTAAAAACGATTAACGACATTTAGTTACTTAATTTGCCAAATGAAACTATAAATATAGAAATAGATAGTTATTGTCATGAAAGTCAAACAGAGTTGTAACATAATAATTAATACTATATATAAGTACCTATATAATTTTATTTATTAATTTACAGTCAGGCAACGTCGGCCCATAGATATATAACTCGTGCTAGAAAAAATACTGTCATGAGCTTGGCTTGAGTATAATCCGAGTTCTAATCAATCTATTATGATACAAATACAACTTATTTTTTTGTTTTACTATATCTTTATATAAAATACCTAAAGAGTAGGAATAAATGAACAAAAAATTCAATACACACTAGTCGATCTTATTTTTTTTTGTTCTAGCTTATGTGATAATAAACTTAATAGCTATGGAGTAGAATTGAATTTCATCACTTACTTCTTGAGGCGGTACGTCGTAGGTGCGGGTGCGGAGATCCACTCGAGCGTACGTATCAATGCAGGGAAGAATGAAGAAAATGCCTTAAGGAAAAAAAGCAAAACTATTAGGGCGTCCGCTCCCTTAGGCGGGAGCACGGAGAAGACGTCTGTTGCAGAGATCGGCTACGTGCTCCGTCGCGGGACCCTTTCAACGCATCGCAGGCGCGCCTCTCGCAGGTCCCGCCAATATAGTCTAGATCGCGTGAGTGAACAGTCGATAATGGATTATTTTTGTTGATAATACTATCTGGACTGCCTCACGCACCGCTGCTCTACGAAATGACATGAAATATCACGCGGAGCGGACGTCCGCTCCTTGTTCCCACTTAAGGCAGTGGACGTCTTTATAGGTATAATAGTATTAGTTTCAGTGTTCCTTTTTCTAGAATTCAACTTGACTGGTAATAGAAAAACAATTCACACCTTGACAGTCTGTTTTGCTTTAATCAAAGCATTTAAATAGGTACCTAACGGTTACCGTTAGCTAGATAACTTCCTTGGCCTTGATAACTTTATATAACGTTCAATAATGACAATTCCATGTCGTACCCACAGTCGTACCTACAATAAGAAAAATCTACGCATTTGATATTTTGATTCAGGCTACACACTAACGAAGGCTAGGCCCTACGGGAGGGTGGATTTTTAATAAGTTTTGTGTTTTTTGTAGCAATTGCTTATCTGTCTGTATTTTTTTTTAGTTCTAAACGTCTTCAGTTATTTTTTGATTGATTAAATATAACTGGGAAGTAAAATGATCAAATAATATATTTAACTATTTTTTAGTTATACCTAAATAGTTCTAAAGGACTTTGGTTCTATTTTTAAAAGGATCGAGAATGGATCTGAAACCACATATGAAAGTGAACTCATAAATTTATCAAAACAAATTGTTATTTCATAAAAATAATTGATGAAGTTTGTATAACAGCTCTCAGCATTGTTTGCGTCAAGGGTATTTATTTACCTTTTTGATAGTCGGTGCAAGCCAGTAACTTTTTAATTTAAATTATAACCGTCCTTACCTTTGTCAAAATTGCAATTATTCGTTGCAATCGAGTAACAAATTCTATGTTTATTTTTGTAGTAGTGACCGTGAGTTTGACTTTACTAATGTGTGAAGGTACCAATACATAGTGTTTAATGTGCTATTTGATGTTCATTATTCCATTATTTAGACTAAAATTAATGGTCCTTGGTGTGAGGAAGTTTCGATCGATAATAATGGGTTTTGTTTCACTTCCACTGGTCACGCGTGCATTAAGTTTGATTAACAAAACAAATATAAAAGTTTACCTTCTGACTTGTTTACGTTGTCCCATTTTATTTGAGTGTTTAACGGAGTTTTCAAGGATTTATTTATTTATTTGCATCACAAATTAACAAAAGTAATTTCAAAATATTTGATCACAGCAGACATCGATAGAATATAAGTTTGAACAATAAATAACTAGCTTGAACTGCAGTCATAAGTGTGTAAGAGATTTTTTTAAAATATTAACTAAAAAGGCTAGGTTTCGAACCCAGACTACCCGTGCAGGAGACGAGGTTTTTACCACCGATGCTTGCTATAAAGTATGAATTTTTAATAACATTGAAAAATGTTATGCGGTATTCTAAATTTGAACGAATAAATTTGTGAAGATGAAATAAATGTTTCACTTGGAAAAAAAATATAGCAGCAGAGATATCAGTTTTTACATACTGTAAGACAACAGTACAGAATATACTTGTACTCTTTTGTATTCAGAGTACCTACCAACTAAAATTTAGGTTACAAATAACAAAAGCTGATTCACTACTGGAAATATAAATAGAACCATTGTATTCGGGTCTCTGATTCTGAATTCTGGATCAGAAAACCGAATCAGGAAACCGCACGTAAGCGCCCAGGGTAACTAATAAAATAAACTTAAACGGATGCGCTAATCTAACGGAATCCCGAATCTAATTTCCTGATCAAAAAACCGAATCTGGAAACCGTACATGTGTGCCCAGTCTAAATGGCTTTAGAGCCAACAAAGTTGCATACGATAGGTAGCCCTGAATTTGTGCACAGAGCCAATACCTACTATCCTACTATAAATATTGAATGTTTGTAATTCTAATCTCGGAAAAATAGCTTAACGGGTTAGGAAAAAAAATAGCTAACATATGCACAGTTTAAGAGCTAGACTGAGACATGGGATATTTTTTATCCCGCAATAAGAAAAGGTTCCCGTGGGGTTATCAATGGGCAAAGTCACGGACAGAAGCTAATATCAATAACATTTTGAACTAACTCACCCGGTCCTTTGGCTCCACCAGAGAGAAGGCGCCCTAGACGAAAGATGACCGCTCTCTCGTACTCCTGGACGACCTGATGCCAAAATAAAAATGTATGTATATAAATATTTCTAAGTAATGAAGTGGTAAGTAATAAATAAAGTAAAGTACTAGTAAGCATTGTAAGCTTTACTTTGAGGCTAGGCATATTAGCATGAGACCTACAGTGTAAGGCTTGTGAAATGTGATTCAAAAGTAACGTTTAGAAAAACCTACCTACATACAAATAAACATAAACATACATAGTATTCGATTCAAATAAGAATGGGAAAGCCAATGACCTCCATCTGTCAAATGTCACTTGAAAAGTACAGTTTGCAAAATAATCTTAGAACACTTATTTTAGCTCTGAGCTAATCTAAGAATAAAAACCAAACATTTGTAAACAAAAGATGGAAATAAATCATGTGAACGTATAGAAAATGAGTACTGGAAAAGGAAAATATAAGAACTTTAGTTTTATTATAAATACAGATAATGAAAAGACCGTTTTTATTATAAATAAAGTTTTCGTTTCAAAACCTACAATAATCGATATTTTATTTTATAGCCGAAAGCAGCAGTGATGATGATGATGATGACTACTCCGACGGTAGTGCAGAGATGACCGATATTAAAGAGCTAGATTCCGATTTATGTTTTTTCTCACTCTGCCTTAATAAATAAATATTATTAAATAATAATAGATATTTTTATTTCTCTCAATATTAGTAAAAAAATGATATTTAAAAATCAGATATTATTTCTCACTTAACGATAGTAAATAAGTTTTAAAAAAGAAAAAATTTTTTGCTCACCCTACCTAATCGGGTTGAATTGACTGCTATGACGTCACAATATGGCGCCCAGTCGGTCCTATTCTTAGTTGAATCGCACTGAACCTTTATTTTTTAGAAATACACATGTCTGTTCAAAAAGTATTGCGAATATTCGATTTACGTTTTTGTATGGTGGTATAATGCATTTGCGCGATTTTTTTGACAAAAGCAACAGACATGGCAGCAGCCTCCCGTTTTCCCCAGATCTGGCCCACTATGCCTTTTTCTGTTTCAAGGGCTGTTTCAACTAAAAAGGCCTATTGAAAGACGACGCTACGCAGGCGATGAGACGACGCTATGAAGGCGATAAAGTCGGCGTCAAAGGAGGAACTCAATAAGATCACAAAGAACGTTAATTTTAATGCTTCGATAATTGGAAAAATAATTTTGTAGTCATGTATTATATACGAGGGGAATTACTTTAATGGGAAACAAATAAATATTCATGGATAAGTCAAAACTTATTTAAAAATCACAAAATACGCGATAGTTTTATAACAACCCTATGTAAACAGACATGACCGCGTTGTTTCATCTATAGTTAAATTCGACTGTAGTTAAAATACTAAAGAAAAAATTAAACGTCTGTCAAAATTTGACATCTTTACTATGTATTTGACGTAACATTAACTAAAGTTTAATTTCCACAGTCCACACAAAGCAAACAAAGGACATGGTAAAATTTTGTATGAGCGACTGCCCTAGCAATGTATGTATTTTTTATTGTACTTAGTAATGTTTAATGCTGAATGGCTGAATATTTATAATGTCTATGAAAAAAGGCTCAGGATTCTTTAATAACGTTACAATTCTGAAAAAATTCAATACTCCTATTATCTGGCAACATTTGATAAATGATTTTGACAATTTAGTGATTTGTTAGAAAAAATGGGCCAAGTAATTCATAGTATTTAGGAGTTTGAAATTTATATTGTTTATTTCGATATACCTACTTACACAAATACACACATCAAAAGTGTCTAGGGATCAACATATATTTTTGCAATAACTTTTCTCCTGATTGATATTAATTAAAATTTTCTTTAAGGATTCATCAAATAAAGTGTTTTCGTTTGTCACAGTAACGATAAACCATTTCACCTTTGCATTAATAAAGAAATTTGCCATTTTCCTAATAAAGGGATTTTTGACATTTGAACCACTAACACAAAAGTTCGAAAAAAAGACTGAAATAACAGTTTTCTCTAAAATTTTATTGGGTAACTTAAACAATTAATAATCCGTATTTCTACCGCGAACACTAACAACACAAGAACATCGGTTTGGCATACTCAAAATGAGTTCATCCAAATCACGCTGTGCAATGGCCGCCCATGTTCGTTGCAACAACAAAAAAAGGTCTTCTTGCGACTGGATACCCTCCATATTCGGCAGAGCTCTTCTCTGTAGCATATCCCATGCATGCTCAATCGGGTTCAAGTCTGGCGACTGAGCAGGCCAGGGCAGGACATTGATGTTAGCTGCGGCGAGAGTCTGTCTTACAACTCTTGCGGTGTGCGGTCGTGCATTATCATGCATTAACTGAAATAAGGGACCGATTTGCACTTGTAGAGGAACGATGACGTCTGATACAATCGTCTCAGCATAAATTTGAGCGTTGAGGTTGCCTCTGATCCAAATCAACTCAGTTCTTCCGCCGATCCAAATACCCGCCCATACCATGATGGTTCCACCACTATAAGGATGGACTTCCTGGCAGGATTTTAATCGCTGTTGGCGTCCAGGGGTTCTCCAGTGTCGTATACGTCTTGTATCCGGTCTCATACCAAAACGAGACTCATCAGAAAAGCACACGAAACGCCATTGTTCTTCTGCCCAATTTCTGTGTTCAAGAGCCCATTGATATCGAATCCTACGATTGTGCATTGCTATAGGTGGTACCCGTAGCGGTCTTCGGGAATGAAGGTTCACTTCATGCAAGCGGTTTCTGACTGTTTGGTCGCTAATTAAGTTCCCTGAAGAGTGATGAAGCCTCACGGCTAACATCATGGCGGTTATTGTTGGAGCTCTTCGAGTTAAGATTTGAATGTATCGGTCTTGTCTCCGTGTGGTGCAGCGATACCGTCCTCCATGGCGCTCAGCCACGGTACCAGTGCTTTGGTATCGTGTCCAAAGTCGACTGATAACACTCTGACTTGTATTCAGAGCTAAAGCCACAGTACGTTGCCGGGAACCAGCTTCTATCATTCCCACGGCTCTGAGCATTTCTTCCCTGCTTAAATGACGTCGCCGCTCCATAATAACGTTGGTTTTAATCAGTAGTAGGAAAACAGTAGCACTAATAATGTCTTCAATGCGTTGTATGTTTTTATAGGGAAAATATTGACAGCTGATTTTCATCTTTTACTCGAATTTGATTCACAGTTCCTGATTCAAATTATGAAATGCACCAAAAAGGATCCATATAAATTTATAAAATCATAAATTTATTACAAAGCCACATCTCAATCTCAAGAAATCCGCATAAAAATGCTTGATCCCTAGACACTTTTGATGTGTGTATTTCTTGTGAAGATTTATTTTTCATTTATTTTTGTAAAACGGAACATTTTCCTTTTGGAACATACATGAAGTAAATTTTTATACTTTTTAATATTTCACGAAAGTTGTATGAATATGATAACCACGTAATAATTAATAAACAAATATAACAATATATAATGTTATGGGCTAGTGCGAAATAATTATAAATGTTAAGGACAGTTTCTTAGTCATGTCCTTAGTTAATACTTATCAATTTTATATAGTTCAACAACACACATAGGTACTAATCTGTAATAGTTGTTGACCGTGCCGGGCCCAAGCCTTTGTTGGCCTTTTAGAGCTGTTAAGTGGGAACACCACCCCCCATTCCGTTACAGGCCCCGTAGACCTAAACACGCACTCGCCGTCACACATAACAAGTAAACGTGCTTCCTCGCGGCCCTTCTGGCCGCCGAGGAGCCAACACTCACAATAGAGCCCCCCCCCCCCCCGACACAGGGAGGCCCGCTGCCGCTCAGTCCCCTCCCGTTTCGAGTGCATATCTGAGTGCACCCGTCCATTAGCGCATTATGCGTTATTTTAAATTATGCATTAGTTTAAACTAACGCAGCGCTGCATTATCTCCCTCTCAGGGGATAATTGCTTCAGATGAAGCTTGTAAGGCCCTTCAGGCCATAAGCATGTACTACGGGTGTGTTTTAGTCAGTAGGAGTTTGTAATAACCTTGCAGCCGGCTGAAGGGTATCCATGAGGATTTCACACCCGCTCCACCGCACCGCCTGGGAGGAATCAAAATAAAAGAAAGCGGGAACACTTAGCGCACGAACGTTCCGCATGCAGTCTCATGTTATTTCATACTAGCGGCCGCCTGAGACTTCGTACGCGTGGAGTTAGTTAGAAATAAAGGTTCACTGCTCGTTACCCGTAGGTGATAGAGTGATAATATGTAGCCTATATGTTGACCCGACTTCTTAATAATATTTGTGCCAAATTTGAAGTAAATCCATGCAGTTTTTTTGAGTTTATCCCGGACATACATACAGACAGACAGACACACAGACAAAAATTCTAAAAACTATATTTTTGGCTTCGGTGGCGATTGTAGATCACACCCCAATTATTCTTTTAAAAAATATTCAAAGTACAGTTTTGTCTTTCCTACCATTTTATTATATTAGTTGACGACCTCCGTGGTCGAGTGGTTTGTACGCCGGGTTTCATGGTGTCGCCGACTCGAGAGGTCCCGGGTTCGAATCCCGGTGGGGGCAGATGTTTGTGTGATGAATACAAGCATTTGTACTCCAGTCATGGATGTTTAATATGTATTTCTATATAAATATACTTATATATGTACAGTATATGTATTCTATCCGTTACCCTAGCATCCCATAACACAAGCCTTACAGTGCTTACTTTGGGGCTAGGCTAATTGGTGCGAGTGTCGGAAATATTTATTTATTATTTATTTATTTATTATATAGGTATGTATAGATTTCACCTCCAGTCTCAGCGCTGCTCTATGAAATAACATGAAACTGCACGCACAGAGCGGCCGCTTAAGGTAGCGCACGCCCTTAACGCTCTGTATGTTGTGAGTGTGGAGTCGTGTCCGGCATGATCCTCTGAACTTAAAACTAGATTTACCATTTGTTTCTCCTTTTCATTCTGTATTGAAAATAACAAGGATTACTGTTGTAAATTTTAATTTTAAGTTTAGATAATCATGCCAAAATCTATACCTGTGTCCATCTAAAACTCAGAACAAGAACTAAAGAATAGAGGTAATGATATGACTTTTTAGCATTTTCGTTAATGCAATAGATTAACGAGGAGATTTCGAAACATATGTAATTGGCAGGCAGCATTTGACATTGGCTCGCTTTTTATTTCTTTATATTTCTCTTTTTCGGTCTGTTCTTTAAACGAATATTTGTAAGGTATTTATTTTCTTAAGTATAATACTGAATGTTTATATGTCCGAATGCTTAATAGCATACTTATCTTTGGCACAATTTTATTCTGCATAATTCCGCTTAGCACAATCGGTATTTGTGATCAGTGGGTTAGGTAACCTAACCTAACCCACTGATCACAAATACCGATTGTTGGGTTAGGTCATTATTGTGACCTTATCTTAGCGCCAGTCACCATAGAACATAGATAAATAAACAAGGAACAGTTAACAATTTTGTATGCCAAAAAATGATTCTGACTATGAATTTTCTGCAATATGATGATACAGCTTTTTATCTGACTGCGCAATGCAAAACCGCGAAGCGCGACGCGCAGTCAGGGTATAGTGTTTAACAGTCTATATATGTATGTATGTTCCTTTGTGGTATACTAGAGACCAAACGCGTAGACCAACTTTGATGATTCATACGTTAATCGACTTGTTTTAATCATGGGAGTGCTACTAAATTATAGTAATCGAAATTCAATGTGGGGTCAATTAGGCGCCATATTGTAAGAGATAAAAAAAACAAACGAAATATGTCGAGCGGGGTATCATTGACTACATAATCGAAAATCATGTTTAGGTTGCTTACAACATTAAATCTAAAGAAACATTTGACATTGTGGGTTACCTATAATGCGAGGAGATGGCGCTGCCTTGCAGCTTAAGAATGGCTAGAAGAATTTGGACGCGGTCCGTGAGGGCCGCGGTAGCATAATTCGTCAGTGCATTCGCCCGGATTGCGAAGGGTGCGGGTTCGAGTCCCGTCTGCTGCCTGGTCCGCGTGGAATTTTTTCTAGTTATATTTTCTTTAGATTTAAACATCAAGCAGTTACATGCTTTAAAATAATAAAAAATATGCTTACAACATTTTTCAATTTATATGACTATTTAGAATCTACAACAATTTAAAGTTGCCACCAATTAACCACGCTTGCGCTTTTAATTTAAATTTTACGTTTGTATGGATCTTTGTTACTCTTTCACCCAAAGAATGCTCAATGGATTTTAATTAAATTTATTAATAATATAGCTCATACTCATAATAATAACATATTAATAATAATTTATGTAGTTATTGAGTGAATTGGCAAAAATATAAAGTGTCAAGTAAGACGGAAAAAATCTCCCATCCGCGAGCCATTTTGGCCTGCACTGCAAAAAACATAAAAGTTACATAACTATAATGTACAGTGGAAATTTATCTCATAATATTAGTTCTCCAAAAAATTACTGCAAATAAAAACTGAAAATAACAACTGGTCCGGTAGTCTATAATTCTATTAAGTAAGAGACCAAGCTACTTTAACAGTAGGGACCCATTATAGAAAAAGGAGATTGCTCAGCTTCCATACATGTTTGGCCTAAAGACCAATAATCATGAAAAATTGTTTCCTAGATTCGAAATTATATATAAATTACTGTAGAAACGAATATTATTGACGGACACCGCTGAGAACTTCTATAAACCATAAACACTGAATGATTTTGAGGTTATGTTTGCAAATATAAGTTATATAGCAAACTAGGGAAATCAAACCAAGTACCAAAATTATGTATTAGATTCAGGTATATTAAGCATGTAGATTAATAGATAGTTGCCTGTTTCTAAAGGACATCGACGAAATCGGCCCTAGCATGCCCAAAAGAATGTCCTTCACTATTATTTTTCTGTTTTTTTTTAAACTTATTAGCAATTAATCATAGAAAACGGACAATTTGTTTAAAAAAATAAAAGTTCTGTTACTAGATACTACAGTCTGTTCATCCAACTTGTCCTATTTGGAAAACAATCTCGGTACTCCTTTTTATTGAAAATACAGCTTTAAAAATCAACTGATAACTGGATTCTATAGATTACAGTCTATAATAACGATTTATTTTAATAGTTTATTGGCTTCGTTAATATTTTATTATTAAATGGGTGATTCTGTTAAAAAGTTGTGCCAAGATTGTTTACCTTAATAAATGCAATATAGGCGACCATAGGTATTTATCAACATAAAAATAGAACTAGGTACCTTAGTTAATAATACTTATTACTAGTATTTATATTATATTTATAAAAATATTATTTCTGAAATTATGTAAAGATAGTTTCTACTCCCATCCCATATAATATCTGCTTATTTTTATAAAAATCATAATGATAACCAGCTATATTACCGATAGTAAAATATAGAAACAGGTAAATGGAAAGACTTTGAACATTTCATTTGAAAAGAAATCTATTATTGCTACAGGTAGGTATATGTATCATAGGTGCCAACACTCATAAATCAATATGAATATAAGCAATTATTATTTATATTATTAATTGCATTGTATGTTCATTTAATGCATATTATTTAAGTGCTTACATAGAGGTAAACACTAAATCTATTCAGAATATATAAAGTGTACATCTTTTACGATTAAGTATAATAATTATAACCTCAAAATCTAATACATTCTGTAGTAGGCCACGGTTCTTCAAGTTGTCCGTATCTCAACAAATGCCTAATTAGAGTTTATGAATGATTCCGAACACAACTAGCATTTTCTCATTGCTGGGCGTTCTAGGGCATTCAATGTATGGGGAACGAGCAATGTCCTTTAATGCATAAGAGTAACTTTTAAAATCAGGTATCATCTATGCATTTCCGGTTATATTAAGGTACTTTGTGACAGAAACTGTGTTATTTGTGAATGAGCCACAGATTAGAGAGAATTTTTAAACTCGTTAACTAAAGAAAACTTATTATTTTTGTTATGTTTATATTATAATCATACTTTAGATTTTTAGTGTATCACACCTTATAATGTGTTTATGGAGGTGTTTGGCCAAAAATGTATGGCAATTGACTTTATGTGGTCGCCTACCATCTATAATATTTGTCTTAGCACATTTGCATGTAGTAAAAATGATAATATAGTTGTAGGTATTAATACCACAGTGTAATAAAAAAAGTTTTATTTTATCGATCTTTACAAAATAGATTTGTTTTGATGTTATACTCGTATAAACAACTTCGATCAGTCTTTGGCTGAATGTTACTACACCCATAGCCATTAAAAATGATTCGTATGTTTTCCAAAACGGTAAAATTAAAAGCCCTTTTTAAAATAAATATATTATACAATGGTGTCCGTTAAAATCTAACGACTATAAAAAAGAGTATAAATTACGCCAAGAATTACCGTATATGTCAATCTTTTTTGTGCATTAGGGCCAATTTGAGCAATCTCCTTTGATCTAATGGGTCCCGACTGTTAAGGTAGTTTTGTCCCTTACTTAACAAAATTATAGACTACTGCACTTGCTTTTTCTTTTCAGAAATATAAAGACTTTTTAACATTTTTTAATTTTTAATTGTAGTGGATATTGATTACAACCTAAAGATGATTCTGGATAACAAAATTATGCGCTTGAATGTCTGCTAAATCAGAGATGATATGCATAATAATATTATGACATTAAAAGTTCTGCGTTACAAGGTGGGCCCATAAAATGTATGTAATATTAGTTGACCGTGCGACGACCGATGCGTGAGTCACCCACCTTTTAGGCACGGTTCGTTCACCGCATGCCACTACCACCGTGTGCCAATTTATAGAACTAATCCAATATCACTTTCCGTTAACCACACCTTAGCTTTATTGCCTTAATAACCAGTTGATTTAAACTGACATTAAAGGTGATGGTAACACAGTCCCTGCCAGAATACGGACGTTGTTACGGTGGGGCCAATAAAGATTTAAATCGTCTATCCGCATCACAAGAGAAACGTCAGGTTGTTTTCAGTCGTTGAGAGCCTGACACTTGATGAGCCGGTTGTATAGTATGAATTGAAAATTTTAAACCTCCATTCGGTCATTGAGAGACATCGGGCGTAGAAAAAAATATCAATACATTCTAATGAATACATTAACGTACGTCTACGTTCAGCGGAATTGGAATCTACTCACTTACTTAACTGTGTAATGAAAGGGTTCGCGAAAGGAGTAATAGTTATATAATATCTGGCTTCCCAGCTTGCGTGGCTGACACGTGCCGCAATTACCACCTCATCTATATACCTATATTTCTCTGATGCTCTGGTAGATTAACTCGCTATAGTCACATGCTTTAATTTCAGACCTACCTAAGGTTGAATGTCGCACAGCCATGCCTTGTCCGCCGCTTATTTTCATAATCATAATCAAAATCATTTATTCAGTTTAGGCTGTTACAAGCACTGATGAATCTCTAGGAGCTACGCCATCGGTTCGTAAATCTACGGCAGGTGACCTTGTACTGAGAAGAACCGGCAAGAAACTCAGCAGGGACTGCTTTTTTCTACCCCTTTTTATTATTTACAAAGTCGTCAAGATGGAAAATGACTTCAGAGATGATTCATGAAGTCACCTTTCATTACATAATGTAAAAAAGACATTAATTGTTCACCTGCATTTTGATTGCTGTGTCATACAGTATAACGAAACGAAACGTCAATAAATAAATAAAGTTTCGTGCATTAACCCGTAAAAAACTAGTTTTATTTAGATTATTTAATTAAAAAATATGCTTTGTAACATAGTTCAAGAAAAGATAGGTGATGCAGTTAGCACGTTCGGTCTGTGATTGTGAAAGTTAAGCAATGTTCGCAATGAATTGTCATAGAATGGGTGTTTTTTTTATTTGTTAATGGGTAAGCTCTTGATACCCTATACCACGCGCGAGCAGAGATAGGATCTACGGTGTAGCGAGCTTAACCAGTAGGAGCTTATTCACTCTGGCTTTTAAAAGAGTCAGTTTATATGTAATCGGAAACACAGACGCAGGCTCATTAAGGTTCGTTCGTTATAGTACTTGTACCTATTTAACTTAAAATATCTAAAGACCCCCGCGATGGAATATTGTGCGCTTTGGCACAGATGATCATGACTATGATACCTTTCAAACAAATGTAGTTTAAGCCGTGGCGGACGTGCATGCAGCGTCCGTACATTTTTGCCCAATGTTCTTTGCACAGAACCTTCGGTGGGCGAGTCCGTCACGCATTTGTCCGGTTTTTTCTAATCCGTATCCAAAATTTCATTAATAAATCAAAGTTTTGCTTTGTTATAAATTATACCAACATAATCTCATCAAAACTCGTGATTTCTCCAATGCTATAGTATGCAGTGTCCTACAGATATATGACCTTAATTTTAAGTAAATATGTTGTAGTAAGTATGGTAAGGTGGTTATGGGTAGTCATTCTCCCTTAAAAGTCTTTTTGGTGGCGTTGTGTGAGGCTGGTCGTTACGTTCCTTAAAATATGGTTGAGCGAAGCGATGGCTGCTTCATGCGTTATGCTCGTGAACGGGTGCTGCCAGTGGAGATGAGTCTGACCTAACTACTTTGATATTGAAGATATTAATGTCTAGTGACACCTAATATAAATAACACTATTTATTTACATTAGCCTGTAAAGGCTACAAAACGTCAATAAATAAATAAAGTTTCGTGCATTAACCCGTAAAAAACTAGTTTTATTTAATGAGTGATGTACGTGAAAACATAAGAAATAAATAATCTAAGCTTACAAATCCGTAGTTATTTACATCGAGAAAAGTGTCTACGAAGTTCAGCTACGTCAAGTTGTTTAGAAGTCGGCCGGCTACGATAGACCTACGTGATCTCGTAGCAACTCCTCACGTAGCGAATATAAATTAACTCTCTCCCTACAGATTTCAAAAACAGATATATTTATTTCAAGTTTAATCGTGGTTTCTTTAAACAGAAAAGAAGTGAGATAATGTTTTTAGTTAATATTTTAATTTTGTCTAAAAAGTAACAGTAAAAGCATAATAATTATCTGTAAATCTCTCTTGTACTTGAATATAGTTGCATATTGTAGTTACATTCTATTGAAAAACTTAATACACACAGTAAATTTTGAGTTATTTAAGAAACATTAAAATCGTATAAAGTAAACATTTATAATCTAATTAAATGGTTTGTAGGTATTGTGTTACCTTTCCAAACAATGGATATAGAAAAGAATAAATTTAATATTTTCTGTCTTTATACAAAGAAATACTACTTTGAAACAGTGACTTTATACAATATAAATTTCTTTTATATCAATAATTATCAATTACCCAGTTTTGCAACAAATGAATAAATAATTTTCGATTTCATTCAATTAGGATGTCTAAACGGTTTTCGTATAAATTACTGAAGGGGTATGGTATGCATGGTAATTTATATACTTAGACGGCATGATTATTTTTTATGTTAAAAAGATGGCAAACAAGCATATGACCTGCCTGATGGTAAGCGGCGCCATAGCCTATAGACGCTTGCGATATCAAAAATATAACTGGTGCCGTTGACTACCCTTTTTTTTGCGTAGGGAAATGCCTGACGCATACCCGCTCATTAGAAAGTGACCGGGCTATGTCGGAATCTCCCCTGCCTACCAACCAGACGAAAACAAAATTTCCCCTTGTCGGCAGGCACGGGCCTACCGACTAAAACCCCACGGTGTTTCGTCTTCAGCGTTGGGTCGTGGAATCGAAGTAACAACCAGTCCATGTCTTCGAAAATTCCACAAGCCATCACTCCGCCCGCATCCGGACCCATCTACATTTTTTTTATAGATAGGTCCGACAAATGGCTCCACCCCACCTGATATTAAGTGATGGTGAAGTCCAGACGTATTCAGCGTGTGCAGAATTGCGCTAGGTTTTGCTTTCATGTACCACCAAGAGCTCATGTGACTCCATTTCTTAACAATTCTAACTTACTGAAAATGGAGGCACGGAGAAAACTTCATTTCGCCAGTCTACTATTTGGAATCATTAGGTACATCAGGTAAACCAATTTATTTGTATAACAAACTCACATGGGCACAAGATCATAGTGTATATCCTAGGCGGGTGTGTAAGCCAATTTTTAAAACTCCTGCACATCATTCAAGAGCCTTTCGCGGATCTTTTAAGTTTGCTGCCACAAGGTGCTGGAATGATCTTCCCCCTCCGCTTCGCGATCTGAAAACCATTATTTCGTTTAAAAAGAACCTTCAAAAGTATTATTTCTTTCTTCAGCTCAATAATAGTAGTAATGTGTAACTTACCACCTGGTTTAAATCACGTTTTTTTTTTTTAAAGTTCTGGGTTTGAAGTATCGGCACAATTGTGGCTGTAACAAAATTAGCTCTTGCGCCAATGGATACTTAGATACGGTACGCTCTTACTTGCATCAAATAAAAACTGATCCCACTTTACTACATATGCAACACTCACACATCCACCTGTTTGTAAAGATACAATCGAACGAACGAAACAGCAATATAAGTTTCAACGGCAGCGCGAACGGGACGGCGAGATCCGCGTCACTGCGCTACCGACCAATCACGCGACCAGTACTCGACGTCACTACAGAGTAGCGTCAGAGAAAAAAATAAAAGTATTTTTTATTAAATATAAGTTTTTTATTAAAATTCAATAAAATAAATTCCACATTGAGCAATTTTCAATCTACTTTGAAAAGCTGAGGGAATGAAACTGTTTACATGTATACCTACTAAAAGTAGGGTTTTTACATGATAACGTCAACATTTTTTTAAGGTATCTTATACTGCTGGATGTGGTCATTTTTATTGTATTCAGTGTTTAAAAGAATCTAATCGAGATACAATTTTTACTAGAAACTTTACACTTATTATATTTCAATACCAATCATAAACTGATTGTTCAATAAATAAAAAGAAAACTAAAATAATTAATATTATTATTTAAAATTATTATTATAAAAGTTAAAATCAGACACACATTATTATTATCACCTGATAAAAAATCAGTTAAAAAGCGTACCTACTAAAAGTAGGTTTTTTATACGATACCGTCAACAATTTTTTAAGATACCTTGTACTGCTGGATTTTGAAATTTTCATCGTCTACAGTATATAAAGAATCTAATCCGAAACACTTATTATATTTCTCTTTTAAGCATGAATTGCTTGTTTTATAAATCTAATATAAACTATACTTTAAATTATTCATTTAAATAATAAAAAAATATAAAGGTAAAATTAAATAACAAAAACAATAATCATCATCGATAAATAAAAATAAACATAAGTTATGCCTTGGGCTTTTCAGCGCGTTCATATGTCCCGGAAAATGTTGCCTTCTGTCAAAAAGCGCAAGATAGAATATCTTGGCCACGTGCTCAGGAACGATAGATACATACTGCTCCAGTTGATAATGATAGGCAAAGTGGACGGAAAGAGACGTGCTGGGCGAAGAAAAAAGTCATGGCTCCGGAATATCCGGGAGTGGACCGGTATTGCCTCCGTCGAACAGTTGTTCCGGCTGGCTGCTGATAGAACTACATACAGGAAGCTAACGGCCAACCTTCAGGATTGAAGAGGCCGTGGAAGAAGAAGAAGATTACAAAAACAATTTTAAACCCTACAAAGAATGAAAACGCCATTTCTGTAAGTACAGAGTATATTAAAGCTAAAATGTCTGAAAAAATTAATAAACCTCTTCGAAGAAACCAAAATGTAATGAGTTTAATAAATGCAGCATATTTTTTACCTACATAAATTAATATTCCAAAAAAAAATTACGAAATATTTTTTTTGTTGACTACCCAATTTTTACTCTCGACTGACATTACAATGGCAAATATTCGTGCTTATGCTTTTTCTCCCTTATACAAACGTTTACAAGTGTTGTTGTCTTTTTCTTAATAACAAATACCGAATAAGATTCAAAACAAACAGCATTTTTATGAAAAAATATATTTTATAGTATGTACTTACGAATGAAAAGTGATGCCGTCGGTTTTATTTTTAGTACTTGAGCAATTTGAGCACTTTTTAAAACAACACTTAGGCATTGTTTTATCATATAATCACAAAATTTTAGATATATTTCTTTTTGACGTTCACATTTGCATGTCAAGTTGTGACTAAAGCGATTGTGGCCTTGGGCCACAATTTATGCGGATCACTTTTGTGAGGCTAGTGCCGTATCTACCCTTTTTGTTTTAATCTAATGGATATTGTTGGACACCTCCGAATATATTTTTTACACATAATGCACGTTCTCCATTTTCTTGTCTCTCAAACCACAAACATAGTTTTAAACGTGGCATAATGGCGTACCATCGTGCGTGGCAAATTGGAAATGAAAACGCGTTTCGTAAACGTGGCATTACAATAGACATTATTTTTCACTAATTTGTCAGTGTCACTGTCAGGCTGGCTGCTGGGGTTGCGTTCTGTTCCTACACTCCGGGCTCGGCTCTCGCTGGGCGCTCCTGGGCGCGTGGGTAACACTTGCGGCCTTAATATTAATTCATTACGAATTTAATAAACTATATTTATTTATTTAACTCAGTTCATGTATTCTATTATAACTATATATATTTTAATACCATTTTGTAATCTTAGCTTTTATACTCTAGCAATCTCGTACAGGCCCTGCCAGAATACCAGCGCTGTTACGGTGGGAATATTCCCGTCCCATTGTAACAGCATTAAGCTGAGGTAGGGTCCTAATTGACCTTTCTTCTTTCTGCATATTGTTGTTGTCTGTTTGTTTTTATTTTTATCGGTGCTTATATAATTTCTTATTGTTACATACTTGTGTGTTAAGGCCAATAAATGATTTTTCTTTCTTCTTTCTTTCAGACGTGAAGGTGAAGGATTGGTACAGCAGTTCTACCTGCCACACCAGCCATCCTCATGCCGGCCTGCATGTTGATTATTCACGCCTCTTTTAAAGGATCCCAGGTTGTAAGAAGGAGGGAACACGTGAGCAGGCAGAGCATTCCATTTACGGATAGTGCGACAAAGAAATGAGTCACCAAATTTCTTTGTACGCGTTGGAATTGTGGCCACAGTTAGACGGTGACACCGAAATCCTGCGTGCGTGGTCCTCTGAAGGAAAGGGGAAGGTGGAATAAGAGAGAATAACTCTTCAGAACACTCACTGTGGTACAGACGATAGAACGCTCTTAGTGACGCAACGTCACGTCGTAATTGAAGAGGCTCGAGGTGTTTAGTTTTATTTCATTGCGGTTTTCCGTACTACTTCATCGGGCCGTTGACCACCCTGACCCAAACCCATATCCCGTGGAGTCCTGGAACCTTACTCACCGACAGAAACGCAACATCACCAAAAAGTAGTGTTATTTTACTGTGGTATTATGTAAGGTGGGGGTTACTTTATTACTGTTTATTACTTTATTACTTTTTGTTACTTTCCCAGACCGCAAATCCGCTATTATTATTGATATTTTAAGAGAGGTAGGGCAACCTCTCTTAAAATATCAATAATAATGATTTGAATAATATAATTCCTTAAGTGATCGTAAGTAATTAATATTAAATATAGTTTAAGAAACAGCTTAGTCTGTTGATCGCTTAAGAACTTTGGTTTTCCATGCCTTCTATAGGACGTATTCTACGTACTTTTTTTTCAACTGTATTTCTTGACCAGCCTCGACTTTTCCGACAACTGTTGCCATTCCCGCGCAAAACATACAAGGTATATCTTCGATCAACAATCAAGCGACGGGGTCATTCGAATACTGAGTCATTAGGAATACACCTTTGTCTTACTATACATAACTATACAATACAATAATCTATATAAAATTCTGTGTCACGGCGTGCGTAATTGAAGTACTCCGAAACGGCTCGACCGATTTTCGTGAAATTTTATATGCATATTCAGTAAATCTGAGAAACGGACAAGTGGTGGTCCAGCCCAAAATTGTATTTTTGGACATTTTTTTTTTGTTTTTATAATACATCATACAAAAATACATACAACCCTAAATTTTCACCCTTCTACCACCAACCCCTACTTTTTTATGGCGATACAAAGTTCGCTGGGACAGCTAGTATTAATATAAAGCTAAAGATATATTGTTTTAAACTTTCAAGCTTAGTAACATTATAGTTAATAGCAGAATTGCTACCACGTACCTTATTTTCTGTGAGTCTACGATATTTCGGCGCTGTTGCAAGCACCATAATCCGTGTTTGTGGAGCTCGCAACAGTGCTAAAATTATTGGAGACTCACAAAAGACATGGTACATATAATACAATAAATATAATGCTATTAAACATGAAAATTTAAAACAATTACTTCAGCTTTATATTAATATAACAGCAATCCCGCTAATAAATTTAATTTAACGGAAAGTTTGTTTGTTTGGTTGAACGCGCTAGTCTCAGAAACTAACTACTAATAGGAGTGGAGCGTCAATGAAAAATGTTGCGTAAACGGCATTAATTATTCTTTTTAAGAGCTTCCTTTACGTGACCTGCGTAATCAGTTAAAGTTATACAAAATCATATATGATGGAATATTTTCCATTTAAAAAGTTATAAAGAAAACGACACAAAATCTTGTATGATGGAAAAGCTCCCCTTAAAAAGTTCTAAAGAAAGTCCGCGTCATCATACCTCTATACTCTTCTCCTCAAATTAATGCGGGTGAAACGTGATCACAGGGTACATCAAATATTTTATAAACCATTAGGTTTCTCCATTTTTGCCATACACCGTCATATTTTTATTAAGCGATTACCGAAACAGTAAATCTTTTTACGGCTCTGCTCCTCTAGCATGACCACCGAAACGGGATATGATAAAGCGATATATCGGCATTAACTGTCAGACTACTGTGAAACTCCACTGTAGTCTGACAGTTAATACCGATATGTCGCTTTATTATATCCCGTTTCGGTGGTCATGCTAGAGGGGCTGAAACATTGTTGATATATTTTTGGAGTAAAGTTACATTTCTTTTTTCGAAACTGAAAGTTGTGTTTTATACAGAAAGCAATTGTTCTACGCAGTAGAACCGTTAGAACTCTCTAATTTTAGATTTTTTATCTACTCTGATACTAACAGTATAATACAAAGATTCTAAAACTGAAAACAAAATGCTTATGACAAACATTACGTACAGGCCAATAATAATAATAAAAAAGTTTAATTACGATACAGGTCTTGTATGGACACCTGTAACATAATATAACTTTTTAATCATAACGATACACCTATACAACATCCAGCTGGACCAAGGAGGTTGAACCTCTACTTTAAAAAGGTTTCAATGAACGAGTCCGCGACGACGCAACACGCATGCGCAATCGATGTTTGCACCTTGGCGCCAACATTTGATATTTAAAAAATCTTTTCAATATTTAAACAAAGTTTGGTTTCGTTTAGCGATGCGCGACTACGAATGATTTTACCTTTCGACTAATTCGTAACTACTAATTAGTCTATTCGAAAGGCAAATTAGTAGTATACTAATGTCATTATTCGAATAACGACTACCAATTAGTAATACTAATGTCAAATGTCGCTACGTGCGATACACGCCGCCCGATACCTTCGACTCCAGTCGAATGATATAAAGCGCAATCGACTTAGTCGAATGATTCGTGAAGTCGAATGATTAGTATTAGTATTATTCGACGTCGCTCATCACTAGTTTCGTTTGTAAAATACATAAGTTTTTGTGTAAAAACATGTCTGAAAGCGGGGATAGTGGTGATTTTACACCACCAGATATTCTGGAAGCTGCGTCAAACATGACCATGAACCTGTTGTCGGCGAAATCTAGGAGCAACTATAATAAATGTTACCACGAATTCATGGAATGGAAAATGAATAAAAATGCTTCATCATTTTCTGAAAATGTGTTGTTAGCGTACTTTCAAGAGTTATCTGAAAAATATAAAGTGTAAAGTATGTGGGTTAAATACTCCATGATTAAGAGTACACTCAATATTTACAACGAAGCTGACATAACTAAATATAGCAAGCTGATTGCATTTTTGAAACGAAACTCACAAGGATATAAAGGGAAAAAATCCAAGACTTTTACAGCAGAGCAGATAAATATGTTCTTAAATGAAGCCCCAGACACATTATATCTCTTCACAAAGGTATTTTAGTTGTTTATCAGTTAACCATGTACATTTTTTTGTTAATATTGAGTTAATTTACCGATATATGAGTTGTTACAGATTGCACTATTTTTTGGTATAATGGGTGCTTGCCGACGGCAAGAGTTATACAACATACAATTCAAAGATGTTGAAGTCTTCGAAACTACACTATTGATCAAAATAAGTAAAACTAAAACCAAGACGGACCGCTCTTTTACCGTTACTGGGAAATATTATGAACAATGCAAAAAATACATAGAGCTACGACCAACTGAGTGCAGCAATCCCAGTTTTTTTCTAAACTATATTGCCGGAAAATGCACGATGCAGAGAGTTGGCATTAACAAATTTGGAGCTTTAGGCAAAGTTATTGCCAGCTATCTTCGACTTACCGACCCCGAATTGTACACAGGACACTGCTTTCGCCGAACATCTGCGACCTTGCTAGTTGATGCTGAGATATAACGGCACTAAAGCGACACGGTGGCTGGAAGTCAACGACAGTTGCAGAAGGCTATATAGATGATTCAATGACTAACAAGATCGCTGTATCCAATTCAATACTTAACAGTATTGAAAATAACAGAAATGAGTGAAGTGAGAAATGAATGAGTCAACATTAACATACCCTCTCTGAGTACCTCCAATAACGCTTCCTGTCCGGTTCAAATTCAGTTTCATAATTGTAATATACAGAACATCAATAATTATTACAAGTAAAAATAAATTTGTTGTTATATTCAGCGTTTTATTTGCAATATTGTTTTACGTATTATAGTATGAGAGTAGATAAAGTAGTGTATGACACTGTACATAACTTGGTCTTATAACACTCGTGTGATGCTATAAAAAAACTCATGTTATAAGAACCCTTATTATGCAACAGTATCATAAACTACTATTTAGGCAACGGTTTAATATTACTTATACATATTATAAAACAAAAGGTAACAAAAATCATGGAACTAATTGTGTAGATACTTTGGAACAATAAATAATGTATTTTTCAGTGTCTTTTTTAAAAAATGATATATTGCATTTTGTGAACTCAGAAAAATCAGCCTTTTCGTGTCCCTAGGGGAAAAATAAGAAAAATGCGATGAAAATCATAAATTTTAAGAAAACTTTACTTGGTAAATTTAGTAGCGCGTCTGCCCGGATAACGGAGGCCGCATCCTGACTGACACCTGTACCAAGTGGTTTTTTCTAGTATTTCTTTTAAGTGCAGTTTAATACTCAAACCACTGTAATATCGTAGGTGTTGTAGGGTCGCCATGTGTGATATATTAGGATGTAAGATCAGATGGTAGACGCATGATGAAGGAAGCTCCCCTTGGACGTAGGTTCGGTGGCGAGGAATGAGAGATATTTTAAAGCCACCTGTTTATTGTACGGCATCGTGTTAATTAGTCCTCAGAACTACGTTAATATTATAACAGAACATAAGTGTTAAGTCAGCTTTACGTATATAGCAGTCAATGGTTATGTGTTACGGTACAAGTTGAAACCCGGGTAGATTGTGGTGTAGTGTATGAATTTAGGAGTATTTTTAAAATTTTATCGAGTAGGACAACATCTGCGAGATTCCTAGTATGTAATAAAAACTTCACCCGTTTTTATGAAACTTTTACCACTTTTCTAAATATCTAGGTACAACTTGTTTCTTCCCATAATAACTTATATAGTATCTAAAATATAATATTATTTTTAGAGTATGTAAGCCTAGCTCTCACTGCGGATAGGATCTCTTTAAGGTAAATATAGTTGTTGACCACAACCTTTTGTAAATAAACAACCAAAAGCAACATGGTGTGCATTAAAATCATCAGCTATAAACATGGGCGAGGGAAGGTTTTTAATTATATTGTTCATTTTAACATGGTCACTTCTAGGAGGCCGATAAACACAAAGAATTTTATCGTCAGATTACCATGATTTTTAAAACTGCTAATGCGACCGTTTGTACATCTTCATAAAAAGTTGTATTTATTAAAATTTCAACACCACCATGCTCATTTTTTTAATTTTCAAAAGGAATTTTATATCCAGGTATGTGAAACAGTTTGTTTGGTTTAATCCAAGTTTCATTGACCAGATTTATTTTTACTCATAAAATTTATTAAAAAGGGGTTTTATATATATTTATTGTAAACAATGAATATTATATTGTACAATACGTAACTGAAAAATTGTTACAGGACCACTATTGATTATATTAATTCAGGTTTTAATATAAATATTAATTGATTGCAAGGTGGTAGTACAAGCTGAATCACTCGTATAATACCAAGCTCTACCAAAGTGCGTACTATAGCCACATATACAATAAGTCATTGATGTGCAGTAGTAGAGCTTATAATCAGAGTTTGTATTTATTGCAGAAGTTTAGTTTAGGGGGTTTAGTTACATTCTATGGTTTATTTACAGAAGTTTGACTGTATATATTTACAGAAGTTATGTGTATTTAACATACGGAAGTTTTTGTCATACGTTTCTGCCTTCGTTTCAGCAATGCTAGCGTATGTGATTTTAGATTTCTTTTCGATATTTTTTCTATTTTGATGGGGCATAACTTGGAGATACCTAAATGAGGCCCACTGGAATTGACACAGGTAACCTGATCCGGTTTTTCGCAGTATTTATTTACCATTGCAGACTTTAGCTGATTAGTCGAATTTAAAGCAAGAAAATTGGAGGCATCGATAGCATTTAAATCTAAAGAAAAGTTTACTAGAAAAAAATCCACGCGGCTTGTAAAAGTATTCATTTGACAATTCAAAACAAGAGTAAACTTACTGAGACCCGAAAACAGATTTGTTTTATTCAGTCTTAAAAAATAATTAGGTTTTAAATCCAATAAGTGGCCAATTAAAAAGGTGAAAACAGGATTATGTGAATTATAGCAGAGAATAACGCTCCCATTAAAAGAGATAACTTGCTAATTATTTTCGCCCAGCTGAATTAAACGAACTTGAAAAAGAAATTACAGGATTTCTTTATACAGCAAAATAACAGCATACAGATATGGTCGAATTTTAAATTACAATGCAATAATTTTATAGTTTTTAAAATATAGTTAGTGCAAGGATTAAAAATGTCGCTTAGCAAAACACTTAACACAAGACTCAAAGACGCTAGCGCTACAACAAGCAAAAAATTCACAATGATATAAAATGAAATTACTTATGTGGAAATTACTCACCTTGAAACAAACGAAGAGCGAAAATGGCATTGTGATGACGACCAAGACCCAAGACAGTGCCACCAAGATCTTACCGCACGTTTTTGACTCAGAATCAGCGTCTTCATTAGCTACGACAATACGTTATACTCCAATTAATAAATGACATTTATAAAAAAAAAGTAACAAAATGTTCCATTTTTTGGATGAAAATTAAAAAAAACTTTAAAAGCCCATTCGAAACTTATTACAAAGTTCTTACTAGATGTTATGGTCGGATATAAGTGTTGACGGCTGGACATTTCAACCATCATGTTCGAATTGACCGTTACGAACAACTCGCGACACACACGGGTGGCTGGTTACTGACACTTGCCCTCTGCCACATCTGTGCCATTGCCTGCGTTATTAAATAATTCACCGTGGGAACTGGAAGGTGGGTAAGGTGGCTAACGTTACCGTTAACCTAAAAACATTACGTTTGGTTATAGAAAAATAAAATAAGCTTTTTCATTACCTGTCGACTCGGCGACTACGACAGTGGTGGAGTCAGAGTAACGCGCCATGGTTGCGGCCCGGCTGCGGTCTAGCGACGGCCGCGCGCTACAACAGTCACAGGCGGACTGGAGGCTGCGGCGACCGCGCCAGGACTTTTGCAGGTGCTGCGAGTTCCCCCCTTTTATTTGGGATCGCGCGTGCCTGTGTTTTAGGCTGAAACTTAGTTGCGCGCTCCGTGCTCAGTTATGTCGCAGTTGGGACATGAAAGCTCTTTTGTCCTATTAATTCGCACACTTATTTACATTAGTGGCATTGTATTATGGACACGGCCTAGTTAGCCAGGACGGTGCAGTAAAGAATGACTGTGGAGTCACGTGATGAATCGAGATTCACAGTCAGAGTTATAAAAGAGATGTATACCTACTTGCAAACAATACGCGATATTGATTTGCACATAATAAAACAAAACTAATAACACTTTTTTTTTATTTGGACTAATTATTGATTTATTATTACTGATTGCTTTGCATATCTTTAGAATCTTTAGAAGTGTTAGATAGAACCCACATATATATATTTTCTTTATTCCTAGAATAGAATGACAATATTGGTTGTAATTATTTAATATTAAGTTGATTAATAATGACCTCTTTCTAGTAATTACGTGGACTGGGTCTTCAGTATTATATATTGATACCCTGACTGCTCCGCTTATTACTTTTAATTTTGTAAGGATTTTTATTATGTGCTAGTTTTACTTCGCAAATAGTTAAGAAAAGATGGCGTGCTATAAGTATGTGATCATTTTACAAGTGATGGGATGATAATAATCTGACACTTTTTCACACATTTTCAACCGGTTTTTTGAGCGTAGCAGACATATGAACTTGGGAAGGAATCATCCCCGTATCAACTCGAGCCGTTCAGTATTCTTTGTATGAAACTCCCTACTGCAATTTTAGCATGTGCAAAATGCATACTATTCAGAATCGTAATGTAATCACTTTTCTTAGGGACACGAGCTTGTCCGAGACGAAGCGATTACGTTACGATTTCAATTAGTGAGCGACCCCTTTTAGAGTTCATATGTCTGATACGGCCATAATGCGTAAAATAACATCATAGAGGTAGCTAGCCTATTATTGGACGCATGTTAACTTTTAGTCTTATGTATTCCGCACTAAGCCCATATCTAATTTACAGACCTTTAACAACTCAGTAATAACAAAAAAAAGGAAGAACATGACTGTTATGATGTCAATTTTATTATTTAAATATGCTTATAAAATACACTTCTTCTTCGAAGTAAACGGGGCAGGCACTTTTATGACTGTTTTAGGGTTTGGCACATCAGTTTATGCGGGCTTTACCTCTGGGAAACCTTTGTTTTCCCAGCCAGAGCCCGTGGCATGTCGTTAAAAGGCTATCACGAGACCCGCCCTGCGTGTTTCATTTGCCAAACCCGTATCTTAGCCTCGCGTTTGAGAAAAAAAGCCGTTATTATATTTTATTTCATAAAATTTGTGTCATAATGATAACTTTATGTACTTTCCTACTTTGTTTTTTAATCGTAAATTATGCAAGTTTACTTCATCAGCCTTTTTATACCTTTATTTTTTATTAAAAAGTCTTCATGTTTAATGATGACATGTCCGTCATCGCGACTACCAAACTACACACTTATAATTTAAAGTAAATTTTCACCCAATACCTATATATGTGACTGATCAGATGAAAAAAAAAAAAGTTTGGCTTTCTCATAAATTATTAAATGGCAAGCAGTACCATCAAAACTTCATTATAATATACCTAGATGAAGATGTCTATGATCTTCATTTAGTTCAAATTAATTAATAATCTTACTATCTTGATGTTGCGACATTTAATTTTTTTTTTTAAGTTAATTAATAATAGCCTGTCCAAGATTTTTTATTCAACCCATTTTAATGTATTTTCTTATATACAAAATTCATGATAAAATATGTTTCATTATATTATTAGCTCGGTGAAGGTTGATGTAGGTTCGCATCTTAGACCATATCGATTACGCTAAACAAAATGGTAGAATAAAATGTAGAAAAATATTTTTTCTTGCATAGCTCGCCTACATGTAACCTGAAGATAATTAGTTTTTCATCATCTACCCAATTTTTAACTAAGTAATCACTTAAAATCTATATTTTAAGCGATTACATAGTTAAATAATAAATAAATTTAACCACGCTGACGAAGTCGCAGACATCCTCTAATATCCTATTGAGCCGATTATTGCAACAAATATTTGTTATCATAATACGAGAAATATATAGGTATGAATGAAAATAAAACACCTTTTCATTCTTATGAATTATTTATTATCCTGACAAAAACAACAATCATCCCAAGCCATTAGCAAGCCTGTACATCTGGCTTTTCATGTTGTACAGTAATAGAAACTATCAAAAGTCAAAAAACATTTATTCAAATTGGATGCAAAATACAACTCTTTTGAATCGTCCATATTTTTTCCCTACCACCACTTAAGGACATATTTTTTTTAGCTGTGGCGAAAAACTGGCGAAAAAAACTTCACAGCGTTAAATAATTATATATGTAACAATATTTACAAAAAAATATATTGTTACGGTGTCAATACAAAATCAATTCATCTTCATCACAATTATAGAAAAAGACTGCCGGAAAGTTTGGAACAGTTTAAACCCAAGCATTTTTGTCTGAAATATAATAAGACACTTTATAATAGGTTTTATTAATAAGAACTCTTTTAATGGTAGTTTTAAATTTATTGATGATATAATGAGGTTGCCAGCCTATCTCTCATGACATTTTCCGAATATCCCTGTACATAGATAGACTTCGTCTAGAATTCGGAAGTCAGTAGCTATCACGCTTTTCTTTCACTTCGATCAACAATTCTATAGATAACGGGTTGCATACAGAATCAAAGCTAAAAATAGTCCGCGTATGTTTAAACTTACGCAGCTACATTCGTTTCCCAAAACACAAAGATAAATGTTTTAAAATAGTTTAAGTTGAACCTAATAACAACTAGCTCACAAAGGAATAAAGTTACAAATAACAAAATGTTATTTCGAACATACGACCTTCTATCTTATAAAATATTGTTTTTTTTTTATATATATTAATATCTGATACTTGGAAAAAACGATAAAGATGAAAAAATGAAAATGCGATATCAACCTTATGCCCTACAAAATAAAATATTTATCCCAGTCATTGAACAGCGAGTTACTTCGTTTTGTATTAACCGAACTAATTTAAAAAAAGATCTCACGCTTCAAGTGAGGCTATATTTGCCGTGACGGATTTTACGCGCTAACCCGTTATCTATAGAATTATTAATCGAAGACTAAGGCCCGTATTACAGAATAACAACTAAGTGTTGATCTTAACTTGAGTACAGTTAGAAAGGGATGTCGCTATGTGCTATATATAGCGACTCAAGACTAGATTAATTACTGAGAATCTTTCTATAATACGGGCCTAAGACAATTTATATAATGATTGAAATTGAAATCAAGAAAAGTATTATAATGATTGAAATTGAAATCAAGGTACTGCTAAGCTGTTTTGTCAATAAAATCCGTGAGCACACAGCCGCACTACTCCAGCAACACTAGCTCGATCTGGAGAAGTGCAGGCAGACCAAGCTCGCTTTGCCACGGGTGAACGCTGCCCTCTCTAAGACTCTTCTACGGCTAAGTAAATCTACAATGCTCATGGTAACTAGCGCTATTACAAGGCGTTGTGGCTTCGCTTTAAGATCTGCAACTTTCACAATGGTGGATCATGGGATGCGTAACCAAATATTTGTTATCTCGAATTCTTCTATGCTTTGGAAGGTATGGCAAGACGTTGGCTGCGGCTTTATCTGCGGTCTTTTTCGCTCATCACTCCGCACTGGCCCTGCTAGTGGGTAATGGCACATACCTACTCTGTTTATGAAGAGGGCCTGTGCCCCAGCATTTTTCCAACAATTCTCGACCTCAAATCGCCCGTAAAATATTTTTCCTCTTTTTATGTGTTCTTCTTCCTTTTGAAATGGGTTACACCCTGTTCTGATTTTGATTGTTCTCAAAAATTAACCTAGTGCCTTGACCTATGTAACAAATAAAAAACAAACCTAAATGTAAAAATTCTATTAAATGTTGTAAAATAAAAATATAAAAAAATACTGTAAACTTTATAGAAAATACACCTTACATGATTAAGAATACAGCTTAAATTTAGATAACATTATTCGTACATGGCTGTTGTACGAAATTTAGACAGAAGCCTCTGTTGTCGATGTCCACTGGAGCTTCTACATTGTCCGTATGCAACCACAGTCTGAAAGGTTTCACGGTACCTGAGAACAAATAAATATTGATTTATAAGACAATCATTAACGATTTATTGAGGTTACTACACTTTTAGTGTAGTGGATGGTGCAGATGAAACTGATTGCTTTCGTTTGTACCATCAATATGAATACTACAATTTTTCCCTTTCTTTCCTCATCATAAAAAATTAAAGTTGACAAAACAAATTAATGCCGAATAAACAAATAAACTGCAAATCTTCGATTATGGAGTTTATTTTCATTATGATACAAATAGGATCACTGCCGTCATGTACCAAAGAGTCGTCAGTTTATTTTGTATTTGTTTTGAAGTCAAATTTTAAAGTCTCCCCTTTTTTAAACTAACTAACTAACGTATTTGTATTTAATTATTGTGACCCAAAGGGCGCTTTCAATTTATGCGTTTCTTGACGGCCTGCTGCGGTGCCGAAGCGGCGCGTTTGTCGTACAGCGTACGGACGATTATTTTTTTTCACACAAAACGCGCGGTGCGGCAACAGTCCTGTTGTCGAGCGTTCGCGGTACCGGCGCCGCACTGTTGCCGCACCGCGCGTTTTGTGTCAGCCGGCCGTCAAGAAACGCATAAATTGAAAGCGACCTAAAAAGCAATATGTAATAATAAATTACTATGTAAATTTCTCCATATTCTGGTCAGTTTTGAGTCTGTTTCGTTTGTGTGTAAAATGAGAATTTAATTTGAAAAATACTCGGCCATGGCTAAATGCAAAATTTTCAAAACGTAAAAGTCTGTAAAATTATGATTATGATGAAATAAGAATTTGAAATAAGAATGAAATTAATTATATACTTATTCTTTATGCCTCCTCTACACGTGAACGGATGCGTCCGCAGATGCAAAAGATGCATCAGAAGATGGATCACCACGAACCGACCGCACGTCTGATGACGTCGATAGGTTATTCAGTCTGTTTTCATTTTCGACAGACGAAACTCGTACGCACACAATATTATAACACACAAAATAAATGTTGAGATCGTAGCTGCCGTGATGATTTATTTATTTAGTACTTTCAACTACTACTTATTAAATGTTGCGTTACTGCTCATAATATTAGCCATTTCGGCGAACGAGAGTAACAAACAAGTAAAAACTTGACGACCTCCGTGGTCGAGTGGTTTGTACGACGGGTTTCATGGTGTTGCCGACTCGAGAGGTCCCGAGTTCGAATCCCGGTGGTGGTATATGTTTGTGGGATGAATACGAGCATTTGTACTCCAGTCATGAAATCAGAAATCAGAAATCAATATATCTTTATTCAAATTGGATGTATAGTACAACACTTTTGAATCGTCCAAACATTTTTTTCCCTACCACTTGTTTTTGGACATATTTTTTAGCTGCGGAGAAAAACGAGCGAAAAAAACTCCACAACATTAAAAGAATAATGTAACAACATTTACAAATCATTATGTTGTTACAACGTCAATACAATCATGATTTATTTAATATAGAACACCTGTTGGAATGATTGGAACAGTTCAAACCCAAGCATTTTTGTCTGTAATATAATCAGACACTTTGTAATAAGCTTTTTTAATAAGTGCTTTTTTTATACTATCTTTGAATTTATTTATGCTTAACTCTTGGATATTGCTTGGGACTTTATTGTATAAGCGAACACAAAGACCTTTAAATGAATTATTGATTTTGTGAAGCCTAGTAGCAGGTAAAGTTAGTTTATTTTTGTTTCTTGTATTAAGTGTGTGAACATCACTGTTTTTAAGAAACAAATTAATATTTGTTCTTACAAGTAATAAATTTTCGTAAATGTATTGTGATGCGACCGTCATTATACCAAATTCTTTAAATCTATCTCTTAAGGAATCCTTAACTTTAAGATTATAAATTGATCGAATAGCACTATTCTGCAGCACAAAAATAGTTTGAATGTCGGCGGCATTTCCCCACAATAAAATTCCGTACGACATTACACTATGGAAATAACTAAATTATACTAATCTGGCCGTATCTACATCCGTTAACTGGCGTATCTTCATTACGGCATATGCTGCAGAACTAAGTTTTTTTGTTGTTTATACTTATTTAATTTTCCGTCATGGGTTGCCTGGAAGAGATTGCTATTAAGCAATAAGGCCGCCCATTGTGTAATGTCTCTCTGTCAGTGTAATCTTACTGTTATGTCCATTGTGGTGTTATACAATAAAGAATATTATTATTATTATTAAGTCTATTTGACAATTTATCAATATGTGGGCCCATTGAAGCTTAGAATCTAAAGTAATCCCTAAGAATACTGTGGTGTCTACAAGGCCCATATTCCTATCCTTTACATTCTGTTTTACATGAGGTAATACAAATTTCATACATTTCGTTTTTCCTTCATTTAGTAATAAATTATTAACATTAAACCAGTGGACTACCTTAGAGATACAACTGTTCACGTCGTCAATAACTGTTTCCTTACGTTTGAGTTTAAATAAAAGTGATGTATCATCTGCGAACAATACTATCTCATGCTTATCTCTAACGTAGTAAGGTAAGTCATTAATATAAATTAAAAATAAGAAAGGACCAAGGATTGAGCCCTGCGGAACACCCATTTTAACCGGCGAACCAGCAGACTTATTGCCGTTAATGTCAACCCTCTGAATCTTATCCATCAGGTATGACGCAATAAGATCCAGATCAGTATCTCTAAATCCATAGTGGTGGAGTTTCCTGAGTAATGTTTCATGAAAAACGCAATCAAAAGCCTTGAACAAGTCGCAAAACACACCTAGAGCGTCCTGCGAGTTCTCCCAGGCGTCAAAAATTTGTTGTATAAGTTCAACACCGGCATCGGTTGTTGAACGACCCCGTGTTAAACCAAATTGTTTACAGTGAAGTATATTATATTTATTAAAATGTGATTGCATTTGATCTAACATGATTTTTTCGAAAATTTTACTAAAGGTGGGTAGCACAGAAATTGGTCTAAAGTTTGTGGGGTCTAATGTACTTCCCGTTTTATGCAAAGGAGTTATTTTACTGTATTTCATGAGGTCAGGAAAAACACCACAGTCAACACAATCATTAAATATGCAAGCTAGAATAGGAGCTATTGTCTCAATTACCGATTTAGAAACATCAACAGAATTGCCCCACAGATCCGCGGTTTTCTTTTTATTTAATTGGTGAAACGATTTAATTACATCTTTAAAGTCAACATGTTTAAAATGAAAATGTGTACAAGGTTTCACGTTTTCTCTTAAGATTGATTCGGCAGCAATGGGGGAAAAGTTCAAAGATTTAGTAGTTGAAACTGGAATATCAGTAAAGAAATTTTCGAAAGCTGTAGCAACTTCAATATCTGAAGTAACCCTTTTATTATCAATATTTAAGTTATAATTATTATTGCGAGTTTTGGATTTTCCAGTTTCATCGTTTATAATATTCCATGTCGTTTTGATTTTGTCGTTACTGTTCTTAATCTTTGAACTTAAGTAATTTGATTTTGCTAAGCGGCATACTTTTTTAAACAATTTAGAATAGTTACGAACATGCTCTTTAAATTTTTCACTAGTGTTACAGTTTCTTTCATTATAAAGTTCATAAAGTGTCCTTCTACTTTTATGAATTCCAGGCGTAGCCCACTTAGTAAAAGTTACCGCATCATTAACACAGATTTTTTTGGGTACAAAAACATTATTAAATTCAGTGCAGTATATATTAAAAAAATCATTATATAAATCATTTGGACTGTCTTTATATTTTAGATAACACATTTTTCTATTTAAATGAGTTTTAAAACGTTCCACACGATTAGCAGATTTTGGTACAACAGTGATGTGTTTTTTTGTCACCTGCTTGAGCTGATATGGAAATGTAATCAACTGGCCACAATGATCACTATCTAGTTTATTCATAATTTGTTTTTTCTGTGGTATGATATCTGTATATATATTATCAAAACAAGTGGCCGAAGTGGCAGCTATTCTAGTAGGCTCAATGAATAAGTTTTTCAGATTGTATGATTGAAATATTTTTTTTATTTTAGTACTGGAACTAGATTTTTCTAATAAATCAATATTGAAGTCACCACAGACAATCAACCGTTTGCCTGTAGTGTTAGTTTTAATTTTTATTATTTTTAAAGCATGTAACTGCTTGATGTTTAAATCTAAAGAAAATATAACTAGAAAAACATCAAGCAGTTACATGCTTTAAAAATAATAAAAATTATAACTATAATTGCTATTTCTTCTTTCAAATGTTTAATACTTGTAAAAGTATTCATTTGACATTGTGGGTTTACCTATAATGCGAAGAGATGGCGCTGCCTTGCAGCTTAAGAATAGCTAGAAAGAATTTCGACGCGGTCCGTGAGGGCCGCGGTAGCATAATTGGTCAGTGCATTCGCCCGGATTGCGAAGGGTGCGGGTTCGAGTCCCGTCTGCTGCCTGGTCCGCGTGGAATTTTTTCTAGTTATATTTTCTTTAGTGTTAGTTTTCTTAAGAGCTTCATACATGATAGCTTCAAAACAATCATACAATGCTGATGGAGGTACGCTCAATACAACAAGCCGGTCCAGTTCCACACAGGCAATTTCTATTGATCGCTCAACCGAGAAGCTCACAATATCTCTTCGTTCCTTAAATTTTTATTTTTATTCAATAACTAGCTGTGCCCGCGACTCCGTCCGCGCGGATGTCGGTCTTCGCGTGGATGGTTTATTTGTCCATTTTGAGTAACTCTGACAATGACATCAAATAAATATCTATTGGACCCACATACGGCTAGGCCTATAATACTTAATTAAGGAGATCCCTCTATTGAGCTACTGCTGTTGAGCTTGCGTTCTGTAGTAAGTATTTTTTTCATAGTAATTCCGACCTTTATAAGTAGCATGAAGCAGTAAATTATTGACAGTGACGAAAAGTTTGCAATAATTAAAAAGTGATTGTGACAATGCGACAGAAAGTTAATTGAGAGCTTCAGCATACACAACATTGTTAGTGAGCTCGTCCGGAATATGAACATGAAGATTTCTTGGACTGCTTACACGGGAAAGAGCTACGTAAAGTTGCCCGTGTGAAAAACAACTCGCGGTAAGATCTACGCCAGCAACTCCTAGGGTCTGACCTTGAGCCTTATTTATTGTCATGGCGTAACACAAAGCTACAGGAAACTGTATTCTCTTAAATTGAAATGGAAAATTGTTGGGAATCAATGGTATTCGAGGGATTAAAACACTTTCCCCGGCACCACAACCGGTTAAAATTTCAGCTTCAATTACGTTAGGTTGTAAATTAACCACCTTCAATCGAGTGCCGTTACAAAGCTTCGGAGGACTTAAATTACGAAGAAGAATAATAGGAACGCCGATTTCAAACGGTTCAAGCCAAATCCGACTTTCGGCGCTACAGGCTACGGCGCTGAATCCACTGTGTGTTCGCGGTTCTACAGAATAACGTCAATGAATAAAACTGAAAAATTAAGATTTTTTTTTTCTACGTATTTTTCCAGGATAAAAAGTATCCTATTTTATGCCCAGGATAATAAGGTATAATTATACCAAGTTTCATCGAAATCGAACCGTTAGTTTTTACGTGATGCCTGAACATACAGACAGACAGACAGACAGACAAAAATTTTACTGATTGCATTTTTGGGATCACTAACGATCCCTTATCACCCTTTGCTAGTAATTTTTTAAATATATTTAATGTACAGAATTGACTTCTCTACAGATTTATTATAAGTATAGATATTAAAGAGCCACCACGAATTGCATTTTCTCGATTGAACAAACTACCAACCTGATGATTATTGAAATTAAATATATTCTGACAACTTTTAAGCCAGTGTTCTGTAATACAAAAAATATCTATATTATTACAATTCATGAATAATTCAATTTCTAAGTCCTTACCCATCATTCCTTGAATATTAAGATGCACCAGGTTGATAAAACTTACATTTTTTGCAATGTTTTTGGATGGTTTTTTTTTTTTATCTATATTAACAAAACAATTATTTTTATTTACATTATTATTTAATGTGCAAGAAGAATTATCTTTTGTCTGATTGGTTAATTTAAATATTTATTATGATTTTGGGTGGTTTCAGTAGAATAGTTACTGATTGTCATGTCAATAGAATATTGCTCAATAGGAGCAAGTTATTTAGCCAAATTCTTGGCTGACATAAAAAAGAAATATGATAGAGACTTAGCTACCTGTCTTTTATTATAATTGGAAAGATAATATTTATCTTTCGTCAAATAAAAATTTCTAACATAATTGTTAGAGTCAATCAAATGATATTTATTGCCTTTACAAATTGTATACAAAAAAGCATATTTAATTTGTATCTTAACAAATTTTCCTCCTTTGGCAGACTGTTGCAGTAAGGCAATGTGAACAATTCAATTTTTTTCACATTTAATGCATTTAAATCTGTCACATATTTTATTAATAACTTTTTATTCAAATTGCCTCTATTTCCTATAAAAAACAACAAGGTGTGGCATTTACTGTAGCTATGCTTACTTGCCTTTTCTAAAATATCATTATAAGAGGTACCAGGCATACAGTAATTTGTTATCGAATGTCCCATTTTAGATATAAGAGGGCCCATATTCTTCCCAATTTCATCACTAAACATTATAATATTGTTATTTTTATTACCTAAAGATGCATTTCTTGAGTGAGTTACTTTCACTGACGTCAAATGTACCAATTGGCTGATGTTGGGAATCAATAGATATAGACTTTTGTTGTAAAGTGGAGGAGTCACAATTGAGCGATGATTGAGTTCCCAACTGTTTACAGTCATAAGTGTGATTATTAGTTAACGAATTAAATCTTTCATTATTGTAATTACATAAATCAATTAACTCATTCATGGCCTGCATGTGTTCCTTCATTTCACATTGTGCTAATTCATATTTTTTGGTTACACTTGAGAGACAATCTTGCAGTTTATCTATTTTACTTTGTAAAATTTGAGTATCTGTTTCATATTTTAAACAAATGTTATTATATTTTGCAGAATAAATGTCCAATTTATCAATTAACTGTAATCTCTCCCTGTTTAATTTAACATTTTTTATAAAGAATTTTTGTTTTTTAATTAACTTTTGAGTTTTTTTAATATATCTATTAATTTTTACATATTTCTTTAATTTGTTTCTATTACATCCAACAACCCCCAATTTGTTATTTCTACTGTCATTACATGTAAGATCTATTGTTACAATTGGTTGGTTATTGGTTGCAGCAGAAACCATCTCTGGAGCATTGACTACCAACTCATCAAATAAGCTCCGATTCAACGAGGCAATTATATTGTTTTTGACGTTTCTAAAAGTGATATTGTATTATTTGCTTCATGTAATTGTTTTTCCAGCATGCTGCAATGCTTGGTCATACTCACTTCTACTTTGATCAAAGCCATCTATGATGAATTGGAGTCTGTCCCGAGTATCAATAGCATCAATGCACTGTTTGTGAAGTTCTGCCATTTCGCTCTTTAACTTTTGATTTTTATCTAAAATGTCTATTAATTCCCTCTCATTGTCATCGCGTTTCTTGTTTAGTTGGTTACATAAATCCTTAGAAGCTTTGAGTTCTCTCAAAGTCAGTTGAAGTTTAGACTCCTCTTGACGAGACAAAGCCTTACGAGTCATCATTTTTATATAAGATTAATATTACCTTAGTTGAAATTTAATTAATGTATGTATTTAAATACAACAAGACTTATTTAACCAACAATAGCAAAGATATGTAGGTATTTTATAAAAAAAAAATTACCAAAGTTTTTGACTATTCTATGGTTTACACACTTTACTAATATAGAATAAAGTAATAGTCAAGGTATATTAGAATCTAACTTGTAAAAATAACTTACTGAAATTAAGAAAATATCTTGAAAACAGATGACAATGATTCACAATAAAGCCGGTAACTGTCACAGGTTATTTTTACGTAATTTCACTCACTTTACAATCGTTTTATATATTAGCACTTAGTATTTAATTATTATTTAATGATATTATTGGTTTTAGAGCAAAATTCCTTTAGATTTATAATTTTTATTGAATAAAATTAAAGGGACAGTTGAAAATCAGCTGTTTAGCCAGTGTTGCCAGAGGAGGAAATCATGGATATTTAATATGTATTTATTTATTTAATATGTCTTTCTATATAAATATACATGTATATGTACTGTATATGTATTATATTCGTTACTTTAGTATCCCATAACACAAGCTTTTCAGTGCTTACTTTGGGGCTAGGCTGATTGGTGTGTGTTGGAAATATTTATTTATTTAAAATATAATTGCAAGTACGCGTCCACTCTCATTCGCAACTCCAGTACTACTGATGAATCGTGAGACGTATGGACAGACAGAATCCCTTTGTTGCGTGCCATAAAATCGACTACTAACGGATTGATGGCAGACGCATCTGCGGATGTTAAATACCACAGACGCGCAAACTACCCCCTCTACACATCGGCCACCAAAAGTGCACATCTACATAAATAAACCAGTGAGAAAGTGGCGAGTTGTACATATTGTAGAAAAACTTTGTCATACAAGGGTTTGAATAAAAATATTAACTGATATTTTTAACCATTAAAACTAACAGTTATTTTTATTTAATTGTTAACTATTTTTTATATTTATTCCCAACTACCAACATCGCAATCCAATAATAAATTTGTTGCCTTTTAGCCATTTTTTTTACTTGAATTGCCCTATGTTGTCAATTTATCCATTATTTATAAATTATCATGTAATAATAAGCTACAGGTCAAATTACTTACCAATCGGAGAAATAGGGATAAACTTTTGTAATAAACCGTCGACAGTAAACGTCCGACAGGAATATAAAAATAAATTTTCTTAAAATTTTTACTCTTGTAAGTTTTGCCCTTCATTTTTTTGCTGCCTATTCTGAGTCCCTACAGCCTTCGATACGCTCAGGTAACTTTAAATATAATGTAGAAATAAGAAAAAACATTATTTAATTAGAATTTCGGATATTTCAACGCTAATTTCCGAACGCTTAATAAAAGTCTATCGAAGATAGCTCGACAAACTAAATATAAAAATCATTATTCTGACGACGCTTTCCTGCAAAGGCTGCGAAACGTCAATAAAATAAAATCAGTGCATGTAACCCGTTGAAACTTGTTTTATTTAATAAGTGATGTGCGTGAAAATAAAGAAACAAATAGAATTTATATACTAAAATATACATTATTTTTTGTTTAGATAATAAAAAATCAAAAGCACTGAAAGAAAATGGTAAACATTGCAATTTATACTATTAAAATCAAAATTCCATTTCAACCATAAACTGCAGCAAAAGTTCGAGGTCTAAACCTATCCTAACCTAACCCAGGCACTCTACTATATGCCGTTGGTTCCATAAGCGTCTTCAGTCTTTAGTATCACTTATCCATATACAGAGCACGCATACAATGATTTTCTTCCTGGGTATGATTAAGGTGACGTTATAGGCTAACACGGCAATGTTAGGTACTCACTCAGAACATTCGCTGGTGTCATGGATAACTGAGCTGAAAATGTCCCACCGCATATGCTGTCGGTTCAAAGGGGTTTGGGGTAGCTGTACTCGGCCAACGTAGGTCACGCTCGGCACCAATAGCCAATCGATTACGCAAAAGCTTGGGCCAGTGCCTGAGCCATCAGTATGATTTATTGTACCATAGGCTTTTTTATCAAAGTTAGGTACTTACTTAGAACAGTCGCTGGGGTCATGGATAACTCAGCTGAAAACGTCCCACCACATATTCTGTCCGTACAAAGGGCTTGGGCTGGCTGTATCCGGCCAACGTTGGTCGCGCACGGCACCAACAGCCAATCATTTGCGCAATTGTTTGGGCCAGTGCCTGAGCCAACCATAGCATTGACTGGACCGTTGCTGTTACCGCTCAGTGTGAAGGCACGGGACCGATTGTTTACTGGAATAGGAAAAGTTTCTATTATTTTCAAGAATACTTGTTGAGACGCAGCGCTTAAAATTCTCTTTACTCAATGGACCAGACTAGATTACATCTTTATTCTAAAAGCTCTAAGTAGGCCTTTGTAGTTTAGTGTTCGTGAACCTATTTTTGTATAATAGTCTCAAAACTCTTGATATTATTTAATAATTTTAAGTTATGCTCAAAGTCGAAACTGCTCCAGACTTAAAACCAAATGACCAAAAGTCATGGACGATTATTCAAAATTTTTTATCTTCCCTAGATGTTCGACCCCATATGAAGGGCTCAGGTGTGGTAGGAGTGTTATTCCGCTGCGCTGGAGTAAGTATCAGAATCCTCGCTTAGGATTATAAACTAAATAAGTAATAAAAACATGTAGGTAAAAAAGCCACAGGCCTATCTATATCTTACTGAAGTTTGTATTTTGAAACTGGCCGTAAGCCGTTGTTCTCGACTAAAACTCTGGTACTGGGCTCGCTATGTGAGTTATGGCCTATTCTCCATATTTTACTCATACGGATGCTTACTTCTTTACAGTTTTTTACAAAAATACGTGTGGCACTCTAGGACTGCCACGGTAAAGCTATTGCATAACTATTCAATTTTAATTATTTATTTATTTTATTTATGCAGTATTTTTTTCTTTGATATTAATTCGTTTTTTCTTTGATATTAATAGATGGCGAGGCAGGCCTTATGATATTTTATTGGGCAAGCACAGCAAACAACAGCTTTGCTTTGGGAAGTCTGTGGTCCCGATATAAGAAAAAATCGATGGACTCTCTGCGCGTGCAATACAATAACATTTTCAGAGTGATGTTGGGACTGCCCCGCTTCTGTAGTGCCTCAGGAATGTTTGCTGTAACTCGAACAAACGGTTTCCATGCCGTCTTGCGGCAAAAAGTTGCGTCCCTGATGTGTAGAGTGCGGAGCAGTAACAACACCATTCTGAGAGTCGTGGCAGGTGATCCGCATGCACCATTTTGGAAGCACTCTGTGCGAATGATGACTGAAATAGAAGTTAATTATTCTTCCTGGTGTCGTTCGCGCGGAGTGCCTTTAAGGTACATGACGTATTAAAAATCAAAACTTGTGAATACTTACTTATAGGCTACTAACCCTTAGTTATGTTATATTGTATACTAACATATGGATCTGTGTTGTCTGACAATAAATGATATTATTATTATTATTATTTTGCCCGGCGCCAAAAAACTTCCACAAGCTCCACAGTTTACCATCTTTAGTCCAAAATTTTAAATAATAATTATAAAGTCTAAATAAAAGGGAGACAAATAAAAATAAGAACAGGTGCTGGAGTCTAAAACAATAAAAAAAGGAAATAAAGATTTAAAAAAAATACAAAATACGAATGCGGGATTTGAACCGACGACCGTGGTGATGCGTCAAACGCTGGTCCCATGGCAAAAATTCAACACACTGCGCTGTTCAGATTAATATTAAAAAAAGTAAGGTTTTTTCGTTACGAAATTTCTTCAGTCGCCGCGCTCAAAGCCCGCGATAAAAGCTATACAATAGCTTAAAATTACCCCTTCCCTCACCCCCTTTAAAGTTTTTCACGAAAAAAGCTAATATCCATCTCCAGGATCCCGTGTATCTCTTTGAAATGTGTATCTCTTACTGAATTTCGAAATTCGTTACAATCGATTTAGCAGCTTACATGAACGAACCCTGAAAACAACACACTATTTTTTGGAGCAGTCGTGTAATAGACTCACGTTCGTATTCATATTAATTACAAGCCGGAGAACTTTAGTCTACACAGAACCTAAGCGTGAGCGAATCTTTGGTTAAAATATATCATAATAAAACCGGCCAAGTGCGAGTCGGACTCGCCCACCGAGGGTTCCGTACAAACCTAAAGATATATAATTATTCTTTAAAAAAATATAAGTGATGTAACTAAAAATTTGCGGTATCGCCTTTATGTGTGCTGTAAGACGCTGCTTCGGTCCAAATTTCAAGATTCTGAGTTCACGGGAAGTACCCTGTAGGTTTTGATTCTCTTGCGAGTTTCAATATTTGGGGAAATTTGCGGCATAAACTGCTGTATCTTTTGATTGCGTTGACGAAGTTTGATATTTTAACAGATCCAAGGGTTAGTAGACCTGAAAATTCGATATAAATTTCAGCTTGATACCTCCACGCGTTCCTGAAAAAAAGGATCTTGAGAGACGGACGGATGGATGGACAACAAATCAAAAGTGTTCCGTTTTTTCCTTTCGCGGTACGGAACCCTAAAAATGATAAAAAAAATAGTCATAAAAAAAATTACCAACATCCGGTACTGGTTATCTATTTCTGGGCTGGTTTCAGTTTATGATGAAAATGAAACTACCTCTGAGCAACCCTTTTTTATCAGTCGATAACATCGGATGTTATTGATATAATGCGCTTTACTACTTCTATTGCGTCGTTTTTTCGAAGCAGTATGTAACTTCATGACCGTTCTAATACAATGTAATGTACTAAAAACAGATATCGCAATAACGCATTCGTTATTATCGAGCTATGATTACGCGCATTTGGGGGAAGGCGTCTGGCTTGTAAGGGTCGCCGCACACGGGCCACACGCGACAAACACAAATGCTGTCACGCGAAGCTAGAAGTGGCAGCATTAGCAGGTGGTCGACACTTGCCGTCGGTGGCTGCTACTTTTTTTAACACATACGTGCAGTATTATAATGGACTCTGACGAAGAAGGTTTGAAGGTGGGGAATTGCGAGAATGGCGTGTGGCGGCGTTTTATATCGGTGCATTAGTGGCCGGTGCGAGCCACAAGAAGCGAGCAACGACGATTTGTAGCGCGGCCTCCTGTGTTAACCGTGTGGGGCGAGTCCATATAAAATGTATAAAAACTTCAGGAAATATGGCGGTGGCGGCGTTTTGTGGTTGCGGCCGGTGGCCCGTGTGCGGCGACACTTTATATGCGTAATTCTACTTTATCAAACTTACTTTTTTCTAAAAAAATAAATAATATAAAAAATTCACATTGATTCTAATTAATATCAGGTAAGGGTTACCATGTCCTTTAATCAAAGGCCTCATGAATTTTATGATATTGCGGGGTTTTGTTTAGCGTTTATTAAAATCGCAGCTGTATTTCTATCGAACGAAGGTTTCGGAGAATTAGTTATTAATATCTAAATGTTTTGTGGAATCACGATTTATACGGCGCGAGGCAATATTTAGCGGGATTATTAATTATACTGAAATGAGTCGGTGAAACGGACGGGATACGGTGGGATAGTTACGGGTTGTTTATCATAGTAGAGCCTGCATTGTTGTGTCACTATTCTTACGTTAATATTGTAAGCAGGTAACAATAATAACCTTTACTTGATTTTGAATAGTTATAAGGTCGCGCTCTGAGATATCAATAAAATTATTTCGTTTTCTGTAACTTTGAAGGAGGAATACTAAATTTATTTTTCCATATTAATGCGATTTTTAGATTGGAAATGCGTTTGGGTATACTTATTATGAGTGAATACCTCAGTATACCTAATGTTGGACTTGTCTTTTATTAAGTCAATGTCCATGAAAAAAAACGAAGGGGCAGTTTAGGGAAAATTCATTTCCATTACCTTGGTTGAACACACCACGATTTCCACCGTATATACGTACTATTAAGTACTACTATATATTTACGCGTAAGAATTTGGGGATTAATGAATGTGAAACATTCATTGATCGCTGCTTATGGGCACACAGGTTTCTATTTTTAGAAGCTTTGAAACAGTTATTTAGAGTTCTGACCGCCCTAGATTATCTGTGAATTATGCGCCCGCTTGCCTGTCCTGTCCCAAAGGCACCAGACGGGTGTGGCGGTACAAATCAGCAGATTGGGATTATCATCATCATCACCAGCCTACTAATGTCTCGACTGCTGGGGTACAGGCCTTCCCTATGGATGAAAGAGGGAGATTGGGCCATGACCTACCACGTCGATCCGCTAAAAAAGAAAAAAAAAGCCTATAATGCAGCAGCCAACGCTTGTCGGTAGCTTAGAAGCTAAACTCGTATCGAGGCTTGCTTTTGCCGCCCCTTACTCTGCAGAAACCTGATGGTACACTGCCGCACACTGCAGCTGAAAAGTCGAAACTGTTTGCTTCTATATTTGCTGCAAATTCACATCTGGATTTAGGGATTAAAGCAACGCCAAAGCAAATGTAAAATGGCTGAAATCCACATTCATCAGAAGGAGGTGGCTTAAATATTGCGAAATCTAGATGTGAATAAAGCCAGTGGTCCTGATGGTATTCCTGCCATTGTATTGAGGAACTGTGTAGCTGAATTGTTTCCCATTCTGGCTTGCTTGTCTTTCCGGACTAGAACGGTACCGACAGCCTGGAGCACACTAACGTTCACGTATAGTCTGTACCCGAAAAGGAAGTCGTGCTGACGCTAACAACTCGTCCAATTTCAATTACCTCCATCCTTTGTAAGGTGATGGAGCACGTTCTAACTGATCTTCTCAGCAGACAATGATCTTCTCAGTGATCGGAAATACGGATTTCCCCAGAGCCATTCCACTGGCGATCTTCCCCTTGAGAAACATGGTGAGGCACTAGCTGTCTCGCAAGACATTTCTGAGGCATTTGAAAAGGTTTGGCACGATGGCTTCATAGCTAAACTTCCTGCTTATGGAATCCCAACTAGTGTTTGTGCTTGGATTTCTGATATCACAAGGGAACGATCTATTATACGGGGCATCCCACAAGCTACTCATACAGAGTGAAAGTATCTTAAATATTGAAGATATGATATTTTACTGAGATAAGATATCATTTTATTTTTAATAGTAACTAGAACTGCATTCACAGATTTTTTAAAAATCGACTGCCCAGTTTGAAACTCGTGAAATTTGAAAAAAAGAACTTGAATGCTCAAGCATGCATCAAGGGCGCAACGACCAAGAAGTGGTGAAGTCCCTCAAGGGGATCTCGCGGTTCCGCACTTAACAGCGTAGAGGGTATTCGCAAGTTTTTTAGCGGATAGTGTGCCGCAAGCGCTCGTAAGCAGCGCGGACTGCTTAACGGCTTTTCCGTTTCGCACCCGTGAGACTTGCGAGAGGCTAGGTGCGAGGTCCGTTCGTTGGTGTGCCCCTTAAGGGCGTCAACGTCTGTAAATAGAGGTTTTGCCTGCGTAATAAAAAAAATAAGGGTGCAACGACCAAGGGGGCGTGGTCATTGCGCCCTAGGCTCAAGCCTTATTAGCCTGTGTGTAAATCAGGCCCTGATTTTAATTAGCACTGTTGAATTATGTAAGATGTCCGGTTAAAATTAATAATAAAGAAATTGTTGATTCCTTCTTAGTAACCGATGAAAATGAAATTTAGCATATACATCTAATTATGTTAGTAATACAAAAAGCAATGCTCAATCCTACCATAAAATATTATAAATTTTTAAAATTACTAAGTTGGTATGTTTGTTACCCAATTACGCAAAAATGGCTGAACGGATACGGATGATGTTTTACACACAAGTGACTTATAAGCTGGAAAAAGACATCGCATACTTTTATCCCGGAACAGTGCTAGGTTCCTGCGGGATTTAAAAAAAAAAGTTAACGCAATCAAAGTTGCGAGCGGCCGCTAGTTTATAATAATTTCAACCAAGACGTTGGTCCTGGCTGCATTAGCAGTCGATAACACCCACCAATCATCACTGTGCTTGCGTGGTGGGCCACATTTTCCCTATTTCATCTATATCGAATGGTGCCCCTCCCACTACTGATAGGCTAATGATGATGAATACCGTTATCAGGGCAGGCCATATACTGTATGCCGCAGAAGTTCCTCTCCATTCTGACGCAGATTCCGTAGTCCTGGTTGCTGAGCTGCAGCCCCGATGCCGGATCGTAGTTGAATGACTTCAGCTGACCCGACACACCAGTGTAGTATTGCAGACAACCTTCGTCAGCTACAGTAAAACATCAGCATTATTAATTTAGTTCTTTGATTAGTAATAATATTTTTACTAACTCTCACAACTTAGCCTAGTCCCAAAGTAAGCACTATAAGCTTGTGTTATGGGATATTAAGGTAACGTTTAGTATAGAATGATCGAACAAGTATACCGGGTAGAAGTATATTTATCTAGAAATATTTATAGTCATTTATGACTTAGGAACAGATGCTCGAATTCATCACAAACATTTGCCCCACCGGGATTCGAATCCAGAAAGTCTGAGTAGGCGACACCTTGAAAACCGGCATACATACCAATCTAGTCACCGAGGTCGTCAAGAAATAAAAATCGATTGTAAAACGTACGTTATATCACGCGAAATTAGTTAAGTCTCAAGAAAGAAAACAAAATCATCTTTTTTAATATTATCATCAGAAATAATAAGTTTTTATTTAAACTGCTTTGTGTTCGCATGGAGCCGTAAGTAACTGTGTAAAAATAAACGCAAGGGACAAAGGTTACTCGTATTAATTATTTATCTGTCCAAAAGGGTATCATTTTGGGCTATTATATTATTCATAATATCCACATTTCACATCTCTTGCTTTTATTTACATTATTTTTGTTTTGGTTTCATAAAAACAGTAGGTACAGTTTTAATATCTCATTAATAAATTGTTATACCTACCTACAGCAGAATGTTTTCCGCCATATTCAATAAAACGGTTTGGTCGGTTAGGAAACTGAAGTTATAAAAAAAGTTTTAATGTTATTAATAAGTACTTAAAATATATAATTTATCTGATACATTATATTCTCGTGTACAGGAGCTCGTCCGATGCGAGGCGATTACGTTACGATTCAGTAGGGAAACTCCCTACTGCAACGCACACTAATCGGAATCGTCAAAGATCGAAAAAAAATCGTCAGATCGTACAAAGAATACTAAACGGCTTAAGTTGATACGGTGACGATCCCTTTCCGAGTTGATATGTTTAAATTTGTATGTGCAGAGCGTAGGTTCTTAAGATGGAACTGATTCAAATTTCGAACGCTATATTGAGGTCATTTTAGTATAGGTAACGGCAAATCTCTTCAGCAAAACCACAGACAAATTAACTCGAACAGTAGATGTTTTTGCTTAGATTAAAACAAAAAGGGTAGATACGGCACTAGCCTCAGAAAAGTGATCCGCATAAATTGTGGTCCACGACCCTAATCGCTTTAGTCACAACTTGACATGCAAACGACGTACATGTAAACGCTAAAAATAAATATTGCTAATATTTTGTGTTTATATGATAAAACAATGCCTTAGTGTGTTTTTAAAAAGTGCTCAATTTGCTCAAGAACTAAAAATGAAACCCACGGCATCACTTTTCATTCGTAAGTACTATAAAATATATTTTTTCATTAAAATTGCTGTTTGTTTTGAATCTTATTCGGTAGTGACGTCGAGTACTGGTCGCGTGATTGGTCGGTAATGCAGTGACGCGGATCTCGCCGTCCCGTTCGTGCTGCCGTGGGATCAGTTTTTGTTTGATGCAAGTATGAGCGTACCGTATCTACCCTTTTTGTTTTAATCTAAGTGTTTTTGTATGTAAAATTGCTACTGCGTAGACTTCGTTGTCTATTATAGTTGCTCAAGAAGTTTGCCGGGGTGTAATACCAAAGCTTCCTTGCGCAGGTGTGGTTGAAGCATCGAATTTTGTTCACACTATTTCTTAGAAGCCGCTTTGTTCAGTTGTAGCTATTTTATTATGCTTCCCCCACGCTTGTGCGACGCAGCTTTTGGTGGATTTGGCACTAAATGCGCTAAAATTACCGTTCGTAAGGAATGATCCATTCTTTTCTCCATACAACTTTGCCTAATTTTGTACCTTACGTATTATTATGCATTTATGTGTGAAAAAATACGCCGAATTCATCAAAAATAAATGCAGATAATTATCTTATTGTAAATGTGCATCTCTAGAGTTAATAACAATAAGCTACGGAAATCACGTGGTTTTTGATACAACCAATCACAACGAAAGAAAATAATTTAAACCAATAGCGTGTCTAAGTAATGACGTTTATTTATACGCAGATTTTCTATTGAATAGGCTAGTTTACTCATGTCGAATTGTATTAAATAAATGTTTATTTCTTAAAGTATTTGGTCTAAGGAACCTAAACATATCGATTTCACTTCATAAAAGCAGAAAATTGCTGTAGAAATTTAATTTTAAAATATATTTTTTAGTCTATATTTTTCTTGACCATTGGTGTAGTAGAACCAAAAACCACATCTTTATTTTTTGTAATAAAGTAACAGTTATAGTTATTCATATTTATAATATTTATCCACATGTTTCTAGTTTGTATATTCGGAATACGTGTTTGAGTTTCATACAAGTGCAAATCACATATGTTCTAATAAATTATATTTAGTAGCGATTTTAATTGAATATTTTGATTATTTATTTATTTTTTCAAATTAAAACTGAACTTTATTGACTGTGTCCTTTTCCAGACTTTTTATTAATTTATTGTAATTAATTATTTGCATGCAATTAAAAACAAATTTTAAACGATGCCAAAGAAGGATAACTTCTCACGCGCCTACATAAGTACACGCACCCTTTGTTAATTTTTGTGTTACAGTGATGCGCGCGCATCTTAAAATTTCACTCTCATCATTTTTTCATAACGCGCCTAAAGAAGTATAACTTCAAAAAGTTTTGATCCACATTTTATTTTGTTCTAATAATGACCCTGTGAATAATGGATCTATTTAAACGTCTTATTTATACTGACCTTTATAGATAGTGCTGCATGGGATCTGCGTGACCTTCACCTTCCAGGTCCTCTCAAAGGTATTACCGCTCGTCACGAAGGTCAATTTCACTGGATTAGTTGTGCCTACTCCAGCATCGATATACACTTAAGGAAAATTAACTCGATTAGTTACCAATATTGGATGTTATCACTTGTTATACTTAGACATAGAATGAGTTTTCAGGAAGTTTCTCGTTAAATTGATCTCTTTTCTTTTTGCTTATGCGTAAATATTTAATAAGTAATGTAAAGTAAAAATTTTGGAACCGAAAAATCTTAATCTTACAAAAAAAAAATCTTTCCTCTTTTTAATATTAGTATAGGTAACTCACTATGACTGCCTTGGTTCGCTCCGCAAATAGTGGGTATAGGATTTCCACCGGACACTATGAATTGGTCCTGATTGCAAACATGGTTGGTGGGTTCCGGTCCAGCGATTGTGAAACGGTTAAAGTCCAACCTGTGGAAAAGATTTTTTTTAACCGACTTCAAAAATGTTCTTGATTCAGTAGGTATGTTTTCTAGTTGCAATAATGAAGAAAAACCATTTAGGGGAACTTCAAGACTTTCAAAAGAGCTGACTGTCTTAAAGGGTACCAACAGCATATAAGGCAGTTCTGGTGTTCCATGTATCAATGAGTATGGATGAACACCGCTTTCAAATAAACCAGCGATGGGTAAACTTTTTCCTTGATGTGCCAATATTTACTACATAAATCTATAGCAGGACAGGTTTTTAAAATTTTCACTACTTCTTTATTGAAATAAATTGGTAGGTATGTGTAAAGTAAATACCAAGTTTGGCAGAGGGTGGTATTTGTTGGAACAGGTGCCAAAATGGTACTGTTGTATTCTCTGCAGTTACATGAGTAGTTGGTACGATTTGCCTTTGATTTTTAGGGATCTGTACCTAAAAAGAAAAAATGGAACCCTTATACGATCAATTTGTTGTCAGTCTGTCTGTCGGTCTGTCAAGACCCTTTATCTCGGGGGCGCATTGAGTGTGAATTGTGTTGGTATTTAAACCATATACATAAGTCTGCGGTGTCTTGAAACTGTGAAAAAATTAAACTGCCTACTCAGCTAAAGTAAAAAAAATACGGCCGTTTATGTTGCGTACCTTCAAATTTGTACGGAACCCTCAGTGGGCGAGCTTGACTCGCACTAGTCCGTTTTTTTTTATAAAAGGTGTAATGTAACGTTACAGATTCGAGCATTACATCAGTAAGACAAGAGAACCGAGCAGTAAGTTAGACACAGTGGCTGCTTAGAGCCAAAAAACGGATCGGCCGCTTTGATTCGTTGGCCCGAAGTAACCAGAAATGAACGCGATTGACCAAAACTTTGTAATACTTGTAATCGTAATATAGTTTATGGTTACATGTGAATCGCTCACACTTAATTTTTATTTGTGAATTTACCCAAACAATATCAAAACTTTTAAATTCATAACTCAGTAAGTCGGTGGAGCAAACCCTAGCAAGGGTTTTAAATTTATGTTCTGACATACTATGTTTAGAATTTGTACTTCAAGGATTTTTGAAGTTATACTTCTTTAGCCGCGTTATGAAAAAATTATGAGAGTGAAATTTTAAGATGCGCGCGCATCACTGTAACACAAAAGTAACATAATGAAGTTAGCCGCGGGCGCGTTATGAAAAAATCATGTGAGTGAAATTTCGAGATGCGCGCGCATCACTGTAACACAATAGTAACACCATGAAGTTGGCCGCGGGCGCGTTATGAATGTTAGTGTCTAATAATGGTGGATTATTAACCACTTAGTGGTTAATAATCCACCATTATTATTAACCACTTAGTGGTTAATAATCCACCATTATTAGACATCTGTTCGAAAGGTACTTTTGAACGATCCACGGAGCTCCATAAGATGATCGCGTTGTCAAAAACAATGTTGGCACGCTCGTCGCCTCTGATCACTGTTTTCATATTTATAATATTTATCCACATGTTTCTAGTTTCTATATAGACACAACGTGTTTTAGTTAATTACAAGTGCTAATTACATATGGACTAATAACTTAAATTCAGTAGTGATTTTAATTGAATATTTTGAATATTTATTTAATTTTTCAAATTAAAACTGAACTTAATTGACTGTGTTAACTATCCTTTTCCAGTCCTTTTATTATTTTATTGTAATTATTAATTATTTGCATGCAATTAAAAAATATTTTTAATGATGCTAAAGAAGTATAACTTCTCACGCGCGTACATAAGTTACACGCATCCATTTTTTTTATAATCATGCCAAATTGTCTAGAATTATATTTTTAAAATAACGTAGGAAACTGGGAGTTTTAAGGTCCCCATCATAATCGATACTGCCGAGTAAATCGAAAAAAGCCAAAAATGATTTTTTTAAACCACCTGTTACTAGGTATTCAATCTTTCTTAGTGTTGCACTGCAGCAGTTATATATTCATGTTAATAAGTACCTGATTTGACAAACATCGGGATGGGCTTTGATGATGGTTAAGTCGCAGGACCCGGTGCCGTCGTATGCTGATGGATAACCGGAGTTCACGAAGTAAGTTCCGTTCTCTGATGATGAACTGCCGCATGATGTCATGACTGAGAGAGAGAGAGAGAGAGAAGTTGGCAATCAATAAATTGATGATCTCTGTGGTGTGGTGTGTATGGGTTCGAATCTTGGTAGTGTAATCGTCGCTGTCAAATCAATATCTGCTATATGCATTTTTTGGAGATTTCGACATTTTCATCATTATGACTACTTATTTTCATCTTTATAGTAACCGAATTTTCAAATTCAAAGACTGCTTGCTATGCGAATCTTTGCATTCTAACGGTGAACAGATGTTGTTAAAAAATATACAATGTACATCAGCCAGAATATTGTAAAGTTACCTATATTTTTTGCACATAGCAGATCTTGGTTTCATCATCATCATCATCATCAACCCATGTTCGTTCACTGCTGGATATAGGTCTCCCCTAATGCACGCCACTGCTCCCGATTTTGTGCTACTCTCATCCAGAATATCATTATATTATTAGAATATCATTAGTCGCAGAACTGATGGCCGTTGGAGCCGGAAAGTTCTTGAGTGGAAACCACGACTCGGTAACGTAGTGTAGGACGCCCTGAGACAAGATGGGATGATGATATTCGTAGGCTGGCTGGAGTGGGCTGGATCTTGGTTTGACAACGAATAAATGTTTATATGATGTATACAAGCATTTGTACCTAAGTCATGACAGTTTATTATATACTAGTGGCCCGCTCTCGCTTCGCTTAGGTGTAGGGTAGGAAGATTATAGTTTTTGTTCTCAGGCTTTCATTATACACAATTAATTTCTTTATATAATTACCTAGTCCAGCCATAAGTTCTGTTACAATTGAAAATGTTTTTTTTTAATGAAGTTATGTAATATTATTAAAATCTATACCTACATATTTATTAGTCTCAGCAAAAAAAACTATTCGAAATGGCCACCTTTGGCTTTTATAAAGGCCTTTAATCTGTTTGGCCACGAATCTATGGATTTACGCACGTTTCCAAGGGACTGCTTGCTCCAAAGATTTTTTAAGAGACTCAATGTCGCCGTGTCCTTTAGAGCAGGCCATGTCCTATAAAACTGACTATAATTTGAAGTCTAAACGGTTGTGGTCTGGGCTAGATGAGGGCCAGTCTTCAGCTCTTATAAAGTCCGGAACGTTGGTCATGTCAGGCTTGGGTAGTTCGTGCCTTGTGACCAGCTGTAGAATCTTGCTGGAAAGTCCACGGTATATTTTTAAAAAGTGTATTGCTGAGAGGTTTCACAACATGATCCAAGACTGTATCTTGATACACTTTGTTTGAGGTTTTCACTCCTTTTTCACAAAAATGTAGTTTTGTGACTCCTTGATAAGACACGGCCCACCAAACCATCACTGACGCAGGATGATGACCACGTTGTAACTTTCCGACCACTTGAGCAGCTTTTACATTTTGCTTATTGTAGTGTTCCTCAATCATGAAACAATTCTAAAATTTTTTCATCGGTAAAGAGGATATTTCTGTGCTTTTCACCTGCGTATCGCGACAGAAGGCGTTTTGATCGATCCACTCTCTTTAATTGTAAGAATTGATTTAGGGCATGCCCTGTATATCGACGATAAGCACCGAGCTTCAGGTCTTGTTTTATAATACGCAACGGAGTCCTAGCGGGAATCTTCATTTCTCGCGATAAGATTTTTTGCTTCCTTAGGGGTTTCGACGAATTCTGACTTTAACAGCGTTAACAGCTTTTGTAGTTCTAACAGCACGCGGCCGCCCCAACCTTTTCTGGTCTTCGACAGATGCAAATCGAGCAGTGAAGGTGAGCGTTGATGCGCATCTCTAAGGGTTGGAGTTAGGTTTAATGCGCACCTTAAACCTACACCTGGGTCGCAAGTCCCGGGAACTGCTCAGAGTTTCTCTCACACACGATGTACCCGGCACCTGCATGCAATCCATGGATTGCTGATTGGATGGATGATGAACACAATTGACGGAGAAATCGGTGAACATACATAAAAAAAGAAAAAATATACAGTCGAACACAAAACCTCCTTCTTTTTTGAAGTCGCTTAAAAATTTGCTTCACACGCTAAAAAAATTAGCTACACACGGTCAAAGTGACAGTACATTGTATAGTTTGACGTCTTAATGACGCCATAATTTTCAATAAACGTTATCGCGGCAAATTGAAAATCTATTTTTTTTTAAGCATTTATTTATTTATTTTTAACTGCTAGATGTTTAAATCTAAAGAAAAGTTTTACTAAATTTTCCTAGCCTTAAGCTGCAAGGCAGCGCCATCTCTTCGCAATCGGATTGCGAAGAATGCGGGTTCGAGTCCCGTCCGGTGCCTGGTCCACGTGGATTTTTTTTCTAGTAAAACTTTTCTCTAGATTTAAACATCTAATTTTTGATTAGGGTTTATACTGAAATACACAACAGGATGATGAATATCGTATGGACTCTATTATAATTAGTGAAAAGCGTGAGATCGTTTCCTAAATCATTCCAAATACCCTAGTAATATTATGATAACCAACAAGTGAATACTTGTTGGTTATCATAATATTATTAATTTTATAGGTACTAATTTTGTTCTAAACAAGTGTATAGCTTCAGAGTCGCCGGGCCCGCGTGGATATTTTTCTAGTAAACTTTTCTTTAGATTTAATTTCAGAGTTTTAGTAGAAGTTATATTTTGATAGTAAGTATTTTATTAACTTACAACGACCGCACTTAAAGTACCGGCACTCGACAAGCTCCGCGCGCGGTTGATATTCTTTGTATGGATTTCTCCGAGGATGCGCTCACTACACCAAATCCGTACCGTCACCGCGAGTCGCCTCGCTCACGCGCCAGAAACGTCTCGTACCTACGCGTTCTGTCTCGCTCGCTCGTATGGCGGATGGGGCGTTCACCCGTAGCCCTCACTCACACTACGTAAGCTGGTTGAAAGCGCGATGTCCACGAGATGACGGCACGCGCCTAGGCGGTGCTGGTCGGGTGCCGGACGGTTCAGGTGCGCTATGACCTTAAAGATTTCTTTGTTAGGTTTGAACTAAGCTTTCGAATTCGAAGCGCTGTAACCAACACACGAGTCTTTAAAGACTTCGTCAAAGTGTCGGTATTTTGGAAACAATACTATGCTTTCTAAGTCTTTTTTTTGCGTATCCAAACAAAATCGTATTTCATTTCCTTAGCAGTTTAGTTACTGTTTGTTCAATGGTGATAGATGTTCTGTGATGAAAACAGGTGAGTTTCATCCTGCTAGGTCAAGATCAGAGTAATTCTGATATATTACAGGTCTATTTCTATTCTTGAATAGCTGTTATTTCTAAATTTAACTGACAGTTTCTATATGCATTTTATTTACCATTTTGTCAATTAATTGTCACTTAAACTTTTGTCACGAAGAACACCATAAACTACGCTTTACGAAAAAGCCCATTATTCCGTATAAATAAAAATAAACGGCTCAACTAGAGAACCTTCTTTTTTTTAAATCGGTTAAAATACTTACATATACAGCACAAGCCAAACCCGTTGGCACAGTATCCATTGGCAGAGCCACCACGGGAGGAGCACTCGCGGGCCGTCATACAAGTACCGTTGTCCCCGGATGCGCCGGCGCAGGCACCGTTGGGAAACGTCACCACAGTGAAAAGAGATAGAACTGTTGGAAGAATATTCACCACGGCTTACTTAAAGTTACGAAATGTTAATGTAATGACATTTTAACATACAAAAGACACGATTAATGAATATTCTTAACCAGGCGAAAAATGCATGTAACAATTATTTTTCATATTTATAATGTAACAGAATGCTAAAGTAATTAAATATATTAACAATACATATTGTAATCTAAGTCGGTAAGCATAGCGAAATTGTATTGACTTCACTTAAATATGCTTTTAAAACGAGAATAAATGCAGCTTTGCTTTATTTTTAATTTATATTCAGGAAATAGCTAGGTATTGGAATGCCACCAATCCGATTGAACTAAAATAATATTTTTTTAACCTAGAGACCTGTACACAAATAAGACAATTTGGTTATCAGGTTGTTTTTAATATAATCATTACTGTAATAACGTGGCTTAAATGAAAAAAGGAAGAAAACCAATCACATATAAATATTCGCATAGCTCAAACAAGTAACTTACATCTACTTTCTTTTTGCACAGGAGGCCAAAACCTAGCTTCTGGCTTCTGCTCCACATTATTCTTCTTTACGTAGCCTGCATACTTCGGAAATGACACCCTATTCAATACGCCTCTACCTTGCAAAGACCTATTTCCGCTGCTAATATCATTTGACGCACAAAGTTTTAGTAGCGAAACAATGATTGTGAATTGGACGTACATTTCGTGTGCGATGTAATGTGTTTAAAGCATATTATATGTTTTCATCGCAATATATAATATTTTAACGGGAAGGGGAACAATGGTGCTAAATTTCTCCTATTATTATGTTGTGACAATGGCTATTTTAGCGTTAATTTTTCTTTGGTGGCAGCACGCATGCTTCGTCAGCGGCACGGAACGGTTACGCAAGCGCCAGCGTTTATAGCTAAAATGGTTTTTGATAGTTCTGTGGTTTATAGAATTCTGTGGGAAAATGAAATGATTTTTTTTCTCGCCTATCGGTGTAGACTTACAGCAGAATAAACTACATATGAGCTGGCAAAAGTGCATAGATAACAATGGTGCATACTATGATTAATTAAATATATAAAAAACGACTTTTATATTCCTCCCTTACAAAACGCCAATATCATATGTATATAACCTAATATATCCGAATTTGAGTAAACAATTATGAACGAAGTCGGAATGTTTATCGCACGTTTGTATATTTTCACATATTTTTTTATTATGAGCGCGCGGTTTTCCCGTTGACTAGTTCGTAAAATATTCACGATTAATCTCGTTAGTGATTGAAACTTCTCTACTAAGAAAATGCAAATTTCTATAAATCTTCACAACGATTTCAGCATTGAATATCCCTAGCACAGATAATAACACGCATATAAAATTTCACCATTTTATACGTACCTAAATGGAAAGACCCTTTTTTTATTTTTTTTTGTGACGAGGGGAAATGCAGTTACGCACCATACCGTGACGCTGACTAGGCGCAGCACGGCTTGTGTGGGACTCGCCGGCACGGGAAACAGTGCCGACCCTACTCAAGCAGGACCAGTGCGGTAGGCCACACTGATCCTACTCCACTAAAACCCCCCGGTACCCTCCTACGCCCATATGGGGGCGGTCTCGGGGCCGACGCACCTGCGTGCGCCACATCTCCGAGCACGCCCTCGGGCAGGCCCGGCCCAACGAGTGGACCGGGCGACGCGCCTCAGGGGGACTGCGTTAGGGTACTAGGCAGTCCCCAGACGTGGTGGTCTATGCCGGAGCGGCACCTAGGCCGCGCCCAGACCACCACAGGGCCGTCGAAGACCGGCAGTCACCGCTGCCTGTCTTCTTCGGCCCACCCGTCTACGCCGGAGAGGGGTGGCTAGAGTATCCTACTCCCGCTCCCTCTCCGCTGCCTCGCGTCATCACCGATTCGCAGAAGGAGGCGGCAACCCTCCAGGCTCTCTCGCTACCAAGCATGGCTCTTACCATACTTGGCAGCGTTCGCAATACGCTGCGTTGAAGCGTATAGTTCTGCCTCGCTCGCTCGATTGATGTTTATATACAGACGTGTGCGTAGCGAGAGTTGCTTATCTAGTTGAGTCGGATCATATTTTATTTGATGCTAGTATGAGCGTACCGTATCTACCCTTTTTGATTTAATCGAAGTATAGAACTTTGAACGCTTTCAAAATCCTGTATTAAAGATTTAGCAGTATTAGATCTCAATTTTAATTCTTTTAACTGCCTATCGTTTAACGGTTGGCCGTTAAAGGAGTTTACAAATTTCGTAAAAAGTGTCAATCTACCCTTGATTGTTCCGCGTTTTTTATTTAAATCGTGAATCACATTAGCACTGATATTTTCTAAAACCGGCAAAGGAGACTTGCTACGCACAGATATCCTATCCACATTTTCTACAACTAGACTCATTTTAGCACTTTATGAAAAACAAGGGTACTCACGATTTTCTCTGCAAACACCCTGGCTTAATCACGCGAACCAGATTTGCGAGACAAATCACCTGTAATTAATCACAGTTTTAGCACAAATACGATTAGGGAAAGAAAGGAACGATACGACCAAACCTCTACTTTTCTCTGTTTTCTTTTTTCTTCTTTGATTCTTCTTATATTATTCGGCTCTGAAGGTCCATGTATATTGTTGAGGAAATAAAGCGAACTTCTCAATAAATAAATAAATGTATTTTTTCAACTTCGTTACATTATTTGAGTATATATATGTCTAATCTTAAAGGAGTGGAAGTTGGGCTCCTTGGCCAAGGTGTGCTCTGGAGTCCGTCCGCCTGGTTTTATATTGATATACAGCGCCATCCCGTCCCTTCCGGTGTTAGCTTCTCCCAATGGTGAAATGGTTGCCAGAATGAAGCACTCCTTTGTTCGTGCGTCGTTACGTCCGGTCGTTAGATGGAGCTATTTATGAACACCCATAATAAAACGATTGGTTCTTTCTGCAATTTAATTCTGCTGGGGACTGTAAAGGACCGTTGTATGGTGTTGAATTCCTTCATTTTGTAAATAGTTCGAAAATTCAGCATTAACATATCCTCTCCCATTGTCACTCTTCAATGTTTTAATCTTGGCTCCTGTTTCCCGTTCTACCAAAGACTGAAAACCTTGATAACGAAATTTGTTCTTCACTTCCGCTTTTGGAAGGATTATAGAATACAAAAATCTTACAAGAATAATCATCTACAAAAAGTAAAATACATTTATTACCTTGAAATGATGTTTCAGGCAGAGGATCACAAATATCCGAATGAATTAGTTCCAGAACTCTAGTTGATCTTTTATGAGAAACTTACTTAAAAGGTTTCCTACTCTTTTCACCTTCGATGCAGGGGATATATGGTTCCTTATCGACTTCTGAATAGTCCACGCCCATTGCGTGCCCCTTTCTTAGTTGATCCATCCCGATGCGGCATAAAAGTCCTAGGCGCCTATGCCAAAACTTGAAGCTGAAAACATCAGAGTGAGTGTCATAAGCCGATAATTTAGTTATAGGATTAACCGTACAATCTAAAGAATACAGTCCACCATATATAGAACCATGTAAAATTATATCACCTGTACAACAAAAATCATCAGAATCATATAAATTACAACCAGTTCTATCAAAAACTACGCTAAAACCTTTATTTACCGCTTTCTTCACTGAAATAAGATTAGAGTTCAAGTTCGGTACGTGAACCACAGCAGTAATCTTCTTTACATTTTTATTGAGACCGCAACTGGCGATAGAAATATTTCCTACGCCTTTACTGGGCAGTTGCTGTGATGTGATGGTGATGCCATTTGCAATAGTCACAGTTGCCATAGGTGAGCTTCTCAAGTTTTCCATCCAATCAGTTCGTGACGTCATGTGGGCCGAAGCACCAGAATCTATAAACCATTTATCAAGCTCTATTCCATCATTGGCATTCAGTGCACATAGAGCATTTTTGTGTTTGACTGGTTTCTTCTTTTTGTCCTTCTTAAGGCGACAGTCAGGACGCTTATGTTCTGGCTCCATGCAGTCATAACATATCACAGGTTTCTTTAATTTGGATGTAGAGGGTCTGGGCTGGTTCATTCGAGTGAGCATGATCTGACGTGTGTGATCGCCATTTCGTGTACTATGAGACATATCTTCGACAGTGCCTTTTGGTCGTTTCTCAACTTCTTTTCAACAGAAATATCGTTACCTTGAGCATAGCCGTTGATCGTCTCCCATAACTCCTCATGCATCAGATACATACGCATTTTAAATTTCCATACGGAATAACCATCTCTGTTTACTTATGCTTTTATTCCAGATACAGAATTATTTGACATGTTTACTTACGTACAGCTGTTCGATATCACAACAAAAATATTATAAAAAAAATCTTCGTGAATTTTTGAAAATATTCACCGATTTCCATAATTTATATACGCACAAATTAGCGAAAACTTCCTCATTCACTTTTCAATTAAGAATCTGTAGTTTTTATCCGCATAACTCAGTTAAAATAGAGAATTCGCGCTGATAACGAATATTGTATTTGACTTTGTTTATTGAGTGAAGTCTCATACATCAATCAGAATTCAATATTAATAGAGAAAAAATAAATTAAAATGATCAAACCCAGTTATACAACAGATGTAATTCTTAAAACGAGTTAAGTAACAACAAAAGTATCCTGTAAAGGATCGGCACATATACTCATCAAAAAGTCTAACAAACATCTACGGTTTCGAACTACTGAACGATTTTATCTTTTGTGATATCTTTATTGTTAAACTGCCTTGTGAAATAAATATACACACATCAAAAGTGTCTAGGGATCAAGCATTTTTATGCGGATTTCTTGAGATTGAGATGTGGCTTTGTAATAAATTTATGATTTTATAAATTTATATGGATCCTTTTTGGTGCATTTCATAATTTGAATCAGGAACTGTGAATCAAATTCGAGTAAAAGATGAAAATCAGCTGTCAATATTTTCCCTATAAAAACATACAACGCATTGAAGACATTATTAGTCCTACTGTTTCCCTACTACTGATTAAAACCAACTTTATTATGGAGCGGCGACGTCATTTAAGCAGGGAAGAAATGCTCAGAGCCGTGGGAATGATAGAAGCTGGTTCCCGGCAACGTACTGTGGCTTTAGCTCTGAATACAAGTCAGAGTGTTATCAGTCGACTTTGGACACGATACCGAAGCACTGGTACCGTGGCTGAGCGCCATGGAGGACGGTATCGCTGCACCACACGGAGACAAGACCGATACATTCAAATCTTAACTCGAAGAGCTCCAACAATAACCGCCATGATGTTAGCCGTGAGGCTTCATCACTCTTCAGGGAACTTAATTAGCGACCAAACAGTCAGAAACCGCTTGCATGAAGTGAACCTTCATTCCCGAAGACCGCTACGGGTACCACCTATAGCAAATGCACAATCGTAGGATTCGATATCAATGGGCTCTTGAACACAGAAATTGGGCAGAAGAACAATGGCGTTTCGTGTGCTTTTCTGATGAGTCTCGTTTTGGTATGAGACCGGATACAAGACGTATACGACACTGGAGAACCCCTGGACGCCAACAGCGATTAAAATCCTGCCAGGAAGTCCATCCTTATAGTGGTGGAACCATCATGGTATGGGCGGGTATTTGGATCGGCGGAAGAACTGAGTTGATTTGGATCAGAGGCAACCTCAACGCTCAAATTTATGCTGAGACGATTGTATCAGACGTCATCGTTCCTCTACAAGTGCAAATCGGTCCCTTATTTCAGTTAATGCATGATAATTCACGACCGCACACCGCAAGAGTTGTAAGACAGACTCTCGCCGCAGCTAACATCAATGTCCTGCCCTGACCTGCTCAGTCGCCAGACTTGAACCCGATTGAGCATGCATGGGATATGCTACAGAGAAGAGCTCTGCCGAATATGGAGGGTATCCAGTCGCAAGAAGACCTTTTTTTGTTGTTGCAACGAACATGGGCGGCCATTCCACAGCGTGATTTGGATGAACTCATTTTGAGTATGCCAAACCGATGTTCTTGTGTTGTTAGTGTTCGCGGTAGAAATACGGATTATTAATTGTTTAAGTTACCCAATAAAATTTTAGAGAAAACTGTTATTTCAGTCTTTTTTTCGAACTTTTGTGTTAGTGGTTCAAATGTCAAAAATCCCGTTATTAGGAAAATGGCAAATTTCTTTATTAATGCAAAGGTGACTTGGTTTATCGTTACTGTGACAAACGAAAACACTTTATTTGATGAATCCTTAAAGAAAATTTTAATTAATATCAATCAGGAGAAAAGTTATTGCAAAAATATATGTTGATCCCTAGACACTTTTGATGTGTGTATTATTATTATAAACACAATCGAAAAGATTATATTTTTAAAATCAGCATACAATTATCTGAGAACAAAAAAATATGTATAACCATTTATTAGCTAAGAAAAAAAAACACAATTAACAAAACATAGGTACAGTTTCTGTCAATTATGCGTATTGTTTAGACTTTTTTATAGGTTTTAATCAAGTTGCGATACTATAAAATACTAAAGCTGCGTTTTATTTCAAAAATTTGTGAAGAGTTAGCCAACCATGACTTTAGTACTTTAATTTAATTGCATACAAAATCAGCGTAAAATCATAAATAAATAACAAACTCATATTATAGCTGTCATTGCATTTCATAGATGCTGCAGTTTTTTACTTTCAATAAGTACAGTATTATAGCTTGTATGTAAGAAAAACCTACTTTTTGTATGCTACCTACATAACTAAATTACCTACTCCCTGAACTGGAAATGTCAATAAAGAGAAAAAAGGAGAAACCTATTGTAGCTGCACAGTTAAACGCCTTTTGTGAAAAGTAGAGGTTTTTTTTTCATAATAGATAGAATCCTGTGACAGAAAGGCACACGGCGGGCTCCGTTTGTTACGACTATATTTTCATTATTTTCACTTATTTTTGCTTAAATACGAAACCCTAAAAACTAATATTGCATAGTATGTACAAAGCTCACTGTTATCATCGAATTGTTAGCGGATATTCACCATTGTGGCAACATCCATTTTAATACAAGTAGTTACCAGTAATTGCTTGCACCTTTTTAGTTTGTTATGTATTTGTTATGGATTACATTCGTTCCTAAGTAGTAGATACGCATACAGATTTCACAGTGAAAGTTAGGATAGATTAAGTGACGAAACAACTTCTGGCACTTATATTCTGAAGAAAAAAGGTCAAATAAAGGTCACGATTGACGATTTATTGATTGACGTAAGGTCTCACGCCATAATAAGTAGGGTTTTAAGATTAAAACAAGTGTGATATTATTTAAACTCTCATATTAATTAATGCTCCGGCTCTGATGTTTGTGTGAATGGACTTCAATTTTTAACCAACACAAACAAAGGAGGTTCTCAAGTCAACACGTATTTTTTTTTATGTATGATCACGCATAGCTTTTAGTACTGAGTATTCCTACTTTGATATTTTTTTTATTGGAAAGGGGAACTTGGGTGGAAATATTCGAAAAAACTATTCTAGAACAATTAATGTCACATTTTAACATAAATAAACTGTTGCTTAAGAAACAATTTAGTTTTACCAGGGGTAGTTCCACAACTGATGCGGGTGTTGTACTTATTAGAAATATATTGGAGGCTTGGGAGGAGTCACAGGATGTTCTTGGAGTGCTCTGTGACTTATCCAAGGCTTTTGATTGCGTTGAGCATCAAACGCTTGTTAAAATTGAATTATTATGGAGTCAAAGGCACATGACATAAATTGATACAGTCGTATCTCAGCTTCAGAATTCAAACTTTGGAGGTAAATGATGTTAAATCCACTGGACCTCATGTCTCATATAAAATAGGCATACCCCAGGGTCCGATAATAGATCCGTTCCTATTTATAGTGAATATAAATGATTTTGCATTTTTCTTGGAAATAATCTGTGAGATTGTATTATTTACTGACACTTCTTTATATCTAGAAACCATTTACCAGCACGCGTGAGTTAATGCTCGAGCTTATTCTATGAAACAAAATGTGCGCCGTAAGATAATTAAATAAAGTTAATAATATGCAAGCTATTATTTTTATATAATTATAGTATCGAACTCCTTTGAAACACCGACTCACCGATTTTTGTGTATTTATGATAGATCTGAGGGGTCGTTCATACGATATTTTTATACCCCTACCTGATAAATATGGCCTTATCCAGTAGTGCAATTCTGTAAAACCCATAAACTCATCTCACTGTGTGAGTCGGATCCACTTTTGATTCTCTTTAGGTTTCGCTTCACGGAATTTTCGCATTCTGTAACCAATTGTACAAGCAAGTGAAGCGAGATGTCATTTATATCCTAAGTGATTTGTAGTGTTACCATTTCAAAAGTTTTTGGTACATAGAGATATATCGACTTAGTTATTAGACTTAGATGCGTGAAAAAAAGCACGTAAATTTATTCTTTACATATATTTGTAGATATGAGGCTCAAGTCTAAAGTTTTAATGAATGTAAACTTAAAATAGTCTTATTTTTAAAGTTTGGTAACTTGGCCGAGTGAGGGCTTACTCTATGCGCATCTCTGTAATAGAGTGAGAATCGACGCTAGCGCTACTAAGTGAGAGTGGCGGTTTAGTAAACTATCACAGGTGAGACCGTAACATACCTAAATGGCTTTGACGTTTCAATGGCATTCTGTAACGAATTTCAGCGCTTGTTTACACCTCACATTAAAAACCGCACTCGACTGGAATGTAACTGTCAAAATAAAAGTTACTCATTAGCTGCGGTAATAGAAGTGATTGTGCGAAGTGAGTATTTTTGTAGACTATTATCATCATAAAACAAGAGTAATTATTAAATTATTTATAATTACGTTGCTTTTGTTTATTTATGTAATAATTCTGTAAAATTATGTCCATCTAGTATTTCAGATGACACACTCTATTACTTGCTTTTTACTATAGAAAGCCCATGTATGATGTAGATTTGGCCAGAAGCCGCCTACAAGCCCAATTTCTGTGTAACCTTAAGTAATTTCACGTGAAGATGAATATGTGACTAAATAGCAGCATTTTACCTGAAATAAAATGCATATTAAAATACTTACCTCACTGAAAGCTTTATATTGAGATAGTACTTCCGTTTCCCGTCGAATTACCATCAGTTTCCGTACTTTTATTCACCTTATATCCGGTCCAGTGGCGACACCTGGCAGAAGCGCGGCCATTTTTGTTTTCCTAAGTTTTGACAGCGCCATATTAACTCATTGGCTCAATTATTTCACCAGGCAGAATTTAAAGTGAAAGCTTTCAGTGAGGTAAGTATTTTAATATGCATTTTATTTCAGGTAAAATGCTGCTATTAAACTACTTGACCGTCACTGAAAGCTTTATATTGAGACCTTTTTGTTATCGCCTGGTGATCGCCACGTACATAGATATATACGCCAATGTGACAATTTATGATAAATTTAAATATTAACATTTATCAGATTATATGAAACTGTTTATAGAAACGAAAAAGCTTAAAAATGGATCAAATAACATTATTTGAATCCCGCCTTTAATTTCTTCACGCTTACGAAGCTGCTTTAACATATGTATTAGCTGATTGCTATATTCCTTTACTTAAACTTGCTTACTTAATTATATATATATTTGCTTTCTTAATGACCGGACGCTTCCTTGTGTAGCATTCATTTGTATCTTTGTTTATCACAAAAAGGCGTAGGAATGCGAGAAAAAGAAGTAAAATTGTTCGATACTGAGTCTTACATTTTACAAGACTGTACTTTTTTCTTGAGTACCAAAAATCAGGGTCCTATTTACGATTACCAGTATTCGGTACATGTCACCAATCGGATTGTCTCTAACTACTTTCACCTGTTTTGAACCAAAACAAGGCTAAAACTAATCTTCGTCGGTACCAATACAATGATTCGGGTTAATTTGAAGTATGAACAAGTCATGTGTACCACATGCTGAACCAAATAATACGCAGCATAATTACTGTATGATGTTCAGAACAACAACTAGTATCACGAGGTATTTGAAACAGATCATTATGATGTAAAGAGTACATTATTGAAGAAAAGGAAATAAGTTAACTTATAGATTCTCCAGAATAGTGGGTTACGGAACGATTCTTTAAAAACAATCAACTTCAATATATGTGTTTGCCAAGACAGGTAAGCTTAGGTAATTAGACTTATCATCCATTGGTATATCATGTAAAAACTACTGGCTTATTTAAAATAATAGTACTTATTTTGAGATAAGTCACGTGTTAAAAATAAGTCTCAAAAATCGTGTTAGCTCAGATCCGAGTCCACAACCTGCGGGATTATTCCGATAAACATTCTTGTTCCTAGACCAATGCAACCACGCAAGCCAGCGTTTTCGAGCCATCTGATACAGACAGACAGAGCTGTCGCTCTTTGTAGAATATGATGAAAAGCGTAGTGCTAGCATATCTATATGATTGGAGTGGAGATTGAAGTGAAGTGGTAGAGCCGTGTTCTTCAATTATACTTCCCAAGCTTTCATATTAGATTGGCGGGAAGTGATTGCAAGGTCGATTGCAGTGAATACATAATTATTGTTAGAAGTAGAGAGTGGTTGATACAACCCCACGCAATGACAAAAATGTTAAAACCGATCAACTTCTGAAGTTTACTCTTTTACAACGAAATTCTCAGGTATAGTTTTTATATTGTTGCAGGGTTGCCGTGATAAATTATGCTATTACGAAGTTTAGACCAGATTTTATGAAATTCATTTGCTATCCTGGAATCTATAATTGATTATAATTTTTCCTTTTGTTTTTTCATTTCTTAGATCAAGGTCATTTATATGTATTAGTTAATACTTAATAAAGATTAAGTTATTTATAAAATTTACACAGCTTACTTGAGGTGTGCATGTAGTATGCGTAGGGTTTAAAGTATATTTATTCCAGACAGTCGTGGCAAGGTGAGAAAGCGTAAGTTTAATATTAAGAACAGTTTTCAGTATTTTTTACTAAAAATAACAAAGTGGATAATAATGATCTTCAAAACCTTTCAAGAATTTGGTAGATCGTGCAATCTTTCTTCAGTACATAGCACCACTTATATATCAAAATGATCATGTTGACCATCTCAGACACCTACACGACATTTTCAATATTGCATGTTTGCTTTTGCATTTGGTTTGCTTTTGTTATTTTCAAGGGAAAATATGTTATCATCTATCTATCTGGCAGATAGTCCTTAAATTGCAGAAAACTTAGAATTCTTTACATTTTTATAGTGTACTGCACTTGAGATTGGAGTTTGATATATATTGGATTTAGATAAACAAGCTTTTGAATGGCATGCTATACCACCAAATTTATTTAAGAATTATTTGTGGTGCTCCCAATTTACCAATTCTCCTGCACTATATTTCAAACGTTAATTGTTTCGACATTCCTTTTCCTTTTGAAATTATTACAGCACGTCCTTGATAACTATATTACGGTAGAACAACCGTAGTGATCGAGTCTACACTTCAGACCAATTAGCCTAGCCTCTTAATAGGCATTGAAAGGCTTGTGTTATGGGCTAACGCATAGAAATGCATAAGATGATGCATAGATTAGTATAATTATGAATAAATATGTGTTAACAACCAAGACTTAGGCACCGATGCTCGTTTTTATCATACAATGATTTGCCCCACCGGACCTCGGAGTATGCGACACCTTAAAAACCAGTGTACATTGCACTTCACAACGGGATACATCAACATTCGATCTTCGATCTTTCTAATCTATTAAGAGGGTAGTTTATAACCGATACTTATGTGTGTACGCAAGCCATGAGCGGCTATGTTGCGTTGCGTTGATGTATAGATTTCCACACGATGGAAGTAATGAATTATGTCAAGCGACATTTATTATATTTTCAAATTACTTATTTTTACAGACCCAATGGTCACAAAAATAAATTATGAATAACGAATAGACAATATGTTAAATTATGCATAATTTGCTCCACTCGAGTGTCGTATGTTACCGGTGCTTACATAATAGTACGAACTCCATAAGCGAACATGTCCTAAGGAGAATATATATTGAGCTTCACGTAATGGAAATAATATATTATGTGTGATATGACCCCACAAGGGCGATTATAAGATTGATGACGATATTCTTCCATCAACGATTTGTTACCGATACTTGTACGTGTAGGCCAGCCATGGAAAGAATGTCCTTATTCATAAAGAGTTCCATGCGGTGGAAGCAAATTATACATAATATACCCCCGCGAGGGGCGGTCATTAGAGTTGTGGTAATATGTACCCCGCGAGGGTGGTTTGCTACCGGTACTCGTATATGTAGGCAAGGAATTAGAGGCATTTCATAAGGTTCCACTTAGTGGAAACAAATTGTATATAATATGCACCCCGCGAGGGTGATTTGTTACCGGTACTCGTATATGTAGGCAAGGCATTAGAGGCATTTCATAAGATTTCACGTAGTGGAAACAAATTATATATAATATGCACCCCGCGAGGGTGATTTGCCACCGGTACTAATATGTGTAGGTACGCCATGGGAGGGCATGTCCTGACACGACTTGGGGAGGCCCAAGCCTCATGAAGATGAGATGAAGCTTATTATGAGCTAAGCTATCACTTGCCTCTGCGTGAGTTGCTCATTAGGTTGATGAAATGTCAATCACTTAAATCCATGACAAAATATAATTATAAGTATAACTTTATACGAGAAAAACAACCTCAAAAGCTCTGAATCATTATGTGGTGATTGGATGGTGGTGCTTCATCACAGAGATCACTAACTTCTTAAGCAGTGCTTTAGTTTTTTCTTTTTAGCTTTGTGCCCTCACTAGCTGTAAAATACCTCAGAAACGATTCTGTTATCTTTATTTTTTTTTTTTTTTTTTTTTTATATTACTATTTATTATCTTATCACTTTCATTAATAAAATTAACAGAGCAGGTGCCTTCCCGCAATGATTAATTTTTATTTTAAAATATGCGTTTGCTGAAAGAAAATTATTGTCAGGAACGTGATATATCATAAATTATCATCATATTTCTTTACCTCATTGTTTGTTTCCAGGTTGATAAAGCCTGGACTATGATTATAATTTTCAATTTACATCAGCATATCATTTAAAATAAACGTTGAATGCCTTTCGAACAGAGCCTTCCTTTATCCTAGTTTAGTCACACGACTCACATAAGTATATTTATAACGTGTATTGGTCAGTAAAATGTTAGAACTTTTTATTCATAAGCCTTTTGATATTGATAGCTGGCCATGTTCAGAAAACGGCACATCGACATTACAAATACCTTATTAAGATTGTACATAGTTCACTTACCCCTCGAACAATATTTTAATAAAAGGGCTACTTTTCTTAAGGCAGCGATGCCGCTTTCGTTATACCAGAAGACGACAAATTCAAACAATTATTACTGCAGCTGCTCGAAGAACAATTATGACTAGATCCACACATATTGCTGCTTTTGCCATTAATGCTAGTCAGTCGGCGGCTGAAATGTCAATATTGACCGATGTCCTTCACTCTAAACTGTAAAATAATTTAATTAAGTATTTTGTAATACATTTACCAATTTACTTTTACACTTACTTATACGGAAACATTAATTGAGTACCAAGAGAAAACACTCTTAAAATAGTTTTAATTATAAACGACCAAGACGGTCGTAAAGTATTGCAAAATTTACTTTAATGTAGGTACTTTAATTTTTTAAACAAAAACGCACCTTGAAACACCGTCCAGTTTTACTCACGGCTTATTATTATTTTTAAAACAAAGGTGTTGCACAATTTAACATATTTGTTTGAAATATCCCTTATCACAAGGGCTGCAAAAACTATCAAAAAGAATAATAATTTTACTTACGGTTCCTTCACTTTTAATACGTAAAGTACCTATTTGGAATAACACGAACGGCAAAAACCGTTAAATAAAATAGTTTTACTTACAGTTTTATCACTTAATAATAATAAAACCTTTAAAATCTCACAACGATCGCTCAGATTGAGCGCGTGTTGCTTCGACGGGAGTCAGAACGCCAATGAGTTAATATGGCGCTGTCAAAACTTAGGAAAACAAAAATGGCCGCGCTTCTGCCAGGTGTCGCCACTGGACCGGATATAAGGTGAATAAAAGTACGGAAACTGATGGTAATTCGACGGGAAACGGAAGTGCTATCTCAATATAAAGCTTTCAGTGACGGTCAAGTAGTTTAATAAAGATTTGTTTCAACAATTGGAAAATGATTTAAAGTATTCATTTAGAAGAAACCAAGTGTAATGGAAAAAGATTATCCAATAGAATGAAGGTAAAGTACCTAATTGGATAACAAAAATAAAAACCAAACCAAGAAACTTTTTATAACAATTATATAAGAATAAAAAGTTTTTTTTGTTTCAGATACTGTGTACACTTTCATGGATAATAGGGGAAAAAATTACACACATTTATCCCAACCATCAATATCAAGACTTGTAAATGAAATTGCCTCCTTTTTAAGATTTTATGTCATCCAGACATAGCAAAATGCATCACAATGCCAAGTGGTAAAGAAGTGGTAAGTAAACTTTGATTCACTACAATTAAACAAATACTTAGGCAAATAGGTGTACAAAAGATATAATAAAGTAGACCCCCCGAGATAAATATTACATATAATTCAAGTAGAACAGTGTTTCTTAGTTTTTGCAATCCTTTAATTATTTTAGAATATTTTATGTGGGTAATAAAATTTCTATTTGTAGTTTATTTAAATTATCTAATACTTAAGTAGTAAATGCTAACAGAGCTACTCAGGACCACTTTTAATTTAATTAATTTTTAATGCCTTTACATTACATATTATGGCGGTCTTAATGCCAGCATAGCATTCTCTACCAGTCAACCGGAAGGAACGAGAGTCAATAAACGACATTTAACTTTGGTTTCGACCAATTTACCTTTAAAAAAACTACTAGGTATATTTTTTTGGAGTTATTTTAATAAACAAACTTTACTTTTGTTTTGTTACAGATTTTTGGAGAAATTTAAAATGCCTGCAGCTGTTGGTATAGACTGTACCTTTATCACCATAATAAGACCAAAAGAACCTTTCGTAAAAAGCATAAGGCAACGGTGTTGTGTAAACATTAAATGTAGTTAATGTTAATTGAATAAATATATTTTGATTTAAAAAATAGTCACTCATATTTTTAACCCTTCACCACAGTAAACTACAAAAGTAATGATTTTATTGAACTATTTCATCATCAGCCTATTCCTGGGCCCACTGTTGAGGCAGATGGAATAGGGAGACTGGCCGTGACCCACCTAGTAGTAGGACCTAGTGCGGACTGATCAGTGCTAAGGACTGCAGATGCAGCTGGGACCAATAGATTGATGTGTCATCTGAAACACGGAGAAGATCGAGATAATAAGTTTTTGGTCACCCATGCAATTACCAAAAGTTGCCTAACTTTCATGATTGCAGGACGAATACTCTAACCATCTGCGTCTCCGGGCTCCTCTTTATTTAGATTGAACGTTTTAAATGTTTTACACAAAAACTAACTATTTAATTTCTGTTTAGTTCCTATATTTAATATACATACCTACTTAATTCTGAATGATATATAATATAGAGCGGCTAGTTGCGTAAACCCCCATTGCAATGAAAATGAAGATAAATTAATAAAAGGGTGATTATTTATATTAAAACTCATTAAAATAAATATGTTACATTTTTATTTATAAATTATGACAGATGCCTTTGAAACAAAAGTGAATTTTAGATTATGAGACAGCATTACATTGTTACATTTTTGTCAGAGATGCTCGTAAGCCTGTTTGCCAATTTTTTAAGTTTTTTTTTGTATATAAATAAAGAGAAAATTGAATATTAATCGATGCTTTTTTGAACAAGTATCTGAGTGGTGTTATATAGCTCAGTGATTATTACTTCCATCTGTCAAAAGCAGTTGGCGAATAGGCCTACTGTGGTCTGTCTGGTGTGGTCTGCAGGTTGTAGATGTAGCTGGCGCAGTGACCACTTCTCATGAATATAATGTAAGCAGTCTAACACCGCAACAATAGGCCGTGTGTCATTAGACAAATTTTAACAGAGATCTTTGTTGAGATGGAGGCGAAGCCTGCAAAGGTCTTGTTGTGCGTGTTGCTGAAATAAAAAAAAAATATATAAGTTGTTGATTAACAACAATAAATGTAACAACTATGATTGGGCCTGGGTCAGAATAAACTTATTAATGATACTCTTTTTTTCTTTTAACACAAACTTTATGATTTTTATAAAAGTAAAGTATTGAGATAAGTAAATAATCAATATTATTACATTCTATTAATACGTACTTGGAGCATTATATTCGGAAATATTCACAACTACAAAATACAATATGTACGAATCAAAGTTTCACTTATTCTCTTTTTACAATGACACTTATAAATCAATCCGAAAATATATAAAAAGAACATAAATCAAAAAAGAAAAAAGAACTTCTTTTCTAATGTGCCAGTGCCTGCGAACGAAATGTCCATAGACACTGGCTGTATTGTGACATGGACCAACGTTTGTGCGGTGGAAATAAAATAATCAAATTTTATGCCAGTCAATTTAATGGTGGCTTTTCAAACAAGTGGTTAACGTCTTACAAAAATAAAAACTACTGTAGTTTACGAATACTTACAACATTTCGAAGAAATTAGTGCCCTTTTCCTTCTTGTAAGATTAATGGGCGGTCTTGAGATCTATAATGTTTTCTACTTTACATGGTAAAATTATTTTAAAAAAGTATTTTAGATAATACACGAACATTTTTAACCTAGAATAAACCAAGAATAAAAACACAGACCACAGATTACAAGATTTTATACAGTAGAGATTATCACGTAACGCAAAGGCAATGCGCCGTTCGACTAAGTTATCAAACTATAAAAATAAGACAATTTTAAGTTTAAATTCAGTAAAACTTTAGACCTAGGCGTCGTATCTACAAATTTATCTAGAGAATCAATTTAAGTGCATAAAGAAACACGACCGAAGCGGCCAGGAGGGAAGTAGGCATTCACAGCTTTTCCCTCTGCCGATTTTCCCCCGCAACAGGCCCAACTCACGAACAAAACTAGTTGCGCTCGGATATTTCTCTAAACTGAATCAAGTCACGTGAGTGTATGTTAGGAGATCAAAAATGCCAAAATGTTCTGTAATTTGTTGTTAAACATATATCGACGCTTGAAAGGAAATATTGACTAAGCGACATTAAGCTAACTTTACAGGAGAGCAGTTTAAAGTTTGGATTTTCAGAAAAAAAATCGTATAACTTTTTGCAATCATCCCACGGGCGCAATTCTGACTGTTTCGGAAATCTTATTTTATGGTCTACATCGAAGCTTAAACAACAATTCAAGCACGTTATTGGTTCACAAGTTAAGTGTCGCTTAGAAATTTTTACCTTAAAATAGTGACGGGAAGAATTTACTAACCGACAATTTTTGATCTAGACATGTAAAGTCAAAATGTAATATAGAGGAGCTGTAAAGAATGATATCAGAGTAAAAGTTACCTAACCAAAATCACAAGTGGTTTCAAATGGAGTCAAAATTGTCTAAATATTTTTTTAATTATTGTTCTTTCTCAGCAAATTTTACTTAGTAATACTTGTCATCGAAATTAGGATTATTAAATGTTAAGAGAAATATAAAGATAAATGCAGTTATAAATACTATTGAGCTATATTTAGTAGGAATATTTCTTGAAGTAGTTCTAAATAAAATATAAATCAATATAAATCAACTTTGAGACTTGAACTATTTTATTAACATTATAGAAAAATAATTAGGGAGAACCTATCTTTTTCAAAATACCCAGCTAATCAGTCAAAAATTCCTAATCTTCTGATTCGAGTAAAGAATCTTTAACATTATTTGCCTTTAATATAATTGAGTACTCTTGATGGAATTGAGTGGGTATTTCTTGATCTTTGCAAATTTTCCTAAGATCGTCGCATTTGATTTCGACAACTGTGATCGCCAGCAAGACATTAATGGAATCTTTGTTTTGGATTGAACTTTAACATCAAAAGAGTTTGCAGAACTATTCATTGATTTTTTTTTATGGAAATTGTCAAGGGTCTATTTTTTTTTAATGTCACGATACGAACTTTAGTCAGTTTACCAGATATAGATTTATTATTCGAAAATTTATTGAAGCTTTCTCCTTTTTCAGTTTCATGACCTTCCTTTTCTTTTTCTTTCTTTGAATTATTAATATCTGCCTGTTGCAGTTATAGGCACTTCAAGCACTTATCTTTCTTGAAGATATGGAACGCGATATTAAACTCTTCAGTAAATATTTTTCTAAAAGTCCTATCACTTACTTTACTACATCTATGCCAGCGTTCACAAAGCGTTTTCTATAATTGCTGTATAAGCTGGAAACATTTTTGTATTCTTGAGGTAAGGAAACTCTGTTGGAATCATGACGACAGTAATGTGAAGGGACTGCTGGTAGACATTGTATAAAATTAACGACAGTCTCTTTAGTAGGTTTAGTTTTGTTAGATAGTTCACACTTTCCACGCAAGTCGTCTCTAGAACTTCCACAATTAGCATTTCTAACAGTATAATATATACACTTTTGTAATATATCTAACGTTGCTGCCAAAAACTGTAAACATAAAACTCTTTTTGCCTTCTCCTTCAGTAATATAATACCTAAATGTATTAGAACGCTTCTCTGAATCGAAACGATTATGTTTAACGGGTTCTCTAATAGTCATGCCAACCAACCTTTTTTTGTAATATTATTGAATTTCTCACCACTTTTGTTTTTGTTTATTTTTTTGTGTTTTTTTTTGTGTTTTTTTCTTATTTGACTGGCTTTGTTCTTTACTACTATCTAACACATACGATCCTGCCCATTTATCGGAATTAGTTACAGTAGACCCAAATACGGTGGAGAAATCTTCATCAGACATATAATCCATGTATCGGGTACTTGTTTTGACATTACATATACCTGGAACAGCACCATCAATCAGAGGTTAGTTCTTTGTACGTGTGATTATTTCCTCGTGTTGCGAATCATTTGCGGCGGCATCATCTATCGAAGGTTAGTATGGTGGGATAGTCTCGTCATTCTTGGATGGTACAAGATCTGTGGTGGCATCATTGATCGAAGGTGAGGTGATGGGGCAATTTCGTCATTCTGCGAGGGGTCAGGATCTGCAGCGGCATCATTTATCGACGGTAAGTATGGTGTGTAAGTTTCTTAATTTTCCGAGGGCTTAGGTTCAGGGGCGGCATCATTCATCAAATGTAAGTTTGTTGGAGTAATGTAATTCTGCGAAGGGTCAGAATCTGCAACGGAATCACATGTCGACAAGAAAGTGCCCCACCATACGTGTTTCTTCTTAACTTTACGAGGGTTCAGGTTCTGAGGCGGAATTATCTATCGACGGTAAGTGTGGTGGGGCAGGTTCTGCGGCGACATCATCTATCGACAGTAAGTATGGTGAGGCAGTTTCTTCTTTCAGCGAGGGGTTAGTTTCTGTATCGGCGGCGTCATATATCGGCGGTAAGTATGGTGGGGCAGTTTCTTCATTCTGCGAGGGGTCAGGATCTGCAGCGGCTTTATTGATCGAAAATAATTTTAGTGGGTCAGATTCGTGCATAGGGTCAGGATCTGTGGCGACATCAACTAATGAAGGTAAGTTTGTTGGGGCAATTTCGTTTTTCAGATTAAATAAATCGTCGAAGAACCTGCACCATCATAAGAATCAGACTTCGTTTGATCAAAAACTTCCTCATGGTTATAGTTCTCTGCATCCTCGGTAATACGTCGTGACGCTGTCGGTCAGTACAATTGAAGTGCAGTTGGCTAGTATTTTATTACATACTTTTAATTATGATTTATTATAACTGTTTTCCTTTGATTCCAATGCCTTAGATTTAGCTGGATGTTCTTACGGTTTTTCGAGCAAACTTTTCTAGACTTTTTAGAGGCCAATAGCTCTTCATTACCGTTATTTCCTGAGCATTCGAGAGCTTGTTCCAAAATATAACATACATTTTTTCTTCGTTCTATTGCATTGATCTGGAACACACATAATCCTTTATTCTAAAAGGAACAACAATTAAAACTATTCAAATAAAAGTTCGTGTGGTAAACCTACAGTTTCCGTATGCTTTGCTGCAACGAACGCGTGCGTGATGTCGAAGCGACGACGTCCCATCGCTTTCTTTGTTACTTTGAAGCTAACACGGTAGGTATAAGCGACCGCGTACTATTTTCCCGTAGATATAACCAACATACTGTCAATGTATTTTATTCAAGTAAAAAAAATTTAAACGCCTATGCGTGAGGTACCCGTAGGGTATAACCGTCAATTAGTAATAATGTAACTTCAGGTTAAACTTACCCAAATATGAAAATAATATTGTACAACGGCAGGTAATAATTTACTAACCGACAGAAAGTGGTGTCCATAAGTTCAGTAGTCAAAGGTAAACAAGGTATATTGTTTAAAACATAAAATAGGCATTTTTAACTAAACGCCGTCAAAGAACAATTTGAATTCAGTCAATTTGAGATAAGCGATTATAAAAAAAAACTTTGTCGGGAAGAAATGTACCATACGCATAAAACTATATTTACACGTGTAAGCAAAATAATCTAAGTAAATAAATTATCGCACCAACAACATGCAAATAATTACCAAGGGCAAAACTTACTTGTAAAAGCTACAAAAACCGACATTTTTTAAAAATATGCCAAACTTTTTGTCTCTTAGAGACAAAAAAAACTGAAAACTCATAAAATCCGTCATGCGTAAGCGACATCAAAAGTCGACGTAGAAAGACGTGACAACCACAAATCGACGCAGAAAAATCAGACGGTTCGAACTGTATACTTAACTCAATATGACCAAAAATGTCGCTTAGTCAACATTTCCTTTCAAGCGTCGATATGGAACATAAAACTAATAAAAGGATGGTGTTATATTTCACATATAAGTAGAATTATTAACATAGTGGTGGCGATTCTGGCATGATTATCTAAACCTAAACTTCAATTTGACAACATTGTATCCTTGTCATTCTCTATAGAGAATGAAGAGGAGAGACTGATGTTGAAATTAGTTTTAAGTTTAGAGAATCATGCCAGAATCGACACTATTATTTCTATTTAACCACTTTTAAAAACACAATATAAATATTTTTTTGTTAAAATTCAATCGTCGGACTTGTTTCACAGAACAAAAAACCTGTCAGTACATGTTTTGGATCCGTCGAATCGACTTCATTGATACCTGGCGAAAAAACGAGGGTGTATTGCCTATTTTTTTATGCGTGTGTCGTAAGTACAGTTTCATTTTTTTGCGAATGTATATTAAACTGCTTTAGTGTGCATACTCCTCCCTCGCAAAAAGTAGCAGAATGATTTTAATAGTATTATGGATTATGTCCCTACTTCTTTCCCTGTTGCTCTATGAACTAAGTCGATGTATCACGATCATAGACACATGCTATACCTATGATCTCGACTTACCGAAATTTCTTAAAATGGTAACACTACAACTCACTTGCGATAAGAATGTCATCTCGCTTCACATGGTGGTAATATTTTTTACAGAATGCGAAAATTCCGTAAAGCGATCCGTTGTGTGATGTGAATGCATATCCGCCACATTCAGTGAGAGCCATCGATACAAAACTATGTCATAGATGAATGATCGGTCTCACTTCAAGCGATATCTATGATTATAACTATGTCTATGATTGCAGCAATTGCTGATTCTGTTTTTCATAAAATGGATTAATTTAATTATTCATTGGTGTCGATTCTGGCATGATTCTCTAAAATTAAGCTAAATTTATCATCAGAGTATCCTTTTCATTTTGTATAGATAATGACAAGGATACACTATTGTCAAATTAAGGTTTAGGTTTAAAGAATCATCCAAGAATCGATTCTAGTAACTATCTATTAAACATTTAACAGAATGGCACTCCGCGCACTTGGGGCATCGTTTGAAACCTACGGCTATGAGTGGAACTTTTTACCAACGTTTAATGTTGACATAAAATCAACGATATTAAATACCCTAGATACAACATCACGAACAAAATCGTGGCTGAAACCTGTCCAAAAGGTAAATTGGACGATACGCGGAGCTCCGTAAGATGACCGCGTAGTCAAAAACAATGTAAGGCATTATTTAAGCATTCAAAGTTATGACAGTTCAAAATGCAAGCTCGTAAAATTTTACCACTTATTGCTATACGCGTAAGAATAAAGACCTTATTTCTTTGACTCTACGTACTGAAGATGCGCTATTAGCAACATAGCAGGTACGGACCGCGAGGAAGAGACAACTATATTACCGATCATGCATTTGAATATCACGTTTTTTTCTATTAAATCAATTTATAGTAAGTATTATTTATTATATAATTATTTGCTTCAAAAGCGTTAAATTTACAAACAATTATTAGATACCTGTAAAAAAAGGACACTTTACGTACTATAAGTATTTATTATGCATTTTTTCACGGAGCTTTGCGGCATCTTGATTTTCAACGGTCCGCTCGTGACTGTGAGCCAAGTAGTGCTTGAGTCGTGTTCAAGAACTTCTTGATTGGGACACATTTTGAGCGCACATGTTGCATCTAGGTATTTAATATCTTTGCATAAAAAAGTATGAAACTGATGTCAATTTTGACATTTGTTGCACCTAGAGCGTAGTTTGGAACGCACCCCGGTAAACGAATGCAAATACCCAATAAGGTTTTTGCGCGATTTTATCAAAAGCGGTAAGTATTTTTCCATGAAGAAATCTCATCTAATATTCCCAAAAGTTCAATGTGGAAATTATATTTGTTAAGAAAATCGACTTCCAAACGTATTGCGGTCATTTTTTAGTTTGTTTTTGGCTCATTTGAAAAACTGTAGAAGAGAGGCGAGACGAAGTAAGTTAAATAAAATGTGGTTTAAATGACTGAAGTTTTAATTTATATTAAAATCATTTCTGTTTTTTGCAGTGGTGTCACAATCGTCGCATCCCTCTGTAGAGGAGCTTAATGTTTTGATCGAGTTCCTGGAAGCTAATAGAGATTTAGCTAAAGGTTTCTCTAAAAACCTCAGTGCCAAATAAAGATATCATGGCTAGCTCCAACAAATGAGGCATCAGCATGCAAAACATTGAGATCGGCATCAACAATCTGTAACAAAATATTTACAAAATTTAATTCCAGTCTTTTAATTTATCTTTACATAAATTTATATATTTATATGGACAAGTTTTAACAAATTAACAAATAGATGAAAATCAGTAGTAAGTACACCTTTTACTACTTGAACATTTCTTGCATGCTTACCTTTACGACAAAAATACCCTTCTTCACTTTCTTTGGGTCGTATCATGGTGACAAAGATACCATCTATGCAACCAACAACTCCACGTATTTGAAATTTCTCAAAAAAACTGTAACAAAGGTAAAGAATAGCTCATTTAATATTTACTTTACTAAAGAAACTGCCAATAAAAGTATTTTTTTATGATTTCATTACCTAAAATACTTTGAGACACGGGCCCATAGATTTTTTAGAATTCTGATACTGTTACAGGATTGTAAAATTATAAAAAACACTGGTCTACTTGATTTATAATATAATATTTAACTTATTGGTTATTCTAGTTAATCAGAGTTTACTTACTGTTCCTTTAACACTTGGTGTTGAGATGCATTTCGCGGAAATGTTATATATTTTTACGATGTCTGGATGACTTAAAATTGAGGCAATTTCATTTATACTTCTTGACATTAATATTAAGCACAAGGCAATAGAGTGAGATCTTAAAAAAAATAGGTGGACATGAGTTTTTGAATTATTAAATAAACAATGAGACCTACATTAAAAATACTTACTTTAAAAGATCTTCTATAAACAAAAATCCTACTTTATTAGCAAAGTTTGTTTGATTGATTGCAATAGCTACACACTAAGTCACTTTGACATAACAATTCGAGTGCGGATCCGAAAGTGAGTGTAAAATTCGTTACAGAATGCCATTAAACTTCAAATCATTGAGCATATTGTCAAGCTATATCCTGCGTTAGTTCATTTCACCGCCACTCTCGCCTAGTAGCGCTAGCGTTGATTCTCACTTGACTACAGAATGCCAATGATAAAATCCGACATGGATCCGCGCGCGAAAGTGAAATGTGTCTTTACAGAATGCCACTCCAGATTATTTTTTGGATAGCATTTTTTTATGATTTGACTTAAGTAGTAGTTTCGTTCTTTCTACCACCGCTCCCTATTTTTATGTCGGTATGAAGTGCGCTGTTTCAGCCACTTTAACTATAAAAAAGTTTGTACGAAATTTGTAGGTGTGTAGAACAAAAAGTTTAACTGTATTTGTAATTCAATTAAGAGTCAATTAAATATATCTATTCCATGGAAGTGTATCCAACAGTAAATTTATAATAGTATTCTTATCGCATTATAGGGCCCCAAGGCATCTATTAGAGACGTCAATTAAATTTAATGCTTGTCAAAGCCACATGTTGTCTTAATTTATTGCTTTGATGAAGAAAGCGACAGCATAAATTTTAATGATAATAAAAAGTAGTTGATGCCTCTAAAATCGCCGTACTTATGTGGTCAAAAAAATTCAAGCGTTGTAAATATAATAAGTACCTTGGTAAGTTATTTGTGTTAAGATGCGACCAATTAAAAGTAATACATATTACATACAAAATATATAAATGAAATTAAACCTCCTTGTTTGAAAGAAATTTTATTAATAGATAACATACATTTAACTCAATGTAACAGGTACATTTATTTCATTGCAATAAAATAAAAAGATCTTAATATTCATTTTTCTTTACAGAAAAACAGCGGTGGGTTTAAATTACACTGTTACTTAAATATGTTTAAGTTATATAAAATGTATTATTAAGTCTATTCCATAGTAGTTGAGATAAATGTAAATTATTTTAAAAATCATAAAAAGTTATTACCTCTGAAGCAAGTATGTTTAGTTAAAGCAATCTAAAAGATAATGCTTAAAATTATAAACTTAATTTGAGTACATAATCTAAATGGAAATAATACATAAGGTACATATCAGACATTTTCTTGGTTAAATGTTAGTATATTAATCATTTGTAATTAAATACACATAAAAAATATGGGACTAAACAGTGAGTGTTTACTAAAAAATAAAATATAAATAAAAGTTCTTTGGTCCTAAATATGTTTTAATTACATAAAAATATGCTTTTGTTCTAAATTTAACGAAATAATAGTTATTGGCGCGTTAATTTATGCTCTTGAATTGTCTGTTTTTGTGTTTTACATATTTCATAGAATAAAGTGATGGTACAATACATAAAATTGTTTCTTGACGAAAAATATTTTTTTCTACATTCCTACCAATCAGCGTTTTCGACGATTACTTAATATGTACAGAAATACAAAATTGAATATTCGATTCTTATTATGAATATTCTCAGTTTAAAATGTCCAAATGCTATAAGCGACCTTTTCACCAGACATTTTCCATACCCTGTGTATACACATACACTCTATCTTGAACGGAAAGAAATATGCGTACATATCTACGAAATTATTTAGTGTATTATAACACTAAAATTGTTTAACTATTTTTTAATTATTAAATATGATGTTATGGGAGAATTGAGATGTCTTTTTAGGTAGTATTAGGGGAAGATCAATTATGGATAAGTTCACCCGGGGCAATTGTAGCCATTGGGTAAATTTTACTCTACAGAGCCACAAATGTTTGTTATTTTAAAAAGGAAACAGTAACGAGTTATTTGACACAGCTACATTTCGTCGCTGCGCCTGGAAAATCCGACAAACGTATTTTTTCCGAAATTGAGCTTTGTGGCTACTTTGGCTAAATTTGCGACGCCTGATAGTGCTAGAAAACCCGTTTTGTCAAAGTCAGTTTACAACAAAGGTAACATAAACAGCTATGTATTTGTCAAAGAAAAATAGGCGTCAAAATGCGCTTTGTGTCGGTGGTATACATAGCGTATTTTCCACTCATAGTCGATGTGCTATTCCTGCGCCTTTACGTTGCACATGACGGTAATTTTATTTGGCGCGCTAACGAAACTACTCAATTTAACTTGTTTATTTGTTAAAATTAGTATTTATTGCAAGTTTCACATTATTAACTTATTGTAAAGGATCGGATTTAAAATTATTGTAGAACATACGAAAATACTTATTTCAACAAACAGTACCGTGGAAATAAATAAAAAAGTGAGTTTTTGGTGATTTTCCTAAACACAACCTCAAAATACCCATTTCGTTAAAATACAATAATTATCTTCAAATTTTTTATTCCGTCAATATGATAATGTTTTAGTCCTATATTATTAATGAATATCCTAGTAAGTACCTAATTGAATAAAACAAGTTTCAACGGGTTACATGCACTGATTTTATGTATTTCTTGACGTTTCAGCGTTTTGCAGGAATGCGTCTTCAGAATAATGATTTTATTTACTTTGTCGATCTACCTTCCAAAGAATTTTATTGAGCATTCGGATATTTCATTGGAAGATTTTTAAAACTTTATTGTCTATGCATGAATTTATTAGTTAATTTAATTAATAAAATACTTTATTTAATTCCTTTTTACCACCGGTTCCAAAATTGGGAGACCTTTCTGAAAAGAACCGGCGAAATAAACTCAGAGAGACTTTCTTTCTCCTTCTTATGTTAAATCATGCAAACAAAAAGAACTAATAGTATCTGTTGGTCTAGGTTTAATAGCTCAGGTTTAGAGTTTTATCTGGGTTCCCAAGCTGGTGGTAATAATAACCAACTTCTCTATTTAAATTTGGATATTTCTTAATCGCAATAGCAAATATCCAAATTTCAATAGGAAACTATTAACAAGCGAAGCAAGACATCGGAAGATTTAATAGAAATAGATCATAAAAGAAACAATGGCATTGATTGTTATTTGCCGAGACATGACGGTATCAAATTGAGAGTTTGCAGAGACTTTTTAGCGACACTAGATATTAAAAAAGATTCTTTGACAGATTGGATATACGATATCTAAAGCTTCATTTGAATATTGTGTGGCAACGATGGACTTGCAGAGTGTACAACTATGCCCGATATTATTGGTGTCAGCACAATACTATAAACAAAAACGACAAATACATATTTTTACAATATAAATTAATAATAATAAACTTAGTTTGTAACATGCATTCTTGATTTTATGGAATTGGGAAAAACTAAAAGGATCGAATGGATACCAAAAAAATTGGTTTAACATCAGATGGCTGTGCATACCAGAACAAAAACAGAGTCTGAGTGAGTGCATTGCCTGACATTTCCAATAAAGAATCGATAGTCATCCACCAAATTATTTTGAAAGATGACTCCATCCTCCTCCTCCTCTATCATTGTGTGTCCCTTGCACTGAATGATGGAGGTAGATAGTGTGCACTCTACTCTTAAAAAACTTTTTCAACCAGCACCCCTGGCTATGTCTACCGGATCCGACAAGCAAAACCAACACAGCCATACGAAGTGAGTAACGTCGACCACACTTTCTTCAAAAATTATGACGATTCACCAAGTAACTTTGCTTCGATTCGGCCGAGCGAAAAAATATGACATCCAACTGTCACAGATATTAGGGCACTGCTTTGTAAACAAGGCAAAGCTTGGTTTAAAAATTTTCACCCAGATAACTGGGTACTGCTACCAGAACGAAGAAAACCTGAGTTATATCAATCACCTGCACTGTTACACGAAAGACCTAGTAAAATAGAAAAAAAGCAAATTCGACCAACTTCAATTGCATAAGCCTTACATGCATCGAGATTACCATTCATTCTACGACAACCTTAGATTTTAGTGTACTTACCAAATATCGCAGCGCACTCTTTTTTTTCAGTACCTGCCATAATTTTTGTCCTACTAAAGCTACTTTCCTGTCTAATAAAATGTTTTTTTTTAAAGCTATGTTCTTTGTTTTATTTGTCTGGCTTTCTAGTGGCGTACCTTCTAGTTGAAAATTTTCATCATAACAGGTGGCCATTCGCCTAACGGGATTGCTTTGGAAAACGCTATTGCTTACGATTTCATTTTGTTATTTCTGACCGCCGAAGGTTTTGAAATACCTCACGCTCATTTTCTTTAATATTGTTATTACCAATGCAAAAGAAAAAAAAAATGGATGCGTGTAACTTATGTACGCGCGTGAGAAGTTATACTTCTTTAGCATCATTAAAAATATTTTTTAATTGCATGCAAATAATTAATAATTACAATAAAATAATAAAAGGACTGGAAAAGGATAGTTAACACAGTCAATTAAGTTCAGTTTTAATTTGAAAAATTAAATAAATATTCAAATTATTCAATTAAAATCACTACTGAATTTAAGTTATTAGTCCATATGTAATTAGCACTTGTAAGTAACTAAAACACGTTGTGTCTATATAGAAACTAGAAACATGTGGATAAATATTATAAATATGAAAACAGTGATCAGAGGCGACGAGCGTGCCAACATTGTTTTTGACAACGCGATCATCTTATGGAGCTCCGTGGATCGTTCAATGTACCTTTCGAACAGATGTCTAATAATGGTGGATATAAGTGGTTAATAATCCACCATTATTAGACACTAACATTCATAACGCGCCCGCGGCCAACTTCATGGTGTTACTATTGTGTTACAGTGATGCGCGCGCATCTCGAAATTTCACTCACATGATTTTTTCATAACGCGCCCGCGGCCAACTTCATGCTGTTACTTTTGGGTTACAGTGATGCGCGCGCATCTAAAAATTTCACTCTCATCATTTTTTCATAACGCGCCTAAAGAAGTATAACTTCAAAAAGACCGGGAGGCATTTGAAAACCTCAGGCGGCTAGAAATAACAAAATGAAATCTTAAGCGATAGCGGTTTCCAAAGCAATCCGGTTAGGCGAATGGCCCTCAGATGCAGATTGACGTGTTAACTATTGTAATTAATAGAATAAATACGCTATGTGGATATATAGGCTAGTGAAGGGTGTTAAATCTTAAACGGAAAATCAGCTTTGTGTCAGAAAAATACATAGCGGTGTTATACGACACAAAAAAAAAGAGCTAAGTGTCTTAAATTATGAAAAAAAACAAACTCTACCAAAGAGATTTTATTGTTTCAATAAACTTAATTTTATAATCTATTGTGAAACATATTTTTTTATTTCTTTGCATATTTGATTTCACACCTAAGTATTCAATTTCAGCTCCAATCAGTTTTTGTCTCCTGAAAATTTTGGTTTTGACATTTGTCGGTTTTTCCAAGCGCAAATTTGCCACGGGGGACCTTATAACAAGGGAAAAAACTTTACGACAAATTAAGTTTGATTTTAATTTTATAAGGAAATCTTATTAAAACTAAGGGGTGATTTGCGGAATCTTATAAAAATACTTGGGAGTGGCATCAAAAAAGAAATTCCTTTTCATGGTAACAACAATGGTTGTCTCAGTGAGAAAACGCAAGATTCGATACACGTTTTCGTGTATTTACTAGATAGTGTCACTGATCCTGACCATTTGTAGAAGTGACTGAATTTATGAAATAATAAAACCAATGCAACACTAAAACCCATTGTTTTATATTTTGTTAAAAACTGATATTTACAGCGCAGAAAATATATGCAATAGAATGTCTGACAAATAACAAAAAGTTTTATGTCCCATAATGTTTAAAAGGTGTAGGTAAGTATATTTAAATCTCTTTGAACAATTCATTTTTTACCAGTTCGCAGTCAAAATATGTCGGATACATCGATTTTCCTGAAATATTATTTCGTAATCTTGTAATAAAACCTAATAATACAAACAGCTTTCTCAAAGTGAAACTAATTAACTTAAGATTTTAATTAATAAGTCACACTTAATTACTTTGCGCATTCAACAAGCATCCATCTTATAAACTCTTTCGAAAAAAATACAATTATCTATCTAAAACGGTAGGTACCGCACGCTTATTGGTAGACAACATTAATTTAACTAACATTTAGTCATATATGTGAGTACATATTATAATCATATTATATTATTCTTTTTTATAAAGCGCCAAGTTTCTATGACGTTTGATAAAAACAAAATATTTTGTATCTAAAGAATATTTTAATACAAAAAATAACTCGACTATGGCCAGCTCGTGAAGTCGTTATATTGTTAAAAAAAACAATTGCTTATTAAGTTAAGTATATAAATAAATATTTAAAATACAAAATTTCGTTTAGACGTAACTTTTTAAGTAAAATTTAAATATAATATTTGTTCAGCCATACAGTATTTGTCTGAAGACAACCGTAAATATAAGAGAATTTTGCAATTTTAAGCTATTAAAATGGATGGATTACTCGTACGTTACTAGCACGACGCATCCTATACATTTTGATAGTTGGGTTTGTATATAATTGTAAAACGATTATTTAAATACAGCGATAATGTTGATAGTAGCTGTTAATAAAATAACATAATATTATTTTTTGAATATCATTCATTTAAATTTTATGTATTTTTTTATAATTTAAATCAGTAAACATATACAAATAATACATACATATAAAGGAAGCAATATAATAAATGTGTTCCTACTATATATAGAAATAATTACCCTATATTTGGATTATTAGGTACCTTAACAATTTTACATCTAAAACTTACTTTTTGTGCCCAAAAATATTATTTTTAATATAACGTGATTTTCTTGGTTTATTTTGATATTTTACGTTTTGTTAAATATAGTTATGTTAAATAAGCTTGCTGAAAAATAATTACTTCATTTAAATCATATTTTAAATCATAAACATATTTCAAATAATTAATATGTATAAAAATATATGATATTATAAATTAGCAAACCAATGACCTACTCGTATTAGTACCAAATTATAGTAATTGAGTTCATGAACAATAAATTGAAACTTTAATGTACAATGACAATTACGTGTCTGGTAACTAAGGTTTGCATAATTATGGGATTTGAATAATATTCAGTCAAATAACTACTTCCTATCAAACCTATAAGCCTTATTAAATAAAAAATCTATAATTATACAGCCAATAGATAATAGACGTCATATGCACAATATTATATGACAATGCCGATAATAAAATGGAATAATAATACTTCAAAAGACGTACTCTTACAATCTAATGGATATTAAATTAACCAAATATTAAACCAGAACAGGAAAAGATATAGACAGTTTCAGACTAACAAAAATTATAGTATAACGGCCAGTTTCAATAAATCGATCTACAGTAAGAGATATAGACCTTTCAGGGTCACCTGCAATAAAATTTCTTAATGCAGCTTAAGGATTAATCCTACAATTCAAACTTAAGGGCTGTGAAGTTAGCGCAAGTCGTGGCAATGTCAGCGAAATGTACTCGCGCAGGATGTCACTGAAGTGAAACCTGCGTGTAGATACGCTCGCTACAATATAAGTTCCCAGTCGCCAAAAAGTTTGAATTGCACTATAACACATCAATCTTTTGTCCATTGTTAAAATCAAACAGAGATAAAATGAAGATTAAACATGATTAGTTTATTTTTTTATTTAAGGACTTTAATGCACTTGGGCTTTGTTAATTAGATGAAAATAACAACCAGCTTGAAAATGCAGCTAGATTAAGCTTGTTTTTAACTAGAATTTGAATTGTTGAAACTGGCTTAAATGATTTCATTTATAATCCCTTGTTGAATGATGCTGAGGCTAGCAGCTTTTTCTTGATCCTGGGCGAGCTCCACCGTGGTATCACACGGGTTTCTGAGGGTGAAACTCCTTCATCTACATCGTCAGCTTCAGTTTTGATTTCCATTTTCTAAACAATTTCATTAAAGTCATGTTTTATTATTATATAATGTTATGGGTTTAACATAATATTATTATGTTAAACCCATAACATTATATCATATAAATATTATATCTATATTATAGAAACTCAATGTCGAATTGGTATGCGCGTTCGATCTATACAACAGTATCCTTAGCACGAACCAATATCGAATTCGAATCGTTGAATTCGATCTCGATATGCGTCAAATGTTAAGACCTTTTTTGTGTAAGATTTTAATTCTCCTCACGTCCGTTGCTCTGCTCAAATTTTTATACAAAACTTCTTGACATTTGACGCGTATCTATTGGAATTCGATATTGGATTGTGCTAAGGATAGTACCCTAAGCACGAACCAATATCCAATACATTTCAAGAACGTCATGCTACTATTTTTTTATTCTCGTTACGTCCATTGTGGCGAGGTTCAAGTCTTCATACAAAGGAGATTGCTCAGCTTCCATACATGTTTGGCCTAAAGACCAATAATCATGAAAAATAGTTTCCTAGATTCGAAATTATATCTAAATTACTGTAGAAACGAATATTATTGACGGACACCCATGAGAACTTCTATAAACCATATACACTGAACGATTTTGAGGTTATGTTTGCAAATATGTGCATAGGTATTAAAATAATAAACAACAATTAAAAACAACAGGTATCATCTATGCATTTCCGGTTATAATAAGGTACTCTGTGACAGAAACTGTTTGGTGATTGTGAATGAGCCACAGATTAGAGAGAATTTTAAAACTCTCGTTAACCAAAGAAAACTAAGAGATTTAGGTTATACAGCCATATCTTCAGTAGCTTCATTATTTTTGTAAGTTTATATTATAACCATATCTTAGATTTTTAATGTATCACACCTTATAATGTGTTTATGGATGTGTTTGGCGAAAAATATATGGCAATAGACTTTAAGATGTCGCCTAACATATACAGGGTGGCCGGGGAGTTGACGTTCAAGCGTAAAATTTAGATACCTTATGATGAGGAGTATCCAAATCACCCCCATGTATGTTCTACGATTTTGCGTAGTTTTCGAGTTATAATATTTTTAATGTTTTTTTTCGTAATTTTCACCTAACATCAGTTTTCGATTTTTTCTCATTCGGTTGGACGTTTCTGGTTCAGTTTTTTTGTGATAGATTAGCGCCCTAAAACTTATGGTTTATCTCGGCATTGCAGAATTCACTTAGAATTTGTTCGAAAGTTCAAAATTACGATTTGAGCTCAGTACACACAAATTTTCAAAGTATCAAAAAAAATGTAAATGCGGAGATTTGGAGTTGAAAGTGCTTTTAGAAACTTCCTGAGACATTAAACTTTAAAACAAGGCCAAATAAAGATAGGGTTAAGGGGGGTTTATTTTCTGTAACTGACCTTCAAAGTAAATTAAGGCATTATCAAAGTTAAAAAAATATTTATTTTATTTTATTTAAATCTTTGACTTTCTATGAGTTATGATGGATTTGAGTAAAACGCAGTTAATTGTTAACAAAATACATTTATTTAAAGCAAATTTTCAAAATTTCGCCCTCCCACAGAAATACACAAGCTACATCTGCGCAAACAATTATGTTTTAGGTGCCTAAAAGCTTCACGGTTATTTTTCACAGTGGTTTCAGCTTCGCGAATTTTTGCTCTCAATTCTTTTTCATTCGAAACTTCTCTGGCGTACGCAATTTCTTTAAAGTAGCCCCAGATAAAAAAATCAATAGGGTTGAGGTCAGGCGAGCGTGGTGGCCAGGCAATTTGCCCTCGTCGTCCGATCCACCTGTTGGGGTAGGTCTGGTCTAAATGACGACGCACTTGTATCGAGTAATGACATGGTACCCCGTTGTTCTGGAACACCCTCGTTCTTCTTAATTCAAGATTTAAATCTTCCAGTAATATGGGTAGATTGTCTTCTAAAAAACTTTTGTATGTGTCGCCGTCTAATCTCGATAGCAGTTCAAATGGGCCTATTAATTCGCCATTCAAAACACCAGACCACATGTTCACGCTAAAACGATGTTGGTCTGGCGGCATGTGGATTTTCAACGGCCCAAATGTGAAAATTGTGGATATTGAAAACCCCAGTTCGCTCAAATCTTGACTCGTCAGTCCACAAGATTTTATTAAAGCATCCGGGATCTTCTTCCTCTTTCTGCAACATAGTTCTACAGAACTCGACTCTCAATTGATAATTTGAAGGCTGCAACGCTTGTACTTTTTGTATGTGGTAGGTGTAAAATGATTCCTCACGCAAAATATCCTGTATTGAAGATCTTGGTATGTCAAGGTTACGAGCTAATGCTCTCGTACTTGTACTACAATTGCGTTGCACTTCTTCCAGTAGGATTTCCCTGCGTTCCTGATCAACCCTCTGAATGCCTTCACCACCACTTTGGCCGGGAATGCGGCCTGCTATTAACGTATTGTGAGTATTAATGAACACACGATAGTCAGGGTAATGATCAGGTTGCGCTCCGCCTCGGCATTGAAGTTGATCCCTGTAGAGTCTTGCTGCTTCAAGATCGTTGCCTTATGCAACGCCGTAGAAATAATGCGTTTCTGCATATTAACTCAGAGTGTAGGGCATCACTAACATTTCCAAGTAACTACAATCCAAATTGTTAGGCACAACGGAATCCAGTAACAAGCAGGGGTCAAACAAGTAAGCAGCGGCGGCATCAGTAGGCAAATAGTGGTCGAGAAAAAACGGCAGAACAAGACGAGTAGTAGTAAACCTCAACCCTATCGATTTTTTATCTAGGGCTACTTTGAAGAAAATGCGTACGCCAGAGAAGTTTCGAGTGAAGAAGAACTGAGAGCAATAATTCGCGAAGCTGAAACCACTGTGAAAAATAACCGTGAAGCTTTTAGGCACCTAAAACATAATTGTTTGCGCAGATGTAGCTTGTGTATTTCTGTGGGAGGGCGAAATTTTGAAAATTTGCTTTAAATAAATGTATTTTGTTAACAATTAACTGCGTTTTACTCAAATCCATCATAACTCATAGAAAGTCAAAGATTTAAATAAAATAAAATAAATATTTTTTTAACTTTGAAAATGCCTTAATTTACTTTGAAGGTCAGTTACAGAAAATAAACCCCCCTTAACCCTATCTTTATTTGGCCTTGTTTTAAAGTTTAATGTCTCAGGAAGTTTCTAAAAGCACTTTCAACTCCAAATCTCCGCATTTACATTTTTTTTGATACTTTGAAAATTTGTGTGTACTGAGCTCAAATCCTAATTTTGAACTTTCGAACAAATTCTAAGTGAATTCTGCAATGCCTAGATAAACCATAAGTTTTAGGGCGCTAGGTCAGACTATGTTAGTCAATTATCACAAAAAAACTGAACCAGAAGCGTCCAACAGAATGAGAAATAAATCGAAAACTGTTGTTAGGTGAAAATTACGAAAAAAATCATTAATAATATTATAACTCGAAAACTACGCAAAATCGTAAACATACATGGGGGTGATTTGGATACTCCTCATCATAAGGTATCTTAATTTTACGCTTGAACGTCAACTCCCCGGCCACCCTGTATAATAATTGACTTAGCACATTTCCATGTAGTGAAAATAATAATATAGTTGTACTCGTAGATATTAATACCACAGTGTAATAAAAAAGAATGTTTTATTATATCGATCTTTACAAAATAGATTTGATTTGATTTTATATAAACAACTTTGATCAGTCTTTGGCTGAATGTTACTACACCCATAGCCATTAAAAATGATTCGTATATTTTCCAAACCGGTAAATTAAAAGTCCTTTTTAAAATGAATATATTATACAAAGGAGTCCGTTAAAATCTAATGACTGTAAAATAAAGTATAAATTACGCCAAGAATTACCGTATATGTCAATCTTTTTTGTGCATTTGGGCCAATTTGAGCAATCTCCTTTCTCGATGACTACGAATTCGATATTGTTTCAAGCTAAAGGTTCTCACCAAATTTTTTTTATCTCTTGTTTCTCTTGGACTGGATGGTACGTTAAGCTGTTGGCCCCGAAGTTATTATCATCTGTAGTTCACACTGGGCCCACATGATGGATCATGATCCAATCTCTCACATGCCATTAATTTTCTATGAATCATGCCTGTGCCCTAGCAGTGGAAACATTAATAAACTGATGATGTAGATATATCATCATCAGTTTATTAATAGCAGTTTTGATCATTAAAGTAATAGTTATTAATTATTTATTATAAATAATATTTCATTACGTTAAATTAATTCAGTATCATTCAATGGAGTTAAGCCAACCAAAGATCATTCGATACAAATAAAATTGTTTTTTTTTTTTAACAAATAAAATGAATTGAGACATCTGTCAAATATCAACCAATTCAATTCTTTAAACAAATTTCAGCGATGCCATTGCCTTATTTAACAGTATAGTACAACTTAAACTTTTTTATTGATTCCTGATTTTGAAGTCAGCATCCAAATGTTAACAGTGAGTAAAGAAAAAAGCTTTGCCTTTATTTTTTTTTATCTGCATTTCTTTAACATTGATATCGAAAGAAAATCTATCCTTTTACACTGAAACTTTTTCGATTTATGATCACACCAACAATATCCTTACCTGTACTATCAATCTTATCAACATGTGCTGTTGCTCCAACAGTTGGGACATTTCACGGAGTTTGCGTTTCTGTTTGTCCAACTCGTTTGTTATGTAGTCTTCACTACTCTCCAATACCAAGTCCAAACCAGCTGCAAGCACATTAGCTGCTTAATATAACATTTGAAGTACTCGTTATACTTAATAAACTAACATTTTATACAGTCAAACTAGTAAGATAATCACGCATAACAAAGTTATCATGTTGTTGTTGGTTGATTGGTTGGTTGTGGTCTTCTTAAGACGTTTATTTTTGTTTGAATAACAAAGTTTTAATAAGACCGTAAAAACCGTAGTTATTGAGAAGCCATTCTATTCATTTGCAGATCACACATGTGCTTACCTTCATCATTAAACGGGTTGCAGAACCATTTTCTGAGAATCAGATCGAGGAAACCAAGTTTTCTGCATTTATTGTTAGGGTACTCAATCAATTCATCCTTATCTACCTTCTCCAGTAGTATAGTGGGTAATTTCCGCTCTAATTCAGTGTGCAGCACAACCTATATAAGGAATTCATTTTAGTCAAATAATTTCTGACAGAAAAGTTGAAAAGAATTCTCATTTGTAGTGGATATAAATATCCTGATAATAAATATCAAAAAATCTCATAACCTGCATCGCGAGTCTCTTCAGCTGTGCGTTCCGTCTAACACTTTCGATATCACCCACAGCCAAACCGATGAGAAGATTCATCAGGAGAATTGGCATGAGCACCATGAATAGTCCGAGAATGAAGAACGTAGGCATCGGGAATGGAAGAATTATATCCGTCTCTGCCTTGTAATATGGTTGAACGTAGGTCCCAACGAAATCTATTTCCCCGAGCATCATAGCAAACGTTCTCATTAAAGACATCGGTATGCTGTTGAAAGATAAATGATGACCCTGGAAAGAGAAAATGTTAGTGATCTGCGGAATATTGTTTGGTAGTAAATTCGCAAGGCAGATTTTTTTAAAGGTTTCGCATGGCGTGTCGGAAATAAAAAAAATATTGCTTACAATTCTGCCTGTTATGTTAAATACAATCCTAAAGAACATTTTCATGACGTCATGAACGCAAAGCTATCAGATTTATGATGTAATATAGTACTTGCCTATACTTACTTACATAGCCTGCGCTTTAACTTATAAATAATTAGGATAACAATTTTCATTTGAATAAAATTGTACTAGATCCATTTCTGTTCACTCGAAACTAATTTCGCTTATATTTCTTACAAATATAACGTTGCAATTAAATTAAATTATTTTCTGTTCATTTTATAATGACACTTCTTTTTTATGAGAGTGTAATCAGAAACAGCCTAGTATGACAAAATTGTGACCTGCACCTATACTTGGAAAGTCTCAGCTCATTTATTTTTAAAATCGTTCATATTGCAAAATATTTTTAATATTACTATAATAAAATCTAAGGCATTTCCAAATACAGATCATGTGACCAATAAAAAAGTCAAACGTCATATTTAATAATAAATTGATAAAGTGATATATGAAATATATGAACATCAAATAAAATAAGCAAAACTTTCCAAGTAAAACGGTGCGTTACCATTCTACTTTTTGATGTGATCTGTGTAGAACCCACTTTAGAGAGGAGTATGTAGAACGCCAATCCGAATGCAATGATAAGTATAGAGAAGAGCATCAGCACTTTGATGAGGGTCTGCAAGATCTCGAGGAACATCACCACGTAGATACCGATCTGATCAAACCGCTGCAGTAAGAGGAGTAGCTCAAACCAGGAGAGAAAGACGGTTATAGACGCCGCTGAGAACTGAAATTTAAAATAATACATTTTTGTTTTATATCGAAATAATAAAAAAGGATATGCAAATAATAGGATGGGAATAGGGTTTACGTTAAGTGTTGCCACTTTTTTTTATAGATATTATACTATTTTATAGATATGATGGTAACAAAATATGTACCTATGTCTATTATTTATCCCAGGCATATTTTTTATTGTTTCTTTTGATTGTAAATACTTCACAGATTGGTAGATTTGGTCTTCAATGATAAAATCTCCAGAATACAGGAAAATTACTTCAATTTACACAGCGTACGTGACAATATAATAGAATATTTGACAAATTTTAAAAACGATCTCACGTTATTGACTAATGTTTATGGAGTCCGTAAAAAGTAGGTATTCATCATTCTGTTGTGTATTTCAGTAAAAATAACCAAATCAAAAACTCCATTTTCAAATTGCCGTGAAACCGTTTCCGGACAATATCGTCTTACTAGTGTGTGACGTCACACGACTGTTATTAAAACGTCAAACGATACAATGTAATGTTAGTTTTGCCGGAAGTTTACTTGCGTGTGACGTCATTTTAGGCTCCGCCAATCCCAAGCGTTTTAGGTCACGTGACAATAGATAAGAAAACTATGTATTATCTTTTCGTGAGTTTTTAGTAAAATTATGAATATTTTTTTTGTAAAAATAGTAAAATCCCCTGCCAATATTCATTCTAAACACAGATGCTAACAATTGGCACTTTATTTTTAATACTGACAAATACCCTATTGATGGGAAAAGTGAATGATTGTCCTTTCGACAATAAAACTACCGCCCGTACAAAATATTAACGCCTACTGAAAATGCATAGCAATGTTAAAACTCGATTGAAGGCGGAGCCAAAGCAATATATAATACGATCATCAGATCTGTCGTCTTATATGGATCAGCGTTATTTTACAGTAAAGCGGATGGATAAAACAGAATGTCCATTACACGTGGCTAAGAAGATTTATACTAAATTGTTATGTGGGATGAGAAGAATTGATGAAGTGAAAAACAAAGAAAAGTTTGAAATCGGCACCGATGACAGAACTCAAACTCAAACTCATTTATTCAGTCTAGGCTGTTACAAGCTCTTGTGAAAGTCAAACGCTACGCCATCGGTTCGTAAATCTACGGCGGGAGACCTTGTACTGAGAAGAACCGGCAAGAAACTCAGCAAGGGCTATTTTTTTCTCCCTGTTTTGTTTCAAACAGTGTCGTCAATTGAAAGATGACATCAAAAATTGAAAACATGTGTTGATGTCAACTTCCATCACATTAATATTATTAATTAACAAAAGTTAAGTATAGCTAGGTACTACTTTTAAATTTAGAAGTGGCGATTAAACAATTTTCAACCAAATCAGCAAAGTAAAACAACTTTTCTGTTATATTAAGCATAAGGTGACTTATCATTTATGAAATCTTTAACAGTATAGTAACCTTTCTTAAGGAGACATGTTTTTATAGACACTTTAAACTTATTGAAAGGTAAATTAATTATTTCTTTTGGTATTTTATTATAATAACATATGCCTTGACCCACAAATGAACCAAGAACCTTTTGGAGTCTCAACGGTGGCAATTTGAGTTTATCTTTATTTCTGGTATTGAAATTATGTACATCATCGCGCCTCGTATATAAATTTATGTTCTGACGCACAAACAATATACAATTGTAAATGTATTGAGAGGCAACAGTCGTTATACCTATTTCTTTAAATTTATCCCTTAGAGAAGTTCGAGATCCCAAGCGATAAATAGCTCTTATAGCGCGTTTTTGAAGAATAAAAACTGTTTTAATGTCAGCGGCCGTGCCCCACAATAGAATGCCATACGACATAATGCTGTGAAAATAGCTGAAGTATATTGTCCTAGCAGTGTCGACATCTGTAAGCCGTCTTATTTTATAGATTGCATAAGTAGCGGAACTAAGTTTACCGGCTAGTGTTGTAATTTGAGGGTTCCATTGAAGTTTGTGGTCTAGTGTTACGCCTAAGAAAACGGTTGTATCGACTAAAATTAGTTTTTCACCATTTAGAATTATATCCCCCATTTCAGCATGCTTTACATTCGGCAAAGTAAACACACATTTAGTTTTGCTCGCATTAAGTCTAAGATTATTAGACGAGAACCAGTGAAGTACCTTGGAAAGTGTATTGTTTACATCGTCATAATTAGTTTTATACCTGTCAACGTTAAAAATTAGCGAGGTGTCATCTGCAAACAAAACAATTTCACAAAAATTTTCTACAAAGAAAGGTAAATCATTAATGTAAATTAAAAAAAGAAATGGACCTAAAATTGAACCCTGAGGAACGCCTATTTTCACATGAGATTCGGCAGATTTTGCACCGTTAATATCAACTATTTGTGTACTTTCTTTTAAATATGATTGCACTAATTTTTGTGCGGAATCTTTTATGCCGTAATGATTTAATTTCAGTAACAAAGTTTGATGATTAACGCAATCAAAGGCTTTAGATAAATCGCAGAAAACCCCAAGAGCATTCTGCGACTTTTCCCAAGCATTAAATATATATTTTAGCATAGTGGCACCAGCATCAGTTGTGGAACGGTTTTTAGTGAAGCCGCACTGCGCTCTGTGTAAAAGTGTATTAACGTTAAAATGAGTCAACAATTGTTCTAACATTATTTTTTCAAAGATTTTACTCATAGACCAGGGTCGATAATTTTAAAAATGGTGAAAAGTGAAAAAAAAAATTATAGTAGGATGAAACCCATTAGAAAAGGTAGAGAATATAACAAAAATGAAGGGAAAAATAAATTACGGGCGATCTGAGGTCGCGAAGGGGGAGGGGGTGAGTTTTTAAGGGTAAAAATGGTTAATCTCGATTTCCGGTAAAAATGCAAGTCCTATGAAAAAAAGTTAAATGACAAAGTTGTAGGTAATGAAAAGATCTACAACTTTTGTATCGACACTTTTTTCACATAACCTTAAAATTTATGTGAAAAATGCGAATAACCGAGTTTTTGGTTTTTGATTTTTATTTTTTGAAAAAAAAAAATATTTCACGAAATTTGGTGAATGCTTACCTTTGTATGTCCCAAACATACAGTAATTTTTTTGATTTAAAATATTCATTTTTTCACCTTATTTTGACTTAATATCCAAAAAGCACCCTAATTTTCAATCGAAAATTCTCACGTCAAAATATCATTTATATTCCACCGCCTGCACAGATACATATATATGAACATTTTATAGATAATACAAATAAAGTTCTTATGAATGCAGGGAATATTTTGTTGATTGGCGATTTCAACTTGGGTGGCATCAGGTGGTTGGGTTCCCCGGGGCTGTCGTACAGGGCTTCGGCTGGCGGCAGTGTATGTGAGAATTTACTCATAGATTTTATTTCTTTAAATAGCTTAGAACAATATAATTATGTACTAAATAGTAAAAACAGAATTCTTGACTTAGTTCTATCTAACATATTAGTTAGTGACTTGCGGATGTGTACTTTTCCCTTATCAAAAGTTGATATTCACCACCCACCTTTTGAATACAATATATCAGGCCATGTAATTGACAACCTGAGCTATAACCAAGCGCCTAAGTTTAAATACCATAAAGCTGACTACGGTAAAATAATAAAAGAACTTAAGACAATAAACTGGCATGAAAAATTCGCTTCTTGTCTTTGTGTTGATAGCATGGTGGGGGTATTTTACAGTACTGTTAATCAACTCATATCAAAATATGTGCCCATGTCTAAGCCGCATTCGAACAATTACCCTGCTTGGTTCAATAAATACCTTATCCGTTTATTGCGTGAAAAAAAACAAATACCGAAAGCGTTATATTTAGTTCAAAAACCCATTAGATGATATTCCCTTTCACATTCTCAAAACTAGATGTAACAAACTTGCACAAAGTAGCTATAACTCTTACATAGAATCAATCGAAACCTCCTTAACCTCTAATCCCAAACTGTTTTGGTCTTTTTTAAAGCAGAAGCGTAAGGGTTGCAGTTCATATCCATCTGCTATGACTTATAAAGATAAAATTGCACATACGGGGCCCGAGATCTGTAATGCCTTCGCCTCATGTTTCTCATCTGTTTATGACTGCGATTTTAATAGTGCGAATATGAACGATACATGCTCACTTGTTTATGACGCCTCTGGATCTCAGACCTTACATGACGTCACCATAACCACAGGCATGGTCGATAAAGCACTGAAGGCACTTGACCCCCGTAAGGGTGCAGGTTCTGATGGACTCCCGCCTTCTTTTGTTGCCTCTTGCCATGAAGTCCTTGCCGAACCTCTTTCCCTGATTTTTAACAAATCGCTTAGAACAGGTATCTTTCCCTCCATATGGAAAGAAGCCTTAATTGTACCTGTATATAAATCTGGAGACAAGACTTCAGTAAATAACTACCGTCCTATCTCATTGTTATCAATTTTCGGAAAGGACTTTGAGGTGCTGGTACACCCGTTCTTGGCCTGGCATTTTAAGAATATTTTACTACCACAACAGCATGGCTTTATTAGGTCGCGTTCTACAGTAACAAATCTGGCGGGTTTCGTGTCTGATTTGGTGGCAGCTGTGGACCATGGTACGCCTGTTGACGTCATCTACACGGATTTCAGCCGAGCGTTCGACAAGGTTGACCACAAAACTCTCGTCTCTAAGTTATTCCGCTACGGTATCTTCGGTAACCTTCTCAACTGGTGTGAATCATACCTGACTCAACGATCCTCCAGAGTAGTATTGAATGGTTTCATATCTTCGTCATTTTTGATAGCCTCTGGAGTCTTACAAGGATCACACTTGGGACCTTTATTCTTTAACGCGTTCATTAATGACGTCGCTTCCTGCTTTCTGAATTCTAAAATACACTTATATGCAGATGACCTAAAAATCGTCAAGTTAATTAATAATGTTAATTATCCTATACTCCTTCAGGAAGATCTCAACCGTTTCTCTTCCTGGTGCAAAGTAAATTCCATGAAACTCAACGTTTCAAAATGTAGCTTTATACACTTCTCTCGCAGAAAATCTCCTTACTTTAATACCTATAAAATAAATAATGATATTATCGGAGAAGTGGACGTTATTCGTGATTTGGGTGTATTCATGGATCAAAAACTTCGTTTTCATATACATATAGACAAAATTACTAAAAAGAGCTTTAAGCTTTTAGGATTTGTATTACGAAATTGCAAGGAATTTAGACAAGCCTCAAGCAAAATAGCAGTTTTCAACACCTTGGTTAGATCTGGCTTAGAATACTTCAGTGTGATTTGGACACCGTATTACGAGGTTCATAAACAACGTATTGAATCCGTATTAAAAAAGGTTCTTGGGGCACTTAACTTATAAACACTACTTGTCCAAACAACTACCCACATACAGATCGCGTTTGATTCACTTTAAGCTTAACGGTCTCGAAAATCGACGTAAAATGCATGATCACATTTTCTTTTTCAAATTACTAAAATCGGTCGGTCTAAGTGACCGACTTAGATTGCTCACACTTGTTAGCGCAGATTAACTTTAATATCCCATGTAAATCTGCTCGACCTTCACGTTATGCACCTTTCCGAGCAGGGGCTTCCAGAACTAACCTTGGTCATTTTTGTACCATTAATAGACTTCAGTCACAATATAACACACTATCACGTACGCTGGCCGCTTCATCCAAACACAGTGATATAGACATGTCTTCTTCTCTTCGCAAATTTAAGTCTGCTCTTTTAGACTCCTTTGTACCCACATAGATCAATCATATTATTGTTAAGCATACCGCCACAACGGCGTCGATTTTGGCAGCGTTCTCTAGGCCTAGACTTGGATTAGGCGGCAGTGTATCCTTGTCATTCTCAATACAGAGTGCAAGTGAGGGACTGGTGTTGGATCTGTTTTTGGGTCTGGAGAATGATGTCAGAATGGATATTAATATGTATATAATATTTAGTTTTATAGTTTTGAAGTGTTTGTACTAGATTTTCTTATTTTTGTTTCGTAAGTCTACTTCGTAAGCAAATTTTTTACGCATGCAGTGGCAGCCTTTAATTAAGGCAGCACTAAGAATTGTTTTCTTTATTGCTTTCTCAGTTTGTATTTTTATTTGGTGTTTGTTTTGTTGGCTGTCCTTAATTAATAAATAAATAAATCAGATGCAGAGATTGAGAGTTACTTTGGCACGGGAATTTAATAAGAAGAGGTGAGAAGGCAATGAACATGAATATAAGCATCTACCAGTTAAACTGTAGGACTGTATGAAAGACATAATAAAAAAGCAAGATGTGATAGTGAAAAGACGGCCGGTGATAAAAAATGGAACAACAAATTTAAAAATACGTTTAGCAATGTTTTCGAGTAGAGGCCTGATTAAGGGCTACGTTCTGTCCCTGATATGATAATAAATAAAAAGCGTTTTTATTAATGTAAATGCAATATGGTACAATGGTATGGTTAGCTGAATTTCACTTTTTAATATTCTAATTCACTCCGTAACAGTAACTCCCATAGTCGGAAATTATTTATTTATTTCATTCGTCCGTGTTTGGGTTGCAGATTGCAGACATACATATATGTGCCAAACTTCAACTTTCAATTCAACGGTCCAATAGATTCCGAGAAAGTAAATTGTGACAGACAGCAGAGTGATCCTATAAGGGTTCCGTTTTTGCCAATTGAGGTGTGGAACCCTAAAAATAATATTTTTATAATGTTGTATAATTTGATCAAGTTCCAATGTTTGAAGTTAGATCCACAAATATTAATAAATAGTTAACATTACACCCAAAAGTATGTGTTAAAACATATAGCTTATATCAAATATGATAATCATATTTTATTATTATACAAAGCATGAAAAGGTTTCGAAACCCTGCTTCTTTCAGCTTCTTTTTTTTAATGTTAAATGGAATGAAGTATAGTAGAATAAAAAAACAAAAATTATAATAATGATGATTAAAAAACTAGAAAAACATCTTTAAATAAGTAGGTAGTACCCACATTTAGTGCATGTGAGGTGTGTGAGCATGATTTGTTGAGTGTGTGTGATGTAAGTATCTGTGTTGTGTGTGTGTGTGTGTGTGTGTGTGAGAGAGAGAGATGATGACGGTTACAATACGAGTATATTAACTAACCTGTATATCGTTAAAATTGCCAAATAAAGTTGGGAACACCATTAAGGTGGAGCATATGTACAGCAACCAAGAGACCAGGTTTGACGGATCCACCAAATAATGCCATTTCTGTTGCTTCACGTTGTATGCTTCTCTTACCAAACAAATGGTGTTGTATACTATTATAGCGACTGTACTTGTATACATTGCTATCATCGCTTCAAAATCTGAAAAACGTAAGCTAAACCTAAGAACATTTTAATTTGATTTCAAAGTATATAATTTGATGAAATTAAATAAAATACACACATGGGAGTTAATAAAAATAGCAACAAAAATATTTGAATCTACATTTGAAATACATGGCTAGATATACTTACAATCATTTCATGATAAATAAGAAAATAGAGAAAATGACCAAAATAAGTTAACGAAATCGTTATTTGCCCCTTACCTATTGAGTTCTTGGACGATTTGACTAAAATTTTATCTAAATTATGTTCACTTCTAGTCAGATTTGAAGTACTGTTTTGAAGAGTTACATTTTGCGGCGACCCCTCGCATTTATTGAAGGATCTTTTCATCACAGCTGTGCTTGGATTAACATTAGTCATGAGAAGATATGTGTATACGGTAACAAAGATCAAGTAAACACAATAGAATAACAAATTTGCCAAGTGAAAATATTTTCCATAGGAGTTCCATTTCATTTGAAGATATTTTTGACTCAGGGGATGTGCTAAGAGTTCAACTCTGCCATGTGCTACCATTGCCTGGAAATAATTTCATAGTTCATAATTATTTGATAAGTTTTTAAGAATTCCAACACTCGTTAAAATATAAACGTTGAACGACTGGTGTAGATATGTAATAATATATCGGTGGATTTTGTGATTGACTGTGGATAAAACCGCATAAATGTGCAAACACATCCATGTGTCAAGAATAACATTGAAAGACATAAGCTGATACATTTTTTGTCCACCACCATAAAATCACCCATACAATTATAGTGAAATAAAAGCTTTGCTGTGGTACAAATACGTTTGGGAGTTAAGTGTGCCATGAAATCAAATGACTGAACGACGTAATATTTTAGAAATAAGATATCTTTTGATAATATGGATATGTTTAACATTTGACTTTAACACTGTTCTTCGGAAGCATATTTTACTGCATATAATTATGATTTTAAATTCATCACAGCCAGATAGGTTGAGATTTTTTAAACCGTCTGTTCTTTCAAATAAATTGTCTTCTACGTAAAATGGAGAAAACATGATTCCAGTTCATCCATACTAATTCACAAGACCGATAATCGTGTTCCAATGTCCAAAAGGTGTTAGTTAAAAATCAATCGAGTAACAGGGAGCGCACAATCACAACGAAGTAAGACGAAGAACTGCATATGAGTCGACTCGGTTGACAACTGCAAGTCCTTCAACCCCCGTATCCCTACCCCGTAAACCGTTTTGAGGTGTCTCAGTAAGTACAAGCGCAGGTTGGTCGGCACATTATTATGGTTACTAATAATATAAAATAAATTTATGTAACTACTTAAATATGCCCATCTGTCATATCTTTCGATTAACAAGATATTTTTTTAAGTGTCATAATAAAAAGGCTAATATTTCATAGATCTGTCGATTCATACTAATTTCTTTGATGGCGGAGCTGGGTGTTTATTGTCCATTGTCCTTTTCTAATTTATTATCTTGGTCATACTTAACACTACTATAATACATATATAGTTGATACAACCAAAGGCATACGTAAGCGGACAGAACGAAGATGAACATGATTTGGTGAATCATGCTCTCCGAAAACAGTGTTTCTGTAAACTTTGATACGATACTCGGAAACAAATTCAATAATTATTTAATAGAACTTCTACAGTTGCTTGTTCATTACACTTAATTCTAACATCAACGATTTCATGGCAAAAACCGTTTTTCAAAGCGATGCACCAATGCTGTTTGGTTTTCACTCACGTTGATCACATTCAACGGTTCTGGTCGAAATTTTGGGTCGTTGAGCGCGAGTCTCAGCGCGTCTAATTCTAGTTTCGAGTGTTGGTAGAATTTGAAAGAGTACTTAATCTGTTAGGAAAAACAATGAATCAGTATCGAGTCATTCTATAGACTTACATTGAGCGCTGGCAACGGAATTTTCTGCGTTTTTGGCATGCTCTCCGTTTTCTTTGTGCCATCGTCGTCTTTCAGTAGAGGACATAATGCGTCGAAGTTGTACTTGATCTAGATTTTCCAGAAACATTAAATTTGATATTCAGAACTAACTATTTTACCTAGGTACTTTTGTTAAAAGTGGTTAATTGGTTTTAGCTATGAGAAGATACTAAATACATAGACCTTGCCAGGTAGCAAAGCAAGTTGCAATAGTAGAAGATTTGATGAATACAATTGGTGTAATTAAAGTTTCTGTACTTTAAAACTCCTCGATACCAAACTGGTTTGGGTTGGTTGGCTCTGAGAATAGTACAGAAAAAAAAGCGATGGGGTAGCAGACGATTGCTAGCAATCGTTTCCTGGTCTATTTTATCTCCTTATAGACTTTTACTATCTGATTGTGGCAATGATTATATTATTACTTTTCCAGTCCAGTAAGGTAAGAGCAGATATAAATATGGGAAGAAATAATAGCAAGTTCAAAAAAAAACCAATGACCTAACCACGCTTATATTAGCCATTATTATAAAGAATGATTTTATTTTGTATTAAATACTATACTTATTGATAAATTAAATTCAAAATTGTCCGCAGAGATTGATTGATTGAATAAGTTCAATCAACAAGAACTAGATACTTTGACAATATACTTAGCATTACTTCCTGGCTAACATTTATGTGCGAAGAATCAGATTAAGGTAGGTACTTGAACAACGTAGCCATCTCGGCAAACACTTCATCATTTCATTCGTAACTCACGTAAAAACTTTTAGAATCCTTTTTGCAGTTGGCTTTGGTGATACATTTATCCTGGACAGCTTCAAATACCCTCGGCATATACGCTATAAGTGCCAACGTCACACATGGGTGACGATCTGATCTTAACGCCATTACTTCTTTGGCTCTGTAAATAATATTTTGAAAATGAATGATTACATCGCCACAAAAAAATTCGTCCACCTAGCATATATCGCATTACAGTTATCATTACAAAATAGAGCAGGGGGAGTTCTTTGTTGTTAAGATTCTTCTAGATTCTTTTAGATGAAATTCAGACTTTATGGATTGGTAGAGATCGTCTAACCTAAAACTGAACGTGCCTCCACACTTTGATGGTACATTTTTTAGTGATTGAAGCCCCGGATAGACCCGAACGTGGTAGCAACCACTTTTGTATCTATCCGGGGCCACTAAATCGACTAGGTGACATATGACTATAGCTTATTTGAGTGTGTTGCATCTGTACCAGCGTTGCCAGATGATTTTTAATTCAAAACTATTGTACAGAAATACCTATCAAAATGGCAACTGAAAATGAGCCAGATTCGGACATTATTTCAAACACGCAGATTATAAAATCTACAACAATCTTTAATTCTAATAAAACTGTAACAAAAAAATTCATAATTGCAAAAATGTCTCATATTATGTAAATATAAGTTTTTAGTTGTTTTATTATTAGATACTATTTAATTTCTATTTAGTTGTTACTCTATGTTTTATTAAATATTATGTTAATAAATATGAGGCACCTTTTATTATCTCATAGGGGGTGATGAAAAGTAGAGTGTATCACTCCGGCGCAAAATATATTTATAGCTCGGGCGACGTACTTTGTATCCCTCGCTACGTTCAGGATTCTATTAAAGAATCCCTCGCTACGTTCAGGATTCTACTAAAGAATCCCTCGCTACGTTCAGGATTCTACTAAAGAATCCCTCGCTACGTTCAGGATTCTACTAAAGAATCCCTCGCTATGTTCAGGATTCTACTAAAGCATCCCTCGCTACGCTCGGGGTTTACTCTAGAATCCCTCATTTCGCTCTGGATTAAAAAAAACGCCCTCGCTGTAAAAATATTATTTTGCTCCCTTAAGATACAATCTACTATTGTTAACTTTTGTATGGTTTGTTTTGTGAACGCAGCTGTAAATACCTTAAGTAACTGTAACAAATCCGAGTATACTTGATTTGGTATAACATTAACGTCGGCAAAAAACAAAATGATTAATGCAGTTGTTTGAATATCTTTGATAATTGATTTATTTATAAGTGAGGCTTTCTGACTAAATAGCCTATTGCCAAAAATAAATAGAATTTCAAAAATCTAGGAGAGTTGGTAGAGTTCGTTAAGCACGTGATAGACGATATGAAGGATGAACCATTTCTCCCCTTACCTTGTCTCATGTGTGACCATAGCCAACGCCGCTTCGGGAAACTTGTAATAGATCGCGTAGTCGATGGCACTCATGTCTAAATTGTTGTAGCTCAAGCGGCTTCCCATCGACAGCAACAACGCTATTGAATTTGGCTTGTTTTCCATTGTTGCCAAATGCAGAGGTGTATTCTGCAAAATGAGTTAACTTAGCTGTAAGATATAATATTATATCTTATGTTCGAACCCAGCCTAACATCTGAATATTTTTTCTTGTAACATTTCTTTAATGGTAATACTTATCCAAAAATCTAACTCACCCCATCCTTATCCACCTGGTCCAATAAATGGGAGTGGACTGAATGCAGCAACTCGATAGTCTGAGTGTATCCACTCATCGCAGCGAGATGTAAAGGGTTCCTCCCATTATGATCCCTATGGAGTAACGCTCCTCTATTCAGGAGTAACTGGACGACTCTGGTGTGACCTTCGCGGGAAGATATGTGGAGAGGGGTCAGACCTGCGATAAATAATAATCATCATCAGACTATTAATGTCCCCACTGCTGGGAAACAGGCCTTCCCTTTGGATGGAATAGACTCATCGCAGCGAGATATAAAGGGTTCTTCCCATTATGGTCGCACGATGACACGTTACGTGATCGTCATGCGATGATTTTCTACCATACAGACTTTTCAGAAGTGTCCTAATTACAGCTCGTAAGCAGTCTCACGAGCATAACTAATTTTAATAATTATCGTTCGATAGAGTTAATCGTATGATCATGTAATAAAAAACACCGATCACTTTTGAGTGTCCAATTTGGTTGCGCGTCATTGCACGAGCTCAGCAACCCGTGGAACGAGTGGGGCGAGGGGCAACACTGGTTAAAGGATGAAGAAGGTATATGTCCCCACAGCCAAAACTGTGCGTCTCTATAAAGAACCTTTGTTAAAATGGCGCTGGTGAGTTGATGGCGGCGCGACGCTATCATGCGACAGCTTCGCACGATAGGCATCGCGCAATCTATTAGGACACCCCTGTCCAATCATCGTACGATTATTTTCATCGTACGATCGTGGCCAATGATGATGACTGGATGACTCTACTGCCACACTGGCAGGAAGAGATGTGGGAAGGAGTCAGAGCTGCGACGGTAATTAGCGGTAAAGTATGTTTGATAAATAGCATTTAAGAACGATTAAACTTGAAAACGTATATTTTATGATAGATTAAAGAAACTATAACATTGGTCGTTTTATGAAATTACTTATGACCAGAAAGGTTAAGTAAAGGAACTAAATAAGGACAACGGTTGCGTCTAAGCCACTCCGTTAGAGATACAGACCTTCGCCGTCACTCTCGTTGATGATGAACGTGCCTTTGTCGGAGTCGAGAAGCTGACAGGCGGTGTGATAGCGACCGTATCTGGAGTCACAAACAAATAAGAGGCCAATCGCATTGTCATTTATTGATTTATCTACAACCATGCTTTAAAACCTCTATTAAAGATTCTAAAACAGCTAACTTATTGCCATTACAAAATCCAACGTCATAATTACTCTTAGCAATAATAAATAAAAATGTATGGTTTTTGTAAAAGGCTTTAGGGTCTTCTGTGGTTAATAAGCAAAACAGAGGAGTGCCAAAGGATATCGAGTATGGAACAGGGAGCAGCAGAGTAGACACTCAGTGTGTGTACTCACATTTTGGAGAAACGACAAATTTTGTGAGTCTTGAGCGGTAAAATTCTTTCTAAAACTACGTGGACTCTGTTTGCTATATTTGCGGATGTTTTAATTAATTTAGGATCAAAATGTTTAGTTTATCCAGTAGTTTAAGAATAATTTAAGCATGATTATGAAGCTGTATTTTAACTTCTTAATTGTCGTAAGTATAAAATATGGGCGTCACACATTGTATTGTTTACTTCACTACCAGCAGCACATTCAGAGTGTCAGAAAAATAATAGATAATATTAAGAATGATATGTTCATATTCGTTGTGGTCCCTATGCTTGGCTAAACAATTGGTTTATTGAAACAATTTATTAAAGCTCTACGTCATAGTTATCTAGACATTTTCCCCTGAATTAAAACTAATTCAAGATATTTTTTTGTATTCATAGACTTGGTTTTATTGTTTTTGGTAAACAAATCATAAATCATCATCATAAATAAATAAGAAATCAAAAACTGGTACAAAGAACTCAGACTCAAAATTCGTGTTGACTGATGTTATCAACGTAAAGTAGTTATCATCGGCCTAGGTACATTACTCATTAAATACTTTGTTTTAACGTAGTACTCTAACAGCCGTACTCAGCGTCATCAATTTTAACTTTTAAGTTTGATAAGATTGTTGTTTCCCTGATAAAATAATAAAAGATAACACTTGACTTTAAATGATATTTTTTGACATGAGGCACTATTTATTTTAGGCATTTATTTTTCCTGTAAGCGCTCATTTAATTTATTTTTTTGTCTCATTTACAAAAGAGACTCTGGCAGGAACTTAGCACTAGTGACTCACTCTCGTTGACCACGCGTAAAATGCTGTAAATGATCGCAAATTTTAGATTAAGTTCTCTAACATATCTATAAAAATATAATACCTGGCTGCGAAGTGCAGTGGGCTCTCGTTGTTGTTATTTTTCAGGTTGATGCAAGCACCAAGCTTGATCAAGTTCTCCAAAGACCTGATGTGGCCTTCTCTGCTGGCGTAGTGGAGTGGGGAACAGCCAGTGTTATCTTTTTCGTTGAGGAGTTCTGCAAGACTCTTCTCACAACGATCCTGGAAGATCAACCGTCGGTGCTTGTAGATAGAAGAAATATAATAGAATAATTATCTTGAGGTTCGGAACTTTATTTGAACGAGGAGAGAGAATAAAAGTACAGTCATAATATTGTAAATAATAGATTTTTGTTAAGTGTTTATTAAATCTGGTGCACACATATTGTTTAGTGGAGGTGCCCTGCAGTTTCACCTGGGGAGGAACAAGAATATAGTGGGTCACCCTTAAAAGATAGACATTATGTAGTCGCGGACTTTTTTATAGACCTTTTACAGGGGAACAATTCCGTAATACATAGTATATGATATAATTTTCACCATTTGCGCAGCGCACGCAACGAAACCTCACAAATGCTATATTTTTCCCATTTATGCAACATATTTCAATGGCACTTCGCTCCTATACCCTTCCTCGGTTCATGCACTATCCAACACAAAAATATTTTTTCTAATCGCACCAGTAGTTTAGCGCGTTCAAATAAATAAACAAACTGATTAGCTTTACATTATTATAATAATCATCATCATCATATCAGCCGAGAAACGCCCACTGTTGGTCATAGCCAAGGAATTCCAATCCCGCACTGTCTTCATCCAGTGACTTACACCTTGTGGGGGGACTATCGACGCTGCGTCTCCCAGTACGCGCCCGTCACTAGAGGACCTTTCCGCCCCAACGGCCGTCAGTCCACCTTGCACTGTGTCCTGCCCACTGCCACTTAATGCTTGCAATAATTCGTTGGGCTACGTCGGTGAACCCCAGTTCTCCTGCGGATCTCATCATTTCTGATTTGATCGCGCAGAGAAACCCCGAGCTTTCCATTGCCCTTTGGGTGACTTTGAGCCAACTACAATTGTGAGCGACCACGTCTCAGTTCCATACGTCATTCCTGGCAAAACACATGTATTAAAGACTTTCGTCTTGAGAAACTGCGGTAGATGGCCCAAGAATATGCTGCATACCTTCCCGTACGCTGCCCAGTCGAGTTGGATTCGTCGATTGACCTCTTTTTGGAAGTTGAACTTACCAAGTTGGACTATTTGTCCCAGGTAAACATACACGTCGACAACTTCGAGTGTAAAGCTTGCAACTTGCATTGGAGTGGGTACGACATGCGAATTAGACATCATTTTGCGTCTTGTCCATGTTCATTTTAAGACCCACTTCTTAGTGAACTCTACAGAGTCCAATAGCTTTAACACAACCTTCAGACACTTGGATGAAACGATAGTCTATTCGGCACCTCTGGTGACTCACTGAAGCATGGCCCAGGAGCTCTATTTTTGATTCGCTCGCCTGACATAGTATCGTCGAATGGGACTTAAGTCATTTTCGACTTCAAAGTCGCATGATATTGATTTTCCGTATTTTTGAAGCGTTCATCTACAGTGCTACCAGTTTAATACAAAATATTTATTTTTATTAATTTCACGGAAAAAGTTATAAAGCAGTTATTACCACTGTGAAAGATACACTTATCATTTTCAATAACTGGTTATTTAATCTTTTGCCTTTTTTGTTAGAAAAGATAAAAACGTCGAATCAAATCGTCATCTTATCTGTATTTTAAAAAGATTGAGAAAAAATCTTGAAAATGTCTGACATAAATTTGACAATTATTCTACCATTCGCCTCCATCATTCTCCAACGCGCAACGAGTAGTCGAGACCGCTTGTTGACGTCGAGCGATTCAAAAATACGGAATTTATTATGTCGAATCAAAATGAATAGAAATCGATCGTTCGACGCAAGGCGAGTGATTAAAAAATTTTGCGACAGAATTGAAGGCTTTTTAATAGTCCACAAACGCTAAGCATAGTGGCAGGTTGTAATCTTGTCTTCTGTGTACCTGTCGCAGCGTAAGTATGTGGTCTATGGTACTATAACCTTTTCGGAATCGGGCTTGTATGGGAGGTTAAAAGTCGTCAAGACCCACGAGCGAGATGAATCGTTATAATTATACGAGTATATAATATTAAATAATTAACGAATTAATATAATATAATAAATAATAGTATAGATATTAGGTACAGATTGTTGCATCGAGCGCAAAGTGAATCTGAAATCTGGTTCAAACTTCTATCTTTTGTTATCCCTACAAATCGCTCTCGGCTGATCTATTAGTGGTCGTAAACACCAACTTCTTGAATTTTCGGGGCTGTATATCCAAGCTCTTTTATAACAAGACTTTGGTATAAATAACAATGACATGTTAAGAAAAACCATCATATTTCACGTACCTATTTCGTGTAAAAACATAATATTACATTTTTTAAATTAATAAGATATGCAAAAATATGTTTCTTTTTTTATTAATTACCAAAAGTACTATTTTAGTGTTAACAACATTTGCCGGAATAAAGGATAATCATATACTTACCTAATATTAATTGTAAAAACAAAAAGAAAACGTCGAATACCTGCACATCGGATATTTAATATTAATATATTTATCCTACATCGGACTAACAAATGAAACATAGGCGCGGAAACAAGTCTGCAGTGTGTGAACATACATTAGAGGGACCAATTAGTTAAAATTATATTAGATTTGATAAACCACAGATCCTTGCAACTGAAAAACGATTCATTTCTAGTATGCTATGCGAGACTGTTGAGATTAAGGACATCCAATTTTCAATAGAGAAGATGGTTCATATATACCACCAACTTGAGAACCCATTATCGAACAGATAAAATCCCAAGATATAGCAAGACTAACAGATACTATTTGTTCTTTTTGTTTACATGATTTAACATAAGAACGAGACAAAAACCCTCTCTGAGAGTTTTTCTCCGGTTTTTCTCAGGAATGTCTCCCAATTTGGAACCGGTCGTAGTTTACGGTAATTGGGGTGAAATAAATTAGAAATAAAGTATTTTATGAATTACATCAGCAAATAAATTCATACATAGACAATAAAATTTCAATTATCTTTCAATGAAGTATCTGAACATTCAATAAAAGTCTTTAGAAGGTAGGTTAGCTCGTCAAAAGTAAAGAAAAATCATAATTCTGACGACGCAGCCTGAAAAGGATGCGAAACGTCAAAAAATATTAAAACGATGCATTTTGAACCCGTTTAAGCGTGGTCCACAATTGACGAAGAAATCGGTGAACATACATAAAATATATATGTATATGCAGTTGAACACAGAACCTCCTCCTTTTTTGAAGTCGGTTAAAACTGTGTGCTAATATTATCATACTAGCATAATACAAGTAACCAATACATGAAATAGAAAAAACCGGCTTAGTGTGAGCTGGACTCGCGTACGCAGGGTCCTACAACCAAAAATCGGTAAAAAAAAATTACCTCTGTTGTATAGGAGCACCCTCTAAATATTTATTTCATTTCTATTTATTTTTAAATTGTATATACAACTAAACATTCTGTGAATATTTCAAGCGTCTACATGTTGCTATTATTAATATAGAGTATACAACGGCAAAAAAGTCACGGTTGTTGTATGGGAGCGCCTTAAATATTTATTTATTTTCTGTTTTTAGTATTTGTTGTTATATCGGCAATAGAAATACATTAAATTAATGAAAATTTTATCTTTCTAGCTAACACGGTTCATAAGATACAGCCTGGTGACAGACAGAACGATAGACCGACGGACAGTAGAATCTTAATAATAGGGTTCAGTTTTTATCCTTTGGGTACGGAACCCTAAAAAAAGGTCAGACATATGAGATGTTATTATCTCTCCCCTCGGACAGTGGTCCGAAGTGGCGTAAGTTGGAAAGGCAATAAAACTCCGTTACAACTTTCTTCGTCGGGGTCTTAAAAGTTAAACGTCCGATTTGCTCGTCTTTAAAGTCTGTTGTATTTAATTTTATTACTACCTTTGGACATGTCGAGGTTTTACTTTATTCTGGATTCTAATTCGGATTATTTTGTGAAGTTTAATGATGGTGATGTGTTACGCGATTTCATTCAATATCTGTAAATATTTTCGATCGAAGGAATTAAAAAATTTAAATGTATCGACTTTAAGTAAAATAATATCCAGGTAGACAAAATACGAACATTTACTTTAATAATAGGAGGAATGAAAAGATACATCTAAATTTGAGTTAGCGAAGATTTATTACTGAATTCTTTATTGTTTGTTAATTCTTATGAAAATGTGGCATAGGGATATTTGGGATCACCTTGTGAAACATTAATTGATACGATGGTAGATCACAATGTTGAATAATTCCATTGCTTAGCAGTAATTTCTTAGGCTTGTAACACGACACGTGTGAATATTGAGTGAATCATGAATACTCAGCAACGTCAGGATGTCGACATCCAACAAATTATCCGACGTGCTTTTGAAGGAGGTATTTATATAAACTTACTAATACGAGGTGCTAGAAGAAGCCAAACGTGATATCATTAAAGTGTGATAATGAAGTAATATTTTCAAAGATTTAATCTATACAAGTGTACCTTTACATTTTCAGCCACCCGTCTAATGATGGGTAAAGTCGACGATAAGTTTGAATTTAAATATTAAGTCTATAGTGATTTTCAACAATAATGGTTCTTATAAGCGTATTTTTTTAAATTATATCAGCACAGTAAAGAGTAACGGTAGAAACTACACAATAAAAACCACGCACGACGAATATCCTTTTTTACCCGGCTGCGCAATGCGAGAGCGCGAAGCGCGACGCGCAATGCAAGAGCGCGAAGCGCGACGCGCAGACAGGGTATAGTGTTTAATTTACCCGGCTGCGCAATGCGAGAGCGCGAAGCGCGACGCGCAATGCAAGAGCGCGAAGCGCGACGCGCAGACAGGGTATAGTGTTTAACAGTCTATATATGTATGTTTGTTCCTTTGTGGCACACTAGAGACCAAACGCCTGGACCGATTTTGATGATTCATACATCAATCGATTCGTCTCAATCATGGGAGTGCTACTAAAGATATGATAGTAATCAAAATTCAATATGGGAAAAATTAGGTGCCATATTGTGACGAAGTAAAAAAAATAAGTTGACAAAATATGTCGAGTGGGGTATCACTATCTAGACAAACGAAAATAATGTTTAGGTTGCTAAAACCATTTTTCATTTTACTTGATTTTTTAGGATCTACAACGCTTTAAAGTTGTATATTAACCACTTGCGCTTTTAATTTCAATCTTACGTTTGTATGGATCTTTGTTACTCTTTCACCTTAAAAATACTAAATGGATTTTAATCGAACTTAACAGTAATATAACTCATATATGATAATAACATATATATAATAATTTATGTAGTTTTATGTGAATTTGCCAAAATATAACAATAAGTGTCACATAAGACGGAAAAAAATCTCCCATCTGCGAGCCATTTTGGCCTGCACTGTAAAAACAATAAAAGTTACATGAATGTAATGTAGAGTGAAAATGTATCTCTTAAATAGTTCTAAAAAAAAGTACGTGACACCATACTTATATCTATTTTTAATGTGTAACCATTACCGCTAAAATAGGTACTTACAATAAAACTGTGATACAGTTCCTTATTATTAAACGATGAAAAATAAATTATCATAATAGGTATTTATGATTATTGAATTTTATTGAAAACCTCAGAATTATACTGTTTTTAATTTTTTTTACGATATTACTTAATGTTACAAAGAAGGTTTACTTAATATAATGACAAATAACCCATTTTTCGCTAGTAGGTACATACTTATTGGAATCCCTGTATTTATTAATCAGCTCTCGATAATATTGGTTTTGTAATTATAAACGATACTGCAAAATTCAAAGTAAATAGTATAGATTTTTATAGGTAAATCACCTCTTTCATCACCCTACGCCTATAAGTATTGCGATGTTGTAGCTAAGAACCAAGTTCCCATCTACTTCTATAGGGGAATTCATTATAATCGATTTAGCTATTAGGGCACGGAAGCACAACAAACAAACTCACTTTCGCATCTATAATATTATATTATACTTACTTGTCATCCACCCGGGCATTGTACGGGCGGAATTTATTTTATCGGGATAAAATATAGCCTATGTCACTCGGACAAAATGTATTTAAATAAAGAAAAATGTAATAATAAATAATGTAGCTACCTTATGATGAAATTATATTTGAAACCAGTTCAGTAGTTTGACAGATTATTTGTTACAAACATAAAAATCTTGCCTCTTTATAATATTAGTATAGATAGTTAGGATAATAGTATTTAATAGATGAAAAAGATTAAAAAATAAAGTAAGTAATAGGTTTATTTGATTATATTTGTAAAAGTTACTTAGCACACGTTATTCGGTATTTTTTTATACAAAAAAATTTTTTGGAAAATAATTGCCATGATTGTACTATTTGCAATATGCGACATAAACGTCATTGATTGGTATTGTATATAGGGTGATTAACAATATTTGAAGTTAACTTCTGGCATCTACATATTGGGTGTCTGTGAATTATGTAGGTATATCAAATTATGAGACTAGGATATGACACTGCATTTGTGTATATCACAATCTTAGAGCCGGACGTTGACATGACAATGCAGCCACTGCCAATTTTAAATAGTCGACAAATAAAAGTAAATGAATTTAATATTTACTGCTAAACTACTAAAAAAACATAAACAAAAGATGACTTTTTGAATAAGTGCTAGTTTACTATAAAATTTACATACATTAGATATTGATTTAACTTAACACATTTTTGCGAAAATTGAGGCCCATCTGTAGCCTTGACCCCGCTCTAAAGCCTCTTTAATGTCTTAATAAATCAATCTTTTAGACCACTGCAAGGTACTTAATAATTCCCGCGATATTAATTCCCTTACTGAAGTAACAACACTACGGTATACACTGTTTGTTCAAAAAGTATCGCGAATTTTGACTTGGGCTACGTATGTTCGATTTTTGATCTTTTGGTGGCGTTATGTTGGTACTCATGACCCTCACTTATGTTAACAATTTCGGTCATTTTGAATGTCCAGTCAGTTTTTGACAGCTATTGTGCGTGTTTAAGCTTGTCTTCGATTTTCGTCTATTCCAAAAAATGGATCAAAGAATTTGTATAACTTTAAGTGCACGGACGCATTCAGAATGTTGACTGTTGCATACAGTGAAGCTACTTTTTACAAAAGCAACGTTTATCGGTGATATAAAATGTTCTCAGAGGGCCGAGAAGATGAGAGCGATGAAGAGCGACGAAGAGCGTTCCGGACGCCCGAGCACGTCAACAACAGACGAAAACATTGATGAAGTAAAGAAACTAGTATTGGACAATCGTCGAATCACCGTCAGAGAAGTTGCTGAGGACCTAAATATATCGATTGGCTTGTGCCATTCGATTATTATCAATAGTTTGGGCATGAGACGGGTAGCCGCGAAATTCTTACCAAAATTGCTCAATTTCGACCGCGTATTTTTGGCTAAATACAACATTCTAATTATACCGCAGCCACCGTATTCCCCAGACCTGCCCCCCTGTGACTTTTTCTTGTTCCCGAAACTGAAGAGGCCAATGAAAGGACGACACTACGCCACGATTGAGGAGATAAAGATGGCATCGAAGGAGGAGCTGAACAAGATCACAAAAAAATATTTTTCAAAATGCATCGAGGATTGGAAAAAACGTTATCACAAGTGTATAATGTCTGATGATTACTTTGAAGGGAACGAAATAGATATTCATGAATAAATAAATAATTCTTGGAAAAACATGAAATTCGCGATACTTTTTGAACAAACCTCGTATACCGTCTTAAAATACTAACTAACTAAAAAGTGTAAAATAAAAAGGTAAATTTAAAAAATCAGAAAACCCGACTGCTTAATTATACTTCAAATAAAAACTGAAAAGAAAAAAACAAGTCCAGTAGTCTATAATTCTGCTAATAAGGAACAAAGCTACTTTAACAGTTGGGACCCATTATTGAAAAATATTATGTATTCTTGAATATCTAATAAATAAAATGTATTCTTGATAATTTTTTACAGTATATAAAAATGTATCACTGATATGTTATGTATATGTTTTTATGCTCGTTATGTATTACCAGTACGTAACCACCGGTGCTGTTTCCAAAGTATACATAGTAATAAAATAAATGGGCAGGTAATCTAATAAATCGATTCCTTGTTTCTGAAGAGACAAGCTAAAATTTTAACACTTTAAAACATGCAACACTGCAGATTTGCAAGTTTATATTTTTTGCAGTTACATAGGCTTCTTAATAATAGGTCACTTACTTTGCAACTGGCAGCGAAATCTTCAAGTCTTCCTCCGTTCATGACTACTAAGTGTAGTACATTTCTAGAATTTATGTCTTTCAATTGTATATCAGCTCCAAGTCTGATCTGAAAGCCAAAGTAGGTCTTTTTTCATGTACAAATAAATTGATTTTGTGCAAATAGGAAAACCTAACCTAGCTGTGAGTCTTCCGGGGAGTCCTCACGCATCTATATCAATATCATAAAGTTCATTAGCTATACAAAATTTCGTTGCAAAAATTTGCTTCCATTCCATTCCGCGGCGGTATAAATTGAGCCTAAGCCGACATTAAGTCACAACTGCATCTGTAGGTTTTACTAAATACTGTTGGATACCACCCCGCACAAAAAAAAGTCAAAAGCAAAAGTTATAAGTAGTCCACATGTATGAAGCTGTAGGTGGAACGCTGAAAGCTAATTACAATATTCTTTAAACATTTTCGTCTATTCTTCGTTATATATTTAATATAGTAATGATCTTTATTTCTTCTTCCACAATCTACAAATCACGTGACAACTTATTATACTATAATTTTATATAAGAACAATAAAATAGACTGTGAGAGACTGGTGCCTGAACTAGGCAGAAAGCCTGTATCTCAGATATATAATCGTTAGTTTCGTTAGACTAGTGCAAAATTGAGCTGAAGCTTTTGTATAGCTTATTATTTTGATTTAGTTATTTAGGGTCAGTTCGCCTGTTCGCGTCCATCGCCCAATTCGCGTCCATTTTACGGATCTCCCTTAAAAAATCCTCAAAAATAAGTAAACTAACACACCAATCAAACGAAAAGTAATTAGCGCTAATACCTTAATATATAAGAGGCACGAACACATGGTCAAAATGTAGGTGCGCCAACCAATCCCGTTTAAATAAAATAATTAGTCTCGGTTATTCATCAAGGGAGTGCGTACACGCGGGATGTTTAGATAAAAAATAGTGTGCAGCGGCGCGTTCGATGGTAAGTTTTTTATTTTTTTATGTTAATTTTAGGATACATATCTGTTTCTAGACTTTTATAGTGAACAAAGGAATGATATTAATTATAAAATTTCTTATGTTTTTCATATTTAATGAATAAAATAAGGTGGACGCGAATTACTACATCGAAATTACAAAACTTCCAATTTGCGTCCGACATGGACGCAAACTGTACCTACAGGGGATAACAGAAAACCAAATTGCGTCCACTATTTTCGTAAAATACTATTAATTTATTATAATTTAAAATATAGGTATTGATTATTATTATTATACATTTTTATTAAGACTAGGTGTTTATAATGCTATTTTTAAATGAAATGAGTAATTTCAATCAATCGATCAAATACTTTATTTGTTTCATTCTTTTTTTTTTTTTCTATTTGAGATGTGTTCTTCGGAGACAAGAAAGTAGAAGGAAAAGTGAATATACACAGAAGAAGATTTAAAGAAAGCGTTAAATGAAATTCGAGAAAAGAATAAATCGGTAGGACACATAGACATATTGTACAATATCAGTGGGCGCAGACCAAATGAAGTAAAGAAACCGGGACCAGACACCACCTGATGCTACCCGAAATTTCTAACAAGGCACGAAAAGATAATCAAATAACTCTAGCAACCATATCTTCTGTTGCATGGAGTAAGTATTAAGAAGATAAAGAGCAGATCAAGAACGAAAAGCAGGAAGCAATACGAAAAAGAAAGTTATAGAGAAACAAGAACAGAGTTTAAAACTCTCAAACGGTTCGTAAAACTGCTCCAAAACGAAAGAAGAAGATACATGCTCTTCAAGAAGTCACACAGGAAATGGTAAATCAGGAATTTAAGACAGAAAATTTTCTAAATGTGACGACATACTAATTTCAGATGTAGAAGACGACGATGAGAAAAACATGCCTTGTGATTTTAGGGTAATATTAACAGAACTGATTACTGTTTATTCTTAAAGATGCAATCATTATTTACCTCCTACTTATATAATTTTAAATTCAATCCATATTGAGAAGAATATTTTTTACATTTTTAAAGTGATAATTTTAATGATAATAATGTTGGTTTAATATTTATATTCTAAAATAAAGAAATTGTTCAAATAGGTACAATCTTTTAAAAAAAATTTAAAAATATCACACCTATATTCCTTTTCTAAGGTGGTGGACGCTAAATGGTCCACGGGTGGACGCAATTTGGATTTTGTGGACGCAAAGTGGGTAAAACGCCTTATTCCGGAGTTTATCTGTTTAAATAAAAAACAATAGATGTTTCAAACAAAACTGAAAGTTAATCTTAAAATAGACTATATAATGAACACATTATATAATTTTTTTCATAGAAATTAGTGCTGGGATCACCCGCCAATCCGCACTGGGCCCGCGTGGTGGGTAATGGCCCAATCTCCCTATTCCATCCATAGGGAAGGTCTGTGCCCCAGCAGTGGGGACATTAATAGGCTGATGATGATAGTGCTGGGATATTATTATTATCGCCGTCAAACTTTCCAACTGCACTAAATGGACGCGAACAGGCGAACCGACCCTATATTATATATAAATACCCTTTGTTTGCATAATCAAAGCAACCTATTGTAGACACTCCGAAATATCCTTTATCGAAGGTCTACAAAAATAAATTACAACATTTTTCTCAATCATTTTTACCTACTTGACTTCCCATTATTTCTAGCAAAAAGATATCGAGAGTTCCAGATATTCCAATATTAATGCTTAACAAATATATTCTGTCATCTCGTATCAATGGTATCGGTTCAGATTTAATACATATATTATGATCATGACCGACAGAAAATCAACAACGTGCCATTCAAATTGGTACGCAATGAAATATTTTTTGATAACTCGCCCCAAAAGAGGTTTTTTAAAGAATGACTATAATGATCTTCACTCATTTGATGACGGTAAAGATTATAGTCCAGTCAATGAAGGCTTAACTTTGCCATTTTGAGTTGATCACCTGCAACCAACGCGAAAATTTTCGCAAGGGTTCGTAGATTAATATACTAAAATTGCAGGATGCTGCATTGACGGCAAAGGTTGAAAAAAAAATGCGAAATGGTGCAAAAACGAGTTTTTCCTCAATATCTCGCGACTGGCTGGAAAAATAGAAAAAGTTCCTAGTATAAAGTTGTAGAAAATTTAATTTCCTACAAAAAAGGTATCAACATATTTTCGCGTATCTCCCATAGTTTTTGCACAAAATGCAATTAAAGGTGCAAAATAAAAAAAGTAAATATATTGTTAGTTTTTTTTTTCCATTTTTAAATGATCCTACGGGTCAAATTCAACAATCACCACTTACTGAAATATTTAAGGATGAGTTTTCGGCAGTCCACTGAAATGAAAATTGTCTACCGAAATGGTAAAAAATGGCCACCGAAATGATACAGCCAAGAACATCGCCTTTGTAGTAGAAGGGTACCCTATTTTGAATTTAAATAAATTTCCTTATTAAATATTTTTGTTCATTATTTTTTAATAAGAATTATTAATGAAGAATTAATTAATGGTTACTCCTATTAATTATTATTACTAATTATAATTATTAATATGTACATTTTCAAAATAACGAACAAAGCGCGTTTAGAAAGCGAGAAGTTTATTAGTTAGTAAATACTCCCTTTAGTGCCAAAACCGATTATCTGCACTTTTCCGCTACTGAACTTTTATAATACCAATCGACCCGTCTCATTAAGCCGCATCTACAGGTAAAACCCATTATGCTCTACGACGCATACTTCGTGAAATAGCTAATGAATAAACAGAATAACTGCAAATTATTTCCAAAATTCTTGATTTAAAACCTAATAAACCCATGCAAAACACTTAAGTTTGTAAATGTATTACCGCTGAAACCAAGTTTCGGATTTAAACTCATTTTTCATGTAGACACTTAGAGTAAATATCCTGTGAGTATCCTGTAATTGACTTTGACTGTTTGAATTTTTCCAGATATTTTAATTTTACTAGATGAAGTAAAAACTAACTAGTCTGTCGCTTTTTGCAAAAAAATATAAATAATATGTTTGCATAATATTTGAGGCAAGTAAAAGAGGATAGACCAAATCGATCGACAGGTGACCCTCTAGCGTACGTGACATATATCTGGGATGAGGCTATCGATAAGCGAGGTGAGTCTTTGGCTATCAGCCTTAACATCGCCAAGGCTTTGATAGGGTCTGGCACATAAGTCTTATCTCCAAGCTTCTTGGATACGGTCTGCCTACTCAGTTCTGTGCCTGAGTAGCTGACTTCCTGCATGAGCGTCAACGGACGGCGACGGATGTAGTTCGCAGTTCATGTCAGTGAATGCCGGTGTTTCTCAGGACTCCGTCCTATCCCCTACACTCTTTTTGCTGCATTCAATGATTTAATTCCTCTTGAGAATATTCATTGCTATGCAGACGATAATACAGTGCATGCGGGATATTTTGGACAGGCAGCCGCTGGACAGGTAGAAACCAAAGAGAAACGGGAGAATCTTGTCATTGAACTCTATCAAGATTTGGACCGCATTTCGGAATGCGGTACCAAGAACTTGGTTGAGTTCATTGCCAAGAAAGCCCAGGTCTGCGCTTTCACGGTAAAACTAATGTTTTTTCACGCCTGAGCAACTGTGTACATGACGTAAGTACGGTCTTGCGTGGAATATTGTTCGCACCCCAGAGGATGACCCCGTCAAGTACTTTTTTGATGCTTTGGATAGGTTACAGCGGCGCGCGATCCGCATTATTGGCGATAAGGAGGTGACTAAACACCTCGAGCCTTTTCAATTACGCCGTGATGTGGCGTTATTAAGCGCGTTTTATCGTCTATACCATAGCGCATGTTTTGAGGAGTTATTGTCCCTTAACCTACCTTCCCCTTTCCTACAGAAGTCTACACGCGCTGGCTTACGTTGTCACCGACTTACTGTGAACTACTATTCCCACTATCCCAACGTGAACAGAGAAATTTGGTAACTCATTTCTTTGCCAGACTATCCGCAAATGGATTACTTTGCCCTCTTACGTGTGTGAAGTAGCAATTCTGCAGGCCGGCAAAATGAGGATAGCTGGTGTGGCAAGTAACACTGCTGTACCAGCTAACTTCGCGTCTAAACTCCTCCGTCACCTAACCTCTGGTGGAGTCATTTGTCGAACCTATTTATAAAAAAAAGATCTATAGCAAAGAAAAAAGATCTTCATGATTTGTGCAACAAAGGTGTCATACCTGAAGAGTACCATGGATTATACAGATCTTTGGCTACAGAAACAAGCCAATCTGATCGTTTTCCTTCAGAAACCATTCTAATGACTCATTATGTGTAAGTGAGTCAAGTGCAGATGTATAATACTGATTTTTTACACTTATTTAATTAGGAATACTATCGGCCGCCAACAAATTCGTCCACTTTAACTTTAATATACATTTTTAAACTAGATATTTTAGATAGAAATACTTCTGTACCCGAAATATCGAACCTACAGTATCTAGATAAATGTACATCATAAACCGAAACTATTAAACATACCTATATTGACTCAAGGATCTCTAAAAACTTATGGATGTATCATTTCGGCGATACTTTCATTCCCTGGACTCTTATCGGCATTACTGTCCACCGAATCAATTGTCCCCATATCACTGAAATGATATACTTACTATTTGGCGGGAATCCACAATGACGTTGTTGCGAGTGCGTGTGTTCCAGCGAAGGCGGACTGGCTCGAAGTGAGCACTGACAAGCGGGACACAACAACGCAATGTAGACGAACCTATTTCACAAAAACTTACTGTCCATGGAAATGATAACTTTTTCCAGGACAAAAGTTGAGTGCTTGTTACATGTATAAGGGGCCGTTCAAGTATTACGTAAGCAGATTTATTACAATTATTTACCCCCTCCTCCCCCTCGTCAGCAAAAGTAAGCAAAGCTCTTAACCCTCCCCCCCCATCCTTACGTAAACATTGGTACCTATATGCATTTTTCCTTTAATGTATTCTGTTTTTTTTATTGATTCATGAGCTTTCATGAGCTTTATGAGCAGCAGTACTTAAAAAGGCTTAATTGATGATGCTGACGTAATCAACATCTCTACCCCCCACTCCCGCATGTCATCAAAAATAAGCAAAGCAAAGACCCCCCTGCCCCCTATAGTGCTTACGTAATACTTGAACAGCCCCTAAGGAAGAAGGTAAACAAACAGTAGTATGTTTTGTTGATAGGCTATATATATTAATGATATAAAAGTTAATTTCAATCGAAAAAATAAATGTAACTATAGGGGAAGTAATTTTACGAGAGGAATTGGGTTTAAGACAGGTTACCGTGATGATAAAATGCCACTTCGTATTTTTTTATTTTATGGAATAGAGCCCATTACTCAATTATTCTTTTTGACAAGGTTGAGAAGTACCTACTTAACTAAGAAAAAAAGTCAAAATCATAAATCAGCACATTGCACTGCCGCTCTGAGCAATGCCGTGTATTTTTTTTTTGCTTGGGGAGTTCACCGCTACATGCTTCATTGGGATTTAATTAATATGTTTCGGGCATTTTTTTATTTCCTTTTTCATATAATAATCTTGACAAAAAAAAATGATTTCAATTTTATTATATGATAATGTATAAGAATATGTATGGCATATTGCAAATATATGTTTTAAATGCAAATTTTGCGCTGAACACGATGAAATAAAAATAAATGTTGAAGTTAAATTGAAATCATTTTTTTTTTTATCAAGTTTATTTTTCGTTATTTTTCTTCTAATATTCGATAATAGTTCACCCAGTAATGTTTATTAGTGATTAATTAAACAAAAAAGTAACATTGTTGCCCAGCGCGCGATTCAACAATGAATGAATAAAAGTGAGTAACTCACTCGCACCAGTGTTGCCACCTTGGTGGTTTTTCCACCAGAACTGGTGCTTTTTCACGGCTTCTAGTGGTATATTTTCATTATCTAGCGGGTATATTTTTTTAGTGTTTTTAGTGGTTTTTTAACATAAAATCCAGCAACATATTTTTAAGGGGGAAATCCCCTAACTTTCCGAACTTTCTTAATGTTCTATGGTTACTCTTATGGTTACAGGGGAATTCCTAGACGCGTTTGTCTGTTAAGAGCTTCCTTCAATCGTTCATTCTGTTTCAGGTATTAGGTTTGCGTTCATTGTGTTGTTAAAAAGTTAAAAAGTTTGATTTGATAGAAACGTTTGTCACAGTGTGTGAACTCCTGAATTTGTATGTTAAGAGTATTCAATTATATGTTATTATGGAAATTCTATTCAAGAAAAATAATTACATACAAAAGTAAAGAAAAGAATGGAAATCACTCGACGAATTCCAAACCTGGCATAAACCTTTAGCGGGTGTTGATGCGAAGGCATTTTGTTCATTTTGTAAAGCAGAATTATTAGCAAGAGTAGTAAATTTGAGAAGACATGCTGAAACAAAAAAGTACAAACAAAAAATGCAAATTCTATCCGGCAATCAAAAGATATCATTTAAAAAACACAAAATACTGTTTCAAAAATCAACTACAACCACAACCAAACATCTTGAGCTTCGACATTGGCTTCATTGACAGAAGCGTCGGCGTCTGTGAACGACGATGGAGTTATAGAAGATGTAACATTTAACAATATTGAATTTTAAATTTCACATTTTATTAAAGATTTATTTTTTGATGACATAGATACATAATGAATGTAAATACATATTTACCTGGTTTTATTTCATTCTCTAGTACTACTAAGGTAACGCTTGGAAAAGTTTAAGGTTGGTAAAAACAATATTGCCATTTTTTTTAAATAACAAAATTTTACTATTTTAAGACGACTACGGGATACAGTTATGTCTGTAGCATCTCATACATATTCACTGGTTTTTTATTTAAATAAGGGTTTTTTGTTATCAGAGATGTAATTGTAATTTAGCGGATTTTGGTGTATATTTAAATTTAAATCCAAATTTTTGAAATCTGGCGACATTTTACCTTTGACTTGGCGCCTTAAAAAAATCCAAGGCGGCAACACTACCTAGCGCGCGATCTGTGTACGGAAGAGACGGTTAAACATGAATAGCTGATTTTAGCTGAAGCATAAATTTTAAAGTAACTATGTCTAACGCTAATAAATTATAGTGGAAGAAAAGAGTAAGCACCGATAATCGATTTTAGCTGAAGTAATTTATAAAGCGTTAATTAAAAGTTATTAAGTAAAAACAAATTGAAATTCGGTATCTTATTCAATTGCCTCAAATATTACACAAATATATACTATATATTTGTTTTTGAAAAAAGCGACTTAGATCTATTAATTCTTACTTCATCTAGTAAAATTAAAATATCTGGTAAAATTCAAATAATCAAAGCCAATTACAGGATACTCACAGGATATTTACTCGAAGTGTCTATATGAAAAATGAGTTTAAATCCGAAACTTGGTTTCAGCGGTAATACATTTACAAACTTAAGTGTTTTGAATGGGTTTATTAGGTTTTAAATCAAGAATTTTGGAAATAATTTGCAGTTATTCTGTTTATTCATTAGCTATTTCACGAAGTATGCGTCGTAGAGCATAATGGGTTTTACCTGTAGATGCGGCTTAATGAGACGGGTCGATTGGTATTATAAAAGTTCAGTAGCGGAAAAGTGCAGATAATCGGTTTTGGCACTAAAGGGAGTATTTACTAACTAATAAACTTCTCGCTTTCTAAACGCGCTTTGTACGTTATTTTGAAAATGTACATATTAATAATTATAATTAGTAATAATAATTAATAGGAGTAACAATTAATTAATTCTTCATTAATAATTCTTATTAAAAAATAATGAACAAAAATATTTAATAAGGAAATTTATTTAAATTCAAAATAGGGTACCCTTCTACTACAAAGGCGATGTTCTTGGCTGTATCATTTTGGTGGTAATTTTTTTACCATTTCGGTAGACAATTTTCATTTCAGTGGACTGCCGAAAACTCATCCTTAAATATTTCAGTAAGTGGTGATTGTTGAATTTGACCCGTAGGATCGTTTAAAAATGGGGAAAAAACCATTAACAATATATTTTCTTTTTTTATTTTGCACCTTTAGTTGCATTTTGTGCAAAAACTATAGGAGATACGGGAAAATATGTAGATACCTTTTTTGTAGGAAATTAAATATTCTACAACTTTTTACTTGGAATTTTTTCTACTTTTCCAGTCAGTAGCCAGATATTGACGAAAAACTCGTTTTTGCACCATTTCATATTTTTTTTTCACCCTTTGCCGTCAATGCAGCACCTTGCAATTTTAGTATATTAATCTACGAACCCTTGCGGAAATTTTCGAGTTGGTTGCAGGTGATCAACTCAAAATGGCAAAGTTAAGCCTACATTGACTGGACTATTATTACGAGAGTTGTTTCAGTTTCACAATTGCAGACTGAACTCTTGACTCTTCAAGAGTAAGGATTTAGTGCGTTTTCAATTTATTTTAGGCCCACTTGCACCAAAAGCTTATCATGTTTAAGCCTACTATCTATGTTGACTTTGAATATTTAATAATAATGGAATATCAGTTCATAACTGATGCACCAGCTATTTCCGCGTCTGGATTTAATCACCACTTAACATCAGATGCGGTAGAGTCATTGCCTACCTTACTTTACAAAAACAGGAGAACTAATTAAGGATTTTAATTTTGCAAATAGACCTTACTCACCAATGTGTGTACAGTCCTCCACCCAGCTCTCGACGCGGCTAGAAGTAAAGGCGACCTTCTTTCCTTGTCCAAAGGGTTGATATCGGACCCTTCCGATATTAAATAGTTCACTATGTCCGGGTGATCGAACATTGCGGCGCAATGGATTGGGGTCATTTTCTGCACGTCGCAGGAAGTAAGGCAAGCCATTTTTTCCTTTGGTTGCATCGTAAACATCAACTTCACTATCTCCAACGCACCCTGGAGAATTAAGGGTATAATTTTTAGGTAGTCCAATAAATGGCTTTTGACTATGTTTGTGCATTAAATTACTCTTCCATAGAATCGACGTATTTTGTACATACAAAAATATAAGTTAATTATAAGTTAAGACATTTAAGAGAATGTGTGTGTGTTCTGAAGAAATGCCTATAAACAACTAAAGCTAAATATTATGATATACACATTAAACATTTTTTAAGAGGTTTAAAAGCAAAAAGTGTTTATAAGTCCATAAAATATAATTAACCTACCTTCGGATTTAAATAAAATTCTTTTGTTTTTGTTTACAAGCTCAGGAACCATTCTTCATTTGATTTTTGAAATTTTTATAGGAAATCATTAAATCATTTACCTGAGCGCAAGCCAAGTGTACGGGCGTCGACAGATCATGTTGCTGCGTAGATATCTTAGCACCCGATCTGAGGCACAGCTCGACCGCTTTTATGTCCCCACCGTGCACAGCAGAGTGTAGTGGCACATTTCCCTCGTTGTCGTACAAAGATATCATTTGCTCCCTGGTACAGCCTTTAGACTCGCCCCACTGAAGAAAAACCTCCATGGTGCGCGAAGAAGCGTTCTTAGCCGCTTCGTGTATTGGGTAGTAGCCGTTGTTGCATGGTATCTTGCATTGGGCACCGAGGTCTGTTATCTGTTTGGATACGACCTGGTTAAATTGTCGCTCAGTTTAGATTGGCGTCATATAAAAACACTTAATGCGCTTAGTCGTCATGAATACAATTATGTATAGTGCTCTGTGAAATGAAGTATATCAAGCAGCTGCATATAATAGCGCCATACATTTTGTATTCATAACGTCCTTTCACGCGTCTTCCGAGTTTGCTGTAGTACCTATTACAAAATAGTGGGATCTCCCTCTGAATAGTCTTTTAAGGCGGGATCAAGTTAAATCCTGATTGAATATTTTATCGAAGTATCTAAATCTAATTATCCTCTATGTATCGAATCAAACAGAGTGTAACTAAAAACAAAGTTGCATATCCATCGATGCTTTTCAGAACAAGTATCTTAGTGGTGTTATAATACAGCAGTAGTGGATCACTAAATAGCTCGCTGATTTATCACTTCCATCTATCAAAAGCAGTTAGCGAATAGGCTCGCAGGCCTATTCGCTAACTGCTTTTGATAGATGCTATATTATTATTATGCTAATTAGGAAGGGTACATTGGGGCTAATATTTAAAATTAACAAGTCCATTGAATTGCCGTTACTTTGCGACTGCACTATGCATATCTCAACTTAATCTCATATTAAGCATCTGCTGTAAAGTTTATCATGAGCAAAACATATCAATTTACGTTACTAACTTTGAACATGTTAGCGAGATTGACGTAAACTTTGATTATTAAAACTTTTGCATGTTTAATGTGGCCTTCGATAATGATATAGTATAAATTAAAGCAATTTTCCCCCGAAAACCTGCCAAAAACCTGCAAGGTTACCCGGGGCAATTGTAACTACTAAAATGTATATAAAACTTGTTACTTGAATATTTTTACACTATTAATACATTTGAGCTAATACATAAATTCTTTATGTTCCATATGTATTAATGATAATGTAGACAATTTCTGATTGATAGAATGTTAATAAATTAATTTTAAATTGAAGGTTATTTCAAGGAGAATTCCATCTTAAAGCCGCCAATAGTCACATTTGCCTCCGATCTGGGGTAAAACTAGCTAAGCATTCGTAGGTCTCCGATGTTATATCTATAATTCTCAAACTAACAGTAAACGTCAAGTTCAAATTAATGTTACTAGTTTTGTGCTTCAACGCTATGCATTAGAGTTCAATTTGCTTTAAAATTACTTAAAGTACCATCAGGGGTAAATGTATCTTTTTCCATTTAAGTTCGGTTGCATCCCGCGCGCGCCTATATCCCGCTATTGTAATATTTCGTTTGCTGCGCGGAGACTTGCACTAACATAACAACCGCCCTAAAGCTTGATCCGCACTATATACTGAAATAATAAATAAATTAACAATTTACCAGAACCCTGGCGCACAGGTCGTGGTCGTGGATGGCTGCGAAGTGCAGAGCAGTTCTGCCGTGCTCCCCACCCTGGTCGACGTTGAACTGGTTCTTGTACTTCGCGAAGACCTGTAGCACTGACACCTGAGGAAAAGGATGACATTTTAAAAGCTATAATTTTACTAACAAGACTAAATCTAGGAACAAAATTTTGAGGCAGTTATTGTCAACCAATTTCGATGAAATTTTGCATACACGTTTATTTTGGGTGACAATGATGGTTAATTAAATTTTTAGTGTACTTCCACGATATGGATATCAAATTTGTTGAGAAAAACTATAAACTAACGCCTGCCTTCAATTATCATTTCAATAAAAGTCCTATTTTTGTAAAATACATTTTTACGTGTCGCTATGGGTTTCGAAGTAAATTATTTGGCATTCACTCATTTATCGAAGCAGAATCATCATATAGCAGAAACTTCATAGTCAGAACAGTATGTTGCCATACAAATATGCACCAGGTGGCTGGTAAAGTTTAGGTCCCAACACTAATCTTACTTAACCCACTCAACAAGAACACTAAATCTTTCATAAATAAATGTTATGCTTAACGAAATTATGCAGAATAAAATATTGCCAAAGGTAAAATTTTGCCATCTTAAAAGAATGCCAATTCTGAATTCAAAAACAATTATATAAAAAATATGCCTTAAAAATATTCGTTTATAGGATTATGGCAAGTGTGTTATGCCAAATGAATTTCGGAGTACAAGATTCTGTCTAGCGATAGAGGGAACCCAAATAATTACTTCATCTCCACGTGATGTTAACTGTAAATGAACTTCAGTTACGTGGGTCCGAGTAAATGATGGGGCACAGTTTTGTGGGCACCCAATGATATATTAATATACATAGATATAAGCGGTGGGCTAAAATAGCTAATTTTCATTGTATAATAATATTGTTCACAATATTATAACAATTCATAATTTAAATCTTATATCTCCCCGATCATTAAAATAACAAGATACCTGTTACCCAAATATACTTAATGAAATGAAATGAAGTGAATCTGGGGCCCAATCTCATTATTGAACAAACAGACATTACTGTTCGAACTATATCTTGACCAGAAAACTTCGAAAAAAGAAGTCGCTTTCTCGGCTGTATTCTCATCACTATTCGAGATAAACTTCGAACAAATTACAATTCGAAAAGGTTATGGGTCACATAGAGGCTTATTAGCATAGAGGTGGTCGCGGTTGCGATCTGCGGGCTGAAACCCACTCTCCGAGTGCAACTTTACACTCTGACGTTTAAGTTATGAAAAACTTAAACTTAAATTTCATACATTTTCCGCGTTATTACAAAACGTAGGCTAAAGTTAAACCTGGACTAAAACTGATGCTGCACTGTCTGTTAAAAAGAAGACAGAGACAACATTGGGTTTAAACCAAGAAGACTAACTTTATTCCGCGTTTTGGAATAAGGTGGATAATGTCAAAGTTTGAACTTCAGACTGAAAAGTTGCATCGTGATACATTTATTATCAAGTAGTTGGAGTAAGGAGTTTATATATGTATATAAATATTTTAGTTTTTATTTTTTAATGTGATTTTTTTAGTTTGATATAGTTGTAAAGTTTTATTACATATAAGAGGTATGTCATGAAATTTAATTTTATTATTACTTTATAAAAATTATCTATATATATAAAAATGAAACCCGTTTTCCGTTGTCACGACATATCAGCTGATTTTTTTTTGTAGTTTTCTAATACTCTGTACAAGGTTGTTACGGAAAAAATATAAAGGAAAAATAAAGAAATTGAATAGGTACATAAGATAGGTCAGCTTTACAAAATAAAGTAGTGCATCAAAGCTACGCTAAGGCGGTACGAAGTTCGCCGGGTTAGCTAGTATGTAATAAATTAAAACCAGCTCTGCGGTGAGTAGTTGGAGCGTTATTTAAAAAACTCACCATAATTTTATATAACTTAAAATAAAAGTAATTACGAAGCCGGCTCATTATGGAAAATAAAATTTTATATTTTTATGAATCACTAAAGTTGTATTAGAAATAATGTGATGATTTCACTTTAGAAAAGAAAATATGTACAAAAAAAAAAGGAATATAGCAAATCAACGTTTCCGTTAATGGCTTGTTGAGTCTGAAATGTTTTTTACTGAATTTAAAATTGTAAATTCATTTGAGTTTCGCAAATCAAACGGATCCACAACATCGGTAAGATTGTTAAATCGTTGACGAGGAACCCCTGCCGAAATTTCCACGATAGGGGTGGAAATTTCTGCTTCTTGTAATATATTTAACAGGAAGTCAATGATAAATTCGACAGTCATTAAAAATGTCAATTTTAATATAAAAATAAATATTTAAATAGGAATAACAATGTGTTACGTTTGTCCTAACCACACGAAGCAGTTCGGGAGGTTTACATTGTTTCATTTTTAGTCGAAATATAATCGAATTCGATGTTTTTTTCGAATTAGTAATTAATTCGAGTGCATGAGAATTGCCCCCCTGATTCGACAGATTTGTACGAGAATGCGTAAAAAGGTCACTTAAGGGAATGCCATTAATAATAACATCATATTGAAGAACTATTTTCCATGAACGAAAAATACTTGTGATGTTTCATGCAAATATCGCTATTTTAGACACCCTGTCAGCGTTCCACCCGTCTCCAGAATGTGGTATTCTAAATTGTGTTGGTAAGTAATAAACATGTGTCACTGAAGATGGATGAGTGTGGACTCAATCTCTGAGGCGCCATCAGCTTTCAGTGTGACGGACATTGAATCGACAGAGCATGACTCGCGATATTGGTGAGTAAAAAAAAGCTTTATATGGCTTTTGTATCAGAACGTGGGTAGGGAAATTACTGAATCATATCATCACCAGCCTATTAATGCAGTAAGTTGGAGTTTAAAAATCTAGTGCGTGCACACTATCTGTCGACCTAATATTTCTGTAATCTTTAGTCATCTGTAACATCATAATTAGATATTTCTAACTAGTTTATTATATGTATATAATTATATTTAATATGTGTATGTTTATTTTATATGTATATATCTATTTATTTATATTCGTATTTATGATATTTGATAATTATATAATATTTATTTATCGTTTATAATGTACAGTAAAGTTAATTAGGATAATATACAGGACGTCCCACGGCTACCTCACATGGAGGGAAAGTATATTAAATATTGAAGATAGGATATTTTACTGAAAGAAGACATCATTTTATTTTTAATAATAACAAGAACTGCATTCACAGATTTTTTAAAATGGCCTACTACAACTTGGAATCAAACTCGTGAAAGTTTGAAAAAAAAACCCACCTATTTTATGATAACCATCGACCGGGTTAATCATACGGATTAGTTTTTGCTAAATAAAATAGCATTTTAAATGAAAGGAATATCTTATTACGTGATAAAAATAATAAAGTGATATACAAACTCTAGTACGTATCCATTTCTTTTAAAACTCAGCTACAATGCGATTGGCTGAAATTTATAAAAATAATAATTCAATAACGGAACACATAAATTTTCAAGCGTCTGTTCTTTTGTTTTTTTTTATTTTGTTAGTTTTATTTTTCGTTTATCTGTATATTTTTTGTTAATGTGCTTACCATAGCGTATCAAAATACATTGTGATATGCGTTTACAGAAACCACAGCAGCGGATGATAAACGTCAACGATGATGAACTTAACATTTTAACTTACTTTGAGGCGTATCCGATTTTATATTAGTTTCTGTTAAATAATTTTAAATAAAATGTTAAAGTTAATTACTTTTCTTTCACTTAAAATGATATGTTATTTAGCAAAAAATAATCCTTATGATTAACCCTTTCGATGGTTATCATAAAATATTATGTCGTGTTTATTTTTCGAAATTTCACGATTTTGATACCCAGTTGTAACAGGCGATTTTAAAAAAATCTGTGAATGCAGTTCTAGTTATTATTTAAAATAAAATGATGTCTTCTTTCAGTAAAATATCCTATCTTCAATATTTAATATACTTTCCCTCCATGTGAGGTAGCCGTGGGACGCCCTGTATATGTTTTTCTAACTTTAGTAGCTCGCACTCTATCGCCATTACATTCGTCTCCCACACCCTTACTGGTTGTCTGGTAGAGAATGCCTACGGCATTAAGTCCGCTATTTACTATATTTTGATAAAGAACCTACAATACATTATTAAAATACATCGTGCAGTAAAAAAAGAGCTTAAGGCCATATTCTCAAGGTAAACAGGGCTTAAGTTACGCTCTGTATGCAGTGAAATAATAAAATAACACATACATTTAACACCAAACTTAATAAAAAAAACCTTTAATTAATGTCATTTAAAATAGGTAGGTGCTTAAAATAATAGTAAAGTATTTGCAGGGGCGGGAATCCTTTTGTGTCATAGCGTAGTGTCATTATTCTAACAAAATGGAATGCGCGAAAAAGAAAAGCATTAAAAAAAACTCTACAAAGATGTCGGTCCATGGACGAAAATTTTGGGATCGGTTCGGTCAGTCGCCTACCGTTGAGCAGGTTTTATATTTACGAATGTCTTATCTATAGAATATGTGATTGACGATTTGTATTGGGCCTACATATCATTAAGACTGTTTAGGATGCGACTTCTCCACTAGAATACTGATTGATACCCTTCACTTACAACAAACGACATTTTCGCAATATTTTCGTATGTTTCTCACACTTTCGCGATGGCAATGCTTCCTTCGTGACGACGATATTAAAATCGCACTGTACCCGGTTTTATCTTTAAATTTAGTTTCGCGACGTTGCACAAACAAATGTGATCGTCTCACAAAATTACTTGTCAGACGCATTCTACTGTAACTTATCTCTTCTGCGAAAAATAATATGAATAAGATCTTTCATTTTGCCAAATGAAAAGGCAAATTTAAAGACAATTCATTTTCTTCTTGTGTGTTGTAATTACCAAAATACCTTCGCGAAGAGAATCATACACGCGACGGAACTTTCGTACATATAAAAATATTTTTTTTTTACAAAAATATAAACCAACTACATATGTATAAACAGAACCACCCAAAAAGTATCTCTACAGTACGAGTACATATAAAGTTATAGTATCATTTGGTGTCGGTGCTATGCTAACCTAAGCAGTAAACGGTAACTCAGATCTATAAACTTGTTAAAAATCTATAATTACTAGATTAAACGAAAGCTCCTTGTCCGAGACAGTTATAACGAGTAGTACCACTGTTTGCACAGCGCAAAGCCACAACATTCAAAGCCATTAAAAAAAACAAAAATATCTATACTCTATGAGACATAACAATCCCGTTAAAAGCTATAATATAATATGGGAGTTCCATTCTTTTCTACAAATGTACTCATAAGATCTTCACCAAATTAATATGGGACCATCTCGCCAAAAAACTGAACAATCAAAAAAGAATCATCGAAAACTGTCCACGCATATCAGAGGTATACGCGAACAACAATTAAAAATTAAAATATATGTACTTACTTACTGACGAATTGAGAACCTCCTCCTTTTTGAAGTCGGTTAAAATCGGTTTTATGAAGGAGCAGATATTTAAATATAATAAGCATATAAAACTGACGAGCCAAATAAATCGTTGAGTTTATAAATGTGAAATTAACTCTGTTCATCTGTCTTTTGCAATTCGCCTTGATTATTACTCAGCCGATATTGACCTAATTTTGGTAAGAAGATAATAGGAACCTCTGAGAAGGCTCATAAGTTACTTTTTATTTGTCGCGGAAATAAATAATATAACGGGGATGTATAATTATAAAATGTGAAAAGTTCAATGAAAACACAATCATTTATAAACAGAAGTTTCTCAGTTTCCACCGAGCTATCGGGTATTAATGTGCGCACAACTTACAATGTTTAATCCTGTTAACCCCCATTGTTTAAATTGCGTAAACAGCTCCAAACATTATGGAAATTCCGAATAAATAAATTAGGTAATATGCTCCATTAAGTTATGTCAGGTCACGCTTTGAATATTTAATTGGATTAACGAGTTGCTTGTTTTTTTTAAGAAGCAAGTGGCTTTATAATTTCATTTTTCAGGACTCCAGGTCCCACCAGCGAACCTACATCGGTACCAATTGCTCGTATCTGTGTTTGTTAAAAAAGCGTTAACATATGTATGCGTGTGTGTAAGTATGTGTATATGATATTTATTTATTTGCATGTACAATATAATAATTATATTTTATATAAATTTAGTACCTACTATAACTTATAGTACTAAAGCGCATTAACTAGAACTGTTAGATGTTTGTATGCAATAGGTATAGTCTGCCAAATAGTCACTCGAAATAATTTAGATACTTATTTTCATATTTTTATAGGCTTTTATAATCCCCTCGGAAAAGATAGCAGCTTGCACCGACTAAATCTGGATTATATAAGTTCATGTTGTTCTTTCGCTTCAACCAAGAGAGCAAGTGCCTCTAAATTAATTAGGTGTGCTCAAAATAATCCTCTTAGTGGATGCACCCAAAGCTTTCACTTTAAGTCTTTAACGAAAACGCTTCTAGTATATTATACTGCATTTTATTACTATTTTATCCCCCCCCCCCTTATCGTAAGTAGAAGCAACGAGCTAGAAAATAATAATTAACCAAGGGCGTGTCAATACTAAGCTTAAAATTAAGTAACTTTCTCAAACAGGCTTGGAATTTAGACCATTATTTTGCCTACCTTCTGCGAGGTAAATCGATATTGCTGTACTGTCTATATACACGCGAGCAGCGGCCGGCAAAAGTGTATGAAAATTCATACCTATAGTGTTTATCGGCCAAATAAATGCCATAGTATACTCACATATGTCGTGTAATTTGATAATGGAACAAACTTTGTAAGGAGGTAATTTATCAAAGGTTTCATTTAAATTTCGGACTGGACCTGCAAATAGAACACTGTTTATTGAAATAAAAAAAAAACTAAAGTCTTTAACGTGGAATAGTAGATTGTATGACAAGGGAGCAAAATAGTATTTTTATGGCGAGGGCGCTACTTTGAAGCACGAACGAAGCGAAGGATTCAAAGTACAGCGCCCGAGGGAAAAATAATTAGCTCTCGAGTCATACACTGTACTTTTCATCCCCTTTCTATGAGAAAATAAATAAGAGACGGTGTTATGTAATAATAAATATATTTGATTAAAAGAAGACATGTGAAATGAAGTAATAGTAGTTAACCGAGGGTGGAAAGAATCAATTCCCGAGGTATTTAGACGGCTATAGTCCGAGTAGGAATTGATTCTTTTCCCCGAGTTAAACACTCTACTTTTCATTTCGAAAATGAGGAAAATAAAACTAGTTGTTTATCAAAAATATTTATTCATAAATAGGTATATATATATAGGTACAATAAAATTAGAAGTAGCTATTTAAAATTAATTGTCATATTAGGACAATTAGTGAAATTAAAATTACATTCCTGTTTGAAATGTTTATGCTGTTTGATATACTATTCCATGGCGGATACTCCCTGGAAGTTTGAAGAAGAAGTGAAGAAGACAGTCCATTAAAATATGTAAGAAATACACTTTCGGAAAACGATTTTATATTCTTCTCTGCTCGCCACTTTATAAAATCATTGTATGTATTCATATATCCTCTTTTGACATTTCTGGCAAAAGATTCTCTATAACACAATTTGCCTCGTCTTTAATTGAATCCGGTGTCAACATTTCTAAATCGCTTAAACTCATTTTTAATATTCAAATTTAGATTACTCTGTTTTACTTATAAGATTTTTTTTTATTCCACCACAGATACATAACAGTTTAGTATCCCGCCAATTTATGTCGACTTTTTAAATTTATATATGGAACAGCGTAATTGTTGCGGCTTATTCCGCTCAAAGCAGTTTGTGCTAAGTTCACACTGGCTGTTTAGAAACTCACATGGCATCATATTTTTTTTTTACATAAAACTCTTCACACCTGACAGTAGTTCTATTTTTAAAGTTCATTTCGGCCCTTAGGCGGGAAGTAATTTGTATAAGTTTTTCCATCTCTAGGGAGGGAAGCAGCATTTTCCACCCAACAAACAGATCAAAACAACACCACTTTCCGAGAATGAGAAATGAAAAAATAATTACAAATATATATTGGATACGCTAGCGCAATTATTAAAAGTTATTGTTTTATTTGGGATCGATATTGTTGTCGATTCATTTACATTTTCAGTATTTGTTATCTTAGTTGACGGTTTGCGCTCCTTTTCTGTTTTTCCATAGAATGAAATTGTCATAGGCCCTTAAATATTTCTCCCGGGATTTCGTGGGTAATAAGTTTTGTACGACGTTGTTAGCTTCTATCGTTATTGTTTCAGGAGTTAATGAATTATCACTTTCATAACTTGCGGGTAGTAGAACTCATTATTTTTGCAAAATACAATAAAATATGTGCTGAGGTAACAAGTACAGAAAAGTAATTCGCGCGCTTTTGTTTTTTTTTAGTTAGCGCGAGTCCGTGCCTTGCTGCAAACACGTACCAGCCAGTAATTCATACAATTTGCGTTCGATTTCTATGAATGATATATGTTCTAAATTCAAATCTCTTTTACGCCCGTTAGAAAGTTCTTATCGGAAAAGAGCTAATTTGTTCCCATTTATAAAGGAGCAAAGCGACACTTTTTGAATAGAAGGGATGAAAAAAATATTGTTGTTCGTCATTGATTTTGAAAAGTAATTGTATTAATTTCCGCTCATTTTTTGAGAAAAGAACTAGGCAAGCCTTGGCCACTACTAGGCATTGATGGACTTACGCATATGTGCTTCGACTTCCCCTCGTCCCACATTTATATGTGCCTCTTTTGCTGCCCGCTGCTGTAGTGTACTATATTCGTCCGAGCAAATTACATAACACGGATATAAAGTTGGCTTCCAAAATTACTGTGCTCTACTAAAGTGGTTTATTGCAAGAATAAGCCTTAAATTACATAAATGATCTCTGATGAAGATCAAAATGCTTTTGCTTATCTACAAATTATAAATATTCAAAATGGACAAAGACGCTTCTAAGTGCATTCCATGCCATAAAAAATAGTTTAAGACAGGTGTTTGTAATGAAGTAATTTATTGATTACACATTGACCATTACATTACACTGTATTTCTTGAAACAATTCAATTAATTATTTATTTCGTTTTAAGCCGTCCTTCATTTTAACTGATAAGTCAAAAGGCAAGTTTCGTGTTACGAGTTACTTTGTTGTGTATTAGGTACTAACTTATACCTTCCTAACTCAAGAATTTGTTATTTTCTGACATATTTACTATCAGCACAGCTAAAACATATTGGGTTTATGTTAATTTATTACTCTCGTTTTGTCGAGGTCAGCCGCAGACTGCGATGAGGGCACAATATTAATGGTGTCGACGGTGGCAAGAAAAAATGAATTGTTTTGTATCGATTCAAGCTAATGTATTTTTTTCTTACTTCGACTTACAAAATTCTTAATCCGCCTTAAGTAATCCCGAAGCATCTGCACCAAGTCGCGGAGACCAGATGTAAGAGAACAGATAATGAAGTTGGGCTAATACCTTTTTACTTGATACGGTTTGAAAGTTGTCCGTACACATCTCGTTTTGAGTAGGTATTTCTAGTTGTAGAAAGTTGGAAACACGAATTCAATTCAATGTTTCAAACTTCAAAAAAGAAATTCGCACTTTTTACTTGCTTTGTTAACCGCGGATACACGTTACCGTTTTCACTTTGCTGCATATCACTATTTATTTACTTATGCTAAAGTTACCAATAAGCACTCTTTCAGGTTATAAAGCAAAAAACGATAAACTTAGTAGCAGTGTGTTTGGTATAAAATTAAGTCTATTTCGCTGCATTTTAGTAGATACTAATATCCTATCATTAGTACAAGCAAGCGCCCCGATTTTTGAGAAGAATACCCGATAAATCCCTACCCATTGATTGGTTTAAATATTATTATATTTGCCTTACCTTATTCAGCTCCGTAGCAAGATGGATCGGAGATTGCGTTTTCTCGTTCAACACACCAGTATCGACGTGTCTGCAACAATAATATGTGTGACTCAATACAATCTTGATGGATTGTTTCCTGATAATTTAGTACAAAATGTGAAGAAATTAAAGTAACGCTAAGGCTTAGACCACACTGCAAAAGACTTGCTCCAACCATGTCACGCTAACCAGTAAGCACGTCTGGCTGAATTCATTAACTTTACACACGAGGAATTATTTTTAAGACCCCAAGATATGCGCCTAGTGAACAGACACATTGAATACTATCGCATTTCACAGGATAGGTAGGTAGGATAGATAGGGGCCTGATTTTAATTCCAAAGCTTATCACTGCTTAGTGCAGCTTATCGAGCATTTGACATGTATACTTAAGCGTTAGTCTAATGGAGTGGTATGTACTAATAATATTAATTAGACTTTTTAGGGTATGACGTGTACATACCTATAAATATTACTACACACGTCAAGGTATATATATGACGTAACATAACTGGGTAGTTATGGGAAAGCTCAATAACAATTACAGTATTAAAGTAAAATAATTTTACTCAAAAGTAATATTTTAGATGGCTCCATTAGCCAAAATATAGTGAGAAATATTATATAGGTTACGTTTTGTTTGACCTTGGGCCCAGCGCCAAATGCTCAAACTGTGTAACGTTGCCCAGTGTGTTTATCTATTTCCTTTTTTGCTGTTATTTATATGAAACATGTACACAACACACTCCCTCTCCGTACCCTGAATATTTTAAATTCTAAAACAATGAATAATTATGCAACTTCATTTTGGCTCCTAGTGACGGGAGATGAGGAATGAAACAGCCAGAGTGTCGCTTGATAACTAAGAGCAATATTTATTCTTAATAATATCTTATATATTAATTTGCCTAATATTTATGTGCATCAGATATAAATCGTGAGCTCCGCGATAGATTGTATTTTACGGAATCGAAATGCTGCTTTTTATAATAGGTATCCATAGTACAATATTACTAAAGGGTGTTTGGGACAAGTTAATCTTCAGTTTGTCTTTATTCCGCAGAATCCCTTCACCAGTAGTAAAAGAGCAACGACCCAAGGAGTTTCAATTTAGCCGACTTCAACAGATTGCTCTCTACAATAGCAGTAATATTAAATGTTACTCTGAAGCTAGTTAAACACCTTGGCTATTTGTATCTCGATTTATTTCAGTTTAACTTGCTTACTTTAAGAAGATTTTTTAAGAATCTGTTTACATTTTTGTTGTACGTGTATAAATTATTATGTGTAGATGCATATTTCTATCGCCACCATTACAACATTAAAAGGATTACTTATTGCTAGAAAACCTTAATTAGGCTCGTTTTTGTACGACTGAACAATTATTCAAGTGTCATTTATTGTACGATGGTACGTACTTAGCGTACGATTCAAAAATTGCTGTTTTTTAAATAGAGTTCCTTAGTTTCGCTTGTGTCGTGACGAATAAAACCACTGTTTGTTTGTCACAGGCATCTAGCTCTTGAACGGAACTAGGAAGACACCCGAAATTTTCACAGAACGCGTATTACTACAATAACACCATTGTATCCGTTAATTCCGCTGTTCTGCTGAGTATGACAAAACGAAGAAAAAAAATCCGTATAGTCCTACTATCTGCAGTGTGAATCTTAAATAGGACTAATCCCACATAAGTTGTTAATAAACATTCCTTAAAACACACACCAAAAGCTGATGAACTTAGTGCATTTTACTGCTGTCCGTTCAATCCTATTAATAGAACTCATCGTAGAACTGCACGAACTCAAGATTATTTTGCTCTGTTAATTTTTTTATTCGGACAGAATATCATTTTTTAACACTCTTTTATTAGGTCGACTTGTAACTAACTATGTATGTAATAAAATTTAAAAATCTGAATGGTTCTATATTAGGAGATTAGGTGTCCGCACTCAGTCTCTTAAGTGGACTATTGTGCATGAGCCATGGCTGCCGGTCACTCCAGCCAGCCCACCTCCCCCCAGAGTGAGTTCATCGGCTGCATCGTTACCAAGTGATCCACTGTGTCCCTTGATCCATTGTAGCGTCACTGTATTTCGATTTAGTACCGTTACGCGTTCTAAGGCGTAATGACATTCTAGTATTAGTCTCGACGTGAACTGGTTTTTCTTTAAGGATTGAAGAACCGAGGCACTGTCGGAGAGTATGCGGATGTGGGTATCCGGGACTTTTATGGCCCCTATGGCATGTGCCGCCCGGGTAATGGCAACACACTCCGCCGATAGACGGTGTTGAGCATTCCTAGGTGTCAGGATATTCTGATATTTAAGTCATTTGAGAAGACCCCAACACTTGTTCAAAGGTCAGTTTTTAATCCGTCAGTTTAGATCCTTAGTTCTTTCGGGCCCGAGTAGTCATGCGATTTAGCTGTGAGTTCAGTGTTGTAGTGTTTTAGGAAACAGTGTGTTTTCATGATTCTGTCATTGGGTGATGCCATCATGGGCTGTAACCTGCTGCTCCTTTATGCGTACATGTTTAATTCTGCAATCCCTATTTAAGGTGCCAGATATTTCGAGCCTGAAAGTCGGTAGGCTCGCCTCCACTCTTACAACAAGATGTAAGGGTGGTAATCCTAGCATCACCTGTAAGGCAGCTGTAGGTGTTGTTCTCGTGCAGTCAGGAATTGCTACACAAGCAAATCTCTGTAGTTTCTCAATATCCTTCTGGGCAGTGCTGAGGTTGGTCCTTGGCCACCAAACTAAGTACCCGTATGTAATGATTGGTCGGATGACTATGGTGTATAGCCAGTGGGTGATTTTGGGGCTAATGCCCCAATTTCGACCAAGCAGTCTTTTGCACTACCATAAAGCTATGCTGTATTTTGTAATGATGTAACCGGTGTGTTTTGCCCAGCTCCGCTGTTTGTCCAAATAGACGCCCAGGTATTTGGACACGGCAGATGGGTTAGAGTGGTTCCAAAGAATTGAGGTAGTTGTAACTTCCTTTTCTTTGTAAAAAGGACTAGTTCCAATTTAGCTGGGTTTACTGCTAGTTTGTATTTCTTACACCAGTTCTCTACTATTTTCAAGGATTGATGCATAAAATTACAGAATGTGTTTTCATTTGTGCCGTTTAATATTACAGTTATTCTGATCAGCGTAGCCCACCGTGAAATATACTTTATCATTAAGGCGTCTGATAAGCCTATCAACCACAAGATTCCATAGGAGTAGCGAGAACGCCCCCTTTTCCCCCCACGCTTTTGCAGTTCTATATGTATATATATATATATATATCTTAAAATAAACTATAAACATAGCCTTATTCTAAGGCCCTAATGAAGTAAACAGAGAGTATGTTTTGTTTAATTTTGGCTTTTAGTGCAGTAAATAAAAGCGTGTTTTTAGTTTTTTAAACTATAAATTTTTATCCGTTCAGTTGTATTAGTAGAAATTAACGGAAAATTTTTCACCGTTTAATCATACTAGTAGAACTAAAAGGATACAATCAAAAACATAATAGTGAGAAGCGGGTTTGAAGCGTGATTTTTCTACATGTTTTGCTAGTGATAGTTTCAAATATTGTGATATGATATGGGATGGAATCCTACGTTGAGTTTGCAAGTCTAAATAGCACCTGACTTTTTTCTGTTTTTTTTCAGACAGTCGAGCAAATAAGGTTTGCTAGAGATACTTTGGCCAGATGCTTAAAGACGCTCTTGGCTACAAGTTTTTATTTTCATTTTCCTTTGCGTCTTTCGCTTCGTTTGTAGTAACAAGGCGTTTATAATTTAGAATATTATACTTACTGCTGCAGTAGAAACTCAATAGCGTCCAGTGCTTCATTTTTAACAGCCACATGGAGGGCAGTGTTACCAGTGTTGTCACGAGCATTCAGATCTATACAAAATAAAACACGTACAACATACATAAAAAGGTAAATATATTATTATCTATTAATATTCAGCGCGAGCAGCGTCTTCTAATATCGTGCTAACTTGATATACGCTACAGAGATTATGTTCAGACTATTTTATTATATCTAAGAACAGAGAGACTGATTATCTTATAATTATCTAAAAACAGAGATCTGATTTCCAGTATTTCATTTGAAATTGAATACTGAAAATGAGATCGCTGTTTATTTTATTTAAGATGAAAGAAAAACAGATAAAGACTATCATTTAAAAATTACTGTGTGTGTTTTGTTTATATTGGTTTATGGAGAAACGCTGTAAAAAGAATAAGTGCATCCGCTTATTGGGGCAAATCTCAAACTATAGGTAAAATTAACTATTGTGATTTCCTCTTTAAGTATAAATATTGAATTAAAAAGTAAACATTAATGTTTTTGTGAGTCTGGTAAATACATAGATTGAAACTACGGGTATACAAGGTAAAGTTAGCTGAAGACCATCAGTACTAACGATTTTAAGTACATTTTGATGCACAGAAGACCTAAGGATTTTTTTTTGCGTAGAAAGTAATTATAATTTTATGACGGTTGTGAAATTAGCAACGAACGCTACGTTAAGTCCTCTACGCACTATTCATTTTCGGGATCCAGCATGCGGGACAGCGCTATACCTGCACGTAAATAAGACGTTTATGTATACAGGATCCCTTTAACGTGTAGGTATAGCGCTGCCTCGCATGCTGGATAGTTGGTGGACTCCCCAAGCACATCGAAATTTCGATATTTTGTTTACGTCCGCACGCTTTACGCTAACTTCACAACCACCGTTAAAATTGTATCATACTAAAATATGATTACCTCCGCCGTAATTGTTGATAAAGTGCAATATGTTCGTGTTGTTCCTAGAGGCGGCCTGGTGGGCGGCGGTCCTGCCACGCACGTCCCTCACTGTCAGTCGTGACGGTTCGCTCAGATATAGACGCATGAAGTCCTCAACATTGCCGCTCTCTGCTGCCTGGAAAACAACCGTATGTAGTAACAAACAGAGTACGGACAAGTGGGGGACATAAAACAAGGAGCAGTGTAACATAAGAATATCTCTCTGTATTATACTCGGCTATTTAGCTTCTGATGACAGCTGCATAATGGTAGCCATACACACTACGAGAAATCGTTACGATCAGACTGTACAGTTCGAACGGAACTGTCTGTCGTACGTATAGGAAACTGTGCAGTTTTATAACATACACGCTACGATTTATCGATACCGTTCGGACGGTACAGTCTAATTGTAACGATTTTTTGTAGTGTGTATGGCCTACCTAAGACGGCGGCATCAGAAACTAATAAAACACGCCAAGACAGACCATAGACAAATAAGGAAAAGACAGAGATATTCCTTATGTAACTCTGTGCCCCTTGTTCCATTGTCCTCTACTATACTTGATCCTACATTAGTCAAAAAATAAAACCGTTATATAAAACTGGTTATACGAAAGACAATACACATTATCTGGAATTTGTGCAAGAAAAACTTATTTTGCTGTTCTGAATTTCATTAATGCGGTAATATTTCTGGCGTAGTTAGCAAAACTCTGCTTCTAGCGACATAGCGATATAAATTTATAGGTATTACTTGAGTAAATATATACGTAGTTAAATTTTGTAAGGTTCTAATTATTATTTACTTTTTTGCCTATCGTGGATAAGAAACATGAAAACGTGTCCTATTTTCTTTGTTTGCAGGCGTAATTTATACCGAAATCCTCTTCTTACAAAATCGTATCTAGCATCAATTGAAAAATTGAAAAGAAGTTCCAAATGAAATTGAACCCTCTCGATTGTGACGGTTTGGTACGTTTTACAATGTACCCCTTTGTTGGGAATAAATCTTTGCAATTCTTACAATTTACTTGCACGTCTGCTGTGATATTCTTCACAAACGTGCAGAAAGAACAGAGCTAGGTTTAAATTTTCATTACACCACCCGTCTTGTTGAAACACGATGCTATCCACAATAAGTGAAATGAAGCCGGTGATGCACAGGATGATTTTTTATTGATGAGAAAGTACTAGACCCAATGCTTGACACGTCAGCTTTCTGTCGTCGTTTCTATCATTCGCTAGCTTATAGTAAAAGTGAGTGGCAGGTATTTCTCTAAATTCTGGAACTACTATCAAATTGAGAGTTAAATTAAGAAGTGTATCGGTGTCGTCCTAATGCAGATTTACACTTAGGCACTTGTCCCACCGCCGACGATAAACGCGAAGCGAGTAGAGTTAGGTGAGGGTGTAGTTTCGATAGTTTTATCGCTGGTCTTTAAGCGATTGTGCGACTTTGACAGGCGACTACTCGCGTCACTCGCTCGTGGAGGCAGTTCTGAGCACATAAACCCTCGCGCGCGTTCTGAAGACCAAGCGAGCATCACTGAGGGAATATTTTCCTTAGATAGCTCTTGCCGCTTAGCGACAACCTAGTGGAGCGAGTTCGAGGCAGTGTGAGGCAGTGTGAACAGTCAGCGATCAACTATTAATATACCAATGCATCTCTTTTGTTAACACGGAATGTTATCTATTGCACGTTTCTTGAGAGAGATAATAGTTACTTTTTTATTATACATCCATATTATTATGAAAGCAAAAAATAAAAGTTCGAACGAGCGTTAATCGCGTATTTGTGTTCTATTATGACTACGACTGTAGTATAATGACCCATTTAGGAAAGTAATGTCCACCATACAGAAGACCACTGTGAAATTTTGTCACCCTTTTCGCATAACAAGAAAACGAAAACAGTGTTGAACATGTCGTAAGTGAGCAATAAATCTACTATCTTGAGTCGGTGCTTATGAAAATATCGAGACATTGCTCCTGGCTGCTTAAGGCGTTTTAGCACTCATAGATAGATACGCATTGAACCGCTTGTAGGAGTTCTGTTCTCCACTGGATTCTTTCCCTTGGGAATACCCGTGCTCCAACAGCAAGAATATCAGAAGACTGAAGACGGTGGTATTTATTATGTTTGTTGCGTAATTCACGATGGCCACGTCGCAATTAAAAAAAAAAGGTATCTGAAGTTAGTTTATACATAGCTAAAATTTATTGATAATCAAATTACTGAAATTCTGAAAGTGTTTTGCCAAAAAGCTTTGCTTTATTCACCGCTACATTTCTCTCTCAGCTAAAGGGTCAAAATAAATTGTGTGAAACAATTATAAAAGTTTGCGGCCGACAACGAAATTGTTTCTGTCATCGTTAATCACGATAGAATGTAGTCTTGTTGACAGATTTTAAGCGTTTTCATAGGGCACATGCTGTAAACTAATATTTGTCAATGTTATACACGCACACACATCAAAAAAAGTTTGAGATCACTTGCAAAAGCTGATATATTTTCAAAATTTAACTTTATCAAGAGAAAATGTTTATATTATATATTTTTTTATTATAAATACACTTTCTGAAATTAAAAAATAAAACTAATTTTATTTTTTAGCATAAAATATTTAATAATTTAATCCTAAGGCGATTGTAATATAACTTTGATAGAAATAAAAAGATCGTCGTCATTGTCATCGTCATCAGCCTATTAATGTCCCCACTGCTGGGGCACAGGCCTTCCCTATGGATGGAATAGGGAGATTGAGATTGATTTTTTGAAATAAAAAGATAGTTTAACTAAACTTTTAAACCTTTTATTAATAAATTGTTGTTTATCTAATACAAAATCCACTCCTCCTCTGGTTCGAACACATGCGGAGATCTTCCTGGGCAGGCTGAAGATCAAGTTATCCAGCATTTCTTGTGGTAACCTGTCCCATTCTTGAACAGCAGCTTCCCTGAGTTGCGGCACTGTCTCGGGTGGTGGCTGCCGGCTCCAAAGAGCTCGCTTAAGAGCATCCCACGCGTGCTCCATTGGGCTTAAGTCAGGAGAGCCGGCAGGCCTGACTAACCTTGTGATTTCGTATTCTCGGAGAGCAGAATTGACTCGTGGAGCTCGATGTGCGGGCGCATTATCGTTAACCAGTACAAATTGGTGCCAATGGTTTACTCGGAAAGGTCTGATGATTCCATCAATAGCGACTGTTTTGTATCTGTCTGCCGACATGAAGCCTCAATGAGGGATTAAAGGCGTTCTAATCCCAATCATAATACCACCCCAAAAGGACACTGATTTACCGCCTTGCTGAACCGTTCCAGTGGCCGTTCTTTGCCTTTCAGAGTCTCCAGGTCTTCTCCAAACACGGACACGTCGGTTATCTGGATGAGTACTGATTCGCGATTCGTCAACAAAGAGGCAGTTTTGCCAAATTCTTCTTCGTTTTGCCGGAGTCTAGCCCACTGTAATCTCCATCGCTGACGTTCCCGTGAATTCAAAGGTTCGCCAAGACCTCCGCGCTCGTAATCCAGCCTTATGTTAGGAATTCCGAATGGTCTGAGTGCTAACTTCAAGTCCAGAGGCGGTCCGTATTTCTGCTTTTAATTTAGTGGCGTTTATTGTTGGGTCGCGGGCTACCAGCAACCTGATGTAGCGTTTCTGAGCAGCTGTCAAAACAGTTGGGCGACTGCTGCGGGGTCGATCAGCTAAATTACCCATGCCGTGGTACCTCTGCAACGTGGATACTACACAGGATTCGGATATGGCAACTCTGCGTGCTATTACTCTCGTAGAACAGCCTTCTTCCCTCAAAATTACTATTCTGGCTCGTAAAACATCTGATAATCCTCGTGGCATTTTTTAAATCACAACTTTCCGTGAAAAATATTTTGAATTCGATAATATTGCCTAAGTCAGATTTTTGAATGAGTGTCAGCTTGGATTGCATTTCTTTTTATATGGAAAAACTATTAAATTATCTTATTATTTTACGTTCTAATTCTAATTTTAAAATTTGGAATCTTATCAGAAAAAGAAATTACAAAAAAAATCTTCTGTAACACAAAAAACAATCTATTTTTTAAAGTGATCGCAAACTTTTTTTGATGTGTGTATGATGTTTCATTATTACAACGGTTGACCACTTTTTTTTAATTTAAAGAATTGTCAATAGTTGTCTATTCGAGAATCTGGTCAATTCCCCAATCACCTCATGCAAGGTACTTTTATAGCCGCACTCAAAAAAGTTTATTATACCTACTTCTAATATACATATAAAATTTTCGTGTCACGGTGTGCGCAATTGAAACACTCCGAAACGGCTCGACCGATTTTCGTGAAATTTTATATGCATATTCAGCTGGTCTGAGAATTGGACAACATCTATTTTTCATCCCCCTAAATGTTAAGGGTGGTCCTTTGACCCTTAAATATAAAAATACATACAACCCTAAATTTTCACCCTTCTACCACCAACCCCTTTTTTTACGGCGGTACGAAGCTTGCTGGGACAGCCAGTATATACATATAAACGTTGCATATACGCGACGTCCTCGCTGCGTATCCGCGACGTCTTCGCTGCGCATCGGCTCCGCTTGGAAAACTATCGCAATCCTTCCTTGTGATAAGGCACTTAGAGCAATTTTCGTACTGTGTTTGATCGTTATCACTACTAAAACTGTCAAACATGGCAGCAAGAGTGTCCGATTCTAGTTTCTATCCTTTATAATAAAGAAGGAGCTAGATGACGGAGTGGTATTTTTTTTTTGTTGGTAGATTTACCGGCAAAATATCAACCATTACTATTCAAATTGAATCAAACAATGCTAACTATAAATCTTTACAAGCATGCTATATTCTCGTCTCATCTGCATTTAATCTTGATCTCTATTGTGTGTTACTTGGCACGTTCAGTAGTTGGTATCAGCTGCATCTGCAGTCAATCGTACCCACGAATATGCACTGAGTAAGTTTCATGAGGTAAGGTTAGTTATTTTTGTTTTATTCTATCTATGGAACAGCCTGCGCTCCAGAAGCGGGTTTGGGAGTTATGGTGGAGGACTTTGGTTGTAGCCTAGTAATAATATTTCCACAATATTGCTCATCCTGTCTGCCGTTATTGTTCCTAAAATATGGAGGCAAAGTGATGTTTTATTTTGATTAAGTGTACTTTAGGAAACAGTTTTTACATTTTTTTCTTGAACTTGAGTATTACGCTCGACTATTTTATTTGTGGTATGGCTATAAAACGATTGTTCAATCGAGCAGATAAAACCCTTAAACCAAGATTCGAACACAGAACCTGTCGGACATTGACGCAAAAATATTGCTACGATTGTTGCACACCATACGACCTCGACGACCAAAACAATAAAAAAGAAATTAACTTGAATACTTCTTGATTGTTTTTATCACCTAAGATTTGTAGATATAAATTGGAATTATCGGATCTTAATAAATTTTCCTCAGCGTCTCACTTTCATTTATGATAATTTTCAACTTTCGGGCTCGATGATTGGCATAATGGGAAAACTGAATTATTATTAAGCTGAGTTTTTTTCGCAAACAAGTAAGGTACGCCTAGGGACTCGCAAAATAAGGTTTCGCTAGCGGCAAACCATATAATCATCACCTTTGGGACGAGTTTCAGAATCTCAAATTAAAGCTTGCGTTTGTTAGAAAATAAATTGTTAGCATTTTTGCTATAATCTGTACGGCTGCAGGGCCAGGAGGATTTTTAAACGCACAAAATATTAGGTCCTTACATATGAAATTAGCGTTTTGTCCTAATAACCATTTGACCTGAAATATCTCCTCTTTGGTTAAGAATTCCAAATTCTAATTTATAAATTCATTTAGCTGGTATAAGTATTTGAGTTTGAAAACAGTAATTCATTTGTTTTTTTCCTCATTGTTTTTTTCTTTGGCGTCGCTTATTACTGCACAAAAGAAAACATGTAATATCGGTATATTTACGAGTACGAGTTCTACCGTGGCTGGATTGTGGAGAGTGGATTGATGATGAGTACGGAGCTGGTGTCGCAAAAGAAATCATGATACGTTTTTGGTTTTAACGTTTTCGTTCTGGAAGTTTCGACGTGCAGAACCAACCCCGTGGACGACCGGAGACCAAAGTGGAAAATGAAAAATTAAAGGCTATTGTGGAAACGGATCTATCACAAATCACTTATAAGATATAGCTGCAGGTTTCGGAGTAAGTGACAAAACTGTATTAATCCACTTATAGCCAATCGGGAACGTAAAAAAACTTGAACGATGGGTACCTCATGAATTGATTAGATCTAACTTGCAAACACGCGTCGACTGCTGTGTTACTTTGCTCAACTGACACAATAACGAAGAGATTTTAAATCGAATCATTACTTGTGATAAAAAGTGGATACTGAACGCTAATCGGAAGCGCTCGACACAATGGCTGAACCCTGGAGACCCAGCCAAACCCTGCCCTAATAGAAAATTGTCTCAGAAACAGTTACTTGTGAGTGTTTGGAGGACTAGCGCTGGTATCGTTAACAACAGCTTTCTAAAATCCGGCCAACCGATAACGGCAGATATCTTTTTTCAGCAACTGCAAATCATGAAGGAAGAACTAGCTGCTAAACAACCGAGATTGGTCAATCACTCTAGGCCACTGCTGCTTCACGATAACGCAAGACACGTTATTAGGCTAATTCATAACTTATATGAGATGTTACAATGCTTAGAAATATGACTGTATTCAATGCAGCGCGTTTACTTGATGTTCGCTAAATTGTTTATGAATTAAAAACTTGTCATTTGCACTTGGGAAATGATTTAATTCACAAATTATTGCTAATTTACGTAGACTACGACGACGACTACTACGTGTTGTTTGTGAATATGAGTATAAATAATATAAGTGTGAAGATTACTTCCCTAGACGGATTCGGATGTTGGTTGGATGAGATACGAGGGAAATCCACTTTGCTCTCTTTATATTGAATATACTTACAACCTAACAATAGACTATTCGACATCATGTCGGTAAAAAAAGAAAACAATGCACTTGGCACTTAACACCATTTAGGTATATAAGTTGCTTGCTTAACACAATCATCTCATCCAAGCAGGCTTTGTTATTCTTATCTACGACGAGTTTCAATTAAACAACTCTAGTATAAGGTAAGAATAGAATATTCAACATTAATACCGAGATAAGCTAATGTTAACCGTTTTTGGAACGAAGTTCCTTATTGCACGATACGAACTTGTCGGATGGGGAAGTGTAAGATTTCGACGGTTTTCCGATTTTCCGTCACCGTCAATTGTTTCGTAGCATATTTGTAGTAGTGTAATTATTTTTATTTTTAATTTCGTTCCAACCGAGTGTTTCACGACATTCGTGTTTGCTTTTTCATTTATAAATGTTATTAAATTTACTATGCAAAGTGTGTTATTTATATAATAATAAAAAAAACTTCGTTTCTCACCACAAATTACAATAAGGGTTTACAAAAATCTTATCATGATATTATTCGTGGGAAACTAGTGCCCGTGCCCCCATTGTTTACAGTAAATATTACACCTGGACAATAATGCTCTAAGGGTTTGTATGGTAAGCATCGTCTAAATTTTATTGAGATATTCTGTACTGTGGTGGTTACTTCCCTAATCGGGTACTCGGGAGCGGGTAATCCGATATATCAGATACGGTATGCTCATACTAGCATCAAATAAAATATGATCCGACTCAACTACATTAAGCAACTCTCACACTTCTGTAAATAAATATTCAATCTAGCGACCGAGACGGAATTGTACGTTTTAACGCAGCACGAGCGAAACGGCGCGAATCCGCGTCACTTTGCAACCGACTGCGTTTTCTTTTCTCTCTCTACAGACGGCTGAGTCGTATTGTTATCCTTTTCTAGATAAAAAATGGCGAATCAGTAAATAACGTTCACGGCAAACCGTGATTTGGGAGAATTTTTTTTTTAAAGTTTTACGAATAAAAAGTCTTGCTGTGTCATTTGTTATTTGATCCTGAACTATTTGTATTCTTAATAAAAACATCAAAGGCATTGTTTTACCTTTATAATATAGAACATACGCAATATTTTTATATTGAGTACACATGCATCGTGTCCAATTGTGGCTAATGTGAATTGTGGTTATGTACAATTTAAGCGGTTCACTTTTGAGCTGCGAGTGCCGTATCTTCCATTTTTATTTTAATCTGAGGTCTGTGTGTGATATGTTGTAATGATACAAAGATTCAAATTCAATTAATATAGGTTTATCGAATTCATACATATGATTATAATCATAGAAATACTTCCTATTTAGTTAATATTATAGCATACTAACATACTTATGCAAGTCCCACGAATAAAATGTTTGTACAAATGTATACGAAAACGTAGCGAGACCGATCCTAATAGTTTTAATAAATATTGTGTATCAAAAGTTTATTGCGTTGATATTTTCAAGATAAGGTTTCCTTAATCCTAGTTTTATCTCAACGGTTCAATGAAATGAGATGAAATTTTTAAAATTTTGTTTTATTTTTGATTTCATTTAAGAACTCTGATACAGGTGAACCCTAATTAACATATTTATTAACATTACGATTCTTCAAAAATTGTCACTCAATTGCAATTGAAAATTACGTAAACAGAAATCTTCATGGTTCTAAATGAATTTGAGATTTAAACATCGTTAGAGTTAAATTATGGTAACGAGTTTTGTTCGTCCGGAGTTTAAATATCAACTTGGGACAAACAAAAGTTCGATTTACTCGAATATCAAAACATTTTGAGAAGTAATTGGTCAGTATTGTCAGCGACAGGTTAGGTTAAAAAAAAAATCCAACAAAAATTTTGGCCACTACATATACAACATAAAATGGAAATGGATGGAATAATAAAAAAAAACAGATTATTTTGGTTACTGTTGCTACTCATCTATACTTATAATAAATCTGTAGAGATGTCAATTCTGTACATGAAATATATTTTTAAAATAACTATCAGGGGGTGATTAGTGATCGATACTGATGCCAAAAATGCAATCAGTAAATTTTTTGTCTGTCTGTCTGTCTGTCTGTCTGTGTGTATGTTCCTTATAGAAACAAAAACTACTCGACGGATTTTAACGAAACTTGGTACAATTATTCTTCATACTCCTGGGCAGGTTATAGTATACTTTTCATCACGCTACAATCAGTAGGAGCAGAGTAGTGAAGGGAAATGTTGGGAAAACGGGAGAAGTTACTCCATTTTTTAAGCTTCCGTCGCGTGTGCAGCCTTAATGATTAAAGTTACATAGAAATCATGTATGACGGAAATATTCTAAATAAAATTGTCTAAAAAATATACCACAACAGCATATATCTATCTTTTATGGTTGACTCACAATAACACGTGTAACTCCCGATAGCTTAGCAGTTCGGAGCATTCTGATCATATTTGTTTACTCTTACGTTTATAATACTCGGTATAGAAACACCAAACTTATACATGAAATAAGCCATCGCGCAGTCGCACGTGAATACTGAATCATGCTATAAGGATTATTTTTGTGTAACGGTTGCCGCGCTCGACACGGGTCGCGGCAGCGGTAGGGTATCAAAGGTCCGAGAGCGAGCTGTCTAAATCTGTTTTCTGCGTCGCTCCCCCCCCCCCCCCCTGGGGGACGATCGCTTCCGATGAAGCCTTAGAGGCCTTCCCGGCCAGAGGCAGCCCCTACGGGTGTTTTCTAGTCAGTACGAGTCTGACATAACCTTGCAGCCGGCTGTAGGGTATCCATGAGGATTTCTCATCTGCTCCCCCGCCTGGGAGACCGAAACCGTGCTTATCAGCGCGACTTTTAGTCTTTAAATAGTTTATTTGAATTTCTTTTGTTGTTATTTTGTAAAACAGGTATTAGTTGTTTTGGTAGTGTTTAAATATTCGTTCAAATTAAAAATTATTAAGCGTAGGTACTTTTATTAATTAAAGTAGTTATAAGTATTTATTTTTAAGTGAAGGAGGTATAGGTAGATAGTATTGCACAGGCGTTTCAGCTTTATTTTCATTTCTTTTTTGTTGTGAGTTGTATATATTTCTGGTTATAATTCTATAAGAATATTTTAGTTCAAATAGTCACTTAGATTTTATGTGTAAGGTAGCTAAAGTTAGGACCACGTATTAGTTGTTTTGGTAGTGTTTAAATATTCGTTCAAAGTGTAATTTAATCATATAGGATGAATGTACGATGGCCCATCGAAAAGGAGTAGAAGCGGTAGACAGAACTTTAAGAGATATAAGACAAAATGATCGACCCATGGGCGGTATCACAGTTTTATTTTGTGGTGATTTCCGACAAACCTTAACGGTAATACCACGGAGAACCCGAGCTGCTGAGGTTAGGGCTTGCCTGAAAAGCTCTTATTTGTGGCGTGATATACAATCGGTGCATTTGACTATAAACATGCGAGTGAGAACTGTAGATATCCCGGATGATCGTGAATTTTCTGATATATTATTAAAGAAAATACCTTCACCAAAGATACCTATCCACTGCTACACCAAGGAAAACTTATTCTGACGCCTGAGTTATGTTGTATAGTGCAATCCCAACAACATCTTACATCGTCAGTTTACGGTGACGTAACAAATATATTAAATAAGAACAATTCTTGGCTATGCGAAAGGTCCATTTTAACTCCTTGCAATGACCAGGCATCTGAGATTAATAATAAAATACTGTCGAATATCCAGGGGGAAAGCAAAGTTTATAGTTCAATAAATAGAATGGCCGATGAACAAGAAGCCACTAATTACCCGATAGAATTTTTAAATTCTTTAAATATGCCCGTACTTCCTTCTCATGAAATTTGTTTAAAAATTGGCATTCCGATTATTCTGCTCCGAAATTTAAGACCACCACAAATTTGCAATGGAACTCGGCTTAAAGTAACCCAGTTGCAACAAAATGTAATCGAGGCTCAAATTTTAATAGGTTGCGGTGCATGAGAAACCATCTTTATTCCCAGAATTCCCATAATACCAAATAATTTTCCATTCCAATTTAAAAGAACGCAATTCCCAGTATCGGTGTGTTATGCAATGACAATAAATAAGGCTCAAGGGCAGACCTTTCGTGTTGTTGGAGTAGATCTCGGGGTCAGTTGTTTTTCACATGGTCAGTTATGTCGGTCTTTCCCGGGTTAGCAGTCCTAGAATTTTTTATGTTCACGTTCCGGACGGGTCAAATTTCAACGTAGTCTACTCGGAAGCTTTGCGCTGAAGTATTTTCATTCTATATGTACTTAAGACTCATGTGAAAGCGATCTAAACAATATTACCAATACATTAACATAATAACATACAAGGAGTTACACGCTGATGGTCTCGGGGCACAATGATAATAATAATATTCTGCGGTTCCTTATTGCGATATTTTTAACAGTATTATATTTCCCTACTAAAATACGAAAGTTAATCTGTCTGTCACATCAAAACCACGGAACCCTGAGGAAGGACATATGCTACTTTTTTACGAAAAACGACGATAACGCGGACGAAGTCGCGGGCAAAAGCTAGTTTGTAAATAAAATATTTCTAACACTAATCAGACCATGCAGCCAATAGCCTTATAGCTAGGGAGCTGGTGGCAGAAATTTTTATATGATTTAATCATCTGGCAGACGTTGGTAATATTAAAGTACAAAGTAAATTATTAATTTAAAACAACTTCTGCTATTAATCAATTGCTGCAATATAAATAAATAATAAATAAATAAATATTTCCGACACTCACACCAATTGGCCTAGCCCCAAAGTAAGCACTGTAAGGCTTGTTTTATGGGATACTAGGGTAACGGATAGAATACATATATTGTACATATCGCCTCTTTGCGATGACAACGTGACATGTCATTAAAAACGTTTTTTTTATTATTTGATAATCAAAACCGCGGTATCGAATTTTATTTTCCATAAAAACGTGGTATTTTAAACGAGAGTGGTGGAGGAATTATGAGTGAAAGAGACAGTACTACCGTGTCAAATAGCGTTATCACGTTTTCTCATTTGGTGTGTGTCGTTTACTTCGACAACGCGACAAGTCAGTTGACTCCGCACGCGCCGCGAGTGAAGTGCTCCCGCTTTTCACAAAAAACGTGACATTACGATCATACCACGTTTTTATTGCAAAGGTATGCTTTTTGTTTTTATTAGATTTTTATTATACAGTGTGATATTGTTAATTAACTTATTATTATTGTAAAACTTGTGTGTGTCCAGACTGAAATAAATAAGTTTGTCACATTATTGATGACAACGTTACTATTTTTCTTTGTGATATCTTATAATACAACGATGTTGTTGATGAATTGTTTATTAATATATAAAAATCGTATTGGTTATTTCCTTATGATTCACTTTTTTTGAAATACTTTTCTTTTTAACGTTGAATATTCTAAAATATTACATTGTACATACTAAAATAAAATCACTGTTATGAACTTTTTTTTTCAGATGGGATCGCGATCTAGGAAACTAGTTGAATTAGCGACTAGAGTTGAAAATAATGAAAATGCATCGAAGACATTATCAGAAGGTTGGTAATTTTTTTACGTTCTGAATATGATTTTTTTGTTAGGTGTATAATTCAATTGTTTTAATTATTATCTTTGTAGATAAGGACAACGATACCATTCGGCCCCGTTCTGATTTGCGAAGTAGCAGCAGTTCCTTGAGTTCAACAATTCTTCCGGTTCGAGCAGTTCTTCCAGTAGTGGGCTATCTAAATATCAAGGTAGTTTTATTGTAAATAGAATAAAATATATATTGATAATAAAACTAGCAGCGCTCTATTGATTTAACCCTTAAATTTCGTATTCGAATATTTCCCAAAAGCATTATGACGTACGTTACACTTACTTATCAATGTATTTATTAATAAGCCTTTTTTTTAGATAACGACGACTCAGTTAAGGATCCAGATTATGAAATCAACCAAACAAAACGTGTTGAGTATTCTTCTGATTTTGACGTGGAACCAGGTGACACTACCAACTGTAATAACCTCTCAGTTGACCTAGATTTAGTAGCACCTAATGGCTTCGTTACAAGAAAACAATCATGATACATTTATTGAGAGCAATGCAGTTATGGCTACAAACGACCATGAGATGGTATCCAACGATCCCGGTGTGACAACAGACACCATTGAAAGTATTGGCAGTAATCAAACGGTTCTTACAGAAAGCCAAACTAAATCTGGTAAAAAAAGAAGAAAGAATGAAGCAAACTGGAAGGCAAATGTAGCAAAACGACTGAGAAATTGTGGAAAGTCTTATCAATCTTATAAAACAAAAAGAAATATACCAAATCGTACATTGAAACCTGTTTGCAAAGATAAATGTAAATTCCAATGTGAGTCTAAGTTTACAGAGGAGCAAAGACAGAAAATTTTAAATGAGTACTGGAACTTAGGAGAAATAGAAAAACAATGAACGTTTATAGAAAATAGTGTAGATATAGTCACCCCAAGACATCGTTACGTTAAAGTAGATTCTGATGGAAATATTGCAACTACTCGGAACAACAATAACGCTTTCTTTTTGACTATTTCTGGCACAAAAACTAGAGTATGTAAATTGTTCTTCAAAAACACTCTGGGAATTAATAACCGACCAATAAAAACAGCTCTCAAGAAAAAAAATAACGACACTAATATTTCTTCAATCAAAGATAACCGAGGTAGTCATCAGAATCATAACAAAGTGGATGAAGGCATAAAAAATGGCATCAAAATGTTTATTGAGTCTATACCAAAGATCGAGTCTCATTACATTCGGGCTAACTCAAAAAGACTTTATATTGATGGTAGCAAAGCTGTCACAGATCTTCATAGAGATTATGTGGAAAGATGCAAATCTCAGAACCTCCCCTATGGAACATACATGATGTTTTATCGTATTTTCACGCAAGATTTCAACATGTCCTTTTTCACTCCTAAAAAAGATTTATGCAACGTATGCGAAGCCTATAAAAAAAAATCCTAATTTGGATATGAAAAAGGCATATCTTCGAAAACCTGGAATAGCCGAAAGAAAAAAAGCTGATCTCATGGATTTGGTCAATAAGAAACTCATCCCCAGATACCATAAGCCATTTTACGAATCGTTGTAATTCCAGGTTTTTGAAGATATGCCTTTTTCATATCCAAATTAAAGGTTTCGTTATTGTGACTTTTCTTTTTTCTTTTAACTATTGCTTTCTTGAAGAGTTCGTCAGTGTACGATTCTTTGAAAAATATATAATCAGGACAATTAAAGACTGATTAAATATAAATGTTTTTAGACTTATATTTTTTAAAAGTATTTAACTGCGCTATTTTGACTGACATTATTTTTACTAGTATTAAGGTAATTTGTGATACTACGTTTATGTAAAGCAAACATGTTCCTATTTTGAATAAGTCCTAATTATAAAAGAATCGGTGCCGTAATTATGCGTAAGACGTTAATTTCTTTTAGACTGCACTAGAATATAATTCTTTTGTTTATTTGTTATTTGTATGTTTTATTTTTATTTGTATGTAAGGGTAATTTTCAGTTACTTAATAATTTTAAGGGAAGTACTTAGTTCCTATAATGCTACTGATCTCTTGTTAATTAATTATCTGTCTTATTCCAATTTTATGTATTGGATGGTGGAAATAAACCATCATTTTGGTAAAATTATTATCTTTGGAATTACAATATTTTTATGTTAACAATGTATTTTTTTAACTTATCACACTGCCTAACAAGCGAATTAACACCTTCAATGTGCTATGTCAATATGTTACAAGCATTTTTTCACATATTTTTATAGGAAACGTGACATATGTTGCTGTTTTTTTTAACATCCAAATTTTATACTAATAAGTTATTGAACTGTGATTTATTTGCTTATTTTCATAAAGTTCATTAACTTGTTTAACAAATTAATCATAATCCGACAGTAAAAATAACAATATTTTAGATTATATTTAAATTTTAATGTAAAAAATTCGCCTCCCGAAAAATTGCAGTTTTAAAAATGTCACGTTGACATCGCAAAGAGGCGATATATAAGTTATTTATATAGAAATACATATTAAACATCCATGACTACAAATGCACGTATTCATCACACAAACATCTGCCCCCACCGGGATTCGAACCCGGGACCTCTCGAGTCGGCGACACCATGAAACCCGGCGTACAAACCACTCGGCCACGGAGGTCGTCAAAATATGAAAAAGGAGCTTGCGAAAAGTGTTATCAAAAATAAGTGTCATAAACGATATTATCGCTTCTGGCATTGTATATACTAAGTATATAAAAAAAGCTAGTGGAGGAAGTTTTTCCTGCTAAGTTTAAGAGTAATTATTTTTTTCTGATAATTATGTATTTGTTTCTTAGGTTTTCACGCACATCACTCATTAAATAAAACTAGTTTTATTTAATTATGTATTTTCCTAATAATTACGCTAAAATAAATTACTTCATCGTCAGGCAGACTAGAATAATTATTGAAATTATAGTATAAGTGATAAGAATAAGTGCTTCTTCCACTATGATGATGATGCATTAATAATCTGTATTAAAAATCTAAGGTTTTACCTAATTTCCTTGATAACAGATTTTTCTTATTTCAGGTGCTTTATAGGCAGTTCATTGGGTAAGATGTAAAAGTAGTGTTTATTTGTAAAAGAGGGGCGTTTCTTAACTTTTAAAATCGAAAGTTATAGGTAATCATATTTTAAACGCCCAAGGAAATTAGAGAAAGGGCAAGGAAATTATAAAAGTACTTCAAGGAAATTATGAGTAGGCACATAAATTAGAAATAAATTGTCTAATAATTATTGCTTTATTTAGAAACATATTAAATTAGTTCAAATAACATAATATATCAAAATCATGACATTAAGTATATCTTAAATATTTTTTTATTATAAAAGAAATTAAAGTACTGTGTTTTTTTAACGACAGATGTAGATTCATTAAAAATAATAATAATGATATTTAAGGCAAAACCCCCCAAGATGTCTAGCACAATTAAAATCAGCCCCTAGTCTCCGGCAGCTCTGCAAATCCTAGCCACGGTAGCAGCTATAGTAACGGCGGGGCCAGGGATGCTAAGAATCCCCGGGTAAGATCCAGCTACCACCTGCGACTTATTGGTTTATCTGAAGTCCGAAGAGAGGGAGAGGACTCGATAATCCTCAATTTCGGTAACTTGCTATACTACCAGGAGGGCAATCAACAGTCATTTTGCGGTATAGGGTTTATTATCCACGAGTCCCTTGTTCACAACGGGATCACCATCGGAAATGTGTCGACCAGGGTAGCATACTTGATACTCAGAAAATCAAAAGTATATTCGTTGAATGTCACACAGGCTTATGCTCTGACCTCGACGCACCCAGATGACGAAGTCGAAGTCATGTATAAGACTACTAGATTGTGATGGGAGACTTTAACGCGAGGTTGGGGAAGCGTTACGTTGATCAGTTGAGAATGGCAAAAAGTGGCAATTTGGAGTTGGGCAACGGAACGTCAGAGGACCGATGTTGGTTGATTTTATGGATAAGGAGAACCTCTGTATTATGAACGCCTTCAGGAAACCCCAAAATCGAAAATGGACCTGGATGAGTCCGGACGGTAAAGTCCGAAACGAGAACAACTTTATTATGTCGACGAAAAAGCCAATATTCAATGATGTCCCTGTGTTCAACGCCGTCAAAACAGGAAGCGATAACCGGTTAGTACGAGGTGCATTGAATATCAACATTAAGCTCGAAAGATCTCAAATGATAAAGTCTACGCTCCGACCAATGCCTGTACAACCCCAAAACCCCGAGAGCTTTTAACTCTTAACAATAGCTTAGATGTGGACGATCTGAACAACATGGTGGTGAATACTGTACGTATGGTAGGGTTCAAGTATCTTAAAGCCCACCGTACTAAAATAAAGAAACTTTTGGACAAAACACTCCTACTCATGGAACAGCGGAGCGAAATGAGACTACAGGATTCAGGAGATGCTAGTCAGTACCGGCGGCTAAATAGACAGATATGACAGACCCTGACGAATGATCTTCGCCGATTTAATACAGATCCTATCCAAGAGGCTATTGAACGCAACAAAGGTGTTCGCGAGAGATCTGTATATTATTATATATATTGGCAAAGCTGATAAGCTGAAGACTGACAGCGGTAGTATCATTTTATCTAAGGCTGAAAGCTGAGAGAGATTAAAAGTTTCTATGAACAGCTATATTCCACGCAAGCAGCTGTTGAAAGCAAGGCTAGAGACCTCAGAGCCAAGCTTACTCAGCACTATATCGAAGATATTCCCGGATGTCAGCCTGTATGAGATTAGTATGTCTCTCGAACAACTTAAAAACAACAAGGCGGCGGGCGATGATGGAATCACAACAAAACTTCTGAGAGCGGGCGGTAAGCTGATACAGACAGTCCTCGAGAAGCTTTTTAATTTCATCATCCTCGAAGGCAGAACGCCGAAAGCATTGGGCATAGGTGAGGTTGTTCTGTTCTTCAAGAGAGGTTACAAAGCACTTTTGAAAAGCTATCGGCCTATATCGCTTCTTCGCCATGTTTATAAGTTGTTTTCGAGATTTATTACGAATCGTCTCGCACGCAGGTATGACGACTTCCAACCTCCCGAACAAGCCGGTTTCCCAAAAGGCTTCAGTACCATAGACCATATTCATACGCTGCGGCAAGTGATACAGAAACTGAACAGTATATTCTTTCATTTTGCTTGGCGTTCGTGGACTATGGGAAAGCCTTCAATTTGATTGAGACCTGTGCGGTGTTACAGTCTCTCCTATGGTGCCAAGTAGACAACAAGTATGGCGAGGTGTTAAGCTACCTTTTCAAGTTTCTGAATTGGGAAGGACAAGGCATCAATATTAATGGAGAGTACGATATCGATATCGCTCGAAGGATTGCTCTGCTGAAGTGACAGTGGGCGGCACGGTAGCAAGAAGCACCGATGGCCATTGAGGCGGAAAGGTTCTGGAATGGCAACAATGCATCGGACGACGCTCAGTGGGCAGGGGACGAGGTGGAAGCCGATGGATGCGAGTGGCGCAGGGCCAATCAGTGTGGAGATCCTTGGGGAGGCCTATGCTCAGCAGTGGGCGTCTTACGGCTGACATGATGATGATAATGAATAGTAAGGTTATAATTTACTTGGTATATTATAATTTCCATGGTCAGTTTTGAGCCATGGAAAACAAGGAAATTAGATTTAAGCCTTTATAACAATACATACAACTAAATATCCACTATCAATATTTACAATTTAAATTGAGAGTTCTGACCTGCAAATACTACTCATTCATAAAAAAAAACATTTACAGGAGTTCATTCTACATTTAGATATTGCGACCAAGAAAATTGTATAATCTATAATCCAATTCCCAAGGAGGAACGTACTTACGTGATTTTCGCAAATTTGAACAATGGCACGCGCGTCTTTCTTCATTGGGTTCTCACGGCCAAATGGCCGAGTAAAACAGTGCAGATTTGATGCTAGTATGAGCATATCGTATAATCCTTTTTTGTTTAAATCTAAGAGTATAGACATCATAACGCATATTGTAGTAGAGAGAAGAAAATATAAAAAATATCGCAAACTATTTTATTTCAGTTATAGTGAATCTTGGAGGATCATTGGGTTCTCCCAGAAATGAGATTTTAACAGATATAATTGCCGGGAATTTCAAATTATTTAGATTCAAAATTCTCGGCAATCCTATCTGTGGGTCGAACTTTCTATGTTTTGTGGGTTTTGTTGCATGGCTGACAAGAAAAAAACGACTAAAAAGTCAAAAATTCCAATTAGATTGAAAAGGTTTTGCAGAACACTACTGCCCATATTTTTCTTGATTTTTAATTATTAATTATTTTATTTTCTGAATAACCAAAATATACAGAAGAATGCCATTTTACTTCTGATTCACGCCGTGCATAAGTGTGAAAATATAATTTATCTATTTTCAGAGTACAGTCCTGCCATAGCGAAGTGTAATTTGTTCCCGGTGAAGTCTGCGCTTTTGTTGTAAGGCAAGGCAAGAGATAAATTAGTCAAACATCTTCAGGTATAGAGACAGAGTTTATTGAACTCGTTGGAATTATGGAAGTGACAATTATGGAAGGTATCGTCCCGGAATTTCTGTTTAATTTGAAATGATAAAAGGATACTGCTTCTATCCTTGATTTTATTGTGTATGGAAATTGAAGGACTAAAAGGAATGATGAATTGTTCTATTGATTATAATCTCCTAAAAATAAAGCAAAAAGAGTGTTTAATACAATCTCTGAAGAATTTATTGTCATTATTTGTCATTATGTTAGTGATATTTGTTATAATAGTAAAGCCTGTGGACAAATTAATGGATTTATTACATACTACAAAGTGTAATTTAGTTTAAGTAACATTCATTGACATCGTCAGGATGTTGTAATGGTCAACTTCTGTAATGTTCAATAAACGGATGAATGAACAAAAGGTCCGTATATAAAAGATCGGTCAAAAGCACTACCTACCCGCTCAGTATTGTATGTACCGGGGACCTATTTCTTTAATATAAGCACTCTTACTCAATCACACAAACACGGCTTAGAGGATTTGGAAAAAATGGCCCTGAAAACGAGGAGCTTAATGGCGCAGGGGATTAGCGAGTTTAGCAGCAGAAGTTAAGCAGCTTTCATCATGGTCGTCATGGCATGGTTGACCAAAAATTTATTTTCTCGAGCTCCTCTCTGATTCGGAAGGCACGTTAAGCCATTGGTCCCAGCGGTATCTACAGTCGTTAGCATCCACCAATACGCACTGGGCCCGCGTGGTGGGTCACCACCCAATCTCCGTATTTTATGTATAGGGAAGGCCTGTGCGCCATCAGTCGGGACATCAATAGGCTGTGATAATGATGAAGATGGTGCAAAAAGATTTTTTCTGTCTTAAGTCTACGCCCTACCTTACAAGCTTATGGGAAAATGGAGTTTAATTAATTTACCATTTGTAACAATTAGCCAGACAGATAAAAATCACACCAATTAAGCAGTTTCTAAAAATAGACAACGATTGTAATTGGCAATGGATTTATGGCTATCGTGGGATATGGACGTTTTTGAAGAGGAATTTTTCAAGGCTGTTAGGCACTTTTAGGATTATGAAAAGCCCTGCTGAATTCACGGTTAATCACATGTTATAGAGATGTGAGTGTCGGTATGGATGTACATTTATTTGTATCATATAAATATTATTTTCCCTGTAGCGTACAGTCGCAGTTCTATGACTGAAAGTTTTTTTTTCAACTGCTAAATTAATAAAGTTACACTTATAAATTTCATGACATTAGGCTTATATTAACCAATAATGAAATATATTTTCTCGGGTTGTATTGTTGGTATTTTTTATAAAATGGATTTAGAAATAATAAACCTTTTGTTAGAATAACCCCGCTTACATAATTATTTAGGTCCGAGCAATGTTAACTAAGTTAGAGTGTTCGACGCAAATATAATAAAATTCTGAAAGTTCGATGATTTGATTCCAAAATATTTTTGACTACTTCGGAAGTACCTATTCAAACTTTCGTAATCAAGACTCGCCCAATGAATGAGTAAATTGGATTTTATAATAATTCGATTTTTGTTGAGCTTTTTATTAATATACCGATCATCATCATTTGACTTTCGTTAATCGTGTTGATTAGACGAAAACGATAACAAAAGTCACAAAACTTTCTTACTCTTCAAATTTATAGTGGCCGCATTTTTAAAGTGAATAAATGCGGCCACAATAAATTTATTCAATTTTAATAAATAAGACAAAAATCTAACCAATGGAAGGAATTGGCTTTAAAAAACTACATTTTTCCATACGTATAAATGTTGTATTTATATAAATATTTCATTAATTTTTAATTGTAGTTGATGACACAACCAATCTTTTTTTTAAGTAATGACCCATATATATTTATAATATAGATAGCTGTATTAATGAAACGCATGTTGATATTTTATTCCTTACAATTTGATATATTGCAAGTTGTGTTCTGCGTAAGCGTAGTTTTGTAGCCATAAATCATTCTTTTTTCTTTTTCCTAATCTTTTCATAATTTCGTAGTTTATAACAAAGGTTAATGTCTCCCCATTACCTCGTTTTAATTTTGTTTATTTTTTTATTTTTTTTGCAGAATCCATCGTTGCTACGTTGTTTTTTTGCATAATCTTTGCCTTAAAATCCACTCACGTGCAGTATCTCCTCCACTGATGCTTTGCTGATGTTGATTAAGCCCAGCATTTTCGACCAATGGCGTGGCAGCTTTATTGCGCCAGTTTTCAAATTATGCAGGTTCCGCAACCGCTTCGATTGATTGAATGAACCCATAACTGACAGTGTATATGAAAACTTCTTTAAACGGAAAACCTTTTTTGTGTTAATAAAGAAGGGAATCACAAATAATTTTCTTTTTTAAATCGTATGCGAAGTTTTTGAAGTTTGCACGGTGCACATAGCTAAGGGCGCGTTCGCGAAGGCGGGTGTTTCTTGCGACTCCATGTCGCCTACTGCCGCGGATTGCGTCTTAGCCCAGGGGTTGGCGTGTCAATAATCTACACTTAACGGATGCCGAGTGTCAAAGAAAACGTCTTCAAAGGAGGCTTTCAGTGGCATTAGGTTTTATACTCAGAGCTGACTTTAACTCAATCAAATGAGATAAAATACTTTGCGATAAGTTTTTTTTAACTTAATTCTATTATATAAAGTATCCTACAAAATACCTTTATTGTGTATCAAAACGAAAAAATAACATTAGAGATATTAGCACATTAGAGATAACAAAAACAAACTTAAGCTAACAACCTACTGTACTAAAACCCATAAATTCTATCACTAACACAAGTTGCACTTTTATCACTTAAGTGTACTTTAATCGCCTTTATTCACTAGCGACTTGTATAAATGTAATTTTACTAAAACAGCAAATACCGTTTAATTTGTCGCCAGGTATTTTGAGATTAGCCTTAAGAGCTAGACTTCAACTTCTTAGCTTCCTAGTCATGCACTCTAGATCGTGGTTATGCCTCGGTTGATTCCTTTGTCGTATTCAGAACGAGAGCAATCATCTGTGCGTCGTCATATTTATTAAGTAGGAGAGCACCCACGACATTTTTTTTGTTTAGCTTTCCTTGAACTATGAGTTACAAGTAATATGCCCGAATAATTGGAGGGTTCGTTCATACGTTAACGATAATCTCTATTTGATATTGAGATCTCTCAGAATTTAAACGTGGGCCTGGTGTGCAGGCTTTGCGATTTTGAATATACGTCTCCGTTGGGGACAGTTCTAGTGCGGCAATCTTGCGCCGAACTTTTATTCTGAATGTCTACGTCTCAACTCCATATAGGAAGATTTGGAAAACCATTTATCTCATAAGAAGAATCTTTGGTATTTTTTTATCCTACTGTCTTTCCAAATTTTCGTGTGTTTCTCCACTCACAGAACAGAAACTTAAACTGACTATTCTTTAATGTTTTGTGTGTGGGTGCTTGTGGTACCTTTTTCGTTTCTTATTCCATAACAGTTAAGCTTCAGGATAATTTTTATTCTATAGATAAATTATATATATTCTACTAGTAGACTATGATTATAAAGTGAAAAATCATTCCACGAGTGATTTTCAAAGAAGTTTGTGGCATATAATGTATATTTAGTTCTTAATACTCTCTCATAGTGGAGTCGGGAGGCTAGCTGATACTGAAGAATAGTCGAAGCCTTTTTCCAGCCTGAAATACACAAACTGATACTCCATAGTGTCTTAAAATTTTACTGAATATCAAAAATAAAACACAACCAATAGATGGTGTTATTTCACTGTGTTATTTGTTTGCAAAAATTTGTTATCTTACTATAATTATAAAATAAATATCAAAATACAACTCTAAACTATCATCATAAAGTCATCTATTGTTCATTTATCTATAATTCTACCTGTTTTTTATGATGAATAAATTAACGAAAACTTACTGACAATAGGAAATAACGACCGGGTGATTCTCAGTTAAGAGGTATGTTCGATGCCTAAGCAAAAAATATCATTATATTTGGAAATTATGGTCTAAAATCTTAATAATTTCAATTAACTAAATGTGTTCTTTTGTTACTTAAAATAATATTCTAAATGTGCATAATTTACTTACAATAACAGCACAAAGAGGAAAAACATCTCTCCCCTGGGTTGTCCCTTAACCGTTTTTTTTTTGTAAATCAGTAATTTTGAGTCCATTGAAATTTAATTATTTTATTTTTCTATCGGTAATAACATAAACCCTGATAACTTAGTTACAGTATGTAACCATTAAATTCATTTACATTTGCACTTTTTATAAAAAATATTAATCGCAAACTGTGTCCTCCGAGTTTCGTGTCTCGCCCCCTGGCCTTAGGTTTAGTTTGAAAATCGTATTTGTTTACCATAGTCTGTGGTAGTTCTGACCTTGAAGACACCGAGTGTCACATGAGCTAGCAACAAGCGCAGCACAAGCCATCCGCGCGGCAATTTTTTTGGCCATTTGCGCAACGGTGCTCGATAAGTGCAGCCATGTTGAGTGATTGAAGTATTTACACTGGTCATTTTTTTTTCGTATTTATGTGTTTAAATACTACAATATCTATATACATTTATTTTAAATAGTGCTGCAAACCTTTTATTTATTTGAAATCTTTGTACAATTAGTAGTTTTACGGCAATTTTAGATTTTTAACGAAAATGTCTCTACCCTGCTATATTTCCCCTGGCTGTTATGGTGCCAGGCTACTAACAAAACTATAAAAATGATGCAATAGCTCAATAACTGTAATGATAATTTATTAGAGAATGTACAATTGCATATATTTTAGATAATTGTTTCGCTTTATATCGTTATTCCACTAAAATCTGATTGCACGGATAAATACTTTACAGTGCATCCTAATATGCGCTCTAAGCGCATTGCAATAAAGTTCATCTTGTCTCTACCCTGTACTCAGTATCTCCCCTGGTGTCTCGTAAAACGAGAATAAATTAAAAAATGACTGATCATCTTAAAATCATATTAAAATCATCTGTCTTGATAAAAGTAGTGATAAAGTTATATAAATATCGATACTTTTTGCTGTGCCACTGCTTCCATACAACCGATTACCTCTTAACTGAGAATCACCCGACCCTTAAAAAAGTATGCCAATTAAATTGTATACATTAATAATATGAATCTAGCAGTATCATGATTAGAATAAAACACAAGCACCTATTTATTTTATTTGAGATAAAAATGTGTAGCCCCTATACTACGTGTTTTTTCTTCAAAGCGGTCTAGGCTACCAAAATTTGTTGTGTTGTCAAAGCAGCAGGCATCTACGCAAGGGTGTCTTATGAATACACGTGATTGGCATTTCTAGAGAACAAATTATGGCGGGAAAATATTCTTGCATCTTATACAATGTCTCGATTAAGGCATGTTCCCTTGTTATTGGGTAACTTGTTTATCATGCGGTAGAAAAAATAAAGCTTAAGTTAAATTTTTATCCCATCTTGCTTTTTGTGAAATATATATTTGTATCTGTATGTTTTGAAGGTTCGTAATATTAGTAGATAGTCGTAAATTCGGCAACCGCAAATGGAGAGCTATGTTATGTATCAGTAGCAAGCAAAATATGTAAAAATTCCGTAATGGCCTATAGTCCAGGAATTTTAGCACCAAAAATCGGTCCGCTCTGCATAAAATCCTTCTACGTGATTTTTTGATTGGATTATTATATCAGAGGGTGCCCCCTAAGTATAAAACCGAGTTTCTGTCGCCCGAAACCGCGAGCGTTAGCCGCCATCTTGGAAACCGTTTTTTTGCCCATCTTTTTTATACCAAACTTTTCCTCCTATTGTTGATATTTTCCGATATATTGAAGTAAAAAAACCAAATTTTTTGTTTTTGTAACGTATCTCAATAATTTTCAGAGTTACGAAAAAAATGTTTGAATTAAAGTTGGAGAGCATGAAATTTTCTACAAATTTTGTATAAAACAGTTTTTTTTTTGTATTTTTTTTTTGTTCCAGTTATATTAAGAGGAGTTTTAAGGCGCGACATACACAGGTCGGGAGCTCGATGGCGCAAGTGGTTAGCGCGTTCGGCTGCGTTCGTTGAAGTTAAGCAACTTTCACAGTGGTCGGTCATTGGATGGGTGACCAAAAATTTACTATCTCGAGCTCCTCCGTGCTTCGGAAGGCACGTTAAGCCGTTGGTCCCGGCTGCATCTGCAGTCGTTAGCACCCACCAATCCGCACTGGGCCCGCGTGGTGGGTCACGGCCCAATCTCCCTATTCCATCCATAGGGAAGGCCTGTGCCCCAGCAGTGGGGACATTAATAGGCTGATGATGATGATGATGATGATACACAGGTCGTGGTATCTCGAATGGGCACCTTCAGTGTCGGGAACATTGCAAATGCGTTCACGTAATGTCCGTGAATTTGCGTCTTCTTGATTTTCTAGATACTTAGACACGGTTTTTTGAATAACGGAAAAGTCTTTCACGTTGCGAATGCGTATTCGCAAGTGTGCAGGCTTTTTTCGATTCTGTGCTTCAAAATCAGCCGGTATTAATTCAGTACAGAGAAAGCATTTGTTCGCAAAATCGAATGTCCCAACCTGAGGTGGCTCCGTTGGTGAACGTAATGACGAAGGCGTAGGCGGTAGCGTAGACGATTGCGACGGTGGTTCCGACGATGATGGGTCTGACAATCTTCTCCGTATGAACGCTGTTATTCTCCTCTCATCCGTATAATTCGTGTAACACAATTTGTGCACGTTTATACTTTTTAAATTCTTCAATATGCTTGATTGTATCAGTCTTTGTACACCTTTTTCTTTCACCACTTGTACGTCTTTATCACTTATCAATTTCTCACATATAAAACACGTACTCATTTTAACGGCGTTCCGACTTAAATTACTTACCTTCTGTAAAACAATACTTTACGCGGAGACATCGAATATACTTATACTTTTTGTTTGCATGCGAGAGTAACGTATTGCCACTTACCGCTGATTTTCATGATCTTTTATTGCGCTAGAACTCAGCAACTAATCATTTTGCAAGAAAAAGTTTTATACAAAATTTGTAGAAAATTTCATGCTCTCCAACTTTAATTCAAACATTTTTTTCGTATCTCCAAAAATTATTGAGTTACTTTACAAAAACAAAAAATTTGGTTTTTTTACTTCAATATATCGGAAAATATCAACAATAGGGGGAAAAGTTTGGTATAAAAAAGATGGGAAATTTTGATCTCTACAAAAAAGATATCTTCGGTTTTTAACATAAAACTTACCGTTTCCGAGATATATGCAAAAAAACGGTTTCCAAGATGGCGGCTAACGCTCGCAGTTTCGGGCGACAGAAACTCGGTTTTATACTTGGGGGGCACCCTCCGACATAATCCAATCGAAAAATAACGTAGAAGGATTTTATGCAGAGCGGACATCTAAAAATCTTGGACTACTATGCAATATTTAGAACTCCACCATCAAAATCATCGTGGCACAGAGACAATATGACGATTAAGTACTCAGCTGTCTTTTCCTTTTTTTAATTCTGGATAACTCACAGCAATGATTTATTAGGAAACTAAACAGACCTTGTATTACAGAAACTAAACAATGTAGTTATATAATACCTATAGACTGGTATCGTTTATATAAAAAAAATCACAGATCTCTAGCAAGCAAAATATGTAAAAATTCCGTAATGGCCTATGCAATATTTAGAACTCCACCATCAAAATCAGCGTGGCGCAAAGAGACAATATGACGATTACGTAGTCAGCTGTATTTTCTTTTTTTTTAATTCTGGATAACTCACAGCAATGATTTATTAGGAAACTAAACAGACCTTGTATTACAGAAACTAAACAATGAAGTTATATAATACCTATAAACTGGTATCGTTTATATAAAAAAATCACAGGTTTCGTGCTCTACACGACTTGAAAGGGCATTGAAAATGAATCTACCTACGAATATAATAGATTATTCAAAAAAAGAAAAAAAAAACATCACCAGCCGCGCAAAACTAGCGGCTAAGGGCACTTCTACAGCCTCAACCGTTACCAATATCGAAAAAAGTGTAATGATCTAAAATGTTCCTTGGTTTAATAATGAGATGCATTTTTCATATTATAGTAATATAAGTTATTTACGGGATTGTTACCATGTACCTTGTTTTTAGCGAGTTTCCGATATTTCGGCACTGTTGCAAGCGCCATGATCACGGAGTAACTGAAGTAATTGCGGGTAGGCTGTTATTGGCAGACATATCGGTCTACCCTCCGACGAAGTCTTTTATTGCGACCCGTACCACTGTTCACATTCTCACTATTCACTCGAAACTGTTCTCGACACACAACACTTACAGTATCGGATCGCGACATGACACTTTTTTGATTATTTCCGGTTTTACACATACGAACCACAGGATTCCAGACACTCGACAATTTAAACCCGTCCTCACGATTGAAATTTTTATGTTTTGTTATTTCAATCGCTTCCCTGACCAATCTTGGTATGTAGTGGCGTTCTGTCGAGATAATCTGTGGGTTATGAAACTCAATCCAGTGGTTAGAACCAGAATTAATCAAATGTTCCGCGATGGCTGATTTCTGCGTATCGTTGTTCTTGATTGCTTTTATGTGTTCCCTCATTCGGCATGATACTGTTCGCTTTGTTTGGCCAATGTACGAACTGCCACAGCTGCAATCGATCTTATAGACACCAGGTTTCTCCAAGGGGAAGTTGTCTTTAGGAGACCGTAGGTATTGTGAAACCTTTCGCACAGGAGTGAAGACAGTGTTTAGTGAGTACTTATTCAGTATGTTTGAGATCTTGTCAGTCACTCCTTTGACGTATGGTAAATAAACAGGTTGTCTGTCTACTCTGTGTCTCTGGTGTCTTAGTTTGTGTCTTGATGGAAAATGTCCCTGGTATCCATTACTCTGTAAGACTCGTCGTACATGCTCCAACTCTTCTTGAAGATGTTCCTCATCACACAGGTCATATGCACGGTTCGTCAGTGAAGTCATTACAGAGTTAAGATGTTTAGGGTGGTGATGCGAGGAGGCGTTGAGATAGCGGTCAGTGTGTGTTGATTTGCGGTAAATGGAATGACCAAGCGAACCGTCATTCCTCACCCGAATCTTCACGTCCAGAAAGGCCAGACTTCTGTCTTCTTCGATCTCATAGGTAAAGTTGATTTTAGAATGGATACCATTTAAAGAGAGTTCCTGGTCGGACATTTTCCATCAAGACACAAACTAAGACACCAGAGACACAGAGTAGACAGACAACCTGTTTATTTACCATACGTCAAAGGAGTGACTGACAAGATCTCAAACATACTGAATAAGTACTCACTAAACACTGTCTTCACTCCTGTGCGAAAGGTTTCACAATACCTACGGTCTCCTAAAGACAACTTCCCCTTGGAGAAACCTGGTGTCTATAAGATCGATTGCAGCTGTGGCAGTTCGTACATTGGCCAAACAAAGCGAACAGTATCATGCCGAATGAGGGAACACATAAAAGCAATCAAGAACAACGATACGCAGAAATCAGCCATCGCGGAACATTTGATTAATTCTGGTTCTAACCACTGGATTGAGTTTCATAACCCACAGATTATCTCGACAGAACGCCACTACATACCAAGATTGGTCAGGGAAGCGATTGAAATAACAAAACATAAAAATTTCAATCGTGAGGACGGGTTTAAATTGTCGAGTGTCTGGAATCCTGTGGTTCGTATGTGTGAAACCGGAAATAATCAAAAAAGTGTCATGTCGCGATCCGATACTGTAAGTGTTGTGTGTCGAGAACAGTTTCGAGTGAATAGTGAGAATGTGAACAGTGGTACGGGTCGCAATAAAAGACTTCGTCGGAGGGTAGACCGATATGTCTGCCAATAACAGCCTACCCGCAATTACTTCAGTTACTCCGTGATCATGGCGCTTGCAACAGTGCCGAAATATCGGAAACTCGCTAAAAACAAGGTACATGGTAACAATCCCGTAAATAACTTATATTACTATAATGTTAGTGACCATGAAAGTTTAAAACAATATATTTTTCATATTTTTGATATTCGGCACCGTTCTCGAGATATCGGAAATTTTCTGTAAAAACACACGATTTTTCTGTCGGAAAACAATTTTCTTTCCAAAAAAGTGTTTTATTTTTGCAAAATATTTTTACATCTTCTCAAAGCCCTTCAAATTCCGCGTCTTTTGAGCCCTTATACGTTCTCGTGGCCCTAAACCTTGGGGTATCACGGGCGAGTCGCACTCTCAGTGAAAATGGGGGCATCTAGAGCGAACGAAAAAACATTTTCAATGTTAAAATATTAACATGGGAACAGATATTTGAGTTCATCAGGTAACACTTATTATATAACGAGATTCGAACCCAAGGCATTTCCAACAGAAGTAAGATGCTTAGTAAGTTTCGATATTGCACACTCAATATTGCATAATCTTATCGTATCGTAAAAGGGATTAAAGCTCCTATCTTGTGGCGTTATGACCTCTTGGCCTATCTCGCGCTGGGCACAGCGTGTCAATAGGAACTAAAGATGATCGTTTATCACAAATACTTCTGCAATGTATAATATGTAACACTCTAAAATCTTAGTAGATTTTATTTATACGTGAAAAAGATAAGTATTCCTTAATTCGTCTGATGGTTCGTGTGTTTTCTGCTTTCGATATTTTAAAGTGTCTGGCAGTATTAATTTCAAATTGTTTACAATATTATGACTATAAGTAAAGTGAGTAATTTATTTTCGTAAGTAAGTGTAGGTACCACATGATACCTGAGAATTGGACATCGGCACAAGTTAGCTAGTGCACGTCCATTGTACATGTAGTAGGATGATTTAATAAATCGAATTTCCGCAAAAAACCCTGGGAGTTTTGCCAAAACGAGGATATTTAGACAATAGCGATGACATTGCTGAATCTTACTGTTAACGATTTTTTTTCTGGTACTTTGTTGGCCGCTGCCCCGCACGCTCGCTACGCTTACTCGACTCCCGCGTCCTGGTTACAACACTAACCTAACCTAGTATGGACCCAAGAGCCCAAAATTCAAGAATATTTATAATAAGCCAACCAAACTTTCGCAATATCACTGAGGCAGCTAGCGTTTTCGCAAAAGTCCTATCTTTTTTTAGTAAGATTAAGGAATGGTATCGTCGACGTCTAAATATCCGCTATTTATCGAATGATCCTACGACAAACATACTAATACTACTCGTTTGTACATATTTTGTCCATCAGAAAATGAGTAAGGTCTGGTGAACTCATTGTAATGCCCAACACGAGTTCTTCATTATTGTAGTTGTAGACAATTAATTTGACCCGATGTTTATTGCGAAGAAGCGTGAGTTCTGTAGTACTATCACAGTCACGTATAGTCTCTATAGACTTCAAAGGTCACGGATAAAATTTGAAGGGCAAGAAAGAGTTCTATTGTCAAACATAATATGTACATATAAACTTTGTAGTCCCTACAAAAATGTTACAGTGACGTACCTAATTGGTCAGAAATATTCTGAGTGTTTAGAGACTGTCAAGAATATTATTTAATCCTATGGCCATATCAATACGAAATTAACCGATCACAGGCCCGAAACGAAGACTATTTATGAGACTCAGCACGTGGATATTCCGCATTATACCCAGGACGGGTCTTAAGACCGAGTGGGATACCGGCGAATGGAATTAAATATTCCATTATCTGTCGGACCACATCTGGAAGAGCACGAAGGTTCATCAGTAGAGAAGCATAGTTGCCGCCATGAGCAAGACGCATAGAAGGTACGCATTTCTTATTTATTGAAAGAAAGGATATTCTCCGAGTTCGTCACAATATAAGGAAAAAATCCGACCGCATTTTAAAAAAATATGTTTAAAATATATTTCCTCAAAAATATACAAGAATGATTATTTGAGGAAAACCAGGAGGCGGAAAATTAAGCTAAAGTAGAACTGTATATATGTGAAGAGATTTCATTCGTATGGTTAAGATAATTGAAGAGCTACTTAGTGACATGCTATCGATGAGATCTATTTTCAACCGTGGACTAATGTAGACTGAAGAAGAAATCTGAAGGGATCATCATCGACCTGTTAATGTCTACGTTTCTGGGGCAAATACTTTGCCCATGACCATCATCATCATGGACCACGATCATCATGACGATTGATGTCACCCGTGCTGGGTCACGGTATTACGTATCCGTAGAATAGGGAGGTAGGGCCGTGACCCACCACGAGGGCCCAGTGCGGATTGGTACCCACCAACACCCGCTAACGATTGCAGATGCAGCCAGGACCAATGGCTTAACCTATCTTCCGGAATAATAAGTTTTTGGCTACCCATCGAATGACCCGTCATCGCGGTAGTTGGTTAGCTTCCACAATATTAGGCCGAATGCGATAACCACCTGCGACATCGAGCTTCTTTTTTTTTCCTTCTTTTATTTTCCTATTACGAGCAAATATCTATCAAGGGCTTCCGGTACGCATTATCTGTATATATAAAACTCAAAGGTGACTGACTGACATAGTGATCTATCAACTCACAGCCCAAACCACTGGACGGATCGGGCTGAAATTTGGCATGCAGGTAGGTGTTATGACGTAGACATCCGCTAATAAAGGATTTTGATCAATTCTACCCCCAAGGGGATAAAAAAGGGAATGAAAGATTGTATGAAACTTTGTCAATTTCAAACCGATCGGGCTGAGACTTTGCATGCAGGTATAAGAAGAATCGTAAATGAATGTCATTGTGTATAATACAAACCTGAGAACAAAAACTGTAGTCTACACTTCAGCTCTACACCGAAGCGAAGCGAGGGCGGGCCACTAGTAGTAGATATACTTATAACACATGCAGGTAAAACTAGGACTAAAAACCTCAAGAATAAACTTTTACAGCCGCCTTCAAGACATCAATAAAATTTAATGTCATTTGCAGTCAAGATCTTGTCTTATTCTATTAATATAGCAAAGAAATTGACCGCCATAACTGTAATCAAACTTAAAAGTAAATTGACCTTTCCGAGTGCGAACTATAATCGATGGTTTGGTTATATAAGCATGTGACCGATCTTTTGATACAATGTGTCACGTTCTGTCATGTCACGCAGACGGCAATGTCGTAAAAGGCATAAATTAGTACAACTGCTAATTACTGCAATATTCAAACAGAAGTTTACTGTTAAGCTGATATGTATCATGACGCGTCCGAATGAATATTGTGAGACTTAAAATAATAAAGAAAAAGGAATCCCCTTGTTCGACGTTGTTAATTTTAATACGTTAATTTGGCGATTTCACTTGATTTTTTGTAATCCATTTAATTAATATTAGGATGGAGATAATAACTGTTTATTATACTACCTCTTAGAAGACTGATGAAAGATATATGAACTTAGCACGTTAGCTTCAATTTGTCCAATATAGGAATTGTGTCATGATGAAGATTTATTAACGAATGGTTATTTTTTGAACAATATTAGACATACAGGTAGTCCAATTTAAATCTTAGTGGTGAAACCGAAATTATTGTAAAATTACACATGCTAAAGTTATTTTACAGGAATTTCAATTCAATTTAATTTGAAATTACATTTTTAATTTTAATTTACCATAACAATGATAAAATGTGGATAAAATAACATTAATGCTTTAATCATGTTTCAATAATTTTTAACCTATCCGCCTTCGAAGGCCAAATTGTTGTATTTACAACAAAAATAGGCTGATTAAGAACTATTTTTTTTTAATGATTTTTAGGAGCATATGGTGTTTTTAATTTTAGCCAGAAGCTATGGAAACTCCTATTTATATTTTTAAATTTAAGTTCAATGTTTGAGTAAATCTGACTAAAACTAAAGCTCCAACTAAAGTTCCAATTTTCTAGCCCATTTTGAGTAACTTAAGGTGATTTCAGAAAGCTGAGTTATTTTTTGTATTAAAACAACATTCAAGACAATTATGTCAGAAAAAAAATGGATGCGTGTAACTTATGTACGCGCGTGAGAAGTTATACTTCTTTAGCACCATTAAAAATATTTTTTAATTGAATGCAAATAATTAATAATTACAATAAAATAATAAAAGGACTGGAAAAGGATAGTTAACACAGTCAATTAAGTTCAGTTTTAATTTGAAAAATTAAATAAATATTCAAAATATTCAATTAAAATCACTACTGAATTTAAGTTATTTGTCCATATGTAATTAGCACTTGTAAGTAACCAAAACACGTTGTGTCTATATAGAAACTAGAAACATGTGGATAAATATTATAAATATGAAAACAGTGATCAGAGGCGACGAGCGTGCCAACATTGTTTTTGACAACGCGATCATCTTATGGAGCTCCGTGGATCGTTCAAAGTACCTTTCGAACAGGTGGTTCCACTAAGTGGTTAATAATCCACCATTATTAGACACTAACATTCATAACGCGCCCGCGGCCAACTTCATGCTGTTACTTTTGGGTTACAGTGATGCGCGCGCATCTAAAAATTTCACTCTCATCATTTTTTCATAACGCGCCTAAAGAAGTATAACTTCAAAAAAGACTGCAAAATACTTACTACGAAAAGAGTGAATTTTTGAAATCATTAAAAATACACAAAATAAAATATAATTCGAGAGCTAAGAAAAATCGCGGAACATACATGGGGTATTTTCGGATACATCCAGGTGCGAGGAATCTAAAAAAAATTGTTGACGTCACTAATTGGACCATCCTGTATATTATATCTTACAGGTTACAGGGATTTTCCGCTCCAAACAGAGTAATAATTAAGCTCCACCTTAACACCATACGCCACACTAAAGCAATACCTACTACTTTTTGGTGATGCAATTACTCGCGATAAGTAATGTTTTTGGCGAAATAGGTTTAAATTTGGAAGTAGGCAATGCCTAAACGATAATTTTGTATGGAAAGCCATCTAATAGTGGCTACATCTTCCTTCAAAGATTAAAAAGGCAGACCATTTATGTTTGTTATATTTTAAAAGGAAAACAAAATGCAATCGTGTTTACAGTTAACACGAACCATTTTGAGTGTAATAACGTCTCGCTTATAACCATCACTTGCTATAGAGTTGTAAAAAACGACTAAGTAATTGAGTAATTACGGTTTGCTAGTCGTGTTAACGACTTTGATGGTATACACTTCGTATGTATGTTTTTTATTTAAATGCATTTACGTTTAGTTCTTACATGAAACAATTTAAATAAAAACGCTAAGTGTACGTAGAAGTTTCATGTCAATATAACTTGTCTATGATCGCAGCAGTTAAGCAGTTTTCACAACGGCTAAAGGATGGGTGTTCAAGGGTTTGTTATCTCGACATACTCTGTGCTTTGGAAGACACCTTAAACATAAAACCGTACTAGGCCCCCGTAGTTGGTCAGGCCTGTTCTTCCTTCTTCTTCAGAAAAGGTCAGTGCCCCAACAGTATTAGGCACATTACAATTTAATAGGTAGGCTGATGGTAAAGACGATGTTTTGTGGAGTTGGCTCTACTTTTTGGAGTTGGCACACAAAGAAAGTAACAGGGCCTTACCTAACGCCCACATCCTGTCACTTTCTTTGCGTAACAATTGAATAAGACCATACGTGACTTCATCATCAGCTGATAGACATCGACTGCTGGATATAGGCCTCCTCAAGGGAATTCCATATGCAACGATCCTGCGCTCTCCGCATCCAGTGGGTACCCCCGAATCGCTGTCATCAGTCCACCTGGTGAGGGGTCTAACGACACTGCACTTCCCGGTACGAGGGTGAAGCGCCTTGGGACCCCAACATGTGTCGGTTTGCCGAATTATGTGCCCCGCCGATTGCCACTTCAGCTTGCCGACCCGTTGAGCTATGTCGGTTATTCTTGTTCTTCTACGGATTTTCTGATTCCTGATTCGATCACGTAGAGAAACATCGAGCATAGCTCTCTCCATCGCTCGCTATGCGACTTTGAGCCTTCTTATGAGGCCCATAAATAACGACCACGTTTCAGCCCTGTATGTGCCGGCAATACGTACTGTTCAAAGACTTGGCCTTCAGGCACTGAGGTATTTCGGAGGAGAACATTTTTTCATCAAACCCGTACCCGTGTGGTGTATCTATGGATAGATCTCCAAAATGATATTGAGGTTTCTAATATATTTTTTTCTTAACTGAATAGTTTACGCGAGAGACACTTCCAAAGTGGTAAAATGTGCCCCCCCCCTGTAACTTCTAAAATAAGAGAATGATAAGATGTACATTACCATGCAAACTTCCACCAAAAATTGGTATTAAATTCTAGGGACCACCTACCAGCTAGGAAGTTCATACCAGCTGCTCTAACTACCTACCAACACTCTTCATCGGCCTATCCATCCCTACATCTGCTAACTTGTTACCACCGTGCTTTCTACCGCTATTTGAGCCTACCCTGCTGTCCTGCCCTGCTGCTCCTGCACCTAGAACCGGCACCACCAAGGACGGTATTGTTGCTAAACAACTCGCTATTCGACTACTGATGACGAGTAAAGATCAAGGAACCCTACTATCGCCCCTGAGCTTTCTTTTTTTACGTTTATGTACCGTTTACTTTTAGTTATTTTTTTATTATATAATTTTATCTTCATGTATGTTTGTTATGTTTTATCACAAGTAAAGTCTGTTCATTCTAACTTGTCCTATTTGGTAAACAATCTCACCTATTTAAAAATAAAATAAGAACAAAGACAATAATCTCTTACAATAAATCGTTATTTTAGACTAAAACCTATTCAATAAAAAGGAGTGCCAAAATTGTTTACCAAATAGGACAAGTTAGGATGAACAGACTGTAGTTTCAATTACTTAAATCCTACTTACAACGTAGCACTCATTCTATATCTAAACGTTACTATAATAACCTAAAAAATATGAAATACAGGTCGTTATAAAAGTTTATTTAGAGATCGACACACATTTACAAAATAAAAAAAATTACACACTACAAAAGGTAAAATAAATAAAAAAAATATAGATATCCTACCTCTTGCAACCTAGCTGGCAGTGCAGGGATGCATGGGAGCGTATGCGCTCGTCTGAATATCCACATTATATCTGCCGTCTATCCTACTCCATATTGCACTCGAATGCGATATAATTTTATCATCACATAATATTACTTTTATTAATGTGATCACAAAACAACATTAGTCCATTAGACGTTTTAGCGGGTCCTCCAGTTATCTAAAGCTGTGGTCGTATAACAAAGGATTCATTTATTAAAGAGAGGTAGCGACAGCGTGTATATTAACTACAGGGTACTATAAACTATAACACTTGTATTATGAATAGATTAGATATTTTATTTGCGTGATGTTTTTATTCAAGCATTATACTGTTACATTTTAAAATTGAATGCTAACCTTTTTACAATATATTGGACTTGAATTTTATCAGGCTGGTATCGAACTATCGTCCTTTGCTATCCATGTAAATGCATTGCGCATATTTTAGAGTAACATTTTTTTAGATATGAATATAAATCAATTAGAAAACTACATTCCTATTTCTTCTCTTCGTTAAACTGTATATAAATTTAAACTTGGTTTAACATTAGTTTGGTTTCGATATGTTAATATACTTCATTCTGTTTTTATTATCATAATATTAATATGCATGTCAACGGAGGGCATCAACTTCATTTCGCAATAAATCATCACGGATAATTTTGTAAGATAAAAACATCTTTTGGCATAAATTTAGTATCCATAAAATTTAAAAAGCAAAAGCATCATATCGCATGAATTATACAGACTGGATCGTCTATTGGCATACAAATATTTAACCTCTTATATATTTATCTATTATAATATATATTGTCGCTGGAGCTTCGCCGGCCAATGCCACGGCATGCTCGTTTCGCTCGCTCGACTCACTCTAAGTTTAGGTTACCACAGTAACCTTATTTCACCCATTGACTACAAACATTATGCTTAATGCCTAATAAAATTCTGTCTAAATCCTAACAGTATTCCGTTGGAAATTTGTATAAACCTCTCCTTCATATTTTTTTTAATTAATATTATTAGGGCCTTCCTTTTACCTTAATTTAATTAAGGTGTCATGTTCCTTATATAACGAGGTTATCAGGTCATTTTATTAATTTATACTTAGACCAATTTCTCTGGTCGCTTCGCTTGTCATAATGTGCTACCTTTATCAACCCGCTTGTTCAAACTTGATTAGGCTAACGACCCAACATAGCTGACAAGTGTGTTACAAGTACAGAGTAGAATTTCATTATAGCGTATTCAAGTATTGAACAGATGCGTGCTTCTCAAAATTCAACTTTATCGGAGTTGAGATAAATGTCACTTTTTCAGTGATTTTAACTGCGTTCCCAATTGAGAAATGATAAGAAGAGTGCTCTTTACAAAATAATAAAGCATTCTAGTATGCTGACATCAGTAAACTAAATTACGCGAAAAAGTTTATTACATCCTTCTGGCTCTTCTCAATTTAAGCATTCAACTAGCAACAACAATTATAGGACGGTTGTATGCCGGCAGGAAGGCTAAACAGCCTGTATTACATACTTTTGATTTGATCGGTCGTGTTTGGCTGATGATGGCCTAGCACTCTAGCTCGACCGATAAAGGATTAGTTGGTATCCGTTGCGTAACTGTTAACAAAACCGACACATCCCACAAATCAACTTCCAACTTTAACATGTTTAAAATAAAGATATATTAATGGATTGTGCGTACTCCTGAAAAGTCGTTGAGTGCCCTGGGTTAATGACATAGTTTGGGAAAATTTTTAAAAGTTGAACAGAACAGTTAACCGTTTTTGTATACGCAAAAGGATTTTTCCTTTCTTTAAAAGCTAATGTTATTTTGTGGAAACCAATAAAAAATTACCTCATTTGGCCTCTGTTAATTAATTGTATTGTACAAATGATATTATTTGGAAATATTACATGTTTAGTTGCATTTCTGCAGTTGATCAAACATATTAACACTCAATGTATATTTTATTTGAGACAGACGACTGAGAAGCTGTGCCACCGGCTTTTCAATTTAATATTTGCATGAGGATGCTTTTCCAGCTAAAATGCACGTAAAAACTTAGCGATATATTATAGATATAGTCTTTAAAAAGTGTAAGTACTTTATTCGTCAATGGGTATGTGACTATACTAAACTGACTGATATAATAAATGTAGGCTGTTTTTTTTTGGTAACATCGCACTCAAAGATTTCAATTAGATTTAATGCTTGTCAAAGTACGTTCAGTATTGGGCCATTAATAAGCTGATAATGATGACTTCTCTGTTTCATTCCATGATATTAGTAATCATTCAGAATTTTCAAGCGTATTCTTTCATTTTGATTGACAGTCATTACCGTATGAGCTGTCATAGTTCATGATACAAAATTTCATCCTATTGCGAAACATTACGGGTGATTTCACCATCAAATACTCATAATGGGTTTAATTCACTTTGACAGCAAACTTCATGATAATATCGCGTAGACTGTTCTAGATTGTATGCAAATTGTATGTATTTAACTTTCATTGATAGCACTTATCATAGATTACCAATGGCCTAATGTTATAGATACACCTATCCACTTTCATGGTCCATTAAAAGGAAAACATCAGTGGTTATATTTATAATTGGTTGTATTTTTTGTCTGACCTAGTCATTGTTATCTTAATTCATTGTGTAGGACATGCTAAGTATTATATTAGTCTTAAGCGTAAAACATCTAGTTATGACACGTCCGCTCTACCGCCCTCCCTCCCACCACTTGTAGTTCCCTCCGATTTCGTCAGCTTAAGCACGTCAGAATACCCCAAATGACCAAATCACCTACGCCCACGCGCCTTGTAAACAAAAGCTAGAGTTGTTCAGACCAGCAGGGTGATACTGTAAAATAAAATCTCACTTCTTCTATCAATATCCTTCTTTATATGTATTACGCCATTACATGTTTAAATGTTGCAATGTCTGTTGAAGTCCCTGGCAGTAGATATTTGACATTTGTCCAAAATCTGCGTAGCAAAGCTAAAGTGGTAATGGGAGGGGTACATACTTCGGCGAACCGATGGACGTTGGGGTCCCAAGGTGCTACAATGGCGACCTGGGAAGCGCAGTGTCGGTAGATCCGTCATCAAGTGGACTGACGACATCAAGCGAGTCGGGGGATGCGCAAAGCACGTTATGCATGGAAATCTCTTGAGAAGACCCATGTCCAGCAGTGGAAGTCCATCGGCTAATGATGATGATGAACCCAAGCAAGAACTTTGACAGATTCATATTCGTATCTCCAACGTCAAAGTTTCTATGGAACGTACGCAAGAACTGGCTTTTGCTTTTTTCATAGAAACTTTGAAATGAAGATATACATATACTTCCTTGCTAGTTATTCGTCCTTGGGCTATGGTTCAAGGGAGTATTGTAATGACTACAGCCCGATCTAGATGGTTTTGTAAAGACTTACCCTTAGTATCCTGTAGGGGCTCTCGGCCAGCAGACAGACGTCACCTGAGTTCTCCGACATTTGCATAGGCAACATTATCTGCAGTTCACCAACGGTGTCAGCCCTCTTCACTCCCGGCTGCCGATTGTGTCCTGTTAACGTCCACATCCATTCCTGTCAGAAGAGGACGTAATTTTATTATTATTATTATTACAAAGTAGGTATTGTAGTTATAGCGTTCAGTCTGCATTTGTCGAAGTTAAAAAACTATAATGGATGGAACGTGTGACCCCAAATTTCACTATTTTGTGCTGCTCTGTGCTTCAAACGGCACGTTGAGACGTTGGTCCGGACTGATCTGCAGTCGTTAGAACCACAGATAGTATTTTGTGTTAGAACTCACTAATCCGCAATAAGGCTGCGAGGTACATATTCCATCTATAGAAAAAGACTATGACCCCAGCAGCTGCCATATAAAAATAACGATTTTAAAAATCTGTGTCCAGCTAGATATGTTATATTTAAACACGTCATCGCTTGCTTTAACTTTGAAGTTGATTACGAAAAATTTTAAAGTTAGATATTTGGTCTACAATTCCAAATTGTTTTTAATATATGTTCATATTTTACCACGAAGAAGTAGTTACATATATTTACTAATATCAATGCTGGAGAGTTTGTTTTTATATTTGGTTAATCGCGCCAATCTTAGAAAATACTGGTCCAATTTGAAAAAAAAAATGTGTTGGATAGTGTATCTATAAAGGAAGGCCATCGGTTACATAACATCACGCTAGGACCAGTAGAAGCCGAGCATCCATGAAAAATATTACAAAAACGGATAAAAATATTCCATTTGTGAGCTTGTTCCGTTGCGTACGCTGGGTTAACAGTCAAAGTTAAATAAAATAAATAATAAATATTTTCAACACTTACACCAATTAACCTAGCCCCAAAGTAAGCACTATAAGCTTGTGTTATGGGATACTAGGGTAACGGGTAGAATACATATATAAGTATATTTATATAGAAATACATACTAAGAGACTGATGATGATGATGACATATGAAACATCCATGACTGGAGTACAAATGCTTGTGTTCATCATACAAACATCTGCCCCCACCGGGATTCGAACGCAGGATCCTTCGAGTCGGCGACACCATGAAACCCGGCATACAAACCACTCGGCCACGGAGTTCGTTACACACAAATAATGTTTGATGAAATTGTTTCCCTTTAAAAGTTCCTTGAAAAAGTTCGCGACAGCATGTGTCTATCTTTTAAGATTGACACTCTATAACCTTTTTCCTCAAATTAACGCGGGTGAAACAGCAGGGGCCTCTAGTAGTGACATAACTGCATTAGTTAGACATATGGTATCACTGACTCTTTTGTAGATATTGATGTCTTCTATAAAACTTTAGTACATCACTTTGCTCTATTGTCAATGACTTCCGCAGCATACGCGATATAAAGTTATATTTTGCTATTTTTTTCACTCGTTGGGTTATAATATCAAAGTTTTTACCCTATTTTTTTATTATACTGTATAGCCTAGGTTCATCAGAGATAATGAAGGGTTCTAAATGCGATTTTTTTTAAAAATCGGTCTAGTAGTTTCGAAGTAACTAACAAACAATCTAATCTTCCCTCTTTATAATATTAGTATCGAAATATAGACAAATACACACATGACACAATTAATTTTATTAGCTACTAGTGGCCCGCCCTCGCTTCGCTTCGTAGAGCTGAAGTGTAGACTATAGTTTTTGTTCTCAGGCTTGTATTATACACTAAGACATTCTTATTATACCTAACTACTTTAATTATTAAAAGTACCTACGCTTAATAATTTTTAATTTGAACGAATATTTAAAGACTACCAAAACAACTAATACCTATTTTACAAAATAACAACAAAAGAAATTCAAATAAACTATTTAAAGACTAAACATCGCGCTGATAAGCACGGTTTCTCAATATCAATTATATTGTTTGTCAATAAGTTCGAACGCTCGGAACGCATCAACAGTCAAAAATTGAATACACACCTAAAAGAGTGCTTGCTCCTAGCTCGCGGACCTCCCGCCTTTTTATATCATATTGTGTAAATGTGTATTGTGTCGAGCGCGGCAACCGTTACAGAAAAATAATCCTTATAGCATGATTCAGTATTCACGTGCGACGCGACGGCGCAATGGCTTATTTCATGTATAAGTTTGGTGTTTCTATACCGATTTTTATGATTCTTTTTTTATTGAATAGGTAATAATGATAACTTTTTTAAATAAGGGATGAGTGAGAGTATTATAAACGTAAGAGTAAACAAATATAATCTGAATGCTCCGAACTGCTAAGCTATCAGGAGTTACACGTGTTATTGTGAGACAACCATAAAAGATAGACATATGCTGTTCCGGGATATTTTTTAGATAATTTTATGTAAAATATTTTCGTCATACATGATTTCTATGTAACTTTAACCATTAAGGCTACACACGCGACGGAAGCTTAAAAAATGGAGTAACTTCTCCCGTTTTCCCAACATTTCCCTTCACTACTCTGCTCCAAATGATTGTAGCGTGATGAAAAGTATACTATAACCTGCCCAGGAGTATGAAAAATAATTGTACCAAGTTTCGTTAAAATCCGTCGAGTAGTTTTTGTTTCTATAAGGAACATACACACAGACAGACAGACAAAAAAATTACTGATTGCATTTTTGGCATCAGTATCGATCACTAATCACCCCCTGATAGTTATTTTGAAAAAATATTTCATGTACAGAATTGACCTCTCTACAGATTTATTATAAGTATAGATATAGTAATTTTGAATTATGATAATGCTCTTTAATTAAAATATTCATATTTTGTTCAGATGACAGATGAACTAATATTACTATTTTGTAATAAAATTGATGTACCCATTTTTTTTAATAATATAAAATAAATATAGCTGAAGTACTATGGTTAAAGGGGGGGTTATTTAGTGATACTGCAGCAATAGAAATAATGCAAAATTATATCAGTTTCTTAAAATTACGATTAATGAAATTCTATCTGCATACAGACAGATAGACGGACAGCGGAGGCTTAGAAATTCTGTTGTCACTTTTTGTGTTTACGAGAAATTCGTGGTTATTTACGACGTACTATTTCGGTTTCTTGCCATTAATTTCCACAGCTATATAAACAGCTCTAAATTGAAAGCATAGAAAAATATTGGACACTAAAAAAAGTTGTGGCCCAGTTGTACGAAGATTTTCTTTATTTCGTGTGAGTGCTACTGTCAATTCGTGCCTAACCAAGCAATATAAGGAAGGTCAAACCTTTATTGCTTTGTCTTCGCAAGACTATTTGCTTAAGCTAGGCTAATTCACCGCCAATTAGAAGAACAGAGATATTGTGCCGCATAGGAAAAGGTAACATTTCAATTTAGCTAATATTATTAACAAAGTTGACTGTCTAAGTAACAGAATTTAATAAAAATAGCACATCAAAATGCTTTTAAAGATAATTGATTTATCATACTTGACCGAAAAAACTTAGAGAGCACGCAATGACTTTAAACACATCTTTCTATTTGCGCCATTTTTAACGAGGAGCTTGATGACGCAGGGGAATCACTATCCACCTTTTTTTTTTTAAATGTTGGGAAAATGCGTTACGCACGCATACCCCGCCCTGGGTGAGTGGCGGGGTTATGTGGTACCCCTCCTCCCCCCAAATAAAGCCCACCCGCCCAGCCAGACTGCCTGGCTCGGCTGCTGCTCGGGATGAGGGGGGGGGGGGCTACCCACTAAAAACCCAACAGTGCTCCCTCGTCTGCCGAAACAGGTTTTGTGGGATCCGGATGACGCTCCACGTTACCCCGGCAGGGATTCCTCCTCCTCCTATCACTATCCACCTAACCACCTGCTAAAATGTTCGGAATGCGATCGTGGTAGTTTATCCCACAGGAACCTGACATTTTTCCAGGTTAAAAAGTATCATATGTCTCTCAAGACACTTAAAAGACACTTCTTTAAAGAAGAAAAATCATCTAACTTATGATAAAAATCACATCAAAAACCTTAGCTTTAGGAGGAGTTAGCGTATAGATCGTAAGATAGAGGCGAGATACTGCTTTATTTCATACTATGTATAGATAAGCTTCATTGAATACTATGTTTCCAAGTTAAGTGGCATCGTTTCGAGTTTACGTCATCTTTTACACCGTCGTCTGGTGTCTCGTGTCGCAGCATGTGCCAGTTAATTAGATGTTTTGCTTGGCTTCGGAAAATTGGCACTTTCTCTCTCTTTCTGTACTCCTCACGCCCGCGGGTTTGTTTTTCTATTGTAAATAAATTAGAATTTTTTACTTCTCATGTATCAACTTATTACGCGAGATATTATTATATTGATAAGCAACAATAATTTTATTTTAATAAGAGCAGCATATTTACATTCATTTTTATAGAGAAAAGAAAGATATGAATTCTTTGTGTTTTTAGCAATATTATGAAGGACTAATGGGTGCCCGTGACTTCGTCTGCATGGAGAAGTTGATTTCCCATAAAAACTTTTACCCTGGTTTTCCCCTCTTAAAGGGTGATTTAAACTATCCTATGTCCTTTCCCGATACTTAAACCATCTCTATGCTAAATTTAATCTAATTAGGTTCAGTGGTTTAACCGTGAAGAAGTTACATACAGTCAGGCAAGCACACTTTCGCATTTGTAATATTATTTTGGATTAATAAATATTTTTAAAGTATTAATAAATAATTATGTTTATTTAATAATTTAATTATTATTTTAACAGTCATACCAATTAACCTGGTTTGCAAGTAAACTCTGCAAACCTTTTTATTTTGTATAATTTTTACGGCCTTGGAGTTTCCCAGATTGGACGGACCGCAACTACGCCGCCACGCACGGATCTGTAAGCATCCTAGTTTCCGAGCCAAAATAGTGTCTACTTCGTCTTCGTGAGACTACCTGGCGCCATACCGTGCCAGCGGCCTGAGCGCGCCGTAAGGCGCTGCTCGGTCAGGATCGCGCAGGTGTAGACCCCGGTACGCAGCATGCCTAACCAGCCGTCCCCGACGCCGTCTACCTCGCATTGCCTCACTCCGATTTCGGACGAGGAGCTCGCCAGCGTTTTAGCTCGATCGATCGAGATACCATCTCCCGGCGTCAAATATGAATTTGACGCCACAATGGTGTCCCGACTCGTCGAATCCGGCGTGCTGTCGGACAGGCTGAACCGTTGGCTAAGCTCCTACGTCCGCCTGTTGGAGTTCGAGGCGGGCGAACCTCCTGCCCTCTGCCCAGCCGACGAGATAGCCCTGGAGGCGTTGCAGGCACTGAGCGGGTCACCGCTTGTGCTTCCGCCTCCCATTACGCCTCTCGCTTTCAAACGCCGCCTCACCACGACGCCGCAGCCTGACACGACTGAAAAGCGCCCTCGCACGGGACATCCGCGCGACCCGCGCGGCCGGTGAATGGTCGCTCATTAGCGGCGACCGCCCCGTCCCCCAGCTGCCGTCACCTGTACCCACTTCACCAAGCCAGGTAGAGACCCAGCACCACACCGGGACCATCAGCACAGGCGAGTAATCGCCTCAGCAGCCACTCCAGCGTAACAGACTGCTTTACCGACACAGCCGTCGGTAACCTACTCGCAGGCCGCGAAAAATTTCGCGCCTACCCCCGACGACGCCAAATAATCTCCGTCCGCCGCCGCATCACACAACGCAGCCCCGCCCTCGCAACCAGTCCCCGGCACCGCTCCCACGGCCCAACGGGTACAGAAATACCCGCCGCTGGTGGTCGAGAACTTGCCGGACTGGCCCGCGCATATGCGCCTACTGCACCACGCCCTTGGCCGTGCACCAAATGTGCGCCCGTTTGGTACGGGAGTGCGTTTCATCCCGACGGACGACGAAGAAAACCGGCTCATCCAGGCCTAACTCTCCAAGCTGGAGGGACAAACTGGATTGAGCTGGTTCACATACGACCGCCCCGAGGACCGTAGCCTTAAGGTGGCCATAAGAGGGCTGCCTTACAACACCGAGCCACATTACGTTGTCGAGGCTCTATCCGCTAAGGGCTTCCAATTTGAATACGCAAAGCAGATCCGGGCGCAAGCAGGCCGCCCTGGATGCATTAACTACGCTGCCTTGAGGAGAACACCTGACACCATCCCGGCCATATACACAGTGAGTGAGCTCCTGTGCATGACCGGGATCACCTTTGAAGCATGGAGGGGCAAGAAGGGCCCTGCGCAGTGCCACCGCTGCCAGGGCTTCGACACTCCTCTAAGGGTTGCCACCGCGCGCTTGCCTGCGTGCGCTGCGGAGACCCGCACGCCGCCGCCGACTGCCCCCGCCCACGTTCGCAACCGGCAACATGCGTGAACTGTAAGGGCCCGCATCCAGCGAACCACAGCGCGTGCCCCGTGAAAAACCGAGAGGCGCGCAATAAGAAAGCCTCCACTGTGGCCCGCACAGGCCGCTCAACCGCCCAACCACTATCGCAGCCGACTGAGGTGAGTGAGCACGCACCGGCCACCCTAATGGCTCCTGCGAATCCCCGCCCGCCCAAAAACCACCGAAGCCGAACGCAATAAACACGGCCGCCGCACCACCGCACAGCGTGAAGAGGCGATCCCAGCCACCAAACCAGCCACCGCAGCACTACCACAAACCAGATACCAGCAGACGCTCCACACTTTGACTTCTCGCAGATCGACATCCAGGAGTTCAGCGCCAACCTCGCAGGACGGATCATGGATGTCTTCAAAAATTTCGGGTAACCGAATTTTCAATCTACCCACCACCTAGAGGCGCTCCCCCTTCTCGCCTAAGTCAATCGCCCGCTCGCTGGTCGCTCACTGAGCCTCCCCTATGGGTCTCACCCGGTGGGCTTGACCGCGCCGAGGGCGATGGTGAAGTCGCAGGGAGAGAGGATGACCCAACCACCGTCCCGTTTATTAACGGGACGTGCACCCGCCGCACCTATAATGGCAAGACGCCAGATAACTCAGAACGAAGAACACTCGACATATTGGCCAGTCAATAGTAATACTCTGCATAGCTTTGTGTTACAGGAGTAGGGCTCCCTAAGATAAGGAACAGGGATCAGGCTAGGAAGATGAAGATAGCTGGAGCGGTACACTTCATTGCCGTAGCACATAGACCCAAACTTGCTGAATATCTATTATATAACATTTTCGTGTAATTGGCTCGACCGATTTTCCTGAAATTTTATATGCATATTCAGTAGTTCTGAGAATCAGGCAAAACCACTTTCATCCCCCTAAATGATAAGGAATACCCTTAATATTTTCTTTGTGACAAAATTTTTGTTGTTTTTTTATGATACATCATACAAAAATACATACAACCCTAAATTTTCACCCTTCTACCACCAACACCTATTTTTTTATGGCGGTAGAAGATCGCTGGGACAGTTAGTAAACAATAGAAATTCAACTCGGTAATACATACTAGGTTTATATGACTTTTTCACTTAAACAATAAATTACTGGGAGAAGCAATGAGTGCCTACTTACGATAAACTGATAATAGGAGCTTTTAGCAAACATTTCAGACATAACGCAATGATGATAGCTCCTTTGTCTAAGTCACTTAGTTTAACAAATATGATTTTCCTTAATATGCTTGGAAGTTTTTCGAACATTATTCGTTTGACTGTAAAATATTTATAAATTTCGACTATTCAAGATCTGTGAATCGAGTTACGAATAAGCTATACGTATAATTTTGTGTATGTAAGTTTAGTGTAATTATGCCTAATGCAAGTTAAATAAATTTACTCCAGAGCAGTAACTAAACGTAAATGTAAGTTACATTTAGACATTTGATTGCTGTAATGTAAAGTAGCAAAAATTTATGAAATGTTACAAAATTTCAATATATCATTATCTAAATTTATTTTTAAAATTTTTAACAAGGAAAAATATTATGTTGTAAAAATGAATAAAATATAAAATAGCATCCTATAACACTATAAATAAACGAAAAACCATTAATTTCCTAACAAGTTACAACAACGAACATCAACGTCCCATAATATGAATACATTGTAATTCATTAATCAACATTACCTAATACAGTATGTTGGTATCCTTTCGGGATTAGCGTGCTAATGGCATTTAGTTTATTGAATCGTGACCAATGCAGTGGATCGATCGATTTAACGGTTGATTTTACTTTAAACCAGTTTTTTACTACATATCCCTAATAAACTTGTCTCAGATGTTAGAAGAGATTCAAGTCCGCCATCAGAATAGACTACTCTCCGAAGTTTTCTTTATATAAAGCCGAGAGCAAATAAAGCGTAGTGTAAACGCTATCTTTTTGAAGTGAAACTTCTTTACGCACGCTTGACTTGGGGGGTAAACTGGCGAATGCGTTACGCGTTACGAAAAATGTGTTCGGGCGAGACGAACGAGAGTTGAGTGAGGGATATAAGCAATAGAAAGCATTGCGTGCGCACATTTTCTTTCTCTCTTTCTCTTATAGCTAGTAAATGAAATATGTATATGTACATACATGTATATATTTTACACACATATATAGGTAATATATATACAGATGGAGCTAAAGAAGTTTCACTTCAGTCGTGTGGTCATAAGCACACTCGTTTTTTTGGTAGTGTCGTGTTCATTTCGCTCAGTAAGGAACCTAGGTTCCACGAATGGGATTCCATAGTAAACAAAGACAGAACTCTTACCACTTTATTAATAAACGAGGAATAAGGTGACACTAATCACGCCTTGTTTTGTTCATATTATCACAAAATTTGTAATTCAATAATCTAAGATTATCCTTTGTTTATTTTAAGTAAATGGTTATGTTTTTTATTTTCTAAGCATTTAACTGCTAGATGTTTAAATCTAAAGAAAAGTATACTAGAAAAAAATCCACGTGGACCAGGCTGCAGACGGTACTCGAACCCGTTATTCGGCCGAATGCACTGGCCATTATGCTACGCGGCCTTGACGACCGTGTCGAATTTTCTCTAGCAAATGGTTAAAAGTAAATGGTTATTTTGGTACAACGGGAATTGGGCATAGCCAATGGACATTTTATCTTTGTTTAAAATGGTTTTACTCTATCTGTCTCATATCTGTTCATAAACATAATATAAAAGCAGCGTTATAATTAAGAAACATTAATAAAAATAAGTACGAATATAATTAGGCAACATATTTTTTTATTCCGAGCAGCAATAAGTTAAATATAAAATTATTTGTAGAGGTACCTATCTCATTCCCTAATTGAGCAATAAAGATTTTTATCTTATCTCGTAGTCCAACTAAGCGAAGCTTGTTCATGGTTACGAAATAGTGGAAAATGATGCAGATGTTCATCAGTTTTTATAAGAAGAAGTAAATTCAGAGTTTTATTTATATTTATTTTTGTGATTAAAGGTCTAGAGCAGTTTCTCAATTAGTTTTTTAACGTATCACTCCAAGAAAGACCGTAAACTCGCGTGCCCCTTATTGCAGGAACGATATATAAAATATGTAATTCTGATTTTGCTGCGTGCATCGATTGATACAAACCTATTCACACTAATATTATAAAGGCGAAAGTTTGTGAGTGTGTCAGTGTTTATGTTTGTTACTTCTTCACGTCTAATAAATCTTGGTATGGAGTTAGCTGACACCCTGGATTAGAACATAGGCTACGTTTTTCTGCGGGAAAATATCCCTAATAAGCCGCGGTTAACACCGCGGGGCACAGCTAGCTCGAACCACTGATTTGGAAACACTGGTCTGCTAGTGTAACATATTTTTCTTAAGAATAAACCTACTAAGCAATAGGTTTAGGTTTCATTTTCAAATTTTCATTTTCATTTCATTTTCATATAATAAAAAAAAACTGAGGCGTAAAAAAAAAAGATTTCTACCAAAGTAAGTCGTGATAGCTCCCTTCAACAATCTAGTACAATGTAAAAGTTATATTATTCAGTTTTTTAATTATTTAGCTTTTTGAGTTGCTCAAAATCATAATTATATATCAACGATTCCGCGAGAATTAGTATCTAATACAATATAAAGGAGACCACGAACTTCTAACCCGAAGCAAATTGCTGTGTAAAACAGAGTTTACGTGATCAAAATAACAACGACGTAATGCGCAGCTTCTCTTATATAAGTACTAATAAAAATCAATTTGGTCGCTTTGTAATCATAACTTAACGTAAAACATATTTTACTACTTACATAGTTTCTACATGTAAAAGATTGAATGTTTTTAATTCGATTCTCAGTTAGGTACTTACATACGTACGAGAATAGATAATTTGATAAAATAAGTTTGCAAAAAAGAAATGGGAGAAAAATAAGAATAAGTTTCAGTTTTAAAATTGTTACACTTTTATATACTTCCGGATACATCTATCGGCCCACTTATTGTTAAAGTTTTAACCCTCTGAAGCAAAAATATATGTTAATAGTTAAGCAATAATTGAAAAAAACACACGAAGACATGTAATAATATATCAGCTACAAAACAGCGTAGGTAATTGCTCAATGTCCCTAACATTTATTTTTAGCTAGGTACCGTCAAAACTTAAAATGCTAGGTCAGTTAATATATGTGTCCGGAAGTATATATGCACTTGAGTGCGATGCCAGGCGGAGTCGCTAGAAATTAAAAAGTAGTAAGTATGTAAAAAATTAGGGTAAAAAAACCTTTTTAAAAACAAGCTTTTATTTAAATGCGCTAAAAAGAAAAAAAAATATCTTTTTCCCTAAAGCTTTTACTGTTAACTTATAACGTCATTTCAAATTTAACACATTTGACACAATTTAGATGTTATAAAAGCTTGTCGTGAGATTTAAGTACTCGTATTTACTTGCTGCCTATTAAAATTTTAAAACTAAGAAAGTAAAGAGTACTTAAATCTCGCGACAAGCTTTTATAACATATAAATTATGTCAAATGTGTTAAATTTGAAATGACTACTTTCTTCTTTGATAATAAGTTAACAGTAAAAGTTTTAGGGTAAAAGTTCATTTTTTCTAAAAATTTTAAAAGGTTTTTTTACCATAATTTTATTTTATACTTTTTAGGTTTCACCTGATAAGTTCCTTTGCTTATATATATCTGTTTCAAAATTAATATTTGAGTTTTAATAGTCTGCCATATTGGATTAAGAGTGACGTCACATTATTTTTCTAGTTATTATCAGCAAGCCCTTTAATTTGATACCCATATTGTAGGAATGCATTAAAAATGATTGGTCTGCCATTTTGAGTATGCCACCATGTTGAATTTAGAATGACGTCACACTGTTAATCATCCATTTTCATCCGAACTGAACGTGTATACCAAATTTCAGCTCAATCGGTTGAGGACAAGTGCCTTAAAATTGAGTTGTAAAATTCCACCCGAACAAATTTGCAAGTTAAAAAATAAAAATAAATAAAAAATAATAATGAAAGCTTGTAAAAAGGAGGTCGCCATAGCAAAACATCGCTCATCATAATTATTCTACAATGCTCAAACAGTACTACACGTCGTGCCTAATTAAGCATTAAAATCTAAAATGAACTAATTTTATCAATTGGATTTTATAAACAAAGAAAAGTTGTATTATACATAAATTTATTTTATTTACTAACACTGCCATACTTTGAACACTTTTGCTTTTAAGATAGCGTTGAGCGTTAATACAAGTAGGTACTAGAGCGATCTTAAAAGCAAAGTGGTACTAACATCATACATATCACATTAATAAATGGAACACAGAAAAATAAACATAGGTACTCAGTTCATTTATATGAGAGGAAACGCTCTCTACAAATAGCAATTGTGACCTAATGGAACAAACTACTATTAGGTATTAACATTTTGCACTTTATACCTTCAAACGCGACTCAAACCCTAACCTTTCACTATCCAAGCGACATGCGACAGCTCGTCGTAAGATGAATAGCGATAAAAATGCAATTTCTAAAAGATGGAAATTTACGGTTACCACATTCACAATGTAACTAATTTTCTCGACACTGTTGACATAAGTCATTTGTATTCTAACCATCCATCGGATATGCTAGGTCATTTGTGTTATAAACAGCTAAACTCCAATGAAATGCTTTCGCTATAGTGAACTCTTTTTTTTTAGAATTTAAAGATTTTTCTTAAGCTACCAAAGCTAAAATAAACCTTTAAAAAATAATAGTCATGCGGAGAAAAACTCTGGCAATACATAGATCGACTCGATAATCGAATAACCAAATGATGTATCTATTTAGTGTATGTTACACTGCACCACAGAGCTAGTTATAGGAAAATTTTACCATAACTTTACCTGTACCCTAGCATGAACCAATATCGAATTCGAATAGTTTGTGGGTTTGATATTTCATTGTCAAATGTGTACTGATTTATAGTTCTCGTTACATCCATTGTGGCGCTTCTGTTCAAGTTCCCATACAAAATTTTGATATTGACATTTCGTTCTCGCAAACTATGTCAGATCCTTTCGCATTTGTCACTAGATCAAAAAGTTATAAATAAAACCTATTTTTCTTTATATACTTATAAATTTCTGTTTGGTACAAAGAAACAAGAACCATGAAAAAACCATTATTTTAATTCCTTGATGATAGCGTAAGTAAATAAAATGTTTATGCTTATCGGGCCGTTATAAAAATAATAGAAGTTTTAGGTATCTGGTGACTGTAAAATTGACGTAATTAGTAGAATCACTGTGTTTTATTACAGACTATTCTTTGATATGAAAGATGAGACATTCACAAAACTGGATAAACAACTTTTATTATTACAGGACGTCGATTCTGTAACATGCAATCTCACTTTTGAATTTGACATCTAGTTTTATTTATTACTTATGTTTTCACGCACTCAATTAATTTATATTTTATTGATGTTCCATCTATATTTAAGAGTTTTGACTACTACTTTCTAAAATTAATATTTTTTTGCATGTTCGGATACACCCATCAAAGATTAATATGAAAATTTTAAGTTGCCTATGTATTAATACAAATTTATTCATTAATTCTTAAACAGTTGCAATACTAGTTTTTGTCAATTACTGACTGCTTCAAGAGTTGTAGGGACATTTGCCACCTAATCACGTAATTCCAACTGTATAAAAATACATCATACTACTGTACTGCACCTGAACCAAAAGACATGTATCACAGGTGCAGCGCTCTTTATATAAGTAAATACAAATTGTTCTAGATGTTCTCAACGCATACAAAGTAATATTCCAAATGAGTAATAAAGAAAATGTATTGTATAGCGAAATGAAACCTCTCATGCGGTGTGCATTGAATATGAATGCATGTGTGTGGTGGAGTTATTTTATAGAAAGTATGCGCGGACAAATATATACTTACCTATAATAGATTGTCAAATGTCAAAATGTACATTATTATAATATCAATATAATCCCCTCTTTGATGTAACATCAAAGCGAGATTATCGTCAACTGTGCAAATACGAATCCTCAAATTCTTTGGGCATATTACTCGTAACGAGAACTTAAAAGGCAAAAAGAAGAGAAAAGGCGCCAGTTATTTAATTACGGCCCTAGCCGCACTTATCAAGAGAGTCCAGTCGAATCAATTATTTATGTCAAGCACAAGATTCTCACGCAGTTTGAAGTAGAATTATGTATTTGTAACTGTATTTCAAAGCAGTTATCCTCAACCGATGGAGATACAATTTTACATACACGTTTAGTTTGGATGACAATGAAGATGAAAATTTGTCGGACGGCGTATAATAGCATTTTGTATCACGTATGGATATCAAATAAAAAGTTTTGTTTATAAGAAAACTAATAAACTAACGCCTTCCTTCAATTAACGTTGAAACAAAAGCTTGTTTTTAAAAATGATGTATAAATATAAACTTCTTTCAACTGTCTCCTATCGTTGTTCCCTGTGGCACTAGAAAGAGTCTGATAATAAAAAGTGAACGATCGTGAGTAATGTCTCGGGTGCGGCTCCCGAAATTGTCAGAACGTGGAATGCTTCAGTAACAATATTGGGTAGCATTTCCCTCAGTATTACTTATTGAAAACAAAACAACTTCTTGACATTGCGGGGGAGTTTTACAAAAGGATCGTTGTAAACGATTTGCTGTAAAAACTAATGGATGATTAAATAACTTTACGCTGTGTCAACCTTTGTTGGATCTGCAATTTTGTAATTATATTATAGAACTAGCGGCCCGCCCTCGCTTCGCTTCGGTGTAGAGCTGAAGTGTAGACTACAGTTTTTGTTCTCAGGCTTGTTTTATACACAATGACATTCATCTATGATTCTTCTTATACCTACATGCAAAGTCTCAGCCCGATCGGTTTAAAATTGACAAAGTTTCATACACACTATCTTTCCCTATTTTATCCCCTTGGGAGTAGAACTGATCAAAATCCTTTCTTAGCGGATGCCTACGTCATAACATCTACCTGCATGCCAAATTTCAGCCCGATCCGTCCAGTGGTTTGGGCTGTGCGTTGATAGATCACTATGTCAGTCAGTCAGTCACCTTTGAGTTTCATATATATAGATGTATGATATCGTTGGTACACAAACCTTGAAAGGCAAACAAGGTAAGAACAGTTAGGAGAAAATATTGGTGATGAAATTACATAAAAGCGGCTGTCGGTTATCTAAAACCTAATATTAAGTCCTGGGCAAACGATTTCATTTTATAATTTCTGACGGCCGAAGGATTTCAAATACCTCACGCTAATTTTCTTTAATATTGTTATTACCAATGCTAAAGAAAAACAAAGAGCGCGAGGCATTTAAAAACCTTCAGCGGTCAGAAATAACAAATTAAAATCGTTAGTAATAGTCATAGCAATCCCGTTAGGCATTTGCTCCCCGGGACTATTATATATATGCTATGGATAAAGGCAGAGGCGCTCTTAGGAGGTGAGCCACAACCTAATCGGCATCACTCGTGCAATTCAAACACTACAAAACGCTGAATGCAATAACTAAGACTTCATAGATTTTACTATCATCTTATATCTGTGGTGTCATCAGTTTTGAATTATACATACATTTGAGCTCTTTTTACTCAGAATGATTAGAAATGATTATAAACAGGACCTTAGAAAAAAGTATTTTTATCTGTGATGAATTTTTTTAAACATTTTATTACCATAGTTTTTCGTCTATAATATATTGCTGTAAATAAAATAAAAAACTCATTCCTAATTCGATCACGTAGAGAAACACTAAGCATTGCTTTCTCTTTCGCTCGCTGTGCAACCTAGAGCTTTCTTTATAGGGTTATTGTCAACGACGGCGTTTCAACTCCGTATAACATGACTTGCAACACGCACTGTTCGAAGAACTTGGTTTTCTGGCACTGAGATATTTTAATCGAGAAGACATCGCTAAGTTTCCTGCTGCCCAGTCGAGTTGGATTCGGTGGTTTACTTCTTTCTCGATATTGTACTTACCCAAGTCGACCATTTTGTCCCAGATTTATATTTTTCGACAATATCGAGTACAGAGTTTACAAATGTTTACCGTGTGGAGAACACAGTGAGAAAATACTTTCTCACTGTGTCAGCATAAGCTGAGTCAGGGTCCTGATTGGCTATCTTAGATTTTAATAACAATAATAAAAACTTTTTATTATACACACACACACAAAAATATAAAAAAACATTATACATAATGGCTGCTTACAGTGTAAAAAATGGGCGGTCTTATCGCTAATAGCGATCTTTTCCAGACAACCTTGGGATGGAGAGGACAAGAAAGAAGCTGGAAAGGCGGCGGTGTAATTAACTGCAATAATACGCGAGAAAATCTCTGTACAAACCGAGTATATAAAACAAATAAACACATAGATAAACATACATACACTCATACATACATAGGTTAATACATACATATATAACACTAAAAATCATACTAAAAAATACATATATATATATATAAGTCTAATTCGGTGAGAGGAAATATGTAAATACAATAGAAGAGCTATAAGGACAGATAGTGAGATCTTAGAAGGTTTTTGAATCTGTGCAGAGATTCTGCACGTCTAATGGAAACTGGAAGCGAATTCCATAGGCGAACAGCTTGCACTGCGAATGAGCGGCCATAAAAAGTTGTTCCGTGCACAGGTGTAATAAGAGCAAAATTTTCTGATGACCTTAGGGACAATGTGTTAGAGGTGTGAAGGAAGTTAAAACATTCCTTAAGATAGCGCGGGGTCAAAGGATTAAACAGTACGTTATAGAGAAGAATAAGGATATGAGTATTCCGGCGAAAGCAAATAGGCAGCCACTTGAGCTGTGAACGAAATTGAGAAACATGATATTCTGAAGTCGCTCAAGTTTATCAAGCTGGACCTTCGTGAGATCTAGATAGCAGACGTCAGCATAATCAAGAATAGGAAGCAAGAGTTTCTGAGCTAAGGTAATTTTGGTGGTAGTGGGTAGGAAATTACGCAGTCTCTTTAAAGAAGCTGCGGAAGCAAACAGTTTACGACTGAGCACTTGCATCTGGGGTCCCCAACTCATACAGCTGTCGAAAGTTAAACCTAAGTTTTTCACTGAGGTGCTAAATGGAATTGTGATTGCCAGTCAACTCTAGTGATCATCCTGGAACTTCCAATTACAATAGTGTTTGTTTTAAAAGGATTAACGTCCAGCCCAAAAGATTTAATCCATTCCAAAATAATGTTCAAGTCACTATTAGTGGCCAATACTGCATCACCAAATTGACCAACGGGAGCTTGTTGATAAATCTGGAGGTCATCTGCATGTGGTAGGAAGAAGAAATATTATTAGAAATAGAATTGATCAATACAGCAAAGAGTAGAGGAGATAAGACGCCGCCTTGTGGAACGCTAGCAGTCGTGTCGCACCAAGAAGAAAACGTCTCGTCGAGGCGGACTCGTTGCCTGCGCCCATACAGATAACTGTGAAACCACTCAATCGCCGATGGAGATACGTTAAGTGAGCGTAACAATGCCAAAAGAATTTCAAAGTTGACAGTGTTAAAGGCTTGCTAAAGTCCAATAGTGTTAATACCGTAAGGAAACCGTGGTCCATCCCAAGACGTATGTCAACTGTGACTTTAAGTAAGGTAGTAGTAGTACTATGCCCTGGACGGAAACCATACTGAAGAAGATTGAAGAGATCGTGGCGAGAATGGAATATATTAAATTGATTAAGAACAAGGCGCTCAAGAGCCTTAGATAGAAAAGGAAGAATGGAAATGGGACGAAAATCAGCGACCAGATTGAGGATTTGATTTTTTTGTCAAAGGGATAATTTGAGCTTGCTTCCAAGCCGATGGAAAAACAGCGTTAAGAATAGAATTGTTAAAAAGGAAAGTAAGCACAGGAAGAATTATATCTAAGATTGGTATTAACATGTTGTGACTTATACTGTCACTCCCCACCACATTGGATGAGATAGAAAGCACACTCTTCTTAAAGTCACATTCAGAGAATTGAGTAAAAGCAAAAAGAGAGTAGTCTGGAACTGGTAAAGAAGAAAGATAATTTAAAGTGTTAGTCTTGTCTGAGTCACTTAGACTAGAAGAAGATGAAAAGTGAAGGTTTAAGGAGTTGTCGTTAATGCTACTGGGAACAGATTCTTGTCGGGGCTTACCAATTCCAAGTGACTTAAGAAAATTCCAGACTTTAGCAGGATCTTTATTATCTACTGAGACGTGAATATGGCGACGTAAAGCATCCCTACACACCAAGTTGCAGTAGTTACGGGCTCTAACGTAGTTAGCTTTGTTGGAGTCAGTCGGTCAGCGTTTATACTTACTTTTGGCAACATCCTTCTTGTGCATTCATGCTCTGATGTCGTTCGTGAGCCAAGGCGCTGGTAGGTGTTTTAGCTTAATGGGACGAAAAGGGGCATGTGATAATTTGATTGAAGTTCTCGACCTGTTCGTCCATAGACACCGCGTCAGTTACTAATGTCCAATCAGTACTAAGGGCGTCGCTTAATAGTGCTTTCTTATCCATACCACCAAAATTCCGCTGAAGAATAACTTTTGGCTTAATTGCTGGAGGCCGAATTTTGTAGGACAAGAAAATTAAGTCATGGTATGAGAAGGCATCTGCCGAACATTGACCATGCTTCATAATACGATGAGGAGAAGACACAATTATTAGGTCAAGAAGTGAGGGAGTAGTGTTTGGAAAGTGATGAGTAGCACTAAGGGGGAGAATATGTAGGTTACAAGAATTAATAATGAATTGAAGAGAAGATGTACAAGTGTCATTTTTCAAAAGACAAGTATTGAAATCGCCCATGAACAAAGTGTGGCTGTAAGAGGGAACCAAATCACCCAGGAGTTGTTCAAAAGAACTGAAATAGTTGACATTTAAAGAAGGGCTGTAATAGACTCCGAGAAGGATTTTGGTGTGCGAGAGGGTCGCCTCGACAAATAAATGTTCACCGGCATCATTTGAAGGAGGCTGTGTGGAGGAGCTAATTATAGTGTAAGGAATTTGGGAACTTAAATAAATAACAACTCCACCACCTCGGGAGCCCGTGCGATCATTGCGTAGCAGATTGAAGCCAGGCAAAGCATTGGAGGAAGAGGGTAGCGCAGGTTTAAGCCAGGATTCGGAGACTAGAACAGCATGAAGATTTTTGTGGTGAAGAAACGCCAGCATATCAGTGTAATGAGCCGGAATACTTTGGGCATTTATATGAACAACGTTAAAATTGATGTATGAGATGTACCTAAGTACATCAGAAAATTCGTCAAGGCAATCAAAAAGGGAGGGTATACTAAAAAAACTAGAGTCAGTGCAGTTGCTAGCAGGAGACAAAGATTGAAAAGAGTTTCCAAAGGCTATCAATTTCAGAACTAGACATTAAATATATAATAGAAATATATAATATACGATATATAAAACTTAAAAGCGTCTTCCAACGCAGCGATAAACAACTTCGACGAATTTACAGTCTGCTCTTATATATGGACTATCATGGTAGCGTTTTCATTTAAACTCTTCAACACTTGGATGTAGCGATAGTCGATGTGGCACCTCTGTAAAGATCTCACCACAGCTAATGTTTAAACCGAGTCGAAGGCTTTCTCATAGTCCACAAATGCTAAGCATAGTGGCAGGTTATATTCATCGGTGTTTTGTATAGGCTGCCGCGGCGTATGGAAATGTCCGTGGTGCTGAAAACTTTCCAGAATCTGCTTGTTCAGGAGGCTGGAAGTCGTCTTACCTATTAGCGAGACGATTCGCAATGACTCGAAAAGAACATGTAGATGTGGCGCAGCAACGATATGGGTCTGATTTTCTTCAGTCTGCTCAGTCATGCTCTTTAATTTGGGACTCACCTAAGGTTAACCGGTGACGGAGAACGGTGGTCTTCCAAGTAGAGCGGCGCTTTCTCCCTTGCCCATAAGGGGCTAAGTCCCCCCCCTCCCCTGAAGGCTATAAAAAAAACTGGCGGGCTAATCGCCGCCGGTTGGCTGCTGTATCATCAGCAAAAGTTCATCGGAAGGTCTGAAGTAACAATTAAGTATCGGAACAAGCACCTTCCGTGGACATCACTGCAAGAGCATTGTAAATTTTGTTCATAATTTCTTCTCGCTTAACATAATATATATTTAATCAGCAAGCAGAGTTGGTTTTTTATTTTGCATAGTAATGAACGCGGGCAAAAAATGCAAATTCTAAAGCCAAATTGGTGGTCAGGTACTTATGACTAAATTCTGATATTACAGTGTCGAATCGCTTTCTTTATTTGTCGTTATCTCAAGTTCTTACTAGGACATACATAGAGTCATGCTCATTAATTTGGGACTCACGTATGGTTAAATATCTTTTTTTAACACACACCAATTAGCCTAGCCCCAAGGTAATAATGGTAATGAGTAATTATAATCATCATCATCACCAGCCTATTAACGTCCCCACTGCTGGGGCTCAGGCCTTCCCATGACCCACCATGAGGGCCCGCGTGCGGATTGGTGGGTGTTATCAACCGCAGATGCAGTCGAGACCAACTGCTTGATGTGCCTTCCGAAACACGGTGGAGCTCGAGATAATACCTAAAATTTTGGTCTCCCATTCGATGACCGACCATAGAGAAAATCGCTTGACTTCCACGATCGCAGGCCGAACGCGCCATCTACCTGCGCCATCGACCGATCGATCGATTAATTATGATCATGCTTAGGTAAGTATTTCTCTATTTCTTATTCTTATTTAGGTTATCTAATATATAAAATTCTCGTGTCGCGGTGTTTGTGGTTAAACTCCTCCGAAACGGCTCGACCGATTTTCGTGAAATTTTATATGCATATTCAGTAGGTCTGAGAATAGGATGTAATCTATTTTTCATCCCCCTAAATGTTAAGGGTAATCCACCCCTATATTTTTTTTTTCAATTTTAGATAATATTTTTTGTTATTTTTTTTATGATACAACATTAGTAAATACATACAACCCTAAATTTTCACCTTTCTACCACCAACCCCTATTTTTTATGGCGGTACGAAGTTCGCTGGGACAGATCGGACAACATCTATTTTTCATCCCCCTAAATGTTAAGGGTAACCCCTAATTTTTTTTTTCAATTTTAGATAGAAAAAAAATTATGATACAGCATTTGTAAATACATTATAACCCTGAATTTTCAACCCTTTACAATCAACCCCTATTTTACCATCGCGATTTTTATTTTTAATAATTTCTTTTTTTTTCTCAATTCAATTTGATCTTCCGCCTTCACCGGTGATAACCGATCAACGATCAATCGATCAGTTATCCCCGATAGATGTCTACCTGGGCCACCTCTCATCCAGCAAACATCACGGAGTAGGGATGAAAAGGAAGCCGGTCTCCTGTCTTCCTCAATATACAGTTTTCAGCCATTTTTTTTGGTTACATTTGTGTATCGATCGTAGCAGTGACTAATACGTATTATTTTAATTTTTCTGTGCATCTATTACGTTAATTTTACTCTCATCGTGAATTTATTATTAATTTCCAGTGCAATAATTATTTTTTCACATTTTATTAATAACTGATAAAGACAGTTTTAACTATTAGCCGGAACGGCTCGACCGATTTTCGTGAAATTTTATATGCATATTCAGTAGGTCTGAGAATCGGACAACATCTATTTTTCATCCCCCTAAATGTTAAGGGTGGTCCCTACTTAAACAATTTGTTTTGGACCATCATCATACAAAAATACATACAACCCTAAATTTTCACCCTTCTACCACCAACCCCTATTTTTTATGGCGGTACGAAGTTCACTGGGACAGCTATATAGTAGGTATTTGGTGACATTGTAATGCTCCATACCTATACACATAATTATAAAAAAGCGGCTTCAAACTTTCTCATTTCAGAACCAATACAATATTAAAAAAAAAGAACAAGGGCAAGACACAATAGAACGCAACGTAAGCAGTACTCGAAAATTTAAAAAAATCGAAAATTGAATGCCGTACAATGAAAACCGAGGTTCCCTAATAGTGCAGTCATTGAAGCATTATAGCTCCGAATTTTTATACTGTGAACCGAATTGCATACAATTTTGGAATTAGGTTCATCCTACTCTTAACTTCAAAAGTGAAAATGATTTGAACTCCGCAACCACCCTGGGGTGGTATAAGCGATGCGTGTGGAACTGAATTTTCTTTCATTGAATTTACGTCCTTCAAATTTGTTTGTGTAGCTTTTGTAAAATTGTTTTTTCGTTATATAGTGAAAAGCTCTTCCACTCTTTCCTTTTGTTTATTTGTTGTTAATTTTTCTTTGTATTCTAGATATAAATGCTGATTCATTATATTTACAAAGTATTTAATACACCCGTGTGAAGCCGGGACGGGCCACTAGTTTCTCTATAAATTCATACAATCAGCCATGCCTTGGTACAAATGCTCGTGTTTATCATACAAACGTTTGCCCCACCGGAATCCAAACCCAGGACTTCTGAGGCTATGGGTAGGGGACATTTTGAAACCTGACGCACATACCACTCGCATGAAGATCGTCTTTCTTCTGTTTCTTTTTTATGCCAAAAAGGTGGCAAAAAAGCACTTGACCCGCCTCATGGTACGCCACCATAGATGCTTGCGGTACCAGAGCTATCCCTACCCCGTGGAGCCCCGCAAACCTTACTCACCGACTGAAACAAAAGACAGTGTTATTTTACTGTGTGTCTTCTGTAAGGTGGAGATTACTTCCCCAGGCGCTCCAATTCGAGCGAGAACTCGCTATACCCTACCTCTCTTCAAAGACCAAAAAGAGTCGTACACCAAACAGGTATATTATATGCTATTTTTTTAACCAAATATGTTGTTATGGGGATGCATTAGGCACTCACTGTCACGTGCTGCCACAGGAGACAAATGGTCAGTTTGCGTCCTAGACGTCCCGAATAAAGATCAAACCATCAATTCCGATCTTCCGATCAAGAATCAAAATTAAACACTTAGTGCAGATTTATGAAGTTTTCTCCGAAATTCCATGGATAGATCTAGAATCCAGCAGCTTAGGTTTTGCGTTGCGTGTTGATCGATCAGTGAGTATATTTTTTCTTATAAGTAAGTTGTATATGCAATGACATTCTATCTACAACAACATATATACAATCCGTGTATACAATGACATTGAGGTTATGTTATTTTGTTTAAATTCTTAGGCAATCCAGTGAGAAATCTTAAGTCAGATCCAATCGACTGTGAAGTTCTACTATTGAATAATAGATATTAAAGTAAGTCTGCTGAATACTAAATCGTTTCATAAATTTTAAAAACAATTATTTTATGTTTAGTTCTTTATAGGCAACAGCAGTTCCGATTAGTATAAATAACTTTTTTATTAGTATAAATTTTAAAAGATCTAAATATTTTATTTTTATTTAAAAAAAATTGAGATACCATATAGTATGTAGATGTACCGTCAAATGATATAGTTTTGGATCCATATCATTAAAATGTAGTTTAAACATTCGCATTGCAATAAGGTCGAAATTTCCAAACAAATATGGCGTTGAAATATCAAGTTAAAATCTTTTCGACCTTATTGACATTTCTGAATATTTACACCCTTTCTAATCATATCATTTCGTTTATATATTTTCATGATTATAATTATGTCAGTTGCAAACAAGGAATAAATTGCTTTTATGAAATCCTTATCAAAATTTTCACTTACTAATTTTAACCTTATTCCTTATATAAATAATACCATATGACATTATCAGAAAAATTAATGGACAAGTTAAATAATAAGTTGATTGATTGGGAATTTCCGTACACTTCTCTGGTCCGTAAGATTTGAGTTGTCTCTACTGACATAATTATTTTAGTGCTCAAATACTATGTTATAGTAACTTATTCGGTCAAAAAAATTGCTCTAGATGTCCGATATTCAGCCTTAGGTGAATCCCAAATTAAAGAACGTGATTGTACACACATAGTAAAAGTTCTCAAACCTATCCGACCCAATGCCCTCCCTCATATAAATAGGTTTCTATTACAGTAGAACGATCGTCCCTCCGTGAATATATTGTGAAACAGGAGGCAAGCCTCTTGACTGTTTGAGGTGGTAAGCAAACAAGCTGTATTTCTAAATTACATTTCATGTCTGAAGTAAATTTTATTAGAAAAAGTCAACTTGAGCCTGGTGTCGGGCTCAAATGTTTATTGAATGGATTTATTTAATATTTTTTAATTTCAGTAAAAATCTTTTTAAGTCTAATAACTACTTCAATTATGTTGAAGTATCGATATATTGAAATTATGTTACTTCACATAAAATTCCGAAAGCATAGTGTAGTAAAATATCGAAGTCATAATAAATTAACTCTGTTGTGTTAAGCGCGTCCTCCAGGCTTTTTAAACGACATAGGTGCTGATCTCAAATTTAATGATCGAATAATGACTATGTTTCATTATATAAATAATCACAATTGTTTTAAATATTCCAATAATACCGTTTCAGACTGGATTAGCGAGCATATTCATTTAATTAATTCAAACATTGTTGTATGCCTATCTGCTCCAACAACATCTATACAAATACTACATACATCATCTTATAAAAAAATAAATAATAGCGCAAGTGGTCGACGAGTTTAGTTTCCGATTGTGGAAGTTATATTATTATTATGCGACTTTCGCATTGACCATTTGTAGCATGTATGACTAAATATTTACTATTTCGAGCTCCATAAAGCTTCGGAAGGCTTTCTAAGCCATTCCGGCTAAGTCTGTAGTCAGCACCTCTAACCAACTATGCGCCCGCGTGCTTGCTTATGACCCAATCCATTCCATCATTCATACGGAAGGATTGTCTATGGAACAGTGATGACATTAAGGTGATGATGATGATGCATATTCTATTAAATTTTAGATATGTACAGCAGTATTCCACTTTCCTGTAATAGTTTCTAATTTTTTTAGGCACTTACCGCCAATCCCCTTTTCCTGGGTGCTGAATTGTTGTAGTTGTGTGAGACAACTTGCACAGCCGGTGGGAACGCGCCGTCCGCGTTCGCTAAGATGGCGGGACCTCGAGTTCTCTGCGAAGGCGACTGTCTCATGGCCCCTCCTCCGCAAAGCCCCATTATATAATTAAACAGCTAACTCTGAAATAATAATAATATATTTGTTAATTCTCTTCACATTTATTGAAATTCACAATAAAATACAAATGCATCCTATCAGTGAGGGTTTCCTCTATCTGGCTGAACCTTGTTGTTTATTTGGCATAACACTCACGAAATTAATTTGGCATACACACTTGGCATAATCTGTTTTGAACGAATATTAATTTGTAAGGTACACTTTTTTAATTATGATCATTTTTTGGTTGAATATTTATATGTCCGCATTCACAATGGCGTACTTTTAAGATGGCAGATTTTTATTAGTTATATTTACCTATCTCTGGAGAAATTATATACTATGCATAATTACGTCAAGGATATTTGGAGAGGATGCACGCGGTGACATGCAGTTATACAATATGCCTCAAAATAGTTGAAAGTACATGGAATCCACTCAAAACTGTTTTTTTAGATACCTAGAATTAACAACTTTTATTTTAATAGATATTGTTATAACAGAAAAAGGTTGGGTTCTTGTAGTATTCTCAAAAAAAAAACTAAAGTCAACGCGACGAAGTAGCGGGTGGCCGTTGGTACCTAATAGATAAATAAACAAGTGATAAAAAAATATAAAATAATGAATATTTCCAACACTGACACCTAATTAACCTAGCCACAACGTAAGCACTGTAAGGCATGTGTTATGGGATACTAGAGTAACGAATAAAATACATTTACTGTTACTGATACATATAAGTATATTTATATAGAAATACATGTAAGAAAGATCTGAGTTACAAATACTTAAATATGTGTATGCGAAAACACGATTTTGACTGTGAACATTCTGCTATATGATGATTCTGCTTTTCGGCCGACTTCAAAAAGGAGGAGGTTCTCAATTCGACTGTATGTTTTTTTTGTTTGTTACGCGATTTCTCCGTCAATTTAGGGTCGGATTATAAAAATTATTTTTGTAATCACAAGGTATACTCCCGATGTGGTCCAATATAAATTGTATAGAAATTGCTTTTGCCCTTTTCGAGAAAATCAACAAAAGCGTCTACGAACGCGAAGAAATTGATTGCGTTCTCATAACGGAAGTAAATCAAAGTAGTGGCCGATTTTCAAATTCTTTTGTTATTGCAAGGTGATGAAGAGCTTTGGTAATGAGGAACAGAACTTTTCATAGGATCGTAGCAGAGCAGTTGCAATAAGTAATACTGCTTTGTTTTTACATAAAGACGATTAATATGATAGAAGCTCGATATCGGGCCAACTTTGCGAGAGCTGTTGTCATTTAAATGTTTGCTTCATTGAAACGTGTTGTCTTATGTCTTTTACTATCACAGAGAAAGTGACCGCATTCGCTTCAATCAGAAATAAGAAGTAACCAACAACAGTTGGAACTAAAATTTCTTCATATCCACCTACATTGAATGTCCTTCCTTTACCGTGCTGACGTCATTGGAATTCTGATGCAATATTTAAATGGCGGTTGCAAAAAGTTTCGTGTACTTGGTTAGTCACCTGAAGCTATTGAAATCGAGGCGTGCCCCATTACTATGATGGGCGATGGCTGATACTGCCCCATCAAATTATCTAAATTGATTACACAGTCACGTGTGATTGTAAACATTTCACGGCATGTGGGAGCCTCGAACCAACACAACGCCAATTTTCAATTTTTGAATTTTGTAAAAAGGATGGCGATCAATCGTACTGAGGTCCGGCTGATGTTAAGCTCCCATCACAGCTTATAGGGTTCCCTCTATCTGGCAGAATCTTGTTGCTCCAAAAATCATTTGGCATAACACTCTGGGCATAATCTTATCTAGGCATATTTTTTGTAAATATAATTAGTTTGGTCGAATGATTATACAATATCCGAATTCACACTGACATAATGTATATACATAGTTTGCCAGTGTGGATTCTGCCGTCTGGCAGAATTTAATAAGCCATATTGACCTACCTTTGCCAAAATTTTACTCTGCATAATGTTGTTATGCATAATCGGTGTTTGTGGGTAGTGGGTTAGGTAAGGTTAGTGTGGTGACCTAAACAAACCTAGCCAGCCAGCCACCTGATTATTCGATAAATAAAACAAGGTAAAGTTTAATATACGTAAGCCAAAAGACTATTCCGATTGTTAATTTTCTGCGAGATGATGGTTCTGATTTTTAAGTTTGGTAGATATATTTATGAATGCCTAAAGATGATTCCGGTTTCCATAAAATGCGTTTGAATGTCTGTTAAATGATGTTAAATAAAGTTGATACCATCCGCTGATATGCATAATATTATTATAACATTAAAAGTTCCGCAATACAAGGAAGACCCAGCCTATGGATAGACGCTTGCGATACCAAAGTATCACTTACATCGTTCCATACCCTGACCCCATCCGTCCTATTTTACCACTGGAACCTTACTACAATTGTAAGAGGACCAATTATTATAGGTATCTTTTTAATTCAGTGTAATGTAGACTAGTCTAGGTTATTATAGATATTAACGGGATTGTTACCATGTACCTTGTTTTTTATGAGTCTCCGATATTTCGGCACTGTTGCAAGCGCCATGATCACGGAGTAACTCCGTGATCATGGCGCTCAAAAAACAAGGTACATGGTAACAATCCCGTTAATATCTATAATGCTAGTGACCATGAAAGTTTAAAACAATATAGTCTAGGTTAGTTAGTAAAGATAAGGAACGATGGTATTTGATAATAATTCAATCATAATTATAATATCATCAATACGTAAAGGAAACGTATGGATAGATACAGTTATTTTCCTTATAAATTAGGAGTTAGGAGCCATAGTTTATTAATACACAAAGTAATTGAAATATCCGATAACATGCCGTCACCTCCTAATATTCTAACGACTATTATGTAAGTACATCTATTTCGGTAATTGAATTTTGGCCTATTATGGTACCTATAGTTGGATTACTTTTTGTATGAACCCTATTCATTTAATCAGGCATAAGGAATGATGAATCAATATAGCATATTCCTTGAGGGGTAATAAAAGAGGTAGGTCGCATTTTACGCTCGTTTTTTTAAGCAAATAGGGGTGGCAAACCATGTTATAATTCATTTCATGGAAAGTGGCCCATATTCTAGCTTATACGCGCTTGTGATATCAGTACCCTTAGCACGAACCAATATCGAATTCGAATAGTTGAATTCGATCTCGAGACGCGTCAAATGTCAAGTGGTTTTGTATGGAAGATTTTTAATTCTTGTTACGTCCTTTGTGACGCTGTTCAAATTTCCATACAAAACCTCTTGCATCAGGTTCGTTCGCGCGTTGTCATCCCTGGTCCCTCGCCCTGTTCATTATTCCTAGGAGCCCTGGAGCTCCTTACAACTCGCATATCGAAATACAACTGTGATCTTCTCTAAGTCAGCAGTGAACCCCACCAGCTATCCTCAATTTGGCGCTGTATGAAACCCAACTCCCTTAAACCTTACCAAGATAGCGTTATATTGTTTTTTTACTGTGATCTTTTTTAAGGTGAAGGAGGCTCTAATTCAAGTTGAAAATCCTCTATAGCCGCCCTCCTCCCTTCCCTGTCAGAAACTACTGATGAACTGTCGAATGATGCACCATTGATACTCAGGTCAACCCTGCAACAGATATTATGTCACACGCCAATTTAACTCAGTATAAAGTCGAATTTGAATCGCGTATTTGGCATTTTATACTATATATAGTCTTACTAATAACTAACTAATAATATAGTCGAAAGTGGCTTACAAAGTTACCTCGAATAAACCTAATAATTTAATAACAAAGGTCATAGAATATCCAATCGTATTGGAGCACTTCCTCCTTACACCAGTATTATTCTGTAAGAAAAACTATTTTTTCACCTCGGAATACACGGTGTCCAACGATGTGGTGTCATTTAAAATTAGAACACGAATAAGAAACAAGTTTCAAATCACACCGGTGAATTCCGCGATGAGAAGTGAGTTTGTTTGGACAGAGTAGCACCGGAGATCACAATGAAAGTACACTACAGTCGGTAGGCATCCCAAGGCTCTACGGGTAGAAGTTTGGTTTCATGCAGACAAAGTGAGGATGGCTAATAGGTATTTTTTGCTACATCAACTGTCATCGAGACAGGACTCCACTTATATCTAACTAAACATCAGTTGGGGTGAGGGTATTTGCTGCGCATTTTATATAAAAAAAATACGTGTGGCACTCGGGGACTGCCGCGGTAAAGCATTTTTTATCAACTTTTATTTATTTATTTGTTTATTCATATTTAAAACACTTTATACACAAATTTTACGCGTACAGCTGTTCACTGTTGTACATAGATGATAGATATATACCTATACACCTATATACTTTCTCACAAACAGTCTCGATCCGTGCGAGCTTCGTACACACAGTAAAAACTTTTCTTTTAGAATGCTGGCCACAAAAAAGTTTACTGAATTCTAATTTCGAATTGTTCATGAAAATAAAAATGTATACTTTTTAGAATTTTACTCATTTTTAAATATGGAGTGGACGCTTAAAGAAGTCCGTGTTGCAGTTATTGCGTTGCATCGTTGCGGTTATGCGCCAATTCAAATTTTAGACATACTGAAAATTTTGAATATAAACAAAAGATTCGTTTATCGTACCATCAAACGATATAATGAAGAATCTAGTGTAGATGACAGGGCAAGAAGTGGTCGCCCTCGGTCTATTAGGACTCCAGCAGTGATAAAAGATGTGAAGGCGCGAATTCAAAGAAATCCCAAACGTCAGCAGAAACTGTTGGCCCTTCAGATGAGGTTAAGCAGAACCACGGTAAAAAGGGTGTTAAATGAAGACTTAGGGCTTCAGGCATATCGAAGAAAAACGGGACATCGTTTGAATGCTCGTCTAATGGACATGAGACTAAAGAGATGCCGCGCTTTGTTGAAGCGGTACGCGGGAAAAAAATATCGGGAAATTCTTTTTTCGGATGAAAAAATTTTTACCGTAGAAGAGAGCTACAACAAACAAAATGATAAGGTGTACGCACGCAGTAGTAAAGAAGCGAGCAACCGCATTCCGCGTGTCCAACGAGGTCATTTTCCATCCTCGCTCATGGTATGGTTGGGAGTTTCGTATTAGGGCTAAACAGAGGTACATTTTTGTGAGAAAGGTGTAAAAACGAATGCAGTTGTGTATCAAAACACAGTCCTGACGAACCTTGTGGAACCTGTTTCTCATACCATGTTCAATAACAGGCACTGGGTATTCCAACAAAATTCGGCGCCAGCTCATAGAGCGAAGAGCACACAAGACTGAAAATCGACTATGAAATCGACTTCATCCTGCACGAAGACTGGCCCTCCTCCAGTCTAGATTTGAGTCCATTAGATTACAAGATATGTCAACACTTGGAGGAAAAGGCGTGCTCAAAGCCTCATCCCAATTTGGAGTCACTCAAGACATCCTTGATTAAGGCAGCCGCCGATATTGACATGGACCTCGTTCGTGCTGCGATAGACGACTGGCCGCGCAGATTGAAGGCCTGTATTCAAAATCACGGAGGTCTTTTTGAATAAACTTTATCGTCATAAGAATCTATGTTTTGTTAAGTTCATTTTGGTACATAAATGGTTACATAATGAATAAACTTGTTTCAATTATTTTATATTAAACATGTGACAGAATTTATGACCTGACTAGGTATATGCACGTCAAGGACGGGGCCAAAAAGCACACTGTCTCACCTAGCATTGTTATTAAAAGAAATTATTAAATACATATTGATAAAACGACCCATTTCGAAACTATATGTACTTCCAATATCTTAAAATAATATTATTTTTTATAGTTCATATTATATAAGAGTTCGATTAGTTTTTGTTTTCACTGTATTGATATTTTGTTCAAGGATATTATGTTTTTGCATGTAAACATGAGTCCTTTTATGCACATGATTTATAACTACAGTAGTGTACCAATAAATAAATGTTATTATATAGAAATAAATGATAGTAGAGTAGAAGTAAAACGATAAAAAAAAAGAAACTAAAATATTAAATTAGTTTATAACACCTTCCATAGATGGCGTTGATGCATTGTGAATTGCGATATGGTTTTGTTTTAGATAATATTAGTGAATAGGATAAAATTAGTTAATAACGCCTGTCATAGATAGCGCTAAGTTATTGTGAATTGCGGTATGGTTTTATTTCGGTGTTTATATAAGTCTGTTTTAAACCTTGTTAATGGGCTTATTTTGCTGGTTGCCATATTAAAATTGTATGGATATACAACATCCCATCACAACCAAAAGTATATTCAGGCAGGGGGTGTTAGTTTAACGCCGCAATGCCATCATTGCGGCGCCCCGGACGACACGGCCGAGCACACCTTATTGGAGTGCCCGGCCCGGCGACACCAGCGCTGCGAGCTCATTGCGGCGTTGGGATGCGGAGTCCTCTCGCTGCGGAGCATGGCCTCCACCATGCTGGGCGTGGGAGGCGGCTAAGAGGGGGCGAGAGGATGATCACCTAGCCGCTCCCTCCCGCCAAAGGAGGACGGCGGCGCACCCTGGCTGCGCCCGTCCCATGCGGGGGCGGAGGGAACTACACGGGCACGCCCAAGTAGCCCTCCGCAGCGGACGGGGGGCGGTGGTCACTAGGCCGCGTACTCAGCCCCCATGCGCGGTCCCCGCTATATCCCGGAAGACCCCTGCCGTTGCAGCCCCGGCTAGACCGGGAGGCTGCTAGGTGCGAAGACGCCGAAGAATCCCTAAACGGGGATCCCGTGGCTTGGCGCTAAGCAGCTTAGAGGGTATTCGCGGGGTTTTTAGGGGGTGTTAGGTTTATTTTCGTTACGGAATTTCTTAATTCGGTCGCGCTCAAAGCCCACGATAAAAGCTATGCAATAGCTTAAAAAAACATTTATTATTGATTGAAATTTACGGAACGAAACCTAATTGTTACGCATTATTCGTTCAGAACGCCTTTTATTAACATCTCCATTTCAGTCCTATCAAAATAATGGTGACGTAACTTTATTTTTATAACGTGTCTGACTGTCCGAAATTTGAATAATAGGGCTTCGGACATGATTAACCCAAACCAATCGGCTGGGGTGTGAGATTGGAAGCTATATTATACCTAGGTATCAAGTATTGATATGAATCGAGAAAAGTACAGTCTAAAACGATAGTACGAATATCGATCTTATTGTCAATTAACAAAGGTGATGTCGATTGTAACAAGTACGTTTATTTTTCTCGTTGTTTCTTTAGACAATCCCTTAAATTGAAATGGCAAAGTATGACCAGAATAATCATACCGTTTGTCTGTTTGTGTTACGCTTTCACGCCTAATCTACTTAACCTATATTTATAAAATTTGATATCAAGATCCTTGAAATACATCAACTACTTTTAATAACGAAAATAAAATAACTAGAAGGTAGTGAATTTAAATGTACTTTACAGTAAAAGTAAAGAAAATGTATTATTTCGTTATTTTAGTGGTTTTGTTTTTATGAAGTCAGTTACTATTTTACAGAGACTACCAAACGTAGTAGAAGATTGAAACAAAACCAAGAAAATAATAATTCGATTGTTGAAAAAAATGATTTTATTTTGTATAATCTAGACTAGCTTTCTTATATCATAGCAAATATATACTGTCGTAGCTTCCATCCTTCAAGTGTCGGAGTTTCTCGAAGCACAAAACTATCTGTTTGAATTCAACGAAACGAATAAAAGGTTTCACACCTTGAAGTAGATAAATTACTTGCTGAATTCAACGAAACGAGCAAACGTTCCACAACATGTAGCAAATTACTTGCAGCTTGTGATCCACGTGTGAACTTAAAGATATAAATCAAACGGGAGACGAATAATCATGGTCCCAACTTGGAGTATTTAATCGTAATATAATTCACATTAAATGGTATGAATTCGATGGTAGATTGCAAATAAAAAATGATTACCTAAATGATGCCACAATGGGAATTCGTTGTGTCTAAGACGTTATTCGGAAGAACATAGGGACAGGTTCTGGCATCACTTTGTAGCCATACATCCCAACAAAAAAAGTATGCGATCACTTTGAAAAATAGATTGTTTTTTTGTGTTACAGAAGACTTTTTTGTAATTTATTTTTCTAATAAGATTCTAAATTTTCAAATTTTTTACAACGTAAAACAATAAAATAATTTAATTGTTTTTGCATATAAAAAGACATGCAATCCAAGTTGACACTCATTCAGAAATCTAACTAAGTCAATATTATCAAATTTAAAATATTTTTTCACGAAAAGTTGTGATTTTAAAAATGCCACGAGGATTATCAGATGTTTTACGAGCCAGAATTGTAACTTTAAGGGAAGAAGGATATTCTACGAGAGAAATAACACGCAAAGTTGCCATATCCTGGTATATATTCTGGTTTACTCAGGAGTTCCTCAGGGATTACATTTGGGACCCCTCTTTTTTCTAGCATTTATAAACGATCTGGTGCGAGTTATTAGGTACACATGTTGTTTATTGTTTGCCGACGATCTCAAAATATACAAAACTGTCCAAAACTCCAATGATGCTGTGCTTTTACAAAAAGATCTGGACCAAATAGCGGCTTGGTCACACGCAAATATGCTTCCTTTTAATCCTGACAAATGTAAGCATATAAAATTCAATAAGAAAAGATCTCCGGTTAAGTCTGCATATTCTATAAATTCCCAAGTTCTTAAAGAGGTATCGTACATTCAAGATCTCGGTATTGTTTAAGATAAAAAATTACTTTCACTCATCATTTTGACTATATAATATAGTCAAAACGATGAGTGAAAGTAATTTTTTTATCTAAATCTAAGAGTTTAAAAATGCTGGGATTCCTTTGACGTAGTTGTAAGCGGTTTAATAATGTTAAAGTACTCAAACTTCTATACTTTGCTTTGGTACGCAGTTCCTTGGAGTATTGTTCTGCTATTTTGAATCCTCTTTATGAGTGTCATAAAAGCAGGATTGAAAGAATCCAAAAAAAGTTTTTGTCTTTTCTAACTAGACACCAGGGAAAAAGATATGAACTCATCTCATATAAGGATAAATTGGAGTATTTCGAATTAGTTTCATTGCGGAAACGCAGATGGGTTGCTGATCAGATTTTACTGTATAAAATTCTGAGAGGTAACATTGATTGTCCTCAACTTCTTAGTGAAATTAGTTTTAATATACCACGACCAAATTTCAGACCAGCTAACTATAAATTATTTAATTTAAAATCTTATAGAACCAACCTGGGTACGCAGAGTGTTTTAAATGGGATTTGTGAAGAACATAATAAAATCTGTACCAGTACAGATTTTATTGGTAAGCGTTGATTTGTTCGCTGCGTCATTGATTGCATTTAGGAGGGCTTTGCTATCGAGCATTGATTGTGAAACTTGATTATAGTTTAGTTTTATGTATGTTTTTTTAATACCTAGTTTAGGTTTTATCATTAATTTTGACAGTAATAAGAGTTGTGTATGCCTGTAACTGTTTTTGCACAACTTTATGTATAACGTATGTTTTTTTTAAATTATGTTGGGTGTAAATGGCATTGGCATGCCAATTAAATAAATATTCCAATCCTGTGTGGTAAGCACGTTGCAGAGGTACCACGGCATGGGTAATTTAGCTGATCGATCCTGCAGGGTCGCCTAACTGTTTTGACAGCTGCTCAGAAGCGCTACATCAGGTTGCTGGTAGCCCGCGACCCAACAATAAACGACACTAAATTAAAAGCAGAAATATGGGCCGCCTCCGGATTTGAAGTTAGCACTCAGACCATTCGTAATTGCTTACACAAGGCTAAATTACGAGCACGGAGGTCTTGGTGAACACCTTTGTATTCACGGGAACGTCAGCGACGGAAATTACAGTGGGCTAGGCTCCGGCAAAACGAAGAAGACGATGAAGACAACACTTGGCAAAATTGCCTCTTCGTTGACGAATCGCGAATCAGTACTCATCCAGATAACCGACGTGTCCGTGTTTGGAGAAGACCTGGAGACTCTGTAAAGCAAAGAACGCCCACTGGAAAGGTTCAGCAAGGCGGTAAATCAGTGTCCTTTTGGGGTTGTATTATGATTGGGGTTAGAACGCCTTTACTCCCTTATTAAGGCTTCATGTCGGCAGACAGATACAAAACAGTCGCTATTGATGGAATCATCAGACCTTTCCGAGTAAACCATGGGTATCAATTTGTACTGGTTGACGATAATGCGCCCGCACATCCAGCTCAACGAATCAATGCTGCTCTCCGAGAATAAGAAATCACATGGTTAGACTGGCCTGCCGGCTCTCCTGACCCAATAGAGCACGCGTGGGATGCTCTTAAGCGAGCTGTTTGGAACCAGCAGCCACCACCCCATACAGTGCCGCAGCTCAGGGAAGCTGCTGTTTAAGAATGGGACAGGTTAACAACAAATGCTGGATAACTTGATCCTCAGCATGCCCAAGAGGATCTCTGCATGTGTTCGAGCCAGAGGAGGAGTTACTTTGTATTAGATAAACAGCAATTTATTATAGGTTTTTAAGTTTGGTTAAACTATCTTTTTATTTCTATCAAACTTGTATTATTGTAGCTTTAGGATTGAATTATTACAGTAAAAAATAAAATTGGCTCTATTTTTTAATTTCAGAAAGTGTATTTTTAAATAGAAAAAGATATAACATAAACATTTTCTCTGGAAGAAAGGTAAATTTTCAAAATATATCAGCTTTTGTGTGTTGTGATCTCAAACTTTTTTTGATGTGTGTATGTTTATATGCACTGTTTGATGAACTACACAGATCAGACAGTGAATTTCAGAGATTTGTACACAGTCAGGTCATAAGTATTGTCACACAGTAAAAACTTTCTTTTAGAATGCTGGCCACAAAAAAGTTTATTGAATTCGACATTGTAAAAATGTATACATTTTAGAATTTTACACATTTTTAAATATGGAGTGGACGCTTAAAGAAGACCGTGTTGCAGTTATTGCGTTGCATCGTTGCGGTTACGCGCCAATTCGAATTTTTGACATACTGAAAAAGGACAATATTAAAATTGGCCTAAGAACCAACACCAATTTGGCATTTATGATTTTTTGCGATAATTATCAGTATTTAAATTGTAACGGACACTTCCAGTTAAGTAAACTTAATTAAAAAGTTAAAAAAATATCTGAGACGATAAATACCATTTTATGTGTATAATCTATGACAGCGCTGCAAACAAAACACTCTTTCTTCGTAACGCCGGCACTTCACTTGGCTATTCGTATTTGCTATTTGAAAACTTGACATCAGTCTGTCCTTTCCATTCCTTATTAAGCATGACAAGGACAAGCTGTTGTCAAGTGAAGGGCCGGCATAAAACTCCATACTCAGTGGTTGTGGTGCAGGCAGTTTGCATTCTTAGTAATTAGTGGCATTCGTGCATTCTCGTTTCGGATTACTTGTTGTGTGTTTATTTGCGATTGTATTTCCTTTAATTTAACTATTTCGGCTATCTAATATGCCATCGATGTTACCAAAGAGCAGAGACCTTATTACCATGTGCTAGTGAACCTGTTCCACAACATCCTGAGAGGATCATACTGCCAAATTAGTCAAGAGCACCTGATACACATTCACGCTGCATATTTACACAATATACATGTGTTTAGTAAATACAATATACGATATTATGTTACAATTATGTGAAAAATAGTCAATAAATAAGAAGCAAAACTACAGTTTTTATTTCATGATTCCAAGAACCTAACTTAACCTAACCAAGTTTTTCCTAATAGATATTCTTTAAAACACACCGAATAAAATGAAGTATGTAGTTGTAATATTATGAAATAAAATGAAATGAAAAATATTTATTCGGAACAAACGTGGATACATACAAAAGGTTAAATTTATACACACACACACATACATATATGTACATATGTATATACACATACACATACACATACACATATATACATATACATATTTATATACACACTAAATGACGGACATTAAAAAACATACATTACATATATCCACAGCTGGACCGAAAATGATCCAGTTCAGCATGAGTCAGTTTGAACTGACGCTGGTTTTCAACTGGTTCCCTTCCTGATTTGTGGATGCCAGACACTATGATACAAGATTAAAGGATTTTATATTAAATAAAAATGAAATATTATAAATTGTACCAGTGAACAAAAGAAAAAGCTAAGTGAGTAACATATTCAATAAACTCATCTAAACAGTAAATAACACAATAACATTTTTTTTAAAGGTAAACAAACCATGAAACACTGAATTTTTTTTTTTTAATTAATTTGCATACGACCCAGTTAAAAACTCATCACATCCACAAAACGCCACATTTGGGAACAACGTCAAATAGCACTTACATATTATTTTTAAATTGCTTACAACTGTGTTGTGTATAAGAAGTAGGATGAGTGTCATGTATAAAATTGTTTATGCTCTTCAAGCCGTGAACCAAGTTTTAATTTACGACTGACCTGCCACAATCACCGTCAAACCAACAACGCCAATCCAATCCAATATGGTCTGGTGCACTGTGTGCCTTTTTTGTTTTTACTTGTTACCAATTACTGATTTTTTAAATTTATTTTCAATATTAAAATTAGTTTTTGTTTATTTGTTGTTTTATATGCTTGGTTCTAATTTAGTGTTTATGTAAGTTTATTTAGTTATATGTAAGATATGTCTATATTTATACTGCCTAATTGTTGTTGTGCATTTTTTAAATATTGACGAAGATGTTTTCTGAACACATAAATGGAGTTATTTACTCTTATAGGGGGTGGGATGTTATTCCAAATCTTTGCTGCTGCATAGCGAAAACTGCCCCTGAAAGATGCTGATCCATGAGACTGAGTAGCAAGCTGCTGGGAGCACTGCCTTCTGCAGCTTAGCCAGACAAGCCGATTGTAAAGATATGCAGGTTGCCTAGACCTAATCACTCCAAATAGTAAACATAATATTAATTCACTTCATACTGAGTTCATACTAAGTTTATAGGTTGACCTACGTTTCATTTAATATTAAACATAACCTCAAAAAAATTTTAGTTTTCCTAATAATTTAAGTTCTCAGAAGTGTCCATCAATAATCTTTGTTTTTACAGTCATTTACTTGCCATTTCGAACCTAGAAAATAATATTTCATGATTGTTGGTTCTTAGGCTAACTATGTATGGACGCACAACAATGTCCTTTGAATATAAACAAAAGATTCGTTTATCGTACCATCAAACGATACAATGAAGACTCTAGTGTAGATGACAGGTCAAAAAGCGGTCGCCCTCGGTCTATTAGGACTCCAGCAGTGATAAAAGCTGTGAAGGCGCGAATTCAAAGAAATCCCAAACGTAAGCAGAAACTGTTGGCCCTTCAGATGGGGTTAAGCAGAACCACGGTGAAAAGGGTGTTAAATGAAGACTTAGGGCTTCGGGCATATCGAAGAAAAACAGGACATCGTTTGAATGCTCGTCTAATGGACCTGAGACTGAGGAGATGCCTCGCTTTGTTGAAACAGTACGCGAGAAAAAATATCGGGAAATTCTTTTTTCGGATGAAAAAAATTTTACCGTAGAAGAGAGCTACAACAAGCAAAATGATAAGATGTACGTACACAGTAGTGAAGAAGCGAGGATCCGTATTCCGCGTGTCAAACGAGGTCATTTACCATCCTCGCTCATGGTATGATTGATGGCGCTGCTGCTGTCGCGAAAACATTAGCTCTGTATTAAATTGTTATTTAAAAATATAGAAGTTTAAATTACGTTAAAAAAACATTATAAAAATATTCAACGCAACATGTGAAATCAGTGTTAACGTTATCTTGAAAAATAGTGGCTTCTTATTTCAAATATTTCAATTTAAAAGTGTGGAAGTGATTATGCTTATAAACTGCATGAAAACGCTTAAATTTAATCAAATGCTTCTTAATTCATTTGTGGCAGTTAAAAAAGTGTAAATCAACAACAATAATATTCAAGTGATTTTAATTATAGTGCAAAAATTCCTATTGCATGAATCATACTTAACGACTCGACAAATTCAAAATAATTTCCCCTATAAAGATACAGCAAATTTGAACTCTCGAAGCTAAGTACGCTGTGGCGCCGACGGCTAAGACCGCGATCCGATCGAAGGAATTTCCTTATGCCCCGAGATCGATCCCCGCTGCTTAAGATTTTATTGATTGAAATTTAAGTTTCCTTTTTTTTCACTTTGAAGGATTGTTAGCTAGCCGTTGCTTATCCTTGTGATATTGTTGTTATTAGGTGCTACTTAAACTGTTTTAAAACATTTGTCTTCATTCATTGGAAATCTAATGTAACTGCATAAGTTTAAACATACGCAGACAATTTTTAGCTTTGATTTTGTGTGCATTGATATTTTTTTTTATTTTTTTTTGCATTGAATTTTATATATTATATATATTTGTATTGACACAACAAAGATTTTTAATCACTGTTTACCCTTTCACGCGAGTAATACATTGTTTTATATTATTAATAAGGTACCTAGCTTGTTAATTCGTAATAATTGAACTTTTACATTTTGTTGTTAAAAGTGTTGGTTATTTGACATAAGTAACCCCACTTTTTTTAAGCTCGAATTAACTACTTTTTGGGATATATCTATCGATTTTGTTTACATTATTCTATTAAAAATGATGACTCGTAAAGCCTTAGCTCGCCAGGAAGATTGCCAACTGGTTTTGCAGGAATTAAAGGCTTCCAAGAAGTTGGTTGAACAACTGCTTATGGAAAGGAAGGACAGTGAGAAGGAACTATTAGATGCTCTAGATAACAATAGTAAGCTTAAGAAGGAAATGTCTGAGTTGCATACTCAATTTTTGATGGCTATGGATGAAAAAGACAAGTTGCAATCTTTGGTAGACCGGTTCGACCAATGCAGTGATGAGTATGAGCAGGCCCTCGGGCGCATCACTGAATTGGAGTTATGCCTACAAGAGCCAAATAGCCATATTAATAATTTAGAAACTGATAAATTAAATTGGACTGTATCACAGAACCAAAGTCTATTTGAAGAATTAGTTAATAATGCCCCGGATATGGTTTCTGCTGCATACAAAATAAATCCTGCGGTGTCTTTCAATTTAACTTGCAACAACTTAATTAAGACATCTGACACTGTGGTCAAGGTTGAATGCAGCAAAAATAAAATAAAAAAATATATAAAATTGAATAAATTAATTAAAAAAAACAAGTCATTGCTTAAAAAACGTAACTATTTTCACAAAAATTTGAAATACAGTAAGGAGCGTATAATGTTATTAAATAAACTAGACATTTATTCGAATGAAATTAAACAAAAACAAGAAATGTATGACAACAATGTAATGTTATTAAATAAGGAAAAATTAGTTTACTACAAGAATCTCTAGCTTCCTTATCTAATAAACATAATGCAACAAAAAGAGGTATGAGGGACTACACATTGACACTGAATCACCTTATGAACAACTCAAAATTTGAGGAATCATGTGATTTAAGAAATTGTTCCACTGCTCCTGGCCTGCTTGACTTGGAACAACTTGAATGGTCTATGTCGGTGTGTGAGCCTTCTATTTCTGAACAACTCAGTTAATTTATTAGGAGCACAAATGAAAAAAGTTCCTCAATAAAAATACAAGAAAATTATGTAATATTTAGTGATGAAGTTGGAAAAGGTATGGGCTTGTTATTAACGAATCAGCTGGGGCAAAGTATGACAAATAACTGTATGCCAGGTTCACGTTATTGTGACATTATAGATAAAGTTATAAAATACAACTTTAAGAATAATGATAGTTTAATTTTGTTGATAGGAAATAGGGATAATGTAAGCAATAAATCATTAAAAAAATGTTATGACTACCTGCTAAAATTAAATGTCAAAAGAATTGTAATGTATACTTTTCCGTACTGCGATAGTTTACCACAGTTAGAAAATAAAACTAGACATAAATTGAACATAAAATTGCATACTTTGTCATATTAAAAAGATAAAATACATGTATTTGACATTAATAAATCGACATTTAATAAAAAATATAAGAAAGAATATTTGATAGGAGGTAGACTTTTTCTATTTATATATTTTAAAAAACAATTAGCAAAGTTGCTAAGCTTTTATTTACTAACTTCAGCCAAGAATTTGGCTGTACGGACTGATCTTATTGGGCAATGTTACAACCCAACTAGCACACTAGTGGAAATAGCAGCCTATTTTGCAACTTTTAGCTGTACAGTAGCGCTTTAGGAGTTCATGAAGTGGTTTTAAGTTCTAATGTTGCTTCCGTAACTGCTCATAGCTGTAAATATCACTGGGGGTAGCAAAAACTAAACCAAATGCCACTCTAGTCTTTATAAGAGTTCATTTTACAACCTATTTGCCGTCTATAGATTTAAAAGAGAGTTAAAACATGTATGTTAAAGCTTAAAGCTGCTAAAAAGCTTCTATTGCCGCTGCTGTACGCTTCAGAACCGCACAAAGACTTTAATTGCAGACTTTTTAACGGAACTGTATAAATGATATATTTATCACTGTTCTGCCACTGAAAGTTTTATTGCAGAAGTGATTTGTACTTTTGCGCAGACTTAAGTAGCAATTTGATCGACTGTTTTACTAATAGCGACATTAAGGATTTACAATAGAAGCAGAAGCATAATGGACATTGCCTACTTATTTCGATAGATTCTGCTATTTTTATTGGAGAAATCACATTTTATAAAATATTTTATTAAAAGGAATATGGATCCGAAGGCATGGAAGTTCTTTAATTTTTAAAAAGATTCATTGGAAACAAACAAAAATAATGCGCCAAGTTCGAGTTCAACAAACACAAGCGAAGGACCCGTAAAATTTGTTTTCTCAATTAGTGATAACGGACCAGTTACAGAGGAAACGTAAGTTGTATCTTGGTCTGGCATATTAAAAAAAATGGGTGCGTGTACTTATGTAGGCGCGTGAGAAGTTATCCTTCTTTGGCATCGTTTAAAATAAGTTTTTAATTGCATGCAAATAATTAATTACAATAAACGCTAAAGCGTCCAACTTCATGCGTTACTTTTGTGTTTACCTCACATTAAGAAAATCTACCAACAAAATAGAAATAGAATCTCTATTTAGTGGGTGCTAACGACTGCATTGTGAAGGCCTATCAAAAGTATTTATTAATCTGGAACAACGGAACCAAAGCGCGATTAAGGAGACTACTGCGCCATCTCTTGACCATTGGTGTAGTAGAACCAAAAACCTCATCTTTATTTTTTGTAATAAAGTAACAGTTATAGGTATTCATATTTATAATATCAAAAGTATTTATTAATCTGGAACAACGGAACCAAAGCGCGATTCAGGAGACTACAGCGCCATCTCTTGACCATTGGTGTAGTAGAACCAAAAACCACATCTTTATTTTTTGTAATAAAGTAACAGTTATAGGTATTCATATTTATAATATTTATCCACATGTTTCTAGTTTGTATATTCGGAATACGTGTTTGAGTTTCATACAAGTGCAAATCACATATGTTCTAATAAATTATATTCAGTAGCGATTTTAATTGAATATTTTGATTATTTATTTATTTTTTCAAATTAAAACTGAACTTTATTGACTGTGTCCTTTTCCAGACTTTTTATTAATTTATTGTAATTAATTATTTGCATGCAATTAAAAACTAATTTTAAACGATGCCAAAGAAGGATAACTTCTCACGCGCCTACATAAGTACACGCACCCATTTTTTTTTAATATGCCAGACCAAGATACAACTTACTTTTCCTCTGTAACTGGTCCGTTATCACTAATTGAGAAAACAAATTTTACGGGACCTTCGCTTGTGTTTGTTGAACTCGAACTTGGCGCATTATTTTTGTTTGTTTCCAATGAATCTTTTTAAAAATTAAAGAACTTCCATGCCTTCGGATCCATATTCCTTTTAATAAAATATTTTATAAAATGTGATTTCTCCAATTAAAATAGCAGAATCTATCGAAATAAGTAGGCAATGTCCATTATGCTTCTGCTTCTATTGTAAATCCTTAATGTCGCTATTAGTAAAACAGTCGATCAAATTGCTACTTAAGTCTGCGCAAAAGTACAAATCACTTCTGCAATAAAACTTTCAGTGGCAGAACAGTGATAAATATATCATTTATACAGTTCCGTTAAAAAGTCTGCATTTAAAGTCTTTGTGCGGTTCTGAAGCGTACAGCAGCGGCACTAGAAGCTTTTTAGCAGCTTTAAGCTTTAACATACATGTTTTAACTCTCTTTTAAATCTATAGACGGCAAATAGGTTGTAAAATGAACTCTTATAAAGACTAGAGTGGCATTTGGTTTAGTTTTTGCTACCTCCAGTGATATTTACAGCTATGAGCAGTTACGGAAGCAACATTAGAACTTAAAACCACTTCATGAACTCCTAAAGCGCTACTGTACAGCTAAAAGTTGCAAAATAGGCTGCTATTTCCACTAATGTGCTAGTTGGGTTGTAACATTGCCCAATAGGATCAGTCCGTACAGCCAAATTCTTGGCTGAAGTTAATAAATAAAAGCTTAGCAACTTTGCTAATTGTTTTTTAAAATATATAAATAGAAAAAGTCTACCTCCTATCAAATATTCTTTCTTATATTTTTTATTAAATGTCGATTTATTAATGTCAAATACATGTATTTTATCTTTTTAATATGACAAAGTATCCAATTTTATGTTCAATTTATGCCTAGTTTTATTTTCTAACTGTGGTAAACTACTGCAGTACGGAAAAGTAAACATTACAATTCTTTTGACATTTAATTTTAGCAGGTAGTCATAACATTTTATTAATGATTTATTGCTTACATTATCCCTATTTCCTATCAACAAAATTAAACTATCATTATTCTTAAAGTTGTATTTTATAACTTTATCTATACAATAGAAGCAGAAGCATAATGGACATTGCCTACTTATTTCGATAGATTCTGCTATTTTTATTGGAGAAATCACATTTTATAAAATATTTTATTAAAAGGAATATGGATCTGAAGGCATGGAAGTTCTTTAATTTTTAAAAAGATTCATTGGAAACAAACAAAAATAATGCGCCAAGTTCGAGTTCAACAAACACAAGCGAAGGTCCCGTAAAATTTGTTTTCTCAATTAGTGATAACGGACCAGTTACAGAAGAAAAGTAAGTTGTATCTTGGTCTGGCATATTAAAAAAATGGGTGCGTGTACTTATGTAGGCGCGTGAGAAGTTATCCTTCTTTGGCATCGTTTAAAATTAGTTTTTAATTGCATGCAAATAATTAATTACAATAAATTAATAAAAAGTCTGGAAAAGGACACAGTCAATAAAGTTCAGTTTTAATTTGAAAAAATAAATAAATAATCAAAATATTCAATTAAAACCGCTACTGAATATAATTTATTAGAACATATGTGATTTGCACTTGTATGAAACTCAAACACGTATTCCGAATATACAAACTAGAAACATGTGGATAAATATTATAAATATGAATACCTATAACTGTTACTTTATTACAAAAAATAAAGATGTGGTTTTTGGTTCTACTACACCAATGGTCAAGAGATGGCGCTGTAGTCTCCTGAATCGCGCTTTGGTTCCGTTGTTCCAGATTAATAAATACTTTTGATATTATAAATATGAATACCTATAACTGTTACTTTATTACAAAAAATAAAGATGAGGTTTTTGGTTCTACTACACCAATGGTCAAGAGATGGCGCAGTAGTCTCCTTAATGGCGCTTTGGTTCCGTTGTTCCAGATTAATAAATACTTTTGATAGGCCTTCACAATGCAGTCGTTAGCACTCACTTAATAGAGATTCTATTTCTATTTCGTTGGTAGATTTTCTTAATGTGAGGTAAACACAAAAGTAACGCATGAAGTTGGTCGCTAAAGCGACCAACTTCATGCTGTTAAAATTTTGTGTTACAGTGATGCGCGCGCATCTTAAAATTTCACTCTCATCATTTTTTCATAACGCGCCTAAAGAAGTATAACTTCAAAAATTAAGTAAAATAACTTTATTTGTGTAATTTTCTGTTTATTTCTTCTAGATGTAATCATGTGGACTCGGACAGCGAGTTTATTTTAGTCCAGTTTGGTTGTGGAGTTGAATCTTACATATTTTTACATATTTACATATTTTTTTACATTTTTGTTCGGCCAGTGTAACACTCCAGGTTTTTCCCACGTAGATGGACAGATGCAAAGTTCTTGTTTATTTTGTTGTTCATTATAGGTTTGTATTATTTTTGTAGGCATTCTGAAAACATGGTAAGGCATAGTTAGTGTTAACAGAGCGAAAAATATAGAAGCATCTACATACGATCATCGTATTTTAGGGTTTTCAAGAAGTTCTACGGATCTCTAAACAAATTACCATTAGTTGGTTCGATACCTGCAGTAAGTACGAAATAAAAGTGCTTATAAAGACTTGAACTGCATTAGTGGTACAGGTATTACTTGGACCTTCAGAAGAGTGAAACTTAACGCTTTGACGTCCAGAGAGGAAGTATTAAGGTTGAAGTTGCAAGTTAAAGCTGCTTCTCATAGGCGCCATGTTTACAAGACAATCATTTCTCATTACTTGAGAAATTTATAGGTTCTTATCACAATTTGTAGTAAAATATGACTAAATATAGAACCAGCAACTTACTAAATACAAAATGTAATTTCAATATCGTGTAGGTATGTGATATAATATTATTTATATAATAATACTAGCTGACCCAGCGAACTTCGTACCGCCATAAAAAAGTAAGGGTTGGTGGTAGAAGGGTGAAAAGTGAATCTAAACCATTCTCAGATCCCCTTGAACACACACAAAAAATTTCATCAAAATCAGTCCAGTCGTTTAAGAGAAGTTCAGTGACATACACACTCACAGAAGAATTATATATATAAAGATTTTACATATTTTACGATATTCTGAAGTAATTATTCAGGCGCGTCAAAAATACTCCTATAATATCAACCATATGCACGATAAACTGATCCGCGTTTTTAGCCACTTGCATATAATACAAAATATAGCTCAAAAACACTTACCTTCATTTCACTTATTATTTATTTGTATTCAGTAATGTCTGACACAGGAACATCAGATGTATTCATTCAATACGCGCCACAAAAGCTTTAGTGTGGTGTTAATTATTAGTGGCAGCTCCTGTAGCGCTTTTATGCCACTACTATGAAGTTCTAATGGAACTGTAGGTTGCAAAAAGTTGTGCCCCTTTGGCTGCAAAGCGGATGCATAAGGTCTGCAGTGCTCGCTCTGGCGCTTGAGCTTGGCGCCTTTGGGAATAATCAGATTAGCTCCAAAGCTCTTAAGCAACTAGTTTGTGCTAGTTGGGAATGCCCCTAAACAGCATTGTAGTTATGACATTGCTTCTTTTGAGCAAAGTAATTATAATAATATAATAACTGCTCCTATTGAGCAATCTAACCTTGACCAACAGATAAGCTCGTCACAAAATGAATATTTAAATTAATTAGTCAGATAACAGAGGACACCTCTGGCAAACTTATAATATATCACCAGAATATTCAGGGCTTATCTGGAAAAGAACTAGAAATCTCTTTATTTTTACAAAGGCAAAATATACATGTATTATGTCTCACAGAACATTGGTTAAAAAAGACCGAATTATTAAATTGTATAGAGAACTATGACATTGTGAGTGCATTCACTAGAGAATCTGCTATTAGAGGCGGTTCCTTAATATTGTTACAAAACAATATCAAATGTAAAGTTCGATCAGATGTGATTAAGCACTCAATTGAACGAGTTATTGAAATTTCATGTGTAGAATTTGAGCACTTTATAATAGTGTGTGTGTACAGACCCCCTTCTGGAAACTATGATCTGTTTGAAGCAACTTTGGAGAATATTCTTAATAATATTTGTACTAACAACAGGAAGATAGTTGTTTGTGGGGATTTTAATTTGAATATTTTAGTGTCAAGTCCATACACAAGTAGGTTCATTAATTTATTTAAATCTTTTAATTTTAATTTTGTTTTCTTTGAGCCAACTAGAATCACCCCTTCGTCAGCTACTTGCCTAGATAACATCTTCTGTAATTGTGATATACTTGAAAAATCTATTATTAATGGTGTAAATTCAGATCATAGTGGACAGGTAATCAGTATTGAGCGCCGTAGTGTTAATAAAATAATTAGAATTACATGTCGACCAATAACGGACAGTCGCATGATGATTTTTGAAAAAAATATTGAACATAGACTTAATTTTTTACAATATTCAGATGATATAAATGATATGCATGGAAAGTTATTTCATAAAATAAGTATAGAATTTAACAGAACATTTAAGCCAAAAATTGTTTCAATTAACTCAAAAAAGAAATTAAGTGATTGGGCTACTCCAGGTATTTATATATGTAGAAGAAAATTATACAATTTATACTCTGAAAAGTCCACATCCACAGACCAATCTTTTATAAACTATGTCAAAAATTATTCAAAATTATTTAAGAAAGTTTGTAATATTGCAAAAGGTAACTTCCTTCGCAATCAAATTAAAAATTCCTCTAATAAAATTAAAACTACATGGAAAATTATAAATCAAGAAATTGGTAAATCATCATATAAAGATAGGTCCTTTGAAATTAATATTGAGGGTAAAATGTCAAAGACGGATACAGCGGTAGCAAACGCTATGGAGTCCTTTTTCTCAGGCATTCCTACAAAAATTACTAGCAAACTGAATTCATCCCCCGAGTCTGCACTTTCCTTTTTAGAATTTAGTGTTAATAAATGGAACAACTCTTTTAATTTTCATGAGCCTTTAAATCCTTAAATAATAAAAAGACAGAAGATCTATGGGGTATATCAGTTGCAGTTATATCACCAATAATCAAAGTTATTGCCCCCTACTTATCTGCTATTTTTAATAATTGTATTAACGACGGAGTGTTTCCCGACCTAATGAAATATAATAAAGTTATTCCACTATTTAAGTCTGGAGATAAATGTGATCCCAATAATTTCCGCCCAATATCCATTTTACCAACATTGAGCAAAATATTTGAGAAAGTTATGTACAATCAATTACATTGTCATTTTACATTGAACAAACTATTTCATGATAGGCAATTCGGTTTTAGTAAAGGTAGAAATACTACGGATGCAGGTGTTACGTTGATGAAACAAATATTTGATGCTTGGGAAAATAAACAAGATGCTCTAGGTGTCTTCTGTGACTTGTCCAAGGCCTTTGACTGTGTAGAACATAAAACCTTATTGGGCAAATTGCAACATTATGGCGTTTCAAAAAACTCACTAAAAATGATTGAATCATATTTGAGTGACCGATTGCAAACAGTTGTTATAAATAAAGCAAAGTCTTCTGGAGCTCCTATTATTATGGGCGTGCCACAGGGCTCGATATTAGGACCATTACTTTTTTTGATTTATATAAATGACCTGCCTTTCTATGTAAACAACTTATGCGAGACGGTATTATTTGCAGATGATACATCCCTAATATTTAAACTAAATAGATATACAAAAAATATTGACGATGTGAATAATGCCCTTTCCAAAGTAGTGAGTTGGTTCACTAATAATAACTTGTCATTAAATTCAAATAAAACAAAATGTATCAAATTTTCATTACCAAATGTTAGGCAGGTTAGTACAACTATTAAAATCAACAAAGAAATAATACAATGTGTTGACTCAGCAGTATTTTTTGGAATAACCTTAGATTCACGTTTGCAATGGAATCCTCATATAACTACCCTTTCAAGAAGACTTAGCTCGGCTGCTTTTGCTGTAAAAAAAATTAGATTACTGTCGGATGTCGAGACGGCAAGGCTTGTGTATTTCGGTTATTTCCATAGTGTCATGTCATATGGTATGATACTATGGGGAACAGCGGCTGATATTCAAGATATTTTTATATTACAAAAGAGAGCCGTACGCGCTATTTATAAATTAAAACCGCGTGATTCACTGAGAGAATTATTTAAAGAAATCAATATTTTGACGGTTCCCTCGCAATATGTATATGACAACATTATGTATGTCCACAAAAACTTTCATACCTTTTTAAAGAATAGTGATTATCACAATGTCAATACAAGAGGTAAAAATAGACTTGCTGTTCCGACTTTCAGACTTCATAAAACTAGTCAATCATTCATGGGGAAATGTATACAAATATATAATAAACTTCCACTTAACGTAACTGAACTTCCATTACATAAATTTAAACTTCATGTTAAGGAAATTTTAATGAAAAAGGCATATTATAAAGTTCAGCAATATTTAGACGATAAAAAGGTTTGGATTCATTTCAATGTGCTCGATTCTCCACTGAAATCTAGAAAGATATAATTAAGCGTATAATTATTATTCTAAATTGACAATATTGTAAGGAAAGACGTCATGGATCACATCTTTTTCATATATTCTTTTATTTCGTAGTAACTACTGGTCTTTTATTTATTTATACTTTTAAAATAAAATTAAGGTAAAAAAAACCTTTTTAAAAACAAGCTTTTATTCCAATGCGCTAAAAAGAAAAAAAGAAAATTTCAACTAAATTAGTTAAAGATATCTGTTTCTAAATAGATTTTCAAATTTTAGAAGTCCGCCATATTGGATTGAGAGTGACGTCACATTTTTTTCGAGTTACTCTCAGCAAGCCCTTTAATTTAATACCCATATTGTAGGAATGCATTAAAAATGATTGGTCCGCCATTTTGGGTGGATTTAGAATGACGTCACACTGTTAATCATGCATTGTCATCCAAACTGAACGAGCATACCAAATTTCAGCTTAATCGGTTGAGGGCAAGTGCTTTAAAATTGAGTTGTAAGATTTGACCGTAACAAACATACATAGCAAGTTAAATAAAAGCTTGTCATTAATTAAACTATTAAAGACCTGATGTGGACTATGACTCTTTCCAAATAAATAAAAATAGATAGTGTAAAGGGAGGACAAAACTTGCTGAGTTTCTTGCCGGTTCTTCTCAGACAAGGCCTTCTGGTAGACTCTTGAACCGATGGCATCAAATTTGACTTTCATAAGTGTGCAAATTGTACTTAAATGAATAAAGAAATTTTGACTTTGACTTTGACTTATGGTTGGAAGTTTCATATTGGGGCTTAACAGAGGTACATTTTTGTGAGAAAGGTGTAAAAACGAATGCAGTTGTATATCAAAATACAGTCCTGACGAACCTTGTGGAACCTGTTTCTCTTACCATGTTCAATAACAGGCACTGGGTATTCCAACAAGATTCGGCGCCAGCTCATAGAGCGAAGAGCACACAAGACTAGACTTGACGCGTGTAATCGACTTCATCCGGCATGAAGACAGGCCCTCCTCCAGTCCAGATTTGAGTCCGTTAGATTACAAGATATGGCAACACTTGGAGGAAAAGGCGTGCTCAAAGCCTCATCCCAATTTGGAGTCACTCAAGACATCCTTGATTAAGGCAGCCGCCGATATTGACATGGGCCTCGTTCGTGCTGCGATAGACGACTGGCCGCGCAGATTGAAGGCCTGTATTCAAAATCACGGAGGCCATTTTGAATAAACTTTATTGTCATAAGAATCTATTGTTTAGTTAAGTTCATTTTAGTATATAAATGGTTACATAATGAATAAACTTATTTCAATTATTTTATATTAAACTTAACAGAATTTTTGACCTGACTAGATAAATACATACATGGATGGGAGACCCGCCTCGCGCAGCGCTGCTCTTGAAATTACATGAAACAAACATGGTCCCGCTTAACGCAGCACAGGCCCTTACAGAGTAGCACGGCAAAATATCGATTCTGTAAGATATAATATAACTTACTGATTTTTGACAATTGTCAAATATATAACACTGGCTGCTTTAACAGTAATTACTTTAACATTTTGCCGCGTCATGGCGTAATGCATACCAAACCACTGTCTGAAACAACAGTTACAGAATTTGGAAGGCAAATTTTATTTTACAGTATCGCACTGCAAATTTGAAAGTTAGGTTTTCCTTTTGTACCCATTTTCAGTCTACAATGCGCCTTGGACGAAAAATCTTAGTACGCTTAGGTATTCTTATTGAACACACTACAGATAACCAGTAAAGTACTAGTGGGTGCCCACGACTTCCTCTGCGTGGAAAAAATGATTTTGCCATACGAAATTCCACCTATTTCACCCCGTATTTTTCTGAATAGGCGATAATTTTTGAGAAAAAAGTTCAGAATAGGATGAAACAGAATAATTCTACACAAAAACTATACAAAGATTGGTGGAGATTTGTGCACCTTCGAATGTCTAAATTGACCGGACTATTTGATAGCTTAGATATCTTGTGCAAGAGACAGCAAAAACTCACTGAACGACTATATACTTAAGTAAAACCAGTTTATTACGGGTTAATGCACGAAACTTTATTTATTTATTGACGTAAACTCGTTTTATTTAATGAGTGATGTGCGTGAAAACCTAAGAAACAAATATATTTATATACTTAAGTATATTATTCAATAATAAAAATATTCCTAGAAAGATCGAGGCAAGAATACTGTCATATGCGATATAAAAAACCTCTCTTTGCAGCTTTTAGACGGAGGAGATAAAACATTTAATATATTTGAAGAAACTAAGTGCAGAATCTTGCAACGCTGAGCTCTTAAAATTACCGTGTTTGTATATAAAGTTTCATTCCTTCTTACTAACAACAGAAAAATCTTTCGTATGAAAGGCAAATTGTGTTTTTGAATCATGGACATGATTATTATTTTTCGATATTGATGTTCTAAAGTAAATAGAAATTGATATCATCTATACTTATAATAAATCTGTAGAGAGGTCAATTCTGTACATGAAATATATTTTCAAAATAACTATCAGGGGGTGATTAGTGATCGATACTGATGCCAAAAATGCAATCAGTAAAATTTTTGTCTGTCTGTCTGTCTGTCTGTCTGTCTGTCTGTCTGTCTGTCTGTGTGTATGTTCCTTATAGAAACAAAAACTACTCGACGCATTTTAACGAAACTTGGTACAATTATTCTTCATACTCCTGGGCAGGTTATAGTATACTTTTCATCACACTACAATCAATAGGAGCAGAGTAGTGAAGGGAAATGCTGGGAAAACGGGAGAAGTTACTCCTTTTTTTAAGCTTCCGTCGCGTGTGCAGCCTTAATGGTTAAAGTTACATAGAAATCATGTATGACGGAAATATTTAACATAAAATTGTCTAAAAAATATCCCGCAACAGCATATGTCTATCTTTTATGGTTGACTCACAATAAAACGTGTAACTCCTGATAGCTTAGCAGTTCGGAGCATTCTGATTATATTTGTTTACTCTTACGTTTATAATACTCTCACTCATCCCTAATTTAAAAAAGTTAACATTATTACCTATTCAATAAAAAAAGAATCATAGAAATCGGTATATAAACACCAAACTTATACATGAAATAAGCCATCGCGCCGTCGCACGTGAATACTGAATCATGCTATAAGGATTATTTTGGTGTAACGGTTGGAAACACTGATAATTTTAGAGGTTTTTAATGTAAGGTCGTAAATAAACACAGTTTTCCGCTTACATTGCAAACGCTAGCTGAACCCTACGAGATCGATCAAAATATTGTACTACAGTATTGTATACCTTAAAAATGTCTACAAAAAAGTCCGCCATGGTAAACGTCTATCTCTTAGGGATAACCCACAATAACCATTTTATATCCTATACTTTTTACGAGAAATAATAGATTATTTACAAAGCGATTTTCAGCAATATAACATTCTTCCTTATCCAATTCAGTACCTTAAATACATTGTGCATTTAATATAGACCAATTTGGCTATTTAACGCATGTAATTTAAATGAATATTTTCGAAGATATTACAGATTTAAAATGCAGGGACATAGCGGTTCCGACGCTACCGGGCGGGGCACCTGGTGGCGCGTGCCTATTGTAATTAGGTATTAGAAGAATGTCATTGTGTATAATACAAGCCTGAGAACAAAAACTATAGTCTACACTACAGCTCTACACCGAAGCGAAGCGCGGGCGGGCCACTAGTTAAAATATATATGTACAGAATATTAGCAGACAGATTTATCACATTTGAACAACGCAAAGAATGATTTCAAAAAACGAGGAAAAAGTTTGATAAACGATAACAAAGAAACAGGCACCTCTTTTGAAAAAAAAACAGAATCGGTTTAAAAATTCAAGGCGTGAAATATTTATGATATCAGTATGAAAATAACCATTTAAATCAGCAAATTCAAAAAACGCCACGAGGATAACGAGTTGCTAAGCTTGGTGATAATCAAGTTTAGGTTTTTATGTATATGTAGAATACGAGGCATACAATATTTTGTAGTGTAACCAGAACATTAACATTCTGCGTTGCTCGCAAGTCGCGCTAGCTCGGATGACAAGTAATTTATTCGACATGTATCTATGCATGGATGCGTTGTATATAAGCAAAAAGTAGAAGATCATCAGTGTTTATGTATTTAAAGAATATATACCTCACTGTGATGCATGTAAAACCAATAATCATAGAAACACTCCAAAATAAATTTGAATTTTCTCATTATCCAAGGTAGTTCACGGAAACGAATCAGAAAAGCACTTTCTTTATCCTACAATAGCTTACAAAAGATAAGGATGGAAAACTGAGTCACATAAGAATTGAGGCTGTTATTGGAGTAAAACAAAAGAAATAAATAAACTAGAAAACTAAAAATATACCGGATCGACCCGATATCTTTACGCTTTTACGACTACATATTGACCAAATTAAGGTAAGTAGGTACATGATTATAAGACTGGGCGCACACGTACGGTTTCCTGGTTCGGTTTCTTGATCCGGAATTCTGTGACCCTAGCGCAGACTTTCGATTTTTTTTTAAAGTTAGAGTCCGAACCGAACTTTCGGTTATTTCCATTCTGAAAAATACAGAATAGTATGTGCGTAGTTGAACAATTTGTTTGTAAGGACGGTCATTCAGATTTCCGAATTGAGAAACCTAATCAGTAAACCGAATCAGAAAACTGAGCATGTGCCCAGTCTTAAACAATACTCAAAATTTTTTGCTCTACATTTTCAAAACTCGAATACGAATACGTTTTATTTTTACAGAAGCTCAGAACAACTCAAGCGGTTGCCTTATTTAGGCTTCTTCCTATCTCAAAGAGGTTTTTTTTTTATTATTATTACAGTATTTCCCTAATTAATATTATAAATAATAAAATGTGCGCAAATGGGGAAGGCCATGTTACCGCCGTATTTACTTTGCAAATATTTCCTTGACGTAGACATTAAACATAAAATAAGCCGTGGGCTTTCGTTTAGTGATCCCAGGAGAATTCCAATTCAGCTGTGCCATCACTATCACAAGTTTATACAGCCGATAAGACAGAGAACAGCCTATGAGTTCTTTAGTTGTAAAACGTAATTCTTTACGTTGTAGTACGAGTATGTAGGCATTTGTTTTTAACTCTTTATTTTTAACTGACACATCACTGTATTCAGATGATTAAAATTAAAATACACGTGTCGTTCTTCTTTATTATTGGGTCTAAAAAATTAACACTATCGGGCTGCGATCGCGAAAGTCATGCAACATTCGCAAGGCCCGGTCATAGATTGGTGACCAAATATGCATTTATAGTGCAGTCATTGAAGCATTATTGCTCCGAATTTTTTTACTGTGAACCGATTTGCATGAAATTTTGGAATTAGGTTCATCTTACCCTTAACTTCAAAAGTGAAATGATTTGAATTCCGCAACCACCCCGGGGGTGGATGCCAACCCTTCTCGGGGTGAAATAATTTTTTTCAAAATAACCTGGGATATCGATAGAAAATCTAATTTTAAGCAAAAAATCATCTATAAAGTTTTTCAAAAAATCCAATACTTTTCAAGTTATTGGCAATTGAAAATTCGCAATTTTTCACGTTTTTCATCGGTTTTTTGCAAATATCTCCATAAATATACGTTTTATCGAAAATTTTATAAAAAAAAATTGTAGCAGGTAAAACAGTGAACAATTTGGTTTTTTACAAAGTATTCTAAGTGCAATATTAAGCTAGATATTAAAGATCAAAGCCGTTTTTTATTTTGTCTGAAATTTAATCGATGTGGTCAATGCCATCAAGCGGTGAGCAGATGCATTTTATGCATTCTAATACAAAAGGGTTTTGTAGTACTTGAAATAAGCTTTAAAATGGGTACTATTAAAAGTCTTCTGCACGTAAAATAAGTAAGCTATATTGCAAATAAGGGGAGCATCTAATGTTTTTTCTTTTAAATCAATGGGTTTCATAAGTGCCATTTCCACCAAAATTAAAATTAATCGTATTCCGCCTAGAATTAACTTTATTATGAAGAGTTTGATAGATAATATCAGTTTGGATGCTTCAGGATACAAATGTTTCAGAAAAGTCACGATTAAAAACAAAATCAAAATTTAAAATTTAAAAAAAACCCACTTTTATTTCATAATATCTCAAAAATGACGACAGATACGTATAAATGTGTAAGGATTAAAAATCTAGGTATTTTTCTGACAAATAATTTGGTTTTATTGTTTTTTCTGTCTAACAAAAATTAACGGAGATATGATTGTTTAAAGAGCGCGTGGCAGCGCAATCACAGCCTCTCTTAAGCCCTTTAACCCTTCACCGTTTTAGAAAAAGGCTTTTTACTATATATTGCAATGAAGGATGTTGTAGCTCTCTTAATTACCTTTACAATGGTTTTACGTAAATTGTGATAGCATGAAAATTGAAGGAGTTATGGTCCAAAAACTTATCATTTTTTTTTCTACTTAGTAACTGAAAATTTCAGAGTGTGAATATTTGGAGCAATGTGAAAGTACGCAGTATAATAGAGACCCACAACTATTGTAATGTGTATATATATACATAATATTGCTCATATATTTTGGAAACGTAGGCATGAATACATACCAACGTTCTTATATGTATATATATAACACATTTCATCATTTCATCATCACCATCATCATCATCATTCATCCAACGGATTGGGGGTGGGTCATCAATGACGGTTTATTAAATCCACTTAAGTCTGTAGATCCACCCGCACCACAAGAACTGCTGAAAATGATTTTTTGCAACTGCAAAAAAGGATGTGTAGCGTCTTGCGGATGCAGAAAAGTTGGTCTGTTTTGTAATAGTACCTGTGGAACGTGCAGTGGAGATAACTGCCAAAATAGCCCTCCAATTCAGCCAGAAGATGTTGAATGTGACAGCGACTCCGACATTGAGTCATGAATAATAATATTATATTTTATTAATAATAGTACAATTTTATATAATTAGTAAATATTTTATTCAATAAATGGCAATTTTTTACTCTAATTTTTTTTTTTACATATGTAATATATATATTATGGGTTGAAAATGATTTTAATATGAGGTAATTATGTTAGAAAATACTTTACAATTTCATCACTTACTATTAGACATGTTTTCTAGCGATAAAATGGCTCAATGTCAATTTTTCCATTAAGGGGTTGTTTATACCCCTTAAAAATAATAGGCGGAGTTCAGATCATTTTCACTTTTGAAGTTAAGGGTAAGATGAGCCTAGTTCCAAAATTTCATGCAAATCGGTTCACAGTAAAGAAATTCGGAGGTAAGACCGTATTTTTCGCTTCGTCATTGAAGCACTATTAATAAAATAAATATTTCCAACATTCACACCAAGTAGCCTAGCCTCAAAGTAAGCACTGTAAGGCTTGTGTTATGGGATACTAGGGTAACGGATAGAATACATATATTGTAAATATATAAGTATGTATTCTATCCGTTACCCTAGTATCAATATCATATCATAATATAAACATCCATGACTCGAGTACAAATGCTCGTATTCATCACACAAACATCTGCCCCCATCGGGATTCGAACCTCTCGAATCGGCGACACCATGAAACCTGGCGCACAAACCACTCGGCCACGGAGGTTGTCATTTATTTCATTTCATTTTTTTATCTTTTATTAAATGACTAAATGCATACAGTACTGTATATCATTAATAGGCTATGGGCCGCATCACCCATAATAGTGCAAAAAATATAAAAATAGAACAAAATTCATATTTTTAAGGAAAAAAAAAACTAAACCATTTTTTTCATACGGTTGACTTTTCGACTGTATTACGGCATAGGGTTAAATCCATCAGCAATGTCCTTAAATACCGATCTAGGTTGACTGTTCCTGTAACCCTTTAAATAGGTTATTTTAATATCGTGTTTAAAACTAGGATGCTATTAATTAATTGTGTTGCCTAGTGGATAATTTTGTTAGTTTTTTTTATTGTAAATGTTAATATTATTAGCGTTTTAATTGTTTGTAATTTAACATTGTAAGGTGTCAGTTTTGGTCGTTTGACGTTGTCACTAAGAAATCTGTGATTTATAAAAAAAAGTTAAAAAGAATATCCTTAATTTACACAAAAAATTACTAGAAAATATTCCACGCAGACCAAATAGCAGGTGGGACTCGAACCCGCAGCCTCCGCTATCCAGGCGGATGCACTAACCATTATGATAGTGTGATCCTAATTTTCTGTCGTGTTCTTTAGATTTAAATATCTAGCAGTAAAATGCTTAAAAATAAAAATATAAACAAAAGTAATGTCCTGTTATATAGTTTTCCAAAAATAAAGTATACCCAAACACAGCTGTATATCACTAATAAACATCTGCAGTTGTTACCATCTGCATCAATCAGCGCTGTACTTTCTTGGTGGGTTAATGCCCACTTCCCTATTCCTCTATTCCATTCATTAATTGAGGGCCCAGCAGGGGTATCGTTAATCGGCTGATGATGAAGTACCAAGCTAAGGGTAATTTGGGAGCTAAGTAAATCACCGATGCTGGCGTATTACATGCTCACTAGTGTTAATCACTACGCAAGTGATTACATTAAAATTTAAGAGATGGCTCAGATGCCATCCGCGCCTGGTCGGTGCGGGCTCGTTTCGTTTTCGTTTCTCTACCGAATCTGTACAGATATTTACCGAATACATGTTATTAAATGAGAGCTGTTTGACTGAGTAGTTTCAGTACAGATTCTTTACCGACCGCGAGCAGATACCCAGCTGTCAGTAACGAGTGCTACCGGCGGCTACGGAGTCTAACGAATCATTCGACTCACCGTCTCGACACACCCGCAAACAAAAGGAAATGAAATCGCACCGAAACCGTGCCGGACAAGAACTTCGGTAAAGAATCTGTACAGATTTGGTACAGAAAGGAAAACGAAACGAGCCCGCACCGACCCGTTAAGGAACTCTATTGTGAAGTAGCATGATATCGGTATGAAATTATCACACACAAGGCACCATTTAGCAGAATTTTCCACGCTGCTGTTACTCAGTATCAAAACAATCCCCTTTTTAAGTATTTTACCGGCTGCTGCTTTCCCCACGATAACGGCTAACTAGAGCTGAGGTCCGAGTCAGAGAAGCCCTCTAGTTGAGCCGACTCCCTCAGGTTCGAGTAGTCTAGAGGCTCCACACGGAGAGGAGACTCCCCCCGCGGGGAGATGCCATCCGCCTGGAATACCTCTAGAGGCACTCGCCAATTCTGGGCTTGAGGTCCCCTTAGGATCTCGCCGTCCCCAAACCCGGTGACGCTTTAAAGGTCATCTGCGACCAACAGCATACACAATCAAAAAAAAAAACTTTCCTAAATGCTCTAAGCTTAATCACACTCATAAAAACGTTAGCGGTGAGTGGTTCTTATCTTTATCACAAAGTATTTTTTTATGTTATGATGTGCTATTTAAAATGATAAAGAAAAGGCTATAAGAATCTGTTTATTTTTCTTTAATGCAGTAAAGGATTACCTATAACCTTAGCGTAAAGTGTAGTGCGCTGATCGCTTGATAGCCTTGCAACATTAAAGGTCCGAAGTAAGAACACGTAAATGTGGGTTTTTATGTATTTCGATATTCACCTATTACAAAGTTTTCTCATAAAAAATAAACAGCTTAGATTACGCCTCCCATGCAGGCTACCAGTTACGAAATGAAGTGTGAAATGAAAACAAAATGAAAATATCCCGCCTCATAGCCACACCTTAACAACTATGAGAAATCAGTCAAATGTTAATGTTACATTGTTTTCTAAAAACAGTCCATAACCTCCGAAATAATAGCATAACTCAAAAGTTTAATGTAAAAATATCTTAAACTAGCGGCCGCCTGCGACTTCGTCCGCGCCGACCTCATTTCTTTTTTAAATCCCCTAGGAACTTAACATTTCTTTTTGGGATAAAAAGTATCCTATGTCTCAGTGTTGGTAAAAATCTATATGTGTGCCAAATTTCATCCAAATCCGCTCAACCATTTTTACTTGATTGAGTAACAAATATACAAAATTTCACATTTATAATATTAGTACGATTTCACTTATACTCTTAACTTGCTTGCTGGTTTGACTGCGTACACTGAAACGTATATTATTTAAGTATCGTCTTGGAAATAAATTAAATTTAATCTATTCCGTGCTCCTTAGAAGATCTGGAAGCTAAAGCCTAATGTACTTTATACAATTACACACTGATAAAGTTTACACCTCGGCACAGTTAATTACGACTTTCTTTATTTGACTTAACATCTGAGAATTATCTATAGATTGAAAAATTTATTCCATACTAGTGGCCCGCCCTCGCTTCGCTTCGTAGAGCTGAAGTGTAGACTATAGTTTTTGTTCTCAGGCTTGTATTATACACTAAGACATTCTTATTATACCTAACTACTTTAATTATTAAGTGTACCTACGCTTAATAATTTTTAATTTGAACGAATATTTAAAGACTACCAAAACAACTAATACCTATTTTACAAAATAACAACAAAAGAAATTTAAATAAACTATTTAAAGACTAAAAATCGCGCTGATAAGCACGGTTTCTCAATATCAATTATATTGTTTGTCAATAAGTTCGAACGCTCGGAACGCATCAACAGTCAAAAATTGAATACACACCTAAAAGAGTGCTTGCTCCTAGCTCGCTCTCGGACCTCCCGCCCTTTTATATCATATTGTGTAAATGTGTATTGTGTCGAGCGCGGCAACCGTTACAGAAAAATAATCCTTATAGCATGATTCAGTATTCACGTGCGACGGCGCGATGGCTTATTTCATGTATAAGTTTGGTGTTTCTATACCGATTTTTATGATTCTTTTTTTATTGAATAGGTAATAATGATAACTTTTTTAAATAAGGGATGAGTGAGAGTATTATAAACGTAAGAGTAAACAAATATAATCTGAATGCTCCGAACTGCTAAGCTATCAGGAGTTACACGTGTTATTGTGAGACAACCATAAAAGATAGACATATGCTGTTGCGGGATATTTTTTAGATAATTTTATGTAAAATATTTTTGTCATACATGATTTCTATGTAACTTTAACCATTAAGGCTACACACGCGACGGAAGCTTTTAAAAATGGAGTAACTTCTCCCGTTTTCCCAACATTTCCCTTCACTACTCTGCTCCTAATGATTGTAGCGTGATGAAAAGTATACTATAACCTGCCCAGGAGTATGAAGAATAATTGTACCAAGTTTCGTTAAAATGCGTCGAGTAGTTTTTGTTTCTATAAGGAACATACACACAGACAGACAGACAGACAGACAGACAAAAAATTTACTGATTGCATTTTTGGCATCAGTATCGATCACTAATCACCCCCTGATAGTTATTTTGAAAAAATATTTCATGTACAGAATTGACCTCTCTACAGATTTATTATAAGTATAGATAATAAGAATGAATACTTTTATGATTTAAGAAAACAGTACCTATTATTTATATCTTAATACTAAAATATTTTGATTACTCTAACTTAACCAGGCATAACAATAATGAACAAAGTCAATTCGCTGTCATTTATTTCGCATTGCAATGATGATTTTTAAACAAAGTAATACCACATGAGTAAAAAAACGCACAGTCCGTAATACCACTTTCTAATAAAAATTATTAGAATCAGAAATTTAAAAAGACAGTTTGTAGGATGATTAAAATAAAAATGATTAAATAATTTAATAATTAATAATTAAAAGACTACACATATAGTTTTAATGTTGTTGCCAAAAACATTTTTTCTATGCTTCAAAATTAAATCAGAAACTAATTAGACTTATTAATAATAAATAAACAATTCTAAAACTCTCCCTCACGCGAAATTACTTATTATTATTATAAAGAAAAAAGACATAGTAAATAATAGTGTAAATTGTCACTGAAATTTATTTGTCCGGGAACTAATTCGGCCACTACACCAATACTAAAAAAATACACTTGGCAAAATATCCACATGTACTGAGCACCTTAACTTATTTCAAATGAGTCATGCACTGCTCCAGTAACACAGTTAACGTTCCTTTTAATCCACGGAAAGTACCAGTAGTCTTTTTTCCTCATCAAACTCTCTGCAGCTTCAAATGTTTGAGGCATTTCTTTCTTTGCTGTTTCAGGCAACAAAAAGGCAACAACCGCGCACAATAATGCAGTACATCCAACGATAATAAAAGGCAGCCAGTACGCTATAGAATCTAAGTGTGCAATAAAGGGTGATATAACAGTGGCTACATAGCCAAAGATATGGATTAACGCAGCCCCAGAACCACGTACTGGAGTCGGTAGCACTTCAGCAATCCATTGCGTTGCAGTGTTTACTGCCATATTAATAGCAAATCTTGAAATTACAGCGCATATAACTGCTGCTATACCCATTGGAAATAAAGGTGTTAAAAAGCTGAATAAGGCACAAACCAGTATTACTATAATTGTCAACCACCGCCTACCCAACACATCAAGAATATATGATATCAAAACTAATGAAGGGAACTCTGTCAAAGAGATGAATGTGAATGAGAGGAAGAAATCATATTCTAGTTGGTGAATAGTCCTCGTTGACAAGTCAAATATCAATATACAACACATATACTCTATGCAGCCTAAAATAAATATTTGCCTAAGCAAAGGTCTTTTTAACAAATCTGTAATATGCGCCTTTTCTGGATCTGCTTTCCGTGCAATTGTCATTTTGAACTGCTCTACCATCTTTGGTGGAATCTTCTTTTTATTAACTTTAGCAATCGTCATAATTTTGTTTACTGTCTCGTCTACTCTCCCTTTCGATAAGAGCCATGTTGGACTTTCAGGTAACATAAACTGAGCCAACAACGCTGAAGCCAATGGTATACTTGTAGCCAATCCCAGGGTTTTCCAATGTCCACAGGCAAGTGCGATCCATGGCAGAGCTGTGACACCCAAAGTAAAGAAAACAGCGAATGAGAAATTTGCCATTAAAGTCCTGTATTTTGGAGAAGTCGTTTCCAAAATAAGAAGGTAAGTCACCATCATACAATTGTCGTATGCTAATCCAACGAAGAAACGACATATAGCAAACTCTGTAAAACTACGGGCATATATACTTCCAACACCGGCTAAACAACCAATAATGTTGCTACAAGTGGCAGCCGAGAGTCTTCCGTAACGGTCAGCTATCCATCCGATTATAACTCCGCCTACAATTGATCCCACAAAGAAAATTGATTGTGCTGTAGCTTGGTTGCTTTGACTTTCACAAACCCATCCCAATTCACTGCCTATAGTCGGGTAAGGTATTTCGGTCTTGTTGAATTCCCATCCATTTTGACAAGATGATGTAGGCCATGATGAGTTAGGTTTTAAGCCATTTTCCAAAACTTCTGTCCAGTTAGCAATATACGATTGACAGTGAGAGTATCCATAGCGTGAATTCAAGTCATCTGGTATCGCTAACGATCGGCGTTCCGAGTCTGTCAAATTCTGTAGTTCTGGTATCCAACACCAGTGGTTTGGCGACACCTCTGTCATAAATATTTGTGTAAAATAAACGAAGGCACCATAGATATAGAATGGACCAACGCAAAAGAACATTATACGTTGGTAAAGACCGAACTCCCCAGCGGCCGTTAGGAATGCATCATACTCAATACTAGCCGCAATATCATCCTCTTCAGAAATACTTTCATGAATATTTCTATTCTTGGTACTTTTATTTGCTACAACCATATTTACTATTTTGAACTTGAACTATTTTAGCGTTTATTTTACAGACGTCAAATCTAAGACGTCGTTATCAAGGGACTGAGAAAATGTAACTGCTGATTGTAACATTTTATATTATGATAAAATGCCATACCGTATATTTCACTAAGCCGCTACTATAGTAATAAAACTTATTTGCCTTACACTCGTATCATAGAAATTTAATTGTGTTGTGGACACAATAAAGTAGGTGTAGTGTGTAATCGGGTTTCGTTTTAACGACCTCCGTGGCCGAGTGGTAACTACGCCGGGTTTCAAGGTGTCGCTTACTCGAGAGGTCACGGTTTCGAATCCCGGTGGGGTCAGATGTTTGTGTTATGAATACGAGTACAAATGTACTCCAGTCCATGTTTCATATGTATTTCTATATAAATATACTTATATATGTATCAGTATATGTATCCTTTTTTTTTAACGGTGGGAAATGCATAACGCATACCCCGTGCTTTGGGGTGCACGGGGTTATGTCGGACTCTCCGCAGCTTCTGGGAGCAGACAGAATGCTCCCCAGAATATGCCGTACCGCGGCCTACCGACTAAAACCCACCGATGCCCCTCACATACGCCTTGGCGCGAGCATGTCCGTCACCGACGCATCCTCATCGTCTTCTGACGAAGAGGACACGCCGGGACGCGTCGCTGCCGGACAAGGTCATGGGAACTCGCGAGAACACATCCACGACCTCGTCGGCGTCTGCTCGCCTATGACGAGCCCCACTCAACCCCCCAAAATGGGAGGGCCGGTGATCCCCAGGGGCATCTAGGGGATCATCGACTGGCGGCAACCGGTGCAATGCAGGGCCCGGGCTTCCCGGGCCTGGACCCCGCTGGTTACCGTCAAGAGGAAGTAGGCGGACGTACGTCCGCCTCCTACGCCCCAACCTTCGGCGGCGGCAAGGAGCGGCCTCTGGGTCTTCTTCCCGGGCCCTCTCCGCGTCCTCCTTCTGCGTCATAACGTCGACGCAGAATGAGTTCACCGCATCCCACATTTCCTCCCCCTCCAACATGACGCAGACCACGTTTCGAAGGGAGTGGTCCTCGCCTATGATGGCGGTTAACTCTTGCCGCCGCTGGGAGAAGCCTGGGCACACCTCTAAAGTGTGCTGTGCGGTGTCCTCAGCGGCGTCACAATGGTGGCACTCGGGGGTCGGCTCCCTGCCGATGCGGTGCAGGTAGCGGCCGAAAGAGCCGTGTCCGCTAAGAACTTGGACCAGATGGTAGGAGAGCGAACCGTGGCCCCATGTGGTGAGAAAGGCCTGCTTGGCCTCCAAGGTCCTGGATAAAGTGCCAGAGACAGAGGCCGAGCCCCTTTGCTCTACGAGCTCCTCGAACCACGTGCGGAATGCCTCAATTTACGCTTCCTCCAAAGCTGAGGCCCTCTCCCTCGGCGCCAGGCGCCATTATCCTGTGCGTCTGTTCTGACGCGGTATGCAGCCGCCAGAACGTGGGCTGAAATTTCCCACGGGGGAGTGCCAGCAATAAAGCACGCTGCGGTGTGGGACACCGACCTGTATGCGCTTATGGATCTCAAGGCCATATCACGTTGCGCCCTGTGGAGGGAAGCAATGGCCCGAGAACTGAGAGCATCTGCTCATACCGATCAGTATATGTATCCTATCCGTTGCCCTAGTAACCCATATCATAAGTCTACAGTGCTTACTTTTGGGCTTGGGTAATCAGTATGAATGTTGGAAATATTTTTTTATTAATTTAACAAGCGTAAATTTTCTTTTGTATTTATGTCTTTTGGTTCACACTATTGATTAAACCGTTTATTCTCCACTGAAAATATGGGAAATGTCCATACTGTAATTATAAACAATGTGGCTTTTTTGTTAATGTGCTACGTTTTACGTTTTACTGGGTTTTACAATAGGAACAGACTATCTTTGATTGCCGATGTCGGCCATATTAGATTGTCTATTGGCGATTAGTGTTATTTGGATTCGTCGAAACATAAACACACACACCACGCATCTTTCAAAAAAAAACAGTAATAATCGAACACCCGCCATAAGTTGAGAAATACTTTACTCATTCCTTCCATTTTTAAGTTCTCTAATAGGTAAGTTTCTTGAAGTTTCTTGGCGAAAAAATAGTGAAAAAAAAATACAGAAAATTACACAACATCACAACATTGTGCATGGCAACAGGTGCTATTAACGGAGATGCCAATTGTAACAGACTTCTTTTTAACTTAATGAGTAACTGTTTAACTTATTCAGGCAGGCAGAGGCAGAAGAAATAGGTTTTCATGATCTGCTAGAATGCAACACAGAGTGGCCGAATACAGGGCGAAATATATCGGCTTACTCAACCTCAGGAAACCTCAAAGAGGTAATCACCAATATGAAGACCCTAGTGACTCTGGCAACACACCCTCGTCACACAAAAAAGACCGGCTATGATATGGACTAAGAGTTGCAGAAACGCCTGTAGTAAGAAGAAGCGATTGAGTGTTTCGATTCTACAAGTGATTTATAAGTTCGGTCTGCGGTTTGTTATATCTGGGATATGTAACGCTTATTGCTGCCCCAGCTGACTATTATATCTAGTCAGCACCTTGAAATTCTAGCCCTAGCTCATTTAGTTAGTATTTCGGCAGCCCGTGCCCATCCTCCATTCTGTGCGGTTGCGCACAGCTCAATTAATTTCTATCCTTATGGGGATTCTATATTTCTGTTTTAAGAAATAAAAGTCGGGATAATTAAAGTTTTTATAAAACCTATCTGCGATTATCTGTGAAACAGATCGTAGAAGGTAAGCACCTTTCACAATGGCCGGTTTTAAGATGGGTCACCGAATTCCCCTGTTCCATATATCCTTACTGACATAATATCTCCACTAGCAGGTATAGGTGCTTGAAACTTTTTATTCCAATTATCACTACATGCTAGGATAAATGGAACATTCTATTCCATATATCCCTACTTATCCGCACTGGTAGAGATTTTTCTTTTTCATTAATCGGTACCAGTGGGGATAAGTTTGCAAGGATTTCTTAATATGAATAACTAGGTGTTCCTGGATTACTTGTGATAATGAATCTTATTATCTATAAGTGTGAAGTATTTTTTTGTATTTTATTGATGCAGAAAATAATTAATTTGTATTTATAATACCTATTATATATGTATTTTTATATTAATATTTTGAAATTAATTTATAATATAATATTGTTTATTTCTTATATTTATTTTACACAGGACAAATAATTTTGCAGAAGCATGGCATTTCAAAAATAATGAAAAAACTAATAGATAATTGAGTTATACAGTTTCCAATATAAAGAGGTAAGTTACCATCATAGAGTTGTCGTATGCTAATCCAACGGAGAAACGACAGACAGCAAACTATGTAAAACTACGGGCATATATACTTCCACCACCGGCTAAACAACCGATGATGTTGCTCCAAGTAGCAGCAAAGAGTCTTCCGTAACGGTCAGCGACGCATCCGATTATAACTCCGCCTACAATTGATCCCACAAAGAAAATTGATTGTGCTGTAGCTTGGTTGCTTTGACTTTCACAAACCCATCCCAATTCACTGCCTGAAAACTTATCCCCACTAGTGGCGATAAATGAGAAAGACAAATCAAATTATCCCTACCAGTGCGGATCAGTAGGAATACCAACTCACTCAGAATGTTTTGCGAAAAAAAGTTTTAAGCATAAGACATGGCCACTTATAATTATTTTGAAAACTTCGATTATTTAAAGTTTAAGATACCACTGTTCGATTTGCAAATTTCCCTCCGCAGTTTTTGGAGAGCAACTTTAGTTTTCTCTCATTAAAAATGGATCTGGATCGAGAACATTTTCGTGCTATGATTTTTTACGATTTTAACGATTTTGGCTTAAAGCCTGATGAGTCATTTGATCGATTTCGAACTGCTTTTATGGATGAAGGACCTTCAAAAGCGACCATCTACTGCTGGTGTAGCGAGTTAAAACGCGGTCGTCTTACTTTGGGGGATGAACAAAGGAGTGGTCGTCTTACGACGACTGTCACCGAAGAAAGTGTGCTGGCAGTATAAAATTTAATTCAAGAAAACAGACGAATTACATACGAAGAGATTCAGCATACTCTGCAGATTGGTTCAGGAAGTGTTCACAAGATTTTGCACGAGCACCTTTGCGTAAGGAGGATAGTTTCCCGCTGGGTGCCGCACAACCTCACCGAAGCTCAGAAGCAGGCCCGTGTGGATTGGTGCAGTGATATAAAACAAAAATTTGATGTAGGCTCGTCACAGCGCATTTACGATATTGTGACAGGTGACGAATCCTGGTTTTATCAATACGATCCAGAAACAAAGCGTCAGTCGACAGTTTGGCTGTTTCAAAATGAACCAACGCCTACGAAAGAGAAGCGATCGAGGAGCGCAGGGAAAATTTTGATCGCTAGTTTCTTCACTTTTACTGGGTACTTAATTTCAATTCTACTTCGAGACCAAAGCAGCATCAACGCCAAATAATATAGCACAAAATGCCTGCCAGAAGTTTTTTCTTTTCTGCAATGAGCAACAAGCGACCTAACACCGGGCTCCTTTTTCACCACGACAACGCGCCCGCGCACTCTGTGATCAAAACAAAGGACTTGCTGGACTCCACACCAGTCAGAGTCTTAGGACACCCTCCTTACAGTCCGGGTTTGGCTCCGTGTGACTTCTTTTTTCCCCATAAATAAAAAAAACAGCTCAAAGGGATACAGTTTTTATCGCCGGAAGAAGCGCTAGCAGCGTTTGAGAAGGCCTTGGAAGAGATGTCTACGGAGGACTGGAAAAAATGATTTGAAAATGGTTCAGACTCATGAAACTTTTTATAGAGGCTGGTGGAGAGTTCTTTGAAAAGATTTAATAAAAATATTTTTTTCATGGAAATTAGTGTTTTAGTTTCTCAAAACTTTCTGAGTGTGCCACGTTTATGGAATAGAAAGTTCCATATATCCCGACTGGTAGCGATAATTGAAAAAAAATCCAAGTATGTGGAGATATGTCAGTAGGGATACTAGTGGAGATATGTCAGTAGGGATATTATGGAACTGGGGACCAAATTTACTATGTTGAGCACCTCTGTGCTTAAAAGTCACAGCTGCATCTGCAGTTATTAACTAGCTGGTCATCCACTAACGCTCATTCCTGCCGGCATCTATAATCCGTGCGGATTGAATGGTAGTCGATGTGTGAGAGCGAGCAAGCAATTGACTACCATTCGATTTCTAGATGCCAACAGGAATGAACGGTGTGGATGGCCCATTATTAGCACCCACCAATCTGCACTGGGCCCACGTGATGGGTCTTTGTCATGGACCTTCTTCCTATTCTATGGATAGGGAACGCTCGTGTCCCAGCAGCGGCAACATGAAAAGGCTGATGATGATCAATCCCTTATATAAATTGCTTCATCTCTCAGTCATTAAACCCATTTCAGTGAATTTTGCTATACAGATAGATTTAACTTCGAGAGACCACTATTTGTCGCTAAAATAATGCCCAAATACGTACCAAGTGTAATTAAAATAAATAAATATTACTTTCGAGGAGCTCGATGGTACAAGTTGTTATTGCGTTCGGCTGCGATCGTTAAAGTTAAGCAACTTTCGCAGTGGTCGGTCATTGGATGGGTGACCAAAAGTTTACTATCTCAAGCTCCTCCGTGCTTCAGAAGGCACATTAAGCTGTTGATCCCGGCTGCATCTGCAGTCGTTAGCACCCACCAATCCGCACTGGGCCTGCGTGGTGGGTCATGGCCCAATCTCACTATTCCATCCATAAGGAAGGCCTATGCCCCAGCAGTGGGGACATTAATAGGCTGGTGATTATGATTATTATTATACATAAATAAATTATACTTGGTTGTCAGCTCGTATTCGGTTGCACGAAACATTACTCAAATTTGGGAACCCGAATCAATATTTACACTGAAATACAGGCTGTAAGACGGTGTCGGGTAACCGAAACGGTCACTATCCGAATACGGGCGTGCTTGACTCCGTTCATTTTACATTATCCGAATTCCATTGGCACCTGTAATCTGGCTAAAGTCTAAGTGTAATCGAACCATAACTATTTTGAAAGTTGTCAAATCAAGTAAAGTGTGAATTTCTCTATGTTCATGGCAGGAACCTTAACTTTCACGTCATGAGGTTTTGTACAATTTTCGGCCTCAACCCCATAGGCGCGTTTTTATCGGTCGATAATAGCGGATGCGTTATTGCGATAATGCGCCCCTTCTTCTATTGCGTCGTTATTATCGCAGCAGTGTGTGACTTAGTAGCCGTTCTCATACATAATGTACAAAAACAGATATCGCAATAACGCATCCGATGTTATCGACCGATAATAATGTGCCCAAGGGAGAATGACGCTTAAAGTGTCTATCACGCATTAGAGCGATTATTTCAACTGATAAATTCATAATTTGATTCAGTGTGTGTGTGCTTGTCGATAATTTATGAAAAAATATGCGTTTTGAATTTACAATCAAAATTTTCATATTTATGAATTCACAGCCTTGTCAGTTTCGTTCTGTAAGACTGATCTGACACATTTATTATCTGAAATAATCAGAATGTGTGTGAATAGTACCTAGTTTAATTGTACGCAATTTCGTACGCTGTGAATTAATAATATGAATTCATTTATATATCCAGATTCCGACTCAGGTTGTGAAATAAATAGTAAATTATTTACATAATATGTAATTAAAAATAAGTTACAAAGGTGCTTATCCGATATGCCATCTAGTTTGTCCATAAATTTGCCGTTATTTTTTTTCCTATGTCGATATTAAAGAGAACCCCAAACCAAAAGTAATTTTGAACCTTAGAATTAAAACACTGAAAAAAGTATTCAAGACGTTGATAATGGTTCAAGTTAATCAGCAACTAAATATTTTTTCTTAAAAGAATGTTATACGACAGCGCCATTATTTCATTCAAGGCGTCTTTAAAACATAATTTTATTATTTTCCGATAAAATAAAAGATCCTATTTTAAACTAATTCTTAAATAATATAAGCAAAATAACAAGCAAATGCGCATGTGCTTCAAGACCTACGTAGGTACCTGTTTCAAATATCTAGTTTAAGTACCTACTTACATTTAGATATCTAAAAAAAAAGAATGTCCTCTAGAAAAATGCGTAGCGAAAAAGTTTCACTTTAGAGATGCGTAGAGTGATACCGAACTAGTAGTAACAACAACATGAAACAGTTGACTTTATTATGATGTCACAAGTCACTGCGTAATACAAGATTCGAAAACATCCTCTGAAATTTAAATTCAAGTATAGAACACTTACCGAGAGAACTCACTCATTTGACACGACGCACGAAAGAGCTCACACTGTCCGTTGGTCTCACGTTTGGATTCACTGAGCGCGCGGTGGTTATGGTCATCTCTCGGTGCTGTCGGGTAATGTGACAGACGCCCCTTCGAACAGGCATGCGTGTTACGTTCGCACAAAAGCACACGGCCTTTTTTTTAACATTGTAAATGGCAGCTTAGACTCTTTTCTCAAATCTCTGTGCAATAATTTAAGAAACAATACGGATCTATGGAAATGCAAATGTTCAAGGAAGAAGTAAAGGATTTCTACTTTATTTTATACACAAAAATCCCGAGCATGCCTCTCTCACTACGAGATATTGGCAGAATTTCTGACTAAAACGAAAAGGCAAGAAAAAGTTATATTAAAACAAATACTGGTTGACTTACACTTTTGCCGTTCTCTTCATTAAAATTAGGTTTTATCAAAATTATTAAAATACTAAATATATATATGTTCTAAACCTATAATATACTCAATTTCTCTGAATAAAATTCAATGAACAAAATATCACACTTTAACAGAACCTGGGCTCTATTCAACGTAAACTGTTCCAATTACCTATTATGAAACGGAAAAGTACTATCAGCCAATTTGTTCCCCGACCCACCATAAGCTTACTTTTTTACTGTATTTATTTACAACCATTGCAAAACAATAAGGTTGACTTTCGCTAAATGTATGCATCGCTGGAAACAAACTTGTTATTTTCAGAATAGATTTTGACGCCATCCTATGTGACTTAGTTTTGACGTTACATTAAGTAACGTCTAATTAAGTAATTATAATTTCCTAAGTCTATAGGAGGTTTGCCTATAGACTTAGGAAATTATAATTAATTTATTATTTTTTTAATCAAGAAATCGCAAGAGTTTATTTTATAACTACGATTTTATTTCTAATTTCAAACTGCAATTCCATTTTTATATAAGACACTAGCTGACCCAGCGAACTAAGTACCGCCATAAAAAAAAAAATTAAAAAAACATTGTCCAGCGGACAAAATTGTGAATCTAAACCATTCTCAGATCCCCTTGAACACACACAAAAAATTTCATCAAAATCGGTCCAGTCGTTTAAGAGAAGTTCAGTGACATACACACTCACAGAAGAATTATATATATAAAGATAAACCGCGTGTGTACTTTAATGAAAAACAAAAGTCCAATTTCAAAGATCTTTGATCCATATTATAATGCAGTTTCCTTATAAGAAATCAGCAACTGTTATTGCACATCACGTCAATATTTAAGGGTTTTGCATTTTATGTTATTTCATGTATTAATAATTTTGTGATAATAGCCTGATTTTTATTAATCATTGTAAACGGTAACTTTATCCATTTAAAGTCAATCAAATTTACTGCACATGGACTACACGTGATAAACTTGGTAGGCCTCCGACTTTATTCTTATGTAATAATCATAAAATACCTATTTCCCAGTTATTGAAATGAATCACAACTAAAGTAGAAAAAAGCTTAAGAACTCTTTAGGGTCCATATTGGCTGTATAGAAAACAACGCAAATATAATAAAACTAGACTAAACAATAAAATAAAAACTACTGTTTGCAAGGACTTTTATTCAATACAGCGACATCTGGCAGAATTAATCAAAAGTAAAAACCGAAAACCTTGGTTCTTTCTGATAAGGCACAGTGAAAAGCAGAATTTTATTCACACTTTAACGTGCTTCCACTTGCGCCGAAATTCAAACAAGCTCCGGTAGATGGCCTGACGATAAAATAGGAACAAAATATACCTTATAGCTGTGAAAAGTATGAGGTGGGAGAACCAGACACGGATCGATCGCAGCGCTTACCGTGACCAAAAAAGGAACTATCGGCAGACCAACTGTATTTTTCTACTAGCGAAGTTACTATGCGTTTTTATTCTAAGTAAAAATAAATAACATTCAAAAAAAGCAATTAAACACTACGCACCGTTTCCATTATTATTTAATGCTGTCTCCCTTCGATTCCGAAACTTCTAAAGGTAAAGGATCACATCTACTTTTACACAATGAACATTAAGGAGATTTGATGATACTAAAGCCACGCACCTGAAAAAAAGACGGACGTAATATCAAACTAAAATGATGTGAAGCATGCAAGGTCCTACAATTTCGTTTGTTGTACACCACGGTACTGTTTTTTCAGGTCTGTGTTGTACACTACACTCACACGTGTACCAGGTCGGAAAAACCATTGCCATTTGACTCCGCGTGATAGCGGCAGTGACACGTTCAATTGCTCCTACATTTTTTTTAAAATATGCCGTCTTGTGTGATGAAATCATGTAAAATCTGCAAGGGTAAACTTAGAGACCCACAACGAATCGTGTCACAATGTTAGTTGCCATTTTCCTCCGAAACGGCTTGACCGATTTTTATGAAATTTTATATGCATATTCTGTAAGAATGAGAATCGGCTACTATATATTTTTCATACACGTAAATGATAAGGGTAGTACACCTTAAACGTAGTGTTCTAAAACCTATAATGCGCCTTCGCGCCAAAATACAAACTAGTGGATATTGTAACGTAGTGTTCTCATATGGTTTAGGAGGAATGTTATCCCAGGTATTTGATAGAACACTAAGTAACACATCCCTAACATTTTTTTGGAAAACTTTTATTTTATATAAATTGGCATTAAAAATACATACAACATACACTAAATTTCCATCCTTCTACCACCAGTCCCTATTTTTATGGCAGCTTGTTAATCTATAAAATACTAGCTGACTCGGCGAACTTTGTACCCTCCAAAAGTAATAATTTGTAATAAAATTAATTTTGCTACTATAAAGTGAGATGTAAGCTAGCGTATCTTTCAAGTTGGATTTAATGGCACGCGGTGTGCAAATTTGATTAAAATTGGTTAGGTAGTTTAGGAATCCATCCAGGACAAACAACGTGACGCGTAATTTATATATATATATATATATATATATATATATATATATATATATATATATATATATATATATGTTAAGACTTTTTCTAGAAAAAAATCAACTCTGTCAAGTCTAAAGAAAAGTTTACTAGAAAAAAATCCACGCGGACCAGGCAGCGGATGGGACTCGAACCCGCAGCCTTCGCTATCCGGGCGAATGCACTGACCATTATGCTACCACGCCCCTATTAGCCGCGTCTCTTCGCATTGTAGGTAACCCACATGGTGGGTGTGAACAAAAACTTATTATTTAGAGCTCCTCCGCTGCTTCGGAAGGCACGTTAAATCATTGGTCTCGGCTGCATCCGCAGTCAATAGCACTCATCAATCCCATCGATAGGGACAGCCTGTACCCCTGTAGCCTGTGATCAGAGGCGGCTTAAGGCGTGGGCGACGTGGGCCACCGCCTACGGCCTCGCGGTACAAGGGGCTTCGCGCCTCAAAAATATTTATGCATTGCTTAGAAGCGAATTTCTTTTTTCTTATTTTATTAAATCCGTCTTCAGGTCGCCACAGAACAGGGCCTCGCGAAATCTGTCTTGCCCACATCAAATTTAGGTCTTGCACCGCCACTGCCTGTGATAATGATGATTCAACATTTATTTTACGTATATTGTATACGTAAAATAAATGTTGAATTTCATACATGTAAATTGAGTAACAAGAGCAGAATATTGGGTCTTTGTTGATTTACCTTTATATGCTAACGGCTTTGAGCAGCAGGAGGCATTAATTGGGAGGACTGTATTCAGCAGTGAATTTCAAAAAGCTCGTACCTACTGATATAATGGTTGGAGTCTTTTTTTAAGTAGTTCATTACATCATTTTACTAAAAATAATAGGTCTTTATCTACGAAATTGCCGCTCTGCAGTACTGGCTATTTTAGGTATTTTTTTGCTATTGCGCTAAGAATTGTAAGTTATAATTATTTTTATAAAAAAGAGGGAATTCTTTTTTGAAAATTAGGCATTTGTTTAGTGTTTATATATCGTGTGCTTTTACCGCTTTTGTTCGTTTTTTGTCAACACGTATCCACGTTAATTATAAGAGTGATTATGGATTATGTATGAGTACCGTCGTGGCAGCAAAGCGGCAGAAGTGGCATACAACATCAACAAAGGATACGGAGCGAATACTACTAGCGATCGCACCACCCATTATTGGTTTGCCCGCTTCCGTTCTGGAAATTTTGATCTAAGAAGTGAACCGCGTGGTCAAGCGAAACTTTAGTCTACAAAGACGAATTAAAGGCGATCGTGCAAGCTGATGATTCTCAATCTACAGCTGAATTAGCAGCAGCTGCCGATGTTAGCATCAAAACAAGATCGGTCCATTTGCGTCAAATTGGCAAGGTAAAAAAGCTTGATAAATGTGTGCCCCACGAATTGAATGATCGCCAGCGCGAAGTACGCGTCGAGTCGAGCCTTGCACTGTTCAACAGGCATACAAACGATATTGCAGCACATTGTTACTTGCGACGAAAAATGGATTTTATGCGTAATTACTTTGATTAATAGAAATAAATAATACAGAAAAAAGGACGTTAACTCACTTCATGAAAAACGACAATTCCATAAGTAAAGACCTTTTTTTTTCGATGACGGGGAGTAATAATGTATTATATCCACAACAATGACTAACGCCACGTTGGTTTGCTGTTAACAAACCCTCGCGACGCCGGTAATTGCGTGGTGCATTCGGCAAGCGGCGAGCCGCCCGAGGGCCTAATAGATCCTGCCTATATACATAGTCAGGTCATAAGTATTGTCATACAGTAAAAACTTTTCTTTTAGAATACTGGCCACAAAAAGATTATTAAATTCGAATTGTTCATGAAAATAAAAATGTATACTTTTTAGAATTTTACACATTTTTAAATATGGAGTGGACGCTTAAAGAAGACCGTGTTGCAGTTATTGCGTTGCATCGTTGCGGTTACGCGCTAATTCAAATTTTTGACATACTGAAAATTTTTAATATAACCAAAAGATTCGTTTATCGTACCATCAGACGATACAATGAAGACTCTAGTGTAGATGACAGGTCAAGAAATGGTCGCCCTCGGTCTGTTAGGACTCCAGCAGTGAAGTTGCGCCTTCACAGTTCTTATCACTGCTGTTGGATTCAAAGAAATCCCAAACGTAAGCAGAAACTGTTGGCCCTTCAGATGGGGTTATTTATTTATTTACTACACAGTATACTTACAGTGCTAAACCAAAACGAACGCTAGTTAAAAAAACAAATCTAACAGTTAAACACTATGCATACAACTTAAATGTGACATTAAATAATAACAAAACACACATAATTTTTTTTTTAAACACCAGTTTCATATTTGCAAGAACCACTGGATTGTCGACCTTATTATGGATGATCGCATGGCAATGCAAAGCCAAAGAGATTTCCCGACGCGAGGCGAGAGTATCCTGCCCCACCATACCAGATACAAACATAGATGGGTACATAAATGGATAATAACCATACAACCACTTATAAATATACCTGAGAAATTTGCGTTGTATCTTCTCAATCATATAATTGTATTTATGTTCACACGGGTCCCAAACAATCGTGATGTATTCCAGTTTGCTTCTGACGTATGCATTATACAAAATTAAAGGTATTCTAACGTCGCTGAATTGTGAGCTTAATCTCATTACAAATCCCAGAATTTTATTCACATTTTTGCATATTTCCTCAATGTGTTTCCGGAAATCTAGCCGCGAATCTAGTTTAAGCCCTAAGTCCCGAATCTCACTCACAGTCTGTAGAGAATTAGCATTGAGCGTGTAACTAAAGTCAATCAAGTTACTGGAACTGCTGAAAATCATAATACAACACTTTTGCTCATTAAATTGTAGACGGTTTTCAACAGTCCATTTGGCTACTGCATCGATATCGTGCTGCAGCAGTTCAGCATCCGTATGATTACTGACACCCAAATAAAGCTTTAGATCATCAGCAAACATAAGACACCTAGCTGAAGCAACTACTTCGGGTAGGTCATTTATCATAATTAGATTCTAAGCTTCAATGGGGCCCACATATTGATAAATTGTCAAATAGACTTAGCTCTGCAGCATATGCCGTAATGAAGATACGCCAGTTAACGGATGTAGATACGGCCAGATTAGTGTACTTTAGTTATTTCCATAGTGTAATGTCGTACGGAATTTTATTGTGGGGAAATGCCGCCGACATTCAAACTATTTTTGTGCTGCAGAAGAGAGCTATTCGATCAATTTATAATCTTAAAGTTAAAGAATCATTAAGAGATAAGTTTAAAGAATTTGGAATAATGACGGTCGCATCACAATACATATACGAAAATTTATTACTTGTAAGAAAAAATATTAATTTGTTTCTTAAAAACAGTGATGTTCACACAATTAATACAAGAAACAAAAATAAACTAACTTTACCTGCTACTAGGCTTCACAAAATTAATAATTCATTTAAAGGTCTTTGTGTTCGCTTATACAATAAAGTCCCAAGCAATATCCAAGAGTTAGCCATAAATAAATTTATAGATATTATAAAAAAAACACTTATTAAAAAAGCTTATTACTAAGTGTCTGATTATATTACAGACAAAAATGCTTGGGTTTGAACTGTTCCAATCATTCCAACAGGTTTTCTATATTAAATAAATCATAATTGTATTGACGTTGTAACAACATAATGATTTGTAAATGTTGTTACATTAGACTTTTAATGTTGTGGAGTTTTTTTCGCTCGTTTTTCTCCGCAGCTAAAAAATATGTCCATAACGAGTGGTAGGGAAAAAAAATTTTTTGGACGATTCAAAAGAGTTGTACTATACATCCAATTTGAATAAAGATATATTGGTTTGGTTTATAATCAGAAATTGAGTAGGTCCCAGATTACTACCCTGTCTCACGCCTGAGCGCGTAAAATAATATTTCGATCGGTATCCATCAATCTCTTCATACTGCTTTCTATCTCTGAGATAACTAGCAAATAGATGCAGAAGTTTTGGAGTGAATCCCATCGAGGAAAACTTTTCCAACAGCGCATCGTTATTCACTAAATCGAAGGCTTTTTGAAAGTCACAGTTAAATGAAGACTTAGGGCTTCGGGCATATCGAAGAAAAACAGGACATCGTTTGAATGCTCGTCTAATGGACCTGAGACTGAAGAGATGCCGAGCTTTGTTGAAGCGGTACGCGGGAAAAAAATATCGGAAAATTCTATTTTCGGATGAAAAAATTTTTACCGTAGAAGTACCGTACCTACAACAAACAAAATGATAAGGTGTACGCACACAGTAGTGAAGAAGCGAGCACCGTATAGTCATTTTCCATCCTGGCTCATGGTATGGTTGGGAGTTTTTATTGGGGCTTAACAGAGGTTCATTTTCGCGAGAAAAGTGTAAAAACGAATACAGTTGTGTATCAAAATACAGTCCTGACGAACCTTGTGGAACCTGTTTCTCATACCATGATCAATAACAGGCACTGGGTATTCCAACAAGATTCGTCGCCAGCTCATAGAGCGAAGAGCACATAAGACTGGCTGGCGGCACGTGAAATCGACTTCATCCGGCTCTCCTCCAGTCCAGATTTGAGTCCGTTAGATTACAAGATATGGCAACACTTGGAGGAAAAGGCGTGCTCAAAGCCTCATTCCAATTTGGAGTCATTCAAGATATCCTTGATTAAGGCAGCCGCCGATATTGACATGGACCTCGTTCGTGCTGCGATAGACGACTGGCCGAGCAGATTGAAGGCCTGTATTCAAAATCACGGAGGTTATTTTCAATAAACTTTATTGTCATAAGAATCTATGTTTTGTTAAGTTCAGTTTTGGTATATAAATGTTTACATAATGAATAAACTTGTTTCAATTATTTTATATTAAACATGTGACAAAATTTATGACCTGACTAGGTATATATATACTGCTAAGACGCAAACCTTGTTTTTCTTTATTTAAATGTATGGAATGAAGGGAACAGTGCGTGATAGGTGGATTCTAACGAATTCTTTTTGAACGAAGGTGTTCATCTATCTACTTTTTGAGAGCCATCTAAAAGAAGAAAGAGAACCATAGATCGACAAACAGTTGAAGCGTTTTTATAACTTAACCCAACATTCCAACTCTTTTTAAGACATCCTACTCTATCCTACTTCCTTCCTATTCATTTTAAAATTTCGAAAGTTTGTATGAATAATTGCTAGTCTAACACGCTAAAACGGTTGAACGGATTTCGATGAAATTTAGCGTATACATAGTTTATCATGTAGATTGACACATTGGATACTTTTTGAAGTGAAAACTTCTTTAGCGGCGTTGTACACTTTTTTATGGGTAAAAAATGTTTAACTCGCGTGGACTGATCACATCACAGGTCACGTGTCCTGACCGTAAGACGAAAACAATAAAATTGGAAAGGTTGTTGACTTTCAATAAATTGGACGATACGTAGTAATATTTTATTTTATCGTATTATAATAATAAGTCTCTATCTAGGACATCCAGGTGGCAGCTTTATTACGAAGAAAATGCATTTTTTTACAATAGATGTCGCTAGGTGCGCTTATGTGATTGATGTAAGTTGATATTGAAGTGAAAACTTCTTTAGCGGCGTTGTTCACTTTTTTTGTAATGAGTAAAAACTGTTAAACTCGCGTCATGACACGTGGCCTGATTGCATCCGGACACCTGATAATCGAAAATTCTGAAATGAGAAATTCTGAGAGATCTTTTTAATGTAATATAAATTGTCATGTTTGTGTACGATAGCGCAATTAATAAATATTGTATTCTACCGCATAAATGATAGTACTTTTATACTGATAATTGAAAAGCCATTCCAAAATATCAAAAATGCACAACGTTAATATTCAAGTTTTCACTTCTGCCGGCACTCCAGGAGTGCAACCCGTCGTTTTATTTTATTCCAAAAAAAGGTTCAGTTCCTGTGGATTTTTCAAAAAAATCCCTTTAACGCGGAGCAAGTCGTGAGTGGAAGCTGGTAATCAACATTGACTCCTTATGGGTAAGCTCGCTACATCTTGGATCCCATCTCTGCACTTGACCTGGATCATGTTGAAAAGCAAACTGAAAAATACCAGTACAAATAGAATTGTGTAACAAACGCATAATCGAATTGAGAAACTTTACCTTTTTTAAGTCGGTTAAGTAGTAATGCTTAGATTACATACACTCTCTCGAGTGTAATGAGTAGTGCAATGAATCCGGGTCACTTCAAGAATCCTAAAAAATCTCGCAACAGGGCAAGTACAGGGGCCCAAGCGTTCCTAACCAGTTCGCGAGGCTGCCCCATCATGTCACGCATAATCTCGGGGTGGACCGTCGTGCCGGTTGGTAACCGGGGCGTGGGGTCCCGGCGGCCACTTCCGGGGGGGTGCGGGGGCCCTTCCGTCCGGCGGGTCGGCGCATCTCCACTGCAGGCAGTCAATCGGGAAGACAAACCCCCCTTATTTGCCCGGACTCTTCGCGACGGCGTCCGCTCGTTTTCGCGTCTCTTTTTTTTTCACTTCCACCATGGCAGCCTCAAAAACAAAGTTTGGACGTACAGCGGTGCACACCCCCACGCCTTCAACGCTGTTTGAGTTCGAGTTCTGCAACTTACGCGGACTCCACTCTAACCTCAACGCTGTCCACCACCATCTCGAGACAGCACGGCCAGCATTGTTGTTCCTGACGGAGACACAAATACTTCCGCCTGCTGACACAGGCTACCTTAATTATCCCGGCTACGTGCTTGAAGAGTCCTTCAAAGCGAAAGCCGGTGTATGCCTGTATGTTCGGGCGGATGTTTGTTGTCGCCGTCTCCGCTGCTTGGAAGATCCCTCCTTCTCCATGCTGGGGGTACACGTCGACTCTGGCCCCCGGGCCAGAGTCTACGTGTGCCTCTACAGATCCCACACCGGCGATGTTGAGACAACTCGACTTTTTGAACACCTTAGTCGGGCAGCAGATGACGCGCAGGAGCGATTTCCCAATGCAGAATTGGTGTTTTTGGGGGACTTTAATGCTCACCACAATTTGTGGTTAAGTTCTTCCAAAACTGACCATGCAGGGATCTCTGCTCACACATTCGCTCTCACGCATGACTTGAAGCAACTGGTTGATCAGCCCACCAGGATCCCAGATATTCCAAGTCAAGCGCCTTCTTTACTGGACCTTCTGCTCACGACCCATCCACAGGGCTATCAGGTTGTGGTAAGAGCCCCCCTGGGCTCGTCCGACCACTGCCTGATATCCGCCAAAGCACCACAGGCCAAGCCTCCGCGTCCAGCAGTGGTCAAGCGCCGAATCTGGCATTATGGGTCGGCAGATTGGGACGGTATGCGTGATTACTTTGCGTCCGTCCCTTGGAAGCAGCGCTGCTTCAGTGACAGGGACCTATCGGGCAGTGCCGTTGCCATTACTGAGGAGATCATAATGGGTATGGAATACTATATTCCTCATTCTTCAGTAAGGGCACACGTAACCTCTGGTTCAATCACGACTGTGCTGAAGCTGCTTCGCGTAAGCAAGCGGCATATCGTGCTTGGATCAGAGGCCGCGCTCTCAAGGATCCCGGGGTCGATTCACTCAAAGCAGCCTACAATTCTGCTTCCAAGGCCTGTAAGAAGGCTTACATCAGAGCGGATGCCCAGCGTGTTGCACGTGTTGGCCAGGAACTTAAAACGCATCCTGCGGGCTCCCGTAGCTACTGGCGTTTGGCTAAGGCCGTGCAAAAAAACTTCTGCCAGCCCTCGCTGCCACCTCTGAGATGCCCAGACGGAACACTAGCTCATAAGCCGCAGGAGAAAGCCGATTTACTGGCAAAACTCTTTGCGGCTAACTCCCGAATCGATGATTGCAATGCACTGCCACCATCATTACCTCACTGTGGCACAACGATGCCTGATATTAAAATCAGGCAGCGTGAGGTTCGTGCCGAGTTGCAATCACTCGACGTCCGGAAAGCTAGTGGACCTGATGGCATCCCAGCAGTAGTACTTAAAAAATGTGCAGCGGAGTTGTGTCCCGTGCTCACGCGCTTGTACCAATGCTCGTATTCTTTGGGGCGTGTGCCGGAAACTTGGAGAGATGCTAACGTGCAACCGGTACCCAAAAAAGGGGATCGCTCGGACCCGGCAAACTATCGGCCAATAGCAGTCACCTCAGTTTTATGTAAAGTTCTTGTAGTATAGTGGGTATGTTATTATTTATATATAATACGAGGGTACGCCTCGAATATGTATGTGTATTCTCTAAACGTCCTGTAGTCGAAATATAGTCACGAAATCAAACAGTCGTATTATTTTCCGCCTAAATCTCAAGATACATTAGTGGCGACGAGGATTAAAATTAAGTTATTTAACGATGTCTTTCGGTAGAATTAATGATTTTGACGTGCATTCCGGCAACTGGTCGATGTATATCGAACGTTTGGAGATGTACTTCAAGGTGAATAAGGTGGAAAAAGACTTGTGGCTGCCTACGTTGATAACAGCGGTGGGTGACGAAACATATGAATTACTGAGTAGCTTGGCCAGCCCTGCCAAGCCGTCGGAGCTAACGTACGAAGCGGTGGTGGTACTTCTGCGTGAACATCTGCAACCTCGACCGTCGGTGATGGCGGAGCGCTATCGTTTTCGGCAGAGGCGACAACAGGCGGGCGAAACAATCGCACATTATTTGGCAGAGTTGAAGAAACTATCCAAGTATTGTGAATTCGGGATCAGCTTGGAAGATAATTTGCGCGATCAGTTGGTTTGTGGGGTACTCAGTGACGTCATCCGGCAACGCCTATTTGCGGAAGACGATTTGAAATTTAACGGTGCCATGAAATTGGCTTGCGCTCTTGAAGCAGCGGAACGGGATGCTGCGGTTGTGGACATGTCAGCTGCGGTAGGCAAGAGTGGCACGCTGGAGGAAGTCCACAAAATAAGAACGCGGAAGGAACGCGGGCTACAGCGGTCGGCGTTAAAGTCCGGAGACTGCGAAGCCTGTGGGATTGCAGGACACGATACGGAAAGATGTCGATACAAGACATTTGTGTGCAGCAAGTGCAAGAGGAGAGGTCATTTGCGGCGGGTGTGTCCGATAACTCGAGCTGAGGGTAACCGCGGTGGAGGCCAACGCCGGCTCAATAATGTGCAGTCATCCAGCGTCATCGAAGGTTCGGATGAGGAACCGTTTTCCGAGGAAGTGGAAGAGGAGTTTCATCAGCTGACTTTAAACAGTTATAAACCAGTAAGTTTATTAATTGATGTTAACGGAATTTCATTAAAGATGGAGGTAGATACAGGCTCTGCTGTTTCTTGTATAAGCAAACAAATGTATGAAAAGTATTTTAAAAACATGCATATTGTAAAGAGTAATGTGATTTTTAAATTTTATAACGGTAGTACTGTTAGACCGTTAGGTGTTATTTTTCCAAAGGTAACATACAAAAGAATATCGAAATGTTTAGAATTGTTTGTAATCGATGGGGGAACCACTGCCTTATTAGGAAGGCAGTGGCTATCAGAGTTAAAAATTAAAATTCCATTTCTGAACAATAATTTTAACAATATGGTGTTAGGAAAAAAATGTGCGTATACTGATAATTTAAACGTGTTGATCGGCAGATATGAGCGGTTGTTTAGCGGCGGGCTGGGTCGGTTCACGGGCGGCAAGGCTCAGTTGCGAGTGCGGGAAGGGGCGACGCCGGTGTTTTGCCGCGCGCGGCCGCTGCCCTACGCACTCAAAGGGCAGGTGGACGCGGAGCTAGATGCGATGCTGCGGGATGGTATTATTGAGCCCGTCGATAGCTCGGACTGGGCGACACCGTTGGTGCCGGTACGTAAAGCAGATGGCGGGTTACGTATTTGCGCGGATTACAAAATAACCGTTAATCCGGTCTTACTGGTCGACAGATATCCCTTACCTAAAATCGACGATTTGTTAGTGAGACTCAACGGTGCCCAGCTATTTTCGAAAATTGACCTTTCTCAGGCGTATAATCAGATTGAATTAGATAACAGTAAAGATTTTACGGTAATTAATACACACCGAGGTTTGTTTAAATACAATAGGTTGGTTTACGGCCTAGCTTCCAGTCCGGGGATTTTTCAAAGAATAATGTGTAAGTTACTCGGTGATATATCAGGGGTAGAAATATTTTTAGATGATATTATAATAGGAACAAAAGGGGGTGTATTGGAACATTTAACTACTTTGGAACAAGTTTTTAAAAGATTGCAAAATCACGGCATAAAACTAAAGAAAAGTAAGTGCTCATTTTTGGTGGAGCAAGTTAAATATTTAGGTTATATCATATCCAGCCGTGGAGTTACGGTGGATAGTGACAAAATAGACGCTATTACTAAAATTTCAAGGCCGGAGGACGTTTCTCAATTAAGGTCGTTTTTAGGTTTAGTAAATTTTTATGCAAAGTTTGTTAGAAATATAAGCGCGATACTGTATCCTCTTTATGAATTATTAAAAAAAGGCGCAACGTGGAACTGGACACGGAAATGTGAGGAAGCGTTCATAAACATAAAAAATATTTTAACAAGTGCGGAGGTGCTAGTGCATTATGATCCTCAAAAACCCTTGACGCTGACCTGCGACGCTAGTGCTAAAGGCATAGGCGGGGTGCTCACTCAGCCGGTGGCGGCGCGGGCGGCGGGAGAGGGGGTCGCGGAGCGGCCGGTCGTTTACGTGTCGCGCGCGCTCACAGCGGCAGAGAAACATTATTCACAAATTGATAGGGAGGCGCTCGCGATTGTGTTTTGCTTACAAAAGTTACATCAATATTTGTATGGCAGGCGGTTTACGCTTAAGACGGATCATAAGCCCTTAGTTAGCATTTTCGGATCTAAACATGGGATACCTACGATGGCCGCCAGTCGTATGCAGCGATGGGCGATTATAATGTCTGCCTATACTTATGATATAGAATACGTAAACACGAAACAAAACGCAGCGGACGGGTTATCGCGGTTGCCGGTCGACGTTAGTGGGGATAGGAGTAAGGACTTGTCACTCGAGCCGCCAGAGCAAACGTATTTACATTTTGCACAGAATGAATTGTTATTAGATTATAATGTTATTAAACAACAAACTTCACACGATCCATTTTTAAGCAGAATATTGTTGTATCTTCGGGAAGGCTGGCCTGAAAGTAATGAAATTAAAGAGTTACAACCGTACTTTAATAGAAGAAAAGAATTGTATGAGGAACTGGGTTGCGTTATGTGGGGTTATCGAGTGATTATACCTGAACGGTGTAGGGATCGCGTTTTGAAGGAGCTACATGCGGCGCACATGAGCATGAGTAAAACTAAATCTATGGCCCGGAGCTACGTGTGGTGGCCCGGCCTCGACGAAGCCGTGGAATCGATGTGCTCCAGCTGCGAAGTGTGCGCGGCGGAGGCGGATGCGCCGCGACGTCACTCGGTAGCGCAGTGGCCGTGGCCGGCCAAGCCGTGGTCCCGGATTCATTTGGACTTTTTAGGGCCATTTCAGAATAAATTGTATTTAATATTAGTTGATGCTAGAACAAAATGGATAGAAGTTTATCCTGTTCCGAGTACGGCAGCTAAATATTCTATTAGCAAACTAGAGGAAGCCTTTTCGAGATGGGGTCTCCCAAGACAATTAGTGACCGACAATGGTCCTCCTTTTTCGAGCAGTGATTTTTCTAAATTTGTTAATAGCAATGGCATCGAACATTTATTTTCGGCGCCGTATCACCCAGCTTCGAACGGAGCGGCCGAAAATGCAGTGCGAACGGTTAAAAAGGCGATTCGTAAAGCAATTAGACAAAAGGAGGATGTACAATCATTTTTAAATAAATTTTTGTTACACTATAGGAACACGGAACATTGTACAACAAAAGAAAGTCCAGCGGCACTGATGTTAGGTAGGAGTTTACGTACTAAACTAGATCTACTACGGCCGAATAGGGATAATAAAAAGAGTCCTACTTCTCAGACATATGTAAATAAATGTGGAGACCGTTTGTTTAAGCCGGGCGAAGAAGTGTGGGTGCGACAATATCAGGGTACCAACAAATGGTTACCAGGCAAAGTGGTAGACCGACTTGGTACGACAGATTATAGGGTAACAGATGCAGTAGGTAGGGATGCACATAGGCATGTCGACCAGTTAAGACGGAGATCCGTGCGTAGTTCGTTAGTTGCTCCTTCCTCGGTGGAGAGTTCAAACCCCGAGGTTGAGTTACCGGTACCAGCGGTGGAACCACCATCTCTTCCTCAAGATCCGAGCTCCGTAGTTGCAGCAAAACCAGATCTTAATATCGAAGATACAGTTGTAAATACCGAATCAAAACAAACACCGTCAGCTAGTGGACCTCCCGCTCTCGCACCTGGTGCATCACCATGCTATGCCACCCCGCCCCCGGCCCACTCCCGACCGATAAGGAAGTGTAGATTAGATAAGCTACCTAGATATAAAATTTGAATGTTTATACTATTTTTGTTTTTTTTTTTTGTTTTGATCTTTATTATAATGTTTAATTTTTATTTTAATATTATGTGAATAATATATTGTGTACCCATGTTTTTCTTTGTATACTTAATCTATTATCTCAGTATTGTAACATTTTAGAGGGAGGGACTGTAGTATAGTGGGTATGTTATTATTTATCGCCTCGAATATGTATGTGTATTCTCTAAACGTCCTGTAGTCGAAATATAGTCACGAAATCAAACAGTCGTATTATTTTCCACCTAAATCTCAAGATACATTAGTTCTAGAAAAGGTCCTTAATAACCATCTGACCCGCTACCTAGAGGATCACTTCCTGATTAATGATCGTCAATATGGATTTAGACCGAAACGATCGACGGGTGATATTCTAGCGTACTTAACTCATATCTGGGGTGAGGCTATCGACAAGCGTGGCGAGTCGTTGGCTATCAGCCTTGACATTGCCAAGGCGTTCGACAGGGTCTGGCACAAAAGCCTTCTCTCCAAGCTTCCGGCATACGGTCTGCCAGCCCAGTTCTGTTCTTGGGTAGCTGACTTCCTGCAAGAGCGTAGAATTCGTGTCCTTACGGATGGTAGCAGTTCGCGGTTCATGTCAGTGAATGCCGGCGTTCCCCAGGGCTCCGTCCTATCCCCCACTCTCTTTCTGCTGCATATCAATGACCTGATTCCTCTTGGGAATATTCATTGCTTTGCAGACGATAGTACAGTGCATGCGGGGTATCTCGGACAAGCAGCGGCTGGGCATGCAGTAACCAGGGAGAAACGGGAAAATCTTGTCATTGAACTCAATCAGGCTTTGGAACACATTTCCGAATGGGGTACCAGGAACTTGGTTGGGTTCAATGCCAAGAAAACTCAGGCTTGCGCTTTCACGGCAAAAACATCGCCATTCCTTCCCCTTCCATCTCTTCAGGGCACAACACTACCGCTGCAGAGCAACATTTCCATGCTCGGTATGGAAGTTCGCTCAGACCTGAATCCAAAGGACTACATCGAAACCGTGATCAAAACAGCTTCACGCAAACTCGGAGTCCTGAACAAGGTGCGGCGTTTTTTCACGCCCGATCAACTGTGCTTGTTGTACAAAACGCAAGTGCGGTCCTGCGTGGAATATTGCTCGCACCTCTGGGATGGCTCCGCCAAGTACTTGCTCGATGCTTTGGATAGGTTACAGCGGCGCGCGATCCGCATCATAGGCGATGAGGAGGTGACTAAACACCTTGAGCCTCTTCAATTACGCCGTGACGTGGCCTCACTAAGCGCGTTCTATCGTTTGTACCACGGCGAGTGTTCTGAGGAGTTATTCTCTCTTATCCCACCTTCCCCTTTCCTTCAGAGGACCACGCGCGCTGGCCTACGTTGTCACCGTTTTACTGTGGCCACAATTCCAACGCGTACAAAGAAATTTGGTGACTCATTTCTTTGTCGCACTATCCGTAAATGGAATGCTCTGCCCGCTCACGTGTTCCCTCCCTCTTACAACCTGGGATCCTTTAAAAGAGGCGTGAAGAAGCAGCATGCAGGCCGGCAGGGTGAGGATGGCTGGTGTGGCAGGTAGAACTGCTGTATCAGCTATCTTCGCGTCTGGACTTCACCTTCACTTAACATCAGGTGGGGTGAAGTCATTTGTCGGACCTAACTATAAAAAAAAAAAACAAAAAAAATAAAAGATGGAACTACGAAATTACTGCATTTGTATTTTCTTTTGTTTCTAATCTGTAATTTATCATTCATATAACCATGTCGATAGTGTTCAATATTAATTATTCAAGCTGTAATCATGTCGCATACACCTGAAGAATGCAACAGAACTCTCACAATGCTGGAAACCGGTCGGAGTCAGCGCGATACAGCCAGGACTGTCGGTGTGTCGCTGTCAACAGTGCAAAGACTTCTCCGTCGTAATAAGGAAACTGGTTCTAACCTACGCAGACCATGAACAGGCAGAACCAGGTGTACCACAGCACGAGAAGATCGATACTTGGTGAACACCATGCTTCGAAAATCGCTTTCTCAGAGGAACTGAAATTCCACATGGACAGTAAGACGACGACTTGCTGAAGCTAGCTTGAAACGACTTAGACCTGCAAACGGCCTTAAACTGGAGCGTGGTCGGCGTATTTTAAGACTAAGATTTGCCCAGAACCACTTAAATTGACTATTGATGATTGGTCATACATAAGTTATGAACACCGACGAATCAAAATTTATTATGCTCTATAAGAACGATGGAAAACACAGAGTATATAGAAGACCTGGGTCAAGATTCAAGCAAGCATGCATCGAAGAAAAAGTAGCCTACGGTGGTGGGCCTGTACTTGTGTGGGCCGGAATTTCTTCTGAGAGTTGCACAGAACTGGTGTTCAAAGAACCCGACTCTTTCACTAGCGAAAGATATGTGGCTGAAATCTTGAATGAACACCTTGGTCCATTTATGGTCAATTTGGGTGAGGATGCTATTTTTATGCATAACAATGCCCGACCTATACATACAGGTTGGATTGTGAATGACTACCTTCAAGAGATGAACATTACTCGTATGGAGTGGTCACCACACAGCCCGGATATCAAGCCGATCGAGCATGCTTGGGACGAGCTAAGGAGATGCGTACAACAACGAAACTCTCCCACAATTACGCTTCGTGAGGTCAAAATTGCTCTCACAGAGGAATGGGAAAATATTCCCCAAAATCGTATAAGAAACTTGGTGTACAGCATGCCAAACCGGGAAAATACGAAATATTAAAATTCAATAAAATCCTAATGTTGTTCAAAAATATCATGTTCCCTATTTTTGTTTTAAGGCGAGATCAGCCAGTTTTTTTACCGTAATGTATTTTTTTATAAATAAAATGTGGTGACTCATACATTTTATTACTTCCATTTAAGTAGTATTTAATTGTCTATTAAACACAATTTATTCATTAAGCTAGCATTCTTAGTTTGCGAGATTTTTTGGATTCTTTATGTGACCCGGATTCATTGCTCTCGAATGTAGATAATAATTCAAAGAAAATAGAAATCTTGATAATTGAAAACTATTTACAAACAAAAAAAAGATAGACATTATCGTTGCACCAAATCGCGTATCTTACAAAAGTGACATAATAAAAGTATTTTGGTTTTATCTAAACTGTGTTTAATTAGAGATTGAGGCAAAGTAGGTACAAGGTCTGTCGCCGAAGTTTTATCAACTTTTGGAAGTACTGATAAATCGTTATTAACTAGTGGGTGCCCGCGTTTTGGTCTGCGTGGAAAAATTGGTTTCCCATACAAAATTCTCAATTTCACACCCGCAAAGGATGATTTCTGGGATAAAACTATCCTATATCCTTGCCCGGGATTTAAACTCACTGCAACTCTCTCTACCAAATATCAATCACTGCAGCGGTTTAAGCTTGAAGAATTAATGGACATACAAACAGACATACACACTTTAGCATTTATAATGCTAGTAACCGCCTGTGACTTCGACCGCGTTGACTTCAGTTTTTTGAGAATCCCTGTTGCAGATCCGTTTTTGCCTAAAGGCCCGCGCAGACGACGGACTTATGTCCGCATATTATGAAGAAATTGTTCATCGAGGACTTGTCACAGATTCGACGCACACGGTGTACGGACACACGCGTACATTTGCTATTCGGAAATTTAGTAAAGCGCACGCTATGGAATCAATATTCTGAGATTACGTTGTTTTGTAATTGTAATTAAAATGAAGTTTTAGAAAAAAAGAAGACGTTTTCAAAAATAGAACAATGGGTCCATCCCTTTATATCGGATTGATTATGTATTTGTATTGTTGAGGGTTTATTTTAAATGCTTTGACTATATTATTGAATAAAACAATGTACATCACGAACATTCTGAAAGATAATTAAATAATACGTTTGAGCGTAAAGCGATGCAAAACATAGGAACAACATACTTGAATGTTTCTTAGGTTTTCACGCACATCACTCATTAAATAAAACTAGTTTTAACGGGTTAATGCACGAAACTTTATTGACGTTTCGCAGCCTTTTCAGGTCTGCTTCGTCAGAATACTGATTTTTTATTTAATTTTGTCGAGCTACCTTCGAAAGACTTTTACTGAGTGTTCGGTTATTTCATTGAAAATTTTATTGTCTATGTTTGAATTTATTAGTTAATTTAGTTAATAAAGTACTTTATTTAATATTCTTTTTTGTAATTTTGAGTTTATTTATTTGAACCTAACTACCGTAAAGTACTGACGAAGCAGACCTGAAAAGGCTGCGAAACGTCAATAAATAAAATTTCGTGCACTAACCCGTTAAAACTAGTTTTATTTAACATACTTGAAGTTAATTTAATCAATGAAATCACTTAAAATGGTAGGCTCAAAAGACGACGCTAAGTCGCAATAAAAAATATGATTACTTAATTTAAAGTTTTTAAATCCATACTTATTCAACCCTCCTCAAAATAACTTGATAAATCCGTCAAGATTATATTACTTGCATTTCTGATGTAGTCGAGTCAATAAAGACATAAAACAGGCAAAACTTGGAAACCCGGTGGCACAGCTTCGATTTTGATATATATTTTTTTTTTAAAGTTGGTTTTTTTATATTATGCAAAATCAGAAACCTTTGGAAGGGGGGAAATAATTTTTTTTATTGTTTAAACAATATTTATGACATTTTTATGAACAAATCAGTTTTATCGCTTTTTTTTGAAAAAGATATTATTATGTTAATGTTAGTATAAAAAATAGTTGTTAAAATGAGGCTTTTAATAATAATTTAATATTTAAACCATTAAAAAACGATGTATTGGTCAATAATACGAATGCGTTGAGCACTTACGTTATATTTAAGTTACTTCATATATATATATTATAGATAGGTCCGACAAATGACTCCACCCCACCTGATGTTAAGTGAAGGTGAAGTCCAGACGCGAAGATAGCTGATACAGCAGTTCTACCTGCCACACCAGCCATCCTCACCCTGCCGGCCTGCATGTTGCTTCTACACGCCTCTTTTAAAGGATCCCAGGTTGTAAGAGGGAGGGAACGCGTGAGCGGGCAGAGCATTCCATTTACGGATAGTGCGACAAAGAAATGAGTCACCAAATTTCTTTGTACGCGTTGGAATTGTGGCTACAGTAAGACGGTGACAATGTAGGCCAGCGCGCGTGGTCCTCTGAAGGAAAGGGGAAGGTGGGATAAGAGAGAATAACTCCTCAGAACACTCGCCGTGGTACAGACGATAGAACGCGCTTAGTGACGCCACGTCACGGCGTAATTGAAGAGGCTCAAGGTGTTTAGTCACCTCCTCATCGCCTATGATGCGGATCGCGCGCCGCTGTAACCTATCCAAAGCATCGAGCAAGTACTTGGCGGAGCTATCCCAGAGGTGCAAGCAATATTCCACGCAGGACCGCACTTGCGTTTTGTACAACAAGCACAGTTGATCGGGCGTGAAAAGTGAAAGAACGCCGCACCTTGTTTAGGACTCCGAGTTTGCGTGAAGCTGTTTTGATCACGGTTTCGAAGTAGTCCTTTGGATTCAGGTCTGAGTGAACTTCTATACCGAGCATGAAAATGTTGCTCTGTAGCAGTAGTGTTGTGCCCTGAAGATGATAAATAAATAAAATAAATATAAAATAAGATGACGGGTCAGGTGGTTATTAAGGAGCTTTTCTAGAACTTTACATAAAACTGAGATGACTGCTATTGGCCGGTAGTTTGCCGGTAGTTTGCCGGGTCTGAGCGATCCCCTTTTTTGGGCACCGCTTGCACGTAAGCATCTCTCCAAGTCTCCGGCACACGCCCCAAAGATTACGAGCATTGGTACAAGCGCGTGAGCACGGGAGACAACTCCGTTGCACATTTTTTCAGTGGGATGCCATCAGGTCCACTAGCTTTCCGGACGTCGAGTGATTGCAATTCGGCACGAACCTCACACTGCCTGATTTTAATATCAGGCATCGTTGTGCAACAGTGAGGTAATGATGGTGGTAGTGCATTGCAATTATCGATTCGGGAGTTAGCCACAAAGAGTTTTGCCAGTAAATCGGCTTTCCTCGGGATCCTTGAGAGCGCGGCCTCTGACCCTATATATATATATATATATATATATATATATATATATATATATATATATATATATTTATTATTTTTTTTTATATATGTTAATAATGAAACTATTAATTTCTCATATTTCATGAAATATATCCTAACTTTTTTATGTATATCAGCGTCATGTCATTATATTACATGAAAGATCTTATAATTAATTGTTTTTAAAAGTTTTTGATATAATAACATGTAAATTAAAATTATTTGTGATAACAATATAAAAACAATAACATAAACATTATTTTTTTTGTGAGTTTTCAATTGATATTTTATAAAAAAACATGCTTTTCCAAAAATGTCATAAAAATTGTTTAAACAATATAAAAAATTATTTCCCCCTCTCCAGAGGTTTCTGATTTCAAATAATATAAAAAATCAAAATTATTAAAAAAAAATGGGTGCGTGTACTTATGTAGGCGCGTGAGAAGTTATCCTTCTTTGGCATCGTTTAAAATTAGTTTTTAATTGCATGCAAATAATTGATTACAATAAATTAATAAAAAGTCTGGAAAAGGACACAGTCAATAAAGTGCAGTTTTAATTTGAAAAAAATAAATAAATAATCAAAATATTCAATTAAAATCGCTACTGAATATAATTTATTAGAACATATGTGATTTGCACTTGTATGAAACTCAAACACGTATTCCGAATATACAAACTAGAAACATGTGGATAAATATTATAAATATGAATACCTATAACTGTTACTTTATTACAAAAAATAAAGATGTGGTTTTTGGTGCTACTACACCAATGGTCAAGAGATGGCGCTGTAGTCTCCTGAATCGCGCTTTGGTTCCGTTGTTCCAGATTAATAAATACTTTTGATATTATAAATATGAATACCTATAACTGTTACTTTATTACAAAAAATAAAGATGTGGTTTTTGGTTCTACTACACCAATGGTCAAGAGATGGCGCTGTAGTCTCCTGAATCGCGCTTTGGTTCCGTTGTTCGAGATTAATAAATTCTTTTGATAGGCCTTCACAATGCAGTCGTTAGCACCCACTAAATAGAGATTCTATTTTGTTGGTAGATTTTCTTAATGTGCGGTAAACACAAAAGTAACGCATGAAGTTGGTCGCTAAAGCGAGCAACTTCATGCTGTTAAAATTTTGTGTTACAGTGATGCGCGCGCATCTTAAAATTTCACTCTTATCATTTTTTCATAACGCGCCTAAAGAAGTATAACTTCAAAAATCATCAAAATCGAAGCTGTTCCACCGGGTTTCCAGGTAAAAAGCTTCATTGACTCGACTAATGATGAAATCTATAAACGCTAAAGAATTTCCTCAACAAATATTTCGCCCTTGTCCTTTACCTCGTGATACTCTTTGAGTTCTTTTTCTACTTCTTTTATTAATATTTTACAATCAATATCCTTTGATTATTTACTCTCTAGATAAAGCGTGGGAGCGCAGATGCGTTGAAAAAAATATCTACCACTTGGTGGGGTCTAAGTCGTTTTCCGTCACTTAGTGTGCAATGCAATGCTGGGCGATACGCACATTTTGCTTATAAATGCGGAGTTGCGCGATAAAAGTTTGCCAAAATTATAAAGGACGCATAAAAACAACCAACAAAGTCACTGTCTAAGAAATTCTCGACTACCATCCAATATGCCATCTTGTCTTAAACTTGAAAGTAACTTACGGATACTTGGAACGTTTTTTTATATTGTATAAAGGGATGTAAACTACTAAATAAAAATATAAAAAAATCATGCATATTCCCTATTGCGTTTTGGTATTACTGATATTAAAATCGTTTCGTTATATTTTATCACGTTTATTTAATCCCTCCCCCCCCCCCCCTTATGTAATAAAAGGTGTTACGTATTTAATATGAAAATTCAACATACTACGTTTTTATTAGATATGTTTGCCAATCTTCTTTCAAATCAAGGGGTCAATCCTAAAATAATAAAAAAAAAACAAAAATATTGACACTAATTGAATGGATTGTTAAGATATTATCAATTGCGAACGTGAACTATTTAAGTACTTAGGGGCGTATTCCCATTATCTCGTGACGACAGATTATCTTGTCCTTTAAAGCATCGTGGCTTTTATATTTAAATGGAGAGGTGTTCACATACCTTTATTCTCATTTGTTCGATTCATTAGTTCGATCGTCGAACTAGTGAGATTTTTTTTCTCATTAGTTCGATCGTCGAACTACTGAGATTTTATTGTTCTCATTTGTTCGACCTTCGTCAATATTGAATCCATAAACATTTATAAAAATCACTATTTAGAAAAAAGTACCAGGAAACCATACACTGACGGTGTTCATACCTAACACCAAACTTTTTAATGTACGCAAGTTTTATTCGCGATCGTAAAATTGAAACATCATATTATTTATATCACGTTCAATTATTTTACGAGCGAACTAAAGATACATAAGATAATATAAAGGTACAAGTCAGAACTGAACCGCAGGCGACACTACTAGTATCTATAAATCTCTATGAAATTGATTCCGAGCGCGGCGATATGCCGCGGCTGCACAATGCATATAATTCACGGTCAGCCGCAGTGTCGCCTGCGGTTGTCGCCTACAGCCCATTGCGCAATTGTGCCTTAAAGGTACCTTGCTATGGCTATTGCTATCGCTTTCGTTTTAATTTTTTCATTTCTTACCGCTGAAGGTTTTGAATTGCCTCGCGCTCGTTATTTTTTCTATTGTATTGGTAATAACAATATTAAAGAAAATGAGCGTAAGGTATTTGAAAACCTTCGGGGGTCAATACTAACAAAAGGAAATATATATAGGAATAGCGATAACCTTAGCAATCCCGTTAGGCATTTGAACCCCTGGTATATCAGGGAGCAGCATAGCCTGCAACGCCCTGCGACGACAGATGTTTTTTTTAAATGGTACCTATATAGTATTGGCGTAGCTGCATCATAGGAGACATTAGGACGGCCCACCGAAAAATCTCGCAAGAGTTTCAGCAAGGGATAAATAAAACGACGATTCGATAAAGATAAATAAATAATAAAATGTACCTATGTAGTTCTCCGGTAGAAATTTGCATTCATTAACGCCTTTATTGTTTTATCAGTATAAGGTACCCTAGCTCGTTTCTTATTCTATTCGAGTATTTTAAAGTTTATTTTGATAAATAGTCTCAATGATACGTGCCTCGTTGTTAGGTTTGGTATTATTTTTCTCATGAACAATAAATAATAATAATAATAAATAACAATTAATAATAATAACCAATTAGCCTAGCCTTGGGGCTAAGCACTGTAAGGCTTGAGTTATGGCATGCTAGGGTAACGGATAGAATACATATATTGTACAAATATAAGTATATTTATATAGAAATACATATTAAACATCCAGGACTGGAGTACAAATGCTCGTATTCATCACACAAACATCTGCCCCCACCGGGATTCGAAACCGGGACCTCTCGAGTCGGCGACACCATGAAACAACAACTACTAAAAACAAACAAAACAACAAAAACACACAACTCGGCCATGGAGGTCGATAAACGATGATTGTATTATTACGAATTAAGTAAGGAAACGTATACTGAAAAAAAAAATTGACCCAGGTTAAATGTTTAGATCAATCATCAATTGTTAGGAAGTCAAATAAATAAGTAACATCAATTCGCAATAATTTATTTCGCCTTGCAAAGATAAACAAAATGAAACCTAATTTAGTATAAAAACATGCTTAAATGCATTTCAATTAAACATTCATTAAGAACTAACTACACAACAACGAAATAAAGTGTGATAATCCCTGGCAAGACCCATTCATATACAAAGAATATGACTTATATAAAAAAATAGGTATAAAATAGGGGTGATGACGGGGTACAGTAAAAAAATCTATTAAGTCCGTCAGTTAGATGATCAAAAAATAATGGACACGTATTTTTTCTTTGGACAATCAACCACAAAATGACAAAGTTATAGCGCGTCAAAGTTTGGGACTTGGGGCTCGTGACGTCCGTCACTTTTAAGTGAAAATGTGACCAAAACGTGACGTCATGCGACTTTTCAAATCAATATATCTCGGCAATGTTTATATTATGTGAAAAAAGAAAAAATACGTGTCCAATACTTTTTGATAATCTACCTGATAAACGAAGAAAAAAAATAGTCATCATCCCTATTGTAGTAAAGTTAAAAATAAAATGTACCTCAATAGTTTGATTGCTATTATCGATTTTATTGGGTCCGACCAGGAAGCATACTCCCCAGCAAGACCCAGGCGAATTCAGTACTTTTAATTGTTATTAATGATGTCAAAGAAGTTACAGAATTTGAATAGAAAAAGTAAAAGCACTAATTTATCACTTTTCATTAAGGGAATAATAACATGTTTAATTTAATATTTTCATACTTAATGGTTCCTATAGGAAGATATTTTTAAATGTGTTTGATGTGTCACCCAATCCCTGTGAATAGTTTAGCTAAGCATATGAAAATTTCATCCTTTGAAAAAATGCAAGAACAATGACAACTTTGTTGTTTGCGTTGCTATTAATGTGAGATACAATTTTATTCCTTTTTTTATTTCTAAATTCGCATAGGGCTTGCTGGACAATTTTATATTTAAAATCGTTAATTACAATCAAAGTATCGATATACATTTTTTTTCTATAAGTCATATCCGTTTTTATATATGGGTCTTGCCCGAGAGTATCACACCTAAATAAAATACATTTATTAAGAACCAACTTCTTAATAAATGTATTTTATAGGTAAATGTAAATAATTCCCCATTCTTTTCAACTAAGATTCTAATAACAAACTTTTTACATGGAGATAATAATTATTCGATTATTAATACTGATCCCACTTATAATTAATAATCCACATATTGGTGTTATGGTAATGTGAAAATATAAAAAAATAACATATTAGTATTTAAGGTCGACATGCAGCAAATCTTGTTTCAACTAAAACTAGATCCCATAGAAAAATGACAAGACTTCAATGCCAATTTGGCATCATTGTATGGTCTAAACTAGTTAGTTGAAACGAGATTAGCAAAGTAAATTTCAATTCAACTGAAGCTAGATTTAACTCATCGCAAAGTATCAAAACGTAAATGTCAATTTGATACTATTGTATGGTTTAAATCTTGTATTAGTTAAATTGAGATTTAGAAAAATTGCTGCAAGTGGTCCTTAGTGTAAAATACATTTAATTTATCAATTTTAACGTTTAGCATAAAGTTATTTAAAATTTGTCAAGAGACTTGACTTGAAAAAATGGCACAAAATAATCTCAATTCATTTCAAATATATCATTGACTGATTTACTCTCATTATTTTTGTTCCATGGAAAGAACCATAAGTCCTTTTCCCGCATCAATGTTTCAGCAGCTTCAAATGTTTGAGGCATCTCTTTATTTGCTGTTTCGGGTAACAGAAAAGCCAGAATTGCACACAGTGAAGCAATACAACTAATGAAAGCAAAAGGTAACCAATAGGCGATGGAATCTAAATGTGCGATAAATGGGGATATAACAGAGGCCATATATGCACAAATATGCACAGTGGCTGCTCCTGAACCACGTACGGCAGTCGGTAACACTTCAGCAACCCATTGCGTTGCGGTGTTGGCTGTCATATTGATAGTAAATCTTGAAATGACAGCACATACAACTGATGCTATACTATTTGGTATTAGTGGGGTTAAAATGCTAAATACGGCACAAATCAACATTACTACAATTGTCAACCACCGCCTGCCCACTGGGTCAAGAATAAATGATATCAAAACCAACGAAGGGAACTCCGTTAAAGAAATGAACGTGAATGAGAGGAAGAAGTCATATTTCAACTGGTTAATAGTCCTCGTCGATAAGTCAAATATCAACATAGAACACACAAATTGTATGCAGCTTATAATAAATAATTTTCTTAGTATGGGTCTTCTTAATAAATCAATCAAGCTCGCTTTTTCTGGATCTGTCTGTTGAGCAACCGTCAATTTGAACTGCATCACCATCTTTGGTGATATCTCTTTTTTATTAACTTTAGCAATCGTCATTATTTTCTTTACTGTCTCGTCCACTCTCCCTTTCGATAAAAGCCACGTTGGACTCTCGGGTAGTATAAAATGAGCCAACAACGCTGAAGCCAAGGGTATACTTGTAGCTAAACAGAGTGTTTTCCAATGTCCACATGCAAGAGCGATCCATGGCAGTGAGGTCACACCGGTAGTATAGAAAACAGCGAAAGAGAGATTTGCCATTACAGTCCTGTATTTTGGCGATGTTGTTTCCAAAATGAGAAGGTAAGTCATCATTAAACAATTATCATATGAACACCCAACGAAAAATCGACAGATGGCAAACTCTGTAAAATTGCGGGCATATATACTCCCAACTCCAGCCGAACATCCTATTATATTACTGAGAGTGGCCGCCGAGAGCCTCCCGTAGCGATCAGCAAACAATCCGATCAGAAATCCTCCTATTATAGATCCAATGAAGAATATCGACTGCGCTTTAGCTTGGTTGCTTCGACCATCGCAAACCCAGCCAAGTTCACTAGATATGGTCGGGTAAGGTATTTCCGTCTTATTGAATTCCCATCCATTTTGACAAGATGATATAGGCCACGATGAGTTCGGGTTTAAGCCGTTTTCCAAAACTTCACTCCAGTTAGCGACGTAGGCTTGACAGTGGGAGTATCCAAAACGTGAATTCAAATCGTCTGGTATCGCTAGCGATCGGCGTTCAAATTCCGACAAATTTTGCAGTTCGGGTATCCAACACCAGTGATTCGGTGACACTTCTGTCATGAATAATTGAGAAAAATAAACAAAGGCACCAAAGATATAGAAAGGCCCAACGCAGAAGAACATCATACATTGGTATAGGCCGAAATCACCAGCGGCAGTTAGAAAAGTATCATACTCAATCGTCGGTGCGTTTACTCCCAATAAATCATCTTCTTCAGAATTACTTTCACGAATATGCTTTTTCTTTTTTTCAATCATCTTCACTACTTATATTGTGCTTAAAAAGGAGACGTCAAAACTACAACATCGTTATCAGTGGACTGAGAAACATTAACTGATGTTTAATAACACTTTATAAAAAGATAAAAATGCCATGCCGCTTTATACTCTTCACTAAGCCGCTACTACAGTAATACAACTTGTTTGCATTAAACTCGCATCATCGATTCTTTTGTTATCTCTCCATTTTTTGATTAGGACCACATATCAAACAAATAAAGTTCATCTATTTTACATTATTAATAAAATACAAAGTAGGCCCTTGCAGAAGATAAATTATATTAACGTTGAGAAGAATCTTAAAATTAAAGAAGACCTAAGAACATATTATCGGCTTGCGACTATCATGCGATTAGACTTACCTCACTTGAGTTACTTACCCTTCATACAAGCAGAACAGCTTTATATAGTGTACCAAAAGCGCACGACCTTCGCTTGCCACTGAAGGTAACTACGATTCTGCCACTTCTACAACTTCTTGACGGGAAACCTGTTACTTTATGTTAGCACCCTTAGACACTGTATCACCGTTGAAATAAAAATTAGACATGGCGGCGCTAGGTTACATGAATAACTAGCGGGCGCCCGCGACTTCGTTCGCGTGAAGTTACTTAGAAATAAAGGTTTACTGCTCGTTCCCCGTAGGCGATAGCGTGCTAATATGTAGCCTATATGTTGACCCGACTTCTTAATAATATTCGTGTCAAATTTGAAGTAAATCCATGCAGAACTTTTTGAGTTTATCCCCGTCATACATACAGACAAACAGACAAATATTCTAAAAAACTATATTTTTGGCTTCGGTATCGATTGCAGATCACACCCTAGGTATTCTTTTAAAAAAATATTTAATGTAGAGTTTTGAATTAGTATGAGTTGTGTCGCATTCATTGATAAATAATTACAAAAAGGAAAAACCTGTATTGATGATAAAAAAAATATATTTTTTATACTTTTAGGTACAAACGTAAATGCAATAACAAATACTTAAAACGATTCTATGAATAAAAAAGTACAAATATCTAGTAGGTATACATATCCAAATATTTTTAAAGTATGAAACTTAAAATAACTTAATCAATTAGTGTATTGGTCGAATAGTTCCCATCTTAAACTGATCATGCTTACTCACAGGATCATCGCTGTAAATATCAAATATACGATTGTTATATGAATAAACATTGTACTTTGGAACTTTCGCGTTGCATTTTAAATATAACATTAAAACATTAAAACGCGCACTTTGACATTATTGACAATAGAATCAATAACTGATTCCTCTTTACCAACCTTATCCATTCATCTGCTTCCATTGGTGAAAACATGTCAATACATATGACAGATATACTCAGTAATACCAGTAGTAATGTGATGAATAATATTTTAAATACTCGATATCGATACAACTCTTCAGTCTTAAATTTCATGAAAATACTCGTTGTACAGGGGCGTCTGTTTCAAAATATATCTTTATCAATAAGTTTCTTTACATAAAACTATTTAAAATTATTTAATACCTGAACCAATTTCGACATATAAATCTTAAGGCTATAAAAAGAGTTAACTTACTGTGGTTCTGGCAAAGCAATAGGGGAACTCCGCCCTAATCCCACAGGCATTAACGAAGCTTTCTCTTTGGGAAGTAAAGTTATTTCCATATCAATGACACCCTGTAACAAAAAAAAAATATTAGCTATAAGAAGGTGGATTTTCAAGTTTCGGAAAACTTTATAGTAATATAAGTTATTTACGGGATTGTTACCATGTCCCTTGTTTTTAGCGAGTTTCCGATATTTCGTCACTGTTGTTAAATTGTCGAGTGTCTAGAATCTTGTGGTTCGTATGTGTAAAACCGGAAATAATCAAAAAAGTGTCGTATCACGATCCGATACTGTAAGTGTTGTGTGTCGAGAACAGTTTCGAGTGAATAGTGAGAATGTGAACAGTGGTACGGGTATCGAACGCAATAAAAGACTTCGTCGGGGGGTAGACCGATATGTCTGCCAATAACAGCCTACCCGCAATTACTTCAGTTACTCTGTGATAAATGGCGCTTGCAACAGTGCCGAAATATTGGAAACTCGCTAAAAACAAGGTACATGGTAACAATCCCGTAAACAACGTCTATAATAAATAAATATATATAAATATTGCTAACACTCACATCAATTAGCCTAGCCCCAAAGTAAGCACTATTAAGGCTTGTGTTATGGGATACTAGGGTAACGGATAGAATACATATACTGTACATAAATAAGTATATTTATATAGAATTACATATTAAACATCCATGACTGGAGTACAAATGCTCGTATTCATCACACAAACATCTGCCCCCACCGGGATTCGAACCCAGGACCTCTCGAGTCGGCGACACCATGAAACCCGGCGTACAAACCACTCGGCCACGGAGGTCGTCATAATGTTAGTGACCATGAAAGTTTAAAGCAATATTTGAAAAAAATATTAACATCTGATATATCAATATACTTAGAATACAAAGGACTACTATCCCCAAGATAATTTAATAACATGAACGACAAATGAACTAACTCAACTCCTATTTTGTCTATTTAAATAACATCAAACGAATAAATATCCTCCCAAATTGAAGAACGTGATTTAAGATATTCTACTAGTATTATGAATGTAAAAGTTCGTTACTCAATCACGCAGAAACTACGAAAAGGTTTGGAATGAATTTTGATACGCATATAGTTTATGACCTGGATTTAGAATGAAGTATACTTTTTATTCCGGATAAACATCAGGCTTCTGTATGATGGTCAAAAAACTAAAGTTAACGCGCACGAAGTCGTGGGTGGCCGCTAATATAATAATAAAATTGACAATGTATATAATAATAATGATAGTGTTTAATTAATTTTACTTAAACCAAGATTCAAATTAATAGTGAAATTTAAACTACCGCAAATTGGGACTGATTCTGATCATATTTTTTTTAACTAAAATGGATGATTTACTTGATCCTACTAGCTAGGCAAGTTTAGTTGTGATACTCAAAATGTCTTACAGCTAAAAGTTTTCTTTCGATATCAGTATCAATGGTCCATAGTGGCCACCAGCCTCGCATGGATCGCATAGTGAATAAATTTACAATCTTAGCCTTGGCCACTGCTTCTAAGTTACACTGACTCGGAAATTTGTCTCCTCTTGGCAATGCATTTAGGTTCAAAATGACCGTCCCTGAAATTAAGATGCTTGCTGAGTATTATGCAAATGGATAAAAAGTAGCACCAGAATTTGTATAAAGTATGTATTATATATATAAATTCTATTCCTTCACCTATAAAATCGTCGGCCACAGCTTCAGTGTCCAAAACTTGAACAACTAAAATAGGAGGTACTTTCTCCTTATATTCTGTGAATGTATCTTTTTCTTTCACCACTATCTATAACCAGTTAATGAAAAAATCTTTTAAATTAGCTATAAGCGACAAGCATTTTTGAAAAAAAAAACATATTTATGTTTGGAATATTCCCAGTGACATAAGCGTGTTAAAGGAAATTTTTGAGTAATACCTAAAGTACTATTTTTAAAGTACTTAAGTACACATTGAGCGTCCTAAAACGTTATGAATTTAGGTACCTTTCTTTCAACATGCTGGTATTGGAAATCAAATATCATTCTCCAGTTAAAACTTCCCTCTCCGTTGGTACATCTGCAGTGAATGTCTGTATCTTGCGCTTGACTAGTGGAACCAATCCACCTTTTAAAGTAACATATCCTATTATACAGTTATTCGAATCTAATTATTATGTCAAATCAACTGCCCTATATTGTGTGATGTTCTTTGGTATTTATTATAATGTTGTATATTATATTATCGGATCATTAATATTAGAACGCAAAAACACAAATACAAAATATGACCAAATATTTTCATACGCTCTAACAAAAATATCCGGATATTTCTTGCTGGCAATGCTATCCTCCAACTTCAACTTTTGGACATCCCAAATGATCAGTCTTAATTCATAGCTAACAGCTTTCCGTGGAGTTATATCAATCGGTGGCGGCACATACAATTCTGTGTCCAAAGGGAATATGTCCACCCACATTTGAATCTTGCCCTATAGATAACATTGGAAAGCTTTAAAGTCATTTTTTTTACATCCAGGAGTTAAATAGGCTGAGTTGTGTTGCGCAACAGTATACATTTACGTACATGTTCATAACCTGGTTTCTCAGGATTATATAGCGTCCTAGTTTCCAAATGCTCAGGTACTAATCGATAACCACAAACGGGCAAGGTGTGCCACTGATGCAATAAGGTCAAACATATATTCTCCTTGCGTTCTGATGCCGAAACATATATTTTGTCTGCCCATGAAAAATACCACAAAAATAAATTGAACAAGAAACAATCGATCAATTGTAATTACAATAAGAATAATTACAAATACAAAGAATACTGAATGGCTCGAGTTGAAACGGTGATGACACATTTCCGAGTTGATATATCTTCTACGACCATTATTATAAATTGTTGCTATTTAGATACTAAAACCACAGTATATATATAAGCTTCTAAAGCAGTACTGTAACTAGGCCATTTTGTCGAGATAAATCTGTCTATATCGATAGAATAAACATGTCATATGTTTATTCTTTACAATTTCGAAATTAAAAAAATCAGAGCTACCTAAGCTCGCTACTCATTTTTTCTAGTCTTGGTATAACGACGATGAAATCATTTATTTTCTGTGCTAAAACGACCTATGCGGAACAAATATTTTTTGGCAAAAAAAAATTGGGAAAGCCACCACTGAAATTGCGATGTTACCAATTTATCAGTTCCGAGAGTCTTCAATTAGCACACTTAACTTTGGCAACTAGAAATCTAATACTGGCATATTTTGATACCTCAATAATATTATTTGAGAAGTTTTTGACATCTTGAAGCAGCAACACTATCAAAATATTATAATTATCTTTACCCCTATCAGAATCTTTATATTCTACACCGTTCACTATAATTGTCCCACATTCCAGATAAATTGGTGGTGGCAAGTGATTCTTTTCACAAATCTCTTCCAATATTTCAGAGGGCTTGTAGCAATCTCTCCATTCATACGGGCCCCTTCTGCAAATCGGGTTTCTTAATAACATTTATCAACATTTATTCATTTATTAGTAACATACATTAATAAATATTCAAAAAAAAGGTGTTTAATAAAATTCATGGTACACATATGGAATATCAATCATAAGAGTTGTATTGATAGTTTAGTAATATATATAAAACTCAAAGGTTACTGAATGACATAGTGATCTATCAACGCACAGCCCAAACCACTGGACGGATCGGGCTGAAATTTGTCATGCAGGTAGATGTAATGACGTAGGCATCCGCTAAGAAAGGATTCTGATCAATTCTACCCCGAAGCGAAGCGAGGGCGGGCCACTAGTAAGTAATACACTCACAAGTTATACTTGGAAGATATGCCGACGCGTGCCCTGTGCTTGGTATATATTCGATCTTCCAAATCAATGGAAGTGCTACCAATCAAAGCATCCGCCTGAATCGGATCGAAATCATATAAAGATATCGTCAGCATGTAGTCCTCTGGTAATTTACTACGAAATTCGTACAATCTGGAAAATAAAAACAGAGCATCAATATTTTCCTTCACTAATATTCTTTATGAACTACCACGTCGATGCAACATTTTAGATAATTTTTCTGTGATAATTACTTTGGGCTTGAAAAATTTATAAAATTGTTTTTTCTCACCTTCCAAAAACAGGATTCACGTTATTCTTCACAAAATTATTCCGATCTCCTAAAATCTTCTTCCCACAACTAAGTATCACATAAGGGTCAGACTGACCTGTGAAATCTATCTTTTTTAGATCAGTACCCTTTACTACATAAACACGTACTAAATATTGAGCCGGGTCGTTATTCGGAAAATCATCAAAATAACTGTAAAAAAATAACACCAATACCAAGAAATGCTTTTATCATATTCATCAAACATCCTTATCGGGTTCAGACATCACAAGTCTCTTTATAAGTTGTATTTTAGTTAAAATAAGAAATTTATGTGCATTGTGACGCAATAATAACCATAACAAATTACCCTATTATCTCGGGATCCGTTCTATTTAACTAAAATGTAATTAATCCTGATATTTATTTAATATCTTGACATAGGTTTTTAAAGTAATTCAGATTGTTCTTAATGAAACTATTAATGATTTATTTTGTTATTAATGCTTTTGATTGTACTCCTTGGAGGTTATTCGTCCAAATCCTAACCTTATGCATATTTTTTCCTTAATTGCACCGACTTACCCATTATTCAAATCTATTCCACTGGGTGTGACAGCTATAACATCTTCAGGTGGTGGCCACTTGTATATTGCTATGCCAACTTTCAGAACACCACAGTACAACCTTTCATCTTTCGAAGGAATCCCTGTCTTTTTACCATTATACAATTTTAGAGACGTGCACCAATCTTTGAATTTCGAAAATTCTGCTTGATTTTCTAATTCTGTGTCATATACCTTTATTAAAAATATCATAGATATCAAAAATATTAACTGACGACAGGTCTGTAGTTTACTGGGAAAACTTTTTAATTTCGTGTTTATCGACTTTTTCGGAAATAAACAAAAGCTGATTTTTTTAGTAACGGGATTGCTAACGACTTTATATTTTGCCAGTTCCCGATATTGAAAACAAGGTACATGGAAGCAATTCCACAAATAACAAAAATGATTTAGTATAAGTGACCTCGTAATTTTAAAATAAACAAAAACTTTTTGTTATTTATAAAAGAAGTATTTATAATAAAAGAATATTTTGTACCACAATTTTGTCAACATTATTTGATTTGTTCTCAACTATGTTGCCGTCCTGAAAATAAGGCACATTAAAATAAAATGCATGAGAAATAATAAATATGAAAATACAAAAAGTCACATAAGATAATGTCTCATGTCTGTTCCAAATAGTAGGTATGGCTGCCGCAATGAGAACATATTTTGATGCTATATTGTGTCACGTATCATCTTCAATTCATTCAATCATCAACTAACAAGACTTAAAAGTTAATGGATACGTCATCATTTATACCTATTTATTATGTGCGGCTGTTAGTCTGTTATAGAAGTAGCATAAAATAGGTTCTATAACAATATAAAAAAATTGTGCATGAACTCATTGAATATTTGGTTTTCCAACTCACCTGGCGTTCATTATTGCGAATGGAGCTTAGTTGGAAAATGGTAGGAGTGTAGAAGAAACATTTTTTCTAATTAGGGGTCCAAATTTCATATAAAAAATGACGTTACTTACTTTGATCGAGTTGAAGTATCTAAACCACCAGTCTTTTTGGTCGAGGGACTTTGTGACTTTCTTTATGACCCTATAATGGTCTTTTTCCTTTTCGAACATTGGTAAAAGCACATATTCTTCTTCAGTGGGACCTCTGCTGTTGAATAATCTTGCCCACGCGGATCTTTTAGCTCTATGTTTATGGTTTATATGTCTCAACCTTGTCCTATTAGCGGCAGAGAAGTCACCGTGTCTATCGTCCTTTTTTTTCTTGTAAATTACCGGAGTCACTGTAAAAATGGATATTAAAACTTTTTTTTGAGTTAGTCATAGGTACGATGTAAAAAGCTGGAAACGTCTGAATGCTAAATAAAAACTTTTTGATCTTCCTTAACAGGTAAAATGTAAATTTATTCGAAACTTCATATTATTTTAATAGTAAAGCGTTAAATACTAATCCATTTCCCATACAATCTTCCTTCTCCGAATTTTCCTTTATCATTATTTATTACTGCGACAAAAAGTTTTTATCTTTGTATACCAAAACTATTTGAGTGGATTAGCTGTGCAAGCATAACCGACAAAATTATAATTACTTTAGAATTTATTAAATAAACGAGGAAAAAATCGTCAAATATGGCGTATGAAAATTTAAAGCTAATCTTACCTTGACAGAAATCTGAAGACATTATAGATGCAGACTTTAACGATAGTTCTCTCTCGCTTTGCGCAATCCAGCTAACTGTATATTTTTTTGGGTGCTTCTCTTCATTGGTACCAATAAAACGAGCTCTCCCAAAAGTTCCACTGTCATATAACCTGACACTTAACGGCGACGTACATGTATGGTTCAGAGGAGCTTCAAAGACATGGCTGGACTTGCCGTTGGAAAAATTGCAGTTAACCTGATTTTCCGTGATGACGTCTGATTTAATTGTAAGTTCATCGATTTCGAGGACCACACAAGGTCTTCTTATGAGATTCATATCGCGTAAGCCCCACCAATAGACATCAACTCTAGAATTGTGAAAATAATTTGTACTCATATACAGGGCGTCCCACGGCTACCTCACACGGAGGGAAAGTATATTAAATATTGAAGATAGGACATTTTACTGAAAGAAGACATCATTTTATTTTTAATAATAACTAGAACTGCATTCACAGGTTTTTTAAAAATCGCCTGCTATTACTAGGAATCAAACTCGTGAAATTTCGAAAAAAATAACACTGCATATTTTATGATAACCATCGAAAGGGTTAATCATAAGGATTATTTTTTGCTAAATAACATAGCATTTTAAATGAAAGGAATGTGAATTACGTGATAAAAATAATAAAGTGATTTTTAAACTGTAGTACGTATGCATTTCTTTTTGAACTCACAGTTACAATGCGACTGGCAAAAATTTGTAATAATAATAATCCGAAAATGGAACACATAAATTTTCAAGTGTCTGTTCTTTTCTTTTTTGTGAGTTTCATTTTCATTTATTTGCAATTTTTGTAAATTTACTTACCATGGCTTATTAAAATCTTTCTTTATCTCTATCTTTCTTTCATTATGAAATGAAATGAAATATTTATTAAAACCATAACAAAGATAAAATAATAATAGTGATCGATAATAACTGCATTAGTTATAAAACTGTGTCGCAGTTATTAACGCCCACCTCCAGAAAACAATTTTTGCTACAATAATTTTAATTTTAATCCTAATTTAATATTAAAAAAGAAATTAAATGCGTGTATGTGTCCTATTTGTGTGTATGTATGTGAGGTTGTGTGTGTGTGTGTGTGTGTGTGTGTGTGTGTGTGTGTGTGTGTGTGTGTGTGTGTGTGGGTGGGTGCGTGTGTGTGTGTATGTGTGTGAATGTGTGAGGTATGTATAGCCCAAATTTACATCAGATGATCCGTGGGCCAATCGCCTAAGCAGATTGCTTTGGAAAATGCTATCGCTTACGATTTCATTTTGTTATTTCTAACCGCCGAAATACCTCACGCTCATTTTCTTTAACATTGTTATTACCAATGCAAAAGAAAAAAAAAGAGCGCGAGGCATTTGAAAACCTCAGGGGGCTAGAAATAACAAAATGAAATCGTAAGCGATAGCGTTTTCCAAAGCAATCCAGTTAGGCGATTGGCCCCCAGGCCAAACCCAATAAAGTACCGAATAATGCCTCTGTATCAGAATATGTCAGGCTATGAAGCCATTTCATAGTTTTTATCCTGCATTTTCTAAGAGTAAGAGGAAATATATTCAGAACTCCGTTTACCTTGTTGTATAAAACAGAAGATATAAAGCAGAAGTGGCATCTAGCTACATTTAATCTTACACTGCCTGTCTTACACAAAATGTAAGGTGTACGTCTACTTAACGAAATACGGTCATCATATGGCATCTGCGAGTGTTTACGTAGTATTACATTAAGGAAGTAAATCTGCCTAACTGACGAAACATTAAAAAGTGCAAAGAGTTCAGGTGTTGGAAAGGTAATTGGTTTGAAATTAATTATTTTAATAACAACCCTTTGAGCCCTTTCCAGACGTAAGAGGTGAATTTTACCTGAACAACCCCAGATAACAATGCAATATGATATAAGTGATTTCCCCAAAGCGTAATAAGTAGTCCTGAGAGTTTCCAAATCTACGACATTTCTAAGATTTTCAAATATGAACATTAACTTCCTGTCTCTAGCTACTGTAGTATTAATATGTTCCTTAAAAGACAAAACAGCATCAACCCAAACATCAAGGTATTTAATGTGAGGAGCACGCTGGATTTGCTAACAGCTACAGTTTTTGCATTCGTTTACTCGTAATTGATGAGCGCAAATGGTAAAAGAAGAAGATGGAAGAGAGTGTGAACGTGCTGAAAATGTAATGAATTTGGTTTTGTCTAAATTGAGGGTTAGCAAATTTATGGATAACCATTTCATCACTTCCTGTTTCCTGTAGTGCAAATTCATCGTTTGAAGAAACTTCACTCCAGGTACTTCCATGGATTATCATAGCAGTATCAACCGCATATACAGTGATTTTGTAGTTTGGAAGAATCAATTTACAGAGGTCATTGATGTAGATATTAAAAAGGGTAGGACCTAGGACACTCCCCTGCGGAACACCGTAACTGATATGTTCATCCTGACTTGTAATATTGTGTATCCTAACACACTGCGAACGCTCACCAAGATAACTTTTAAAAATATCCAACGCAACACCTCGAACACCGATCCTCGACATTTTTTCAATCAGAATAGGGACAGAGACAGTGTCAAAGGCTTTAGAAAGATCCAGGAACACGCCAATTGTCTTGAGTTTTGATTCAAGGTTCCTAACTATTGATTCGCTAAGTTGTAGAACTGCAGCTTCGGTTGATTTATTTTTCCTAAAACCAAACTGATTTGGCGCAATAATGTTATTTGCATCAAGATAATTGATGAGTCTTTTGTTTAGGATCTTTTCCAGGATCTTAGACAATACCGTTAAAACCGAGATAGGCCTATAGTTTGTAACACTGCCCTTGTCTCCACTCTTGTGAATCGGTTGTACAAGGGCTTTTTTGAAAGCTGTTGGAAAAATACCGGACGATTCTTTTGCATGTTTTGAGCTATGTATCAACATAGCTCAAAACATGCAAAAGAACAGGGGCCAGTGAAGTCTTGGCTGTTTTAATTATAGCAGTAGGAATCCCATCCCATCCAGTTGCAGAAGTATTTTTTAAATCATTAATAATGCTTTCAATTTGTTTACCATCTGTAATAAAAAGGGACATCGAATTTATTGGTGAATTTTTTTTTCTGAAATTACAGCATTTTGTGGTACAGAAATACTGAGAGCCAAATCCTTGCCAACATTGGCAAAGTAATGATTTACTGCATTTACTGCACAATTTGGGTCATTTGAAAGCGAAAGAAGTTGATCGGCATGTGTGCGCGATTGATTAATGTTGCCTATCTTTTTTATTAGAGCCCAGGTTGCTTTTGGATTTTTTTTGTCTTAGCAAATTCAGCTTGTTCATATACTCTTTTACCCTTTTTATTAAATTATTAAAGAAGTTTTTATACCTTATGTAGGAAATCTTTAGAATCACGTTATCAGGATCTTTTTATGTTTTATGACATAGTTTATCACGGTTTCTCAAGCATCTTAACAAACCTGGTGTGATCCAAGGCTTAATTATTCTCTTTTTACTTGAGGTCGACACTATATTTGTATACCTAGTTACAATGGATGAAATTATATGGACAAGTTTATTAGTAGCCTGATCTGCGTCATGGCAAGAGAAAATAGGTGAAAAATCGATGTGTTGTAGCTCCTGGGTACATGCTTCTATATTGATATGCTTGCGAGAGCGCTCAGGGTCTGTTGACCTAATTTTAGGCCACAGCAAAGTATTACGGGTGCTTGATCGGTAGTAAATGAGTCCAAAACAAATGTAATAGCACTAGATTTGGTCCTGAATATAACATGATCAAGACAGTTACGACCTCTTGTAGGAAAATCATGAGCTGGCAGCAAACCATGAGACGCAGTAATATTCAAATATAAGTCTTAATGGGGATCTGTGTTGGCTGGAGTAATATTGATATTAATATCCCCAACAATAGCAATACTGGGATAATTACTGATACTTTTTAAGGTGGCGTCCATCGAATTCATGAAACCATCAGTATTTATATACGATGGTGAGCGATATAGAGCGATAATTGCTAATTTGTCTGTAAATTTTAAAATTAAATAGTTTGCACCACTAAAGCAGGGTACCTCAAAGAGAACGGAAGGGTTTCTCTGACGTATGCTACTACTCCTTCGTTTTGGTTACCATATGAAGTTATACACGAGTTGAAGCCGGAGAGACTCGGCAAAGACGGACATATGCTTAACCTATTGTGCTATCGCCTACGCTGTTTCTTCTTCATATCAATGATATGCTTCAAATTGATGGCATTCATTGCTATGCAGACGACAGCACGGGTGATGCTCTATATACCGGCCGCGCCAACATTTCACTGGAAAACGTCATCGAGTGCCGGAACAAACTTGTGTCTGAAGTCGAAACTTTGTTAAACCGAGTAACGAATTGGGGCCGACTAAATCTAGTCCAGTTTAAACCTACGAAGACACGAGTATGCGCGTTCACCGCAAAAAAAATACCATTTGTCGTATCTCCTCTTATTGAGAACACTCCTCTAACTGCCTCAGCTAGTATTGGAATTCTTGGCGTTGACATATCGAGTGACGTCCAGTTTCGGGATCATTTAGAGGGCAAGGCCAAATTGGCCTCTAAGAAGCTTGGTGTGCTCAATAGATCGAGAATGTACTTCACACCGGCCCACCGACTGCAGCTTTATAAGGCACAGGTTCGGCCTCACATGGAGTACTGCTCTCATCTTTGGGCGGGGGCACCCCAGTACCAGCTTCTCCCTTTGGATCGCATCCAGCGCCGAGCGGCTCGAATCGTCGACGACCAGGACCTTTCCGATCAGCTTGATCCTTTGGCTTTGCGTAGGGATGTAGCTTCGCTCTGCATCTTCTATCGTATTTATCACAGGGAGTGTTCTGAGGAATTGTTCGGATTCATTCCAGCTGCTGCATTTCGCCATCGTACATCGCGACAAAGATTTCATCCCCATCATCTTGATGCGTGGCTATCCACAACCGTGCATTTTTGTCGAAATTTTTACCACGTACGACAAAACTGTGGAATATTTGTCGCCAGCAGTGTTTCCGGACCAATACGACCCAAGAACCTTCAAAAAAAGAGCGTACTCCTTCCTTAAAGGCCGGCATCGCATTTGTGATACTCCTGGTGTTGCAAGTGTCCATGGGCGACGGTGATCACTTACCATCAGGTGAGCCGTCTGCTCGTATGCATAAAAAAACATAAAAAAAAACAACATTCAGACAAGACTATTATATCGACTGAAATAGATATACGCTATAATAGTCTTAATAAATAACAGAAATTTCGGCCTATACCTAATATTTACCTGAAGAATGTTTAGGTACAAAGTTTCATCTACATATAGTTTACAATCTTCAGGACAACAGTTATAGAATTTTGATACATGTATTTGTTCAATTTCGTTTATAATGTTTAAGTTTTCTGACATGATGTGAAGTATTTGTTAACTTATTATTTCTTAAAAAAGATAAATATAAAGAATATACAAAGTAAATAATAAAACAAGACAAATTTCTGTGATAACATGGTGACTTCAGTGTCATAGGAATATGTAAACTTTTGATTTTAGGTTTCTCAAAGGCTGTTTAAAGTTGATATAACAAACGTACAGTGCAAAAACAATTGATTATACACTGGAACGTCTGGAACTCAGTAACAGGGAGAATAAGTATAATAATCATAAAGATGCAGTTATCAATAATTAATTTATAGTTTGGCATTGGTATATGTAAAAATATAATCAAGGGTTTATGAAATAAATGCGTAAAATCTTTTGTTATGGGTATGTATAGTTGATAGCGGTTCGCATGGAGCAAAATATTTCTAATTGGAACGATTTAATTGCTGGTGTACCCCAGGGTGGGATAATTTCTCCTTTACTTTTTTCTGTTTTTATTAACCTCCTTTCCTTCTCGCTTGGCTGCTTTTACCATTTCTATGCTGATGACCTACAAATCTATACTCAGACGTCGGCTGAGGATGTTGATATGGCCATCGAAACGTTAAACCATGACTTGCAACGTATCAGTGCTTGGTCCGCCGATTTTGGAATTAAGGTAAATCCATCAAAATGTCAGGCCATTATCGTAGGTGGTTCTAAACAAATTGCCAAAATTGATTATGGATCTCTCCAGCCTGTCGTGTATGAGGCACGATTGTTCCGTTTAGCACAAGTGTCAAAAATCTTGGCATTTACACCGATTCTTCTCTTAGCTGGAACACACAAATTGCCGAAGAAAGTCGCAAAGTTATTTACTCACTTCGTGTTTTAAACAGAATTAGAAATTTTCTCCCCATTAACACAAAAATTTTGCTTGTTACATCTCCCATATTCCCGCTCATTGATTATGCTGATGTCTGCTATCCCGATCTGAATGCTGATCTTCTGAACAAATCGGATCGTCTCATCAACAATGCCATTCGTTTCATCTTCTGCCTGCGTAAATTTGACCACGTATCGGCGTTCAGATCTCAACTTAGATGGCTTCCTATACGTCAAAGAAGGCAGCAGAGAATGCGGTGTACTCTATATTCTATCCTGTTCAACCCTCACTCTCCAGAATACTTACGATCCAAATTTCAATATCTTTATTTTTTATTTATTTTATTATCAAATACAATCATACACATACAATTAAAAAAAAAACCATACACGAAAACCTGTTAAGGTTTATATGTGTATGGGAGCCACTCATTTACCACTTTATACACTTTCAAGTTGACTATTTTTTAAGTAATGTCTTTTAAATTTATATTTATATTTATTGATTACAATGTTCGAGTACATTTCCTGCAGATTACTAGGCAATTCATTAAGATAGGAAGGTATTAAATAACATAGCTTTCTATTTCCGTGGACATTATTAAATTTCGGCAACAAAAACTTTCTACGATCCAACACATTTCTCAGATTATCTAGTCTCTTATTAATATTCAAGTACTTAGTCTCGTTACATTCGGTTAGAATTACGTATTTTACCTTGTCATAAACATTCATCACATTACAATATCGAAACAATTCTTGTGCGTTACCTTTATATTTAACTTTTATATATTTGGGTACAATTATCTTTAGCATTTGAGTTTGACAGCTGCCAAGTGAACTTTACCGTTTAATACGTCGTCCGATTAAAACAAATTTTCTAGTAAATATTAACATCCGCGCACTGAAAGTGGTATTATTACGAAGATCAAGTCTGCCGACATATAAATCAAATACAGTTTTGTGTGAAAAAATATTGGAAAGCATAGAAATCGTCAGTAAAGGTACGAAATTCCATCTATATAACTACACCTATAACCTATCGTAGAACCTAACACTGACAGTTATCAGAGCTACCAACTATAAGAAAAATAAAAAAATCAAACCACAGACAATTAAAAACGTTCAGAAACCGAACAAACATACCAGGCGAAAAAAAAGAAACTACCAATTTAGTAGAAAACACATAGCAATGGAGCAACGGTTTGAAATTATGTGGAAAAGGTTGGAAGAAAAATTGGAACAACAAACTATCGCCCTGACACAAAATATCACCTTAAAAATGTCGGAGGCCTTAGAGGAAAAAATAAAGCCAATCTTAGAAGAAAATGAACTGCTGAAAAAGGAAGTGATAAAACTTAATGAAAAATTAACAAATTTGGAGAAAGAATCACGTAAAAACAACATAATTCTACATGGTGTCCCTGAAAATGAGACCTCTTTCAAAGAATTAATGGAAATTGTACTGAATATTCTCAATAACATTAGTGAGAAGGTAAAAACTGATGCATGGGACCAATGGGAAATAGGTAGAGTGACCCGTATTGGGAAGAAGGAAGAGAATCGTGTGAGGCCAATACTTATCAATTTTACTCTAACTTGGAGAAAAGTAGTTACTTAAAAACAAAAAATTCTTACCAGAAGGAATATACGCCACGGAAGACTTCCCAAAAGACGTCCTTGAGAAAAGAAAGGAGCTACAACTTAAACTCCGCGAGGAAAAAGAAAAAGGTCATTCTGCTTTTATACGATACGATAAATTGATACTTCTAAATAAGGGAGACAACAACAAGGAAAAAAGAAAGAGATCACCATCAAAGTCACCATTAACTGAGAATTCTTACCAAAAAGCACCTGCGAAGATGAATAAAATAAAAGCATTCAAACAAATGAGAGCTAGATCAAGCTCCCATAGCGAACCAAACGCCAATTAAGAATTAACAGACATCGGCAAGCGGAACTTCATCAACCAGATACATAAACAAATAATGCAAAACACACTAAACGTCCCAATCCGGCTGGTCCCCGTGGGACAAGAGACCACTACCCTCCAAATAACAATAAACAAAAACAACAACTTTCACAATACAAAGGTCTCAAAAGGAAGACATCACCTGAGCCAACACATAAAAAGCCTAAAACACCATTGAAAGGCAATAAAGGAAATAGAAATAAATTCTACATATCCACTCTTAATACGAGGACACTTAGAACCGAAGAACACCTAGCAGAATTACAAAAGACCCTGGAAGAAGTGAATTGGGATATAGTCGGAATCAGCGAAGTAAGGCGAATGGGAGAAGAGATAAGGGAATACGACGACTATATATTTTACTTTAATGGCGAAAAGCAGGGAATGTATGGAGTTGGATTTTTAGTCAAAAAACAAAATAAAGAATATATAGAACAATTCCAAAGTAAGTCTGATAGGATTGCAGTCCTCAACATAAAACTACCCGGTCTTGATAAAGCTGTTTCGATTATCCAAGTATATGCACCAACTGAACAAAACGCAGAAGAAGAAAAAGACCAATTTTACAACGCATTACACCAAACGATGGAGGTAACATACAAACAAAAAAATTTGATAGGAGACTTCAACAGCCAAATTGGAGCAGCACAGGAAGGGGAGGAACATATAATTGGTCAATATAATACGGGCAAAAGAAACAGAAATGATAGAAGGCTATGCAATTTTGCAATGGAATATAACCTCAAAATAATGAATAGTATGTTCAAGAAAAAAACAGCAAGACAATGGACCTGGATCTCACCTGATGGAAAACATAAGAATGCCATTGACTTTATTCTAACCAACATGCCTTACCAATTTATCAATGTAGAAATCATTACTAGACTAAATTTCAACACAAACCATAGAATGGTAAGAGGAACAATAATAACACAGAACACTAGAAAATCAAGGAAATACTTTAATTGTGACATACACCAAATAGTGCCTCGTTTGACTGATGAAGTCAAATCGAAACTGGAAAAGATGATACCAGATATGCAGTCGGAAAAAACAACTGAGCAAAAATACGATGAAATGGAGAACTTAATATTGAATATCTGTAAAGGAATGATAAAGAATAAAACAAGGAAAGACAGAATTGGCGAAAATGCCCGAAGACTTATAGAAATAAGAAAAACTCTTTTTCACGACAGAAGAAATAATACAAAGAGAATTGAAACCATTGAAAACGCAAGGAAATCACAGAAAGTATTAGAAAACACAATAAAGAAAACAAACTAAACATAATAAAAAATGAAATAGAGAAAACAGGAGGTGTAAAGAAGGCATGAAAACAACTTAAAGACCATAAGACCTGGTTGCCAAATGTGAGAACTAAAGACCATCAAGGAAAATTACTGGCAATAGATCAGAAATGGGCACTGTTGCAACAAATTATTACAAAAATCTCTATTGTAAAACCAAAGGAAAGGACAATTCAGCTATGGAAGATTTCTCAAGGAAAGATGAAGCAATACCAGACATCCTAACCAGTGAAGTCAGAAAAGCTGTAATGTCACAAAAATCTAATAACACTCCAGGAGATGACAAGATTACCAACGAGCTCATAAAGGAGACTGTAGACATAATAGGACCAAGTCTAACCTGCCTATTTAATGAGATCCTACATAAAGAGGAGATTCCTAAACAATGGACTAAATCAACAATAATTCTCATCCATAAAAAGGGAGATAAAAACCAGATAGACAACTATAGACCTATTAGTCTAATGTCGAATATGTATAAAATCTTTGCTAAAATCTTACTCGGAAGACTAACAAAATGTCTGGATAACAGCAACCCAGAGAGCAAGCTGGTTTCCGCAGAGACTTTTCCACTATCGACCATATACACGTAGTGAAACAAGTAATTGAAAAATACAACGAATACAGAAAATCATACTACTTGGCTTTCGTTGATTATAGCAAAGCATTCGATTCGTTAGATCACAATTTCTTATATAGAGCACTCCACAAACAGGGGGTTAACCATAAATACATAAAAATAATTTCGCAAATATATGGAAGAAGTACGTCAAAAGTTCAGCTAGAGAAAATTGGAGAAGAGTTTAGAATAGAGAAGGGAGTAAGACAGGGGGACCCTCTGTCTCCTACACTGTTTTCTGCAGTTTTAGAGGAAATATTCAGAAACCTAGATTGGGAAGAACTGGGAATAAACATGAATGGTACCAAATTACATCATCTACGGTTTGCTGATGATCTCGTATTGTTTGCGAAATGTCCAGCAGTGCTTCAACACATGCTGATAAAACTTGCGGAGGAAAGTGAGAAAGCAGGGTTAACCATGAACCTGACAAAGACCAAGGTCATGACCATTGGTCCCAAAATAAATATTCTCATAAAAAATGAACTTATTGAATACGTTGATGAATATATATATTTGGGACAAGTGATAGCAGTAGAACTACAAATGCAAAAAGAACTACAGCGTAGAACTAGAAACACATGGTCACGATACTGGTCCCTGAAACAAATAATGAAAAACAATGATATGCCTAGCCTACACAAAAAGAAAGTATTCGACACTTGCATACTTCCAGTACTCACCTATGGATGCCAAACATGGTCCTACTCAAAACATACAACACAAAGGCTAAAAGTATGCCAACAAGGAATCGAAAGAAGTATGTTAGGTATCAAACTAAAAGACAAAGTTCGTCTCTCTGCCATAAGGAAAAAAGACGAAAGTGGTAGATGTAACCAGAAAGGCCAGAACACTGAAATGGAGATGGACTGGGCATATCATGAGGTCGAAGAGGAACAAGTGGACAAAAGATATCATGGAGTGGTACCCCCGAGATGGTAAACGTAGAAGAGGTAGACAATACAAAAGATGGGAAGACGATCTACCCAAGAGTTGGCGACGAGCAGCCACAGATAGGAACCAATGGGCCAATTTGGAGGAGGCCTATGTCCAAGGACAACCTGATTGTACACGTGCCGATGTCAGCGATTAAACCAAATTTTTTTTAATTTTTAGTTAAGTTATTTTTAAAATGTACAACAGTGAATAAAGGCTATTTTTATTTATTTATTTTATTTTATTTATCTTTAGCAATTTATGCTGAATTTTATAAATATCCTCTAGTAGTACTTAGGCCATAACTTACAACAGATTCAGCTAGGGACAAATATATGAGTCTAAGGGCTCTATATGGTAGTTTATTTTTTAATATAGGTAGTCTACTCGCGATTGATCTTAACTTGGCGCATACGTAATCTTTGTGAGGTCCCCAGCAAAATCTCTCGTCAATCAAAAGACCCACATACATATGTTGTTTCACATTATCAATTGGCTGACACGTGCAATTAAATGTCGGGTTATGAATACAGTTATGATTGTGACCCACCACGGTGGGTGTGATGTCGGCTTTATTGTGAGAGGTGTGAATATGCAATAACTTAGTCTTTTGAGCGTTCACCACCAAACCAACGTCATAGGCCCACTTACACACGATATCAAAATTATTTTGCATTATTTGTTCAGCTTTACTTACACTTTTGGCGGCTACTACCAAGCAGGTATCGTCTGCGAATTGGTACACCGATCCCTCTTTAATAAGTGAACACATATCATTGACATAAAGTAGATATTCCATTGGGCCAAAGATGGAGCCTTGAGCCGTGCCTCTCTTTGTTAGAGTCATGTTACTGTACTGATCACATATTTTAACAACAGAGTGGCGATTCGTTTGGTAGCTTTTGATAAGCTGCAGAAATAGACCCTGTATACCGCATTGAGTTAGCTTATGGTAAAGAGTACTATATTGTAACATGTCAAATGCCCGACTTAAATTAATAAAAATCACTAAAATGTGTAATTTATTATTTAAATGGTCATTAATTTCGTCTGTAAAATTTCATAACAGCTGCGTAGTGCTTTTATGCTTCTGAAAGCCATATTGATTTGCGTTAATTATGTTGTTTTTGGACAAATATTCATTCACTTGCTCACTTAGGAAACGCTCTATAATTTTATCAAGACATGAGAGTATAGTTATTGGACGATAATTACTATAATCTAAATTAGTAAAAATTTAAAAATTGGCGTAATTACTCCTATTTTTAAAAATTGGCGTAATTACTCCTATTTTTAATAAGTCAGGATATGTGCATGATTTAATACAACAATTAATTAAGTGAGTAATTATATTTATCATCACATCGGAAATAAATTTTATGTCACAGACACGAATACCATCGTAACCGGGAGTTTTTTCTCATTTAATTTTTTAACTATATGGCTTATTTTAATATTATTAGCTTTTTTTATGTAAATTGATGTATCCGACACAGTTTCATATGTTAATGGATCTTAAATCTTTGACGTACAGGTATTAAGAGTATTTTCATTATTCGTTTTATCAAACTCTTCCGAAAAATTGTTTGCTAATTTTGCAGGTTCCATATTAAAGGTTTTAAGTAATATTTCATCAATACATTTAGAAATTTTACCTGTAAGTCTGTTAATTATTTGCCATATTTTACGAGTGTTTTTAAAATTTTCAATAATCTCTAATTTAGTTTGTCTATTTCTTAAATATTGTGCGTACTTATTTGTTTTATTCCTATATTTATTGTAAAGTAAACGCTTTTCGGCATCATGTTCATCTCGGCGCCAAAAATGAAAAAGTTCATCTCGTTTTTTACACATATTTGTAAATCGATGATTAACCCAAGTACACATTTTTCTTTTACTTTGAATAGACCTAATAAATGAATATTTACATTTATCGTGCGCATTTTTAATATTATTATGTATATAATTAACTATTAAGTTGGGGTCCTCGTAACTAAGTGGCAATTGCCAGTCAATATTATTCAATTCTGCGCGCAGCCGCCGATTATCAATACGAGTGATAAGATGTTCAGGATCACGTGACCCCGGCATATTGCCGTTTTGTTGCATTTGTAATGCATTTAGTATGGCGCAACCGGTTACACAATGATCAGCTGGCGCGATGCTCACTACGGCTGTGTAAACGTCCAATGAGCTCACATTACGAATAAGAACGTGGTCGATGCATGACTTCGTGATTTTATTCCCGTATTTTTCAATACGTGTACAATTACTAATTGCACTTTCTAGACCTAGCTCACAGATCGAGTTTAGGTAATTAGTGATAACTGCGTTCGATTTTTTTTGTGTCAAGATTCATATCTCCCATAACTATGTAATTGCCCGTGTATGATTGCTGAGAAAGTAAATCTGATAATTCCCGTGTGAAATGTTCCCTGTTCGTGTTCGGTGGTCTGTATAATGCACACAACATAAGCCTATAACTACTATCTGCTATAATCTCACCCGTAATGCACTCGAATTCCCGCACTATAGTATTTTTCCTACAAAACTTTAGACTATTGTGTACATATAATAAAACACCACCACCCCTTCTGTGTGTTCTTAATCCATGGTACAGAGAGTAGTGAGTGGTACAGTAACTAGAACCAAGTGTATTGCATGAGTCGAATTACTTATTGTATTTTCCAATAATGAGAAATTCTTTGTAATCGATGATATATTTACATGATGACATCTTTGTGACTAACATGACCTTCAACTTCGTTCTACTGATACTCTTGCACTATCTTTTCCTCTCTTTCACTCTGGCTATATGTCTGATTCCTTTGCCCTCCAATCTTCACGACTCTGGAACAGCCTCCCTGACTCCGTTAGAAGGTCACCTACTAGGTGCAGTTTTAAGAAGAAAGTTCATGAACTTCTCCTAGAAAGCTAAGAACGTTAAGTTTAACTCACAATTTCCCTTCACAGTCTCATCATCAATATATTTTATAAACGGTGTTAATAATAATTATGCGTCTATGTATGTGTATACAGAAAATCTATCAACTAAGATGAAAAAGTTATTTTACTTATGTATATTATAAATATTTATATAAGTAATATATTTAAATGTATTCTATGCATGTATATTTAGGTTTATTTTTAAATAAATATTTATGTAGTTACTTTTACTGGTGTATGTTTAAAGTAAATCACTTTTTTTTTATTATTATAGCCGCATTCGTGGATTTCTTTATGCCTAAAGGTTGACTGGCAGAGAATGCTTTTAGCGTTAAGTCCGCCTTTTGTCCATTTTTGTAATTGTGGCAATAAAGTTTAAATAAATAAATAAATAAAATAAATAGTGTAAATATGTAGTGTAAGCCTGACGTGTGTTTGTGTTTAGTTGTGTGTATGTGCTAAAGAAAATATTTTTACAAGGCAAAATTACAACAAAAATCAAAATATTTACAATTACTACAGTAAGGTTGTATCTCAAATATTTTGTGATAAATATATTTATATTTCATCACTAGTTTTATAAAAGTAGATAGTCATATTTGCAATTGTAAGTTAGTTAAATCATTTTCACATTTAATCATATGATGATCAGTGCCATCGGTTTTGCGCAGAAAAAAAAAATCCGTGAGACCCAACAGTACTTAAAATTATTCAATTTTGCAAAATCACGACATAAGTAAAATAACTTTTTCATCTTAGTTGATAGATTTTCTGAAATAAAAATTGGCTTGGCGGGACCACTGATTTTAAGGGTTTCAATTACTTTGTCTCTTGTTAAGACACTGATGAAATCTACAATCATAGGCCGTTTTACCGAGTCTCTGGTAGAAAGACGAAAAACATCTTTTACATCATGTGGTTCTATTTTTAAATTAATTTCATTTATGGTATGTAGATTGATTGTTTAATCTCTTTCTTAACTAGTGGAATATTCCTTAACTCAATACAAGTGGATTTCATACCACTTTCAAACTTGTAAATTTTTTCTTCTAACTTTTGTATGTACTGAATTTTTCACGACGTTCCGCCTGAAGTGTATTAATTTGTTCCACAAGAGAATCAAAACTGTGCGACAAAAAGTCTATAGAGTACGTATTTCATTGTTCTGGTTCTTTATTTCCTCAAAAGAAGAGAACATTTTTTTAAATTTGTTGAACTTTTCCTCTTGCTGATTTTTAAATTCGATAAACATAGCTTTCATTTCTGACATAAAAGATATTAATTTCGAGTCGGTGTTGTCATCAGGGTGTTTTCGCTTTGCGCGATGGCTTACATGTGTTTCTTTTTGTTCCCCTTGACGCTCAGTAGTTAAGTCGGATTCTGAGCGACAATGTTGTATAGGTTGCGCAAGCGTCAATAGTGGCGGAGGGTTGCGATCGACAGGCATGTTTATAATCAGTACCAGGACACTATAATGTCTAAAGAAACGGTAGTCTTTGTACAGCGTATTCTTCTACTACAGGGGTCCACGTAATTATTTAAAACATATCGAGAAGGTTTGTCTCTATCAGGATATCTTTTGCGGTACTACCGCTAAACTAATGATATGTCTTTGTGGTTCATAAAGTAAGCTTACATTAAATCTATTTTATTTTGATGCGCCATGGTAAGAAAATTAACAAAAAATTGCAAATAAACGAAAATGAAACTCACAAAAAACAAAAGAACACAGGCTTGAAAATTTTTATGGTCCATTTTCGAATTATTATTACAAACTTCAGCCAATCGCATTGTAACTGAATTAAAAAAGAAATGCATACGTACTACAATTTGTATCACACTTTATTATTTTTATCACGTAATAAGACATTCCTTTCATTTAAAATGCTATGTTATTTAGCAAAACATAATCCTTATGATTAACCCTTTCGATAGTTATCATAAAATATGTCGTGTTTTATTTTTCGAAATTTCACGAGTTTGATTCCCAGTTGTAGCAGGCGATATTGAAAAAAATCTGTGAATGCAGTTCTCGTTATTATTAAAAATAAAATGATGTCTTCTTTTAGTAAAATCTTCAATATTTAATACATTTTCCCTCCGTGTGAGGTAGCCGTGGGAGGCCCTGTATATTGCACCTATAATATAATCAGGTGATCATTTAAGAATAAAATGAAGAGTAACTAGAATATAATGTATGAATTGTAAAAGATAATGAGTCATTTTGTGTTTTTTAAAGAACAAAACATTTGTGTTTAAAGTTGTTTGAAAATGTTATAAATATTCAATTAAGCTCTTTTGGGGAGGAAAAGTAAAATAAATTTTAATTTGCCGTACTTATAAGTTGACGACTGTGGTATCAAATTGGACGGTAGCGGTTCCATGTCCAATCCGTTTGTATCGTTATCTTTAATTTCGGAGGAAATAAAGTTTTCATCTATATTCAAATAGCTTGTAGTTTTTATCAATTTTTCTGAGACCTGAAAAGTATTTCTTTAAAATACTTACATAAATCAAAATAAAGATGGAATTTCATTTAAAAAAACTCAAAAGTAATAGCTCAATGTTATCGAATAACAGAAGGTGGTTATAAAATAATAATAATCTAGAATTAATATCAGCGCCATCTTCGTTACCAGAATACAAACATTTTAATATTTACATAGTGGCTGCTAATCTTTGTTCTGGAATCAAACAACGCAAAAAGAACACCGTAGATGGCGTTGCATACTTACATTTTTCATTTAGTGCTGTGATGCTGTGTTTAAAACTACTTGTTTAATTAACATTATGCTTAGATTTACACCATTAGTAGTTCTTACGCGCGGTACTAAATGCTGGACGGAATTGTGTTTTATATTTACATATTTCTGAACAATATCGTGATGTTAGACAGACCTCGTCATGATGCCAATTTGACCAACGCGTAATATTTATTATTATAAGAACATTTACCGGCATTAACTGAACAGACATAAGAACTTGGCCTCTGTACTCGGGACCTTTATAAATTTCATGCCATTGCAGTTTGGGAGCGAATTCCAGGCCAAGACGAACGTCCACTACTGGTTTTACTTTCGTGCGACCAATTAGGATAAGCTTTTCCTAAAATACAATTAAATGTATTACCCTGAACACTAGTTTAATAAAATTTACAGGACAAATAAACTACCCACCGTATAATCAATTTCGTATAACTCAACCATCATAATAGGTGGACTATTTATCATTCTTTCCAGTGATGAGAAGACCATGGTATTTATTTTCAATATTTGATTCCATACAGGTGATGCAGATTTCTGTATTTTCTATAGTTAGAAAAAGAAGTAATAACGAGAGGAAAGTATATTGTTTAAATAAATTCACAGGGATCACGTAGTGCAAACAAATTACTGAAAAGTTTAGGACTTAATAAGCAATTAAAAGTAATTAATGATAGCTAATCTACAATAAAGCGTCGGCTTAGGGTGTAAATCTGCTAACTGTTTACAGGAGAAACAACATTAAGTAAGTTTACAGGAGAAACAAAAAATGTTATAATTTTTTTATATAAAATTTAAGAAAGAACTTAAATATACTTGGTTCGATTTTTTATTATGCTTATCTTTAAAATAAATTAACCCGATATTTTTTGATAAAAACGTAGGAAAAAGCTAAAATAAAACTCTCTTCTTCGTGACAATGACGTATAATGAAAAAGTAACAAAATACAACCACAAAAACCATAGAAAAATAGAGCTATCAAAAATACATAAATAATATAAGAAAGGTCGACTTAGCGTAGTCAACATGGTCGCCCCCGTGTGGCAACACCAAAATACTACTAGACTACGCTATGTCAACAAAACTAACTTCTGTTTTGGCCTTCGTAAGGTACCAGACTCAGTGGCAACCTCGGCAACACGTACTACGCTATCGCGGCCTGGGAATAACGCAACCACCCACACCACAAGGCCAGACTCCTTGGGGTAAATTGCTATCTGCAACTAGTACCAAATCCCCGATTTTAACTGTACGTGTCCCCGCAGTTGTCCCTGAAGGTCGAGGCCTCAAATCCGGAAGGTACTCTTTCACCCAGTGCGACCAGAAATGATCTGCCAAATGTAGCCCTTTCTTCCACTTGACTCGGCGTACCAAATCCGCGTCATCCGTTGCCGTTAGAACGTTGTAGGGAGACGACGTACCTAATATAAAATGCGAGGGAGTGATGGCTTCCTCCACCTCGGGGTCGAAACCAAAGTGGTATCAGAAGAATAAATTCAATATGCTTACACACTCTGAAAAAGCTCTGGAGGCTCAGAAAGGTAAAAAAGGTCCGAAATCTAGTGGTGAGTCTGTATCAAAAATTTCTTCTTCTTCTTCGGTACGGCTCCAAATCGAAGCAGGGCATCAGCGGAACGGGAGCTAGCTGCCGCTGAATTGGCCGCTGCTGCACGCATGGCCGAAGCTGAGCTTGCCGTCGCTGCCCGCGTGGCCGCGGCAGAGCGCGCCGCCGCTGAGGCGGAACGCCTCGCCCAGCTTAAGCCAGCAGGTTAAATTCCGGAATCCGTACCGCTTCTCAGCGTTTACACAGCCATGGTAGCCGCACTCAAGCGTGGGTTAAAGCTTATGGCAGCTCGCAATCCGGGCCCTCTGCGCATGGTGCGCTTTCTGAGGACCCTATCGCGGGACCCCTGGCCCATGCGGTGCCTTTCGGGGGTTTGCCTACGGAGACCCTAGCGCACACTGCGCTTTTCGAGGGCCCCGTGGTTTCCGCACCGACTGCCGTGCAACAAGCACCTCCCTGCGTTCTAGCTTCCCATGACTGCTCTTGCAGAGTGTCAGTAGGCTCATGTCATACCCCTTTGTTCCCCCCCCCCCCCCCTGTCATCCTCCTACAGGGCAGTGCAATGCACAGATCAACAGGGCTCCTACACATTTACACTCCACATTAGGCACTCAACAACAAAATTGTAACATTAATTAAAATAATAACGAGTTTCATACTTCACAAAATATAATAAAACTAGCTGACTCGGCGAACTTCGTACCGCCCAAAAGTAATAATTTGCAATAAATTAAAATTACGACTATAATTTGAGATTTAAACTATCCTATCTCTCAAGTTGGATCGAACTGCACATGGTGTGCGAATTTTATTATAATCGGTTCAGTGGTTTAGGAGTCCATTGAGGACAAACAATGTGACACGAGATTTATATATATTAAGATTGGCTTCTGCCATTGCCGAGGTAGCTGCCGGTGCATCAAATAAAAAGGTAGGTGGTATCCATACAATTTCTTTGCCTATCTTCAGCGGATACCCGACCGACTGGCTCATTTTTAAAAAAGCTTTATGACGTCACGAACCCGTCGTATTCGGCTTCCGAAAATTCAGCTAGAATTAGTGCCGCTTTACGTGGGGCCGCGCGCGAATGTGTGAGCGTTCTTATTGCGGTCGCCCGCGACCCTGCCGAAGTCATTCGAGCTCTCGAGGAGACGTTTACCCGTCCAGACCGGATTATTTTAACGGAGCTCTCCTTGATTCGTAGTTTATCTAGGCTACCCAACCACGAGAGCTCGAAAGACTTAAATAATTTCGCTTGCAAAGTACGCAATTGTGTAGAGGTGGTGCGGCTTTTGGATCGGCCGGAGTATTTAGCCTCTCCGGAGTTATGCAACGAGATTGTTGGGAAGCTAACGCCGCTCTTACGCACTCGTTGGGCGGACTTTGCATGCAGAAACGAAAGCCTTCATAATTACAGATTAGAACTTTTGTCTAAATTTTTAGTCAGCGAAGCAAATCTACGCGCAAGATACGAGCATATGGAACCATCAAAACCATTATTGCATGTCACTCATGATATCGTTGACAAGCGTCAAAATGTTCATTTCGTTTGTCAAAACGAAACTTCTTTTTCGGCGGCATCCGTAGTAAACGACAACTCGAAATCATTCAAAGATGATTGTTTATTTTGCGAAAAGTCCGGACATTTCGTTCTAGGGTGTAAACAATTCCAAATTTTTCCAATTGATAAAAGGTGGGAATGGGTACAGTCAATGAAGGTTTGCCATAAATGCCTACGAAAGGGAGGTCATGCATATGCTCGTTGTAGAAAATTTTCATGCAAGCATAATGCATGTACGAAAAAATACACACATCATTTCATTCTTCATAGAGATGCTTCTGAATGTGCCACAGTTTCTTGTGTACTGTCAGCGCCCGAGGGAAGATTAAGGGTCGTCATTACTCAGAGTTCTTTGAGCTCAAAAATGTTCGCACCGTCCCCAGCTTGGATATTGCACCACAGTCCGTCAGACTCCACGATATTCAGGCTTTAGATTACATCTCCGACATTGCCGAGCTTCTGAGCTATGACGACGCTAAACCATCACTTTTGATTGGCGTAGATAATTGGCACCTTTTATTACCTTAAGAGGTACGTCGTGGTACACGCACCCAACCAGTGGCTACTTTGACCTCCCTCGGGTGGGTTTTGTTTGGCAAAGTTAAGTCAAGTTTTTCGCAAAATTGTTATGTTAACCATTGCCATGCTGTTACTGCTCCTGAACATGAGTCACTTGACGCTCAACTGAAAGAATATTTTCGCATGGATTCTATCGGCATAGTAAAGAAGCAATATATGTCAGATAGCGATAAGCAGGCGCTACAGATTTTAGATGAGACAACGCGACGTCTCCCATATCAGCAAGGTTCCCGACAGTCGTCCTTTAGCCCTGTTTCGGTTTCGTAGCTTAGACAATAAGTTTGGACGTGACCCTGGGTATGCAGCATCTTACAAGAGTATCGTTCAAGGTACAATAAGTAAAATTTACACCGAATTGTGTCCTCCATCCCCTAGCGGAGCCGTAAGCTGGTATTTGCCGCACTTCGGTGTAGTTCACCCCCAGAAATTGAAGTTAAGGGTGGTATATTATGCAGCCGCGCAGGTTCACGGTGTGAGCTTAAATTCTATGTTGCTTTCCGGGCCTGATTTTCTACAGCCTTTGTTGGCTTTACTAATGCGTTTTAGAGAAGGTCGAATAGCTCTCAATGCTGACATTCGGGAAATATTCCCGCAGACGAAAATTCGGGTAGAACATCGGGATGCGCAGCGGTTTTTATGGCGCGACGACCCCTCCGAGCCGATTCGCGAGTACAGGATGTCATCCTTGATTTTCGGTGCTACGTCAAGTCCCTTTACGGCTCTTTATTTGAAAATCGTAATGCCCAGAAATATTGTCACACGCATCCGGCGGCCGCTACTGCCATCATTAATGATACTTATATGGACGACTACTTAGGTAGTGTTGATACACCGGATGAGGCAGCAAACCTGGCATAGTTCATGTCTTATAGCAAGCTTCTTTGCAGATGCGCGACTGAGTGTCTAACTGTAAGCTGGCGCTTGCATCTATTTCGCCGAGTTGCGCCTCACAAACATATCCTCAGTGGCTGTTCGAATACTTGGCGTGAACTGGAACATCAGGGATGACACTCTGTGTTTTTCAAGGGGCAATTTAGGTGATTTGCCGACAATTTTAACAAAGCGGTCTGTTCTTTCGTATTTAATGAGCGTATATGATCCACTAGGTCTGCTTACTCCAATTATAATTCGCGGACGTTTGTTATTTCAACAGATCTGGAAACTAGGTTTACACTGGGACCAACAGCTGCCTTTCTTTTTGGTTAATAAGTGGACTCTTTGGAACAAAGAACTTTCAGCTTTATTTACGTGTTCGATCCCCAGGCATTATTTGGCTCATAACGTTGTTCAGGAGATTGAGCTTCATGTTTTTGCTGACTTTTTAGGTTTGTGTGCGCTGGTAGAAAGGTGATGCTCAGTCTCATTCGCGGAAAAGCACGACTGGCACCGTTAAAGCCAGTTTCAATACCTCGCTTGGAGCTTCAGGCCGCGCTCATGGCCGCGCGTTTTGCCCAGTATATTGTCGAAGCTCACAGGCGACAACCTTCAAAATTATTTTTCTGGTCAGATAGTATGACGGTTCTTCGATGGCTGCGAAGCGATGCCCGCTCATTCAAACCATTTGTTGTTCATCGGGTAGGCGAGATTACAGAGTTGACTAGCCGTTCCTGTTGGCGGTACGTCCGTCGGATTTGAATGTAGCGGACGACGCTACGCGCGTCGATCACCAATTCCGAATTTCCTCTCGATGATTTCTGGGGCCATCATTTCTGTCGTTACCCTTAACCGACTGGCCACAGGAACCATCCACTCAACCACCTCCAATACTCGAGGAGCTTAAACGAAGCGCCATGGTCCCTGTTTTGGAGGCGGTAGGGGCAATTGTTTCGCGAACACTATCTTCACCTTCACGCCACTCTTTTCAGTCAGTGGCTTCCCTTGCTACGGGCTACTGCGCGAGTTTTGCTATGCGTGGAGCGGTTTAAAGCCCTTCTGGCATCCTCGCGTCAAAACGTTAATACAGAGACTTGTTTAACTTCACGTCACTTAATGGAGGCCGAGCGTCAACTCCTCCTTCGTTCTCAGTTAGATTCTTTCGTGTATGAGTACACCCTTACCCAGCGCGGCCAGGCGTTACCCAAAACTAGTCGCTTAAGGCGTTTAGCGTTGTATATTGACGAGGATCACACGCTACGACTTTCCGGAAGAATTCCAAGAGTTTTTTTTATTTTATTTTATTTTATTAGGAAACTCAACAGCTTTTATTTATTAATTACATGCTTAAGTAAACTTATTTAAAAACTAAGCCAATTACAGAGTTTCACGACATTTTAGAAAAATTAAGGAAGTAAAACATAAAATTATTTTCTTAGAAACACAAAATTACAAAATAAGAAAATCTGAGTAAGTTATTCTTATCATAAACTGAAGTAACAAATAAATAAACACTTTTTGATCGATTGTCAGTATAGATAAACAGTTTCAAAATGTATAAATAGTATTGCAATATAAATATAAAACCGAAACAGAATAATAATCAAGTTTTTCTTTTTTAAAACACATTCAAAGGGTATAAATAAAAAATACATTTAATATAATTTTTGGAATAAATAAATATAGATATAGTTATAGTTATTAGTAGATAAGTGTTTGCCAGCTATGGCTTATTTGATTCAGTTAACTTTTTTACTATTTCGACTTTGAAGCGATGTTTAGACGATTCGAAGATATCAAGCTTTTGATATTTTTTATTGTACGTTTCTAGCAAACGAGTCATGATAGCATTCATGCCATACTTTGTGCGATGTGTGGGTACACTAAACAAAGGAGTTTTTCTAGTGCGATACCTGGGTGTACAGAATCCGATTTTTACGAGAAGGTTGGGGCTGTTAAGATGATTATGGAGTATATCATGTAAGAGGCACATATCTATCAGTTCGCGACGAGATTCCAGAGGGAGAAAACCATGTTTATGACAATCCTCCTGATACGTCCCACGTTGCTTACCACTTTTGAAACTGAGATGTTTCAGGAAACATTTTTGGATTTTTTCCAATTTGTTAATATACGTAGCATACTGAGGATTCCAAATGGAACTGCCATACTCGAGTATGCTACGACAATAAGCGGAGTAGATTTGCTTCAGACTACTGAGGTTCTTAAAGGGTTTACAAGTCCTGATTATAAAGCCAAGGTTGCTGAAAGATCTATTTGTTATAGAGTCTATGTGATTGGAAAACAGCATTGTAGAGTCCAATAGAACTCCTAAGTCCTTAACAAGCTCAGTACGATTAATTGACACTCCATCAAAGTGATACGGGTAAACCACCTTATTTTTTTTTACGGCTGAAAGTGATACAGAGGCATTTTTCAATATTTACTGTTATATTGTTGTGTAGGTAGTAAGAATACAAGTTGTCCAAGTCTTGCTGAATAAGTTTACAATCTTCAATAGATCTTACCCTCAGAAAAACCTTTTTGTCATCCGCATAAAGAAGATGGTTTGAAAACTTGAGGCATTGAGCTATATCGTAGATATAAGCACAATAGAATAGAGGACCGAGATGTGAACCCTGGGGAACACCTGATGGAATTATTATATAATCGGATTTGAAGCCACCAATGACCACGGCCTGCATGCGGTTACAGATATAGGAAGTTACCCATCTTAATAAGTCTCCTCGTATTCCCAGTTTATACAGTTTGCTCAGGAGTATGTCGTGATCTACACGATCGAACGCCTTTTCAAAATCTGTGTAGATCACATCAACCTGACCGCAACTTTCCATTTCACAAAGTACATAGTTACTAAATTCAGCCAGATTAGAAATAGTGGACTTTCGCTTTAAGAAACCGTGCTGATGGTGCGAGATTCCGTCAGTGATGATTGGATAAATTCTTTCGTAAACGATTCTTTCCATCATTTTACTTAAAACATTCAAAATAGAAATCGGACGGTAATTACACATATCCGCCTTCGATCCTTTTTTATGGATAGGCACTATGAAGGCTTTTTCCACATTACAGGAAAAACGCATTGTTTTAAAGACATATCAAACAACAGTGAAATAGGATAGGCCAATGACTTAGCACATTTTCGCAGAAATATGGGTGCTATCCCATCACAGCCTGGACCCTTAGAAGTATCCAGAGTTTTGAGTTTATCATAAACCTCGCTGGAAGTCACAGATAAACTGGATATTATATCCAATGGACAGCCCTCATCATTACTACTTGTTAATAGCGGTTGTGGAGGGTTGGAGGTGCAAAACATATTTTTGAAATAATTATTGAATTCATTACATATAGAATGACCACCTGTAATAGACCTGCCCTGGCTTGTAAATTGTTTGGGGTATTGAGAACCACCGCGCTTGGACTTGACATATGACCAAAAGGCCTTGGGAGTACTACGAATACCCTCTTCGATACCATTTATATATTTGTCGAAACATTGTTGCTGTAGCTGAGAACGTCTCCACCGCTATAAACCCAGTTGTGCTTGATGGAAAACACAGGATCGCGCGACTGCTCATTGCTTCCGTTCACCAGCTCATGGCTCATTCAAACAACGAGACCGTCGTGAATGAGTTGCGTCAAAAATATCACATCATTGGCCTGCCACTGGCAGTGAAAAGAGTGGTTAATGACTGCCGTCTGTGCAAAATTCGGAAGGCCCTACCAACCACACCTTTAACTGGCGATTTACCATCAGAACGGTTGGCCCACCACGAGAGACCGTTTACTCACACAGGACTAGATTATTTTGGACCTCTTCAAGTTTCCATAGGACGGCGAACAGAGAAGCGGTATGTGGCGTTGTTTACCTGCCTCACGGTGCGCGCCGTCCATTTGGAGGTAGCTGCCAGCCTTAGTACTGACTCAGCTATTATGTGCATTCGCCGGTTCATCGCCCGCCGTGGAACACCAACAACTATATATTAAGACAATGGGACGGCGTTTGTGGGGGTCAGTCGAGAACTTCAAAGGTTGTATGGCGCGCCGGTAGTGGAGTATGCATGTAATAAACAAATAAAGTGGAAGTTGATTCCCCCTTCAGCTCCATTCATGGGCGGATGTTGGGAGCGACTCGTGCGAAGTATTAAGACGGCTCTTTCTGCCACGTTGAAGGAGCGCTCTCCATGTGGGGAAGCTTTTTTTCGTGACAATATTCCTGGGCATTACGATTTTTCAAATAAAGAGCCGTAAAGGGACTTGACGTGGCACCGAAAATCATGGATGACATCCTGTACTCGCGAACCGGCTCGGAGGGGTCGTTGCGCCACAAAAACCGCTGCGCATCCCGATCTTCTACCCGAATTTTCGTCTGCGGGAACATTTCCCGAATGTCAGCATTGAGAGCTATTCGAGCTTCTCTAAAACGCATTAGTAAAGCCAACAAAGGTTGGAGAAGATCAGGCCCGGAGAGCAACATAGAATTTAAGCTCACACCTTGAACCTGCGCGGCTGCATAATATACCACCCTTAACTTCAATTTCTGGGGGTGAACTACACCGAAGTGCGGCAAATACCAGCTTACGGCTCCGCTAGGGGATGGAGGACACAATTCGGCGTAATCCCACTTCTGATACCACTTTGATAAAAACGTAGGAAAAAGCTAAAATAAAACTCTCTTCTTCGTGACAATGACGTATAATAACATTATTATTTATGAGTAGGGTTTGAATATCGAAGCTAAATTGCTACATTTCAGTATCGATAAGAAATATCGATTTTTTTAATACTGACTGCATTTAATGAAGATAATGTAAATCGTCAATAAAGCATTTTCATTACTTTATATTTACTATAATTAAAATCAGCGGAATTCTGAAGCTTATTTTTACTTTCACTTATAGCTTTATTAATGCCGGTAGGTAGTTTTTGGTTTCTACTTCATTTGATAGCATAGTTCATCATTATCATCGTATCAGCCGCGCCACGCCAAATGTTGATCAAAGGTCACCCCCAAGGATCTCCACACCGGTCCTGCGCCACTCGCTAGATCATCGGTCCGAGTCGAAATGCGCGGTCTCCATTTGAAGACCTTTCCGCCCAAACGGTCATCAGTTCTCGTCGCTACGTGTCCTGCCTATACTACTTCAGCAGAGCAATCCTATGAGCAATATCAGTTACTTGAGATCTTCTACGGATTTTCTCATTTCTGATTCTATATCGCTCTATCGATTGCTCGCTGTGTGACCCCGAGCCGTCTTATGGGATCCGTAGATAACGACCATGTTTCACTTCCGTAGGTCATCATTGGTCAAGAAAGTCTTGAGATTGAGACACAGATAATTTGGACTCGAAGATCTTACGTTATTTCCCGAACGCTTCTCATTCGAGCTGGCTTCTACAAGAGATTTATTTTTTCGAGATTTCGAAGTTGAACTTATCTTACTAGACTGTTTGCCTCCGTTATACGTAGTGGTCAGCAATTTCGAATATAGAGTTCACAATTTTAACTAGGGCGAATACTAAATGCTAATGCCTTGCTACTCTAGAAGCTTGAACATATCTCTCAACGCAGCTGTGCAATTTCGAAGATATTACCTGTCGCTGCTTCATGCTTTTCCTGAATTCGGATATGATTAGAGCTCTTGTTTTGTTATCGGACTGACATAGTGGCGTTTTCGTAAAGATACCTTAACACCTAGTCACACCTGTAATCTACTTGGCACATTTGGTCAGACTCTGATATCGCCCAGGTCTCAATCGAATCGAATGCTATATATAGTCTACGAACACCAAGCTGAGATACTCTTTGGTTTTCTTTGATTTGGGAGCCATCAGAATTCGATAATACAGATAGATTTATGAATTCAAATTCACAATTTGGAATTACGGTTCATGCTTCTAAATTGGTTGATTGGATTCAGCCTTTTGTAGTTCATTTTGTTTCTGTTTCATTAACAGTGGAGTTAGCAACGCACTTTTGAATTCATGAGTTTGACGGTTTTACTAATCATGTATTTCCGCTAAATTCATCAATATAAAGTTATTTGTTATAGCTGTTTTTCTCAGATTGTCTGTCTCTTTTCTTCTTTCGAAAGGTAGATAAAACGTAAATTCAGTAAAAATGGATTTAGGAGGTCTACACCCTAAGCCGACTTTACACCGTTATGATGGAAATAATAATTATTAGAGTGGTTCATATTCATGCTAATTTAAGAACAAGACGAGCTAGTGAAACTGATGATAAAACTTTCGCTGATATTCGCTGGGTGCGCGATGACAGCGGCAACTAGCGGTTACAATTACGTCGGAATTGCTATGTCAAATAGCTGGCTGTTATTGCGAATATTATGTAAACAAACAATCAACAAAATATTGTAATTTACGATATTTTATTGAACTTATTCGATCGTATATATTTTTTTATTCTTTATTAAGACATACACCTTAAAGGTGACGCCGGCTAATCGTATAAATTTAAAATGTCGATAATAATGTTGATCCTATTTATTTCCCGTCTAAAATGCCATAGTCAGTAAATTTCAGGTAGTACATACAGACTTTCTCATAGCAGACTTCACGAGAAGTATGTAAAGACAAAAAAAAACCAAATTTAATCGAATAATGCATTTCATATAATATATTGCAAACGATCATTTATGACTGTCGTGTTGTTAATAATGTAGACTTTTTGTGTATTTTCAGTTAAACATAGCCAAATCAACTATATAAACTAAAATAAAATTGAGCAGGAGTCTTTTTTTTCTATCTCGGAAATTAGAAAAACCAATTAATATCAATCTGTGTATCTCAACTAAATTCTTTTATTTCTGCTTTTACTAAATTTTTTTTTTTACTTTTACTTACTAGTAAAATGTACAGATACGTTAATTTCACTAGTAAAAAGTGACAGTGTATCACTAAGTAAAATATCAAAAAGTTTTTTTAGCCTTCATGCGTCGGTTCGTGGCTCTCCCACCACCTTCTTCGCACCCAGTGAATAAATGATTAATTATTATTATTACCTTAGTCTCCTTCGTTGAATTCAGAATATTCATTCTCAAGAAGATGTAGGAGTGATTTGCTCCATTATCGGTGATATTATTTAATTTTGCTCTATACACAAACATACGGCAATCCAACATCTGTAAAAAAGTATATGATTGTTACAGAAAATTTATTTCTTTTTAATATAACGTTTTAAAGGTAACACGCGGTATCTACAACTGATTAATGTTTTAAAAATATCTAAATAAGATTCTATAAATAATTTCTTAATTTCTCGATTGGTACAGTCGCCATCAGATATATCTGAGCATACAAGATGACCAAATACATCTGAACAGTTAAAATGTCAATAAGTTCTATACACTACAAGTGACCATTAATATCTGATCATTCATTACTTCAATAATATCTGAGCAGATGCCTGTCAATAATATCTGAACATACAATTTTAATAGGACCTCTTAATTATTTATTTATAATAAGATGACGCTGGCAGTTAAACACTTTCCAGTTTTTATTCTTATCACCTCTGTCATGTGTCATGCACAAATAAATTCAAGCAGCTTGCTTACGTATTAGTTCATACCATAAATTAACTATAATTAATATGAGTTCGTACCGTATTGATGCGGAAATGAAACATAAAATAATACAACTAAAAAATGATGGTTTATCCGTAAAAGATATCGCCGATGAGCTAGGGATAGCCGTAAGTATCACGGAGAAAAATGCTAAAAATCAATTGCCCACAAAACATGAAACTTTATTCACAAAGTATAAAATTGTATTTATTTCAGAGAAATACTGTATATTTATGGCTAGAAAGATGGCAGCAAGGAGAAACATTAAATAATCATGTTTCATTTGGTCGCCCGCGTATTACTACAAATAACCAAGACATAGCTATTATAGATAAAGCCAAAAATGACAGATTTATAAACACTACACAATTTTCAAGCACATTCGAAATATCCACTAGCACCATTAGAAGACGATTAAAAGAAGGAGGTTTAAAAAATAGAGTACCGGCAAAAAAACCAACTCTCACGCCAAGGCACAAAATGCAGCGGCTACAATTTGCAGCTAATTATTTAAATTTTAATTTTCAAAACGTTATTTTCATGGACGAAAAGGTTCTCTGCTCATCAGATAATGGGCGATTAAGTTTGTGGCGACCCGAAAACACATGTTACTTAGAACAAAATGTGCTGCCTAATCGCCGGAGTGGACGTATTTCAATTGGATTTTGGGGATGGATGTGCAAAGATGGTCCTGGTGAGCTTGTGGAAATAAGTGGACGAATGAATGCAATGAATTATAAGGAACTTCTGGAAGATACTTTTCTTCCTACAGCTCAAGTTTTTTATCCAGAACAACAAATGACATTCCTTCAAGACAACAGCTCAGTACATAATGCTCGTACAGTACAGACATGGATTAATGAACAGAGAGAACTAACTTTAATCAAACTACCACCAAAAAGTCCAGACCTCAATCCCATCGAAAACCTTTGGGGTAAAATGGTGCAAGAGTGGGATGGGAATCAATGTCGAACAACAGAAGCCTTAAGGCGACATGCAAATGATGTTTGGGAATCGTTCAGAGGTCGAGGTTTTTGTGAGAAGGTAGTTGGTTCCATGAGGAAACGTTTACAAGACGTATTAAATGCAGAAGGAGGTTACACAAAATACTAATGTTTCATGAGAAGTATATAATTGGTCAGCCTTTAAATAATTTGGTCGGCACAAAAAGATTTTGTAAGCAATTTAAAAAATCAGGCAGCAATCCTTGTTCGGCAAATAATTATATAATGGTCAAAAATTTAATATGAGAGTATACAAGATGGCTCATTTAAATGGGTCAGTATGGGAAAGTTTGAACTATAATATATACGAAGATCTGTTCTTAGGAACTATGTCATCGATTTTAATAAAAATTAAAACTGCATTCATACATTTAAGAAAAACCCTGTGGTCAGCTGGGGAATCGAACCCGGTCGTTTTGAAAAAAAAAACTAACACTATTTCCTATTTCTATTTATTAGTAAGATAAGTTACCTATACGTGTTAAATTTTGTATTAAAAAAACGGTGGTCACTTAGAACCTCTACTGAAATAATTTAAATTATGTGACAAAAATGCATTTTACGCATTTGAGACATCACGTTTAATAGAAACATTTACTGCTTCAGACCTACATAATCGATATTTAAATAGAAATAGTGTAAGTTTTTTTTTTTCAAAACGACCGGATTTGATTCCCGTGCTGATCACAGGGTTTTTCTTAAATGTATGAATGCAGTTTTTATTTTTAATAAAATCTTGTTCCCAAGAACAGATCTTCATATATATTATAGTTTCAGACTTTCCCATCCTGACCCATTTCAATAAGCCAACCTGTATAATGAGAGTGGAGGGTTACCCGGGGAGAGGAAACCGAAGAAAAAAAGATGGATAGATTGTGTGAATGAGGACATGGCCAGTAAGGGAGTGAGTGTTGATATTGCGAGTGATAGAGGAGAATGGAAGCGGAAGACATGTTGCGTCGACCACATATAGAATTGGGAAAAGGGCATGCAAATGATGATGGTCAAAAATGAAATCATAAAAAGGCAGCTTACAATAACATGGATCTGCAAGATTTCATAATTCGTGTCTGTACTGTAGATTGGTTAGCAGGAGAAAACATGTCTATAAGCAGTATATTTGAATAGTATGCATATTTAAAAACCAGTCAAGTGCGAATCGGACTCGCGCACGAAGGGTTCCGTACCATTATCTAAATAAATATTTTTATATTGAATTAAATGTAAATTGCGGTAATTGCTTGATCTCGTTCAAATCAACTTTTGCTAGAAGTTTGCATGGTAATGTACAGACACGAGCTTTCATCTGGGCCCCACCTTTGAATATGGTGTAGCAATCTGCTGCAAGCTGTATAAAGCTAATATTTTAATGCAACGTCAATGTCATAATGTTTACCATTGACAACTTTACGTTACTAGGGACAACCATGCAATTACGTCATCTGAAGCGACAGCAAAAGATCATTTCCGATGTTATGTTATGTTCCGTTTCCGAATTATACTTTGTAAAAATGTCACATTAAACTGTTTTTTTCAATGACACTGACACGAAATAGTATTTTATAAAGAGGTTATCATTTCAAGGGTCGATTCATTATGACATTATGTCATCAAAACACTATCAAACTAAAGTTTCGACCTTATTGCATTATGAATTCTAACAACATTTAGTGGAAATGGGTCCCATATTTAATTTATAGACCTATCAATTTTATAGACCTATCCATACCCCACACGTAAAGATTTGATAAAAAAAAAATCTAAGTCCATTCGTTTTTTTTTCTATTTTTGTATGAATATCGTTTTTTTGCCATTTGGCTACGGAACCCTAAAAATGGTGAGCAAAATAACTGATTGGTCTGCGTTTTTGTTGAAAATTCGACAATATACGTTACGGCCGTCTACGTCTGTTAGAAATTCCCGTCTAAACGGGCATTGATAATATTGGGAAATTATTAAGCTAATAATAATACGCTAATTTCAAGAACCTTACTAATTGCCTGATAACTTTTTGATTTGATCTCATGTATAATTATAACAATAAAACATTTTGTTACTATTTAATTTTAAACTCATTGTATCAGAAGTTGCTTTTTTTTATTTCGATCTCGATTATAATTTTATTATAATAATAAATACTTAAGCTTGAGCATCTACTGAGGTAGTGTACCAAGTTAATTCGTTTACATTTTTGATTATTTAACTCAATAAAAATTTATAAGAATTAAATTTGTTTTTTATTAATTTTCACTTTTATAAATAATACATACCCAAACCAAACAAACACATCCACTCAGACAGTAAATAAAATTTTTGTAAGGATGGCGCCCAGTTTGAGCATGACAAGTACAGAATTCCATTTTCCACTGCAATGGTAATAGTGGGACAAATGTTTCCTCCAAATTATTACTTATTTCTATTGCGGTTAAAAAACGCAGTTGTCTTATTTTTAACCCGGCGTTCGCACAGTTGGGTCTATTTGACCCGAGCAGTTTTCAAATGAGCGTGTTTCTTAAAATGTTTGTGCGACTTTGCCAAACTTCTTAGCTGGAGCTAATGGTCCCCCCCTCCACGTGGGATTTGCCAATCAGTCATGTTGCGGCCGCAGCGAGTGATAGACACGGCCAAACATAGACCGGGAGATGATGACACAAAATACTTGGTCATTTGTACCAGTATGGCGGTTCTTCAGGGGTCTAATTACGTAAAGGCAAAAAGGAAAATGATGGTCATAGCGCTCGCACCGGCGGCCCAATCGCGTGGGCGTTAATCGAACGCGTCGGATAAATAACGAGTGTCGAACGATTTGTTCCACAAAAATGCTTATATTTTCAGATAGTCGAAAAAAAGAAGTAGGCGGTAGCATAATGCCATACTTCTCGGGAGTGACTTACAGCCCGCCATACCGACGCGAATACATTAATTTAAATAAAACAATTCAACCATTTGTACCAGGCTAATTTTTGCACAGCTAATCATCGTCGAGTAGCCATTCACGAAAATCACCTTGCCATACTTTTCCGACAGTTCCCAATGGCCGCCATACCGCTGCAAAGGAGTATTTTTTATTTTTTCGCCAAACGATTTGTACCACCCTGAAACTTTTTTTAACAGTTCCCCGTATGATCATAAATAGAAGTCTGATAATGCCATACCTGTGGGAGGTGGCGAATGTGAACAATATTTTTTCAAAGTCCCAAGATTTTATTCGTAATTCGAACGATTTGTACCAGTATGGCGCCACTTTTTCCCTCTACTACAAGTATGGCAAATATAATAATGGTCACATTGTATCGTATAATTTCCAAAAATCCAAATGCCATACTGGTACAAATCGTCAAATTTTTTTTTTCTTTTTCACCTTTTAGCTCAAGTCCGACAGTCATCCGCCCCATGTTTACAATCTGTAATAATTTTTTTTACGTACAATTGCATCCAAATGACGAGAATACAATGATGTCATGATGTAAAAAATGATTTTACGTATTTTGCAGTCGTATTTTTAAAACGTGTCAAATAAATAAGTATTTCAAGTATGGCAGCACTTTTTCCCCCTACTAGAAGTATGGGAAAAATAATAACGGTCACATTTTGCCAAATACTTTCCAAAAATTCAAATGCAATACTGGTACAAATCGTTTGGCGAAAAAAAAAAAATTACTCCTTTGCAGCGGTATGGCGGCCATTGGGAACTGTCGGAAAAGTATGGCAAGGTGATTTTCTTGAATGGCTACTCGACGATGATTAGCTGTGCAAAAATTAGCCTGGTACAAATGGTTGCATTGTTTTATTTAAATTAATGTATTCGCGTCGGTATGGCGGGCTGTAAGTCACACCCGAGAAGTATGGCATTACGCTACCGCCTACTTCTTTTTTTCGACTATCTGAAAATATAAGCATTTTTGTGGAACAAATCGTTCGACACTCGTTATTTATCCGACGCGTTCGATTAACGCCCACGCGATTGGGCCGCCGGTGCGAGCGCTATGACCATCATTTTCCTTTTTGCCTTTACGTAATTAGACCCCTGAAGAACCGCCATACTGGTACAAATGACCAAGTATTTTGTGTCATCATCTCCCGGTCTAACACGAAAAAGGTAAATATGACCCAACCATACTATTCGTGTCGTAATTTTGCGCCGTTTAAAAAAATGTTTTATTGTTGTTTTATATTGTTTATTTTGTTATTTTTGGCAAATATGTCTGAAATAAATGAGTAATATTACATAACGCCAATTTCTAAAGAAACTTAAGCCTTATACTGGTTCGTGAGCATTTGCGCAATCGTAAAGATGTCATTCAGTTGCTAAGACTTATACGCAAAAGAATAAGAGAGTTTTTAGGAGTAGGTACCTGATGAGGAGCCACCTGTGAAGATACTTTATGTAAGAAAGAGATGCCAAGACTGTTCTGCCAAAAAAGATAGAAAACTAATAATTTTCGGAGCTGTATATGCAAATACATCTGCAGTGACCATGCAATGTTGTACTGCCGAGATTACGCAGATGATAAGGATACTATGACTGACGTATGAGACTGATACAAATAGTATAATATTATTAGTTTACTAAAGATTTGATTAACATGTAACAAATTAGTTTATGTTATATAAAAAAAAATGTTTTGTTAAAATTTTATTACTTTAAGACAGAGCAACCTCTGTCTTAAAGTAATAAAATTTTAACAAAACATTTTTTTGTTAATATTTTGTGACACTTTTATGAAAATGACATTAAAAAGATAGTTTCGTATCATGTTGTGTTTTTTTCTACTCAAAACCTATAACGATAATCGTTTTATACAGATAGTACAACCACATACCAAATTTATTTTAACTTTTGTAATTATGGCGTTTTCTTATACGGGTCCTCTCGACCCAACCCTACTGTCGTTGATGCATATTTTGACTGTGCTGACGCCGGGTTAAATAAATTTCTAAGGAGATATTGAGAATTTAATCTATAGAATAAAATAAAAACATAACTTCTCGTTAATTATAAAAAATAAATAGAGAAAAAATTATGCATCTTCCATTTCTACTACTCGTGGTGACCTACACGAATGATTTTCTGATAGATTTTTATTCCCTTCTTATCGTATTTATTCCTTATATTTAGCCTTTGTTTTTAGTTCATCCTTTCAATCACGTAGTAACAAAATATGTAAGCCCAGTGCATGATCTGCGTAGATACATAATCATTGACGTGTTCAGATATTATTGAAAAGTTGTATGTTCAGATATTATTGACAGGCATCTGCTCAGATATTATTGAAGTAATGAATGTTCAGATATTTATGGTCACTTGTAGCGTATAGAACTTAATGACATTTTAACTGTTCAGATGTATTTGGTCACCTTGTATGCTCAGATATATCTGATGGCGACTGTACAGCTAAGATATTACAACTAAGTACTCACCAACACTTTTGATTTCAGTGTAAGCTCATGTCCACAAACTCTAAGTTTCATACCGACAGGCAAAAAGCTTTCAAAACATGATTTCTTTCTATACAATCCCATCCAAACAAAAAGTTCTATTTTGCCAGCAATGCAAAAGCACTCGGAGTCGTATGAATTTATATGGATAGGGCATTTTGTTGGCTGTATAAAATAAAAGAAATCATTATATATTTCACTTTACTTTCCGCAGTAAAACGAAGGGAAAACCGAATTTGCTTATTGCTTAATTTAACTAGTTAATGGAATGGCAATTTTTCAGTATTTTTATTGATAGTATTCACAGATTCTTTCAATACTTTTTTACCCTGAATAATATACTAAGGGAAGGTGGCAGAATTCCATAAAGGGGGTAACCATGCACCCTGTACAGTACTCCCACTACACCTGAGTCCTCTAGGTAGGGCCTAACATCTAGGGCAGCAAAAAAAATGCAACAATTGGCCATGACTTTTGGTCGCGTCGAAATCGTCAGTCTTTTGAATAAGATCTACTGGAGGGTTCATTTAACATCCTTTCTCAATGTCTGACGCGCTTGATTATTTTTCCTTATATTCTACCTCTTCGTACGGCCAACCCTATACCATGCAAATCGGTAGATCAATATTTTTTTTGTCCTTAGAAATGTTACGTGAACCATCCAGTAGCTTATATTCAAAATACTGACGATTTAGACGCGAACAAAAGTCATGGCAGTATGGTCAGTTTACTTTTCAGCTGCCCTATATAAAGGGCTCAGGTACAGTAGGAGTACTTCACAAGGTGCAAGGTTGCCCACCTTATGATATTCTGCTGCGCTCGAGTAAATCCAAACCACCCCGTTTGGGTTCCCTAGAATGGTCTAGAAAAGTGCTTCAGTATTCTAACACAAGGTGGTTTTCAAACTAAATATGGCTAAAGTCTTCAACTTTGGACTTTACTATCACTTAACATCAGGTGGGGTGAAGTCATTTGTCGGACCTATCTATAAAAAAAATGTGAACATAGATTAAGTTAAAACTCTAAATAACAATGCTGTTACACTTAAAAGAGAAGCAGTAAATGTTATAACAATTACAAAATACATGCAGGTATCTTTGCATATTAATAGGAAAAGTAAATAAAATACCTTTACAAACAAAGACTGTATCGCACCACAATATTGGCCACTTTGTTCTGGTATAACTGAATGAATCACGTCAGCAGCGGGAATCCTGGCATATGCCACTCTAGATCCATCACGCAATAGCCATAAAACAAGATCAGGCCAACCTTCTGAAGACTAAAGCAAAGAATTGTTATATATAAATACAACTACCTAAAATTTACTGGAAGTCGGAATAAATGAAGTCATTTGCTTCTAACATATCTAAATCTCTGCTTATGTACTCAAAAATTAGTTTAAACTAGTCTAGTGGCTTTTCAGTTTACTACTAAATCAAATTATAGTAGCATAGGCATTATAAATCGAAATACATTCAGTCTCCCGTATACTTTCCAATAGATTAGTATTTAACCTTAAATATAAGATTCCGTAAGTTTTGTGATATAATTTTGATTTCTGCGAGCAATAACTTGACACCTTTTTTCGTATCACAAGGTACATCCCCGTAAGTAACTGTATGTATTAGACTTAATGTTGATCTTGATTTATGCCTTCTTAATGTTTGTTTGTATATCTTTTCCTGTAATTTTAATGCTATCTTTATATGCAGTTTATATGATAATTATGCATATTTCAAAGGCAAAAATGTATTTATTTAATTATTTGATTGCTTAACAATATGATTATTTATTTGCTTTTCATATTTGATGTCTATTGCATCGCAGTAAGTCTAATTACCATTTCTTCCTTTTGCAGCGATAGTTGGTTTTGGTCGAGTTCAGTCATATTATGATGCATTACTGTGTCACTATCATTGGTCTTTGAATACTGGACTATGTCTAAAAACTTAACAATTTTTTCTGCGGCATCATCAACAGCTTTATTAATTTCATCTACTAATTCATTAGGTGTTTTGTATTCCTGCGTTTTCAGTCTTTGTTCAACGTTCTTTACCGAAGATTCCTAAGAAATAATAATTTTACATTAAATATTTATAACAATAAATAGACAGTATATATACAAAATACTGTTGCCTATTTCATGTGGTTAGATAGCATTATACTTATTTCGAGCATATTATTCTAGAAGTACTACTTCAGTCGGATGCTCCATTTATATAATACTTCAGCAAAATAAGAATATTATTTAATGCTGCATTGCTTACAGTAGTAATCATGTGGGTCATATCTTTATTTGTCACCATATTAACTTAAACTCCTTTAATTTATGGATTTATATTCATTTACACTAAATCCTTTGCGTGATTTCCAACGAATCATCAATCCAATTCTCAAGAATCTAAGAGATTTTTATTGAAGTTAAATTATAGTTATTTAAGCAACTATTGTATAATGAGGGGTTTTAAAACACGAATGTAGGTTTATGTGATAATAATATCACATGAGTGTTTTAATAACCTAATTATAATCGGTGCATACAAGACTTTATCGACGCCCATGATGTAAACCTTTATCTATAAAAGATTCAGAAACCATGAGGCGTTCTACTTAAAATTCATTGAAAGTTTCGGCGCTGTGGTAGTGAAGCGCGCGTCAATGACAATGTTCTCTTTTTTTTTAATTTACAATGTAGTATTGTAAATTAAAAATAAGAAACATCCAGCAGTAAAAAATATTGCTGTTTGATGAGCAAGCCCTTGGCGCGGAAGAAGTTGCGAAGGAGTATTATTATGAAATTTATTTGAAATTAACACTATAACAATCTTTTGGGTGTTAAATTTTTTTTATAATTATACACAATCAGGTCATAAGTATTGTCACACAGTAAAAACTTTTCTTTTAGAATGCTGGCCACAAAAAAGTTTATTGAATTCGAATTTCGAATTGTTCATGAAAATAAAAATGTATACTTTTTAGAATTTTACTCATTTTTAAATATGGAGTGGACGCTTAAAGAAGACCGTGTTGCAGTTATTGCGTTATCGATCGTTGCGGTTACGCGCCAATTCAAATTTTAGACATACTGAAAATTTTGAATATAACCAAAAGATTCATTTATCGTATCATCAAACGATACAATGAAGACTCTAGTGTAGATGACAGGACAAGAAGTGGTCGCCCTCGCTCTGTTAGGACTCCAGCAGTGATAAAAGCTGTGAAGGCGCGAATCCAAAGAAATCCCAAACGTCAGCAGAAACTGTTGGCCCTTCAGATGGGGTTAAGCAGAACCACGGTAAAAAGGGTGTTAAATGAAGACTTAGGGCTTCAGGTTTATAGAAGAAAAACAGGACATCGTTTCAATGCTCGTCTAATGGACCTGAGACTTAAAAGATGCCGCGCTTTGTTGAAGCGGTACGTGGGAAAAAAACATCGGGAAATTCTTTTTACAGATGAAAAAATTTTACCGTAGAAGAGAGCTACAACAAACAAAATGATAAGGTGTACGCACACAGTAGTGAAGAAGCGAGCAACCGTATTCCGCGTGTCCAACGAGGTCATTTTCCATCCTCGCTCATGGTGTGGATGGGAGTTTCTTATTGGGGCTTAACAGAGGTACATTTTTGTGAGAAAGGTGTAAAAACGAATGCAGTTGTGTATCAAAATACAGACGTGACAAACCCTGTGGAACCTGTTTCTCATACCATGTCCAATAACAGGCACTGGGTATTCCAACAAGATTCGGCGCCAGCTCATAGAGCGAAGAGCACAAAAGACTGAAAATCGACTGTGAAATCGACTTCATCCGGCACGAAGACTGGCCCTCCTCCAGTCTAGATTTGAGTCCGTTAGATTACAAGATATGGCAACACATGGAGGAAAAGGCGTGCGCAAAGCCTCATCCCAATTTGGAGTCAAGACATCCTTGATTAAGGCAGCCGCCGATATTGACATGGACCTCGTTCATGCTGCGATAGATTGAAGGCCTGTATTCAAAATCACGGAGGTCTTTTTGAATAAACTTTATCGTCATAAGAATCTATGTTTTGTTAAGTTCATTTTGGTATATAAATGGTTACTTAGTGAATAAACTTGTTTCGATTGTTTTATATTAAACATGTGACAGAATTTATGACCTGACTGGGTCTTGGATTGGATGTTTTAATGTTGCCAATAAGCTAACTGTTTCAAAATCTTTGACAGCGGTTTTAAAGCATGGGTGAAGATAAATCAATTTAAGTAATAGTATGCAAGATATAAATTCTGCTTACTAGATCAGTGACGATGCCATTAACCATATTGCTCCTGTACATACGAAAACGGAAATCTGGTAAACGTAGGGCAACTTGTAAAACTGGATAGCCGTTTTGGAATTCTAGATAGCCATACGACGGATCCGAACTTCTAACATTGACAGAACCCGTGTAATGTAGCTTGTGAGATTCTATAAAATCGATCAAATTGATTAAATGTAGTTACAGATTAAATTTTTTTGTCTTTCAGTTAAAAACAACGTTCTTACTTAATTCAGCTGTCAGTGAAGCGAAATCTGTAAAAAAAATACTGTGTTGTAGGTATCAGAATAGAATTTCATTTGCTTGGCTCAAGTCGTGAAGTGGTGAATTTGTAGCTTATAGTACGAGAGCCCACGACCAAAACCATGTCTCATAGCAATACGGCAAAAACCCTATAAAATCGTTAGATTGTATGATTCTGAACCCTAGGTGTGTAGTAACGGTCGAAAGTGTAGCAACTGCGTGGGAGGCCATTTCTGCTGTGTCAAAAAAAAAAGACAGTCGGTATTATAGCAATACCGTCTGATAGTGAAAATGTACATAGATTTTATAATTGTATTACGAAAAAGTTTGTTTTCAGACATTTTGCGCGTAGCATATAGCCTGAGCGCATTTTCGAAAATGTCAACAAATTTAGCCGACCTGTATCATAGCAATACGGATAATTTTTTTTTCAACTTTTCGTATTGCTGCCATGATTACCTAAAACCTGTTTTCAGACACTTTAAGTGTAGCATATACTCCCAAAAACGAAAATAACGTTTCGGAGTCGCCTGGCCGACGCCTCTGTTAAATGTTTTTTTTAAATTTACAGCCTTCATAGATATTCAAGAATCTCCCTTGTCTATTATATGTACTTATTTCTTTTGTAAAAGTAACTCAAGTGTTCTTTAAATAAAACCAAAACTATCAAATCAATCAGTATTTAATTTCAACAGCCTCAGCGCTTGTTACGCTCCTGCAAATATTTTGTAACTTTGAATAAACTGTTTTTTTTTCAACTTCATCTCAGTTTCCTTTTGTGTGATTTATTTCAGTTCTTCAACTTCAATGTTACGGTTTCGGGTAAATTCTTTGTTAATTATCATCTAATAAATTCAGGGTCGCAACGTATTCATTGGTTTGTAACAGAAAATTCAAGATGCCTCAATACGATTTTTAAATGATATCTGAGTATCGAAAAGTTGTCTGATAGAGAAGGTGCTACACTTAATTTGTCTGATATAAATTTTTTGCACATGTGGACAACTTATTTTATCATGTCCAACAATTTTCAGACATATTGCTATGATACCGATCGGTAAAATTTGTTAACATTTTCAAAACGGTCTCAAAATTTAATGCGTTCGCATTTCCGTCTGAAAATTGTTTTGTTCGCATCAAATAACCAAAATTTACTAATAAAAAAGATTTTCAGACGTATTGCTATGAGACATTTTTTTTGTCTCATTTTTAATTTTTTTAATTGATTTTACGGGTTTGCGCTACACCACTAACGTCTGAAAAATATGTTTCCGGTATCTCAGAACTATCAGTCAACTACAGTCTGCAAATCAGACATATTGCCTGCAAATCAGACATATTGCTATGATGCAGTTCGGTAAAATTCTTTGACAATTTTGAAAATTCGGTCAGATCAAACGCTACGCGGAAAATGTCTGATATTGGTATTTTCGAGTTCAAGATAATCGTATCTATCGATTTATATGAGTATTGCTATGAGACAAAAATTTTGGTCGTGGGCTCTCGTACTATTATATTGTTGTCAAAATATTTCTCTGTTTAGACTTATGTGGTTATTTGTAATTCTTATATGAAAATTTACAGTTTTGTTTACCTCAACCCATTGCTGAGCGCAGGTATTATTATATCTATCAAGCTTTTGAGGGCTATGGTATTTATTTAATGGAAAAACTGTGTTTCCGTTTTACCTTGATCCGAAATAATATCAGTGTTCACTTCCCCAACAGTCAAAGCTATACCACTGCACTTTCCTGCTATAGAATAGTCTAACATCGAAACCTCCATAATAGGGCAATAGATCCAAAAGTCGTCCATAATCCAAATCTGATCCTAGAAATCATTAAGTCACTATTATAACCTTAGACAATTATTAGAACAATTATGATCCCAATGTTGATAATAGTTTACGATAAATGTAAAAAAAATACTAGAAAAAAATCCACTCGGTCCCCACATTAGATAGGACCATCCTCTACCCCGTGGAAGTTATGATAACCTTACCCATTGCTGGAACATAATTATTAGTGTTTTATGACTCAGTTTTATGATGGTGAAGACTACCATACGTTCCGACCGACATTCCAAACCGACAGTGTGATGGTGGAGATTTTTTATACGACTTGACGAGTATTTTAATCTCGTAATGGTAACTAGGGTCTGATGATGAAGCTGGAAGGTGGCCATACGATTTTCAAAATTAAACGACGTAACCTGATCGAGTTTGGGCGCATTTGATTAGTCTTGATGAGTACTTTGCTCCTAGATAATAATTATCCATATATACTAACCTAACCCACTGACCATAAACATAGATTATGGTCAGTGGAATTATGCAAAATAAAATGAATAAGTGGAAAGTAAAACCTCCTTTGAAGTTATGTTGCCCTGGTACCTACATCAGATTTGATATATTATAGTTATTTTATTTAGATTCTATGGCTTGGACTAGCCCTATCAGCTGATCCCTCAACTCTATTTAGAGATCAGAATAGTTTTGGGATGAAGTTAAAGAAGCCAGCGGAACTCTATAAACACCTCAAAGTTACCAAGTCTTGGGACAAACCCAGGATGAAATAGTCTCATCATTTATAAAAGACAAACATGTTTCAGAGCTTGAGTCAAGTCTTCAATTCCATAAACAATTTTTGGCGGGTGCACAGGTTAATAGAGTCGTGCTGGGTTCCGTAAAGAAAGAGAAGGACCGAGACAAATAAAATCTTTTCTAAAACAAGACGAAAATGATAACTATAAAGTACACGCAATGAATTTAGAAATGCAAAGTGAGTGGTTAACCATAGGTGAGTTCTGCATTCCATTGGCTCTGAAGTGGCGCTCTTTACTACATGATTGGTCTCCTGTTCTAATAAAATTCTATCCAAATATATTTATTTAGACTTTATAGCCAAATTGTCAAACATAAGTAAACGGCAGACTAAATGCCATAAACATTCTTTACCAGTCAACCGGTAGGAGTGTTGGATTGGAGATAAATGGTATGGCGATAAGGAAAAGTTGCTAAAATTAAATAAAATGATAATTATCATGATAACAACAATAAGAATAATAATACTTAAATACTGACTAGATTGATGCACATACAAGGTGTAAAAAAACCTATGACAAAGACTAAAACTACGCATTCTGTCCACCCAAACAAGTAATATTACAAAATATTATACATGGGAATCATTTGTATCTTTAAGTTAAAAATTTTTTTTTTTTCTAGTACGCAATGTATAGCACGGCGGTTATTGTGGCGCTACTCAAAGAATGTGCCTGTGTGTATGTGTATGCGTGTGTGTAAGTGTGTGCGTGTGTGTAAGTGCGTCGATAAAAAAGTTTCTAAATAACGTTTTGAAAATATTAATGTATAAATTTTAAAAGAAAAATTGTGACTTTGACCTTCAATATCTCCCTAACCATAAATTTCCTAGGTATGGTCCAGATTAAACAAATTATCGTCATGATGTGGAAAATACGCGGAATTCGACTTCGTTTAAGTATTTTTTACACCCTGTATATAAAATACTCATATAACCATACATAAACATACACATATATATATATATATATATATATATATATATATATATATATATATATATGCATAACACACATAAAATTCAATATCCAGATAGTACAGATAACATGGACATATATCCGGACATGTTATCTGTACCTGTGTAACAAACTAAAAATGGCTATCTAGTTCATTTTGCAGTAGAAGTAGGAGTGAGAGGTATAACAGCAAAATCTCACTATAGACTTCTTTAAGACCTGTCAAAAACTGCAGTAAGTTCAATTTTGGAATGAGTAACTAAGGCTACACTAACAAGCTCCTATCGATTTTGGCTAGGAAGGGTGGGCAACTCGAACAGTGAAGGTGAGCGTTGATGCGCATCTCAAAGGCCTCCTTAAACCTACACCTGGGTCGCAAGTCACAGGAACTGTTCAGAGTTTCTCTCTCTCTCTCCTACACGATTGACCCGGCACCCGCACGGTGAATACATGGATTGCTAAGAAGTTCGTCTTCCTTCCAGTTCGCACCTAAGAAGGCTTTCTCGTCCTATTTATTCTACTGTCAAACGCTATTCAACAAATGCGATCGTTTTTCCTACTTATTTTAATGGTACTCGTAAAGTCAACAGTAGGCCAGATGGTAATAACCCGACCTCTGCCTCCGCTTAAAGAGTCCATTCAACCTCAAAAATTATTTTTAGAATTTGTCTTAAATTTTTTCTTTAGCTTTTCTTTACGTGCCAATAAATTATTCAATTCATTCCCAACGGTAACACTGGAATGAATATCGGTGTGATGGTCGGGAAAAAATTACTCCCCACCATCACACTGGTGTGTCGGTTTGCTGTGACGTCGGGAACGCCATGGAGACTGCTTCCCCGGACGGAGGTTCTGAGGCTCAACTCATACTAGCGCAGAGTCAAAGCTTCATTGTTTCCCATGTTCCAAGTAAATTCATCTCTATTTTCCCACTTATTTGACGTGCAACGGCGCGTCTACTTAAAACCGGGCATAGGCCTGATCTGGCATTTGTTCTGATCCGTAGCAAATTCATCTCTGTATCCACAGTTAGCTTAACGTCCCAAAGCATAAAATATGACAGGACACGTAGCTTCGACTCTGCGTCAGTGTAAGTAGAACCTTAAAAAAGAACGAATGAATTATTCGCCCTAACATAGGGCTTCGCTATTCCTCTTTGAAAAAAACAGATCTAAGATTCTAGAGTACTTGAATCAAACATACTGGTTTCATTTGAGTAACGGGTTCAACGTTGGTACTCCTGCAACCCTGTTGGTAGTACGGCACGATGGTCTTCAGTGAAACGAGCAGTGCCCCCCTATGGTATGGGCCATCCTCACTTGTTGCTCCAAAAGGTCCTGCTCCATACATGTGGAGCAGGGATGGACCAAACGTTGGGAGGAACCCTAGGAGAGAGCCTACTGTTTGAAAGTAGATACCTTCGTTTGTTTCTGTTTCCACTTTTTGTTCAATAACAAAAAAAAGGAAAAGATACTGATTACTTTCTCTTGCATATCATAATAGGACGTATTTAAAAAAAAAACTACTGAATCTATAGTTAAATTCATAAAACAGTAAAAAAAACGTATTTTACAAATAATCGGTTCCTTATATAAACGAGACCTCCATAATTTTCCGAGTTAAATTTTTTGAAGGAAAACAATAAAGATTAATGGTAAAGATTTTGAAATAACATTAGATTGAAGTTAATATGTCACACAGCAAATTATTGATTTCTGTACCGTTCTCTCCGTCGTGAGACACCAGTCCAAGTTTTAAATGCGTGCTGGCAATTACTCTGTGTAAACAACCATCCGAAGAACAAACATCCAATCTGATAGTCTGGCAGATGTTTGGAAACATTTCCACTATTGAAATCTGTTCACAATACATAGGGTTGTTGCTTTTGTGCTGCACACCTGTTTTTATCTGTTCGATAAAAAAATTGATAATCAGGGCTATGAGTACGGAGCTACAGATTAAACAGTTAAACATTAAACGCCAAGATGAACCACAGAAAGATTCAAATAAATAGGTCACATCTCAAATGATGTGCACGGAAGGCATAAGATAGCGAGTAAAAGGTCATTTCTTTGTTACCACTAGCCCACAAAATGAGACTTTAACAAAAGTGCTCGGTGGTTTTCCGTATCGCCTGTCACCGTAGCCGTGAGACCCGCTCGGCAGACCGAAGGCTCCAAAGATGGCAATCACGTAGTTGGCACGTTGTTGCTCCGAACCAGTCGGTAAAAGGAGATTGCTAAAGACCGAGTGAGAAATGCTTTTAGCCATTTTTTGATTAGCAATTCGATATATAGGAATATGTCGCAGGGAAATGAGGAAACCAGAGATTTCACAAAATCCCTAAGAACAAGTAGATATCGAATATTAATGTTTATTACGTCTTCTTACTAAAAATGTTTAGGGATATGTCAAAATACCAAACTAAATGTAAAGCAAAAATGAATGAAAAGCGAATACTACCGAATATATTGAATAAAAATCCAGTCATGCATTGCTCTCGTTCGCTCTAGTACTCTAACTACGTGATTTATTCAAAATCGGCGATTCTGTAAGTTCACAACGAAAATCTATTACTTTTTTTCCTTTTAAAATTAAACTTTTCCTTTAACAAATGAATTCTTTTGTGCTCTGAACGTGCTTCTCTACTGCTACTAGGTACAAATTCTTCTTTACTAATTGAAAGGTCACTTAGAATTCTTTAGTTAACACAAGATCAACAGAACAGAATTTGTATGAAACGAGCATACGATGAGTTTCTACTAGTGCTCTTTCGATAAATGCGTGCGAGCGAGAGAAATGCGTGGCTCCTTTTTATAGGGCATAATTGTCAGTATTCTGACATTTTACTTGATTTACTTTGTCATAACCCTCAACATTTTTAGTCAGAATACGTAAACAAATAAGAATATTCTTCATCCACCGTCATTTTGCGGTATACCCAGGGATTTCGTAAGGTCCATGGTTTCCTTATTTCCCTGCGACATGTACATACACCAGCGATGTTTTTTGTTAAAAGTTTGGATTTGAAATAAAGCGCTTGAAGCTACTTTTGATAACTTCTGTTACTATTTTAAATTTTAACAGATGTGAAGTGACTTTGTTTAAATTAATTGTTTTAGTACATAAATGTTTCAAGAATAGTTATAAAATGAAATATATGTATTGTAAAGTTGGGTAGGTAGTAAATTACTCTACCCCACCTGATGTTAAATTATGGTAAAATCCAGTCGCGAAGTTAGCTGGTGCTAACTAATTGCCGGCCTGCACAAAATGCTTGTTTCACGCCAGTTTTAAAGGATTTCAGATTGTAGGAAGGAGGGTATACGTGTGCGGACAAGAATTCCACTTACGAATAGACTACTCTACGACCAAGAAATGAGTCACATAATTTCTTTGTTCGTGTAGGATTAGACGCTACATTGGTTCAATCATCAACGACCCTATGCATTCAGAAAATCTTAAAAAGCACTATTTTTTGGAGAAAGTTAGATATTCTGAAATTATGTTACTTGTTGATTAAGCTCTTTGTTTCCAAAAAGGACAAAACTTACTTTTCGTCAGGCTTTTCAGCAGAAATTATTGCAGGCATGATTTGCAACTCTCCCCGGAAAATAATCGAGATGTCTACCTTCAAGAACCCTAATGGTCCCGCTGCTGGGTCTCGTGCTAACGTAAGCAGAGCCCATTTGTGAAATACTTGATGCCCTGAAAATATTATTACTTGGCAACTTTACATTTTATTCCTATTATATAACTCCAAGATTTCTAGATTAAAACAGTTAAATTAGGTACTAAAAGTAAACCGATTACTGACTAACATTTTTAAGCTCAATTTCTTCAAGAAGTACTTAATAAAAAAAGTTGTTAAAATGCCTTAAAAAAACATAAGTACTTAATAAGTTTGATGCAACAGTTTCACAGGAATTAAAATTTATTCCTGTAAATTCCATTTTTGATTGATATTTCAATAGCTCACAGTTCTGGAATTTTTGTATAGTTTAGGTACTGGCTTACATAGAAAAAAAATGGTTGCCTGTAAAGTCGGTTTTACGGGCGAAGATTTTACGTGACAACGTCTTTTTCTCGGTAGAATATTTATTGATATGAATATAATTAAATTGCACAATAGGAACAAGGAATTGAATGAAAATAAGAATTGCACAAATTTTAACTATAGAAATATATTTTGTTTACTAAAACATTGTACATGTAAACTTAAACTTAACACGAGAGACTCATCGTAACGTTACCGAGCGTTACACTTTTTCATAAGTGACTCCCAGCCGCAACCTAATTTAAGACGTTGTCACGTCAAAACTGAGCAATTATTGAAGATATTTATTTTAATTAGTATTTGTTTTATTGAATCTTCGATCCTGGTTCTTTAAACTTTTACTTCGCTTTTTTACTGATAGAAAACAAAACATTGCGCTACGACACTGGTAGGACTTATATTTATACCTTATTGACGTGACAACGTCTTAAATTAGGTTGCGGCTGGGAGTCACTTATGAAAAAGTGTAACGCTCGGTAACGTTACGATGAGTCTCTCGTGTTAAGTTTAAGTTTACATGTACAATGTTTTAGTAAACAAAATATATTTCTATAGTTAAAATTTGTGCAATTCTTATTTTCATTCAATTCCTTGTTCCTATTGTGCAATTTAATTATATTCATATCAATAAATATTCTACCGAGAAAAAGACGTTGTCACGTAAAATCTTCGCCCGTAAAACCGACTTTACAGGCAACCATTTTTTTTTTTACCCTTTAGAAAAAAAACAAACTTTTTCTTTCACTTCTAACCATCTGAACATTCAAAGGTTTTGATGTTATTTTCCTAGGAATTTTTCCTTTCGAATATACTGCGCGCTTCGGAGAAAATAAAGTCGTAAAGTTTTTAAGGTTTGCTCGTTGTACTTTGTCGTATTCTTATTCGTAAGAGTTGAAGGTAACAGGAATTCAATTATTTGAGAAAACCTACTTAAGGCGCTGCACAAACGTGGATACTTTTGTGTTTTGTGTCGGATACAAGCTACCAATGAGTTTTTGATTTCTATAGAACCAATATGAAATCAGCCACTGCCTGCGCAGACTTAAACTTTTTTTTAAGTGCTTCCACTTTACACATACTCGTTGACGATATAAAAGTGTTTGGTGTCGGTAGCTGAAAACTAAAAGTCGTCAATTGAAGACACAAGCAACATTAACAAATTTTCATACAATTCTACTGAGCTGAACTGATCTGGCACAGCAACTACTAATCACATACACAGCAACCACGGTTTCCTGTGTGTGATTGTGTGCCATATCGGTAACAAGTGTCTGTTTGCGCAGCCCCTTGAACACTATGAATGACTAAACACTATTATTTCGGACTCACTTGGTTGCATCCAAATTGTACCCATTTCTATTGAAGCCTCTCCTAACAACCTAGAAGAGGCGCAACATCTGGGCTCCATCACCGCCAACCAGAGGCTAGATCGTTGCAGATCTTGAATACTCGTGAATGTTTCAAAAACAAAACACTTAAATACAAAACAGAGAAAACTTACGTTAAACTTACTTATGGTAAAAACAATCCCTATAGATTTTGTCGCAATGGCTAATGGCGCACATTACACTCAAATTTATTTAAAAATCTTCTCCATTGTATTCAAAAGTGTATGTATACATACTTATAACATATATTCTCACATTAAATCTCTTACAACTTTTGTTTTATTACAGTAGGCATTTGATTACTGTAGCTTTACAGTAACGCCTACTACTATATTTTAGAGCAATGTTGATTTCTTTCCTTTGGTACATTTCCTAAGTGGTTAAGAAAAAATAATTATATTATCCGTTTTCATAATAGATTTAACTCAACTCAAATTCAATTCAAACTCATTTATTCAGTCTAGGCTGTTACAAGCTCTTGTGAAAGTCAAACGCTACGCCATCGGTTCGTAAATCTACGAGACCTTGTACTGAGAAGAACCGGCAAGAAACTCAGCAAGGGCTATTTTTTTCTCCTTTATTTGTTTTATACAGTGTCGTCAATAGAAAGATGATATCAAAAACTGAAAACATGTGTTGATGTGAACTTTCATCACATTAATATTATCACATTAACAATAAGAATAGCTAGTTATTAAGAAAACCAGTTTGAAAAAGGGGGAAAAAATAATAACCAGTTAACCATCTACGAAAGAAGATTTTTTATTCACTTTATATAGAATACAACTGAATATAATATAACTCTGAATATGGAATTTACGTACCTACACTTTTTCTTAAGAAAAACGGTTAAGAAATGGACCAAAGGATTTCTTTAACATTTGCGCTTAAAAAAATCATAATAGGTGCATACTTAATTAAAATTAATGGTCAGTATTTATATTAAACTTCCTCACCCGGCAAACTAGTTACCGCTACATGTCCTTTATTTTTTCACCAAACCTTCTCTTGACCGTACGGACGAACACAATATAAAAAGTATTTTCCAATTTACTGCAGTCGTTATTTTGGTGATCCATTTTTATTTAAATTGATTATTGCATTGGGTCCTTACCTCGTTAAAATAAGGATCAGTCATATTTCTTCTTATATTAGTTCTGTATTTCTTCTTTCCAAAAATGACAACAACATACGAATTTGTTAAATGAGGATGAGACCATTCTAGCTTTCGTGCTTCTAATATATTGACTGATATCTGTTTAAGTAAGAATACGGATTAAAAAAATCTTGTTTTTAGATAACTAGATACGCATAATAAACTGCACTTTTTTATTTACTCTCAGGCAACGTAGATATCTTATGTCTTACATATATGTATATGGATACAAAACATTATTGTTAATCTATACTAATATTATGAAGAGGAAAGATTTGTATGTAGTATGTTTGTAACGAATTGGCTCAAAATATACTGGACCGATTTTAAAAATTCTTTCACCATTTGAAAACTACATTATATCAAATCTATATATATAAAAATGAAACCCGTTTTCCGTTGTCACGACATAACATGAAAACGGCTTGACCGATTTGGCTGATTTTTTTTTTGTAGTTTTCTAATACTCTGTACAAGGTTCTTACGGAAAAAAAAAAAGTAGTGCATCAAAGCTACGCTAAGGCGGTACGCAGTTCGCCGGGTCAGCTAGTAAACTATAAAAAAACACCTCGGTATTGAATCAAGGAACATTTTAGATCATTACACTTTTTTCGATATTGGTGACCGTGACGGTTGAGGCTGTAGAGGTGCCCTTAGTTTGTTTTGCGCACGTGAGGTGCGATATCACGCGGCGGGCGGAACGCGTGCGGCCACGAGATTAATGAAAGAGCTCAAAATACGTGGAATTCGAAGGATTTAAGATGATGTAAAAAGAAAGTGGGTTCAGAAAAGAATGTTTTGGTTTTGAATAAAATTTATAAATTTTAAGTTTTTTTGAATAATCTATAATAGGTAGATTCATTTTCAATGCCTATTATACTAGAAAAAATCCACGTGGACCGGTCCCGTCTGCTGCCTGGTCCGCGTGGAAATTTTCTAGTATAATTATTCAAGAGTTGCCTTTTATATAAAAAAAACTAAATTACTCTTTATTACTGGATTCCGAGGCACTGTGTGAGTGACTGTCCTGTTGCGAAGACTGTTGCAGCAAAAGATACCTCTACAGCTAAATTACCTATTCGCCGTGCCCTCATTTTAACAGCCTGGACAATATTACATTTTATTATAAGCTTATCCCCTTATCTTATTCTTATCATATCATACCCATCATGCTTAATCATTACCATCATCAGGCTATTAATGTTATTACTACTGGGGTAAAGGCCTTTCCCATCAATGAAAAAGGGAGATTGGGCCGAGACCCACCACGCGGGCCCAGTGCGGATAAGTGGGTATTAAGAACTGCAAATCCAGACGAGACCAACTGCTTAACGTGCCTTCAAAGGTAGGGAGGAGCTCGAGATAGTAAGGTTTTGGTCACCCATTCAATGACCGAACATTGCGAAAGTTGCTTAACTTCCTCGATCGCAGGCCGAACGCGCTAGCCACCTGAGCCATCGAAGTCCCTTCGTGAATATAAGGTATTTATATTTTGACGACTTCTGTAGTACTGTTATGTACTACGGTTTTTAGGAGTCGCCTATTCTAAGTTCCTGGGTTCGAATGACAGTGGAACAAAATGTCTGTATGCTGAATACGATCATTCGTACCGAATCCATGTCTGTTTCTTTGTTTCCAGATAAAATATACGTAACTACTTATTATTTACCTTTTATTAAAATCCCTTAATGCAAGCCTTACTGTGCTTACTTAGGGGTTAGGCTAATTACCAATTAATCAATGAAAGTTAGGTAGACTCCTCTAGGAGAGGTTAGTGACAATGAGTAAAATTAAGTTGTCTGTATAGGTTACGCTTGTAATTTCTTAATTACTCTACAATAGAAATGTAGGTACATATTTACTATTTAATTTTTAAGTTAAATGTTTCTTTTTTATTTACAATATTAAAGAACAAACAGTAACATATTTATAACTTAAAACCTTAAAAAATATATAGTATAACTAAAATACATTATTAAAAGGAGTCCTTTTAGGCAAGGTTCCAAAGATAATGGCAGCGTTCCCTCTTTGAATAGCTAGACTAATTCTTTGTCCGAGGTTCATTTTTAAGGAAATTCTTCGGAGAAAACCACCTTAACGCATTCATTTTATGGTCAAAAGAATTACAACTAAAAAAGGACTCAAATTATAAGAAGCTAAGATTATTAATTCTTTCCATTTTTGATATTGAAACAAACGGATATAATGTAAATTCATACATCGTAAAAAGCAGAGCGAACCAAAACATTAAATTTAACGAACGTCATTGCATAATACATTTTTTGCCAAAACTCGAAAAGGAATAATCATATCAAATGTATCATCGAAGAAAAACTTGGACGATGATTACCGTACAGTCTCTACAATTAGGTAAACTGGATGAGGCGATTGAGATCAAAACCCATTCGGATGTTTAATTTTGAACCTGTCTTAAGTAAGGTTTAAAGTTCTATATTAGCTACAATTGGGCACATCGTGGCTCCCTCAATTGTAAATACGATTAAGTATTAGTTTTGTGGCGTTTTATTTTTAATGCTAAACCGTTTGACCACAATCTTGCCTGATGGAAAGCGATGATGAGGCCTAAGTGTAAGTGTACCATACACACCTGCCTAGAAGATGCCTATTCACTCTGGCCTTTAAGATGTCCAGATGATATTGGTCCGATAAAACAGACTTCGGTAAGGAGTTCCACTCCCTAGCCGCTCGCATAATGAAAGCCGAAGCAAATCGCTTTGTGCGAATCGGAGGAACTTTGAAAACATAAGGGTGAGAGCCCTCGCCGCGCCTGGTCATCCGGTGGTGGAAAGGGGAAGGGGGGCTCAAATTATCTAATACTTATTTTGTTGTTTGAAGTTATTGATTGCTAAAAATGTAGTAACGCTTAGTTATAATCATGTTATGTATTTTTAAAAGATTTATTACTTAAAGTATTTATCTTCCGGATTTTTATCAAGCTGGATATCTGAGCGTAGTTTTATTTTGTGTAAAACTATCTTTTCAAATATTTTTTATGTATGTTTAGTAGGATTTTCTGAAAGTGATCAAAACAAAGAGCTTTCAACTCAACCCGATACAATTATTATTAACGAAAAACAAGGTACAGCAAATTATTCCCTCACTCGATGATATAGATTCGTGTAGTGTAACTGTGAAGGGAGAGCGGGGGGAGACTATTTACACCTGGCCTAATAACAGGAACAATCAAATAATGGCATCGTCTAAATAGGGACAATCCATTACGTTAGATCCACTGCATTGAAGGTATGGTTCTCGAGCCATTATCCCTTTTTATGGACCATTTAAACGAACTATAGCAGAGACAATCCTTTGAGCTAATCTAATAATGGTATCATATAAACAGGGAGAATATCTTGAAGACAATCCGATGTAGTGGATAGTGGATACACGAGGTCAAAGCAGAGACAATCCGCTAAACCAATCCAATAACGGTCTCATCTACATAGGGGCAATGGCTGGAAGACAATCCAACCTAGTGGGTAATGGAAACGTCATTAGCAAAGCCAATCCACTGAGGCAATCCAATATTGGCATTATCTGAATGGTGACAATGGCTTCAGGACAATCTGACGTAGTGGATTTTTTATATCCAAGTTGAAGTAATTATATGAATAACCTCATGAATAACGAACGTGTGAAATTTGTGAAAATTTTTCATATAATTACTTACGAGAGGAAAGCATAGGCCCTCCCTGGCCACCTTGTTTCAATTATGTCGTTTTCACAGCATGTTTTCCACAATCAAGCAGGTTTTAAAATCGTGATTGTCATCCGGTATCGATAGCGGTAAAGCGCGGAAATAAAAGAGATTTTAGCGTGCTTTTGCACGCAAAGAACATACACTTGCTTTACTTATATTTTGATCAATGTCTGTGGGATTGTCCACTTTAAACAATGCCAATATTGGATTGCATAAACATGTCGGTATTGCCCCTGATAGGAACCCACGGACCCACCCAGTTCATGAAAGGTCGAAAATAAGGGCACATTATAAATAATTTATGTGTTTCCCAATAACCTGAAAGTACTGCGGCATCTCTTCCGGGTTTTGCTCGTTCTCAACTCTAAAAGTGGACGAGTGGGCCAGTTTTTGCCGACGCCGCCGCTCCGGTGACCTCCCATACATCTTGTCACAGTATTTTGTTATGTAATTAATTTTTAATAAGTTTAAAAAGCAACAGTAAATCAAAGGGACTGACGCGTAACGAGATTCTTTGTCCATGTGACAGACACAGCTTTGACATTGATTGTCAAGAAGAATACTGACTGAATATCGGGCGAAGAATCACGCTATACTCAGTGCAGTATAATAATTTAACCATAGTTATATACTATTATACCTGTGTCGATCGCGATTTATCAAATCGTTTTGATTCGATCGCAACCTGTGACACGAGTAATCGAATCACGGATCTTCAAAAGATTCAATCATAACGGGTCCGTTATGATTGAATCGTACGGTAATATATATATACGGTATATATTAATAAACGAATATGGTAACAAAACAAACCAAATTGCACTTTATTCTCATATTATAACCAAAACTAATTTCTTGATTCACTTGCTTTGTACTAATGACCGAATCGTGCATTCAGTCCGATAATAAGTCGTAACAAACTAACACCTAAAATTTTCCATCTTTTTTACATTTTTTAAACCACGTACGTATAAACACTCCTTTTCTATAATCGCGCGACGACCTGCTGGACGTGACTCGCGTCTTTGACATGAAATCAAATTAGTTGCACCGATGACATGATATTATCTTTTTAACTGCTCAGCATTCGTCACTCTGTCGTACGAACAAATCAAACGAAATGTGACCCAAATGATCGACTCATTTTAACCCGATCACCAAACTAGTGGGTCTTGATTCTTGATCGACTTGGGTTACGACAAATGATCGATTGATTCAGGTCATTAGACCTATACTATACCTATGAATTATCTGATTAACCTCATTTAATAAATGCGTGTTGGGTCAAGGACAACATTCTTTAGAAAAGTAGAAATAAAACATCGTTAGAATAAGATTTAAAGAAACTTAAAATGTTTTAAAATTTGTTGCGGTGAATAAAAAAGAAAAATTACAAAAGAAGAAAAGTTACGGGCAGCCTCTAAACTCAACTTTGTTTAAAAATCAGTTATGCACTCTTGAAGTCTTAAATTATCTTGTATTGATTGTAATACCCATAAAACAAAAATAAAAACCAGTTGGTGAAGCCCTTAGCTCTGCTCAACTGTTATCGCACCGTAAATTTATTACTGAATATTTTGTTAGAACATGTCAACAGTTAACTATGCAATCTTCCCATGTTTAATATTATTCCGTACGACTTCCGTTTCCCCTTATTAATTCTAGTGAATCCACTAATAGATTAGTTTCATTGCGAGCTGATCACCGAATGCCTTATCAATCCAATCGATTCCTGCTACCGAATCGCTGTCGGCTTGTTAAAATATCTCCGCTAGATTTATAACCAAACATTGAAGTTTTAATGAAGCCACACAGACTGACCAAAATGCAAATAAAAGTTCTCGATCTTGATACATTTAAGTTTAAATTTCGTGAAGATTTTTTACTTATGGATTCAGAATATTTCTATGGAACATCCAGAGGTCGTGAGTTTTGTGTCCCTGAAGCCTTAATATGTTAGATTCCTGATTGATATAAGTGTTTCATTATCAAATTATACGTTATTGCTTAAGAACATATTCATATTAGTTTACGTAATATTTATATATCAATATTTTCATTGCGGGATAACCAGAACATCAGAAAGAAAAATTTACACTTTTTTTACAATACTCATCAAATCATGCCACTCTGCCTGCCAGAATACGTCCAAACTCGATTAAAGGCTGCAGAGTCCTGGAACAACACCACCGGAAAGTAGCGTTATTGCATTGTCTAAGCTCACTTTTAGATCTTAATTGTCTGTCTGACGATAACATTTTATTATAATGGTCGACGAAAGTTATGTATAAGCACAAAGTACACATGGTAGTAGAAGGATGATACAAACCTTGTCTTCATAATTATGAAGACAAGGTTTGTATCATCCTGCTTGCTGTCGTAGGTAATTACCTACGACAGCAAATCAGATAGAGCCGTTCTCGAATGTGACATATATCAAGAACCTGTCTTCATATGGGTTTTGGTACAGAAACGCCATCCTCGCTTATTACGTTGTTTTCTAGTGCATTTAAAAACAACATACAAACCTTGTCCTGAAAATAACGAACATGTAGTCCAAAACGTAGAGAGAGAGTAACCACTCCGTGATCATGCAGTCATCCTGAATTTATGCGTGTAAATTATTCGAAGATTAATCTTTATTTACGTAGACAGCTTTATTTATTAGTAGGATAAAAGGAAACAATCCATTTTGAGGTAATGATAATAATATATTAATTCATTTTCATGTATAAATTATGGTCTGTAACTACACGTCACTAAAAGTTATATAATATTATATACCATTGTGGGCTCTCATATCAGTTCTACCTTTTGGACATGTGAAACGCCTGCCCAACTAATTCTACAACTATCTTTATATATTAAAATCTATTAGCCTAGATTTATTATTTAGGTTATCATTTCTATTAAATGCGCAGGTGTAGTTTTATTATCGCTTAAGTATTTCCCTAACCACTTAAGGTAGACAAACAAGATCGAAACCAAACCACGGGAATAGTAACATTACAAGAAGACGGAGACATGAAAGAATCATTCTATACCAAAACACTTTACATTTTTGATGTTTTGAATGCTTTTCAGGCTACGTGGACAAAGTCCAGTGAGTCCAGACCGATGTAAAATTTTCAAAAGAACTTGTAACCACGCCTATCAGGCATTTGAAACACTTTTCAACGTGACGTGACGTGCAAAAAAATCTGTTAAAAGTATTTTGTATGTGCGTAGAAATAAAGGAAATAGAGATGATCTTGCTTAAGTGATTACTGCAGAGTAAATAAGTAGTACAGATGACGGTATACTGGTAATACCTAAATATACTCAGACTGAAGTAACATCGAAGAAAGTGAATGAGACAGGATAATTAGGATCGAACTTCATTGCAAGAAGTTCGTTTCATCGTCCAATTTTCTTGTCAGCATCCCGGAGATTCCATGTGTGTATTCAGTGGTCTGTCAATGCTGAGAAATAAATTAGTTCGAGAAAAGAATGACCGCTTATACCGTGACATTCCTTTTTCTTCTCATATTATCATGGACGTTGTTATTTCTTAGCACTAATTAATATACAACATACCCATTAGCGTTACCCCCTTATTAATAAACGACGAATAAGTTTAGACTAGTTACGCTGTGTTTTGCTATCACTCAAATGCCATTTGACATTCAATGAACAAAGACAAAATATGGAATAAGTTATCCAAGCTTATTCATAAAGGAGTACAAGAATTATTATAGTGTTTATGAATTATCTTATTTTATGTACAATTTCTGCCAGTTTTTATACATTAATAGTGATATTCAAAGTACTTACAAGTAACACCATTATCAGTGCATACTTAAGCAGAATTTCAAATGTTTCTATGATAATATAAAAAATAACGTAGCGACGCCTTAAAATAAAATTACAATAACTAAGTCTGTAGTATAATATATAAAGCATAAACTCTAATTTCTGAAAATAAAATTATTTAAGGAACAACACATTTTTAATATTTGTAATTCACAAGCTTAATTCTAACATTTCACACTAAGCTCTAAGTTGACTAGTATCACTTTATTTACAAAAAATATTATAGACATCTTACAATATAAATGGAAGTTCTTACTTTCCCGTTCTATTGCCTAATTTTTATTATATTGACAACACTATTCTACTGACAACACTATATCTATATAGTTTAAGGGTGTAGTATGTATTTCATCTACCATTATGGTATAATGGGGATGTCAGCCTGATCAATATTATAATAATTATTACATTGTTGATTTTACAATAGCTATTTACTTGATTGAAACCTATTGAAACGCACAATCTTCCAACTGCAGCTAGTCACTAAGTGATTTTTTTTATATAATAGAAACAGATTCTGATTTTTATGTTTAGTTAGCGTGCATGTATATGTTAATTTTCTTCAAATACACAACATACCTATTAATAATTAAAAAATAATTCGGTAGGTAAATTAAAACTTAATCATTTAGTTCATTCAGTATGAAAATAATATTACACTTTTCGTTTATTTAAAATACAAAATTAAATTATATTGGAATTGAGATTTATTTTTTAGTGTACCTGCAAATTTGCTGATCTGCAATAAATTTTGACTCGACGTTTTTTATTGACACTAACTAACACTAATGTATATGTACATAAAGAAAATCGACACTTATGCCTGTTTAACTTATATAAGCGACTCTTAGCAAAGATATGCCTAAACTGAATTTAATATTGGTTTGCACCAACATCAAAATAGGACGATCCCTATGGAAGGACTTTTAAAATCAACGTTAAATTTATCGTACACTTCGTGGTACCGTGTATAATTAATATTATAATGGTCCATGTCTACGGCACTAAAAATATAAATCTTAGAGTAGGACGACGTAGGTATGGACGACGATGAAGATCACAGTAAATCGAAAATCAGAATTAGAAAGGCGCTTATTTATACAAGAAGATAAAGTAAATCTAAAGTAAGAAATGCACACGTGTTATTAATGACGGTTATCAGATTTCGATGCTACGATAGTACGCTGTGATACAATTTTCATATGAAATTTTATCACAGTAGCTGTCAACGTCGGACACAGCACGGTTGAGGTTTCGAGACTAAAATAATGTCATTTTTCTTTGTATTTTGGTTTACATCAAAAATGAATGTCAAATTCACCCTACAGCCTGTCCACTCTATTGAAGCCTCCGCTAACCACATTAATGACATTGCTGAATTTAGAATAAAGGTTTCTATGCCGCATAGTCTCATAAAGACCGCGTCTTGTAGCACTCTGTTCTCCCACCCAGCTTGTTGTCGGTGGCTTTGAATTGAAATTCAAGTCTGTATTAACATGGTACCCTTGAGATATTCTTTCTCGGACTGTCAATATAGCTCGTTGAAGGCCATATGATGGGGATGAGGCGTGTTTACTCTTATGTCGTCCATCTGCATTGGTTCTGAGAGGAGCAGACCGCTAGTACCCACGCTGGCCGTGGGGTTCGGTACGATTGCGCCGTTCGCCGAGTGCCCTGGGTTGCCGTTCGACTCTTGTCTCATGATGTTGCGCCGCCATTTCGCCCTCGCATTCTGGAACCAGACCTGTGAAGCAATAATATTTGATTCAGAAGACCGTCCGTTTATCCCCCTGAATAAGGAATCATATGGAAAAGACACGAAAATATATATACATACGTAGCTAAATTGTAATATGGTATAGAAAATACAAAAATAGTGTTGTCTCCTTTTTACATTCCTACTGATGCATATGAAAAAGACACTCTATTTCGCAATATCCGCTACAGGAGTGTCAATCTATATGTAATGAAAAATTGTGCTCGTGTCGCCATTTTACCTCCCCATAAGTTGTCTGTGGTTCCCTAGTTTGTTTACAAATAAACTCAAAGTTGTCGGTGTGATTCTTATTGGAGGAATTTAAAACTGAGAAAATAATTAAATTAAAGATTTAAAAATAAATGTGAAGTGTTCTGTAATTGATTGTAGCCTGTGTCAAAACAAAGATAGATCTAACCTAAGTTTTCACCGGTAAGTAACCAATTTAACTAGAAATTGCTATTTTTACAAGAAGTTGATCATGAAACTATATTAAAAATACAGCTTAAAAAACCAAAGGCTACAGGCACCAAAGCATATTGCCTTTCAAAGAATTTTCATGTAATAGTAATCTAACAGCGCTAGTGTTGTACCCCCTCATCGATCTTGGTCTTATCGATATTTTATTTTCCTTTTATTTTTAGTTTTTTTATACACACAGAAAACTACCTCATGAGCGACAAAAGCGCCTGGCCGTAATTATTACCTTTAGCAAATTTTCGAAGTTATATTAAACTTGTCTCCTCAAAAGGAGCATTGAAATGAACCTTGGACATTGAGTCTTTTATATACTTTCTCATTCTTTTTGAAAATTGTTTATCTCGGGGCTTTTGTATATTTATTGTTTTCTATTTAACATTATGTTATGGAACATGACCTCAATAGATATGTATAATTTTGATGTCAGCTTTAAATTTAACAACACTGTATGAAATAAGACAGGGAGAAAAAAAGCAGCCTATGATCCTTGCCGGTTCTTCTCACTATACAAGGTCTCCCGCCGTAGATTTGCGAACCGACGGCGTAGCTTTCGACTTTCATATGTGCTTGTAAAAGCCTAAACGGAATAAATGAAGATTTAATTTTTTGAATTTTAACATATGAAATAAATGTTTATAAACTTGAATTTTATTTTAAATAATATATCATTGATATGCCCTTGAGTTACTTTTAGTTTAATATTGTAATAATGATGCATTAAAGTTAATAAACACCAGCCTTATATCATATAAGGCTATAGCCTATCAACAAAAATTACTACTGTTTGTTTACCTTCTTCCTTATACATGTAAGAAGCATTCAACTTTTGTCCTGGAAAAAGTTATCATTTCCATGGACAGTAAGTTTTTGTGAAATAGGTTCGTCTACATTGCGTTGTTGTGTCCCGCATATCAGTGCTCACTTCGAGCTAGTCCGCCTTAGCTGGAGCACATGCACGCGCAACAACGTCATTGTGGATTCTCGCCAAATAGTAAGTATATCATTTCAATGATATGGAGACAATTGATTCGGTGGACAGTAATGCCGATAAGAGTCCAGGGAATGAAAGTATCGCTGAAATGATACAACCATAAGTTTTTAGATATCCTTGATTCAATATAGGTATATTAAATAGTTTCGGTTTGTGATGTACATTTACCTAGAAACTGTAGGTTCGATATTTCGGGTGGAGTAGTATTTCTAACTAAAATATCTAGTTTAAAAATGTATATTAAAGTTAAAGTGGAAATTTGTTAGTATTCCTAATTAAATAAGTGTAAAAAAATCAGTATTATTCATCTGCACTTGACTCGCTTACACATGATGAGTCATCAGAATGGTTTCTGATGGAAAACGATCTGATTGGCTTGTTTCTGTAGCCAAAGATCTGTATAATCCATGGTACTCTTCAGGTATGACACCTTTGTCTTTCCTGACCTCATGAAACACAGTAAAATAACTCCTTTGCTTAAAACGGGAAGTACATCAGACCCCACAAACTTTAGACCAATTTCTGTGCTTTAGTACCCACCTTTAGTAAAATTTTCGAAAAAATCATGTTAGATCAAATGCAATCACATTTTAATAAATATAATATACTTTACTTTAAACAATTTGGTTTTACACGGGGTCGTTCAACAACCGATGCCGGTGTTGAACTTATACAGCAAATTTTTGACGCCTGGGAGAACTAGGTGTGTTTTGTGACTTGTCCAAGGCTTTTGATTGCGTTTTTCATGAAACATTACTCAGAAAACTCCACCACTATGGATTTAGAGATACTGATCTGGATCTTATTGCGTCATACCTGATCGATAGGATTCAGAGGGTTGACATTAATGGCAATAAGTCTGCGGGTTCGCCGGCTAAAATGGTTGTTCTGCAGGGCTCAATCCTTGGTCCTTTCTTATTTTTAATTTATATAATGACTTGCCTTACTATGTTAAAGATAAGCATGAGATAGTATTGTTCGCGGATGATACATCACTTTTATTTAAACTCAAACATAAGGTAATAGTTATTGATGACGTGAAAAGTTGTATCTCTAAGGTAGTCCACTGGTTTAATGTTAATAATTTATTACTAAATGAAGGAAAAACGAAATGTATGAAATTTGTATTACCTACTGTAAAACAGGTAAAAACCAGTGTGATTGTAAAGGATAGGAATATGGGCCTTGTAGAGAGAGAGATAAGTTTAAAGAATTTGGAATAATGACGGTCGCATCACAATACATATACGAAAATTTATTACTTGTAAGAAAAAATATTAATTTGTTTCTTAAAAACAGTGATGTTCACATAATTAATACAAGAAACAAAAATAAACTAATTGGTAACCAATTGCTAATAGGTCTTTGTGTTCGCTTATACAATAAAGTCCCAAGCAATATCCAAGAGTTAGCCATAAATAAATTTAAAGATATTATAATAAAAACACTTATTAAAAAAGCTTATTACAAAGTGTCTGATTATATTACAGACAAAAATGCATGGGTTTGAACTGTTCCAATCATTCCAACAGGTTTTCTATATTAAATGAATCATAATTGTATTGACGTTGTAACAACATAATGATTTGTAAATGTTGTTACATCAGACTTTTAATGTTGTGGAGTTTTTTTCGCTCGTTTTTCTCCGCAGCTAAAAAATATGTCCATAACGAGTGGTAGGGAAAAAAATTTTTTTGGACGATTCAAAAGAGTTGTACTATACATCCAATTTGAATAAAGATATATTGATTTGTGATTTCTGAGTTACCAAATTTCTTTGTTCACGTTGGAATAGTGGGAATAGTTGTTCACAGTAAGTCGGTGACAACGTAAGCCAGCGCGTGTAGACTTCCGTAGGAAAAGGGAAGGTAGGTTAAGGGACAATAACTCCTCAAAACATGCGCCATGATATAGACGATAAAACGCGCTTAATAACGCCATATCACGGCGTAATTGAAGAGGCTCGAGGTGTTTAGTCACCTCCTTATCGCCAATAATGCGGATCGCGTGCCGCTGTAACCTATCCAAGCATCAAAAAAGTACTTGGCGGAGCCATCCTCTGGGGTGCGAACAATATTCCACGCAAAACCGTACTTACGTCATGTACAACAAGCACAGTTGCTCAGGCGTGAAAAAACGTTAGCTTTACCGTGAAAGCGCAGACCTGGGCTTTCTTGGCATTGAACTCAACCAAGTTCTTGGTACCGCATTCCGAAATGCGGTCCAAATCTTGATTGAGTTCAATGACAAGATTCTCCCGTTTCTCCTTGGTTTCTACGGTTCTTAAAATATCCCGCATGCACTGTATTATCGTCTGCATAGCAATGAATATTCTCAAGAGGAATTAAATCATTGAATGCAGCAAAAAGAGTGTAGGGGATAGGACGGAGTCCTGAGGAACACCGGCATTCACTGACATGAACTGCGAACTACATCCGTCGCCGTCCTTTGACGCTCATGCAGGAAGTCAGCCACCCAAGCACAGAACTGAGTAGGCAGACAGTATCCAGGAAGCTTGGAGAGAAGACTTATGTGCCAGACCCTATCAAAGTCTTGGCGATGTTAAGGCTGATAGCCAAAGACTCACCTCGCTTATCGATAGCCTCACCCCAGATATATGTCACGTACGCTAGAAGGTCACCTGTCGATCGATCCGGTCTATCATCTTTTACTTGCCTCAAATATAACGCAAACATATTATATATATTTTTTTGCAAAAAGCGACAGATTTGTTAGTTTTTACTTCATCTAGTAAAATTAAAAGATCTGGTAAAATTCAAATAATCAAAGCCAATTACAGGATACTCACAGGATATTTACTCTAAGTGTCTACATGAAAAATGAGTTTAAATCCGAAACTTGGTTTCAGCGGTAATACATTTACAAACTTAAGTGTTTTGAATGGGTTTATTAGGTTTTAAATCAAGAATTTTGGAAATAATTTGCAGTTATTCTGTTTATTCATTAGATATTTCAGGAAGTATGCGTCGTAGAGCATAATGGGTTTTACCTGTAGATGCGGTTTAATGAGACGGGTCGATTGGTATTATAAAAGTTCAGTAGCGGAAAAGTGCAGATAATTGGTTTTGGCACTAAGGGGACGATTTACTAACTAATAAACTTCTCGCTTTCTAAACGCGCTTTGTTCGTTATTTTGAAAATGTACATATTAATAATTATAATTAGTAACAATAATTAATAGGAGTAGCAATTACTTAATTCTTCATTAATAATTCTTATTTAAAAATGATGAACAAAAATATTTACAAAGAATAAGGAAATTTATTTAAATTCAAAATAGGGAACCCTTCTACTACAAAGGCGATCTTCTTGTCTGTATCATTTCGGTGGTAAATTTTTACCATTTCAGTAGACAATTTTCATTTCAGTGGACTGCCGATAACTTATCCTTAAATATTTCAGTAAGTGGTGATTGTTGAATTTGACCCGTAGGATCGTTTAAAAATGGAAAAAGAAAACGATTAACAATATATTTTCTTTTTTTATTTTGCACCTTTAATTGCATTTTGTGCAAAAACTATGGGTGATACGCGAAAATATGTTAATACCTTTTTTTGTAGGAAATTAAATTTTCTACAAATTTGTACTAGGAACTTTTTCTATTTTCCCAGCCAGTCGCGAGATATTGACGAAAAACTCGTTTTTGCACCATTTTGCATTTTTTTTGCACCCTTTGCCGTCAATGCAGCACCCTGCAATTTTAGTATATTAATCTACAAACCCTTGCGGAAATTTTCGCGTTGGTTGCAGGTGATCAACTCAAAATGGCAAAGTTAAGCCTTCATTGACTGGACTAATAAGGCAATTAGCCATTCAGTTTTCTTATTTTGAAATAAAAATTACTTTCCTAATTATATTTTTTTTCGTTTTTATTTATAATCGTTGGATGACTGATGTCTATTATAATTACATTGTAATATACGAATTTAGAGCTTCACTGTTTCGCGTAGAACTACAAACAACCCAGTTACAGGCAGCTAAAGTTATACCTACTCTGCCAAACCCGTAAAAACACGTAAGGTCAAACCTGCAAAACTCTTTTCGAGAGTCCCGTCTTCTGCGCGAGTTGTTTCAAATCCTTGGCGTCGGGGTTTTGGTTGATCGCGAAGTAGGACTTCATGGTGCGCAGCTGGTGGTGCTTGAAGCTGGTGCGCATGCGCTTGGTGCGTTGAGTGTGGCTGGACACGCTGCCGGGTGACGCCACTGAGGATTCGTACGCTAATGACTCCATTGAGGATGACAAGTCACCTCTGTGCAAGATCTCTGTGGACAATCAGAGGAATTGGGCTGTTGAAATAAAATATGAATGATATTTTTTTTTTAATTACCTTATTCTCTAGAGAACGCACGTCCTCAATCGAATACATAGGCATTGAAAAATTCTGCAGGCTTTACGTCTGTCTAATGCGAATTTTCCCGCGCATAGTTTGTTACAGTGAACTATATTAAAGAGTTAGCCCGGCAATTGGGGTACTAATCGAGCAAGTAGTGATCAGTGTAACGAAAAATATCTGACCGGTCCGGTCGCATCATAGCACATGGTTAGTTAATCTCAATTAATCCATCTAAAACCAATTATAAAATACTATGAGGCATAGAAATAAAGATGTCATATTTTTATACTTTCCGGGCATTTAAACAACAACCAAATACAAAAAGCTATATCGTATCGGATGGACTAAAAAATTGAAGAATATTTATTCTTAAACAACAAATAATGGTTGTGAACTAGAAAATCATAAGCAACAACAGTGAACATCTGCACGTAGATTGATACAATGAAGTAAATACACAGGTAGAAGGTAAAAACACCATAAAAGTGTTCGGCATTTACAGCTGCTGAAATAAGTATACCATCGCCACAGCTCCGACATGGAAAAAGTCGCCTCGTTCATCAGGAGACGTTACGAGGTCACAGACCTTCTGAGCAGACGTGAAGTGGTCGAATTTTACACAAATTCGCGGAGCAAAGATATATTTATGTCTTAAACCTGGTTTTTGTGACGGAAAATTTAACAAAAGTACGTCATAAATGGTAAACTAACTCACACTGCCATTATTGTGAAAGAGTTTTTAGCGAAAAATTCAACAAAAGTTCTCGACCAAGCACCGTATTCACCTGATATGGCTCCGCCTAACTTGTTTTTATTTCCCAAGTTAAAGTTACCACTTCGAGGAAAACGTTTTGAGCGATAGAAGTCATAAAAGAAATTTCTCTGAATGAGCTTAAAGTCCATACCGCAAGTAGCCTACGAAAAATGTTTTGAGGACTGGCTGAAGCGGTGGGAATGTTGTACTGCAAGCAATGGGGCCTACTATGAAGGCGATAAATTAAATTTAGACAAATAATTTGTATTTTTTTGTTTATAAAAAAAATCCCGATACTTAGTACACAATCCAATCCAATCGTGACGTGTTTATCGCGATTGGTCATTATGTTTGTGACATAATAATGTTATAGGAATTTCTCGATACGTGTAAAGTGACTAATATTATCCGAAATTTAGTACAAAAAATATATTTAGAAAAAGCTAATTTTGTTTAGCCATGCATGTGTGATCAAAGCTTTATAAAGACCTATTCCGATAATATTCTCAATGTTGGTATGTTTATTAAGACAAATAAAATAAAGTTCTGTTTATTATTCTTTTGAAGATTAATAAAAGTGCATACCGTTTTGATTAATATGATGATTGTTGTGAATTTCTTAGCAATACATATTATAGGGATGATGATAATTTTTTTTTCTTCGTTTATCAGGTAGATTATGAAAAAGTATTGGACACGTATTTTTTTCTTTTTTCACAGACATTGCAGAGATATATTGATTTGAAAAGTCGCATGACGTCACGTTTTGGTACAATTTTTACTTAAAAGTGACGTCACGAGCCCCTACTCCCAAACTTCGACTCGCTATAACTTTGTCATTTTGTGGTTGATTGCCCAAAGAAAAAATACGTGTCCATTATTTTTTGAAAATCTAACTGACTGACTAAATAGAATTTCGTTTACTGTACCCTGTCATCACCCCTATTATAAGGGTATTGCAGATAAGTGTTAATTCTAAGCTTAGAAGACAGAAAATATTGTTGCCATAATAATAAAGGATGTGTTCATTATAATAAACTAATATGCCTGGCCGCACTATAATCGCAACTAGGTTCCAAAGTTTCATGTTAATTTGTTTAAAACTGATAAGGGAAGGCTTTAATTAGCTATTTAGATATTACTACGATAAACGGCCACTTGCGTAAGTGAGTACGCATTAGGTTCCAAAACATTTAATTTGTGAGTAATGGATTCGTAATTTTGTGCTATTAAACAGCATGGCGCCATAGAAGTCGACTTTGTACCACATTCCTGCGGGTTGTAAAGAATTTCAAATTGGGCAAACATTATAAACACTCATCGTTAAGAAAGCTTGCTTTTATTTCTTTCCTCTGTATACAATTAACTAAAACGGCTGTAAAAGGTAAATTAAAAATTATGTACCTTATTTACTATTCATTATTTATTCATTATTTCTATTTTATTATTTTCTTATTTAGTTTTCGTGTATTGGTTTCAATAAAATTACCGTTTTGCCAAAATCCAATGTTCTTTTTTTACTTTCTGCTGCAATGTTCATTATCGGATTCGAAACCTTATCTTATTACAAAATGTAAAGTTAAATCCGGTCTGAAAATGATGCTTTCACCTTTGTTTGTTAAAGAGAAGACAATGGAAGCATTACGTTAAAATCAAAACTAACACTAGTCCACGTTCTGGAATAAGGCGGTTAGGATTTATTGGTATCTTAGATGAGCACAATCGTTTACTTCAGAATAATAGTAGCATTTTATCATCATACTTTTTCGTACTCCAAGGAAATAAATAGCACATATTTAAATGATCATCAAAAAATTTGTAATTGTTCGTCAAAAGATACAATCAGAAACCTAATCTAACCATTGGGTTCCCAATTGTTCTTTTTAGGGGATCATTTTTTATTTTTTGAGGGTCATATAAATATTTTTCGAAATAAAATGGTGAACTTATACAAATTATTGCAGGAAGGCTAATCATTCATATAAGGTGGTGATTAAGGGCCACTTGGGCCACAAGCTTAAGGCAATTAACAAAATTTTCTAACATAGTCCAGGTTTGCGAGTTTCGGTCAATTAATTAACTCAATAATTACACAAGTCAACAAAATGAAAAAAAAGAGTCTATTATTAAATAACTATTGTCTGATTGTTTGATCGAAAAATAACCAGATACCTCATTATTTCTTTTAAGTTTGCTTTCGTACTTTATACAATCACACTAATATTACAAAGACGAAAGTTTGTGAGTGAGTGAGTGTGTATGCTTGTTACTTCTTCACATCTAATCGACTGGAATGATTTTAATAAAGGTATGGAGTTAGCTGACACCCTGGATCAACATATAGGCTACGTTTTACTGCGGGAAAATATTCCTAATAAACCGCGGGGCACAGCTAGTGATAAATAAAAATGTATGATTTTTATAAAAGGATAGAGGACTGCTGCTTTTAATAAGTAAAAGAAAGAAGTTCAGAAGGATATTGGGTATGGAAGAGGAAGCAGTAGAGCAGTCACTCGCACAAATCGCGTTTTCAAAGGAGTGTTTGTCAAATATCGCTTAATGACGTCTGTCTAAAGTGTCAATAGCATGACAAAGCAAAAAGTTATCGTGTTTAATTTTAAAATGGTCATATTTTAATTAACTCAGTCAAGTTAACTCGAGGCCTGGCTCGATAAGCGACCTCTCTCCTTTACCCCTTGCCTCACCCCGCCGTCGTCTTGCAAGTAGCGTTAGCAGCAGCATAGTTGCCAGAATGTTACTATTTTTAAATTTTGCGTTAACTTCGCATTACCCCACTCAAAACGTTACTTTTAAGGATTTCATTAATTGATCTTAACATTAGAAAAAAAAATACAAAGAGAAACTACTTACAAAACTACTAGAATTAAAGAAAAAAATAATTAGTTATCTTACTCGAGGCTAATATGAATTTAAATCATAATTATTATCAAATAGGTAGGTACTGGAAATTTTTGGTTTGATCCTAGGAACTCAGTTTCCTTTTTTTTAAACTTTTCTATTGGATTTTTAAAAGATAGCGTAATGCCAGCTCATTATAAGTACTAGTTATTGTTCTGAGATTATAACGCTGGTCAGCATACTCTTTTAAATTTGATACATTAACCTCACGTAATAATTATATGGGCCTAGGACGAAACGTGGACTGTTTGTCATTGAGGAGTTCCATTGTTAATTTCCGAAAGTACTCATCAGATCATCACCAAACTTATATGTAACTATCTTAAAGGATAACTGTTGTAAAGTTTGAATCATCTTAATCGGTCAAGCTACTATCATGTAATCGGTGAAGATACATAAAAACAATATAATTATATAATTTTTAATTTCTCTTGGTGTTGAGAAAAGTAGCGACATTGATAGTAAATATGCGGAATATGCCGATGGCAGTGATAACATGGCTGGGATAGAGCAAATAATCAGTCGTGACGACTCTTTCTAATATAAAATAAATCTTTTTTTAAACTATGTTGTATTATCGAGCGTGACCAAAATATAATAGAAAATAAAACCACGGATAGTGCATCTTTGCACCAAAAACAAGAAGCGTAAAATTGAAATGTGAACAAGAAGAGAAAGTTAGGGAGGATAAATTAAAATTGCTCATATTTGAGGTGTTGCAATTGTAAATAAACCAAGTTTAGCAATTTAACTAACTTTTTTATTTGCATATTATGATATTAGTAAATTAACATTATTAAAATCAAAGCACATTCGATCAATAAAATTCTTGTGTATGTAAGTAATCTTGAGGAGCTCGATGGCGCAAGTGGTTAGTGCGTGCGGTCTGCGATCGTAAAACTTTCGTAACGGCCGGTCATCAAATGGATGTATTATCTCGAGTTCCTCTGCGCTTCGGAAGGCAAGCTTTGCCATTTTAACTAACTGTATAAGCAGTCGTTAGTATCCACCAATCTGCATTGGGCCCGTGTGGTGGGTCATGACATGACCCAACCTGCCTATTTCATCCATAGGGAAGGCCTGTGCCCCAGCAGTGGGGACATAGAGACTGATGATCCAGTTATCTTCTCAGAGTAATATTTTCAAGAGAGATGTGTTTATAGTACTGTAGTACTTCTTGTCTGTAGCAAAAAAGTAAGAATAATTTTATTTGTTGTAAGCAATATACCTATTTAAGAATAGAGAAGTGCACGAAAGAAATAATTTAACGACTATGAGAGATAATGATGTTCAACGTCGATTTCATTTATCAAAAAGAAGTATGCAAGTTCTGATAAAATTCATCGGCACTGAATTGAAACATTTCTGTGAAAGGTAAGAATTTTGATATAATTGTACTCGGAACCTCTTATATCACCTATACAGGGTGGTCCAACTAGAGACGTCAACAAATTTTATTTAGATTCCTCCACGGAGGAAAAACAAAGAGGAGCTGGCCTAAGCAACTGTAACTACGACGATAGTGACCTTGATTTGATAAAATCTAAAAATAAGGGTGGTCTTACTTTCCCATCTAGAGATGTCATAAATATATGTGTGCACTGTGATTTTCAACTAGGTCCTGACGTCATCATTGTGGGCGGGGCCTAAGTCAGTATGCTTACAGCGTTCGTCAGGTGCACACTTAACGAGACTCGCATTATAAGTGTTTTTTTGCGTTTTTAACAAGAAAAGGATGAAGTTTTGTGTTTTACTATGTCAAAGTTACTCAGACAGACGTTCTGATAATATGGATGGCATCACATTTCATTTGTAAGTAATTTTATACGTAATTAAATATATAAGTTCTAGAACATTCTCAGCCTCAGCTATCAGCGTTAAAATTCTACTACTTGACACCAGATGGCGACACTTTTAGAAAGAAAATACACAAGTTTACGTATAATTTTGCAGTAGTATATTGTAATAATCATACGTAAATACTGAAAACTGTTATACACTTATTCCTAAATAACTTTTAGTATCTAAAACAGTAATTTTATCAATATATAACTAACTGGCCGCCATCTGTCGTCATATAGAATAACTTTTTAAACGTTACAAATATCCAGGGCCGTAATACGTATTAAATTATATTACCAAGTAAATAAATTTTAATTATTTTTATGTTCGTTTTAGATTTCCATCCAACGATAATTTAAAACAGCAATGGATTTCAAAACTTAATAGACCGGATTGGACACCATAGAAGAAGAAGATATTTCCATTTTAAATGAATCTTCTGTGCAAAAATTAATATTACATCAGAACGTTATCGCATTTTAAATAAAATGAGTTTCGAGTCTTCGGATAGCACGGATGTCGAGCCTATGCCTGACGATATGTTATTGGAATTTGATGAACAATTAAATACAACTATAGGTGACTATTTGCGCCGTCAAATAGTAGCATATATTTCTGGGTATGTGGTCAAATATTTACATTCCAAGATCAAATGTGAGAGCTGTCTCAAAGAATTATATGCTGATAACTACGACGATAGTGACCTTGATTTGATAAAATCTAAAAATAAGGGTGGTCTTACTTTCCCATCTAGAGATGTCATAAAAATATGTATACGGACCGAAGACAGTATTCGTTGTGTTAAATCGCAATCTTTGAATACTCCTAACTTTCGTAAACATAAAATTGTATCGAATACATTAAAATCACTTATTGGACAAGATTGTTTCAAAAAATCGGCCAACCATATGTTTGACCAATCACCTACAGTTAATCATGTTGTATTTCTGATGAAATCGATTGCAGAAAAATATATTGATATTCGTTTTAAGCATTTTGCCACAATACAAAACGATAGGGCAACCAACCGACAACGACTAACCAAAACTATTATTTACAGGTAATTGATGTTTTTTAATAAAATTATGTTTGTAATAACATTTTGTCTATTATTTTTAAACTACCTTAAAATTTAAATCTAAAGAAAATATAACTAGAAAAATATTCACGCGGACCAGGCAGCAGACGGGAGCGGGTGCGGGTTCGAGTCCCGTCTGCTGCCTGGTCTGCCTGGATTTTTTTTCATCAAGCAGTTACATGTTTTAAAATAATAAAATTAATACCTTAAAATTTTTAAAATCGGTCAAATTTGTCAACGTTTATTTTATTTATTTACCTACATATTTAATTTTTTTGAAGCTTCAAGTTCTGAGTACGTCCCATTATAAACAAAACTTTTGACATCTAGTGTTAGATAGCTGAACTACTACGTAGTAACATAAATATCAACCTAAGCTAGTTTTGCTATTAGCCGATAGATGAAATATTGAGAAGTGGGCGGAGCTGAACACCCCGCATCCCGCAAATTTTCACGCGTCGTTTCTTGAGGAAATTTAATCACCACACCTCCTCTTTGTTTTTCCTCCGTGGATTCCTCACACCTAGGGGTATCCGAAAATACCCCATGTTTGTTCCGCGATTTTTCTTAGTTATCGAGTTATAATTTTTTTTGTGTATTTTTAATGATTTCTGCCAGCGAGGCTTCAAAAATTCTTATCTTTTTTCGTAGAAGGTATTTTGCAGTCTTTTTTTATATGACATAGTTGTCTTGAATGTTGTTTTAATAAAAAAAATAACTCAGCTTCCTGCAAATACCTAAAGTTCTCAACTCTCTCAACTCAAAAAAGGATTGAAAATTGGAACTTTAGTTTTTAGTAGGATTTACTCAAACGTTCAACTTCAATAAAAAAATACAAAAAGGAGTTTCCATAGCTTCTGGCTAAAATTAAAAACTCCGCAAAGTTACGTTTACAAATTTTACTTTACAATAGGTATATTGCTTACAACAAATAAATGTATTCTTACTTTTTTGTTACAGACAAGAAGTAGTACTAATAAGATATCTAAAAATACAGTTTTAGCCTAGGGCTAACTAATTATATGTATCTTTGCAAGACCTTACATCAGAGTTAGCCCACGGCTAAACGGAGGAGCACAAGTGGCCCTAAGAATCATTTTCTTTGAAATAAAGCTCTTTATAGTGAGCCATATGTCCAGCTGGTGTTACTCAAGCGTGGTTGTCAATATAAAAAAATAGGATCTGGCGAACAGAACGGTATAATTACATAAAATAAAATTTTACAGGAGCTGTATAAATCGGAATGACATACCTACAGTGAGATTTTGGCATGATTTTTAATTTATAAATTTAGTAATTTTAATATTGTTTTAGGCGGATCTGATTAAAAATTTATTTGAGATTCAAATTCAACAGGCCCAAAACCTCCGGTCTGTAAAAAAAAGGAGTTTGACCAGATGCGTAATTATACCGTTTTGTTCGCCAGCTCCTCAAATATTGTCTGTAGTTAAGTTCTATTAAGTAGTTTCAAGTTTTGATTTATATTTATTTCTTTACTGTGGAGAGTGCTTCACAGTAATGAATGTGCTCCACAGTTACGTAGTGGCCTAAAAGTAATTCCTTTGATTGTATAAACAGATCATTTAGGTTAATAGAGAAGATACAAAATAATTCCAAAGCGTTTGTTTGAAATCGAATTCTCACTGAATTAGTTACATTTTGTATTAAATAAGTTAGATTATTATATATTTTACTGTCTCACCAGGTTGATGTGTAAACAAGTTTAATAAAAAAGGCCAAATTCGATTCTAAAAAAACTCGTACCGCCCCATCGTCCTTACCGTGTTAACCTGAATTTGGGTATTGAAGTACCCTGAAAATGCGGAAATCAAGAACTACCTGTCATTGACGTATGAAAACAAGAGTGCTTGTATAATCATTTAGGTCTAATAATGTCAATGTCGAGAGTTCTAAGATCGAATTCAAGGTATGACCCTAAATTCAGCAAATCAATCTTAAAACGGTAAAGGTTTTGCGCGGACGATCTCATGAATCTTCCTTAGAAAAAAAAACTTACAACAAAAACAGACAGATATAAATCCTACTTCCTTAAATTACTGAGCTCAAGTCCATGAAGCCACATCCCAGTTTTTCAGTCGCAAAATAGCGGAAAGACGGAAACCATCAAATGGACTAATCGGTCGACTAGTGGGGCAACTGCTTCGTCAGCTTGCGGTGGCAGCGGTCACTGCTTCGTTAGTAGGAGGAAGCGCTTCCTGGGTCGGAACCGATCGAGTGCGATGAAGAGAAATTTAGAAAAACAATCTTTCTATAGAGAGTATTTTTGATCTGAAACATTTATTGTGGCTACATATTTAAAGCTATGAGCTCATAATATTTATGCACCGTAATTTGGTGAACATTTTTAACAGCTTCTTGGGTCTTATAGTCCGTACTTAAAGAAAGCAGATAAATTACAAATCTAGCTAACGTTTTTGCTGTCACTTTCTATGCTATAATTTAGTAAAGAATCTACTTCTTATACGTGACTTTTGAGTACGACTATTAAACTTAAACTACTATTTTATAAATTCATCAACACGAATGGAACTTTGGGTACCTAGGGACTCATTTTAATAAATACCATTTCAGTATTGTTGCAACTGACACTCGTAACTCAAGTTCTTCTTCGAATATCAAGATAGAGATGGGAAGAATAATTTACGGGCCGCCTACCATGTAATTTTTGTAAAAAAAAGCAAGGAACACCTAACTTTAAAAGAAAATTAATTGACTCGGCATGTCATTGCCGTATGATACTCCACCAAGTTTTAATGAAACCAGCGGAAGCAGATAGAGCCGCGGTCAATTACGGACCAGTCACTTACATGGATGTCAAAACAAATAACATAGTATGATAAATGTGCCGATAATTGGACATATTTTTTGATCTACGCGATATAATGTAATGGACGACTGCAATGAAAAAAACGCCGCGAACCAATATACACTCTATGCGCGTGATAATAGAAGTGAAGCAATCGACCCCTTTGTATTTTTTTTTGACAAAGTCAATAGTTTTAATTTATTATATTCTCGCCCTAACGTACTTGGGTGGCGGATTGTAACTTACAAGCTCGCCGATGCAAAACGGACTAATTATTAAATTCATAATTAAATATTAGACGGTTTGAATGATTTAAGGGCGAGGGTTCGAGTTGAGGTCAATTATTTTTTTTAATATACTGTTTTTACTTGGAAGTGGCTTCCTTGGTTCCCTTTTGGACTTCCGCTTAGAATTGTTAAGATAACGCGGTTTTGTACAACTCCCCGTCTGATAGGAACTACCATGTGACAAGTTGTTTACGACTGCCGAAAAAATAGTGTAATGTTTTCAGAGTTTATGTATGTAAGTATCTTTTTAATTTTCTAGTAAAATTTATAAATATCTATGTATTTTTCTAATTCCTTGGCACCGTAAAATCTTGCACTATGAAGTATTATGTATAGTGTTCCACAGATATTGCTCTATTCACCGTAAATTTTGAGTTACCCGAGAAACTTTATTAGTTACTTCAGATAACGATAAAGATTACATTACCTCAAAAAAATATATTTTTCTTCAATAATTTTTCAAAAAATGGTCCCACGCTAACTTTCTAGTTGTGCAATTGTGAAACCTTAACAAAACAAAACGTCAATAAATAAATAAAATTTCGTGCATAAACCCGTAAAAAACTAGTTTTATTTAATGAGTGATGTGCGTGAAAACCTAAGAAACAAAAACCTTAACAGTTTTAATTGCAATAATTTTTATGGCATAAATTGATTGAAATAATACTACTTTAAGGATCCTCATACTTAAAACGGATTATTTGCAAATTTGCGCCGTTTTAGAATATTTTGTAAACGATATAAATCAGATTTTTATATAGGGGTGTAGTATATTTACTGTTTATTACTGTTTTAAAGTTTCTGAGGTAACTAAATGCTCACGGTTTTTAAATAATATCCCACTTTTCTATCATCTGCATAATATGGTACAGCCGAGCTCATTAATAAAATACTATCCCTTCTTTGGGCGTAGTGAAGTTGGCTCACTTTGCAGAGGCCAGAAGCGCTTGGTCTAGGGCATGCCCGGGCGAAGATCCGCCATCCTCTTTATCTTCTCAAAGGCAGAGGGACGAGCCGCTCTGTTTGCGTTGGCAAAAGGGCTTGACGGGATGACGCTTATTCCTTGGAAGCAGGGTTGCCCTCTTGTATGGGATGCAACTTGCGCGGACACGCTTGCTCCGTACCATACAGCTTGCTGCGGGCGCGGTGGCGGCCTCTGCTGTGTCCTCCAAGTGACGCAAATATTCAGCTCTCAATGAGAACTATATATTTGTGCCTTTTGGTGTTGAGACTATGGGCCCATGGGGTCCAAGCTCTCGTTCCTTTTTTAAGGAATTATCAAAAAGACTAACCAAAGTGACTGGTGACCAAAAGGCTGGAAGCTATCTTGGTCAACGGATCAGCCTTGCCATTCAACATGGCAATGCTGCCAGCCTATTGGGCACCTTTCCTGACGGAGCCGCAGGGGGGTCACCCCCAAAATCAAAAATATAACAATATTTTTCATTTTGTAAATTAGATTTTTAGTAGTTTTTAAGTTATTGTAATTAAATTTTCTTTGTATTGTTATACTGTAAAATAAAAATAAAAATGGCAATATTAATATTATTGTAGTACTTTAGTTACCTGCTTCAAAATCTAGTGTTGCAGATATCAGCAATAGCAATATACTTATTTTATTATTCCGACATTGTTTACCAAATTCACTACAAATAATGCTGTCATTACTGTTATAAGATTACATACAAGCTCATTGTCCGCCTGATGGGTGGCGACCAAAATTACACTTACGAGTGGTGACAAAAATCATATTAAACTATAAGCTAAGGCTAACTATTATTCGCAGTTTGTATTCACCGATGAGGCAGTGACTGTACCGCTTAAGTTACCACTTAATATTCAATTGAAAGTACAAAGTATTTCTACTTTGACTTCGCAGGAATCGAAACAAGGTTCTTGGAATCGGCTACTTCAGGCCGGATGAGGTATTCAACCTGTCATTAAAATATATCTAATGATCCTTTATTTACCTGTCACAGATCGGGAAAGTTTGCAAAGTGTATTTAAAAATGAAAGACTTGTCTACAAGGATCAATTCAAACGAGGATATGAGTTTTTTTTAATTATTAGCGGCCTTATATTAGTTAAGTATAATCCATAAACCCTCGAGCGATTCGATATCTAGCTACTGAGATGTTAATTGTGTTCAATTACTTAATGTAGTTATTTTTAACGACCTCCGTGGCCGAGTGGTTTATACGCCGGGTTACATGGTGTCGCCGACTCGAGAGGTCCCGGGTTCGAATCCCGGTGGGGGGCAAATGTTTGTGTGATGAATACGAGCTTTTGCACTCCAGTCATGGATGTTTAATATTTATTTCTATATAAATATACTACTTATATATGTACAATATATGTATTCTATCCGTTACCCTAGTGTATCCCATAACACAAGCCTTACAGTGCTTACTTTGGGGCTAGGCTAATTGGCGTGAGTGTTAGAAATATTTATTATTATTATGATTATTTATTTTAAGGGAAAAGTTTCAAGTCGGGGTATATATACCCGAATGTTTCTTCTGTTCTTTGGTAAAAATATCATTATAGGTTGTACCTATGTCAATATAATAGAGTAGATGGAAAATTTGCGAGATATAATTATGTAAAAAGCAGCTGTATCTTTAGGCACCGGTAGAGGTCATTCACTAAAACCCGTAACGCTATTTTGAACACTGATTTTACCTAAAAGCAAATACCGTATAACATTTTATAAGCTCCAGTTTGATGCAAAAATCAATGTGTCTTTTTTCTTTTTTTTGCATCAAATTGGGCCTTATAAAAATTGGTATATGGTATTTGGTTTCAGCAATCAATGTGTGTCATTTTTATCGCAAGTGGAGAGAAAAATAAAATTACCCAAACATAGTCACGCCTCAGAAATAACAAGTGTACCTAAATCTAATAATGTGAATAATAATACAATACAATTGTTACTATATTAGTTCCCTAAGCGTCTCAAAAAAGAATTACTAGAAAATATTCCAATAGGGCCAGGTAGACTAGACAGGATTCAAACCCGCACCTTCCGCAATCCGACCGGTGTTATAAAAATCTTATTATATTATATATACTATATTATAGTAACTCGTCCTCATTCCGTGTCGGTGTACACTATAATCTTTGTTTCCGGGTTTCTAAAATAACGTAATAAAAAAAATACTCGAACTAACCGCATGAAAAACCCGATCGCGCAACATACAGACAGACGTAGTGAGGGACTATATTAAACATATAAAGTATTACGATACAGCTGTGACGAGTTTCAAGTTAGGCAGTTAGTGAGTTAGAATATTACATTAAATTTTTCGTACCATAATACAAAAAAATATTAAAAAAACATTTTAAAAACAAAAACTAGGGAATGAAAACATAAAAAATCCGAGTATCGTATCGTCATTTCAAAGTTTGTTGAAATTAAACTCTAACCGAAAAATGCCGTGAAGAGACGGCCGCAATAAAAGTGATGCTTCGTGTCGGGCAGTTTTAAAATGTTTTATTTTTATAGGCAGAATTAACATGTTACCGTCTTTACATTCGGCTCTTTTTTTCGTTAAAAACCCGTAATAAAGCATGTGGGTTGTAAAGGTTTCGATAATAACGATTGATTGTAAAAATAAAGAAGCCACGCGGGAGTAGGTATATCTATATTTTATAGCTCTGATAGGCGCCATATTACGCTGGCGCAAGTCATCGGAGTTTGGCTGAAATTGGATTTAGTTAATACCCCATACTCACGTTTGAGGCGAAAACAACTACTAACAAATTTTCAATTTTATTTGTTTACTAGGACAATTTTGACACGAAAAGATTTAATTTTATTCGTAGCTGTTATGCAAGTAAGCTTCGCGTTCCAATAAATATACAATCGTTCAAACTCATACTATTTTTAAACCATTTCATCATCATCATCATCATCGGGTCGAAGGCTCGTCCACTGCTGGACATAGGTTCCCCTAATGCACGCCACTGCCCCCGTTTAAACATTTAATTTTTACTATTCATTGTATGCGTCTAAATAAGCACATTTTTACTTTGGTCACAAATTATTTTCCAGAATGTATCATTTACATTTCAAAAACAGTTCATTTTATATTTGATCAATTACATCCAGCTCAGTATAATTTTAGAGACATAAATACTTTTAAATTTACCCACTTTACCTTAATAAGATGGTTAACTGTTTAACTTTTAGCTGTGTTATTATTATATGCATAAAACCGCTTAAAATATTTTTCTAGTTTCTGATAAATCACTAAGAAAATTTCACACTGTCCATTATTTTCCAGTGGAAGCACTTTCATTAACTCCTTTTTTGCGAATTGTTATTATTTTTATTAAAAAATATAGTATCAATGTTACTAACGGGATTTCTACCATGTACCTTGTTTCTACGAGTCCGATATTTCAGTACTGTTGCAAACGGAGTAAGTAAAAAACAAGGTACACAAGGTAGCAATCCCCTTAAAAACATAAATTAGTATTGGGTTAGTAACACTCGCTACCGCTTGTGCTTGGCGTAAAGAGCAATAAACGAATTTCAGTGGGCCTTGAGAAGTGATAGCTACAAGAGAAGTGGTCTGTGGAAATTATGGCGTCTGGGGGCCTACTCCGCACGTCTTTAAACAAAGTTTCGGGTCATTTCTAATTAACGCTCTTACAACTCAATCAAACAGTTTTACACAATTTGCTCGTATGATACAGTGAAAGTGAGTCCGGGAAGAATGCGAACAAAAAAAAGATATACAAAATAATTTCCTAATATAATAACAATTTTGTAACAGATTTTTTACAATGGCTCCATCAAATTTATCAACATCAAGTTATGTATATTATGATGTTCACTTGTAAACGGATTCTAATTGGGATGAAAGCTGTTGCGGCAGAAGAGAAGCAGCTTAGACACCTTTCCTTATCTTGCTGACCTGAACCTTCGAAACCTCGGATCGTTTAGAATAGACCCCTGTAACGATACACCTTAGATGGTTGACAAGCTCAAATTAATGGCTACCACTAACAGTGAAACCTAAGGAGATCGCCGTTAGTATTGTGACATAAAATCCGTAAAGTGAATTCGAAATTTAAACAATTTCATTAGTTTTTATATCTGCTACGGTAACAACCTAAATGCAAAAATGTTTATAAATAAATCAACCATTCTTACGCTAAAGGATTTTGGGATGCATTCTCATCAAGGGAAGCGAATGTAGAGTAGACAATAAAAAGCAGCCAAGTGCCAATCAGATTAGCTAGACACATGCCCCCTAATAAACAGGGAAGAAGCTTAGACTAGTTTCGCAGTGTTTTCTTCAAGTCACTCAAATGCCATTTTTCATTCAATGAACGGAGACAAATTATGGAGTAGCTTATTCAAGTGTAGTGTTCGTTTATTAATAAGGTGGATGAAGTATTCCGTACATTGTACTAGGTTGAATTTTAGGCTTACTAATTAATTATTATAGAAAAACTTTTATTATATCCCCCAAAATTTTTCGTTCATCTTTAGCATGTCCCATTGCTGACTTTATTAAGAAGCAATCGGGATCAAGCATAGCGGGAAAAAGTATAGTTGGGTCTTCTTCTTCTTAAACAATTTATTTTTAGATATTTATTTTCCATGAAAGTGCCCTACAGTAAGCGGCTATTGTAGCTTCTAGATGTGTAAGCTACCCTAACCACCCCATACCTAGTGGAGACCTGAATGAAAACCTTATTCCCTGCATTTAAACAACACTAAAGATATGTATAAATATGACTAGTCTTCTGTTACATGCTCCCCATACAAGCTCTCCAATTTCAGAGGGAAATCTCTCAATCAGTTAAAGTAAATTTGAAACGACAGATGTAGTTTCGATTGTACGCATTATCCACTGTGTCAACTGAATAGTGGATGAATATAAATAAGCATGAATGTAGCCACGAGTCAGCCGCTAATTACACGTCAAGTTCATCATGAACGTTTGCCTCCGGCAGGTCTGAAACCCCCCGCAGAGTAATAAATAGTGAAAATAGTGTCATTTTTCTTCAGCACCCTCATATCTTAAGTACTCATTAAGTAGAAAGTAAGTAACAGGTTGTTTTGATATTTATTGTTTATAGCTGTTAAATATTATTTTATTACGTTTCCGTGTAAGTTTGTTATCTAAACTCTATACTCCATTAAGCCTGTTTACCAACGTAGAATTTTTTAACGTGCATACTTACTAACACTCAGAATATTATTAATGAGGTAAGTACCATGATTGACATGAGCCGACCGTATCTTAACTACAACATTACACAAAGAATAATTTTGAAAAAACTTTCTTGTGTTAGGCTAAATGGTCATTATCAACTGCTCGGTATTATTATTAATTAAAAACAAAAAATGACTCGGCGCTAATTAAAAAAGTGAAGGCAAGAAAAAAGCCGCCAAAGATGACCGGGGAGATTATCGAAAACAAAAGCCTAATAACAATAAACAATATTAAACACTAAGCAATCCGACCGCAAACGAAGAAAAAAATGGTTAAAACAAAACGTTAAGCGTTGGAGGGAAACACGTCACCTGTCATTGGGAACTTTTTTTTGCTTTATGGCAGCGGATGGACGCATTTTGCCCGGCCGCAAGTTGACTTTTTTTTATTTTACGATAGTGTGTGATTCTGATATGGATCGTGTTTTAGCAACAATGTTATTTCAAAGCAATCAATTACGCCAGGATCTGTATTATAAATCCTATAATTAACTTTATTTTGAACACGCCACGTGAGTTGTGGTTTGATTTGAGTGGAGATAGCACTTTCATAACTTACGATCGTTCCGAATAATGATATCTTGAAGTGAATTTACACACGTTGTAAGTAGACACAATCAGAGATATTAAATGTCTTGACGCAGTAGTAATTAAGTACTTGTTATAATTTAAAGAAGAAAAGTAAAAATGATAAATTATTACTTGTTAAAGTGATGTATCGTCAATTTCTTTACGTCGGGGACCGGATAACTTTAGGAAAATAATAGCATCGCTTCTGAGTCACACCGTTTAGTGAGAAAAGATACCGTTATACTTGACTTATATTAAAAATCTAAGTACTCAACTTCATCTCTCTGATAACTTTTGCGCTTAAGCCGCTCATCTGGTTTCAATAAGTTTTAGTAAGGAATTAGGCAGGACCTCGAAAAGGTAATGGCTATTTTTTCTATTAAAAATAGAAATAAAATTATTATCAAATAACTGTAATGAGAAAAGTTAAACGTTACCATTAGTATTAGCAATAATAAAAGAGTGAATTGACTATACTTTAGTAACTGGGAGATTTGTTGCTAGTATTAACTGTTGATAATATGTATAATGAAAAATTACTGATAAATCAATAAATTATATTCATATTTGTTTCTTAGGTTTTCACGCACTTAATTGAATAAAAAATAAAATTAATAAAAAGTAAATAAAATAAAACTAGTTTTTTTTCACAGTTTAATGCACGAAACTTTATTTATTTATTGACATGATTTTTTTATTGTAATAACAAATAAAAAATTGATTCCGACGAAGCAGCCTGTAAAGGCTGCGAAACGTCAATAAATAAATAAAGTTTCGTGCATTAGCCCGTGAAAAACTAGTTTTATTTAAATTATATTCATTTTTTATATATATCCCAGACAGTGAATATATTAAAATAAAATGTCTAGTAATATTAATATTTAAGCGGTTTTAAAAGTAAGATATGATGAAAGATCATCCGACTATTTTAATACACCAGAAACTGTGAATGTTCATCATCAAAGATAAACCAGTAAGCATATAATAGTTATTTGTTATACAAGAGTACAAAGTTGCTTTTTAACCACGTGCTCAATTTTGATGCCTGATTAAGCGAAGGATTTTATAATTAAATCACGGGCGCATGATTCAAAAATTAGTATCCTGAGCGTTAGCGAGGGAATCAAAAGATCACGAGGTGACAAATCTAACTTTTCATCCTACCTTAGCGAGCAAATAACTAAATGCAAAAAAATATTTACAATCACAAGATACTTTTATTTCAGTTTAGATATTAACTACTTCATTATGATAGGTAAGTGTTACAGAATAATCTTTAAATTATTAAAGTACAAATAATAATACTTAGCTATAATTAAGAAAAAATTAAAGTACCGTTTTTACAGTTACTTAGATTATGTTGCGTGTAATATTTTTGTTAGGTAATGTGATGTTGTTGTTAGTTGTACTACTTGTGTACTGTTTTTGGTAAACTATTTGTCATTCTTAGTAGTTGCACCGATTCATCGGATTCCCTTGGCGTAAATGTTAGCGAGAGAAGGCGATGGTCAGGTATTTTGTAACGGCTCATTTTTGATGTAGAGGAGCCCGTCCGAGAATCTGACTGAGGCTCTTTCAGCGTATTGGCACCTACGATATCTTTATATATTTTGGACTTAGTCTCGGATAATTCAATAAAATATGGCAGCAAAGCGTTTTCTGAGAAAGTGTTGACACCTTTAGTTAGTCGCCAAGTGTTAAACATATCGTACTGTTTCAAAAACTTCTTGCGTGATTGTTGAGGTAGAAAGCTCATTTTCGCATTATTAACAGTTTCAGTTAATTCTGTTGGCATCAAATAAACATCTTCGTGGCTGGAATCACTCATTTTAGATTATTCACTTGTTCACAAGTTTCTTGTTTTTAACCTAAGATTTTAACAATAGGTTGTGAAAAAAAGGGCGCACGCAAAGCAAATTTTTAAAAAAGTACACCAAGAAGGTTCCGAGTCTGAGTTATCTACAAATTAAAGAAGGTTGTATGATAAATTCAGCACCATGGAGGTAGAAATAAATAGGTTTAATGATGCTTTGAATTCACAAACTTAGTGCACACGATGTTCTTAATTCAATGAATTTTATCCTCTAGCGGATAAAAACGGCTTTTGGTCTCAGATACCGAAGAACAAAAATACTCTTTCCGAGATTAGGGGATGACAAACTATTCTGAGGGGTGAGGCATAGCAGATTTTCCGCTCGTATTGGATCACCCGTCTGGGGAATAACTTCGACAACAAAGAATAATACTCGGGTTCCATAGGATAAGGAATGGAAGCCAATTCATCAAAGCAAGTTGAGAATCACTAAACCGGCCTACTTTTTTCTTGTAAATTACTCTTTGTAACAGACGACTACGCAAAAGGTTATTTTTTTGTTGTAAACGAGTAGCAAATAGTAAAATAACCCGTCCAATGTAAATCGGTCACCACAGTCTATAGCCAGTTTTTTTATGCATAATAGGCAATGCGTTTGACCATAATCTCACCTGATGGAAAGCGATGATGAGGCCTAGGATGGTACACGCCTGCCTAGAAGATGCCTGTTCACTCTGGCCTTGAATATGTCCAGATAATATTGGTCCGGGAAAACAGACCTCGGCAAGGAATTCCACTCCCTAGCCGTTCGCATAATGAAGGCTGAAGCAAATCGCTTCGTGCGAATGGGAGGAACTTCGACAACATAAGGGTGGAAGCCCTCGCCGCGCCTGGCCGTCCGGTGGTGGAAAGGGGAAGGGGGGATCAAATTATGTAATACCTCCGCACACTCTCCGAAATGTAAACGCTTGTGACACAAAAGTATCACTCGCGTATTTCTGTTGCAAAAATATCAGCGACTCGCAACTTTAAAAACTTTTGCTCGTTTGGTCTCACCCTGAAGTTGTTTTACAACCCACATACAACAATATTAAAAATATCGTTGCCCACATACAAACACTTGTAACGTACCTTAATATGGTTTCGACTCATGGTTTCGATTATCATAGGTTCCATTTCGCACATTTTATCATATAACATCATCGATATTCATCAGGCATCATCATATATTTTATCATTTATTCCTGGAAACACATAATTTCAAAAATATCACACACTATTCATCGCTTTGTAAATACGTATAATAATTTCTTCTGTACTGAAAATCACTATTCCAGAGTGCTGGACACTTACCGGCATTTCTCTTTATTCTGTTATTTACTTGTTTTCACTTATTATGCTTTGATTTTATCTATATTTAATTTATTTATTTTATTGACATTTTATGACAACCTAATGTTTTTATCCGTTGCCATGGCTACCCATGACACGGATACTCTCTCCAACTACGTCTATGACTATTTAACCTCCACAGACCACTTACTTTGATTCTTTTTGGCTCGATTCGAACCGTGTCTAAATTCAAATGGTTCCGGACCTATAAAAGGCCGAGCCTCCCTGATCATTTATTCAAGTCTACGGCAAAAGTTGCCTACTCAACTTTTGAAAGCTCGCTACCGAGCTCTAAATTAATAAAAGGCCTTGTCCCGGGGCCGACTGCCCCGGGACTCAAGAAAGACCTCAAAGCTTTTTAGCACCTATTGGCTCTTTAATCAACTTCCTAACTCCAATACTATACTACTATACACGTTCTCGCAACCTCATCGGTGGGACTGCGCCTGGACTCCAGCTTCTTCGGCCAGCCTCCAGCTGCTTCAGCCCGCCTTCTACCGACTCCTGCCGTTTCTTCAACGCCCGCCTCTGGCCGATATACGCCGGCCAAACTACCAGCAGCGCCGCCAGCAACCACCAGGGGAGGCCAAGAACTAAGACGGCTGCACAGGAGCGCTTCTGCCTCCAAGGAGCGCCGTCCATACCTGTAGCACGACCTACCGTTCAAGCCGCCCCTGAAGATCGTCGACGACCCACGCCCACTTCACAACCCACACTACACACACATTCCATATTTTTTATTAATAATCTGTAAATACTACTTTATCTTGTAAATATATATTCCTATACTGTTCTTTTGATTTTTTCCTTCCTTCCTATCTAGTTTTATTTTGTTGCTACACAACACACTAACCTTATAAAAACAAACGCATATATCTATTTCGACAAACCTATAATAATAATCCGAAAGAAAAAAAAACACATAAGCTTTGTTACCGTGTGTGCTTTAAAACACTGCGCTCCCGCCTTCCTGTAGTCGTGTATTTTTCTTTTAATTTTCTAATTAAAAGTTTTTGATACTAATTAATTATAAAATTTCATATCGTGCATGCTCGTTCCGCGCGAGAGCACTTGCATCTGCTTTTTGGAAGAGGAGAGTTTCGTAATTAACTAGCTACATAAAATTATTTCAATCGGAAGGTCGTAGTTAGATACCTCAATAATTAGCTTGGAATTCTCTGGCAAGGCGAAGAATAATAATAATCTTGACAAGTACTTCATATATAATAAGCATGGAATTCTCAGATTCCTGTGCAGGTAATAAATTATTAGTATTTTAATATAGCTGTGTGGTTGAAACTCCAATGTTACCTGAGAGGAAAATAAAAAGATTAAATAGGAAGGAATAGTATAGAAGACCGTCTGTATACTTATGTGTTATGGTTAGTGATGTAAAGGGAGAGAAAAAGACTTTTTTCCAACATGTTATAAAAACATGAAAAATTACTTAGCACCGTTTTCTTAATGTTTTATTTTTAAGAAAACAATCTTTGAAAAATAAATATTTAATTATGGTATGTTTGTGATGTCTGATTTTAAACATATGGCTTTAAAAAAAAGCGAACATACCTCAAATGCGCTATGTTAACTTCGTTTATACTCCAAACAAACATAAATCGAACAGAGAAATTTCAGGATTTTCGTGAGTGTTGCCAATTGTTGAAAACTTGGTTGGTAATTTTCAATCAAAAAAGTGTGGTAGAAACTTTAATATAAACTCATAAGCAATAATTAATCTGTCCTAATGGACACTTCTTTAATAGTTTTGGATTTTGTTCTAGTGAAAAACAATGATCCAGAATAAGCACGTTTTTTCATGTTATTTTTTTAAGGATTTTGTCACTTTAATAAAACTGTTTTTTTGCATTAGTTCCTGTCATGGTATCACCAAAAACTTATAATGACTGGCTGAATTAATGCTGAATGTAACGACACAGTATTTTGTAAGTACTTAATGTTATTATTTTCCTAAGTTTTATTACCCAATGAGAGTAAGGGAGAGTGGGTTTCTTTAAAAATAGCAATAAAATGTAAAATTACTGGCATTAGGGCTTGTTTATCTGTTGTTGAAAGTTCTTTTTTTATTTTAAAAGGTTCGCAATTAAGCGTATGACATGGTAAGCGGTAACCGAAGCTATAGATGTACGTTTGCGATACCGAACATTACGATACTGTTCGGTATCACCACGGGTTGCATACCCTAACCCCATCCCCTACGCTGCGGAGGCCTGAAACAGACCAACAGACACAAACTCGACCATTTTAAAGAGACATTAAAGAATATCACTATAATAATAATATTATAATATTATATATGTACACAAAACTATACGAATAGTACACTCAGCGTCAAAAAATCACACCTCCGCGAAAATAACTTTCAAGCGTTATTAATAACCCTCAGCACACGCATTTACGCCCATCAATATTTTGGTCATTTGAAAGTCCATTAAACAAACTTAAAAAAAGCAATTAAATTTTTTTTTTGAATAGTGCAAAAAACATTGAAGTTTACAAAACAATAAAAATCCTTAGTTAAGCCTTAATTAAAAAGAGATTGATTACATTAAAAAAAATACAAAAACGTTCGTAAACTAACTCTAGTGTTACCACCCCTTGCCCATTCCTCCATAACGGCCTCTTTAAAATTCCTGGAGAATCGTGGGAGCGGTCGATCACGAGACCAAACCTCGCGTTTCAAATGTTCCCGGAGATGCTCTATCGAGTTCAGGTCTGGACTTCTCGCTGGCCACTGCATGACAGAGATCCTAACCTCATGAATGTAGTCGCGCACAATTAATGCAGTGTGAGCGCGAGCGTTATTGTGCATAATGTGAACCCTCGCCAACAAAACCGGCAAAGGGGACCTTCCAGGATCTTCCAGGATCTCTGTGACGTAACGGTGAGCGGTCAGCGACTCTCGCCCGCGAGCACCTCCAGTCCGGGAGACTTTTACAAGGCTGGTTTTGCCGTCGGCCGACATGCCCAAAACATACAGGTACCGTCCCCGTATTCCGTCTCCTGGATGCAGGCTTGGGAGAAACGTTCCCCTTGCCTTCTAATCATTCTTCTGCGTCTATCGTTGCAGAAAAGGCAGTCTCGTCTCATATGAGAAGAGAACAGCTCTCCATTGGTCAAGGGTCCAATTGACGTGGTCGCGAGTAAACTGTAAGCAGGCTCGTCAATGCTATGCGGTTAATTTTGGACCCATAGCAGCTCTATGAGCCGCTATCTTCTGCTCCCTTAGTCTACGTCTAACCGTAGAAACGCTCAAAGTTGTTCTGCGAGCTGCCTAGAGCTGCTGTTGCAACTCAACAGCAATGAAGAACCGATTTCTTAGAGATGTCAATACGATGAATCGGTGGTCTCTCTCCGAGGTGCAGGGACGTCTACCGGACCTATGCCTCCGGACATGGCCACCGGTCTCCAGGAACCGCTGGTATACTCTTCGAACCGAAAAACGGCTCAAGTTCAGTTGCCGAGCGACATCACACCGCCACATCCCTGATTGTAGTAGTGCAATCACTCGCGGCTTCATTCAACTTATCGTGTGTCCTCTTCAACGGTTGGATAGCGAATAATAATTAATAATTCGTCTTCTTCTTATCGCTCGCCGCCGAAGACGTAGCGGTGTGCGGGAAAACTGTTCTGGACGGATGCCCACATCATTCGTGGCGGTTTTACATCCCATCATCTGGACGGGACGGTCTTGGGGGTCTGTCCTTAACACAGCGCCCTCGGCGCGGTCAAGTCCACCAGGTGAGACCAAAAGGGAGGCCCAGTGAGCGACACGCGAGCGGGCGGCGGACTTAATAAGGACAGTCGAGTTTAGTCGATATGGTCAAGTGGTGGCATTTTATGTATTTTTTTTTTGGTATATTTCTTTTTCTTAATTTTATTTTGCCTCCTACTTTTCAATATATAAATTTTTGCTGTCAAGTCTATGCAATGAAGTCATTTCCGGGTGTCGTGTCCGGTGGTGTGGTTTTTCTCAAATAAATAAAAATATCCCACATTGAACCTGTATTAACCCTTTTATACCCACTAAAAGTAGGGCAACTAGGTGGCTTTCTGAGGAGTAAAACGGCATTGTTTTTTAAAATCACATTTGTGGTAGGTATCAAGCTTTTTTATATGAAATCAAATGGTTTTGTTTCTAAGTTTATTTAATGGGCTTTCAAATGCCAATATTGGTGGGGTTCACGCGTGTTAAGAGTTAATAACGCTTGAAAGTAATTTTTATGGAGGTGCGATTTTTTTGACGCCGAGTGTAGTATTTTGTTAGGTAGAGGATGAAGATCTATTTAAAGAGGAGTTTTCTTAGCTGACCACTCCCATTCGAACGGGACATCTTCTTCTATGTTTCAATATAAATTTTTCCTATGTTTTCAACCGACTTCAAATCCTAGGAGGTTCTCAGTTCGTCTGTATGCTCTGTTTTGTTTTTTTTATAGAACCAACTTTATACCACAACTTTCTCACGGAAAATTATCTCAAAACGGTATACTATTTAATGAACTATATTATCTAAAAATAACATTCACGATCTTTAAAAAGAAGATAAGCTAAGGTGTTTTGCATACGTAAGTGAATCATTGACGCGATCGATGCAAAGATTAATGATATGACACGAAGCGTCTCGAGGACCCTCAGTTCCAATTTATTGCCGCGGAGAGTTTGTATCAAGTGGCGCTGTAGTGCAAACATGGTGGACGCTACTGGAGGCAAAAGCACGACTATCTGCAATACTATTCTCAAAGCGCACATCCTCGATTACAACACTGCTTTATTATCGAAGCGCCCCAGTATATTTTCGTAACCCTACTTTCTTTCATTCTAATATTATAAATACGAAAGTTTGTATGGTATTATTTCACGATAAAACGGCCGATCAGATTTGAATTAGATTTGGCATATGAATAGATTATTACCTAGTTTGACACAGGATACTTTTAAGCCACAAAATATAAAAGTTACTAGTGGGATACCAAAAAAAAATTTTTACGCGGACACCGCTACTTCGCGTAAAAGCGCTAGCTAGTTATAAGTAAATCTACGCCACGTTTCACAGCAAGAACGATTTGACTAACATCGGAGAAAGCTTGCTTGTAGTGCTTGTCACAGCCGAATTCAACGTTGTGTTATGTTGGAGAATAACATGCTGTTTTATTGTGTCGTGTGCAAGATTTAAAGATACGCTGGTGATCTCACATAGTGGTGGTGTTTTTTAAGCAAAAAAGTACTCAAGTGTCTCCTGAAATTAATCAAAGAATATTAAGTCTTAGTGGATGTAATTTAAACTTGCTTAGTTGGCAACTATGTTTTGTCCCACAGAAATTTGAAATAAAGAACTTTCCGAGCAGGTATGGTATAAAAAGTAGATTGTTTACCAGGGTATCAAAGAACAACATATTTTAAAGGCGAGAGCTTTTTTTTAATCCAGATCAAAACGCAGAGTACTTCGCTCCAGCTTAAAAGTGTTGCTCCCTAGGTAGAAACTCTACTTTTTATCGCCTTCTATTAAAAAAGAAGTAAATGCAACTAACATATTTTTAGCGTCCGATACAATGGTTTCGCTAGTAAATATTTATAATATTTTCAGTCTCACTACTTGAAGAAATAACTCTTTTTTTTTTAAACCAAATACATTCCGAATTTTAGTATTAAAAGTTGTTTTTTTTTTATTTGACCATCACGCCTGTAATTTTATTACAGTCTATAACTGGTTCACTCGATGTTTGTGACTGATAGCCTTGATGATTGAAACTTGTACTAACAATTCACATATTCCTAATTCAAATCACTTTTAGTCCCTAAGGATTAAAATTATATTTTGGTCTATAGAGACCATGTTTATAGAAACAAAGAACAAACTAGGTTTTCTTTTAGAATAGATGAATAGAATAGATGTTCCATTTTTTATATGTGTAAACTTGTTATTGGCTAGTAATTAACTAAATTAGATACCATGTACAAATAATAGCTGTAAGTTTTCCGAAAAAAAAAAATAAATAAATAAAAAAAGTATTATTAAAAAAAAACAATTATTTACAACACTATTGTAAACTGGTGGCCCGCACCCCCTTTGTTTCGGTGTAGATGTAAAAACCGGTCTAAGTGCTAGGCCGCACTACGGTTTTTTCCCGCAAGCGGTAAAACCGCCCGAAGCACCATACTACGATTAAAAACCGCGAAACTAGACACAATTTATCACAGTTTGAGGATGGATTTCAAGAGAGATGTATGTATTGTTGCTTTAATACTAAGAAATAGAAAAAGAAAACGTCGGCACAAATTTCGTAAATATATTGTATGGACTACAAATTTTGGCGCGGTTTTTACCCGCGAGCCATTCTGTAACAAATCACGGTTTTAAAATCAGTCGCAGGAAAAAACCGCTGGTGCGGCCGCTTGCATTAGTTTCCATGATTCACAAAACTACGCGGTATAAAACCGCGGCGGTTTCGCCGTAGTGCGGCTCAGCACTAATATAGAAATGTCACTCAAAAATTTACGACACGATCGCGGTTCATGGAACTTATGTCGTGTGGATATCTATAGTATTTGTTATATTTTTAACCATTTGTCCAAATTATATGCAGTAAAAGCAAAAAGTATTTGGTTTTATACACTTGAGAGGATAAATTTCATTTTGATAAAAAATCATAGTTGTTCATAAGGATAAGGTAAACTCAATCATAATTATATATCTCTCATCATTTTAAAAATGAACAAAGTTAGAAATTATGTAACATAAAGTATACATAAGTACAAACTAAACATTTTGATCAGTGATTTTTTTAAATTATATTGCACAGAATTTAATAATATATTTCAAAGATCCAAAATATCAACTGTTAGTAATGATGTACTTTTTAGCGAGTGGGCTACGGCTGCGGCTACGGCTGGCATCTATAAATGTAGAAAAAGACTTTATGAACTTTATGCCGATTGAAAATGTAACACTGGTGAAGATTTTAAACAATAAAATATGGAGTTACTCAAAATTATTTAAAAAAGTTTGCCGAATAGGCAAATCTTAATGCTCAAAGATTTTAAATAGTAATGACAAAATAAAAATGAACTGGAAAATTATAAATGTTGAAACTGTCAAGTCTAGTCTAAATTAGAAATACAGATTATAATCTACACTGTGTCATATTTGAAAAAAAATTCTAGAGACTTGACATCAATGGCTAAAGATTAGTAATTCGGTTCATTAGTAAAGATGGGTGTTCAGCATGGCTCGATTCTTGGTCCATTCTTGTTTTAAATTTATATAAATGACCTACCTTACTTTGTAAAGGAAAATCATAAGATAGTATTGTTTGCAGGTAACACTTTACTTTTATTTAAAATTTAACGAAAGCAACCACTTATTGACGATGTGAACAATGCCATCTCTAAAGTATTTCAATGGTTTAATGCTAATAATTTACTTTGCTTAAGGTAAAACTAAATATTTAAACTTTTATTACCCAATGTAAAGCAGATACAAACCAATGTAACTACAAAGGATAAAAATATGGACCTGGTGGACACTACAGTATTCTAAAGCATTATACTAGATTCAAAGCTTCGGCGGAATCCACATAATTAAGAAATTGTCAAAGAGACTTAGCTCTGCAGCCTACGCAGTAATGTAGATACGCCAATTAACTAACGTAGTTACCGCTCGATTAGTATATTTTAGTTATTTTCGTAGTGTGATGTCGTGTGGTATTTAGGTGCAACTTGTGAGTAAAAAATGTACAAAACAGTAATAATAGACTATAGTGGTCAAAAAAAACTAACCATACATAGTTATAATTTTTTATTTTTTTAAAGCATGTAACTGCTTGATGTTTAAATCTAAAGAAAATATAACTAGAAAAAAATCCACGCGGACCTGGCAGCAGACGAGACTCGAACCCGCACCCTTCGCAATCCGGGTGCTGCCTGGTCTGCGTGGAATTTTTTCTAGATATTTTTTCTTTAGATTTAACCATACATATTTAGAAATGCCAATTTAATTTCAAATTAGATTATTGATGCTATTGCTTTTTGTAATAGCCATAGAATAAGACAACAAGTCACTTTAATAGGCATTAAATTTAAATACTAAGGTGGTCGGGCATGTTCTATTGGTTTTAATTCTATTGTAAACACTAACTCTACCTACCTACATAGGAAATGTTACAATTGCTAAAGAAAATTTATCTCTGCTCATAATTTTACAGTAGCTAAATGAAAGAAACTAGTGTAATTAACTAAGTACCTTCTTTTTCCGGATAAAAAAACCCTTATATATGTGTATAATATTATCATGTACCTACCTACTTACAGAAATACTTAATAAAACATACCACATTCTTAGTTACACAGCATTCATTTATAGTTAAGACAAAATGTGTCCTGTGACATAAAAGAATAAATAGACCGTTTTGATGAATGATCCGCGGCATCGCATCGTAAAAAATAAACAAGACAAAAAGGTGAACTCGTAAACCGTTTTGTTGTAGTAAATAAAACAACATTATTAAATGGAATTGAGTGTCGGTTGACTGAAGCCGAATAACAAACAAACGTTTATTGTTACCATATCTATATCCTTTTTAAATAATCGTTACAATTCTATGGGACGGGACGAACTAAATGAACGCTGTTTCACCCCGAATAAAGTAAAAGACTTTGCGGAAGCGGCGGAAAATTTCCGGACTGTAAATAAGGAGATTTTTCATCGGTTAAACACACGCCAACAGTTATAAAAGCAGGGTGACGGTCACAATCCATTCAGCTAGTGCCGTGATTAATCATGTCGAGAAGTCACACAACCTGAATTCACCTCAATGAGTGCCTTGCATTTCGACGCTGCTATAAAGAATAATCCAGACGGCGGACCCCAGCGGGCGACCCAACAGGCCTACATACCGCTTTCCCGCTCCCTCCTAAGGTGTTCCCCCGCGCCCGAGAGAGACAAGGGCAGTTTTGACAAGCCATCGTCTATTCATTAGTCGTGATTACGGCCCGGGATGAATTGACATCTGGGACATGGGGGAAGGCGGCAGCGTTTTCCCTCTGAGGTTTCTGCTAAATTTTAACGAAGCCAGTTCGATGAAATATGTATAATGTCGCCGAGCACGCGCTTTTGTTTATTCAACCACTACTTTTCAAAAGAAAACATCTTATCAAACGCTAAGGTACTTAATATTACGTTGAAAGAGTATGAATAATATAATACCTGTGAAAGTGTTAGTAAAACTTTAGTGAAATGGAAATTTTATTTACAATGTAGACGTTTACACAGAGAAATAGTTCGCTGAGAAATTCGCTTTGCAATACACAAACATTTTAAACATTCTCAAGTAATACTAATCGAGAGTTAAACTTACCTAATGCTGTGCTTGCCATCCGCATGGTTTGGACTTGCATGTCTTCTATTGACCCCTGGGCGAGCTTCCTTTTCCTCGGACGACCTTTGGGGCTGGGTCCCCCTGAGTAGAACTGCGAGGGAGAATCGCTTTCACTATGAAGTTCTTGACACCTGTTGATTTTTCCTTGCATGTTATGAGAATAACCTACTACCATTAATTTGAAATGCAACCTCCTATACTACATCTTTCAATAACAGCTGCTATAAATTTTTGAAATGTTACTTCAGGGTAATAGTATTTTTTTGGTAAGGACAAATACTAAGATTTTTTTAAAAGTTCATTGATATAACATGTTGTTTTTGATAACTGAGAAGTTAGCTTACCTAAACATGTTCATGTCTTCATCGCAATATTCGTCTATACACGCCGCATCGTAATGGGGTCTGCAGTAGACCAAGCCGTCCCTCATACCGAACACGTCTCCTTTAGATAACAGGGTACCGCAAGCCACGCAGGTGAAGCAAGTCAGGTGGTATACCAGGTCCCTGGCTCTCATCACCAGCTCGTTGGCGGTTATACCGTTCCCGCAACGGGCACAACGTTTGACGCAGAACAACCTGGAACAAACACAAGAGCAAGGAATGCAAACTCGTTCTGAAGAAGTCTCGCATATTCGCTGTTATCATCATCGCAGACTATTTGGATGGAATATTAAACGCGACGTGTCACGGTACCCACAAATTTAAAATATTAACTATGTTTTTAAAGCAAACACTTTTGCAATTTTAATAGATATATTATTTTGATCAAGCAGTATTAGATTCCACCTATTATTGAGGCTATCTTAAAACCACCAAGGAGATCTTTTCTTTCAAAACTGCACCACAGTGACAATCTGCTGTTTGACGTAGTTTTGACTTTATTGACGGAGTAACATCAACTAAGTATAGAAACCTGGCCTAGCCTATATTATCTCTTTAATTCACTTAAAACAACTAAACACGAATTAAGTAATGTTTGTAATTTAGAGTGATGAACTTTTAAAGGACATGTACAAAATTGTGCATTCTATTTATATTTTTCTATTATATTCTATACTAAAATCGTTCGTCTCTCTCAGTCTCTTCTCTACTTGTCAGTTTTTTTGAAAATTTGAAAATAATAGGAAATGCACTGGTGATTGCAGTTTTGGTGATCATAATAAAGTAGACCAATAATAATTTTCAGGAGCGTAAGTACTTTTTAGAGATGGAATTTTTATTGATCTTGGATCATGGATATATATTTATATATTTCATCTCGAATAAACTTATTTATTATTACCTACCTACCCACAAGTTTAATAGTATCATTGTAAAACGATGATTGACACAGAAAACTTGGTTAAAATACTTTTTTTTTCAAAATCTTGATTCTGGTAGCTCTACCTATGCTTAGGTAACTAGTGTAGATAGCTAGGTATATTAAAACCTTAACAGATATAGCCACATTATAAATCATAATTAGCCATAATGGTGGTCAAACACTTGTGTACACTATAATATAACACTACCATTACCTAGTAGGAAACAGAGCGCCTTAAATTTTCACACAGCAAAATTATAATTAGCACTCATTGCTAGCAATTTTATATGTATTATATTTCTTCAATTTTAGTTTGGTTATTTGTTGATATTATTTTTAATTTATTTTTTTCATTCATTTAGAAAGTAATGCACTTCTTTTTATTTTTCATAATTCAGAAAATAAACACTATTAAATTTAAATTTACATACACAACTGAGTCAATGAATAGTTACTCGTAGCAGTTGAATATTATTTGTATTACGGAAGATAAATTTATCGTGTCATAAATATTTTGCATTACCATAAATCGAACAGAAGTAGGACTTTAAATAAGATTAATAAAAGACCTACTGCTTACTGAAAATACTATGCATTCAACGTTTAAACAGGATTTTCCTGAAGCAGTACCTACTTAATCCAATAAAGCAGTATAAATTCAAGTAGAAATCTTATTTGCGGTTTTTGAAGAATTAGCGTTCGCTATAGGGATGATGACGGATGATAATTAAACGAAATTTTATTTAGATTATCAAAAAAAACAGAAACCCATTTTTTTGTCATTCTTGGGGAGGCTTGTGGCGTCACTTCTAAGTAAAAATTGTACCTACCAAGAAGTATCCACATACGACATTTCAAATGAATATAAACATATATGAAATATTTGGATTATGTGAATAAAGAAAAAATACGTGTCCAACACTTTTTGATATTCTACCTGATGTTGGGGTACCTATAAACCTAGAAATTACAAATAGTAGGTACCTACACTTCTTATTTCTTATAAGTATTGAAATTCGAAGTAAAATATATTAATACTAATTACTTTTTTAATTACAAACTGTTCGCAATATGAGTTTTGGTTCAATTTACAAACATGACTTCTGTACTGTGTTAGTTCTTCAAATTGATGATGAAAAATTCTTATCAAATCACATTTTGAAATAAAAATAACAAATCACTTTGAATGTAAGCATCATAGTAGCAACAATTTGTAAAGGTGCATACTCAATTAAACCATATGGTGCATGTACAAATTCAGGGGTGCAGAGTTCCGTATCAGGTCAAATATATGACAATAAAAATTTTCAGAATCGTGTTAGCCCGTTTTTGATATTTTTTTTTGAGGTGTAATTAAATTTACTTAAAGATGCAAGGGAATTAAGTAATAACAATGATGGGATCGATAGATTGCTAGTAATAAATCAAAGGTGAATTAAAATCAAAGAGTTAACTAGAGTAACTTCCTAATGAGACAAATTGCTTTCCCTTATAAAAGAATAATACTAATGTACTGTCCATTTCAGGAAATGTTCTAATGAACCAATAATAACATGATACGCATGACAGCAGAAACCTAATACTACGAAACTGGCATCATAGAACAAACATAGAGCTACACATAACACAGCCGTTTAGTTTACCACGATGTGTCAATGGAAATCTTAACACATTATTATTATTGTTACAATCAGTAAGTAGAAATTGACTTGGTGAATTCTGTTCATAAATATCATGGACTCACTAAAGACAGCGTTCCCAGAAATCTACCGGTTGTTACGTGAATTTTTTATCACCTTCAGACGTCAATTCTATTATCAAAGGCAATAAACACACAACATGGAATATCAGCTTCGACAGGTGTGAGAACCGGACAAATGTAAATGACGAAGAGTGACGGCCCCAATTCACCTCCCTTAATGACTCCACAAAGTTGACACGTCCTAACCGTTGTGTACAAATCATCGACATTTAATAAATTGTTTACAATGTTTCGAAACTTAGTAAAGGAAATTAAAACTAAATTTCCAGAAACGATGACAGCACGTCTAATCGAAATATGAAAAAACAACCGTTAATAATATAGTTAGTCTAGCACACGTTTTGATGAGAGAAAATCATCCGATACATATTTCGCATGAGCAGAAGCGCAAAGCTGTTAAATAACTGAATCAGTAAAAAAATTCGCTATCGAAATAAGATAATCATATTTGTCAGAATATATTAAAAAACTAGCAGTTATAAAATAACCGTCTTGAACATATTTTATGCTCACCTGTAGTAATCCTCTTTACAATAAATATTGCCGTCTCTGGAGAAGCACGTCAACTCTGTATCCAGAGGAAGGCGACATTCGCAGCAACGAAGACAGGCACCATGCCACTGACGGTCCACCGCAAGTAGATAATATCTATACAAAGAAACAGAATTGAATACATTAATATTGTTAGCCAGCTCACTAACAATAAGTTAATGTTACACTATATTTAGACTACTAATAAATAAATATTCAACGGGCGGGTTCGAGTCCCGTGTGCTGCCTCGTCTACGTGGATTTTTTTCTAATGAAATGTAACTGCTAGGTGTTTAAATCGACAGAAAAAAATGCTAGAAAAAAATCCACACGGACCAGGCAGCACACGACCAAGCAGGTAGTACAAGCTTAAAATATTCACTATTATTTCTATTTCTTTTTTCAAATGTTTAATACTTGTAAAGGTATTCATTTGACACTATGGGTAACCTACAATGCGAAGAGATGGCGCTCCCTTGCAGCTTAAGAAATACTAGACAAAATTCGACACGGCCATTAGGGCCGCAGTAACCGCGACATTCCACGCGGTACACTGCGTGGCATTTTTTCTAGTGAAAAATGTCTTTAGATACGTAAGCATCTAGCAGTTAAATCCTTGAAAACAAAAACTTCAGGTACGTTTTTGTTTGTACTGACCCTGAAATTTCGTGATACTTATTTTAAAACAGTTTGATTCTCATTAAATTATAAGGATAGCAACCCTGTAAGTTAGTAATTTCACCTGTCTTGTATCCTTCCCCCGCACCCCGCACACTCGTCTGGGGTGGTGGGGGACCCTTCAGAGCTCTCGCGTTCCTTTAACATTGCTTCCTGAACCGTCGGCGTATCCGAACTGGACTCTCTGTCTCATATAACAAGGTTCAGTTCTTGCTGCGTCTCCCCGTTGCCTTTTTCAGGTGCCATACTTTCAGCCATTTCAAATTTTCACCGAGCACTCGGATCCTGTCAGCAAAATTAGATACAGTTCAACATTAATTTATGAATAAACATTTCCTCTGTATTAATATGCTACCAAAGTTATTTAAAGACATTATATTTGTGTGTAAATGTAATATTTTCACAAATATTTTATTTAATTTGCATTAGATTTCACACGGATAGCAAATGTTGTTGTTTGATTTCAGCCCATATATGGGCCGATTAAGTGTTTCTTTTTGTGTTGATTTTAAAGTAAAAATTTGTGTTTATTCAAAAATTTGCAATGATTTCTCGTTTATCGCCTCCATTGTTTTGTAAGTGAGTAAATCTCACCACAATTTTACTTCGATTAGAATCAATTATATTTAGTGTCTCTTCTGTTACCAATACAACCGACCGGCTGCTCCATGAGAAATTTAATCTGTGTAAATATTTATATACATTTTTCCATATAAAATCCAATTGTTTAGCATATCATTTATATTCCAGTGCCCCGAACCAGCATCAGCGTTCAGTGTATACAATGGGATTTCTACAGGACTACGAGAGTTTATTATCGGACCAGAGACAATGGACGGTGAACGTTTTGCTTTACTTTTGTTCGTGACTTGACAGGCGTGCTTCTATATCTATGGTTAGATGTTTGACTGCTTGTATTGGCTACCTTTGCGGAGTCTCATTTAACTACTATTGACTTAAATATTGATTGTTTCATTCTTTGTGTCTATCATTCTTCTACATATAGTTTATTTCAACTATGTGAAAAAAATTATTAAAACATTTTATCTACTTAATAAATAAATAAATAGTGGAAATTATTTATCGCAGCTTTTCTTTAAATCTTAAATTGCCTTTTCTTAAATAACAGTAACAAAGACATTCATATACTATACACATAAACATTAATATCTTTGAACAGTAAGGATAAGTATCCTAGCTCTGTTCACATGATGGTAGCTGCCGCAATAGGCGAAAGAAGAGATTATAATTATCTCTTTTTGTGTTGAAGCATAAAACTAAAGAATGATAGGTTTAGTTTCACAACTATCTTAATTGTTCAGTTCACGACAATCCATTCCCTGCTCCTGCTGACTTACAGAATTTCTATATATTTATACCACAAAACCATAACTTATTCTAATTCAAAATTTTTGAACCCTGATTCTATTTAATTGTGTAGTTAATGGAACATGAAGGTTGAAAACGGAAACTTTAGGATCGTCATTTGTTTGATTCACTGCTGTACATGAATTGAACGATGAACACACAGTGATAGCATTTCATAGCGAAATACCAAATACGCATCAGTATCAACCACTTAATGTGCGTAAGCAAAAAGCTAGCTTTACTAATTAGTGATCTCGTTGAGAGCTCGGATAATTACATGCTAACAGTTAAGACTAAATTTATTAAAGAGTCAGCAGGGATTCTCCTTACTTTAATTAATTGTAATGTTGATTTTAATGTTGTTAACCATCTCTTGGCATCCAAGGCCTGTTGCTAACAATTGTGAATTATATGATAATGATATGAGAATGGCATTACGATGTACTGCGTATTGTTTCAGCGATTACGAATCCGGCGCACGTTTGCTTCTTTTGATTTAAGGTATCTGCGTAGGTCCTGAAGATACGTCCGTTTTCTAGATCTTTTTTCATCGTTTATGTTTCTACTTTGGTATGAGGCTTGTTATCGTTGAGTTCGGAAGTCTATCACCTTTTGTTTGAAGTTAAAATACGATCTAGATCATAAAATAGAGTTAATCTTGGACTTCGTTATAAAATGGTCATAATTTAAACAAAGCTTCTTGTCCATATAACAATGATTTATTTTTGGACCAAATAAAATAAATTATTTGGTCCCAATCTAAGGAGAGCAAGTACTATAAAAACTAAATAACGTTCAAAGAACATTTATAACAATAGGAGAATAATATTGAGAAGTTCATGAAAATATAAACAAATATTAGGTAGGTAGGCTTGTACCATTTTGGATTCAGAATAAGAAATAATTAGAAACTTGGAATATTTTATCGAATATTATCCACTTAATTTTTAACAGTAGAAATGTAACCATATTTTTGTTGTTTATAATGCCAATGTGATAATGTAACGAAAACTATTATAGTGTGGGCACGAACCAATATCGATCAAACAGAAATACGCAAATAGCGCAAAGTTTGCTAATATATATATATATATATATATATATATATATATATATATATATATAATATATATATATAATCACTTTTATTTCGTTGTGGGATTAATTAGTATTTGAACCAGTAAAATCGTATTTAATATCAAGTGAATTAAAAAAAATCATCTTTATGTAGATATGTATGCAGCTGCCATGCCGTTTTATTGCCTCAAAGATATCAGTTAAAATTCCAAGGCGAAACAATTGCATTAATAATAAATAATAACTTAATTCATGAGATTCCCAAGCAGGTTGCAAAAATAATACGGTCACAAATTATATTTAGTTCCTTTTATGAGTGTATTCATCCTATATTAAACGTTTTTAACAATAATTTTATATCATTAATTACCGAGTCATTATGAAGTGTTAGGTACTATAATTAAAAATATCATGAGAGGTGCCATTAACATTTTTGTATGTTTTTTTTAATAATATCCCTACTAGGTATAAAAATATAACTTAAATGTATAATGTGTGCCAAACAGCCTAACAGTGGATAAAGATGGAAAACTTGTTTTACAGACAATTTAGCGGATGAACGGGGAAATATTAATAAGTATCTTATTAAACCACACGCGAAAGCCAAATAAGACAATATTTCTTTATTCTCAATATCGCGGTTTCATATAATTTTGTGTTTTATATATGTATATATACACAGTCACGTCATAAGTATTGTTACACAGTAAAAACTTTTCTTTTAGTATGCTGGCCACAAAAAAGTTTATTGTATTATATAGTATTAGAGTAAATGTATACTTTTTAGAAATTTACTCAGTTTTAAATATGGAGTGGACACTTAAAGAAGACCGTGTTGCAGTTATTGCGTTGCATCGTTGCGGTTAAGCGCCAATTCAAATTTTTGGGCTTCGGGTATATCGAAGAAAAACAGGACATCGTTTGTATGCTCGTCTAATGAACCTGAGACTGAAAAGATGCCGCGCTTTGTTGAAGCGGTACGCGGGATAAAAATATTGGGAAATTCTTATTTCGGACGAAAAAATTTTACCGTAGAAGAGAGCTACAACAAACAAACTGATAAGGTGTACGCACACAGTAGTGAAGAAGTGAGCAACCGTATTCTGCGTGTCCAACGAGGTGATTTTCCATCCTCGCTCATGGTGTGGTTGGGAGTTTCTTATTGGGGCTTAATAAAGGTACATTTTTGTGAGAAAGGTGTAAAAACGAATGCAGTTTTGTATCAAAATACAGTCCTGACGAACCTTGCGGAACCTGTTTCTCATACCATGTTCAATAACAGGCACTGGGTATTCTAACAAGATTCGGCGCCAGCTCATAGAGCGAAGAGCACACAAAACCGAAATTGAGCGTGAAATCGACTTCCTCCGGCACGAAGACTGGTCCTCCTCCAGTCCAGATTTGAGTCCGTTAGATTACAAGATATGGCAACACTTGGAGAAAAAGGCGTGCTCAAAGACTCATCCCAATTTGGAGTCACTCAAGGCATCCTTGATTAAGGCAGCCGGCGATATTGACATGGACCTCGTTCGTGCTGCGATAGACGACTGGCCGCGCAGATTGAAGGCCTGTATTCAAAATCACGAAGGTTATTTTGAATAAACTTTATGTCATAAGAATCTATGTTTTGTTAAGTTCATTTTGGTATATAAATGGTTACATAATGAATAAACTTGTTTCAATTACCTATTTTAAATTAAACATGTGACAGAATTTATGACCTGACTAGGTATATACGAAATAAAAGTTTCAAATAATTTGATTTCCCATTTTTATCGATCAGAAAAGATCAGTAAATTCGTGAACGTTAACGTCATAAAGATGTATGTACCTAACGTACATGATTAGTTATACAGTGGGACCTTAATATAATGTACCTTAATATAACGACTTCCTCGTTACAGTCTGATGACGAATTTTTACGTATATTGTACAGAATATTATAAACAATTTGAAATTAGTACTGCCAGACACATTCTGTCAGCAGTATTTATTGCCAGGCATTTTAAATGTCGAAATCAAAAAACATAAAGTTAAATATAATTAGAAAAAAAATACGAAGAGAATCGTCGTGTTGTTTGCGATAAAAGTAACAAAGCATAGCTACAATTCACTCACGTTAACTACAATCCAAAACAAAACTTTACAAACGTTATCAGAAATAAAAACCAACAGTTTATAAAGTTTTATTGGTTTTGAAAAAACATTCTCAATTACTTGTGTTTTGTTGCTGCAAAGCGCAGATTTCTGAGAAATGTAATGGGGTCTTGAGTCCTTTCGCCCCACGAGCGGTTCGCCCGAGGTGAATCGCCAAGATTTATATTTGAATAGGTCGTTTCGCCCTACTCCTCGGATACGAAGCGAAACGACCAATTCAAAACCTCAATGCATCGTTTGAAATGAGGTGAATCATACTGCGGTGCAAAAAACTGATACCTTCGAATTTAAGGCAAATGGTTTGTAGGGCCGGATTTTCCGTTTGCATTGGAGATTACCTAGAAACTTTATCTAAGTACATATAACACAATCTGAAACGTCTTTTCATCATCTCTTTCGAGTCTAGTTCGAATAAAACTGAAAAACTCTACTTTCGAGTGGTTGAATTTCTGATAGTGAGTAAATCAGGTCTGCTTTTCTGTAAGAACTAACTCACTTTTCACCGCGGAATCCGTCGGTGTGATTTGAAATTTATTTGAAATACATGTTCTTATTTAAAATCACCATAGATTGTTCACCTCGGAATCGCGGATTCCGAGGTGAACAATCTATGGTACTTTTCAATCGCATTCTATACATAAAGAACTAAAATCCACTTACACTTAAAGTCAGGTGGAATGGGCTAATTTACTGCACTTATTATAAAAATAATATAAAGTTAACCTGATCAACCTTTTCTTAATGGTTTATTTTTAATTGCTTCATAATAAGATTCGTTTGTCTTTGTAATTTAATTGTAATTATGACAAAGGTTGACGATGTCTCTTAATCGTGATTAGAATTAAATATGACAAGTCGTGACATAATCACATATTTAACTTAAGTGAGTAATATATTAATTATTAGAATGGTTGGAGTAAAAAGATACTGTTTAGGTACACACTAACATTTTGTTATTTTTTTTATTGTAATTAAATTGCTCTATTTTCGTAGACCAACTGGAGTTTCGGGTCTCTGAACATGGACAGTGACGATTACTTACTGTAGAGACGTTGTAAATGAACAGACTGAACACAGTGAAAATATAATAATTATAATATATTGTTTTTTATTATATAATAAATTTATTTTAAACAGGCATGTTGTATACAATTTCATTCCTGCAAAACTATCGCGCTTTTAAAATTGCAATAACATTTAAGTACGCAATATATACTTTAAAAATAAAAAGGACTCGAAAAATAGTCTTATCTTGTACTACAGCTTCAAAGAAAGCTGAACAAATTTGCTATAAACCGTTTTTATTTTTAATCTCTAACTTCTACAGTTTAGAAAATAAAAATTAAAAATGTGATACTAAGTTTTGCAGGGCAGTATAGTTCGTTGATTAGTTTATATAATCTATGTATTTTTTTTTAATTTTGCTACTAATAAATAACCAAAGAGTAAAAAAAAACAGTTAAATTTTCCGGGACGCGGGAATCTGAGCCCTCGTCGACATTTTTTTTTAAATGTCGACCGCTGATTTTGTTTCTTCTCAATCGGGGAAGTGGGTGTGAAATCCTCAAGGCTTGGCTGCAAGGATATGTCAGACTCTTACTGACTCAAACTTATCTGTAGTTCATGCTTATGGCCAGAAGGGCCTTACAAGCTTTATCTGAAGCGATTATCCCCTGAGAAGGGGACGATGCGGCATATCTGCCGATCTTTTCAAGTTTATAAAAACTTAATGTTAGCGCGACTCAGAAGCCGTTGCCGTTGGTACTGGCGTAGCGTTGTGGAACTAATGATATTTTATTGTGGTTTTTAAATAGTTTTCTTTTAAGATCTTGTTGCAATGCAAGATTTTACACTATAATAACTTCATCTATGGCACTATTAATGTTTTCTTCTGAGGAATATCTAATAGGTAAGAAATTTTCATTAACCAAAGTTGAACGACTATTACTATTAAACTAACAAATCCATCTTAACCGTTATAGTTTTGCTTCAAAGTTCATAAAAAGCACTAGCACACACTATTATCATGAATTTTTCCAGGTTTTGGAAGTAAATAGTTTAGTTTTTAGAAGGGGGGGACGCCCTGCTCGAACAAAAATTAGCACTTTAAAGTTCAATATTTCGCAAACGGATTCCTACATCGAAAACTAATCTTACGAACCCCTAATTTATTTTAAAGGACCTATTCAACGATACCCCCAGCGATGGGATAGATGATGAAAAAAAAAACATCAACCATCCCCACGTTATAGGAGAGGAGAGCTAAACTAAAGAAAAATATTTTTCAATATTTTATTGTACCGTTTTGTCGGCCTGATTGATATAAATATCTCCACAAAATAACAGCCCTCTAGTGCTAATAATCTCCAAGCGAAACTGGGGACGGACAGACGGACATGACGAAACTATAAGGGTTCACGTAACCCTAAAAACTATACAAAGATTTAGGTCAGTCGCTTACAGTGCTTTAAACATGATACTTTTTAACTGAGCTTTATAATATAGTCATCATTGTGTATGTATCCGTAGACAAGGAAGCCTGTGCACTAGCAATTTTACATACAACAAAAACGTCTACCGCTTATTTTTATTTGTTTGTGGTTTTGCTCAAGAAGTTTGCTGCTACGTATATTTTATTTTTAAAATTTAGCTTAAGACAATTATTGCAGCAGATGTATTTATAATTTTGCCTTTTATCGCTTCATTTAGTGTCATGATTTAAACATAAACGCGAAATAAAAAAAAACTCTTTAAATAGGTACTTAAAACTTGCATTTTAGATTAGATTTTAGTCACATATATAGTGAAACTGATCCCAATGTGGCTATGTCTGTTCTAATACACTGTCTCGAATCTGCAATCACTGTTAACTCTGTAAAAGTGACCCTTCCTAAGCGTAGACGTATATTGAAACCGTGGATAACGCCTGGCTTGTTACGATGTATACGAAATCGAGATCGCTTACACAAAAAATATAAAAGTGCGCCAGATAATGAAATTTTAAAGATAACGTATGTTAGATACAGAAACTACTGCAATAAAATTTTAAAAAATGTTAAGAGATCCTATGAAAGAGAAAAAATTAACAATGCGGGTAATAATAGCAGAAAAATGTGGGAAGCGATAAGAGAGATTACATATACTAATAAATTTAATGGTTCTAGCAATGAGTTATTGTCTTTGTTTTCCTGCCCTAAAGATGCCGTTAATAATTTCAATAATTATTTTATAAACGTGGGAGGGGAGTTAGCCAATAAATTTAATGATCCTGTTTTGGATAAAGATTCTTGTAAAAGAACAGCCTTTCAAAAACCAAAACCAAATTCCTTTGTAATGCTAGATGTCGATGAGGATGAGGTCGAACGCTTGATAATGGGTCTGAAAAACAATTCGGTTGGTATAGATAAAATTTCAAGTGAGTTACTTAAAAATAATGTTGAGTTTCTTGTATCACCTTTGACATATATTTTTAATTGTTGTCTGAAACAAGGCGTCTTCCCTGATGCTCTCAAAATATCCTTAATTACTCCAATATATAAAACTGGTAATAAGGATGCTATTGAAAACTACAGGCCTATTTCAATTCTCCCAACCATATCTAAAATCCTAGAAAAAATTATTAATAACAGATTAATTAACTATTTGGAATCAAATAATATTATTTCTGACAATCAATTTGGTTTTCGCAAGGGAAAATCTACTAATGATGCAGTACTCAGTCTTACTGAATTTCTCACTTGCAATCTTGACTTAGGTAGAAGATGTATAGGTATAGTTTTGGATATGGCAAAAGCCTTTGATACGATTTCCATTCCAATACTTCTTGCTAAATTAGAAAATATAGGGATCCGTGACCAACACTTAAATTTTTTTCAGATTATTTGTCAAATAGATATCAATGTGTCAAAGTTAATTCATGCATAAGCGATAAATTAAAATTACAGTATGGAGTTCCACAGGGAAGTATTTTAGGCCCAACCCTTTTCCTTATCTACATCAATGATCTTTTGCATCTGGAGCTTCCCAATGGTAAAATAACTTCCTACGCAGATGATACAGTTCTTCTTTTTAGTGCACATGATTGGGATAGTGCTTTTCGTGATGCCCAGGATGGTATGAATGCTGTTCAGAAATGGCTCACAATTAATAGACTTTCGCTAAATGTAGATAAATCTAAATATATTAAATTTTCGATAAAAAAGCACCAAAATTGTAATACTAACTTAAAAATTAGATTCCATACTTCCTTGACTGACAATAATGTTAACCATGAAAGTTGCTGTTCCTGTTTAGCCATGGAATGTGTTCAATCTATTAAATACCTTGGTATTATCATTGATGAAAATCTCAACTTTTACAAATACATTGATCAATTATCGGCAAGAATTCGTAAGTTGATGCCTATTTTTAAGAATGTACGTCATGTTCTGGAACCTCATCGTCTTAAGCAGGTGTACTATGCGCTCTGTCAATCGTTATTGTGTTACTGTATCACTAGTTGGGGTGGTGCAGCTAAAACAAAAATATTAAAACTAGAAGTAGCTCAAAGAGCAATACTGAAAATTTGCATGTTTAAACCGTTCCTGTATTCAACTTTTGACTTGTTTCAAGTTTGCGATGTACTTACAGTACGACAACTGTTTTTACTAAATATAGTTCTCAGGCAACATACCTTGCTTACCTTTGACGCGAGTAGCACAATTCTTTCTTCTCGGCGAAAATATGCAGTATGTCGTACACAGAGGACACGTACGAAATTCAGTCACAGATTTTTTAAATTTTTAGGACCCTATTTATACAATCAAATTAATAAACTGTTGCATATTTACCCATTACCCAGGTTAGTATGTAAAGAAGTTATCTATAGGTGGCTTCAAGCAATGTCTTATGAAGAAACCGAAAATTTTATAAATATACTAACTTGAATAATTCAAACAGATACATACACGTATGCTACAAATACTAAATAAATCCGCACTTAAACACATATACACAAACACACACACACACACACACACACATACACCCACACATCATTTTCATACATTACATATTAATTCAAATATTATACTCATAGATGCCTTGCTTTTAAAATGACCTACTGATCTTTTCATTTATGAGATATTTATTTAGTCTAGTTTAGTATTCTCATGTCTGTGGGGGATTATGGCGCTGAATGCTGAAATACAGGCATTGCCTAGTTCAGCAGCAGAGGCTAATAAATTATAATTTCTGTAACTAGTGCTAAGTTTGTTACGTAATCTTACTGTACTGATTTTTTGGTCAATAAATCTTATTATTATTATATATTATTATTTAAACTGCTCCTTTAAAAATATGAAATACGTAGTTCAAAGTCACACTTTTAATAAAGCGCTTTCACTTTTAAATCCTTTACGGTGAATTTCAACGAAGTTTTTGACGTTCAATATAAGGCTATCTCCAAGATTCAATCACTTAATCACCTTTGTTTTCTTTTCAGTTTATTATTTATTTATGTACAAATGTAAATTATTTCGTTTTCCATTTTTAACAAAAGTTTTATTTCAGTAAGGTCATTTAGTTCAAATTCAGCAGTGTGAAACATGTATGCATTATAGCTAGCTGTATATTATGAGTTCCCCATCAAATAGGCGTACAAAGAAGAATACAGCCTTATTAAAATAACAAGTACCATATACATTCTGAAATAGCACTATGAGGAATATTATTTATAACCGCATAGAAGTGTGTACACAAACATAAAAACACAACTGTTCACATAAATATAAAGCACAGTCTTAGAGTCAAATTACTTATAATGTTAGTAATAAATTCTATTAAAAAGTAGACCAAGTTGTCTCTGCCAATATTCGTATTGTCCTACGAATTCAAGTATAGCTTTTGCGTCTGTGGGGCAAGAGTGATTTTCTTTTGTTTTATGTTTACCGAATTTGTACTGTAGCTTGGTTTTTATTAAGCCAATTAATGTTTGGTGTTTGGGAGGGATAATTTACACGGAGTCCATGAGCACTGCCCATGACGAGAGGTAGGCTTCAATTACCACCGCTAGCGCTGGTTTATTTTAGTTCGGTGCAAAAAAATATGATAATTTTGGGGTGCCATACTTATCAGCGGTATCTTGAACATATATTTTCGAGTCAGAACAAAAATAACAGCTAATTTATTTTTAAACTTACCTTCATTCATCGATTTAGTAAATGTGAGCTTATAAATACACACTTAGGTACATAAATACAAAGTTGCATATATACCTAGATGTATTAAAATTTCACATTGTACAATGGATAAATAAATGAATTTTGTGCATAAATAAAAATAATTAAAACTATAATCTCAAGTGAGATTTGATTATTTAAAAAAAAATAATAATAAGCAATAATATTCTGTAGCTGTCAGTTTCGAGACACAATGTTTATTATCGAACTTACTAAATATTTGCCAAGTATCTTTTTTGTTTACTTTTAAACAACCAAATTACTTTTTAAGCTACAAGCCTTATCTTATCAAACACAAAGCAATGAGATCATATAAAAAGAGTAGTATAATCACAAAGTAAATTGTTTTAGTGCGCTCGTTAGCGATAGGGCAAAGTAAAGTTTTTACTAGGTATTTAAACCATAAACTAATCTCGGCGGCAGCCATGTTGTGACCATAGTGTTTCTTTTTTAAATTACAACATAATGCGTGTTTGTTCTTTCATTTAATTGCGTCAATTCGAAATTCAAATTTGATCTCTGTTTAAAAACCATTGTTAAAATTAAAATGCAATTTGTATTAAACAGTATAATTGGATTTTGAAATTGTTGATTTTAATTTAGAAAGTTTTTGGTGCTTCTTTTAGTTACAATGATCTTCCTATTTTAAAGATAAAAAAAATTATAGCTATCTCTATACCCAAAAAGTATACAGGGCGTCCCACAGGTTTGTCACACGGAGCGAAAGTATATATATTAAATATAGGATATTTTAATGAAAGACATCATTTTAGTTTTGATAATAACGAGAACTGCATTCACTGATTTTTCAATAATCCAGCCTGCTACAACTGGGAATCAAACTCATGAATTAAAAAAAAAACATGACGTATTTTATGATAACCATCGAAGAGGTAATCGTAAGGATATTTTTTTCGTAAATAACATGGTCTTTTAAATGAAAGGAAGCTCATGACGTTAAAATGTTGTTCAGGAAAATTTCCTCTTACTTCTCCGTGCTTCCTTGTAACTAGTACCTACTCACGAAATAATACAGGATTTCCTTATTATAAGTACCTACATGAAAAAAATAATAAAGCGGTACTTATATAAACCTTGCGCCGTTTGTTTTTATTCTAATTTGTGTTCAATTATTAAAAAAAAGTTTTGTGATTTTTCTTTCAATTACTAATTTAGGAAAAAATAATCCTCATACTTAAACCTTTCTACAGTTATCATAAAATACATGGGTTTTTTGTTTCACATTTCACGAGCTTTATTCCCGGTTTTGACAGGCGACTTTTTAAAAACTGTGAACGCAGTTTCGATTGATTATTAAAAATAAAATGATGTTTTCTTTCAGTGAAATATCCTATCTTCAATATACTTTCTTTCCGTGTGACAAACCCGTGGGACGCTCTGTATGTCTATGTCTATACCTGTCTACCAAATTATGAACTGCAAAACCTACTTAGGTATTAATGAATTAGACCTAAGTTATTGATACTTGGTACCTACTTAACTTCAATCCATCGATCTAAATATACAAAAGAAGAAACTGACTGAATGACATATCAACACTTAGCCCAAATAGCGACTCCAAATTTGGCACGTAGGTTCCTTATGAGGTCTACGGTCCACTAAGAAAGGATTTTTCAAAATTCACCCCCGAAGAAGTTAAAATAGAGGATGAAAGTATGTATAAAAAATCTTATTTCTTGAGTTGATAGACTTGAAACTTGCCACGAATATTTATCTTAATAAATTATAAAGTTTGTCCTTTTTAGTTTTCCTAAACAACTTTTACTACCCGTAAAAAAAAGGGGGGTCAAATGTTTGTTATCGAACTGCTCCGAAACGGCTTTACCGATTTTTATGTATTTTTTGTGAGTATTTGTTAGTCTGAAAATAGATCGCAAGCTAGGTGATAAGATACACACTGTGATGTTTTATTCTCCTTAACTGCCCTCTTTTAAGCTCACTCAGAGCACCGGGGGAACAATGAAAGAAAACCAAAAGAATTAAGATAATGTTATAAGTATATTTTATCCATTTTAGATACCAAAGCAGAGGAATTCAGTAGTTTTAAGTTATTGCTTATATAAATCAACAAGCCTAACTATGTTTATTATTTATATAATAACTATGTTTCACTAATTATAAATATCTAAGCTGAATACAGTAGTTCAAAGTTAAAGTGTATATAAACCAACAAGTTGTCATGAGATGTTATAATTATATGAATATCAGACATTCATAACACTTTACTATGTACTTACATGAGTTCTCAACTATATCTAATATATTTTATCCACACATACCACATAGACTAGACTGAATAAGCTATTTAGTGGATTGCAGAGGTTCTACGGCTCGTATGATCGATATTGGTGACAAACTTAGTTAATTCCAGTTCTCAGTGAGATAACCAGTTATATAGATATATGTATATATATGGAAATGGGTAGGTCGGGGTCCAACCTCGCCTTGTGGTTCTTCTCCACGCTCACCCGGGGTTAGTAGTGAAATACCTTGATTAGGATAGGTTTAGCTGTGTATAATCTGTCTGCTGTTACGGCCGGGTTACATAAAACCGGAGAGCGGCTGGCAAATAAACTCCCGCGTCCCTTCTGGTCCGTGTACAGAAAAAGAGTCTCCTTGTTATTCCTCCAGTATTTCTTGAAGGGAACGTACAAGCCTGAAGTTCACATTGAAAAAAAAATGATCAGATATGGGGAAAGTACATAGATTACCACATCTGTAGTGAGTGAGGGAGTGAGGTATATTCACGGTCAATGTTTACACTTTAAAATTTGAATCACTACATGACCGGGGCCCATCCCACCGGGTTGAAGGAAATCAATTTCATGTTCACTAACTTGACAAGAATGATTAGGTATATTTGATGACAATAATCACTATATTGTGCATAATGCAGTTCAATTAGTGCTAGGAGAATAAATATGAGGTCAGATGATAGCTTACCGTTCGAAATATGAAACTATCCGTAAGTATTTTGTTTCCTATCACAAGTTACTGCCTTATTGCAACGCCTTGCAAAGGTTCGTGTTCGTCCACCTACGATACAGAATATCAACAGAAAGGTTATTTTTCACAGCCCAAACTTGCAAAATAAGTAGGAAAAAGAATTACTCCAATATACCTGCGAAACTCAGTTCGGTTAGCGACTCCACGCTATTTCCGCCAATATCCTTCAGGATATAAACTTTTCGGATCTATTTCACGACTCCGACGACTATAATATGCCTTATAATATACTTTGGGCAGAAGAAAAGATAACTGTACCACAAACAGATTGTGAAATTTTAAATGTTGTTTTGACAATTGCTCATAGATGATAGACGGGTCGTCCACTCCCAAACATGTGTCTATGATTTGTTTCCCACTCCAACTGAAGGCAAAGGCCACAGTCAAACAGACAGCCGCCGCATTCGAGACGAACCGAAGAATAAACTCAAAACTATATACCTACGCTCCCGTAAGCTGAGGAAAAGGGAATACCTACCCAAATCAGCGAGGAAATTCAATTTCGAGTAAAATTCAAAATCGATTAAAAACAGCACCCGATAAGGAGGACTCAAATCGATATGGGAAAAACTATTCAAAATTCAACAACTGTCAAACTCCATCCATTCATCCACGCGCCCCCACAGAGATTCACTGCCTGATTACTTTTTTTTTTTTTTTTATAAGTCTCAAGGCGAATATTTTAGTCGAATAGAAAAATCGACTATTCCTCAAGGCTACCAACCCAATCAATGAAGTTTGACAGCTACGCCGACGTAAGCGGTTCGCTATCATAGACAAAACAGCTGTCCTACGTGTGTCAGTGTCACGCCCTGTTTAAAAACAAACACTACAACACCAGAACTTTATTTTATTTTATAATCTATCTTTTTTGCTATTTCAATATGATTTAGCAATAACATACTTAAAACCTAAATTTTCTCTTTCTTATTTCTACCAACAACCCCTATTTTTATGACGGTGCGAAGGTTGCAGTCAGCTTGAATTATTATACTAGATACACAAATACAGATGGCGAATTGTCACCGACTCCATTCACTGTGTGATGTAAATCTATTTGTACCCACGGAACTTTGTACCTATAGTTGTATGTGCTGTGTGCACAATGCCACGTCTCTGACAATGCTGTGAAGCCTTTGAAATGCGATCAAGTCTGACTCTAATATCATTGGTGACAATGGTTCAGAATTTCTTGGAACGCACATAAAGCGCTTAGCGATAAATTGTCCTACCTATGTATCTATAGGTACGCTTTTATTCAAACTTCAAGGATTTCATTGCTAGATTTTCTTATCTTACTAGAGGTACGCGAGTTTGGTAACTCCGTGATGAAGTTTAGTAAGTCCTACTACAGGTGCTGGATTCAAATCTTGGTAAGGCGAATGTTTGTGGGATGAAATGAATATGTGCAATGAATGAAATGAAATGAATGTGTGTAATATGTTTTTAAAGCAGCGCTAGGTAGGTATAACTGGGTACCTATTGCCAAGTTCACAAGGTATAAAGCCTAAAAAAATCACTGTAATAGCTATATATAGTGCTAAAGATTTTTTTAAAGAAAATTTTACTAGATAAAAATCCACCATGCAGGAGACGGTACTCAAAAAAAGAAAAAAAAAGAAATAAGTTTATTACTTGTAAAGGTACTCATTTTGCATTATGGGTTACCTATAAAAGAAATCATACGAACGCCGCGCACTTGGTCGTAATAACCGACTTCAGTTAATTTGGTCGTTGCGGCCACTGGCCGTGGTCGTAGCGTAGCCGTTTAGTGCTTGAGGTGCCTAAGTATTTTCTTACATGACCGAAGAGAAAAATGTAAACAAAATTTAAGTCCAACTCCATTAATGTGACTAATCAGAAGAAAGAGAACATTTCACAGTAATGTAAGTACTTTTTTCATATAAAATTTCCATTGTTTTACGAATTAGTACCGTACTGGTTCATTTATGCCGCTATCAAATATCGATTGATAAATGTTAATGATCGAAAGCCGTTGTTTCCTCGTTTGTATATTTTCAACAGTTTAATGATTTTTTTTTTATGTTTTGTGTTAGTTTGTTAATCTTATCGTGGGGTTATACAGGAAATCATGAAAACGGTATTAAAATATGCAGATAAATTCTGTTTACATACATTCGGCTTTTGAATTGGAAAAAAATAATAGAGTACATACCTATGCAATAATAGACTTAGTTGAGAGCAAACACATACGAATACTGCTTATTTATAGCAACCTAAATTTCTATTTTATATCTTTTTTAGTTATTTTTGCAAGTTAAGTTATCTACGTTATATTCAAAATGTGTATTCTTTATCAGAGAATCGACGATACAATGTTAAAGTTTGTATGTTTTGTTACTCGCACAAGCTAAAACGATTAAACGAACTCGCGGGATTCGAACCTGGGACCTCTCGAGTCGGCGAAAGCCATGAAACCCGGCGTACAAACCACTCGGCCACGGAGGTCGTCAATATACTGAACTAACAGTTACTACCTGGATTAGTAGGACCTAGAATATTTGAATCCTAGTGAAATGAAAAATTTCTTCGGGACTATCAAAACTAAATAAAAAAATAATATTCTTAATTCCTTACAGATTGAAGGTATGTGCTATTCGTTCAATAGTATTTTTTTTGCAACTTCATTATAAGTAGCTTGCAGAAACGCATCCTAGAGCTCCCGTAGCTATTGGCGTTTGGCCAAGGCCGTGCAAAAGAACTTCTGCCAGCCCTCGCTGAGTTGCCCAGACGGAACACTAGCTCATAAGCCACAGATGAAAGCCGATTTACAGGCGAACCTCTTTGCGGCTTACTCCCGAATCGATGATTGTAATGCCTGATATTAAAATCAGGCAGCGTGCGTGAGGTTCACGCCGAATTGCAATGTGCAGCAGAGTTGTCTCCCGTGCTCAAGCGCTTGTATCAACGCTCGTATTCTTGTTATGCCAACGTGCAACCGGTGCCCAAAATGGGGATCGCTCAGATCCGGTCAACTATCGGCCAATAGCAGTCACCTCAGTACTATGTAAAGTCCTAGAAAAGGTCCTAAACAACCATCTGACCGCTACCTACCTAGAGGATCACTCCCTGATTAATGATCGTCAGTATGGTTTTACACCGAAACGATCGGTGGGTGATCTTCTAGCGTACTTTACTCATACCTGGGGTGAGGCTATCGACAAGCGGGACGAGTCATTGGCTATCAGCCATGACGGTGCCTAAGCGTTCGACAGGGTCTGGCACAAAAGACGTTCAATTCTGTCCCTGGATAGCTGACTTCCCGCATGAGCGTAGAGTTGATATCCTTAGGGATGGTAGTAGTTCGCGGTTCATGTCAGTGAATGCTGGCGTTCCTCAGGGCTCCGTCCTATCTCCCACACTATTTCTGCTGCATATCAATGACTTAAACCACTTGGGAGTATTCATTGCTTCAATGCAGACGATAGTACAGTGCATGCGGGATATTTCGAACAAGTAGTGGCTGAACAGAACGGTAACCAAGGAGAAACGGAAGAACCTTGTCAATAAACTCAATCAGACTTAGAACCACATTTCCGAATGGGGTACCTTACCGTACCGCTTCTAGGCAAAAACATCGCCAATCCTTTATTTCCACCTCTAAAGGGCACAACACTGGAGCTATAGAGCATTATCACCATGTTCGGTATGGTAATTCGCTGTGTCTTAAATCCAAATAATTACATCGAGAGCGTGGTCAAAACGGCCTCTGGCAAACTCGGAGTCCTGAACAAGATGCGGCGTTTTATCACGCTCGAGCAACTGTGCTTGCTGTATAAAACATAGATACGGTCTTGAGTAGAATGTTGCTCGCACCTCTGGGATATCCGCCAAGTATGTGCTCGATGATTTGAATAGGTTACAGCGCCGCGCGATCTGCATCATAGGCGTTGAGGAAGTGACTAAACACCACGAGCCTCTTCAATTATGCCGTGATGTGGCGTCACAAAGCGTGTTCTATCGCCTGTACCACGGTGAGTGTTCTGAGGAGTTATTTTTCTCTTATTCCACCTTCCGCTTTCCTTGTGAGGACCACGCGCGCTGACCTACGTGACCGCCTAACTGTGGCCACTATTCCAACGCGTACAAAGAAATTTGATGACTAATTTCTTTATCGCATTATCCGTAAATGGAATGCTTTGCCCGCTCACGTGTTCTCTACCTCTTACAACCTGGGATCCTTTAAAAGAGGCGTAAAAGAGCATGCAGTCTGGCAAGGTGAGTATGGCTTGTGTGGCAGGTAGAACTGCTGTACCAGTTATCTTTACGTCTGGACTTCACCGTCACTTAACATCAGGTTAGGTGGAGTTATTTGTCGGACTTATCTATCGTCGAAAATAAAAAAAATAACTTATAGAGGTACACCGACATACACAACGCCGCCAAAAGACAATGCAATAGTGGAGACTTCCCTAGTGGACTCTTCAATCCTAGCGGGAAACCCGCCATACCGTTTTTTATAATATAGGTAAAGTATGTTATAATTATAATATTAACGTATTTGCGGCACAACATCTTCGAATCTCGACTGACGAGAACGTTTGTATGGAAAAATCATTGCCCGCCTCCCCTCTAGTGTTTCGATAAGATCATTTGTTAAGCTTAAAAATTGATGAACTAAACAGCTTGTGACTGAAAATGTGGGAAAAAAGCTTTAAAAGTTTAAGCAGGAGATGATTATTTGACTATAATCGAGGAGCTCGAGGGCGCAAGTGGTTAGCGCGTTCGGCTGCGATCTTTGAAGCAACTTCCGCAGTCGGTCATTGGATGGATGACCAAAAATTTACTATCTCGAGCTCCTCCGTGCTTCGGAAGGCACGTTTAGCCGTTGGTCCGGGCTGCATCTGCAGTCGGTAGCACCCGCCAATCCGCATTGGGCCCGCGTGGTGGGTCATGTCCCAATCTCCCTACTCGATCCATAAGGAAGACCTGTGCCCCAGCAGTGGGGACATTAATAGGCTGATGATGATGATGATGAATCAGAAATATGAGGAGATTGTATGTAAGCTAGAATCTGCAACGTGTGTGTTTTGATGACGAAAAAAATATTTTTTTAACCACTAGCCGATGCAGAAAATATACAATGCTACGTTACAGACAACGGGAAAATTTTCGACGTGATTGAAAGTGCTCATCACAAATGTTTTTAATTTTTTTATGTATAGTCAAGTTTCCTACTTACCACCTACCTTTTACCAAATAGGTAGGTGGATGATCATGTGTGTGAACATCGTTTTATTATACCTACTCTTACATACTAACAAATTGCGATACCTAATTGAAGTCTGTCTGATCAAACCCCGATTTAATGAAATTAGGTTTCGGCGTTTGAAGGTCCAAATTAGTCATTGTGGATGATACAAAAATTCGTTAATTAAAAGGCAGAAAACTTAAACTTCATTGATCTGTATATACACTACAATCTGTGCTAAGCTACTAATTTGTTTTAATAATGTTTACGAAAGAATTAACGAGAAGAATGTTGTTGAAGAATGTTCAAAAATACCAACCTCCACACCTTGAACTCTTTATAAGTCTAATAAAACTATATACATTTTGGAAAATGGATCTAAAATTTCATTACTTGAAAAAAACTTGTTCACGTCTTTAATCCAAACTAAACCGTCAGAAATAATTAAGTCTCAATCTAAAATTTAAAACTCGAACAGACTCTTCATATTCTGGAAACTCTTTGACAAGCCAACCGTTTCATATGCGACTTCTTTTCACTGCGTCGTTTTTTTTTTATAGAAACACGTATGAGAAAATCGCGCACCCGTACCGCACTAATACTATTAAACGGACATACAAATCAAAGCACAAATTGCAACTGCAACCCGCACAACACGATGTGGGAACCTTATCCACCTTAGGAGGGCGGAATCGACCCTCCCGCCACTCCCCTAAAAGCAGAGGCTCAGATTCGTCGGTAAGATGTCCCGGTTCAGGGGATTTAACCCTCTGTACCAGGGAAAATGTTTAACGAGACGGGGTATCGTAGGCCTCGATATACGTAGTATCCCTATACCTACGTAATATATCAATAGAAATTTTATTGAACCAGCGCACAGAAACTACAAATTTAACTCGTAGCCGAATAACTTGTAGCGAAGTTTGCTGTATTATGGTATAACTCTAACTTTTAGAGTTATTAACATGCGAATATAGTATTGTTGAGCTGCATAAGAGCTGTAATGCAGAACTGAATGTGCGTTTAACAAGACTCTTATCGGAACAACCCGAAGTCAAAGATAGTATAGTCTTTCACAAGTGTTTGCTAACAACATAAGCCTTAAGTAAATGGTTTCTCGTGTGTTGTCAATTTATTTTGATAATGTGAAGATATACATCAACCGCAAAAGCCTAGGCCCAAAGTGAGTAATGTAAGGCTAGTGCTATGGTATTTATGGTAACGAATACAAGTATGTATATATTTATAAAAGTATATAAACAGCCATGACTTATTAATCATTATTATATTATATTTCATCATAAAAAAAATTGATGCGATTGAGAGTCCAGACATAAGTATTATTAGACTTTGTCCCCCTAAATTTTGGTCTGAAAATTCAGGGTTCCGTGTGCAAAAGCTGATAGCAAAATTCTATTATTATTCCTCTCTACATCCTCTTTTGTGCCGATAACCTTTAAATTATCACAGAATGTGTACACATTTGAGCCATAAAGAGAGGTACTTACTTCTCTTTAATAATTGAAATGAAATTATATTAAATTATAAACAGAATCCCCTTGAACGATTCGTTGCCATGGCTTTTTGCGAAAAAAATCGTTTCTGCACAATAGCTGTATTGCAAATAGGTACGGAACCTTTTGTGACAGAATCTGACTCGCTCTTCGCCGTTAAATTTTTCAGTCTACAGCTTTAACAATTGACCCATTGTAAATTTCATAAATTCTCGCGATGTTCAAACCCCTCTAATCTACCACTGCTAGAATTTCGCAACTCCCTGTCGTATAAAGACAGTCCGCCAGTCGGCGCTAAATTTCAAAGCAACTCGACATTTACAAGGAATTTAGCGTTCATTTTAATTTTTACCGGCAAAGTGTAAGTAAAAGAGGATTTTAAATGAGTAAGAAACGGTCTAAGCGTTAATTAAAAAACACAAACTCAAAGTTTTCGCTAATTCAATTATTAAAAGTAAGCATCGTTGTATTTTTTTCTTAATTAATTGAAAGTAAGAATAATATATATAAATAAAAATATGGGTGCGTGTACTTAAGTACGCGCGTGAGAAGTTATACTTCTTTTTGGAATTATTAAAAAATAGTTTTTAATTGCATGCAGATAATTAATTACAATAAGATAATAAAAGGATTGGAAAAGGATAGTCAACGCAGTCAATAAAGTTCAGTTTTAATTTGAAAAATTTAATAAATAATCAAAATATTCAATTTAAATCACTATTGAATTTAAGTTATTAGTCCATATGTTATTAGCACTTGTAAGTAACTAAAACACGTTGTGTCTATATAGAAACTAGAAACATGTGGATAAATATTATAAATATGAAAACAGTGATCAGAGGCGGCGAGCGTGCCAACATTGTTTTTGACAACGCGATCATCTTATGGAGCTCCGTGGATCGTTCAAAGTACCTTTCGAACAGATGTCTAATAATGGTGGATTATTAACCACTAAGTGGTTAATAATCCACCATTATTAGACACTAACATTCATAACGCGCCCGCGGTCAACTTCATGGTGTTACTATTGTGTTACAGTGATGCGCGCGCATCTCGAAATTTCACTCTCATGATTTTTTCATAACGCGCCCGCGGCTAACTTCATTATGTTACTTTTGTGTTTTTTTCATAACGCGGCTAAAGAAGTATAACTTCAAAATAAATATAAATATATTTCCAACACTCACACCAATTAGCCTAGCCCCAAAGTAAGGCTTGTGTTATGGGATACTAGGGTAGGGTAACGGATAGAATACGGATATACTGTACATATATAAATATATTTATATAGAAATACGTAAGAAACATCCATAACTGGAGAACAAATTCTTGTATTTATCACACAAACATCTGCCCCCACTGGGATTCGAAGCCGGGACCTTTCGAGTAGGCGACACCATGAAACCCGGCGTATATACCACTCGGCCACGGAGGTCGTTAAAGGTTATACTTTCAGTTTCTTTGTAATCAAGATATTCTAAGCAATTCGTCTATGAGAAATGTAGATAAAGGATTATAAAATTAAAACAATAGTTAATTTAAAATATACACGAAGGATCAAAAAATAGACAGTTATTCTAACCAGATAAGTGCATTATACACCGCACTTATTTATTACATTATACACTTATCTAGAATCTTATTTTATTTTGAGCTTTGTAGATAATAAAGTTACGAAGGCTAATTTTAAATAAAGAAGATAGATATTAAATTTATTGTACAGTCAGCAAAAGGTAATCTATCCTAAATTGAAAAAAAAAAATAAAAAAAACGTAAATATGAAGTAAAACTGTTCAAAAAAAATTGTGCAGGAACAGACTTTGGTGGCGTCTCATAATTAATTTTGTTTTTCATTATTTTAAAACTGTATTGTTGGTTTGAATACAAAAAAACGTAATATTATTTCAAAAATAGTATCGATCTACTCAATCAGTTCTAAACATGGATAAGCCACTCCAGATGGTATGTATTTTATGTTAGAAAATATACTTATCTAAAATTAGGTTAGTATGCATATTAACAAATACAGCACACCTCCAAAACGATCCACAATGTACATTACATATTAACAAACTGCTCCAATTAGTAAGTCGCCCTAGAGTACGACGAACGCGAGCACCTCATGCTTGCCTGTATATTGAACAAAGGGCTCATTCCTAAGCGCAGAGCTGTCTTTTTTGGGTGTAAACGCGCTCGATTCCTTTTGAATAGAATCTTTGATATAGGCGAAGTCGTTTTTTTTTTCCAATCAAGCCTTGGAGCCCACGTCTGGGAACACTAAGGCCCGTATTACAGAATGACAACTAAGTGTTGATCTTTACTTGAGTACAATTAGAAAGGGATGTCGCTTTGTGCCATATATAGCGACATCCCTTTCTAACTATGCTCAAGGCTAGATCAATCACTGAGAAACTTTCTATAATACGAGCCTAAGTTTACAAATTTCACCAAAATCTAATATCCTAGATAAGTGATAAATGTTATGCAATAAACAACGCTTGAAACCAATTTTAAAATAGAATTTTTAAAATAGTATTTTCCAGTTTATTTGACGACCTCTGTGGTCGAGTGGTTTGTACGCCGGATTTCATGGTGTCCCGACTCGAGAGGTCCCGGGTTCGATTCCCAGATGTTTGTGTGATGAATACGAGCATTCGAACTCAGTCATGGATGTTTAATATGTTTTAAATATTCAATATAAATATACTTATATATGTACTGTATATGTATTCTATCCGTTACCCTACTATCCCATAACACAAGCTTTTCAGTGCTTACTTTGGGGCTAGGCTAATTGGTGTGAGTGTTGGAAATATTTATTAATTTATTATTTTATTTGTAAAACAAAGTACACGGCATTAAATCGGTGTCTGACTTTTGGAAAAATAAAAGTGGGTAGTAAGAATTGCAGTACACCAATGTATTATATCATATTAAAAGAAACATAGTCTTGTAATTGCTGGACATTCGGTAAAATGTAATTTCGGAAAAAAATAAACTCGAGCACTTAGCGTTGCGCGATTTGGGTGAGAATTTTGCTTGCGCACAGAAAGCTGAGAGAAAATTTTGGAGAGAAAAAGAGTCATTGGTAAGTTTAATTCTAATTCAAAATTATTAATTCAGTCTGGGCTGTTAAAAGCTCTTTCTAAAATCGACTCTTACGACGATCGTAGATTTACGAATGTCGATTCGTAAATCTACGGCGAAAGACCTTGTGAAGAGAAGAACCGGGCAAGGGCCATTTTTCCCCGTGTTTTATTTCATACAGTGTCGTCAATTGAAAGATGACACAATTCGAAAACTTGTACTGATGTTAAGTTTCAAGTAAAACAACAATACTAGAAATCCTAGTTTTTCGTAGAATAAGTCCTACAATAATAAAATACTTATTATTGATCAAATTATCATGCATTTATAACCTAATACTTACTTTCTTTATTTATTTTTTAAGTCAAAGGGGTTTAATTGCAGATTCTGTTTAACCGACAAAGATTTATGTTGAACCACAAAAGCGAGCAATGTTCTTCATGTAGCAAGCCTAGAAGCTAAGGTCTATCGTGCAGGATAAACTCTATAATGTATAAAAAACAATTGAAATTATTTTAATTAAATTTATTTTATAATATAAAAATAATGTTTAAAATAATTTGTATAAGTAGCTGTTTATCTAAAAATATTGAATATTACAATGTGTAGTAAACATTAATGTTTTGATAAGAGACTATGTGAACCATAATTAAGAAATATGCACACTAAGTTTATGTCTTAACACTATAGAAAGAGCAATATATGTTATTTATTATTATTGAAGTGACACTTCATTTCGGACTAGGTGTAAGTGGAAAAATCTATGGAAAAGATGAAACGAAAATGCGTCACGAGTGTCACACGACTATATATATATGACGACCTCCTTGGCCGAGTGGTTTGTACGCCGGGTTTCATGGTGTCGCCGACTCGAGAGGTCCCGGGTTCGAATCCCGGTGGGGGCAGATGTTTGTATTCTATCCGTTACCCTAGTATGCCATAACACAAGCCTTATAGTGCTTAGCTTGAGGCTAGGCTAATTGGTGTGAGTAATTAAAAAAAAAAACTAAATATGGGGGGGGGGGGGGGTGCAAGGCTGAAACGCTACGAGTGTCACTAGCGCAATATACATAACACACATATATGAGTGATACGTGCGCTGCTCCATTCGCATATGCCTAATGCACCGCCTAGTGATAGGTTATTTAAGAAAAGAAGTTTTACGTCAAATGTGTACACACATTTTTTTTTTAATTCATAGGAATAATAACAATAATCATTTCTTCCTGTGTGCCTGTACTAGGTTATAAATATACCTGTATCACAGACACAGCGACACAGTAATGAAATTATCATTACTGTGGGTACATTAGTACCAGGGAACCTAGGCGTAATAATAAAAATGAACTTTTACGTAACACCATTAGTAAGTCTGTAGGACATAAAGTCGCAATAACATAGATTATCGCGTTCGATTGAGAGATAACAGCCTATTAGGTACCCACTGGTGCGTCAATGGTGGCGCACTAATTAGTGTTGTGACTACGCATCGCGGACCAATTACACGCACAAGTGACACGCTTAATGACATGTAATAATTATCATGCCAATAAGTGCGCGATTATGTGGACGCAAGTAAATTGTGTAGTGAATGGATTCCGTGTAATGTGTAGGTGTCAATCCTCCTCCTTTGGCGTTTTTCGTAGCGTACAAGCATACGTACGATAATTTGTTATTTAATGTAGTGTTATTTTTTTTTTTGAGTTCGTGTATCTATTTTTTTGATGTGTAACATGATTCACGAGAGGCATTCCTCTCGCTTTCCTGGAATTTGTGGGAGTGATTTCGTGAAATGGGATGTAAGTGTGTGACAGGAAGTCGCGAATGCGAGCGCTATTTGATTTGATTTTAGAACATAATTTTCAAATGGCTTGTTCCTTTTGTAGTAGGTTTTATTTCTTTTTTTATTAATATAAGGTGAGGTTTCAAATGTTACACATCATACGCGACTACTGTAAGGCTTGCTCGTTTTTTTTCTATTTTATGTAATATTTTATTTGTTTCTTAGGTTTTCACGCACATCACTCATTAAATAATACTAGTTTTAACGGGTTAATGCACGAACTTTATTTATTTGTTGACGTTTCGCAGCCTTTTCAGGTCTGCATCGTCAGAATAATGATTTTTATTTGTCGAGCTACCTTTGAAAGACTTTTATTGAGCGTTCGGATATTTCATTGGAAGATTTTTAAAACTTTATTGTCTATGTATGAATTTTTTAGTTAATTTAGTTAATAAAGTACTTTATTACAAATTCTTTTTTGTAATTTTGAGTTTATTTATTTGACCCTAACTACCGTAAACTACCCCCGGTTCTAAAATTGGGAGACCTTTCTGAGAAGAACCGGCGAAACAAATTCAGAGAAGCTTGCTATCTCCTTCTTATGTTAAATCATGCAAACAAAAAGAACTAATAATATCTTGTCTTGCAGTGTGTGCTCGAGGTTGGGATTTTATCTCTTTTATAATAGGTTCCTAAGCTGGTGGTATATATACCAAACATCTTCCCTATTGAAATTTGGATATTTTTTAATACGTGAGGCTATTCCTCGCGTATCATTCTAGGAATGAATCGTTGCTCAGTTGCAAGAATCTGTGGTTTACCAAATCTAATGTGTCGTGACGTCGACGTGTGTAAACGTCATTACCCGCATTAACCCGTTAAAACTAGTTTTATTTAATGTAATATTTTGTTTGACATTAGTTAATTAGTATTTGAATTTTCACCAAGATTATCTCTAAGCTCTTTTGTTCTTTTTTCTTGTTCTTTGCTTGCGTGTTGAGGATTTAAAATTAGCATGGCAGTGTCCATTTTCATCAAAGGCATCATTAATTTAAGTAATGTGTAGTTATTTGAATATTATTGAAACTTTCATTAGGTAAGCTTCTTCCAGAGGCACGTATTTTTACTTTGCTTACTTACAAAGCTTTACACTAACATAAATAACTATAACATAAAAAAAGCAGCAATATGTGTACGTAAAACTTAAGTTCTTTCAAGAGACTTTAATAACGTGTTTCTTAATTTTATAAGTAGTACCATTTTGCTTACATACACATCACACGAATTACACTAGCAATCCCACTTGATGCTCAGTGTAGAAAAATGGGCTAAACTGTACTTCCTGGACGACCTCCGCGGCTGAGTGGTTTATACGCCGGGTTTGATGGTGTCGCCTACTCGAGAGGCCACACCCTGGTCCGAATCCCGATGGGGGCAGATATTTGTGTGATGAATACGAGCATTTGTACTCCAGGATACTCATAGATGTATTCTATCCGTTACCTTAGTATCCCATAGCAGAAGCCTTACAGAGGCTTACTTTGGGGTTAGGCTAATTGGTGTGAGTGTTGGAAATATTTATTTATTTATTTAGGTTAGGTTAGTGCTGAACCAAAACGCGCGAGCCGACGAAGCAAAGCTAGCGTACGCGGAAGCGGCCGGCGAAGCGACAGAAAAAAAACTTCGTTATTAGACCTTTTCAATAACAAAAATTGTGAAGTGTAAACTACCTTGGCCCAGAAAGTACAATTTTACCGAAAAATGTGCCGCAACAGCAATGCATCCTTGCCAGCCTGAACCCAATCCTGCTCTGTGGAGTCCTATAAGCGCATGAAATAGAACATTAACGCTTTTCGAAGTAGACTGATTCTATGTTCACCATTTCTTAATACGTTGCTATATCGAATCATAATACTGTAATTATATAATTTTAGTTCAAAATATCTATTGCCTTTTAAATACAGATCATAATAATTAGTCAGATATAGAGTTGGTAGTACTTAGGTAGAATTTTTTGTTTTCCATCTGTATTAAAGATACATAAATTTTCCTCTATATTTGTTTTTCTAAGTTCCCTTTGGAACCTAATTGACAGAAATAAAATACCACCAAATAAAGTGTTATTTTGCTGTAGTCTTCTGTAAGGTACAAGGTAAGTACATTGCAAGATCCATCTTGGAATGTTTACGGCGTTCGTTATAGGCCGCACTCTGAGACTTAAAAATTATTGACCCATTTTACGTTTCATTAATGTCGATGCTGTCAATTTAATCACGACAGCAATGACAGAATAGAATAAGACATGTCTCTTTACCAAGCATTAAATTTACCGGACGTTTCTGAATAAGGCCGTAAGTAATTTTTTTATTTACATTACATTTTGTGTAACAATTGTGCTACAAAGCTACGCTCGATTTACCTATATTTAATTTTCTTATAGTGGTAGACCATTGGACCAAACTTATGTTGATTTGGCGCAGAAAATAAGAGACCAAAAAGTCTAACAAAAATTTTACTTTTTTTTAGTTGTGCCAATGCCAAAAAACTTTTCTTATCTAATATTTTAATAGCTAATAGCTCATCATAGTTAAAAGAAAACAAAAGAAGATAACACTACAGACAAAAAGGTTATAATTGTAATAGTAAGTAAATAAAAAACAAACTGATTGTCTGCGTCGCCCTAGGTTTCACCGATCATTCATAAAGTTAACGGCACATTGAAAAAAATATCTTTACCTCCGATGTTCTAGCGCGGAGTGGCAACGTCGCGCGGCGCGGTTATACGCTGCCAGCTGTACGCATTCAACTGTTCAATTTGGACGCGCGACACTGTTGAGTCTCCGCTGACTCTGAAGGGCGACGCGATGCTGCGGCGTTGCCACGCCTCTGATCTTGGCCTGACCAATCGGAGTACTGGAACTATAGCGTGCGGTTTACGCACTCCAACTCGCATCACCATAGCCGTCCCTTTCTTCACCGCATTCTCCGGATCTGTGCAAACGTGACGGCAAATCCAAGAAGTTACAACTTTTATTGTGATGGAATAAATTTTGGGGCCTTAATATTGGTGTAACGGTTTCGTGATGTTACACAGCTTTCGACTGTATGTGTAAACGGTAAAAGTGCACACTCCAAAGCGTGTGTTCCAAGTTAATCTGAAGTCGCTGAAACAGCTTTTGGTTCAAGTTAATGTAAATACTTGGCGTAGCGTTTGTGGTCGGTCATCGATTTTGCAGTGAACTCGATACAGTCACCAAATATTCTGTTTCAATATTTAATAAACGATCTCTTTACTAAAGGCATGCGGTAATTCATCATATAAGTAGTAAAAGTACTTTTTTTTGTCATTCTTCCGTAAGGCCAATGAAAACTTGGTGTACTTTGTGGTTTTTATTTATTAAAGTCATTATATTAACTATAAATAGAAAACAAGTTAGATTAAAATTCTAATATTTGGTTTCATCTTTATTATGTTCACAGCTTTGTAAATTAAAAATTATTAGATATAATACTTATAGCATACTAAATATAGGAATACGCTACGTAAAGCAATAGGAAAAATATTATCTAAAAGTTGAAAGCAGGTCTAAAAAAGATATACATTACTAATATATTCAAAATAATTATATAGGTAGGTACGATAAAAAGTAGAATGAGAAAGAAAAAAATCATCATCATCATCAGCCTATTAATGTTCCCACTGCTGGGGCACAGGCCTTCCCTATGGATGGAACAGGGAGATTGGGCCATGACCCACCACGCGGGCCCAGTTCAGATTGGCGGGTGCTAACGACTGCAGATGCAGCCGGGACCAATGGCTTAACGTGCCTTTCGAAGCACGGTGGGACTCGAGATAGAAGATTTTTGGCCACCCATCCAATGACCAACCACTGCGAAAGATGCTTAACTTCAATGATACCTGCCGAACGCGCTAACCATGTGCTCCATCGAGCTCCTCTGGAAAAAGAAAAAAATATGTACATTTAAAATATATGTAACTAAGAGTATAATGGAATCAAATTGTGAAAATAGAAAAGATGTCTCCCGGGATCACTTCTGATTTTTCAAATGCAAAATGTAAACACATTGTAACGAAGGTACTAACTATGGTAAAAGTTCAAAATTCTTTCTTCAAACTTGATAGTTTATTCATAGAAGCCCATTCATGCATTCATGTTTTTAAAAGGATTGTCATATGAGCCAGAATGAGCGTTCCTCAAATCTATAGCTTCAATAGGTTTTTCTATTTACGCGTAAGTGTGAAGTTCAGGATTTATCTACATATAATATGAAATAATAAAAAAAAATGTAGATGTTTCCCTTCAATTGGAGCAACCTGTTTTTGGAAAACAACCTCCTTCTTTCAGAAGTTTACAGTTACAATAACAATCATCTTTTTTGGGTGTTATGATGAAGTTACGGGGTATGGTATTGCAGGTCAGCAAAAGTAAGAAAGCTGGTGCGGAAAATTTGACTGCCCACTTATATTTAACGGCACATAAAATTGAGTAACTTACTGAGACTTGTAGAAAATAGGAGAAAACAGCCAGGCGGAGTTTAGCTAAAAGTAAATACTTAGCAAAAAAAATCGCAGACCTGAAGGCATCCAAAAAGTTATTAAGGCAGGTGAACTATCTATAAACCTTTACCTACCCGAATACCGTCACCAGAACTAACTTATCTGGAAAAGGTCATGTATATAAAGAATATCCACTTGAACCATTTCATATTGATTCTCCGTATTGAACGCCCATTGAACACATATTGATTCTCCGTAACAATAAAGTGAACAATGGTTGAGGTACAGGGTAATGAAAACATTATTATGAACTTGTCTACCGCTTGTTTGTGTGAAACCCTTCCTGATACGAACAAAACTACACGATCCCCAAATCGTTCCTGAGCCGACGATGGATTTGTCATAATTAGAGTAATACACACTGGTGCTGCGCTCGGCAAACACAGCGAAGAGTATAAAAAAAAAGAATCTAAAGAAAATTTTACCAGAAAAACTGAAATTATTTGGACTTCTTTTGTTTTAATATATTAAATCTATATCGTATATCGAACTATGTTTTAACCAATTCAGCAATCTCTTTTTGAATACAATGGAGGAATCTACGGAAAATAATAGCACCGGTCACCTAAAAAAAATATCACCTAAATTTGCTGGTCAAACCTAAAAAAAGGGCAAAGAATAGTCATTTACTATAGATGGATAGGTCTCCAAGGATATCTCAAGGCCAATGGAAAGAGTAATGACCGGTATTCCCCTGCAAGATAGAATCAGATATCAAGAAATCGACAAGGGAACTTAACTAACCGACATCGTTTTCAAGGTTGCTCAGATAAATAGGTATGTTATTTTTGTGTGTTCTGAACAGCTATAGTAAATGAGTATGTACATATTTGTGTTCGCTTATACAATAAAGTCCCAAGCAATATCCAAGAGTTAACCATAAATAAATTCAAAGATAGTATAAAAAAGCACTTATTATAAAAGCTTATTACAAAGTGTCTGATTATATTACAGACAGAAATGCTTGGGTTTGAACTGTTCCAATCATTCCAACAGGTTTTCTATATTAAATAAAGCATGATTGTATTGACGTTGTAACATAATGATTTGTAAATGTTGTTACATTATGCTTGTAATGTTGTGAAGTTTTTCTCCGTAGCTAAAAAATATGTCCAATAACGAGTGGTAGGGAAAAAAATGTTAGGAAGATTGAAAAGTGTTGTACTATACATCCAATTTGAATAAAGATATATTGACTTTCCCTGCCAGGCATTGATATGGCTAAATAAACACAAAAAATTACAACATGATTATTATTATTTTGTTTTCAAATATTAAGAGCGCCTCCATTCGCAACCCGCAATATGCATCATTGTACCTACTCAGTCTTGTTATTTCACAAAAACAAGCGCGTATATTTTAACAACTTTTTTTAAAAAACAAAAAACAATTCTCCCTAAACTTTTACACAAACGAAGATTATTTTTGCTTCTCATATTATTTGCTTAATTTTAAAAGTTAATGTTCGTATTGTACGATGGCCACTGCAGATATATTATCCAGAATAAGTGAAATTTAGTATCAGTGTGTCAGAATCCCGAAAATAGACACCGTTGCTTTCATCTCGTTATACCGTGACAATTATATCTTTGCTGATTGACGGTGTCAGTTCTGCGTCCTAAGGCGATGAAGTAAGGCCCAAATTACGCTGACAAATTATATTTAGTTAAAGAAAAACATCAATTTAGTCGAGTAACGCGCAGTCATTAAAAATGATGATACGTAACAGTGGGACGTTGAAAATTTCTGAAAAAAAGATATATTGAATTACGCTCTTCCTGGACATTCTCGTATTAATTTTATTGACAAGTTTTTCCTTTCAAACTTATGTAATTAAAGATTCTGTATTGTGATTTTTTTTTTGTATTTTTTAATCGCTTATTCATGTTTCTCCAAATAACAGAATCTTTGATATATAATCGGAAGTGATTCACAGAAAAGCCACGATGTACTTAAACATCATCATCATCAGCCTATTAATGTCCTCACTGCTGGGGCACAGGCCTTCCCTATGGATGGAATAGGGAGATTGGGCCGTGACCCACCACGCGGGCCCAGTGCGGATTGGTGGGTGCTAACGAAGCACGGAGTAGCTCGAGATAGTAAATTTTTGGTCACCCATCCAATGACCGACCACTGCGAAAGTTGCTTAACTTCAACGATCGCAACCAAACGCGCTAACCACTTGCGCCATCGAGCTCAAGTTACTACTACTATACTATACTTAAACAAAACATTGTAAAACTTTTTTCACAAATTAAGCTCGCGATTTATATGTGTTCGGTTTTTTAATTTGTTATGTAGTATTATCTTCATTTATTATTTTCATCTATTGTACTACATACATTCGTTTAATACAGCTTATCCATGGTAAAAAAAAACTTTTCAAATTTGTCAAAATTATTCGGTGATAGGTTGTGAGCCCATCGGCTAAAAAGTTCCCCGAAATTGAGTCTTCTATTGAAAGATTTATTTAATATCTAGTATGCACTAATAATTTATTTTCAATCCCAAAACAACAAGGAAGACATTAACTGAACTTCTTAATATATTCACAAAACTGGAACAGGTATAAATTCCAAAATTTAAATTTTTTAACTTTATATAGCACGAAGTCAACAGCTCTTGCATACTTAACTTGAAGAAATAACAAGGACCGGTCAAAATGTACAAGTATTTCCACCAAAGCAAAAAAAGCACACCAGATTGTGATGTACAGTTCGTGACAAAATGTATTTAATAGTGGTTTCTTTTAGAAAATCTAGAAACCATTCCTTGTTTTTGGATTTCTGTTTTAATAGTGAATCTTTTATAACGTCGCCACAATGATTTCGCTCATCTTTAGCAAGTCGCATTACATATTTATTGTTTACTAGTTGCCCGCCTTCGCTTCGCTTCGGTGTAGAGCTGTAGTGTAGACTGAAATGACTCTTCATATAATTATAAAAAAAAAACTTAAAATGGTATATTTGCCTTTTCCAAACTTCAATTGACATTACGTCACTCAATTGTTTTGCCTTCCTGGAACTTTTCCACTAACATTTGAAATTTATGGTATGGTATTGAAGTTCAAATTGACTTTTAAGTATTTTTACGAATCGTTTGTATGGGAGTATAGAAAAGTGTTATTTTTGGACATTTTCAGGCAAGTTTTTTAATTTTTTCTCTGTGTAGGAACCATCCTCTTACTTCAAGGAATATTCTAAAAAAATAACTATCGAAATCGGTTCAGCCGTTCTCGAGATTTGCGTTTAGCAACACATTCAGCGATTCATTTTTATATTATAGAATACTAAATTCAGATCTTATTAACAACCGTGAGTAGTTCAGTAGCTCGCCTGCCACCCGCGCGGCCCATGTACGATTCACAGCCGACGAAATACTTCTTTTACCTTCTCTTTCCCTATGGAGTATTATAAGGATAACCTGTTGTCAAAATGAAAAATAGCAAATACGAATAACCATGTGAAGTGCCGACATCACAAATAAAACTTAGGAATTATAGAACAAGGGAGAGAGTGCTGCCATTTTAAACACTTGTCATATTTTTTTATTACAAAAGATAAGTACTACAGTATACCTTAAACTAACATTGTCAGTTCCAAGTTATTTTTATAAGAAAAGGGCCTGCCCTTTTCTTATAAAAATAACGATAAATAACGATATAGGCGATAGAGTAAGAACCTGTTCTTACTCTATCGCCTACGATAACTCCCGAAACAGCTCCTATGGTAGACAGCCAGCCTTTGGAAATTTTACATTCTCTTAATATGTTCATGTTTTAATCATTAAGGACATAAAATCAAAGAAGTCATTACTTAAGACAGGTGCACTGAAATTAAATCAAATTTATTATATATTATAAAAATAAATAAATCTTATGAACTTATTTGTATAATTAAAGCTTACAAATAAAAAAGGCAAACGTGAGTGTCGTGAAACACTCGGTTTAACAAAGTTAAAAATAATCATGGATTAGTAAAAACTACCATGGGTTACCTATAACCAACCTAAACTACCGTGGATACGAGAAAACTACCATGGGCAAAAAGCTACCATAGCAAACTACCATAATAGGAGAAAACTACCATTGGAAATTACCACAGGTAGAGGGAAGTGCGTATTAAAACCGCAACCTGGTTAACCTCTCAAGTTCGAGTGGTCTTGAGGCTCCAGACGGAGAGGAGACTCCACCCGCGGGGAGATGCCATCCGCCTAGAATACCTCTAGAGGCACTCGCCAATTCTCGGCATAAGGTCCCCTTAGGATCTCGCCGTCCCCAAACCCGATGACGCTGTAAAGGTCGAATGCGACCTACAGCATACACACTCAAAAAAAACCTGGCCATTCCATCGTGATAGAAAAATCTTACACTTTTATTCACCTAGCCCCAAACCGCCCTAAAAGGAACATCGTTCCAAAAGAAAATCTTTTTTAATAAAATCTTTTACTTTTTATAATTGATCTGAAATAAAATTACCTAGTATTTGTTAAAGTGTGGCAGACAAGCTCTCAATTTGATATTCTAAACCTAAAACTAAACCTGATAGCAGTTTATCCTTGTCATGTCATGTCATCCTTTATAAATAATGAAAAGAAGAGGCTCTTGCAAATTTTTGTCATAATTTTCAGCACATTTATCACTTAATACTTGTTGTAGTTAAGTGTACGTGCAAAGAAAACTCCTTTAAGGTTGGTACATAAGGTAAAAGCGAGACTGCCACTACCGTAAAAGCACATGGAATAATCAAGAATTTACCGATCCACAAAAACACTTCATGACTATCTTGCCATATCAGGTAAGGGTTGTCACTTACACAACATTTCTTCGCTACAGTGCTTACTGTTGTATCGAACAATTTGTTGAAAATGAACTTTAGTTGTGAGTGACACTAGTAATATTAAAATTTAACAAAAAAAAAACAACGTGTCTGATTTTAGGTGCCAAAATGATACATCTTGAAAAAAAAAGCTTTTAATGAACCCATACACCCAGGTATCAAAGTGAAGAGTTTTAAAATAAAATTCAAGCAATAAAAATAAATGTATAAATCATATAATAAAATAAATGAGGAAAAAAAAGTAAATTTAAAAAATCTCTAAATCTAAAAAGTAAACCATAAATAAAAACTGAAAGAAAAAAAAAACACGTATTCGGGACCAATTAGATATTCAAGAATGGATCAAATTTCCGTAATAATAGGTCCAGACTGTTCAGTAACCTAGCTTATTTTTTTCTTTTGAGTTTTTTATTAAGTATTTCTTCATTTCTTGAAATATAAAATGATTGATGATGACAGTTTAATACTAATTTCATATCTAGTACTGTACTTTATGAGAAATAAAAATCTAAAATTACCAGCAACTTGAACTTTCTTCTGAATGGATATAATAGGTACCTTTCATGGCTTATTTTTAATCAATCGACCTTTGTAAAAACTTTTTTAAGCTTGTGGCTTAGCAACATTTTCTCAATAAGTTGATCAGATTAACACAACATACATATTTCGTAGAGAAAGGATTTCAAAGATTTTTTTGTTTTCAAAATTAAGTAGACATTTAAATACTGATAACCTGTTAGGTACCTAAAAGGTACTTAGTTTTTATTTATCATCTTTATAAATACAGATGTAGATACATCATATAAAAAATATATGGCAGGCAACCCTAGCCTTTTCTCAGCTTAACGGAACTCAAAGTTTTTACAGCAATACTCATGAAATTAATATCAATTGTAGCAATACCAACAAAGGGCAAAATTTCTTACTTAAAAGTCTATTTTGTAGTTCTTACATACATAAATAAGGCGATATCATGCGCTGCTGCGTTTATAAACTGGAAGTTAAAATTTTAGCTACTGACTGAAAGGTGGAATAAAAGGCAACGATACCCTTTCTCGGATAGGTAATTGATATGCTCTGACGTATTTTTCGATTGGATACCCAAATATAATTAATTAGATGCGCAAATATTAAGACTTTTTTTTTCTGCATTTGATAAGTTAGGTTAAAAATACTATCTATATTAATTAAACTATATATGAATAGCATACACAAATCTAAAGAGACAGAAATTATGTTTATATTTTGCCAAGAAAACAGGAGGAATATGGTAAATATCGATACCATAGTTTTTATTTCAACATCACATAAATCTTAATTAGCGCATTTGGTTTCGGTTTCTATAAAATATAAATATTCTTAATTTTCCCAATAAGTCGCAGGGGTAGACTAAGAGATTGACTGTGTTTGGAGAATATTGGGTAAAGACCTGGAAACCAATCTTAAACCATTTTTAAATATGCTAAAGGAACCGAATACGAACGTGAATTTTCCTTTTATAAGATTAAAAAATTACTTTCTTTATTTCAGATGAGAAAACTACTAAGGATAACAGCTCGATTATTAGTAACCTAATATGAACATGAATTTTCCTTTTATAAGATAAAAAAATACTGTCTTTATTTCAGATGAAAAACAACTAAGGATAACAGCTCGATTATCACGCACAATTTATCGCGTTTAAAAATTAGTCAAATGCCAATAACTATTTGATTTCACCGCTTGCGTCAAAATCTATATGCAACGTCTAACTTTCATTCGGTTGAACCAAGTCAAACTGTGTTCGAAGAGTAAGTATTTACTTACGTGATGCAAATAACACTAAAGGAAATGCAGGTAATCGTGTTCAATTGATCATTCTTCCACCGAAACATGTACACTGGTAGTATGCGTCATATGCATGAATATGAGATACTAGCATCCGCCCGAGACTTCGTACGCGTGGAGTTAGAAATAAAAGTTCACTCGCTCGTTCCCCGTAGGTGATAGCGTGATAATATGTTGACCCGACTTCTTAATAATATTCGTGCCAAATTTAAAGTAAATCCATGCAGTACTTTTTGAGTTTATCCCGGACATACATACAGACAAATAGACAAAAATTCTAAAAACTATATTTTTGGCTTCGGTATCGATTATAGATCACACCCCAAGTATTCTTTTAAAAAAAAATTCAATGTACAGTTTTGACTTTTCTAACATTTTATTATATGTATAGATGAGCAAGATGCAATGACATAAATGTTCGTCGTTATAGTCGGCCAGATCTAATAATTGTAACTTATTATTCTGGGTAGATCTATGTATTCGGTAGAACTCTGAAGACATTCTTTAATTGAGTTTCGCCACTATTCATGCGAAATCAAATATTTGTGTAACAGTTGCTTCTTCTGGAATAACGGTCATATAGTTAGAAAAATGTACAAGATACGAGTAGATAAATTCTTCTGGGTGCGCAATCATTTTACTGTTTAGAGAATTAAAAGAATTCCAAACAGTGACAGTTACACCAAGATCGACTACGACCAATGAAATGAAGGCTTGCTTCTATTAATTGAATTTGCAGCTAGCAATAAATACGAGAATTACGAAAAAATCTACAGAAGATTTCTCTAAACAATTACTAACTATGGTAAAAGCTGTGTCCCTTTCCTCCTATAACTTTTATTTCCTCCAAATTATTGTAAGCGGTACGAAGTTTTTCAACCTCAATATAGTTAAAGTCATTAATTTCTTGTACTAAGGAAAAATAACTGGATACTAATAATAAAATAAGCCAATCAACTACTGCTATAGATTATTATTGTTATATCACTGCGTTCGGTTATCTTTTTTGCGTACATGCTAAAAATACAATATTCTAGTAAATTAACTTTCATTCTTAAATGACTAGGTGAATTTCCGAATTTAATCCTACCATTCTTGTACGTATATAAATGATAAGCCCATGCTTCGCACAAAAAATCTTTTAATTAAAAGACCATAAATGATATGGGGCCGCCAAATAGTGATGTAAAACTTGAAAATCCGCACTCGAATAACTTATCCGTTTATCCTGAAAAAAAAAACTAAACATATCCTGATAAATTACACATTGGATTACTCGCTGGAAATAAACGCATTTTCCTCCACACCTTATGCACCACACCATAAGGCGACGTCCTGATTAAACATACAAGCAAATCGTGAAAATTTTAAGATCACAATCAAACAAATATAAAAAAAGGTTGACAATATTTATCCTACGAATACTATAAATATGAAAGTTAAATACTCAGACACGCAAACACTTATGAGCCGATTTAGATAAAATTTGGTGGTACAGTTCATGATCTGTATATACACAGGTTTATTTTATAAACCATTGAAAATTTTTAGGTTCCTGTGGGATTCTCATAGAAATAACTATAAAGTGAAACCAGTTTATTACGGGTTGTACGAAGTACAGTGCATTCAACTCACAGCATAGCGCGCGGTCATCAGTTTACTTATTGCCCCAGTTTATTTTGTACAATAATTTTACACCCTACAAATTTGGTCCTTCGAACCTTCGGAAAGGTGGAACCTGCTGCGCTGTGAACTTTGCACGTGACGTGTCAGTGACTATCTTTCTGCGTAACCACCCCTTGGAAATATTTTTTCCGAATCGAACTAACCAGTGAGTGACAGTGTAGCCAACCAGCAACTGGATTGTCATTCTTCACCATTTACCAGCTGTAACCAAGAGATTTTCAAGTAAGATCTTTCCTCTTTATTTACCTTAAATACTCACCACTTACCAACATGAGTACCAAAATGGAATTATTTGCTAACCAAAAGGAGATCATGGAGAATATGAATAAGTTGTATATTAACTTTAAATATGAAGGTAAAGAACGTAAAACTAGGGAAAGCATTCAACGTCGCTTGCAGACCTTGAAGAGCTTCTGGCCCGATTTTTCTTATAACCATGAAAAGTTGATAAGCATTTGTGGCGAAACCGAAGATAACCAGTACTTCGAAGACGACGACTACAACAAGATCAGAAAATTTTATGAAGATGTGCAAAATTTTTATTGAAAAGCTTGGAAGAGAAATTGTCACCATCACCACAAATTTCTCCATCTGCATTACCAAGAGTTGGAGAAACTCAACAACCACCAGTACCTTCTTCATTAACCAACAAAAATAATGATAATCCTAGTACTTCCGCACTAGGCGTACCCGCACCAGTAACCACACCAAAACCAACTCTACCAAGATTCGTTTTCCATGATGTCGACGCACCAAGTAAAATAGACGAAATGATGCGAAAACAGCAAAGTAACTTTAAGGCGTTTATCCGTACTATTTCGAATATTAATCTCAATCTTTTATCAGAAAAATGGGAATTCCAAGATGCTTTGAAGTCAATAGAAACACGTTGGGCTGCCATAGCTACTCTCCACTGGGAAATTGATAGTAACATAACATTAGAAGATAAAAAGTATGAGGAACTTTATTCCAGGTATGAAAGTGAATATTACGAAATAAAAAAGACCATAAACAGCAAAATGTGGAATGTTTGCCACAGAGAAAATTCCACACCACAAATGGATATACCAATTTTCAGCGGTAACTACCAACAATGGATTTCCTTCAAAGATCTATTTTTAGAATCTATCCATAAGAATAAATCAATATCTCAAGCCCTAAAAATGCAGTTCTTGAAGAGTAAGCTACGAGGAGAGGCCGAAAAGCTTATTCAGCATCTTCAAATTAGTTCCGCCAATTACCAAACTTGTTGCGATATTCTTAACCAGAGATATAATAACAAAAAATTGATTTTTAACTCACACATGTATATACTAATGTCCTTACCAATTATGCAACAACAAACCGCAACCAATATTAAAAAGATTCACGACACCACCAACGAATGTTTGAATGCAATAAGAAACCTGGTTATAGATATTTCATCCTATTATTGTTTACCTCGTGTCACAAAAGCTTGATGCAGAAACTCATAGTGACTATATTAACTCGTTACCAGAACCAAGAGATTTACCAACTTTAATGGACTTCTTATCCTATCTAGAAGGGAAATTCATTGCTTTGGAATCAGCCCGGCATAAAAACGAGATAACCGGATATTCCCAAGCAAACAGTAACCAGCAACCACATTTTAACCAGCCTATTACCAATGGCAACCAAGTTAAGAAGTCAAGAGATTTGAGTTATAAAAAACCGAATGTTTACCAAAATAGATATGTTGAGAATAAACCATTTATTAACCACTCTACCAACAAGACATACCAAACACCAAACCAAACCTGTGTTGCATGTTAGGAGAACCATCTATTATTTCAATGTACAAAATTTTGTGAATCTAACCATCAAGAGAAAAAGAAATTAATTTCTCAACACAATATTTGCAAAAATTGCTTAATCAACCATAATGGAATCGAGTGCACATCGCAGAAAACGTGCCGTCATTGTAACCAAAAGCATAATTCATTATTGCAGAATACCTACGAAAGTACGAGCTCTGTTAGCAACCAGAACTACAGTACGCTGCCTAACCATACAAAATTTGTGTCGCACGTAGCCAAAGACTACAAATCGATGACAGATATTTTATTAGCAACAGCTCAAATAAATGTCTTATCTGCTGACGGAACTTATAAAACCATGAGAGCCTTAATTGACCAAGGGTCTCAAACCTCACTTATTTCCGAAAATGCAGCACAACAACTTGGGATCTCTTGTCAACGCTTTGAGGAGTAATCTTCGGGATAGGAGCGAATGAGAATAGTTGCAAAGGATTAATTACCATAACCATTTCATCCTTATATAACAACTTTACCATTAACATAGACGCATTTATAATGAAAAATTAATTTAAAAATTACCAAACCAAACATTTACCAAACCATCTTGGCCATGTCTTGAAAACATACAACTCGCTGACCCGGAATTTAACCAAAGCCGTCCTGTCGACCTATTACTAGGAGCAGATGTTTATGCAGATATTATTTTAGAGGGAATAATTAAGGAAAACAAATCTCATCCCATGGCCCAACAGACTCAGTTCGGCTGGATATTATGCGGTAATGTGAAGTCATATTACTGCAATGTCATTTTAAATAATTGCGACGACTTAAAGAAATTTTGGAAGATTGAAGATTTGACATCCGAACCTGAGAACCATTCTACAGAAGATTTATATTGTATTGAGCAGTACCAAACAGAAACCCAACGTCAACCAGATGGCCGTTATGTCGTTAGATTACCAATGAAACCAGATGTAAGGGAAAAATTAGGCGAATCTAAATTAAAAGCTATTGCTCAATTTCACCACTTAGAAAATAAATTTCGAAAAAATAACCAAATAGCAACTGATTATAAACAGTTCATGAATGAATATTTACATCTTGGCCACATGAAAAAGAGCCTTATTAACAAAGCCGATGAGTACTTTTTGCCTCATCATTGTATTATTCGCCCCGAGTCTACGACAACTGCAATCCGAGTCGTATTCAACGGATCAGCAAAATCGTCCACTGGCTATAGTGTCAATGACTTAATGTACAGTGGACCAAATCTACAACATGACATCTTGAACATTAGAATAAAATGGAGACAGTTTAAAATAGGTTATGTAGCGGATGCAGAAAAGATGTTAGACAGATTCTTATTAACGAATTAGACCAACATTACCAAAAAAATGTATGGAGAGATTCCCAAAATGAACGTTTATGCGAATACCACCGTTACCTATGGAACCAAGGCTGCACCATTTTTAGCACTGATGACCATGAAGCAATTAGCTAAAGATGAAGCTCATAGGTACCCAGAAGCAACCAAAGCTTTAGAAAATAATTTATTTATGGACGATATTCTTCACGGGCAGCATTCAATAGAGTCAGCTATCAAACTACAAAAAGAATTAATATCATTATTTAAAGCAGGCGGATTTAACCTAAGAAAGTGGAAATCTAACGCACAAGAGTTAATGGAAAATCTGTCGAATGATAATCACCAGTCATTTGATTTTAAACACAAGGAGTCAACCAAAACTCTTGGGTTAAAATGGGTTCCACTAGATGATAAATTTACGTTCGAGAGCAAAATTTTACCAGATCCAGCTTCCCAAATAACCAAACGGGAACTATTATCAGAAATTTCGAAAGTGTTTGAGCCACCTCTCGGGTGGCTTTCTCCAGTAACCATTAAACTTAAAACTCTTATTTCAGTCAATTTGGCAACTTGACCTAAAATGGGATGACATCTTACCAATGAACATTAACCAAGATTGGAACCAATGTAAACAAGACCTGCAACTTATCAGCGAGATTCAAATACCAAGATGGTTGAACTGCAAAGAAAATGATAAAATAGAATTGCACGGGTTCTGCGATGCTTTAACCAAGGCTTACGCTTATGTGATTTACTGCAAGATACAACAAAACCAAGGGAATTCTGTAGTAATGGTAGCAGCGAAGTCCAGAGTAGTTCCAATCAAAAAAGCTGTAACCTTACCAAGATTAGAACTGTGTGCTGCACAATTAATGTCCAAATTAATGAAATCCATACAAAACTGTCTCTCGGAAAATCAATTAACCGCATTTGGGTGGTCAGACTCAACAGCAGTCCTCGGGTGGATTAATGGTGACCCTAGCCGCTGGAAACCTTTCGTGGCCAACCGAGTTAACCAAATAACCGAAATTATACCACCAAACCATTGGAACTACGTAAAATCGGAGAAAAATCCTGCAGATTGTACCAGCCGAGGTATAAAAGTTGTACAACTGATTAACCATTCTCTTTGGTGGAATGGCCCTGATTGGCTCTTAACATAATAATATAATCACCAAACACCACGTCCTGAAAAACCAAACTACTTTACTCAAGAAGAGGTCAAAAAACAATACCAAGTCAATGTAATTACCAAACCACATAAAAATAGCGTCATCGCTCACTTGATCTCAAGTCATAGTAATTTTACACGAGTGTGTCGAATTACTGCGTGGATATTACACGCAGTCTCACGTGACCATAATAAACCAACTTACCTAACCATTGGCGAGCTTAAAAAGGCTAACAACATATTAATCAAGCATGTACAACAAATGAACTTTTCAGAAGAAATTAATTATCTTAATAACCAAACTCAACTAAATTCAAAAAGTCGATTATTACCATTATATCCATCTTTATATATATAATTCTTCTGTGAGTGTGTATGTCACTGAACTTCTCTTAAACGACTGGACCGATTTTGATGAAATTTTTTGTGTGTGTTCAAGGGGATGTGAGAATGGTTTAGATTCACAATTTTGTCCGCTGGACAATGTTTTTTTAATTAATTTTTAATTTATTAGTAGTTGTTGATTTTGGAATGTTTTACATTGGATCCGACAGACGGCGCTACCATCGCAGTGTCAAATTTTCAAATTAAAGACGTGTAGACAGGACAACGTCTGTCGGGTCCGCTAGTATTTAGATAAAGAAGGAATATTACGAGTCGGCGGAAGAATAAAACATGCAAATATCAGTGAGGAAATGAAGCACCCTATAATTTTACCACATGATAACCATTTAACCAATATTATTATTGACTATAGTCATAAGATGACTTTCCACGGGGGACCTCGACTGACGCTAGCCTGGTTACGAAAAAAGTATTGGATTATTGGAGGAAATAATGCAGTGAAAAAGCGACTGCGTCTGTGTGTTAAATGTAGACGAGCAAAATTTGAAAACCAACACCAACTGAAGGCTGACTTACCAGTAGCAAGAACAAACCAAACAAAACCATTTTACTACACAGGGATAGACTTCACCGGCTATGTGGACGTGAAAGGCAATAAAGGCCGTGGAATTAAATGCACCAAAGGCTATGTGGCTGTTTTTGTATGTCTGGCAACAAAAGCAGTCCATCTTGAACTTGTGTCCGATCTCTCATCTTCATCATTTATAGCTGCGCTTCGGAGAATGTCAGCCCGACGAGAAGCTCCACGTCACATATACAGTGACAATGGAACTAATTTTGTAGGAGCTAACAACACCATGCAAAAAGAATATATCAATTTAAAACAAACCACAGACGAAGTTTCATACCAACATTTGACAGATATGCAAATAGAATGGCACTTCAATGCACCCTCATGGCCTAGTGCGGGAGGCATCTGGGAGGCTGCAGTGAAAAGTCTAAAGTACCACTTACGTAGAGTCCTTGGTGACCAAAAGTTGACCTACGAAGAGTTTACAACTTTATTGACACAATTAGAGAGTTGTCTAAACTCACGACCACTGTGCGTCTTATCCGAAGATCCAGATGATTAAAATTTTCTCACACCATCACATTTTCTTACCAGTGGACCATTATTAACCATCGTTGAAACCGAAAAAGATGAACGTACCAGATGGCAACTCACCCAAAAAATTTACCAAGATATTTGGAAGAGATGGAGATCTGAGTATCTAACCCAGCTAAACATAAGATCAAAATGGCGTCAAACTAAAATTAACATCAAGGTCAATGACATAGTAATCATTCAAGACGTACATGTGTCACCAGGGAAATGGGCTCTTGGAAGAGTGTTAGAGCTACACCCTGGTAGCGATGGTCTCGTTAGAGTAGTCACTCTAAAAACCAAAGCAGGCACCGTAAAGAGGCCAATAACCAAATTATCTATTCTTCCCATTTACCAACAGGAAGAACCACCAAAATTACCAAATACTGAGACTAATCACCAATACAACCAGCCAACAAGTTTACCAAATACTAATAATGATAAGCCGAAGAGACAAGTTAACCAATCGAGACGAGGAGTCAACTTAATAAGCCTGGCACTTATGTTTATGATGCTACTTGTATCACCATCGCAATGTAGCTACCATGTCTCGAACTTGAAAGATAACCAAACCATATATTTCGACAAAATCAGCAACATGAGATGGATTAGAGACGAGTGGAAAATTGTCGTTTTTTACGACATAAATGCATATTGGGAAGGCATGTTATTAATGAATAAATACAAAGAGCATCTAGAAAACTTATGTCAAAAAATACAAGCCACATCTCATTGCGAATTAATTTTGTTACAGCTGAACCATGGTATTAAGATACCAAGTAGGTACAAAATATAGTTTAGGTTTTTAGAAGGTTTTTGTTCTCTTTGTTCATTTATTAATTATAGTTTTAGTTTCAACTTATCGAACGTACTTATACATTTTAAAATATGAGAAAGACTGATTGCATACCGTTGCGTACCTACTCAGTTTAACTGAACTTATTTTAAGAACTGAATTATTATTTTGTTGTTTTTAATAAACTGTTTTGTTTTCAATAATGGTTTAGAAAATAACAAGTTTTATAGTCATGTTTAGTGAAATTTTGAAAACGTAATTATAGTGTTTATTTAACTTGCTTGCAATCGGCTTGAAAATCGGTTACGCATAAATATGTATAAATTATATGCATAAATTTGTTAGCAATGTAGTCGTGATAGCCGTAGAGTTTTGCGAAGAGTATGTTTGTACCGACGGACCAGCATCATCTTTCTTATGATTGAATTTTCCGCTGCCTTGTAGCTGTTGACCACTTCCTGGACAGAGTACTGGCGAGTGTCGCTGCCCACACACGTAACATTTTATAAACGTTTTACACATCTTCGCATGGTGACCAATCTTTAAGCATAAAGCACATGCCTTCTTTTTCTTCAGATGAAGTCGTCGTTCCTCTAGAGTCATATTGGAAATTTTGTAGCAACTTGTACTATGGTGCGATGTCTTATCACACCAAATGCATTTTCCGTTGTCTTTTGTTTCCTTCACATTGACGCTGAAGCAAGATGCAGTGGGTTCTGATTTTATTGCAGTAATTCCGCTGTCAATTTTGAAATTCGAAGCCAACTCGATTCTCTGGTTGCTCTCCACCTCTCTCTTCAGAAACGCAAGAAGACTGTTTAGTTCGTCTTTAATATCAACTGGCTTTGCTCGTTCCCATACTCTTAAAATCTCAGTTGGTAAAGCTGACTCGACCATAGGCACTAAAAAGGCTGCATATTTTTCTTTAGTAACGCCTAATACTTCAAGGGCTCTTAGGTGACTATTAATATTGTCATATAAATTCGTAAGGTTTGAATTACTTTCTCTCGCTAATATTAGAGACAATAGTTCGCGAACATACATCTGGGTCAGTGACTCTTCTCTCGCATATCTCGATTTCAGCTCCTTCAAGCAATGATCATAGCTGTCTCTTGTCAGTGGGAAACTTTCCACGAATTGTTTTACCTCCGACCCTAGCTCCATCGACTGGCTTAGGTATTGAAGCTTATCAGTCTCGTCGATTGTCGGATCGGAGTCAACTTTTTTGAATTGTCCCCAGAATGACAACCAATTTTTGATATTGCCATCAAATTTCTTTATTTCTAGCATCGGCAACTTAAATAACGGCTTATGATTTTTTGGTTCCGTTTTTATTGTATTTGCCATTGTTTCATCGAACTGTGCTTCTAGTAGCGCCCATCTCGATTGGTATTTACTGGTATCATCCAACTCTTTCTCGAATTCTTTTTCGTCCCAATTTTCAGATGCGGTAATCAATTCGCAAATTTCGCTATCTAATGTTTTTAATTTTGAATATGAATCGCTAATAACTTTATGGCATGCTAATACATCTGCTCTCTTATTCTGGTCTGTTTTGAGAGAGATTAATATCGACTCGAACGTATTTGCGAACTTGGTAAAATGGCGTCTTATAACGGATCGCAATTTAATTTTTTGCTCCATGATATTTCAGTAATTACTTTGTGAATTCACCAAAAAGCAATGGCCAGGGTCGCCAGATGACAAAGTACTAAATGTTAAATACTCACGGAATATATATATAAATTGCTGGAGAGGAATAATACACCACTTTTATCGTCCGTTGTTGTTCATTCTATTTTCTTTAATAAATCTAACAGGAATGTCAATAATAAAAAATCCGGCCAAGTGCGAGTCGGACTCACGCACCGAGGGTTCCGTACAAACTCAATTTAATACCTCTACGCGTTCATGAGAAAAGAAGTAGTAACTTTAAAAATTTTAAAAATATTTTTTATTATATGATGTAACTAAAAATGTACGGTATTCGCAATTTTTGCTTTATCTGTACTATAAGACGTTACTTTGTATGAAATTTCAAGATTCTAAGTTCACGGGAACTACTCTGTAGGTTTTGATTCCCTTGCGAGTTTCGAAAATTTGCGGAAATTTGCGGCATAAACAGCTGTATCTTTTGATTTCTTTGGCTTAGAAGTTTGATTTTTTTACAGCTCCAAGGGACAGTAGACCTGAGTATTGGATATGAATTTCAGTTTGATACCTCCACGTGTTCCTGAGAAAAACGGTCTTGACAGACGGACGGACGGACAACAAAGTGATCCTATAAGGGTTCCGTTTTTTCCTTACGAGGTACGGAACCCTAAAAACCATAAAGCAGAGACAATCATCGGTTGCAATGCATCCTCATTATTTAACACATGGATTGGAAGAGCTGCAGCATTACAATAAAATTCTAAATAACCACGGACAATTACCAAGAAATCACTATCGGCGCCGTCGTGGCCTTGTGAATGCCGTCGGCTCGATAGCTCATACTTCATTCGGTGTATTGGATGAAGAATTCGCACAACAGTACCAAAAAGATCTTACCATGCTCAAAAATAACCAAAAATATTTTAACTAATTATTGAAAAACCAAACCTCAATTATTGAATCCGAATATAACGTAATGCAAAGAATGGAAACAACTATTACAAAACAACACAAAGTGTTCAATCAGCATTTAAATGCATTAGATAAATTGACCAATAATATTAAAAACCAAGTGCAAGAAAATACATATGCCAATGAGTTCGCTTTGTCTTCAATTACAGCCACCGGAATACTCATGAATCTAAAGGACATACAGCAAATGTTATTGGACACCGTTACTGATATTTTTTACGGAAAATTTAATATACATTTATTACAACCAGAGCAATTGATAAACGAACTACAATTTATTTCAGGCCATATATCGAAAGATTTATCGTTACCAATCGATAATATACAGAAAGATTTACCAAAAATTTACCATTTACTAACAGTTAGAACAAGATTTACCAAGGAATATTTAATATTTGAAATAAAATTGCCCTTAGTTGGTAGAGAAAACTTTGAAATCTATAGATTGATACCAATTCCTATAGAAAATGGCGATAAGATGATAAGAGTTGTCCCAATAGCGGATCTGTTGGTCATAAATATTCAAAAAGACTTACAAGTACGTTTTTCCGAACTACAACTACAACAATGTAGTCATTACGATTCAGATACGTTGCTATGTCCACACCAAATACCAATTTCAATAAATAAAATTAACCAGAATTATTGTGCCAAGGAAAATGAATCACAATTATGTAAAACAGAAAGCATAAAGTGCAAAAACCATTGGGTACAACTTACAAAAATAAATAATTACTTATAATCCTGTTGCGGTCAGTGCTCCATACAAATCATATGTGACTATCAAGTTACCGTAGACCGATTACATAACAAGGTCGGAATACTTGCACTAGAAAGTGGATGCGTCATCAAGGACGACGGACTTACTTTATTATCACATAAACAATTGTCGAACAATATCAAGGCGAAACATTGTGAATCTTACCATGCCCTTAGTGATAAAGGAAAACTATAGTAATGAGAGGATTAACCAAAGGGAGTTAGATGCGATCCGTAACCAAATCGATCAAGTAAAGAATAACACCAAACCAGAAATAGATGAAGGTACATCTGCCAGCCCTCATGATGTGCACCAATACATCCTCATCTACCTCCTGGCGAGCGCTGGTACAGTAGCAGTTTTGGTGCTCGTCGTGCGGAGGGTCCACCGCCGCCCCAGCCCCGCCCCCGCCGTGGCCGCGCCCGCGCCAATCGCGCGACTAGTGCGACCACTGCTGCTCCATCTCACAGTGGAAATAATAACCAGTGTTTTGTTATAAGTGACCAATATGACATTGACCACAGTGAACCAGTGTATGCTAGAGTGAATAGAGTGAGACTACCTAATTCTTTTAATTTCAGTGTAGTGGAATAGAGACTTTAGTTAAATGAAGTTTCTTAAGTTACAATATGTTCTTTAAGTTATAATTATGTTTCCTTTACCATGTAAATGCACGAACTAGTTTATTGTTTTTTCACCTTGTAACACCACCAACAATGCACCGCATTTATTTTATTTTCCTTTCTCTCCCTCGGGAATATGTACGAAGTACAGTGCATTCAACTCACAGCATAGCGCACGGTCATCAGTTTACTTATTGACCCAGTTTATTTTGTGCAATAATTTTTCCCATTCAAACCGAGTGTGCCCATACCATTACCATTTACCATTTTTAATATATTACGAAATTTATTCTTCTCTTTTATTTTACATTAATTTGTGGGACTTACACCCTACACGGGTTAATGCACGAAAACTTTATTTATTTATTGACGTTTCGTAGCCTTTACAGGCTACGTCGTCAGAATCAAATTTGATTTAATTTTGTCGAGCTACCTTTGAAAGACTTTTATTGAGCGTTCGGTTATTTCATTGTTCGATTTTTAAAATTTTTATTGTCTATGTATGAGTTGTTCAAAAATATGTGTACCTTGGGCAGACATTGCAGTTAGGTAGAAACAACTTTGAGGAAGAGGTGAATTGAAGAATTCAGCTGGGTTGGGCAGCTTTTGGGAAGCTACGTCAAGTCCTGACATCGTCGATCCCACAGTGCCTAAAGACGAAAGTCTTCAATCAGTGCGTCTTATCTGTGATGACATACGGAGCAGAGACGTGGACACTGACGGTACGGCTGGTCCACTAGTTCAAAGTCGCTCATCGCGCTATGGAAAGGGCTTTGCTCGGCGTTTCTTTGAAGGATCGCATCAGAAATGGGTTAATCCTATAGAGAACCACAGTTATCGACATAGCTCACCGGATTAGCAAGTTGAAGTGGCAGTGGGTTGGCCATATTAGCCGCAGAATCGATTTTTTACAATACAATACAATACAATACAAAACACTTTATTGTACACCACATATAACATTAAATTTAGTACATAACCAATTAAAACTAGTGTAACAATGGGCGGCCTTATCGCTTAGAGCGATCTCTTCCAGACAACCTTTGGATGGAGAGGACTAGAAGGAAGTGGGAAAGACGGCGGTGTAAATCACTTGAGTGATATAGGTGATAATATATACAATTATATACATACATAAATATAAATATATATTAAATATATTAAATAAATACATACATACACATAAATAAACAAATCTAGTTCAGTTGGTAGTAGTCACAAATAAGATTAACATCAAAAGTTATAAGGACAAATAATGGGACTTTACGAGGTTTTTAAAAGCGTGGATAGATTCTGCACGTCGTATGGTAACTGGGAGAGAATTCCACAAATGTACGGCACGCACTGCAAACGAACGATTATAAAATGTTGTAGCATGTACAGGAGTCATGAGAGTAAGATTTTCTGATGACCTAAGGGATAACGTGTTAGAAGTGTGAAGGAAATTAAAACATTCCTGGAGATAGCGCGGGGTCTTAGGATTAAACAATATATTGTAAAGGAGAGCAAGAATATGAGCATTCCGGCGAAGACGAATAGGTAGCCACTTGAGTTGCGAACGAAATTGAGAAACGTGATCATATTTGCGCAAGCCAAATATGAAGCGGATGCAAAAGTTTTGAAGTCGCTCAAGCTTATTTAGCTGGTCCATTTTTACTTTTCTACATTCAATCGACTCGGGGCTGGATATTAATTGCTTCGTTGTTTCTGATGTCGATAACACAAATGATTTTGCTATTTACGTTGGGCACTAGAGTAATGGAGATGAAATGTTGTTTCACATTTTTTTTATTTATTATCACACATTTATTTTCTATTATGACGACGCCTAACGAAGTATGATTGTTTTGCTTGCGTCATGCGGTTTTGATCTATTGTTTCCTGCAATAGTTAACAGGACAAATTGCTTTAAATAACTAAGTAATAATATAATGATGATTATTTAATTCTTTTTACCCGGCTGCGCAATGCAAGAGCGCGAAGCGCGACGCGCAGACAGGGTTATGTGTTTAACAGTCTATATACATATGTTTGTTCCTTTGTGGCACACTAGAGACCAAACGCCTGGACCGATTTTGATGATTCATACATCAATCGATTCGTCTCAATCATGGGAGTGCTACTAAAGATATGATAGTAATCAAAATTCAATATGGCCAAAATTAGGCGCCATATTGTGACGAAGTAAAAAAAAAAAGTTGACAAAATATGTCGAATGGGGTATCACTGTCTAGATAATCAAAAATCATATTTAGGTTCCTAACACCATTTTTCATTTTATATGATTGTTTAGGATCTACAATGCTTTAAAGTTGTATATTAACCACTTACGCTTTTAATTTCAATCTTACGTTTGTATGGATCTTTGTTACTCTTTCACCTAAAAAATACTGAATGGATTTTAATGAAACTTAACAGTAATATAGCTCATATATGATAATTACATATATATAATAATTTATGTACTTATTGAGTGAATTGGCCAATATATAACAATAAGTGTCACATAAGACGGAAAAAATCTCCCATCTGCGAGCCATTTTGGCCTGCACTGCAAAAACCATAAAAGTTACATGAATGTAATGTAGAGTGAAAATGTATCTCTTAAATAGTTCTAAAAAAAAGTCCGTGACACCATATATCTATTTTTAATGTGTAAGTCATTACCGCTAAAATAGTGAATCAAAACTAAAATATTATTTGATATCTATTTCCAAAATGCACATTTTGTATTAACAAATCATTTTTTATAAAAACAAATACTTTTATCGCTTTTGATATTTAAAGACGATAAACTTTTCTTTTTACACTATGTCATTTCGACAAATATTTAAAAAGTTACAACGATGACAAAGTGATAGCGCGGTGTACTATGTAAAAGAAAAAAAATGGGGTATTCGCAGTATCTGATCCTATACGAAGTACTAACAATAAAACTGTGATACAGTTCCTTCTTATTAAATGAAAAAATATATTATCGTAATAGGTATTTATGATTATTGAATTTTAATGAAAAACTCAATTTTTTACTGTTTTCATTTTTTTTTAACGATATTACTTAATGTTACAAAAAAGATTTACTTAATATAATGACAAATAACCCATTTTTCGCTAGTAGGTACATACTTATTGGAATCCCTGTATTTATTTATTAATCAGCTCGCGATAATATTGGTTTTGTAATTCTAAATTCAAAGTAATTTGAAAATCACCCCTTTCATCACCCTACGCCTATAAGTATTGCGATGTTGTAGCTAAGAACCAAGTTCCCATCTACTTCTATATGGGAATTTATTATATTCGATTTAGCTATTAGGGCACGGAAGCGCAACAAACAAACTCACTTTCGCATCTATAATATTATATTATACTTACTAGTGATCCACCCGGGCATTGTACGGGCGAAATTTATTTATCGGGATAAAATATAGCCTATGTCTATCGGACAAAATGTATTTAAATAAAGAAAAATGTTATAATAAATAATGTAGCTACCTTATGATGAATTAATATTTGAAACCGGTTCAGTAGTTTAACAGATTATTTGTTACAAACATACAAATCTTGCCTCTTTATAATATTAGTATAGATAGTTAGGATAAGATAAGTATTTAATTGATGAAAAAGATTTAAAAATAAAGTAAGTAATAGGTTTATTTGATTATATTTGTAAAAGTTACTTAGCATTTGTGCTTCACAGTGATACGTTATTCGGTATTTTAAAAAACAAAAATAAAATGGAAAATAATTCCCATGATTGCACTGCTGGGAGTACTCTTCATTCGAGTTTTATACTACCAATAAAAAAGGGTCGAACACAAAGTCTTTGACCTGTTAAATGTGAAAGCTTTAAAAGAAAACTACAAAGAGAACTATAAATTGATAATAAATGAGATTGCTATGATGCTCTACCTAACGTTATGAAAATTTTATTATGCGCCTTTAGTTTAATCAAATATAAATTTTGCTTTGGTGATTGCCTAATTATTTAATTTAGTGATCTAAGGCAGTTGC